>OX122898.1:15529896-16880521 GCA_944738965.1 Nebria brevicollis | reverse complement strand
TTCGTCATTTTAATTTTACATCTTGTATATAAAATATTTTTAATTCCCTCACTCCATAGCAATTTCTTTTGTTAACGAACCTTAACAAACATTATTTTCAAGTATATTCTTTTCTTTTTAGCCTACAAATTATGAGGTCTGTTTTATTTTTTATGGTGTTTTTCTAGTTATTGTGTTTTTGATAAGATTTTACAAATTAGAACACCTATATACAACTATTAATCTATTTACACTTAAAGCTTTGCAAATATTTTATTAGTTATGAATTATTCTGCTTTATCATTGTTATAGATTTAGACACTTTATGAAAGATATAAAATAAATTTTTTCTGTCGTAAAAAAATTATCTCATCCTATCAACAATTTTTTTGAAGAAATTCATAAATTTTCTCAGTCTGTCTATTTTAAAAACCTGAAGTGTCGTAAACGGAATATTAAAGATATTTGTTTTGTGCATTAAAGATATGACTAGAAAAACTTCATTGAATATTAATTGAAACGAGATTATTCTAGGATAAACACTATCGGTTTTCACGGAAAGCATTTTTTTTTTACTAATCATATATTTACAAATAAATTAACCGGCTTTATATATGCTAATATTTAGCTTAAATTCTAGTTTTCGTATTCCTTGTTTAGTTCCAAGCGTGCTTTGCATTTAATAAATGATGTATAACTTATTTATTTGTTGCTAGGCCACCAGCATTTTAGAAAGACACCTTGTGATTGCTGATATTCCGTACACCATGGAAAAAATGAAACAGATGGCTACAGCATCGCCAAACAATGAAATTGAACTCCCATCGGTTAGAGACAACTTACGGTTCCGAGTTGAAGAAAAAGATAAAAGTAAGTATCCAAAAAAAAAATCATTTTTACACTCATTATAATAACGAATATATTAAAAATATATGATGCATTCAACCTTTATCGTTAAAATTCATTCTACTACGATATTACCAAATTTTGGGCAATGTCGATGTTTTACTAAAATTTGTGACCTTAATTTTTTCCTCAAATTCATCTCACATATACATATTTCAATCCTAAATAAAAATTAGACAACATTCATACGAATATTGCGCATATATGATAACTGTAATTTACGTTAGAATCATTTGGCTTTACATACGCACAAAACTTCTGCAGAAAAAGTTATTTCCTAGTCTGCTGTAATCATGAAATCCATTTATAGCTACATATCTCTTTTTTTCTTTTCATGAGTATACTATAATATCTACTATATAAATTGTGAAACACATTGTGTACATTTTTATAAATTGCTTTGAAAGTCTGCGATAATAAAATTTTGTTTAGGTGATGACGATAATCGAAATACCAGTAAGTATTGACATGTTTAGATGAAATGTCCAATAACTGTTTTGTATTGTTAATGTGTCCAGCACTATTTTTTATAACTTGGCAAGCTTTAAAACTTGTATGTTTTATGTTTATAGTATACTGCGGAATTTCAAATTATAACAAGGACATTTACATCTAATATACAAAATTTCAAATATCTAATATGATCAATTATATATCTACATCAAACGCTATTCGTGATCGAAATTATCGTTGGCGGCGCTAGTAGCGTTAATAAAAATGCCTGGCGTAATGACCAACGTATTTGACAGTTGAGATAGAGGCTATGATTGGACACGCGAAAGCCAGCAAAGTGAAATATCTTTTAAAGTGAACTGATTCCAAACGTTCTTTGCCAAAACGAATAACTCTTGGAGTCCGAATCTTTTATTTTGTGTTCTTTAAAAGTGTATTTTGATTGTAATTGTTATTTACAAAGTATTTGTGAATTATCCGAAGAATTTACTTCGTCAAATATGATAGATATTTTGTTCCTTGGATATTTATAAAAAAATGACAGCTGGCCATTAGTGGAACAAACAGCTGTTTGGTACATTAATGCCGGGCGTAATTTTTGTAGTACATTAGTTTCACCGCCAGAGAGCGAGTTGTTAATTTCGATCACGAATACATATATTGAAATTTGAATAGTTGCTTTAAGTTAGTTGTAACAAATTTAATCATTCAAAATAATTTTAACAATTTATCGTTATCGTAGGCGTTCTAAATATAGTGTATTTTGAATGTAATTATAAAAACAATAATACTACCATGTTATTTTACTAGTTTTGCTACAATTTACACCATCGCCTAAATGTATTTTTAAAAAAAATCACGATTATATCATTTTACACTTAGCAGCAATAACAATGTGCTTTATCACACAATCACATTATTTAAAATAATAGCAACACACTAAACCAATGTACTCTAATTAATAATTAAATATTTGGAATATATCTAAAATAAATGGAAGACAGTTTAGTGCATAAATTTATTTACAGTGTACCTTAAACAATTAAATATTTAGATACGAGTATTGTTAATTTTAAACAAACATGATAAAAAATAACAATATAAATCTGAATATAAATTATTTGCCAATCTGTAATCATTTTTATTATCAGCGCAACTGCAAAATATAACTTGTTATTTTTGGAAAAAAAAACAATTTTCGAATTTTACCGATAAATCTTACCTGAGGCAGTTATATAGAAATGTCAATAGATTTTTGCCGATGTCATATTTTCGTTATTTATGACAAAAAAAAAAGAATAATGGAGACCTTTTTTTATTTTTGCTGACTATGCATGCATTCAGCTACCTCCAAAAGATCCAATTATTTTTTGCGTCACTATCTACAGTTACAACGAAATAGAATTTTTTTTTTTTTTTCTGGGGAAAATTATTAATTATAATTTGTCGTACTTCACTTACTTACTGTGAACGTACTAATTATTGAGGTGATGTTTTTCTTGTGTGATTCCAGGCTTCAGTATTATATGGAGAAATGAAAAAATTCACGTATTCCGTCCAGATGTAGAATGCACTAATGGCGTGATCCACGTCATCGATCTGCCATTACTCCAAGAAGGTGACGTACGAGTTAATTTAATTAACAGTGCTGGTACAGTAACATTTACTGCTCACTGTTTCATGCTATTCGCTGTCAAATTATTACTGCTATAATTTAGTATAAGTTGAATAAAAGTATAACTAAAAAGAAAACCGGCAAAATTTAATATTTTTTAAGCATACAACTACTTACATTATTTTGCTGTACTGAAAATTTGTTAGTGCCCTTGTGTAAGCTTTTTTTTTTTACCTAAAAACATCGATTATTTCTCAAAAAAAATTTAAACTTAGGGCTCTAATAATAAAAAACGATTTTAAACTTTAACTATTAAGAGTATTTTTATTTGTAAATAAAAACAAAATATAGTATGTATTATTATTATTATTATTTTTTTGGATTATTTAAGTACAATAGTAATTTATTAATGTAAAAAATATATTGTACATAAATAATATACTTAGACGAAATCCAAAAATATTTATTTCGAAACAAAACAAAATATTTTTTTGAGTAGAACCTTGCCTAAACATGTGTTCTTAAAATTTACTGATTTGGGTCCGATTTTTAGAAATCAATTCCATTTTATTCGAAATGAAAATGCATTTTCAAAACAATCTATAATTTATAATAGGATACCAAGTGGAATATTACCAATTATGTACCTTCGTATTTTTACTCAATGTCAATCATTTCTTAGATCCAAACTGAAAACGAAAGAACACGGCTTATATCTCACCGAATGTTAAATATATCGCTTCATATCACAATAGATAAATCGTATTGGAATCATACACAAATACCAAATAAAGTTATATATATATAGTATTATAAAATAAGTGAGCTAAGATCTCTTTTTACAAAAATCAATAATAAAATCAAAAGTAAGACAAATAAGCAAATATATTTTGAATCTTTTTTTGTGTATGATTCTACCACAACTTAAACTATGAAAATGAAAACGCGATTTGAGAAAATATCCAGTTACCAAATGCATTTATTTTTTATTAAAAGTAACCTGAGCTTCTATCACTAACACATTAATTAGTGTTGATGGTTGTTGTTTAATAGACGATATTCATTTTAAAATAGATGGTGGCTTTTACCAATAAACTTAGCACTACTCAATTCCACTAAATAACAAACAGATTTGCGCTTTTATTAGAAACGGAATACATCCATTTCGGTAAAATTCATTTCAAAATTAATGAACACAACTTGTCCATACAATTTGTAAAAATAGACACAGCTTGAAGCGCTTTTAACGATTGAATGAATATCGTTTATTCGGGAATTGTGTTGAAACAACAATAACGTCAAAATGCAGACGTTTTGATGACGTCGTAAAAATTATTCTAACTTCACTTTCTAGTGCCCTTACATTTTCATGTTGTGCTTTTTCAGATAATTTAAATAGATTTAAAAATATATATTTAATTAATAGATGGAACAAAACTGTTAAGACGTGTATCAAATTATGTGATGTGTATGTGTCTGCTTTTAAGGTGTGTCCTTATTACAAGTAATATGTAAATAGCGTGTAAGTGTTAAAAAGTTATCTTAACATTCATGAAAAATGTCTAAAATTGTTTTTACTTCATGCGGATTTTAAATATCTTTAACCCTACAAATTTATAGATAAAATTGCGCGGGAGACGTAAGAAGAAAATTTTCCTCTTCATTCTTTTGAAAAAAGTATAAGCATAAAATTTAAATCATCTTTTCACTTCCTAACCACAAATTTTAATTTATTTTCGCATTTGACTATATAATTGGAAAATAATATTTCTTTTTTTTAACGTATAATTTTTTATTGCAACCGAAGTTTAGATATTTTAATTGAATATGATCTATTTTAAAAAATAAACATAATTGTATGAGTATACTTTTGGTTTGAAATAAATTATAAATTTGTATGACAATTAAAATATATTTGAATTCGCGTGAAGTAAAACAATGTGAATTCCATACATATATAAGTGCGAAGCGAATCATTTATAGAATAATTATTATTTTTCAAATATTTAAACAGTATTTTGAGTAATTGTCATCATTCATTTCATAAGAAATGCTTAAAACTAAATACAAATGGGCACTGTAATGCTTCGCATGTGTAACAAAGTTTGAAATGGCGAAATTAAGCTTTAAAATATTGATAACTGGGTTACAAAATAATGCACACATTAAAGACGATATTTTAGAATATCGAGAAAATATAAATTGGCAGTTCAAACTACCAAAAAAAAAAAAAGATAGGGATCATTTTCTGTGTGTTCATGCAACAATTAAAATTCATCAAATCAAAAATAAAAAACAATTAACGGTCCGAATGCCAAAGATCGTCTTAATTAGACTTTAAGCTGATAATTTAATTTTTTATTTATTGAATTAATCGGGCAAAAAACAAGTGTTAATCATATTTGTTATGATATGGTTTTTTTTTTGTTAGGGGAATGACGTAATTATAAACATAAGTTTACGCCAATTGTATTTTTGAACGCTATTTTTAATCCGATTTTATGAGAAGCACTGCCATTTGAACTAAAATATATAAACATTAGTCAAAATAATAATCCGTTAAATATAAATGTCAAATGATATGTATCGTTCTTACATGTAATACTTATCTTTCACGTTGCTGTTGCCTAAAATCTTTTTATATTCCTTGTTATAACCCACTCTGAACAATCTATACAAAGGCTATTTTGACTAATGATTATAGTATAGCATGACCTAGGTGCATTTTTTGCAATTTTTGTGAAGAATTTTTATCAGTAAATTCAATAGAAATTAATTATTGTTATTAATCATTAGACTATCTAAAACATCACAGTATAATAAATAAATGTACCTATTATCTGTTAAAACTAAGCTCTACATGTTAAGAAATCACTTAGAATTATAAGTAGCATTATAAAAAAGCAAAATTAAGTCCGTTTATGAAAGTCTGTATATGTACCCATATGTACTATCTACATTTCCTTTTTTATTATTTAATTAAATGAATATTGTATTATTTGACTGCTTGAAAAGTAAAAAATAAAGCATTCAGTGCTCTCCGTATTACATATATGTTTATGTTTTTGTTTGCTCCATTATCCCTACTATATTATTCGTACTTATACAGGATGTAACAGCGAAACGAGCTACCTCGAATAACTTCTATGTTATTAAAGATACAATAAAATAGTATAAGACAATCTTATGCAGGACCAAGGGGGACATCCAAATATGAAAGAAAATATTTTTTTAAACCAGTGGTTCTCAAGCAATAACACAAAGTTATGTTTTTTTCAAATGAGATGCTATATATTTTTTAAGCCCATTCGGTAGAGTTTTTTTTTCTGAATTCCAATATGTATTCGTTTTATACCCTTACATAAGTAAAATATTGAGAAAAATGCGATTGAAAGTTAAATAAATTTTATTTTTATAGTGATTTTACAGTAAGCTATGAGCTTAAATACAACGAAACATAAATTAAATACATGAAATTCTTTGTTATTTACTTTATAACACTATTTATAAAGTAAATAACAAATAATTTAATATATTTAATTTACGTTTCGTTGTATTTAAGCTCAATTTTTTTTCATAGCCTACTGAAAAATAGCTATAAAAATAGAATTTCTTTAACTTTCAATCGTATTTTTCTCAATATTTTACTTATGTAAGGGTATAAAACGAATACATGGTAGGATTTAGAAAAAAATACCCTATCCAATGAACTTAAAAAATATATAGCATCTCATTTGAAAAAAACATAACTTTGTGTTGTTGCTTGAGAACCATTGGTTTAAAAAAATATTTTCTTTCCTAGTTGGATGTCCCCCTTGGTCCTGCATAGGATTGTCTTATACTATTTTATTGTATCTTTAATAATATAGAAGTTATTCGAGGTAGCTCGTTTCGCTGTTACACCCTGTATACATACCTATTCCTAATAAATGGAGTGGCAAAAAACCCATTACATCCATTCGCATTATAACATTCGTCAACCCTCACAAACCTCCTTTATTTTATTCTGTTCGTCATACACGTACTTCTATTCCGTTTGCTTACAACTCATTTATTCCGAGAACGACCTTGAATAATATAATACTCACATATATCTAAATTATCGGAGTGTACTAAAACGGTTTGGATTATTTTAAGATAATTCAACTCGTAAGTATAAAAAAAAATTGATATAAATGATAATTAGCATTTTTATTATATTAACACAAAAAATGAAGAGTAACAAAATATATGTATTGTTACAGCAAGATGATACTATTGCTAATGAGCATGGAGGATGGCCTGTTTTGATCGCATCGGTAATCCAGTCATTAAAACGGTCAACACGAGTGTACACTCCAGGTTTATCGGGCCGGTTACAACCCTCACCCCAAGATATAACACCAACTTGGATATTGCCACACATTAACGGACCTCCAGAATCGCCCTGACAAAATGAAATACATTTTATTTTTGTCTCATTTATAATAACAAGACAATTACTTGGCAAGAATCGCCTGCGGCACTATAAGCGCAAACATGCATATCCCTTACAGGGGCTATATGCCCCACTTTTCTGTTACACTCCTGATTCGGTACGATTGCTAAGGTGACTTGTTTTAATTTTTCAGTGTAAATTATTTTTATAAATCGTTTACGTCTTGTACCGCCGAAACCAATTACACTAACATCACTTTTCGCATCGTTACATGAATTAAATTGTGCCTCCGACGCATAGTTTACCAATGGATATCTAACTGATCGCGACATCTAAAAACTCTTCTATTATTTACAAATCATATAAACTAAAGAATAATGGGCACTTTTACAACGAATTATGTGATCATAGACTATATATTACCATGATACTTACATTTAGACTACTGTATTATGATTTTTTTTTTTTTGAAAAAAAACTCTTACTTTTAATAAACCGATATCATTAGTTAGACTTCTGCTGCTATAATTAGGATGTTTACAGTATAAGCTAATTCGTATTGGTTCTGGTAGCCTTTTAATGGTTTCTATTGCTGGCACTGCTACTAATTTTTGATTGAACCATCCAGTTCTGAAAATTATAGGTACATGTTTATAATAAACTATAATGTACTGCTGCAGCTCATCTTCCATAGTTCAATGAATAAATAACCGCGGTATATATAGTAAGCAATTATAATATACCTAAAAAAAATGATTAAAACCATTGATTACTGTATATTTAACTATTCTGTTTATAAAGTGTTTTTTTTTTACTGCAATGTTCTTAAAAAACAAACAAACGATTTTTTTCAGAAAATAAATCATATAAAATATTAATTTACAATGTTTTTTTTTTGCATTGATTTAAAAAATTATACATGACATATTAAATAAAAACATTTTTATCTAGCAACTCCACCAAAATAATAATGATTTTTTTTATAAAACGACTAAACAAAATTCCTATTAAAACGCACTGGTTCTAAAATTTAAAGGTAAATTCGCGCATTTCATACCGGTATTTTTTACTTTCTTATACGCAGTATAAGTAAGTATTGTAATCATGAAAACTTTTAACGGAAATAGATGTTTTGACCTTCCCTGAATCGAGTCTGACTATTTTTGTAATGACGTCTGCCTGTGTGCGTTCTACAGCCTAAACGGTTGAACAACTAAACGTTTTTCTGCTATAACTCATCAGCAAAATCAGTTAGAGTAAAAATAAGAGATATTGATATTTTATTTGAAAATATTTTTTAAGAATACTGGTTACAAAAACAAATTGCTATTGAAAGTTCTTCATATATTATTTATTTCACATATATCGAATCAACTATGCTTGTCAATTGTTCAACAGAAATAGCAAAATAGACTCAAACATTTTCAAAATATATATTATATTCAAAATCTTTAAATTCTAATATTCTTATCAAAATGTGTAAAAGAAAGATCAGTGTCAGACACGATAGGTAGTACATCTAGTCACTCTAGGGAAGACTGGTTTCAAATCTAAAAACTGGTCCCACTTATTGATGTACTACTAATTGAAAAATGAAACTAGTATTTTTGGTATTTTTATATGCTTCAATGACTATCTCACTGCTTATGATTTTTATTATATTTTATTTTCTTTTATTTTTGTAAATGTATACGTGTTGTTTTATCATGTCAACTGTATAAGTTAATTTATTATTATTTAAGTTTTTTTATGGATATGTATGTATGTTTGGTAACTGTATTTAAAAAAGTGCATATTAAAATTGCATTAAAATTGTCTAATACGTTCTGGATTTTAAAATTAATAGCACTTTTTAAATTTTGATACCCGACTCCATGTAAACAATGCGCAGCGGTTAAAATCCATTGGGAAGAAACAAGGGTACCACCACAAGAATGGGCATGGCTTCTCAAAAGTGCAACCTAAAAATGACGATATCATTTAGAAAGATTCACAATAAAAACAAAAACGGGACTACACTATTTACTAGAAATGGATAATTGTGAACATCAACGTTAAATCCACCAACAATTCTTGACAGACGTTCGCCTACATTCGTTCCATTGAAAATGTCTATAGTTTCATTTAGAAGTAGATTCCCTTTAACTAGTATTAAAAAGAAACTCATATTTAAAAGTATCATTTTTAAATATTTCTCGACATGTTAAAACATATTTTATTTTTCATTTAAGATGACAATTCATTCTATTGTCAATATAGCGCTTAAATCTTTATTGTTTTGTCTTTTTGGTAGCCAACCTATACTATAAATAAATACAGGACGCCAGGTAAGATAATAATGAAATAAAACAGGTTTCAAATTAAAAAGAATTAACCATATTTATGAATTTTATTTATTATTAATTTGTACAGTATAAAGGTACACCCCATTCGAGATCTAAAGATAATAATTCTTTATCAGTAGGAAGTATGTTACTTGTAATTTTTAGAAGAAATTGACTTTGTAGAATTAAATTCAATTTTAATAGTACCTGCAATTAGATTGTAAATACATTAAAACATTGTATAGTTCTCACTTTATTAATATTTATTTAGAAATAAAACTTACTTTTCTACATGGTTCTGGTAAAAAACCTCTTAAAATACATTTTTTCTCGTTAAAAATCATTAGTAATGGTTGGAATAAAGTGATATTGAGTACACCGCCCATAGACATAAAATTAGAATAAATTCGGTCGCCAAATATATAATCACTATTATAAAATGCTTTCAATGTGTCAACACTTTCGTATTTTACCATGTCCCATATTAAATTCTCAATCATATAAACAATTCCTTCCAAAAATATAAAGTAAAAATTGCGACAATCGATCACAAATCCTGTTAGCAATGTCAACGTAGGTATAACATCTGGTTGTGCTAGATAAGTTGGTAATATATCTTTATTTTCCAATGTAGCTGTATTGTTTATCATAACAGTTGTCAATATTAATTTCGCTAAATTCAAATCATAAATGACTAGGATAATTCGATTGAAATTATCGTTTGCCTTCTGATAGCTATGTAATCTATAAAGCAATGGTCTGCATAATTTCACTTCTACCGCCAGTGTTAAATTATTTATTAAAATAACATCGTCTGTTATTGGAGAGTTTGGGTTCGTGTTTTCTTGTAACGTTATCGAATTTGTTGTTATTTTATTGTATGAATCTTGAACTTGTTTGGAATAAATATTATTGGGACTTTGGCAGTGAATTGATTTCGCAAATGCCCAAAATGGATTCAATAGTGCGTCTAACGCAAAATGAGCTTCGGCCAAAAGTACAGATTTTGCCGATTTTAGAATTTCATCTTCGTAAATATCGAGAATTTCGTTTTTATCTAGCAAAACTTTACTCACATTCGAGTAATTTATAGGTTTTACTGCATCGGCTTTAACTTCTATTATACCATGTATCTATAATAAACTCTAGAATAAAATCGTATATACATAAAGGCGACTCGGAATAGATAGAAAGACCTTGGATAAGAACATGTATACAGGATGTAACAGCGAAACGAGCTACCTCGAATAACTTCTATGTTATTAAAGATACAATAAAATAGTATAAGACAATCTTATGCAGGACCAAAGGGGACATCCAACTATAAAAGAAAATATTTTTTTAAACCAGTGGTTCTCAAGCAACAACACAAAGTTATGTTTTTTCAAATGAGATGCTATATAGTTTTTAAACCCATTCGATAGAGTATTTTTTTCTGAATTCCATTATGTATTCGTTTTATATCCTTACATAAGTAAAATATTGAGAAAAATGCGATTGAAAGTTAAATAAATTTTGTCTTTATAGTTACTTTTCAGTAGGCTATGAAACAAAATTGAGCTTAAACACAACGAAACATAAATTAAGTACATTAAATTATTTGTTATTTACTTTATAAATAGTGTTATAAAGTAAATAACAAAGAATTTCATGTATTTAAGCTCAATTTTGTTTCATAGCCTACTGAAAAGTAACTATAAAGACAAAATTTATTTAACTTTCAATCGCATTTTTCTCAATATTTTACTTATGTAAGGGTATAAAACAAATACATAATGGAATTCAGAAAAAAATACTCTATCGAATGGGCTTAAAAAATATATAGGATCTCATTTGAAAAAACATAACTTTGTGTTGTTGCTTGAGAACCACTGGTTTAAAAAAAAAAATTCTTTTATAGTTGGATGTCCCCCTTGGTCCTACATAAGATTGTCTTATACTATTTTATTGTATCTTTAATGTCATAGAAGTTATTTGAGGTAACTCGTTTCGCTGTTACACCCTGTATAGTATATATTATTTTTCTATTCTAGTACTGTTAAATTCAGAGCCACTGCAGATATTTGTTACCTGTACGACTAAATATCCTGTTTGTAATTGTTCAACTAATCCCAGCATAAATAAATCAGATATAAAATGTATGTGATGTTCTTTAAAACAAATGTTGTTTGATATGCTCCTTGCAAATGATACCTGATCATCATTCGCGATTTTATAAGTAGTATACATCTGTGAAAAACTGCAAAATGATATATTATCATTAATGTTTTAAAAATAATCTAAATATAAGTGTATACCCATGCTTTGCTAAAATATCTACAGGTAAATGTTGAATTTCTTCTATTTTAATTATTATAGGGTAGAGATTCTCAATTGTATTTATATTTATTAATTCGTCAACTTGAATAACGACAAACGCGTGAATAATTTCCTTATTTGCGCTTTTGAAATCAATTACTGTACTTGGATCTAAACATTTTAAATTTAAATAACTATATTCATTTGACGACATTTAATACCTGTAAAAAACGTCTCTGCGGGCATAGACAATTTAATTGTAGTATCAGATTTCTCTTTCTTTCCTTTTTTAGCTTTTCCTCCTTTTTTATTTTTCCCCTTTTCTTTCCCTTTCCCTTTCCCTTTCCCTTTTTTACCTTTTTTACCTTTCGATTTACTCTTTAAAAGATCTTTAACAACACGCCCAGCTTCTTCACTATTTAATACATTAACAGGTTTTTTTGTCATAATTTTCTCAATTATATTTATACTTTTTAAACAATTTATGCCATCTAGAACCAATTAATAATAATCAAACTGTAAAAAATAAAAAAAATAGCGCTATTGTGTGTACCGGGAAAAATTTTCAAAAAAGTTATATATTCATCTTCAATAGAAAAATTTAATAAATCCAATAACATATTTTTAAATTCTGGCCAAGGTTCCATGTCAGCCAAGTCTTCGTAAGCTTGAACAAAATCAGTTTTCGTGTTTATATCGTCTTTCCAAAACGAAAATGCTTTGACTTTGTCCTTTTTTGCGCTAAAATAATCTGTTATAGACTTAAATAAGTACGTATTTAATTATATTTACACTTTTCCGATTTTCTTTTTCGAACTAGTTATGGTGAAATTAACCATGTGACCTTTTAATAGAAGTAGGTCACTTAAAATTAATGTAAAATCATGTACGATACTAAATGTAATCCAGTAATGTTGTTCATTTCTTTGCAGCGGTTTTATCGATTTTGCTGTATTATTTACGTAAACCTATAAAACAGGCGAGATGAATGGTGTGAGAATTCAGGACTGTCCTCGCAATTAGTGAATACATATGATATGCGAATTAAATGCGCAAAAGAACAGTTGTGAGCGTGGAAGAATTGTATAAGGATTGAATGGCGAAAGATTGTCAAGAATGGGAAAGAATATTACGGATTTTCTCCCATTTCTTGGGAATTAGTATGTCTGTATGTCTGTCTATGTATGTATGATATATTTTTCGTAAATAATGTTATTCATTATTGAAATTAGGAAACACATTGGTATATTAGCATATTTTATTTTATTTATTGCAAATGTATTTGCATCAATAAGATTATTGTTATTATATATCAATGCGCCCCTATTTTTTGTGCACCTTGGCAACTGGCCCCCAAAAAAGGATATCAATTTTATATGGTGGTAATTTGGGTAAAATATTATACTCCATATGCAAATATGACACCGGCTTCTTGACAGTGACAGTGATTGTCATACATGCAGCTTCTTTTTCCAAGTCAATTACAGGAGCGATTTTCTCTTTCTTGCTTTTCTTTTCTTTTTTCGCTTTTTTCTCTTTCTTCCCCTCCTTTTCCGGCGTCTTACCACTCGCCACAGGTGCGATTACAAAGTGAAAGAGAAATGTTAATGTTATTTTAGTCATTCTCAAAAATTTGGTGATCCCGACAATTAAAAAAAAAAAATTATTAAATCAAGTAACGCAAAAGTACTTTGTTTTAAATGTCCATATGCTAACAAAGGACGAACTTGAAGTATCCACCCCAAAAAAAAAAATAAAATAAATGAATCCTGCTTGTTAGGGTCATGGCCAAGGGTCTCATTCATTAAGCAAGGCAACTATTTGCAAGGATGTCACACTTGGAAAACGCGGAGGATATTGGTTTTATGTATAAAATAGCAAGTACGTATCATCCGTCAAATAAATCGTAACACAGTATCCTCGTTTTCTAATCAACGTAATTCCAATGCAATATTATTCTTTTAAATCAATACACGTTCTGTATGTAGATGCTTAGCGAAAATCATATGTCAGGAGATGTATACAGTGTACACTGTTAGTTCAATTTGTGAGACGCTTGTCAGCGGATAAATTCGTATAAATATTTATTATTTGCGATTGTATAAATAAATTAGTGATGTAAATGTATAGTTTTAGATTATTTAGCTAATTTTTTTCTATAAATGTTCCAAAAATGAGTTCATGTAAGTACTTATTTCATTTTAATAAATACATAGTTTAGGTTATTTTTATCATAACCAGTTATGAAGGGCGATGTTTATACTACACTGTTAGCAATAAAGTGCAAGTACGTAGTGCTGTAACAAAGATTGTATTTTCACAAAACAACATAAATGAGTGATTTAGGTTATATAGTTTACAATTTTAGTGTAGTTTTTTGTTGACTAATACAAATATTATGTTTTAATAAATAGTATAATGTGTATTTTATATTTTTAGTTGAAAGAGATCCGAATAAACGTCGGGTAAAGCCTGTCGAAACGCAGGCATCATTACTTGATTTTGATTTGGGTGAGAGTTCTGATGATTCGGATTTTCGAATCGAAGATCACGCAGAACCGAGTGACGATGATTCGATTGACAGTAATCAAGAAGGTAAATTCACTATTTATGTTTATGAATATAAAAATCGGTGTTTTATCGTTAAGGTTATATTATAGGTAAAATTGAGAGTTCAGAAGTCGATTCGGAAGAAGATTCTGATGATCTTACCGATGAAGAAGATCTCAAAAAGCTCCAGTTACAAACGGGTGAATTATCTGTAGCTGATGTCATTCAAGAAGCAAGAAACAGACAAAATGATAAAAAAGTAAGTTCGATTCAGTCTAGAATTAAATGTCAATAGAATAAGCTCATAAATACACTATAGTATATAGTAAATGAATCTTATATGCATCCTCATCATAAGTTCTAAAATATAGAATAGACCCCCTAGTGTGCGCATATTTATAAATAAATATACACTTATTTTCATTTTATTAATACATTGATAGGTGATTATTTTATAACTTATAGAAAAATAGTTAAACACCAATATAATCTGCAGTGTGATTAAAAACATATTTTTCTCAAACGAACCAGAGTTTTAATCCTTTTAATATTATTTCTATTTTTTTTTTTTACAATATGTACTATAAATTAACATGATTTTCAGTCGCCAAATATACCAAATCATTATTACTAATTACTACATTGCCTAACTTCGGTTCAACTTTCAATCATTTAAAGTTAATTATTTTTCTTATATATGACATTGATATTTTGTCATTACATAAAAAAACCTAATTTTAGACATGATTAATCAGTGGATTACCTAATACGCCCGTAAAAATGTATTAATTTAATGGCGTAGTTAAGTAATGCTTGGAATGAATGTTTTTTTTTAATAGTTTGGCGATAAAGATGTGAAAATCTTAATATGTTGCGGTTGTTTGGGCGATCGCAGTGATGATATTAACGAGATTGTTGAGTGTGATGGATGTGGAGTGACTGTCCATGAGGCTTGTTATGGAGTCTCGGACACAGCCAGTATAGTCAGCACTGAATCGGACTGCCCAACAGAACCTTGGTTTTGTGAAGCCTGTCGAGCTGGTGTTATAAATCCTGTATGTGAATTGTGCCCTAATTCAGGTCAGTTATATGTATAAGTATACAAATATATTTAATTTACTCATATCTACGTCTACAATGAAATTCCACATCACTAAAGTTGAAATCATCTAAGGAAATATAACATTATATTTGGCGAATAATCTAAAGTTTATAATAGTTCGATAAAAATTTTAATTTAGTTGTAGAATGTCTTTTGTCATGCATTGTATATATTTTCATTAAATATTGCTACTCTATATAAAATATTCGAATCGGATTTTTAAGCTTACTTTCATTTAATATTTCTGTAGGTGGTATCTTTAAAGAGACTGATGTAGGAAAATGGGTGCATTTAGTTTGTGCACTATATGTACCTGGTGTAGCTTTCGGCGAAGTCGATCATTTATCCAGTGTTACGCTATTTGAAATGCCGTACAATAAATGGGGTGCAAAAACGTGTTGTTTGTGTGAAGATGAACGGTACGCCAGGACAGGCGTTTGTATTGGTTGTGATGCGGGCATGTGCCGGACATATTTTCACGTTACTTGGTAAGTAATTTTTTTTTTTAATATATAAATAAATAATAAATTAAAATAACCAATATCATACTATTGTATGGAAAACTAATTATATTAGCACAGCAACTAGTATCACTTTTTATCTTATGTATAATGCAAACTAATGGATTTTATATGCTATTTTCAATTGTACTTCTATATATTAATAGTGCACAACGGGAAGGTTTTCTATCAGAAGCTCATTCTGAAGAGGTGGATCAAGCCGATCCGTTTTACGCACATTGTAAAATGCACTCAGATAAAACGTTAGTACGCCGGCGTAAACGTAATTGGCTGGCGTTACAAGTACGCACACGACAACGACGACTCGAATACGAACAAGATGGTTACACGGATATGCCAGAACAAGTACGTATCCAAAGGAAACTCAGAAGACAGCGGCAAAAGTTTTTGAATCATAAAACTTTAAAATCACCACCATGGGGTAAGCAACTATCTCAATATTCACAAATTAATACCTTAAATTTTTATATGGCCTGTCTATAGTTATAATATATAACAAAATCGTGGATCGTATTTCATCTAATCTTTCCAATTGAGTCAATTATTGTCAAATTCTAGTAATTTTAATATAACAGTAGTTTGTATTAAATTCCCTAACAAATTATAAAATTTGAGAGCTATATGATTTGTTATTTTTGCAGTACCCACTCAAAAAATGCCTCGGTTATTAACAACAAGCGCGTCCGCTTGTAAAAAATTGCTTCTTAAAGCCGAACTGATGGGTATCGATACTGTTGCTCTTGAAATGCAAGAAGCCCAGATGGCAGCTTTGATGGACGTACGAAAAAAGTGGCATATCTCACCTGCGTTTAGTGTTGAATTCATTGCGTACTATTTAGACCGAAACGACCGACTACGTGTGATGAAATCGGGGCTGGAAGATTTGCTGGATGTCAATTCACAATTATTAGATGAACAGCAATCACTTCGATTGAAATATGATAAGGTAAGTGGATTAATATTATAATACATTTATCCATGTATTACAATTACCATAAAATATTGAATTATGTCATGTCTACATATTATTAGTTTGTAAAGCATTCAAATCAAATACATTGCGTTATATGGAGCGCGCGGCTCATATTTACGTATACTAAAATGTTTCTTAAAAAGTAATAATGAAAATATATTTTATATAATTTTTCTATAAATCCCATCTTATTTGATTGGTAGGAACAAAATATATGTTTTATATATGATTGTTGATAGATGATGAAAGAAAGCGTTGATGAATCACGTATTAACATTTCGCTCAAACAAACAATTCATAAATATCATTCGGCGATATTAAGTGCGTCGCCAACAAAAAATCTACCAACCATTGATGATTTGGGTAAGCCACCTGCACCAAAAGTAATCCAACCAATAATGTCGGTGCCAACAGCGGCAGCACTCAAAATGGGCGTCGGTTTCCCACTCAACAACATTTCATCTGGCAGACATGATACCACACGTGTCCTCAGCGGTCATACATCTAGTAAGTTTCCTAACAATGATACTAGAATGATAAACTTAAATTTAATTATCTGTTATAATAAAATATGCTTATTTCTTAGATCCTTTATTATTGAACGAATGCGGTATATGTCGCCAACGTCGCGATCAACACTTACTCGCGAAATGTGATACATGTCACCTGTTTTATCATCTAAATTGTTTGAATCCCCCATTGACTCGTTTGCCGAAAAAATCGAAACTGTACGGTTGGCAATGTTCGGAATGCGATAAGTCCTCCGACTCAGAAGTTGACATCAAGGACAAGAGCTCGCGCCGTAGTCGAACCCGACACAGTAAAGAAGATCTGCTCGAGTTACAACATGAGCAATTCACACCTAAAGTGAAAATCAAACCCATTGAACCACATCCAATAACACCGGTTCTCAATATTCATAATCATATGAATGATGTTAGCAGTATTAACTCATCGTACTATTCAAATCCGAGTTTTTCGAACACTAACACACCGTTAATGATAAATAATTCACCGATGTTTGCAACAAATTCTAATCTTAATAACACCCAGTTGATTTGTACTACAAGTGTAACCAGTGGTTCGGTGCTGAATAGTAGTTTAGATGGTGAACCAATGATCATTGCTCGTTCGGGGAAGAAACGGCGACGTGATAAACATCGGAATCGCTACTCGCCGGATTCCATGAATCCTTCAAAAGAACACAAACGGAAGCGAAAAAAGAAGAGTTTAGATATTGAAAATCCAAATATACCACATCCGAGAATCACTATCAAGGTAAGTATTTTATTTTACTTGTAATGTCTGTTGTGACAAACAATATTTCGGCATATTATTAGATTAAACCAATTCCGATGCCAGCTGGTGAAGTTGCATCAACTTCAAATCCGCAATGTTTTTATGTTCCCAATGAAAACAATGAAATACCTCGACCAATTGTTATAACAACAACAATACCGCAACCTTTACCGATCACACCGATTCAACCAACAATAATTACCGGTTCGCGGTTATCGAGCGGTTCGAAAAAGCCAAAAGAAAGCGATACGATGACTAAATGCGATGTGTGCAATGCGCCAGGCACCAATCAGAATTTAGTAAGGTATGTAAACCGTATTTATAAACGCATTCGTTATTAGTGAAGAAGTATATTAAGTGTGAAATGTGGCAACGTTGCCGGTGATAATATAACGGTTAAATCACTTGGAAATATGTTTCAGATGCGACGAGTGTCAAAAGTGCTATCATTTCACTTGTCTAGAGCCTCCCGTTAAGAAATCTCCGAAACGACGAGGTTATTCCTGGCATTGTGCTGATTGTGATCCAACTGTAAGTTTTTATTATCACCGAAATATTTATGTTATTTTAAATTGTGTTTTGATTTTGCAGGATATTGAATCTAATTAATTAGTATATACTACATTATAAATGAGTATTTTGTGTTTTGTTTAATTAACAAGATAATCAAACCGAATGATAAATGCATTATATTTTTATCTTTACTTATTTTTACGTAATGTACTCCTAATTATATAATGTAAATTAGCTTAACAGTAATAAAAAGTATTTGTAAATTTTTATTTTATAATATTTATTTCTATACATTCAGTTATATTTTAAAACTTTTTGTTTTATTATAAAATTTTAAATGTTCAAATTCAAATATGATATTTATATAATTCTTCAAAAAAAATCCTAAAATATATATTTGAGTCTCCTTTTAAAACAAATTGTATAAAATTGTTGTCTAGTTAATAACAAACACAAATATCTTTGAACTTTCGGATTCGTGAGAATTCAAGAAAACGTGATACACTCACTACAAAAATTCACTATTTGCAAACCTTTATAAATTAAGTTCTGAGCATTTGAGCAAAATACACATTTAGGAACCGTGCACATATTTAAATTTTCTCTAAAATTACTCTATGCAATTGCTTTATTACGCACAAACCAAATCCAATAAATATATACAATTAGATAAACATCATCTTTGAAACAGTTATAATCAATTTTTCCTGGTTTATTTTAAAAAAGCTATATAATTTTTTACATAAATCTAAAGTAAAACATATTGCTGTATTTATCCAATATTCAAAAAATCATATTCGTTATTAAATACCATAGTAGTTAGATGCGCATAGTGATTAAAATGTTAGTGCGCATCTAACCACTACGGTAACCCAACTGTAACAACTTTAGATAAAAATCGCCACAAATGTTGAGGAAGTTTTGTGATTGACATGTTCTATGCCAAAATCAAATATTTATAAACTAACAATTCATCGTGCTCATAATTATTACAATTCAAAAGATATGGTTATAGAATGGAGAATTTAAAAAGAAGTGCCACTGATTCTAGTGATAGTGAAAATCCCTCAAAACGTGTGCGAGTTAAAGAAGAAATAGGTAAATAGTTAGGTTATTTTTATGCAAAATAGCATATACCTATTAATTTTTATAGAAACTGAACATAATGTGGATCAAGTAATTGCGATATTGAATAGAGAATTCCAAACAGAAATAAATACTAAACAAGACGAAATAAAAACAATCCAGAACCAAGTATTAGAAGCACACAAAACACTGCATTTATTAAAATACGCAATAATTAAATCGTTTTACGATAAAAAAGAGCTAAAAGTTCCTAGCGAAACAATAATAAATAATAGCGGCGCGAATGAACCTCACAGTTTATTAATGCCAAATCAAAATAGAATACATCCTGCAGTGAAAAAAATTATCGGCAAACAACCGATGACGTACGAAATCAAACGAACTCGAAATAAAGTACAGCCAATGCAAATCAAACAAGAAGTTATTGAATCACCTGTTGAATCTGATTCTACAGATATTTCGACCAAAAATGATATCGAGCCAATAACTGACAATGATGATAAGAATTGTGTGGATTTGGTTAATAAGAATCCAATTCGTAATCGACAAAAAACCAAACATCTTATTATTGTCGGTAATGTTTCGAAATGGTTAACGGAAACGAACACGAAAAATAATACCACACATAAATGGATGGTTTATATACGAGGGCCGCGGGATAATCCTGATATTAGTCATATTGTAAAAAAAGTCCGTTTCTTCTTACATCCATCGTATCACCCAAATGACATCGTTGAATTGGAGCAAGTTTGTTTTTATTATTTTATCTAGCGATTTGTTTCAATTGTTGTATTTCTTTCTGTGATTTATTTATTAAATATATAACATAATAGATAATAAATATATGTTTCAATATAAATGACGTATAAAGCTAGTTTTGTTTTATTAGTAATAAATAAAAAAGCGTCTTTTAATTAGCCGATTAAAAATATTTATTGTTCAATGCAACTTACAGAGAATCACCGTTTCATTTATCGCGTAGAGGTTGGGGTGAATTCCCATTGCGTGTACAACTTCATTTTCAATGTAGTGAAAACAAGCCCGTCGACATTATTCACAATTTAAAATTAGATCGAACGTACACCGGACGACAAACATTAGGTAAGCTGAGATTTGAACTCAAAACTAAAGCGCCCTTCCCCAAAAAAAATAGAAAACCGTACATTTTACTTTCGACTACATTTTCATATAACACATTTAATTTAGGAAATGAGACATTAGTAAACCTATGGTTACTTAATAATAATATTAAAGAAGAATTGCCACTTCAACCAGATACATTCAATAATTCGTTATTTGATCGTGCAATTGTACAGGAATCAAATTACGAAACTTATAATTCGGACGAAACAAAATTCGAACCAGAAACATTTAATTTCAAGAGCGAAGAAATATTTCCATATACTAATATATTTGAGGCAGGTTGTAGTAAATCTACACCCGAAGACAATAGCAATAAGCCACCATCCGATCATATAAGTTATTGTAGTTCTAATACAATACAAGTGAATACTAATTGCATATTGGAAAAAACTAATATTTCATTGAATGAAATAATGAAAAATCAAAATAACCAACAGAACAACACAGTAGAAGAAAATATTGTTTTTGATAATAATCATTTAAAGCAAAATCTAGTCATGAAACAAGAAGGTGACCAGCATTTTATAGTGCATAATGGTAAAGCGTTTCTAATATCAAAACCAAAGAAAAAGAAATCTGTGTCACTATTAAAACGAATACTTAAAAAAGAACATAAAGAAAATCAGTTATTAGAGCCACATATGCACAATTCAAAAGAAACTATTACTAAAGATAACGCTTTAGTTTATTTAGAAGATCATTGCTATTCAATACCTAAACCAGTTGAGAAAGAACTGTTAGTTATCGACAAAGAAATATATCAAATTCATATTCCATTAGATAAATTAGTGACTGTTGAAAAAGTTGTTTATTTTTTGTTTAAATCTTTACCATTGATTACAAAGCTATCTGATAGTTTATCGTATACGTGCTATTATCCGTACGTAGCTGCTACTTTGGAGGAATATTCCTCTTGGAATATCGCAAAGCGAACGTGTTCTGAGGTAAATGAAACGTTTCATACAATCTTAAATCAGTTCTACCTTATTTATATTTGGTGTACATTTGCAGTGGTTCAGAGCAAAAGTTATAAAAAAATTATTACTATCGCATCATATTCCAAATCACGAACAGTGGACGATAAAAATCATATTGATGTATGGTCGAGCACATGCATTTACGCCATTATGTAATTATGATATATTCAAAAATAAAACGGAATCGGGGAAAACCATTCCAAATCGAGTTAAATCGACGGAAGGCACGTCTACGTTTACTGAGTACACACCGATTTCGGTGTTAATGCAAAACGTGAAATGTCATCGAAAATATGAAGATGACTGCATTGTTGATATAGAATCTACAGAAAAATCAACTGAAGGTTTGGTTTTTATGTTTGTGTTTAGTGCAATAGCACAGTATTGTATTGATGTTTATATTTCAGAAGTGCAAATAGATAATAGTGAGAAAATTAATGAAGTTGTTGAAGACCACCAAATATTTCCGTATGCATTTATTAGAAAAACTGCAAAAACGATTGGTATTAAATTGAGGCCGGAAGAAATCTCACCTAATTTATGGATCAATTCTACTGAATGTGTTTTATTGAAGTCTATTATGTGTTTCGCTGAGGAAATAATAAGAAAGGCGTGGGCTAATAATATAATTACCAACAAGGGAAGGTTAGTACAATTATTTATTTAATAACTGGAAACAAACGTACGCTAGGAACAATTATATTCTAATTATTTTCGCAAATATCACCTCCATAAGTTCTGCAGTGTTTACTAACTACACTCGACAATTAATTTAAATATATATTCAAAACCATTTGCTTCAAATAAATCGGGCAAAACGTAATTTATAATATCAAAAAAAAAAAAATGTGTTTCAGAGAAGTGAAGCGGCCCATTGATCGAAACGATGTAATGAAAGTGTTATTAGTAAGACCAGAATTTGATATATTATTAAATACAGATTTAGGTAAAACGATTGATCCTCCTTCGTAATATCAATTTAGCTATTCCTATAATTTAATTGTACAATGTTTTACAATACTTTAAAATATATATTGCCCCGAGTCATCTTAAGAAATGTTGAGGCATTTTTACCTAATCATGAACTAATTTGGCATAAAAAACGGCTTACAATTTTTTTTTTTAAGAAAATCTTTAATATAATTGACATACACATGTTATTTATCTTATTAGATAAGTTTTTTATTCTTTAATAATAGCATTGATTCATCTTGTTGTTTTTATTTGACAAACTATTTGTTTTTTATCGTGAACGAAATTAACTCGCTTTCTGGCGGTAAAATGTATTACAAAAATTGGTCCTTACGCCGGGTCTTAATCAGCTGTTTATTTTTCATAAATTTCGAAGGAACAACATATTTATCGTATCTTACAAAGTAAATTCTTCGACTAACTCACAAATCATTGGTCGTTACGACCGGCATTTTTATTAATACTACTAGCGCCGCCAACGATAATTTCGTTCACGAATTTTACCCGCTCTCAATTTATCTTGCATTAAATTACTGTAATTGAAATAAAATTACGGCAATAACTACTAGCTTCTCGAATAAGTTGCCATGTAAGGCAACGACATCATCATTTATATCTACTACGAATTATTAACAGCTTTTGAACTTTATAAGTTAATTACAATATTAATGTAATATTGTGATTTACAAATTTTAACTGAAGCGTTTTTTCATGCCAATTATCGTCGAGAGAAAATATTTTAAGACATTGATCCTAAATGCTGCCCCCCTTAAGACTGCACACAATTTTATGCAGTTTGTGATATAGTATTTATACATGTTTTAATTTGTTATTTTTACGAAATAAATATTTTTTACATTTATAATTTGTGTTCCTATGTCTCAACTTATTGCATATGCTTCATCAAACCGAACTTTATTGAATCAAATGTGCCCGTTTATTCTTGTTTCACATTCTTATTTAATTTATGCCACTCATATAATCATATGGTTTCATTCGATATTCACATCTCACTCTCTCTTTCATGTCTTCTTGAAGCACTACATATTTTTTCTTAAAGATATTTAGATCATGTTGAAATAAAAACACAATATTGCATAAATTTAGGATTTTTTCCTTTTATAAGTTGATTTTAAGTTACAATTATTCGCTGACGCATAAATAACTTTCATAGTATTACTAAAACCTTGACCTTCTTTACCGCTGTTGATTAAAACAATTGGATCACCACCTTGTATTAAACCAAAATATTTTCCATAAGTTAACGCGTATTCAAATCGCATATTTATTTCCTTCTCCCAATTATCATATGTATGTGCTATAAATATTATTTTCTATTAATACGTTATTCTCTCAACGCAACTCAACTCAAAAGAAATTTTATATTACCAATAAAATGAACAGGACTAACACTTCTCCACATATTCAATTTTCTAGACGTATGACCATATTTTGTGACTGCCAGCAAAGGACAAGGCACTTTGTACTGTGCGATAACTTTCGCAGAACGGCCAGATACAGTTAATACGATAACGCACACAGCATTACTTTTCACACACAAATCTACAGCTGATAGTGCAAACAAATGAAATAAATCTTCAGTTGTATTCAACTAAAATATTCCACAATCAATGTGTGAGCAATTACAAATTTTGCTACTAATTACTTGTGACATATAATTCGATAAAACTTGTTTTTGAAAAATAGCAGACTCAGATTCTAAGCACGAGCGTTGCAGCAATTTTAAGCTAGTTGATATATTAGGACTATTTAATACTTCTTCTGATAATAAAAAACCGTCAATTCCGTCAAGTATTAAATTTGACATATCAATCGATTCTTCGTAATTTAACACAAATTGATTTGTGTTACAACTGAATTTGGATATGTGACAAAATATCGGTATTCCAGCCTATTTTTTTGGTTTACAAGTACGGTTATATATAAAAAAATGTTATTCGATATTTTATATTACCTTGTTGCATTTTGCAATGAGTACTTTTTGAACAATATTCATTTTTTCCGTAGGAAACATCATATTCAATATATTCCTTGACATAACAATACCATCTGAAGCTTGAATAATTTCATCAATATTTTGTACCGCAGTTGTTGTTTCGACGATAGAAAATATCATAGCTGACGGGTCACCTGTTTGTCAATTTTTAATAAAATTATATTCGCTTAAATTGTTTTTGAAATGCATTACTATCCATTAAAATGCTGCGAATTATGCTAACATCATGTGCACTTTGTATACGAGGCGCTAGCACACCATCCATTTCATTTTTCAAACCTAAATCAATCATATCCGTATCTAAGGTTTCATACTGAGGAGGGATGTTTGGTATGTAAACTAATGCCTCGCTTCTTAACATACCACCAACTTGAATTCGACATTTAATTGTTTTATATTTTAAATCTGGAAATCAAATATTTATTTTTATAAGCAGGAAATAGAATTTTGACCCTAAAAGTGACGCGCATAACTTGTTGATCATATTAAATTCGGTATTCAAGTCTTGAGCGAGCACAAAATGCGATACTTACTTAAACTTATCACTTCTAATATAATTTTGCCATAATCAATATACACCAAATCTTCTGGCTTTAAAATCTCAAATAATTGTTTATAGTTAACATAAATAAGTTTTTTATTACAATCACATTTATAGTCATCGTTCGGTGTCAAACAAATTTGTTCGTCTTCCACTAACAATACTTCCCCCTTGTCATTCTACAAAAGATTTACTCTAACAAACAAATTATTGTAAGAAACCACAATATACATTCTGTAAAAACCCTGTTTGCATATGCACAGCGCCAAGTTCTAATAAAATGCAGACAGGATAAACGCGGCCGCAGTAAGAGCTAAAACTTAAAATTGTTTTTCGAACATTTCTTATAAATTGTTGTAATTCTTCTTCATTATTACGAGAAGTATCAATACAAATTGTTGTTATTCCTTCGTCCAGCAATAGTTCAATAATATCGTAAGACGTTGTGTCGGGTCCTAAATACGCAAATATTTATCACAAATAAAAGCACAATTTGTTCATAGTTTCTAACCAACTCTACATGCAAATTTGGTCAAAGCTCGTCGACCAACTTTTGGATTTAAGTTCAAGTTGGCTTGATAATCCAATGAGTTCGTTGCGGCGGTTGAATTTTTGGTTTTGTAACAATTTTTTTCGTTCGGACATTTATAGTTTATCATCTGTCAATTAACATTTTACGAAATTCATTATGGTTAATTTAAATTGAAACATACCCAGGGTAGAACTGGCATTTTATCTCCAAAAAAGTTAAGCATTTTGTATTTTTATTTCGATATATATACACTAAAAATTTTGATTAAAAATCCAAGAAATATTTAAATGATTGAAATAACTTGAATGATGTTGGTTACCATAGTTAAATATAAATGACGCAACAATAATGCATTTTAAGGACAAGATTAATTTGTTTTTAACATATTTATTCTCTACTTGCATAATATATTAACATCTATATCTCATTACAGTTTACAAATTTATTCCGAAATAAAATATTTCTTTGAATATTCATTTAATAAATAATAAAACATTTTATGCTAATAAATAAACAATAAATATATTTCGGTTTAAAACTCATGATAAATAAATTAAAAATACTAAATAAACAATGGTAAAATATTCAAAAATAGGGGTATGGAGGAAAATTAATTACTTTCTAAATGGTAGTAAATTTGATTAAGTATTGATGTTTTGTACGGATGTTGGTCACACATCTATGGTAGCTACCAGTTTGTATGGGTTTATTCGACGTTTCTGAAATAATAATATACTATTTGATTATGTTACTTGATTAATAAACACCAGAGTGGTGCCTTTCTGTTCTATCACTAAGAATAAATGTCAACATAATTTTGGATTATCGCGCTTTACCTCAAATTTGTATGAATTAAATTGTTTACCAAAAATTCCAAAAAAAACCAATTCTTTAATGATCATAATTTTCATCTACGTACACAATGCGCATGGTGTTGGTAAATCCAGAGCCCTGTTTCCATCCCGTGACAACAATAACCGGATCGCCTGTTTTGATAAATCCACGAGACTTGCCGAATTGAATTCCACACTGAACACGTGCGTCAACATCTTTTAACCAATCAGGCATGACCGCGCCTATACATTTAGACCAATAAGAAAAATATATAGTTTGCATTCGAAGGTCATATTGGGAGGTTGCTTACCTAAATACTGTAAGGGTAAAATAGCTCTGAAGAGATGGCATTGTCGAGCAGTTTGACTGTTGCGAGTAACGGCAATAACCGGGCAACGTGGGCGATATTTAGCGACAAGGTGTGCTGATCGGCCAGATGTTGTGATGACAATAATGGCAGCCGCTAAGCATTTAGCGGATGCTTCAACGGTAGCAATGGCTACTGTATGTGCAGCGTCAATTGGTGGCATTGCCTAATATATATCAGTATATTACAAATTACCGATACCAAAATAATAAAAATTCTAAGAATAGGAATTATATTTAAAAAAAGAATACCTGAGTTGTCAATTCGCGGAAGATCTGCTTCTGCCAGATGGCAGCTTCAGCTTCTTTGCAGATACTCGCCATGGTCAAAACGCACTGCAAGGGATATTCCCCTTTGGCAGTTTCACCTGACAACATAACACAATCTGCTCCATCTAGAATTGCATTTGCAACATCAGAACTTTCCGCACGCGTTGGTCGCGGCTTCTTCACCATTGACTCCAACATTTGCGTAGCACAAATAACAGGCTTGCCGTATTTATTACATTTCGCGATCATGGATTTTTGCGCCAAGAAAACCTTCTCCGTCGGTATCTCAATACCTAGATCACCTCTAGCTACCATAATACCGTCTGAAGCGCGGATAATCTCATCTAAATGATGCATGCCTTGTTGGTTCTCAATTTTCGAGATGACCATAATTTTTTTGCCTTTCTCGCCCAAAATCTCACGGATTTCTTCTAGTCCGTCTGCGCTTCGGATAAACGATGCGAAAATCATATCGACTTCTTGCTCAACACCGAAAAGAATATCGGATTTATCTTTTTCGGAGACGGCGGGTAAGTCTACAGGTACACCAGGGAGGTTGACGCCTTTACGGCTTCCTAAAATACCGCCATTTTCGATGGTACATGTTAGGAATGCACCGGAAATTTGTTGGCATGTCAGCGAAATCAAACCATCATCGATATAAATATTGTTTCCGATTTTAACAACTTTTTGGATATTTTCGTAATCTACGTAGATAACTTGTGGACTACCATTTTCCATATATGCAGGATCAGTTGTTAGCTTGATAGTTTCGCCTTTTTTTAGTTCAACTTCTGCACCAGCGCCCTAAATAGATATTTATGTTAGCATGTTAGCTGGGAAGTATTATTCATTTAATTTCACTTACACCTTCTAAGAGACCAGTACGAATTTCAGGACCTTTAGTATCCAAAGCAATCGCTAATGGATAAGCTTGTCCTAATTTCTTGCTGTAACTTTCGACGGCTGTGCGAATATTTTTGATGGTATTGGCATGATACTCATGCGAGCCATGCGAGAAATTTAAACGCGCGATATTCATGCCAGTCTCCATCATTTGTTCCAGAATCTCAGGAGAATTAGAGGCAGGTCCTAAATTAAAAATAAATACATTAATGTGCCATGAATGTGTATTATTTAGCATATATACCTATAGTGCAAATAATGCCAGAAAGGCGTACATATGATGCTCTAGAATCTATATCTAGAGCACACATATGATCTAGCTGACTAGATGCATCTGCTGCTTGCAATTGCATTGATGGAACATGCGGAAACGACATCTTCTGCTGAGAAAAACATTTATTATTTTCTATGCATATTACTTTAGTAGTAGTAGCAAAAATGTTACAAACTCAATCAATTTATAAAGCATGTATTACATATATGAACATAAAAAAAGACAATTATTTAATATTTATTTTTGCAATTAAATACATCAATATTGATATATAGTAAATAAAAATATGTATGACATAGACACTAAAGGAAATAATATTACTTATATAAACTAATTAAGAAATTATTTAAAAAAAAAATTAATAGAATGTTTGTATAGTTATATTACAATTTAATTTGTAATCATTGTTAAAAATTACTTATTTAAATTTGTTAATATAAAATAAGTATTTTAGTTTCTATAGTAATTATTTACAGACGTAAATATTGAATATGATATATGTAAAAATAAAATTATGAATCATTTTTAAAAACATTGTTATGTGCAAATATATAATAAACAATTAAGTATATACCATATTTGTCTATAATATATTGACTTAAAATATGTTTTTTAATTCAATTCATTATAATAAACAATTTATTAAATATAATTATTAAACACGAATTTAGAAAATCAAATAAAACTAATATATAATAAATAGATAGAAACCTCATCGCCTTCAACATCTTTATCGTATACCGTTGACCAAACCATATTGCACGCAGATTTCGAAAAGCAGCGTAACAATACAAAATACGTCAAATTTCTGCTATACTTGTCGAACGAACAAATGCAAGGGTCTGGTGAACTTGATTTACCCTTGATAAGTCGCGAGCAACTGGCGAATGCTACACGTTTGAAAGCGGCAGCACACCACATTCACGTGAAATTTTCGAAAAAGAATTCATACGTCGCCAAATACAAAGCTTTTATACATATTACATAACAAATTTATTATTAACCAGTTTCATACAGATTCTATCTATTTATAAATTTGACAGCGACAAATGTAGGAAACCACAGCGATAATGCTACTAAAATATTTTTGTTTATATCCTAATAGGATATACAATTATATTTAATGCTTTGTTTTATAATCGGCGAACATAATAATAAATATTTGATTTGTATCTTGTGAAACTGGTGTTCTAAATGTAATTCGTTTGGCTGTATTATTAGAATCGATTCGACGGGAATAGATGCGCGCGTCCCATTTTTATTCAGACATGCAGTTCGTTACGGTTTACGATTTTTATTACAATATTTTGGTTCAGTGCCTCGAGTAATTGTGTTTTTGCATTTACATTAAAAATTATGAGTGAATATATATATGATGATATTCATATACAAAAATATGATAAGATTTCTTTTAGTTTAGTAAATATGTGTTTCGTTTATATTATTTATGTCGTTTGTGATAAAATGAATAAATACAGCACACAATTGTGTGCTCTAAAAATATTATGGTTTGTAAATTATTGCAATTTAGTTTCATAAACATAAGTTAAATTAATTTTTTTTTCCAGATATATACATTTGTTAGGGTATATATTCACATTTACTGGTCCATGTTTAAAATTCTACACTTTTTCAGGAACCGGAACTGAAGTAATAGTTAAAAAATCGAACTATAACTTGAAGTTTCCGGTATTCTTTAATAATAATATTTGATATTTTATTTATGTAGGAACAGATTTTTATAACAATTTAATTTAAAATTACACATTTTTTGCAAATTAATTTAAATAAGTGCGATTATATTGGTTTAAAAAAAAGTAAAATAGAACGGTACGAAAGGTGGAAATTAAATTTAAAATATATATTCCGGTAGTTAAAAATAAGGTTATCTGGTTATATTTTAATTTACCAGTAAATGTATAAATTTTGTTTCATATAAGGTTAAAACTATACATTTATAAAATTGTATGTTATTTACATTATTAGTAATTAGCAAATATTTATAGAAACGTGTGCGTGTTTGCATATGTTATAATAATCTCCGGACAATGGGTGTAACCATCTAAAATGGCGATTTGTTTTTTTTCACAAAACGCATTTACAAACATATACACTAATTGAATAAATACTTAAAAGAAAATACTACATCGTAATTATTGATAAATGTTACGAAATTATCGTACTGATAATTTATTATAAAAACATATTCGTTTTCAAAATATAAACAATAATAAATGTACATGATATTTGCTATGCTAGTAAATATTGTGTTTATTTAATAACGCTATTTTACTATAATTTATACTTACAATGAAATAATAGAATATTTTTCTGCACTAGACCGCTACAAGCTGCGACTGACAGTAAATTAAAAATTCAATGACATGGAAGGTCAAAATTTCTTTTACCGTCCCCCCTTAGTATGATAGGAATTTTCCAAATATTAATTTACGTTTAAAATTTGTACAAATAAACAATTAATAAACATTTAGCTGTAATGAGCTCCCTATAAGATACACAGTTGACTGTACTATTTTTGTATTTTATAATATGACCTTTAAACAAATTTCCTATTCGTAAATAGAATAGTGCTAATGTATCTATTAATAAATAAAGTATTCTTTTAACTTTTTAAATTATCGTAATATTATTATTATTATTATTAAATTATAATAAAACACCTGTAGATCAATTTTAAATATGGCGCGTTTCATACCTAATAAAAAAAAAACGATTTTTCTAGTTAAAGTTAAATATTTATATAACGATTGTGTAATATAATACTATAAATTATGTAAGAACGCAAATGTTTATTCATTTATCTTTTGAAGCAAATTATAAAAAAAAACACAGATTATTTGCGTCGTATTTGAGAAGAAAAATATATACTCGCGGCAAATTTGAAGAATAATGAAATATATTAGGGCCGCTGATACTAGTTTTATTTAGGAATCGTTCAAAATAATTCAGAGTTAAATTTAATAATAAACGTAATTTATAAAAGTAAATATATCTTTATTTTTAAATTCATTTCATGATAAACAGCGTAGGTAAACAGTTGTGTGTGTTTATATATTTAGTGGTAACGCGCCGCTCTAGTGTGCAATGTTTGTACTGCATACAGGCGACCAAATTGATCTACAATTTAAATTGCTACAGAAAAGACACATTTGTAGTCTATAATTGCAACAAAACGATATTAATGAATAAAAAAAAAGTACTGAACACTGCATTTCAAAATATTTTAATTATAATACATCGTCAAAAAAATTCATTAAGAAGATGAAATGTTGCAAAGATTTACAAATTTAATTAACAGTTATTTCAAAAATAAAATAGAAGCAATTGATTAATAAATGAATTTAAGTTTTCACTAATTTTACATTTGCACAAAATATTGCGACGTAATCTTTAATTTTGCCTTTAAATATTCCCAGATGATAGATTTGCGGGAATAAATTAGCAATTCGTTATTTTACATTCATAATAAAGTTACTATGGTGATAACATGTGGATTTAATTGTGTTTTAACCGCTTCGGTAACCATTTCCATATGTAGATGGATATTTATTTAAATATCACTTCGTCAATTTTATGTATATTTAAATATATAGAATACTTACAATGCGCCGTTTTTCTATCGCTTTCATTTTGAATGGTTTTTGTACGTAAAGAACACACACGTGTACACAACGAAATCAATGTCTGAACTACCGAAAATATCTTTATCAAGTAACTTTATTTGAGTTGATTGACGGCATTTTATCAGTTCAAAGTCTTGTAAACTAATGACACGCACCAACCATGAAATCAATCACACTGCAACCAGCATATAAGAACGACAACTAAACGTGCAAAGCAATAAGATTTAGATATGTTATTTGTTTATTAATTTAAGCGTTAGTGAAAAGCTAAAACATTAATTTGATGTGTCAATATACTCTACATCTGTTAAGGTCATCCTAGTTCTATACGTTTTAAATAAGTAACATTGGGTTTTCAATTCGGGTATTTTAGTATAATCGATAATTAATTTGGTAAAATAATAAATACACTTGATAGATAGTTGAAATGATCGATAACAAGAAATCTATCATAACATTTATATATAGTATACGATAAATAATGATATGCATATATTTGAGTAAAAAAATCATGAAAAGTTATCCAGAGCATCCCAGTAAATATAACAGAGCACGCAAATCATTCATAATATTGTATCACATGGGTGAGATAATAGGTCAGAGATAACGCATTGTGATTGGACGTAAGCGATCGCAATTCTTATCTATGACACAGATGCCGGGAATATGGGAATCTACTCGTGATTTAATTTTTTTAAAAGTTCTTAAGTAAATAGCATTTAATAATTTATTTTCCTGTTTTGGCAAATAAATATAACTGCTTTAATTACAAAATATATCATCAAGTGCAAATCCTAATTCGTTTTCCAAATATGTCTAAATTATTAATGATGATTTGGAGACATTCGGGAAAACTGCATTTATTAAATCTGAATACACAAATTATTTAGCAAAGATATACGACACATATTTGAAATTACATCAAAAGTAGATAATGGAAGTATGTGCATATAATCTTGAACTAATATAATCCAGTGGCTTTCTTTAGATTATTTTATTCAATGATGTATGTTACGCCACTGATTTATATTCACGCAACTTACTTAACTTTTATGTATTAAACACTACAAATATATAGGCGGTTTTCAACATTGAATTATTTGAATGTTTTCAAGTAATATTTATTAGGTCAGAACATCAAATATTTATATTAAATTATTGAAAATTTAAATTCAAAATTATAAGCATCTATAGAAATTTTTTTTATTATATATTTGCAAAGAAATAATATGTAATTATATGAACTGTGAAAGTATCATAAAGGTAGTAATTTCTTATGTATGCCAATCTAATGTTGCACTTAATAATTATACCTGAGCAAGTTTAACTTTCTTAATATGAACCATTTTTTAAAATATATAATTGTTTTACCAACATTGATAGTTTGTGAGGTAAATAAATATTTTTTGTAAAAAAAATAACAGTTTTGCAATATATTACAACTCAATGAGGTCAACAAAATATCTTTATTTTGCACATATTGATAAATATGTTTATAAACGTTGTTACTATGCTTTGCGCAGAAAGATTTTTTTTAAATATTATGTTAAAAAACATGTATAAAATGCGTTAAAATTTCATCTTTAAATAAAAAGCAAATAATCATATAACACTCGACATTGTAATTAACAGAAATGTATAGGTATTTTTCTATGCAAAAATTTGCTTGGCAACAAAAGTAGTTTTCCTTCCAAGTCACACAATTTTTTCATTGTTATTATAATTTTTAATTATTCCATCTCAGCCCCACTTAACCTTTTATGTATTAGATAAAATTCTGTTGTTGTTTAATTTATCTACATCAAATTAGGAGATTTTAAAATATGTTTTATCAAAAATATCAAATTGTTTACTTTAAAAACGTTATTTTATATATTACGTATTTTATTTTATTTATCATAAACAAATAGTTATGCATATATCAAATATTCTTTATTTTTTGGCGCAATACATGTATCATTTTCCTTTTTTAGCGCAATACATATTAGAATTTTATTTTGAATTCGATTTTAGGAATGTTAAAAATGAATGATAAAGTGATATAAAAATGATGTATAAGTAATATATTGATAAATTACATCAGTAAAGGCATTAAGTTTTATTGTAAGAATTCGTAAAGTTGCAAAAGATAATAAAAATATGAATTTTGTTATTTGTTATTTATTGAATTTATCTCAACCAGATGTAAGTGACGTTGAATCACACCACTAATCAACTCAATTCCGATTTAGAAAACAACAAAATTATTTTTTACACACGCCAATGTTATCGAAATTCCAAGTATGACGTTTGGACATAACTTGAGAAGAAAAAAATGAATAAACAGTGCGTATGCGCATAGAAACATATAAAGAGAACGCTTACGATAGTTATCTTTACAAAAGAAAAACTAAAGTTATCAAATCCGCAACAGTCAGAGAGCGCGAAAGCCTAGCGTGAGCCACTCGTTTAAATTGGATCGTTCAGTATTAATCGGTCTCAGTCGCTTTTAGCTCTTCCAAGAAGACGCTACACACAAGAAATTAACAAAAATGGGAGGTGCCAACACAGTTTTAAATTTTGGGGCTGGACCAGCCAAACTTCCAACAGAAGTAAGTCGAATATTTATCTCAGTTTATTGAATAATTTAGTATTTGCAGTATTACAAATTTAAGTAAATAACTGTAACTATACCGTATGTAAACTGGTTTGCAAATTATTATTTTTTTTTAAAGTTAAGTATTATTTTGTTCGTTCGGTATATAAAACACGCGCAAGACGTGGCCTTGAAAACAAAACAAAAACAATCTTGACATTTTTAATCCATAGTAATATAACTACATTTAAATTGTTAATTAATGGATTTTGTACCGTCAATTTAAATAGAACACAATTTTTATATTCATAATTATCAATTAATATATTTTTAATTTATAGAATTTAAAGCCTTTCAAATCAATTTAATGCGTTTTTCCAATGTATGCTACACTTAGCTTAATAAGGAAAATAATATGGACATTGTCATATTATTTATTTGAATTTATTTGAATAAAGAAAATTTTTAGTATTATCATATAAATTCAGCATTTTCAATGAGTGTAAATACGAAATGTATCTTATTTACACACGTTAATCATTCTATCATTATATAGTCATACTATAATAATTAAATAATGCACACCTAGCATTATTAATAATAACTTTAAACTAATTAGAGCCTATTTGCAGAATATAAATAAATTGAACCAATTCGTTTTTAAACAATTGATTTTTAATTATTTACAGGTATTAAAAGAAGTACAAAATGAACTTCTACAATATGGCAAAGCCGAAATTAGTGTCATGGAAATGAGCCATCGCTCGAAAGAATTCGGGAAAATTAACAAAGATGCTCAAGATAACATTCGAGAACTATTGTAAGTATTCTTTTATAAAATTAATATACTGATATATTTGCATCTGGAGATGATTGTGACATTTGTGGTGTGATTTTTCAAAGTAATCTCATATATAATTTGTTGTCAAGTGATCAGGTTCATTGCTATTATTTTTTTTTGTATTGACTAATAAAATTATCATTCATTGATTGTCAAGGCCAACTCATTCTAAGTCAATGTCACTGATCATAATCTTATATGGCATATAAGAAATTGTGTTGACTTTTTTTTTATTTTAATCGGTTGCAACATATTGAAATATTTTCGGGAAATTTCTAGTTTCTCGATGTTTTATCACTTAAAATCCAGTTGCTAAGTGTACAAAGCAAAAGGTCATATACTATCATTCGATTTGTAATTCAAAACATTATATCGGGAATTGTTGATAATCTAAGGGACCTGATTTTACTTATCGAAAATAGTACATTTATTTCTTTAAAGAACAAGCGATAACCTTTTTATTCTTTAATAAAAAGTTAAATTGGTCAATTAATATATTGATATGTATTTTTTTTCAACGCCTTTAATCATCATTATTTTAAAAAAAATATGTTTACATTTACTTACGTTTATGTTCAATTATTTATCTGTTCTATTGAAGTAACCCACAGATATTTCGTTTCGGCAGATTTATTATACATTCTGCCACTTTATTTTGGGAAATTATATATTTTAATATTCATCTGGAAAATATTGGATTATAATTTTTATATTAAATGAAGATGTTAATAAGTAGACTTATTAGAGATTGCTATTACGCTGTACAAATTAAAATAAAATATGTTTTTGATAAATAAATTCTCTTCCGTAACAAGGAATAATTTTTAATATTCTATGAACTCTGACATAGAAACCAGCGCTGATAATCGAAAATTGTTTAAAGTACAAACAGTTTTTTTCCATATTGTGATAAATAGGATAAATATTAAATACAGTCTCGAAACATTTTCGATAAAATAATACGTTCTTTATTTTGTTGTTTATTTGTAATATTTTATTTCAGGAAAGTCCCAGATAACTACAAGATATTATTTTTACAAGGAGGAGGCACTGGCGGTTTCGCTGCGATTGCCATGAATTTAATTAACAGAACTGGCACAGCTGATTATATAGTTACAGGTAAATATTTAATTTAATATAATGTAAAATGCTAAATGAAACAGGGATGCGCGCGCATCATGTCTTGATTGAACCGATTCAGTTATCTTTGATGTACGTCAACAAACATTAATGACCTATTTTTTTAAGGAACATGGTCCGCAAAAGCAGCAAAAGAAGCTGCGAAATATGGTAAAGTAAACGTGGTGTACCCAAAACCAGAAAAATATGTTGATATTGCTGATCAAGCAACATGGAACCTAAGTCCAAATGCGTCATATTTATATTATTGTGCAAATGAAACCGTTGACGGTGTTGAATTTCCATATATCCCAGACTCAAATGTACCAATCGTAACAGATATGTCATCAAGTATTATGACTAGAGAAATTGATGTGTCTAAAGTGAGTTAACGATAGGCTTTATGTTATACCAGAAATAAATAATTTTGTATTTTTAGTTTGGTGTAATATTCGGTGGAGCACAAAAGAATATTGGACCAGCTGGTGTTACTGTAGCAATCGTTCGCGATGACCTAATTGGAAATGCCATGGATATTTGTCCGTCAATTTTCGATTTTAAAAATATTTCTGATAACAATTCGTTACACAACACACCTTCAACATTCCCGTAAGTAAAATTGTTTATTCGAATAATAATCGCATAATATATTCATTTTGCTTAGTTCACACAGTATTGGTATTAGTTAAGGATCTTAACTGTGTGATACTTTTCGTACATAATACTTATAATTATTATGTGATTAGATTGTACGTAATTGGTTGCGTATTCGATGTTTTTGTACACAATACTTATGATTGTTATGTGTTTAGATTGTACGTAATGGGTCGCGTATTCGAATGGATCAAGCGAAATGGAGGCGTGCCAGAAATGGAAAAACAAGCAATCGCTAAAAGTAATCTGCTCTACCAGACATGTGAAAACTCAAACGGCTTTTACTCGTGCCCTGTGAAAGAGCGAGTGCGCAGTCGCATGAATGTACCGTTCCGCGTTGGATTCAACGGTGGCAATGAAGATCTAGAAGAATTATTCTTGCAAGAAGCTGAAAAACGTAGCATGTACCAACTGAAAGGACACAGAACTGTCGGCGGCCTTCGCGCCTCACTATACAACGCAGTTACATATCAAGACGTTGTTATCTTGACAACATTCATGAAAGAATTCCAAAAACAACACGGACATCTATGAGCAACATATAAACATAAACTAATTTAATTTGTTTACAGTACTTGTAAATATTTAGACATACGAAATGATGAGCGACTTTTTTTTTATTTATGCATTGAAATTAAACAAATAAATTTTATAATACAGTTCTTTTTTTATCAAATATTCCATCCTTAAAACGTAATAATGGTTTAATTATATCAACCGTTTATCAAATAATTCATCTAATTTAGCTTCTAAAACCGCATTAGTTCCTCGTAAACCATCAATGACTTGTTTGCTCCAAACAAAATATAGTTTTACTCTATGAGATGTCCAACCAATTGGTGTCTCTTTTTCTAAGTCCCTTAAGTTATACAATTTATCAGCAAGTTTAACTAATTTTGCTTCTCTGCTAGACGTAGGAGCATGCACAATTTGCAAACGCTTACGTTCAAGTTTCTCCAACGATTTATCGTCGGTTACTTCTTCGACTATACCTCGCACTTTAACGCCGAATTCGTTTTCGATTTCATCAAATGTTGTGTCCGTGTCTTCCACTGTATCGTGTAACAAAGCGGCTACGATGACGTCACAGTCAGTAATACCTGCTTCTTCCGTTAGGATGTATGCAACGCCTGTAATTATATTTCAACCCTTAAAGAATCATATTTATTAATTTGGTTTAGAAACTAAGCAATGTAATTTTTAATTAATTTTACCTATGGGATGGTTGATATACGGCGTTTGTGCTAAATTCATCCTACGTTGTTTTGTATGCTTAATCGCAGAGAAATTCACACATTTTATTATTAATTGTGTAATTTCTGCAGATGATAATGGCTCCATTTTTATTAAGTTGACATGAATTAAGTTAATTATTAATGTTTTTTTTTTGTAAAAAATGACAAACTATTAATTTTGAATTTTAATTAAGTAGAACTTATTAATTATTTTTGATTTGTGCACATTATTTATTTACTTTTGCTCAATGACAGAGTGCTTTGCCAACTTTTATAAAGAAAACTTACTAAAAATCATGAACAAATTTTTGTTTTATTAAATATACATTTATTCTTTAGTTGGAAACATTGCTGACTTTGAAAACAAATTTAAGTTATTAGGTTAAATTTCCAACTGTTTTGGCGCCTTTTTAGACAGGTGGTTGTTTATCGTTAAAACTTTTATTAGAATTTGCGTTAAAAATGGATGTAGCGGATATCCAAGGTACACAAAGTCGAATACACGATGAAGTGGGTGTTCGGTGTCAAAAACTATTTCAAGACTTCTTAGAAGAGTACGTTAAGAAACCTTTTGTTTAATTTGTATACACTAACCGTGCCGTTATTAGGTTTAAAGAAGAAGGCGAATTAAAATACTGTGAACCAGCGAAAGACTTACTGAATCAAGAACGCAACACATTAGAAATAAATTTCGAAGACATCGAAAAATACAACCAAAACTTAGCAACAGCTATAATCGAAGAATACTATCGTTTGTATCAATTTTTATGTCAGGCCGTTAGTAATTTTGTAAAAGACATCACAAATTCAAAAGAGCATAAAGAGTGCTATGTTAGTTTCATTGATGTTGCAACTAGACATAAAGTGCGAGAGTTAACGAGTACAAAAATTGGCACACTTCTCCGGATATCCGGACAAGTTATACGAACGCATCCAGTTCACCCGGAATTAGTGGCTGGTACTTTTGTTTGTCTTGATTGCCAAACTGTTATTCCAAACGTGGAACAGCAATTCAAGGTAAATGTCGAAAATGGCCGAATGTGTGCAGTTTGTTTATGGTTTGAGCGCATGCGTACATGTATGATTTTATTGCAGTTTACAATTCCAACAATTTGTCGCAATCCTGTGTGTAATAATCGCAGACGCTTTATGTTGGATGTTGATAAATCGAATTTTATTGATTTTCAAAAAGTTCGTATTCAAGAGACTCAAGCTGAATTACCAAGAGGTTGTATACCGCGAAGTGTTGAAGTGATCTTACGAGCTGAAAATGTCGAAACAGTACAAGTAAGATATTTATGTTTTGTTTTGAATTTACAACTAAACCATAACGCAGTAGGCTTAAATATCGGCGAAAAAAATCTTGACTAGCATATATAAATCTTAAGATTAAAGTTTCAAATTTTTACCTTCAATCCTAGGCTGGGGATCGCTATGATTTTACCGGTACACTTATCGTTGTACCCGATGTGGGGTCATTATCATTACCTGGCGCTCGCGCCGAACCTGGTTCCCGACACAAAGGCGGTGAAGATTCCGAAGGTGTTCGTGGACTCAAATCTTTAGGAGTCCGCGACCTGCATTATCGAACTGCGTTTTTAAGTTGTTCTGTACAAGCCACGAATCCCCGTTTCGGTGGTATGGAGCTCCCGGTCGATGAAATAACTCCAGAATTAATGAAAAAACAAATGACGGACGGGGAATGGAACCACATGTACGAGATGAGCCACGATCGAAATCTATACCAGAATTTAATCGAATCTTTATTTCCGAGTATTCACGGCAACGATGAAGTGAAACGGGGCATTTTGTTGATGTTGTTTAGCGGCGTTTCCAAAACTACAATTGAGGGAACTTCATTGAGAGGTGATATAAACTGTTGCATTGTGGGTGATCCCAGTACAGCAAAATCACAGTTTTTGAAACAAGTGTCTGAGATTTCGCCGCGAGCGGTTTATACGTCTGGTAAAGCATCGTCAGCGGCTGGTCTCACAGCGGCTGTCGTTAAAGATGAGGAGTCATCGGATTTCGTTATTGAAGCTGGAGCGTTAATGTTAGCTGATAATGGTGTGTGTTGTATTGATGAGTTCGATAAAATGGAATTGAGGGATCAGGTGGCTATTCATGAAGCTATGGAACAACAGACAATCTCCATTGCTAAAGTAAGTTATTTTCAAAAAAAGTACTCTTTAAAACACATTCTTATACCCTATTATATATATTTTGTTTGGTATATGACCTTGAAATACATTTCCCGAAAATTAACCTATGTGAAATTAGTGGGTATTGAAATTAGACGATCAAATATAATATTGACTATATGTAATCACGCAGCAGTTTTGATGTTTGTAATGTATTAGGCCGGTGTTCGAGCAACTTTAAACGCTCGTACGTCAATCCTAGCTGCAGCAAATCCAATCGGTGGTCGTTACGATCGTGCAAAATCATTACAACAAAACATGCAACTTTCGGCACCAATCATGTCTAGATTCGATCTTTTTTTTATCCTCGTTGACGAATGTAATGAGATTATCGACTACGCAATCGCTAGTAAAATCGTAGACTTACACAGTAACATTGAAGAAGCAGTGAAACAAAAGTACAATAAAGAAGAAGTTCTCCAATACATAGCGTTCGCAAAACGATTTAAACCACTCATAAATCGAGAAGCTGCCGAATTACTTGTTAAAAATTACAATTTTCTACGATTAAGAGATACCACCGGTTCTGGCCGGTCAACTTGGAGGATTACTGTCCGACAATTAGAAAGTATGATTCGACTATCCGAGGCTATGGCAAAAATGGAGATTTCCGATGAGGTTAAAGTCAGGCATGTGAAAGAAGCGTATAGGTTGTTGAGTAAATCGATTATTAGAGTTGAACAACCGGATATTAACTTAAGTGAGGATCAAGAACGTTTGAATTTGGACGAACCGGAAACGATCGCAGCGACATCGAATCAAAATGGGGTGGATACAGAAGGAAATGAAGCGAATGGCACTGAAACGTCTACTGAAACGTCTACTGAAACTACAGCAACTAAAAAGAAATTGACGTTGGCCTTTGACGAATATAAAAATATAAGTAATATGATTATTGTGTATATGAGAAATGAAGAAACTTGCACTGAAGAAGGTAAAATGAATTATTTTATATAGGCAAAAAAGGTAAGCACGTGACAAAAGACGCGGGGATCGAATTCGTTCGCATTCAACGCTGAGAGACATGTTAACCTTATGGCCAGAATTGGCGGCTCATTTATTTTGAGACATTACACTTGCATTTGTCGATGAATCAATGAACAAAATGAATGTGTTAGGGGCAATAGAATAACCTTTATGCTATAGTGTTTATGAAATTACGAACATCTTTAATAAAGCTATATTTTCAAATTGAAAATGTATTTTATGTTAAATGCGTCTCTGCACATGCGCGACCATGCGCAATATGCTGCGTTTGTTTGGCTTCGTTGTAGAAAATGTAAAAATCCAAACAAACGCAGCATATTGAGCATGGTTGCGCATGTGCAGAGGCGCATTTAACATAAAATGCATTTTCAATTTGAAAATATAGCTTTATTAAAGATGTTCACAATTGCATAAACACTATAACATAAAGGTTATTCTATTGCCCCTAACACATTCATTTTGTTCATTGATTCATCGACAAATGCAAGTGTAATGTTTCAAAATAAATGAGCCGCCGATTCTGGCCATAAGTTTAACATGTCTCTCAGCGTTGAATGCGAACGAATTCGATCCCCGCGTCTTTTGTCACGTGCTTACTTTTTTTGCCTAGACCGATTGTGATTTGTTTTATTTTAAAGATATTAAAATGCAATCCAATTCTATACATTTTATATGTTTAATTTTTTTATTTCTTCGAAAACTGATATATATTTTTTAATAAATATAGAAAACAAAGAAGGCACTCACAGATCAGATGTAGTTTCGTGGTACTTGAGCATGATGGAAGATCGAATTGAATCCGAAGATGATCTAGTTGAGATGAAAGAAATGGTAGAAAAAGTTGTTGATCGACTGATTTACCATGTAAGTCATTTTTATACTTTTATATATATATAATAAATTGACAAATAATATAATTTATTTAAGGATCAAATTATCATTCCTCTCAAAACTTCAACGCTAACTGGAAAAGACCAAGATGATGAAGACCCGTTACTTGTGGTGCATCCTAATTATATTGTTGAATAGTATTTTTATTTTAGTTCAACGTATTACTGAAGTGCCTAATATTAAGTTTAAATAATCACATATTTTTAAGTATTTTTTTAAATTTTCAACATTTACTGTATTTTTATTATACTGTTTAATATTTTTGCAAATCTAGTTACTTGTTTATATAAATAGAATCTCCATTTTGTTTTAACCCAACTTATAACAAGAATCTTATTAAAATGTAATTATATCATGTATGAATAAATGTTTAATTTTATAATAGTAATATACAATAAACCTAAAAGTTTAAAATGTTTTTCGACATTCCTGAATAGATATAGTAAATACTTGGGCCATAGACAAAAATATTTATATTCATATTTTAGTGAGACGCATATTTTCTTAAATTAATTTTAATCAATCAGTTTCCTTCTGTTTATTGTCTGTGCCAAACTAAATATTTATTAAAACTCATGCAATTTCATCTTTTTAATAATTTACATCGCAATTTTGTTTGTAATAAAAATAACACCGGTCGCTATAATATCTTCGAGAATAAGATATTTAAAAGGTTAATAATTCAAAATAGAATAGTGTTCCGGGAACTTGTTCCGGCACCCATTACCTGTTTGTGACGTAGACTCAATATGCCAACGAACAAGTATTATGAAACCTACGATTTTAAAAAATAAGCTTCTATATTAAATAAATTTTATTTTTAAATAAAATTACTTATCTAAATCGACAATTTAATATTTAATTTAGTGTTTTTACACCTAAAGGGCATGAGTACTGCCATCGACTACACTCTGCTACATACATGAATAGGAATGAGCATTATATATTTATAACAATGTATTGGACAAACGTTTGGGTGTACATGCGCATGAAATATGCTCACATTTTTCGTAAGCAGCAAAAATCTGTACTTGAAATCGCATGTCGAATATATACAAGGTGCTTTACTTCAAGAGGGTATTTACCAAAGTACTTGAAATGTAAAGCCTGGCTTACAGAATTGTCTATTTATTGGTAGAGAAGTAAGAATAGGTATTAGCGGAGTATTCTAGAAAATAATTCGGCACGTAACGTAACTAAATACATAGTATACAGCGACCTCACGTATAGATGCTGCTTTTAAATGGGAATTTATATATACTTCATCCAATAGGCAATACATTAATTAAATATCAATATCAGTATATATTTACACTAGAACAGTTATTTTGTTCTAATAATCGAGCAATAAATGAAATAAATTTTTTTGTAAAATTTCGCTACATGTTTCACGTAAATATTGTTTTAATTATACAATAAACATTTTATTGCATCCGAAAATCGTTATAAATTTGTTGTTTATCTTCTGTGAATTAAATATTTATATATTTACCATACATATGTGTATACATACATAGATACATACATACAGAACATCTTGGCTTTCAACGGGTAAACAAAAATGCATACTATTTGTAGATATAATCGACTATTTTATAAATTACTTATTTATTGTATACATCAAGAAAATGTTTTATAAAATTTAAATTCGTTAACTGCGATGCGACCAAGAAATGTATAAAATTGCAGTTATTTTCCTTAGAAATCAAAAATGTATATTTGTACGTTAGATTGAAGGGAAGGAATATACTTTAAATATAAAATATGCTTTATATTTAAATCTAACGTACAAATATACATTTCTGATTTCTAAGGAAAATAACTGCAATTATATACGAACATTTCTACTAATTTTCTTTTACTGCATTTAGTCTGAGTTCAACTATGAATTTCTTTTGCGATGTCACTTGTTACTAAATGTTTAAATTGCAAATGCAATAAAATTCGCCCTGTTGGTTTTGGTATGTATATGAATATAGGTATATATGTATATATTTAAAAGATTGTGTATGTATGTTTTTTATTGTTATAGATATGCGAACCATAGCCAAGTATAGTAGGTATCTAAATAATAATGAGAACGTCATACACAAAACGTAAACGAGACAAGTAAACGGACGAGTGGATCGAAACAGGACATTATTCTCCCTGTGCATGTATGTATGTGTACACATACAAGGGGGTGCGATGGATGCTGGTGGTTACCGCGCAGCTAACGCGTCGGTGTACTGGTGCTAGGTCAGTACCCGGCATCGAACCTGTTAGCTGCTAGTCGCACGGCCACGCACGGCGCTAGGGCCCGTCTTTACTGTCTGTCAGTGCTTTGTTTATTATGTTCTCGTTCCATGGCGCATAGATAAGCCTATCAAACAATACTCAAGTGCATCGAATCACGATCCGTGTGTTAGAAATTGTTATTGTTGTTATATGCAAACGAGCAAAACTTATTCAGTTGTTAAATGTTTTGCGATACAATTATTGTGATATGTTTAACAATGATCTTTACTCATATATTCAAAACAAAATTGTTACGATTTTCAAATGTGGTAAGTCATTATCTATTTAGATATAATTTATTCATTTACGTTGCGAAAATTATTTGCGATCTCTTTGTTCATATACTGTATTTATAATTAATTTTATATACATTTATATAAATGTATGAGTTATCGAGTTTTCGTCTAACTATTAATTGTATTATTGTTATTAATAATAAACATATTACAAATATCACTATATAAGCGCTTCAAGAATATTTTTAATTAAAATTTATATATTTGATATAGAATTAAAATTACATTAATTTAAAATTAATAAATCATCTTATATGATTAATACAATTTACTAACAATTAATCTATTTGGTAAAAGTTATATATGTGCATATATGTTTTCCCTTGTGTGATAATTTGTAGTTTGGATGCAGAACATGAAGTTATAAACAAAGTTTTAATTAAAAAAGTAATAACAGGTATCTAATCAATTTCAGAACTAAAATTTATAATACCATAGGGACGCATAACATACGTTGCAATATCTGTTATATATGCAAAAGCCAATGTTGTTCGAATACAAAATTGGGCTCTGTATTATTCAAAAGAAAATCCGTAATTATATATATTTGTACTTGATATTGCTGACGTGTAATGAATCAATAAATATATTATCAAAGACATTTGTTTGAAATATGATCAATAGGTAATTTTCGATGGAATATTAAATTGTCTAAATTTAGATTAAGTCATTTTTATGATTTTGAAGCATTTTATAAAAGTTTCCTGATTAAATACACCAAATGCCGGAGGTTTTTTTCTCATTTAATCTCTGTCCAGCTAGAGTAATCAGTTCTTGCCAGTGGTGGCGTTGAGTTTTTGTGATGCTTATATTTTAAAATTTCCTTCTACACTAAAAAAATAAACACTGCTTTATGATATAAATAATAAGCTCCAATATTATTTGTAGCAAAAAATCATAATTTTGTTTATGTCTAATATATCTATAACTATAACAATTGATTTTTAAAATTAATTTATATAGTTTTGAAATCGTCAAAATGTCTAAAACAACTTTTTCGAAACTATATATCTTTGCGTGTAATATGAAAACGTATATTGCATTTATTGGAAAATGTATGATGATTTGTATTTATTGAATGTAGGTTTATAAAAATTGTTATAATGCTATGAAAATTGAACTTTTGAACTCAAATCAATTATTTGTATATTTTGCACAATTTTTAAATGAAATTTCTGAACGCTGTCACTGGCCCCACATTTATCATCTTGTATTTCATTTACTTATTGTTATAAATTAATTTCCTAGGGCGTTTCTAAAAAATAAAACTCCATCAGGGTAATCTAAGACTTACTGACAGTGTCGAGCAATTAACTAAAAATAATAACATGAATGAATGTTCGCAACATGTTGACAAAGCTGTCTCAACGGAAGACCTGTGTCTGGTTAGTCGGGACATTAATTTAGAGGTGACGCGACTAGAAGCAATGTTGAATACGCTAGTCGAGAACAAAGTAGAATCGATGAAAACTGGCAAACCTAAGACGCCCAATAATTATCATCAATCGCCGTTGAAAGGTGGCGACAAACGGTTTCATAGAATCACATCGTCTTCGACGGCTTCTTCGTCACACAAAGGAAACGGTTCCAGTCACAAATTGACCCCGAGGCACAAACAACGATCGAAATCCCATCATGCGAAAAACAAATACTTGAAGCGAAATGGTAAGTTAGTTTGATTTTACGGTAATACAGATATCCCTAGAGCACCAAATATCAAACCAATATAAAATAAATATTGGATATATATTGTATCTTGGCTCAATATGGCATGTCAAGCGCAAGCGCTATAACAATGTTTTGTTATAGGTATGCGCTTGCGTATTATTGGAAGCTAGCACAAATTTGCCTAAAATATTAATAGTTTTTTCCCTTACTTAACTTCCCTAATATAACGTGCGGAACTTGGAAACGAGTACACAAATATGGATAGCTAAACATAGCGCCCTTCTGGGTCTGACATATACCGCCAATATTGTACTTTGTTAACCCTAACCACATTAAGCCTATATATCAACCAATATTGGTATTATATTATTGTACTACTGGGGATATTAACATTTGAAATCATTTGTTCCTAAACTATTTCCAACTTGTTTCTATGGTCTATTTACTTGATATAATTTAATTTTCACGAGATAACACTTCAATTATAGCCCGCAGTAATGTAGTAATAATCACTGTTCTATGATTCTAACCAGTACACTTTCAATTTAAATTTTGCTATGTTTGTATAAAGTGATATTATTACAAATGGATCTCATAGATGACATATTATGATACGTTACTAGTTTAATATGATACAAATATAGCGAAATGCTTTTCCACAAATTTTTGCACTCTATAGCCTGCGTTACTAATAAGAACATATAGTAGGCACTATAAGATAACTATGGCAGATGCGCTTATAATAATTATGATTGGGAGAGTATTTTAAGTTAGGTTTGTATTGAACACGAAAACCTTTCACGGCTATTTAATATTTAACAGTTTTCCTTGGAAGCAATCCCTGAGTGTTAGAAAATATATTTATATGTTGATTTCGTCTGCAAGAGCAATTGCTGTGGAAAACGCATAAATTGGTGGTCGAATGCGTTTTGAAGAGTCTGTAAAATCTGTTTAATCTGTAACCGTTGAATATTTGATATCCCAAAGCGCTAGTTTGTTTAGCCCATCGGTAAACAAGGTCGTGCAATTTTTATATGGCAAATCTGCATAGGTAGCAAATGCTACGTAAGATTTACTGCTTCTACGTTAAAAGTAAAATGCAGTGATATATTTCACGCTATTCATTACATTTCTTTCAGAGTTTCAGTCACGAACTACTGAAATATTAATGATTTTACACTTCCAGTTATTAAAAGTCGCTTTGACAACATTCCCTTAAAAGCTAATGGGTTCTTCCCCAGAATTACACAAGTTTACGTATTTTGTTAAGGGATTTCTTTTATATAAAACAATGGCATTCGTTTAACTCAATGACATTTTACTTTAACTCTTAATAATCCATTAGGGAGTGGCGATGGTTATATTTTTGTTGTTTTAACGTTTATATGAAGTTTACATTGTTACAAATGAAAGCTATTTAAACATCATTTGTCATGTTTGAATTAAACATCTGGACAAACTGTCCACACATTACCCACGACTTCCACTTAAGTAAAATCAATATAGTATATTAAATATTAATTTGAAAAAATTAATATATACTTATATATTTAAAAATCATTTAATCAATTAATATGATATTAAATTAAAACCATAATGTACTTTTGAGCTAGCTTTTAATTGTGTAAGAAAAACAAGCTCCATTTATATCTTTGGTGTAACAATATTGATTTTTATACATTTATTAGCGCCAAAGGTGAAGGTAGGCGTTGCATTGATCTGATCTTTTTACACTAACATCTACGAATTTAATCTTATAATAAATAAAACACAAATTTTGCCATTTTTGACAAATTACCAATTTACAAACTAGCAAATCTTGTAGAAAAAATTCGTATGTTCTTTGTGATAAATTAGGATATTCATAAAAAAAAAACTATTGAACAGATCCTGGAAGATATCGAATTTCGAGTAATTCTCCAGAGCCAGAAAGCCCGCATTACACCCAACCAATTGCACCCTGCTGTGACCATGCTGCAAGGTGTTTACTGATAGAAGACGAATATAATAAGGCCTTCGATTTTGTGAAATTTCCGGAATATAATGTTTATACTTGTGATTTCGACTCGACAGTTTGTTCATGCCCTGACAATCATAACGGACAAATGTAAGTAATTACTGTATTATCAATAACGTTCAAAGTTCTTTAAAAACTAACTTTAATAATAAATAAAACTTATAAATAATAATAATTACGCTTCTGCCAATACGTCAATACTTATTTTGTTTGAGTGGTGATTGATGTTTGAATCGATTTAATTGTTACATTTTAGGATGGCGGATTTCGGTAATAAATTATCTTTACATATCCCAGGTATGTTTTGCTTCGCTTGTACGCTCGCTCAAAAATCAAACTTGCTTTGAGCCTTACGTGTTTTTTAAGTTTTTATTTATGATATTAGCGCAAACAATTAATGGTTCAATGTGCCTAATCATTCATTTTTATAAACTTACTAGTTTTTCATACTTCATAATATCATAAAACAATCAAATTTTTGTTTAAGGCTATTAACAAAATACTAATATTAATAACAAATCAAAATGACCTAAATACTATTCTACAAAACTCTTGTTAGATACGTCCTGGTGTCGATTAAATGAAGATATTTAAATCGTTTTATTAAATGTTCCTAAACAGTTAATAAAAAAAATGCACTTGGTTCATTTAACAAAATATAACTCCTTAAAAATTGACCTTCAACGCTCTTAATTCCAGAAGTATACAGTACGACGATTACGTATCAATAAACATAGAAGACTTCGAAAATGTTGAAGAAGACGCGATTATTGCTGAAGAAACGTTGCGCAACGCAAAGCGAAAGAGGCGTCGAAGAAAAAAGCGAAGAAGAAAGAAAATGCAGCGGCGACAACTGGAGTTGTCGGCGACGGTGGAAAAAGTCAAAGTAATCGATCCGGATGACTTACCACAACGAGCTCGTTGGACGATTGTGGCAACCGCTTGTTTGCTATTGTTGATGTGTTTGCTTCTGGTTGGCGTCACACTCAGGATGGCGCCCATCATTGATGACATGGGTAAGTAGTACCGATTTCTTTTCTATCGCCTTTAACACTTGCACGCATCAAAAATATGTTCAGATTATTTTATTTTCTATCTATCTATAAACAAGCAAAAGTTTTGACCGATAATTGATTGATCCTACCAGAAGCTTATGTATTTATGCTTATCTTGATAATCATTGTATAGTTCGTCAGTTAAATTGGGATGAAAGAATTTATTTATCGCTAGTTTTCACGCAAATTCGTTTAACTTTCTTTTATTATTTTCTCATTTGAAATTTTAATCAATTTACATGTTTAATTAGTACATAATTCAATTAAAAATCGATACTTCGAACGCGCTCTTGAATTATAATTATTTCACATTATCAAGATTCAATTTGAATATAATTTTACATTTATTACCATATTGCAACAACTTTTATTTTTATGATGAATACATTTATTTTGTTTATAATGCAAATAAGAGAATTTCTATTAACAAAAACAAATACAAAATCTAAATGTCTAAAGAATTAAATGAAAACAAAAATGTCATTTAGTCGCGTTTACGTTTTTATTACATTGCGGAAACGTAACAAGAACTCGTTACATCTCTGATATATTGCCTAGATGTAACATGCAGCAAAATGTTTACTGGGTTTTTAAAGCTAAACACATGGTAGAACGCTATATTATATATTTATGAAAAAATCATCAGTTGATGAATTTGTTTAATATTTTTTTTTATCTGGTTTATGTAAAAAAGGATGAGTGCTGTGTTTAAGAAGTGGAAAAATGTTATTTACGTGAAGAGTGAAAGCAGAAAACCGTCTTACGTCCGTACGATTATTTTTAGCTTGCCGATCAACATGAATAGTCCATGTAGTGCGGAGCCTCTTTTTTAACATAAACTTTTCTTGTACAGTTGAGTTGATAACATTCAGTAAACACACCTCTTTAACGCGGCCAAATTTACATTCGTTTTTTGTGTTCAATCAGTACACAATAACGAGATTTAATCGGGGTTTATTGAACAAATAGTTGTTCACAAAATAGTGGTTTAATAATGTTTTAATTGAATTAAATATTTTGAAGGACATTTGGCTGGAAGTTTAACTATTTCTTCAAAAAAAGTTTGAAATAGTGAAAATTAGATTGTGTCGTGCTTGCATGTAAAAGTTAAAAAGTTTTTGTATTCTTCTAAATAATCTTATTTGTGCAAATTTGTGTTTTGTGTAAATTGGGTTTTATTTGAAATTTGTATTGATTGTGTATTTGCATATATAAATTTCACGTTATATTTTTAAATTAAATCAAAACCTTTATTAAATACTGCAAATCTAAACCATGTCGTATGTTGTAAACTACGATAACTTCAACACATTAAATTTCGAACCACAAAGCTCAACTAGCAGTTGGTACTCAGCCTCATCCAAGTTGCCAAGTACTACTTCATCGCGAAGTAACTCATTCCGAGACGATCGCGGACTTTTCGTACGCCGCCAACCTGAACCATTCTTCTTTATTCGTGATCCCCCTCAAGTTTATCGCACATCATCTTTAGATGATATTCGTACACGACAACAACGCGTAAGCAGTGAAATCTCTCGAAATCGATGCGGCCGCCGAAGTCAATACGATCGCAGAAAAACGAGTGCTTATTGCAACGAGAACTGTAGATGGCCAAGTGTTAAATCTAATAGAAGCAGACGGAATAGTGGCGCGTTGAGTCGTACAGCTTCGTCGAGAAGTCGACGTCGAAGTAGTTCGAAAACCCCAACGATTTTGGCGGCTCCAGAAGCGCTTAAATTAGACGAAAATGTCGAAGAAGATATGAAACGTGCTCGCCGGCATAGGATAGCTGTTTGGCTTGTACTCAGTTCGTTTATATTTATTGCTGTTTCGAGTATTTTGGTTGTTGTGGTGACCTTGACGCATCAATCTGAACATGTTTATGATGCGAATAATTCTTTAACGTATTACACTTTTGCAAAACCATCCGTTTTGGCTAATGATAAAGAAAATAAGTTGCATATTGCATAAACTCTGCAAAATGGTTAGTTTTAGATTTGTCGAGCTTCTCTTGTAGTATAGAATAGGACTAATATTAACTAATATTAGTCTATACTCTAAACATGTGGGTAATTATATATTAACAATATTTATACAAAAGTTATATTTAGACGCTGAATGATGCATGGTTGTTTTAAATGTGTATATCCGATTATTTTTGGACTAGAATTATGTACTACTGCTACGAATTAATTTACTATTTAACTCTTTATAGTTTGGCACTATTTTTAAAATGAAGACTTTCATCATTAAACTGTATATATATTTTATTCTGTTTCAGTGCGCCGAGAGAATGAAGAACTTATAAATTCTCTTCATAATTCGTCACATGTAATGAAAATAATACCACGTCTTTGAATTATATTTACCACACACACATTCTTAAACTTAAAATATTCTATAATTAAAATCCTCTTACTAGTCAATTGAATATACATACTAAATGTAATAGACTGATCCGATTTTTCACTCTCAGTTTTATTAATAAAACAATATTTTTATATAGCTAGTAATAAACTAATACTTTAACGTTACGTAGTAAGAATTATTTAAATATTATGTAAAATTCAAGTCTTTCACTTTATATAAAACGAGAAATTTCCCTGCCTATCTTACAATCATATTTTGAGACTTTACTATAAAACTAAATTTTAAATAAAATGTCTAAAACTAACGTAATAAATAAATAAGATTACGAGCGTATTTTATTCGCAATCGTTAACATAATAGCTCTAATAGTTGAGTGGCGAAATTAAATTTACATCCCGTAATTCGATTAATAAAGGTTAATGTAATATAAACAACCTTCACTGTACTGAAACGTTTCCAATATCACATCTATATTATTAAAAATATTTTAAAAAATACGGGTGAGTGGCAGCACTCACGATTGAAGATCTGTAAACAACAGGTGTTTGTATGGATGCCACCGTAAATATATACGCATGTATACATTTTCGGTTGTATTTTATATAAATTTTATTACGATGGTAGATGATTAGTTTGAATACAATCACGAATACTCGCGTACGCCTATTTCTATTAATTAGTTGATCTATGATGTTCTGTCTCACTCATACGGCTCATACGTAAGTGCTGTACACATTAGAAAACGCGTAGAAAACCGAAAGAGCCAGACAGCTCAAGCATAACGCAGCGCGAGTTGCCGATTTGTTCCCATATAAAATTGTTTAACTATGCGCGCGTAAATATTAACAGATCAAAAATAAAAATATCTGCAGTGTCATGCACCGAACTTTCTTATCCGCATATGGGTTAAACCATATCGTAGTTACATTATTTTTCTAATTTATAATATTCGTTCTAACATTAAGTTCGCTTTTACAGTAGATATATTTCTTAGAAACAATATAAAATGTCAAACTTCAAATTATTTAAGTCTATTTTGTTAAACAATTGACAGGCGCAGATGATACGATTTATGTAAAAATATATATAATAAGCAGAAATTTATTTTGAAGCCATTACTCTTTTTGGAAAAATAATTCAAACAAAAGTTGTGCTAAATATAAATACCTTTAATTTTTGTTCATGAAAATTTTCTGTAACTGTAATCATTTTTGAGTAATTGCAGAAAATGCAAAAATTGACTAGAGTAAACAGGCACTTCCGCTTTGAATATTTTTTTCAAAAATAGGTGGTGCACACTTCAGGCATATGCAAATCTTAAGTTTAAAGTTTCATAATTTTAGCTTCAACCGTTTAGGCTGTAGAGAACATACACACACACACTCACACACACACACACACACACAGACGGACGTCATTCCAAAAAAAGTTGGAATCGATTCAGGGAAGGTCAAAACGTATATTTCCGTTAAAATCTCGAGATCGAAATTTTTCATGATTACAATACTTACTTATACTGCGTATAAGAAAGTAAAAATAAAAACTTATTATGGGATGTAAATTAAATGTTAATATAATTTCTCCACGCTCAATGATTTCGACTATATATGAACTTTTGCGGAAAAAGTACACCTTAGGTATACCTTGATATTTGTTTCACAAATATGTAAGTGCCTATTTCGATTTTAATCAGATCAATTTGGTAATTTAACAAAATTAATTTTGTTTTAAGTAAAAAAAATATTCTTACAATTTATAATTGTAATAATAGTCAATTGAAACATTTATTTAAAATAAACCCCGACTATCAAATCGGGTTATAACTATTTAGGGGCGGTTATAAATATATGATTTAAATTTCCAGAATTAAAAAAAACAAATATTATTTCAAAATCAATATTAGTTTAGTTATGATGTAATCGTCCCTTAAAATGTCGAAACGTCTTCAAATGAGACTGTATTTTTTTAAACCTGTTATAAAATGATATGATAATTAAATGATGAATACATCCTTCTAAAAACGCTTTACTTAAAACGATTATCATATGAACTAATATAATAAATCGCTGCCTCAACGAAAGTCAAAACTGAATAATAATAAATGGACCTGTTTTAATTGTGATACCTATACCCTCCTATTTATAATATATACATGTATATACTTCGTACTATAGAATTTCTCGAATCAATACATGTCTTGTGTTACACTTTATCAACGTAATGTTACAGATGTACTATATATATATAAGCACCTGTTATTTGTATAATAATATATTTAAAAATAATGTTACCCACGTTGTTGCTGTGTAGAAATTCAATCAAACAAATACGAGTGTGAATCAATGAAATTGTGAATGTTTATAATATTGTTAGTTAGATTTAAAATATTCATGTTATATTTAGTTGATTTTTAGTTATATTACGTTATAAAATAAATAAATTCTATGTCAAAATGTATTCCAGATCTATAATATTATATATTTTTCTGGGAGAAAATCTATTTATAAGCTTAATTACAATTTCTTAGTTTGTTTGAAATATAAAATCCCGCTCTTATCGGAGAATTCCCGTTAGAAATAAAGTTTGATATATGCGAAATATATTTTAAATACGAAATTAAATATCGTACACTTCATAGACAGAATCATCAATTAAATAAATATACTATGATTTACATCTTAATTTTTTCTAAATAAATAATTAATGATTCCATATTAATGAAAGTTTTCTTCGAAATGTTGCTACTTCATGAATCGATATTCCTCATCATATGTTGCCAACGTTTGTTCTATATATCCATTAATTCTATTTATTTACTAATAAACGCAATTTTATACAGTCATTTAGATAACACTGACATAAACAGTGAAGTAAATTTGTTTATCTGGCGTTTTATATTCTTGCAAATATTTAATATCAGAAAAATTTGCTGATGTTTGATGTTTTTGATGAATAATGTAGATGCACTGTTTCAGCGTTTCAGCTGTCATGGCAGAGTATTTGGTGTCAACTGTCAAAAAATTGTGTTTAGGGCGTATATATTCGGAAATGGTGCTGTGAACGAAATCATATTGTATCGGTAAGTTAATTATAGATGATTTTAAGTCTTAGAAATACTTGACGTAAAATTCGACCACGGATTTTTGTTTTTGGACTCATTGTTTTCCCGGTATTGACATTTTAATTGTTTATAGATAACATTTGTTTATTATTGTTGTAATGAGTAATGATTGAATGCATTATGAATTATTTAGATGACTTTCAAAATTATTATTTCGTGCTCTAATTTATTCCTATTTGTATAAATATACTTTGATATTATAAATAAATTGTGTTTTAAAGATATTTCAAAATGTTTACTAACAATTAGTCAATAATGAGTGTTTTTTATTTTGAAGCGCTATTTTGGTAATTTGCGGTTAAAATATAATAAGGTCAGCTAGGGTATAGGATAGTAATGCTTTCGAAATCTGATCGGTTGTAGTTATAAATAATAAATTATTTTTTTGTGTAATTTTATTGGATTTTGTCAATTAATTGAGTCACATTTTCTTGTTTGTTTTTAATAGGCGCTGTTTAAAAACAGTGTGATGAATATCGTACGCAAATTAAGGGGCGCTAGTGCAGGGAACGGTAGTTCTTCTGCGTCTAGCACGGATGGCTCCGAAAATGGTACTTCGGAATCAGCGCACACACAACTTGGTCTCATGCATTTGAAGAAATTATTTTCGGAATATACACATCCTCCACATCCACTCACAGAGCCTGAGAAAAATGACAAACTCTATAATATGCTACCGCTCTTTTGTAAGGTAAGTGTCATGGTACTGAAATAACTATATCTTCATATTGATTTGACATTTTACAACAATAGAAATAGGTTAATTGGCATTTGTTATTTTCCATAGTAGGGCAAAGAAAACTAAATCATACCTCATTTTTTACACAATTTTAGTTTACAACTGTTTTTATAATAACTTTATAGAGATCGCGACGTCAGGATTCCTTATTAGTAGCGAGGCTCTCATATTTCAAAAAATACACATCGAATTGTAAAAAAAGATCTAAATATTTAAAAAAAAAACTATTCAATAATACTAAATTCGATACCCCCTCCCTGTGAGAGAGGGGAGGCAACATTGAAATCTTAAATGAGAACCGCCATTTTTTATTGTAAAGTTAGATTCAGGTTTCTATAAAGCGTACTTATTTTTTATGGAAAATTTGATTCTGCAATAAAAAATGTTGGTTCCTATTTAAGATTTCAAAATTAGTCTCCCGCCCATCCCTATATATTTATATGCAATAAAAAGTATCTCTAAAGTTTGATATATATTTTTATATTATGATATGCGTAATCTGCTATATGTAGACGTCATGATAATTAACGTGTGTATTATTTGTCAAAAAGCACTAAATATCCTTTGGAGCACAAACGTAACATGTGCCCGGTTTTGCAAGATGCGATTTATTAGTGATGCGTTTAATGCAAAATAAAACTCTTTAAATGTATCTATATTTTACTTAATATAAAAAAATATTGAATTAATACTGCTAGCAAATTAAAATATATTGCAGTAGAAGTCATATTTCCTTTCGTATAGCATAAATAGACACGAACAAAATAAGCATATTTTGCTATAAGAGTAAAATGCTCTTAGGTATTCGGAGCGAGTCCCTCATGTGATATGAACGAGAAATTTTGGGATATATTAGCGTTTTGCCACCAAGTATCACTACTTATGGTTTGCGAGATTCGAAGACGTGCGTCTAACCAAAGTACGGAGGCCGCTAGTTGTGCCATTGCTAAATTTCTCGAAATAGAAAATTGCGAAGAATCTAGTAATGGCTGGATGCTATTATCAACCTTAAATCTACTAGCCGCCGGTGACGGAACTTTAGTTCAGGTATATACATCAAGAGAGAAAAAATAATAAACAGTTATCGAATATAATTTCGTATAGGTAATGGCTGAAGTATCTGTGCCGTCAACTTTGGTCAAATGTTTATATCTATTCTTCGATTTACCGGAAATGTCCGATGACGAAGCAAATAAAACCGACCTAAACAGTGATTTTACACCGCGCGAACGCCGTATTTTATTGCAAAAAATATTTGTGCAACTATTAGTGCGTTTGTGCAGTCATCGAAGTTCCGCGGAAGAACTAGCGCGCAAAGACGATTTGACGTTATTGTTCTCCGCAATAACATCTTGGTGTGCGCCCCACAATTGTATGTGGCGCAAAAGTGCCGCTGAAGTACTTATGACGCTATCACGGCATGGATTAACACCCCCAGTTGTTAGTTACATTCATTGTAAGTTAGTTTCCCAACCGGAAGTTAATCGTATTACAAGATGATTCAAATTTTTAGCGAAAAGCTGTGTAGCTGTTTGCATTGATAACATGCAACGTATACCGGAATTAGCACCACTAGAAGTGGTGGAAATGTTCGTAGCTGTTTTTTGTTTTTTGAAAGATTCTAGTGATGTTGCCCCAACGTTGCTCGATGATTTTCGTGCTTGTCAAGGCTATTTATTTCTCTCTGAGTTCTTGTTGAAGTAAGTTGATTTAACGTGTTTGCGTTTCATTATCTAAAGAATTGTGCGAATGTAATTATTGGTGTTTGCAATTAGATTAGATCAAAACCGGGAGAAATCAACCGAGGCCCAAGAGGCTGTGCGTAATCTAATTTTAATGGTAACTTCGTTATGTATGTGTGGTTACATGGAATTGAAACCGTCACAAGCGTCAATGGGATCATTATTCCAACTCCAAGGCTTTACATTACCACAACCGTCAGGCAGAGGAACCAGCGTTAGAAATATACAAGCATTTCAAGTGAGTATTATTTTATTTCTCCACAGCAAATACTAATTCATAACAGCTATAGACTATTGCATATAAAACAAATATAAATCATATTTGCATTTATTATACTAACAGGTCAAATTATTCGTTGACTATTTATTGTATTATTACACAGTACAAATGAGTGTTAAAATAAATCTTGGCAACAATTCTAACATAGTTCACACTTTAATTATAGGTATTGCAATCAACATTCATCAAATCAAATTCATCTATGCTCTGTTGTATGATATTAGACGCAATTTCAAGCGTGTATCACTCAGATGATGCAAACTATTTCATACTAGAAAGCCAAAACACTCTAAGTCAATTCATAGAACGCATCTACCACAAATCTAGTGAAATCCAACAAAAACTATTCCATTTACTTGAGTTCATTGTATTTCAACTGAATTTTGTCCCATGCAAAGAGCTCATTTCATGCTCAATCTTACTCAAAACGCACGTGTCAACGCACGCTGATTGCTGTCTGATGTGCATGCAAACACTATTGAATATTCTCAAACACAACGCAATATTTAAAGATGTTTATCGCGAAGTTGGTATGCTGGAAGTGTTTGCCGGTAGCTTGACGCGTTACTCGAGTTTACTGGATGAAAGATTGGCGGGGGTGAACGCAGGAAAAGAAGTGGTGATAGCGAAAGATGAAGAGAAATTGGGGATAATGGTGATGGAAGCGTTAACGTATTTGTTATCGGGCAATACGGCGAATGCGAATGTTTTGCGAGAATGCGGCGGAGCGAAATGCATACATGAGTTGGTTTTGTATCCAGATTGTAGACAAATGGCGATTGGTAAATTATTAAAATTATTTATTATTTAAAAAATTATTTAATTTATATGTTAAAGGAATTATTCGAGAGTTAATTTTAACAATGGGAGGTGATGAAGATATGGCTACGTTATTCGGAACTTTACATTCCGCTCCGAGATCTGATTTGCAATTAAAAACCGATGTGCTGCGCGCGCTATTAACTTGTTTGCGAGATTCACATCGAACGCGAACAGTTTTTCGAAAGGTACACTTATAAATATATGAGTCGAATTGAATATCTATAATTTACAATTATAGGTTGGTGGATTTGTGTACGTCACCAGTGTGTTGGTAGCCCTAGAGGGTAAATTGTCGGAAAACGAACCAGACCCGTCGGTTTTGGCTTTGTTGTACATTGCGTTCCATACAATAAGTACCGCTATGCGATTTGAGCCGGCGAACGCGAAGTTTTTTCATCACGATATTTGTGCGACGACGTTATGCGATACTTTGAGATTATTAGGATGTTTCTCACCTGATAAAGTACCATGTTTAGCTGATAGTGATAAAGAGATACCATCATCAGTTATAATGTCGACTTATAATACCTTATTTACTGGAAGTGTACTCGAACCAGAGTAAGTACTCATCACAGCAAACAAATTCTATTTAAATTTATTAATAAATAATTTTTAGTTTTCCGAAAACAATTCCACCATCGTTATCATATGCGTGCATAATTTTTCGACTTCTATACGATGTTGCGCTAGATTCATTTGATAAACCAAGTTTATCTACAAACATTTTAAATATGAAATCGCCATCAATATCAAGACAAACATCAACCGAAGTAAGCAATATATATGACAGAAAACACCGATTATAACATGCCATACATTAACCTCAGAAATGTTTCTTCAACATTATATTCGTTCTTTTTTCAGTATGCAAATACTAGTGGTGGTAAAAGATCGGCTATAAATTCGTTAAATTTAAATCCACCATCTCCAGATCCAATAATTGTTCATCCAGGTGTCGTAGTAGCAGTTTTGCAACTCTTACCTTCCATACAGGTACAAATAATAAGCGTTCATACTAAATTATGTATTGTAAATATGTATTTTTGTTGTGATTTATCTAGTATAAGGATGATGATACCTTGGCGTTAGGTCTGCAATATTTCTTAGCCGAAGTGATCAAATCTTTAGTTCGCAGCGAACGTAATCAACAAGTGATGTGTGAATGTGGGTTTGTGGGTCAATTATTATCGGTAGGAATGTTCGCATTACAAAACGAGAACCACCCGTTGCACAACGCTCTACAATATATGTTAGAACGACTAGCGGCGCAAGCACTAGAACCAACAGATCTGAGAGAATTTTTACGATTAGGTAAACTAGTACCTCAAGATTTATAGCAATTCATATGTCTAATTTGAGTGATTTTTATTATATAGGTAATCCTCTCTGTTGTCTACCGCTTGAGTCGACAGAACAAGGTGGTGGTCCTGTTCCTCTAACGCGAATAAAAACTTTAGTTTCAATGACAACTCCACGTGATTTCCGTGCGCAAAACTCTTTCATATTGCCACCGTTCCTAGAATTCGATATGTCTGCAGAAGGTTTTGGATGTTTATACTTACCGAGTATTGCTCCGCAATCACCTACAACCCCTAGTGTTGTGTCCGGTTTTGATTCTAGTGTCGTTGGTGGTATCGGAGCAGGTTATTATTATGCTGTATTTATTTTACACGTTTGATTGATTTTTGTGTTAGGTGATAGATTGTTTCCACCACAAACTGGTCTAACTTATTCGACGTGGATTTGTGTGGATAAGTTCTCGGATCCACGCACTGATCCACACTGTGTTCGATTACTCACTCTTGTTCGTAACTTGAACAACACCAGAGATGACCATTTGATTTGTTTATCTTTGGTTTTATCAGCTAGAGATAAAGCTATTATTGTATCAACACATGAAACTATATTTCCTCATAGTAAGTATATTTTATTGTTTTCTTAATTTATCTGAAGATATCATAAATATATTTTATTTGTCTTATCATCTAACAGTGGCGAAGTGTAACATTTTGACCGAAAGATACATATTTTGATTTTATAATAATAAACAAAAAACAATTGTTAGGATTGTATATGGACGCTTTGTCACTGTTATCTGTACCGATTTTCTAAGTTATAATCAAAATATAGGTGAGTGGGAACCAGAGGGCTCAGGTGAGTATGGCGCCAGAGTCTGGTGTCCTGATCTCCTTCAAGAAGGACAATGGCATCATTTGGTGTTGGTTTTAAATCGTGCTGTTCTAAAAAATTCGTCATTTTCGCTATATTTGGACGGCCAACACATGCATACTCAAAAACTTCACTACATTTCACAAAATCCTGGCGGCGGCGCAACAAACTTAACAATTGCTTCTTCAGTGTATGGGTTCATTGGAACTCCACCAGCATGGAGACGCTACTCCAAGTTATGCTGGAAGCAAGGAGTATGTCATTTGATAGAAGAGGTATTTAGATCTTAAATAAAAAATCTTTTACCACACATTAAATTCATATTTACCCTATAGTATAAGTAACCTGCAGCACAATAAACAATACTCCAAACATGAGTAAAAAAAGTCACAATTTTATTTTATTTTTTCAATAATTTTCATTATTGATAAAAAAAATAGTCATTAAAAAATTATTGCAACAAATAACATTTTTTTAGCTGTTTTTAATATTGTGTAATAGATACTATTTGACGCGTCCTTAAAGTTCCTTCCTAGAGCATGCATTACAAATTTATTACAGTTCTATATTAGTCAGACAAAAATAAGAAAGGCTTAAACATTTTTTAGGTTTTAACACCGGTAACAGTAAATAATATCTATCAATTAGGTCCGCATTATATGGGCTCATTACAAGCCCCAAAACTAACAGATCCTGAAATAATAACAGCTTTAATAGCTGAAGAAAAAATTGTGTTTGGTTTAAACGCTAAAGCAATGACCCAGCTTACACTAGCGAAAATTCGTAAAGTTTATAGTCGCGTTGATAACAAAACCATCGCGAAACAATTAGGAATGTCTTCACATGAAAACGCAACTCCTATTAGAATCTTACATAATTCTGCTGGCCATTTAGCGGGACCTGCACGTTGCTTGGGAGGTGTTGTTGTGGGATATTTGGGCGTCAGGGTGTTCTGCCCTAGGCCTGTTTCAGCTATGGTAAGTTATTATTTATATATTTGTTATAATTAAAAACAAGTTTAATTTATTTTATAGATTGTAACAGTTGGAGGTTGCTCTGTATTGCTGGGCTTGATTGCAATGGCGCAAGATGTGGAGAGTTTATACGCTGGCGTAAAGGCTTTAGTATGTGTAGTACGAAGTAACAAATCAGCTCAAGCGGAAATGGATCGTCGTAGAGCATATCAAACCCTAGCGATGTTGTTGCGAAAGAAACGACCTCTATTGAATTCACACATATTACATCTTGCATTTAGTTTAGTTGGAACTGTTGATAGTAGCCGAGAAACATCTGCTATACCGAATTTAACAGCTTTTCAAGTAAGTAAATATAGTATAAGTTTTTATTTAGGAACTGTATTATGCCACATTTTTATTTATTATAGGATCTATTATGTGACCTTGAAGTATGGCATGAAGCACCTGGTGAACTTTTGCGTTCACATTTAGAACACTTGTATGAACTTGCAGCCGAATCTAGCGAAAAACGCAATAATATGTGGGTCATGCGCGAACTACAAGTAAGAGTCTTGATGTTTATTATTTATTTTAGATTAAAATTTTTATTTATTTTAACAGTTAGTAACAAAATTATTGCACATTGTATCGGAAGTAAAACATCAACCATCTCGCCAAGTTTTATTCTCTCTATTGGCAATTTTACTTGGTGGACAACCCAGGATTCCAGATCTCTTGTGGTTTGGGCAATTTATCTCTGCTCTATTGCCAGTGCCAGTGGTTATGGAAAAGAACTTGTTGCTACGCGAAGGTGACAATGAAAATGAAGGAGAAGGCGAAAATATTTTATTAAGGAATAGATGCTTACAATTAATGCATAATTTATTGTTTACTCCGAGGAATGTTGTTAGTTTGATGGTTTGTGATGAATTAGTGAAAACTCTGGGCTTTGATTGGGTTTTGTTATTCCTACAATCGCATTTACACTCAACTACAGTTGTTTGGGGACTTAGGATACTGATTGTGTTGAGTTCAGTACCATCTTTGATGGCTAGGTAAATATGCCGCTTTGTTGTTTTAGATGAATTCAGTGTTAATCGTCTATTCTTTGTATAGATTTCGTGAGGGTAGTTTTAACGGTGGCTGGTTACGCCACACCGAAGTTGTCTCACAAAATAAAATGGTGGTCGTATTGGGTTGCCAACCAGCAAATTCGCACGGTAACGATTTGAAATCAGAAGCATTTCATATTCCAGGGTTTCAGCAACTTGCTTGGTTGCTACCCGCCCATTTAGATGTTCCCGAAATATATTTCTTACTTACTGCTCTAATGATGGGACAACCTGTTAAACTACTGCCAGCTGATTCCAAGTTTAATTTAGATACGGTTTGGGCGTTTTTGTGGGGTGTGCCGCTGAACAGTCAGCCAGTTAATACTGTTGCTCCGCGTGTTATTATCTGCGCAGAAGCAATGGTTATTTTATTGACGATGGCTCGAGCAATGGTGCATAAAGATCAGAATACGTTACCAGAGTGGTTGAAGAACTATACGGTGTCTATTGTTCAGGTAACTATTTACCTAATTGTGTATATGTACTTTTTTTTTCTTATAAACAATATGTAACAAATTTATTTTAAAAATTCCTTTGCTCTTTTGAAAAAAAAACTATAATTAAAATGTTGAAAAATATGTAGCAAAATGGCACCTCTCTTACGACACCTTAACTTTTTTTTTTGTTTGATTTATTTCTTTCGCTCATATTTAAAACAATTTTTTTAATTTTGATTCCAGGTTCTCTTTTCCCTTTACCACAACATGCCTGACTTTATGCCTGTATTCATGTCCGCTGAAGTTTTAACAGCACTCGCTGGAACACTGTTCCCACCCAAATCAAACTCGGAGTCCTTCGAAAGCAGCGGCGCTTCTACACCAGCGAACGAAGAACCTGATCCAATCATATTAATCCGGACGCCAAGCGAAGAACTATCTTTAACGAATCATCCAGCACGAAAACTAATCATCGATTTTGTTAGAGTAATCGCCGTAGACGCACTCAGTCTCTCTGTATCTGGAAAAACAGTTCCAGTCATCGATTTAATCTTAGACGCGTATCCTGAAAATTCAACAATCTCACAACAAACGTGTTACCAAACCGAAGTTTTATGCACGTTAATGGATCACTTGCTGGCTGCTGATATGCTTGTTGGGGACCAAGCTGCAATACCAGTAGTTCCATTGCCGAATGCTCATGTGCAAAATATCGCGCCGAATGTGTTCTATGTAACCGCTAGGATCGTTGATAAATTGTGGCAGGGGTCGTTGACGAAGGATCCACACGAAGTCTTTGATTTTATTGTGAAGTTAATTGGACAAGCAAAACGAAGACCAGGAAACTTTTCGTTGGAAGGATTACATCATTGTTTGAATCGTTGCATTTTGTTTTTGTTGTCACGCCCAACTGATTCAATTGCAGATCAGATGTCTGTTTTGGAAGCGCTACATAAACTTACTACTAATAGGTAATTATTAACTATTTATAATATAATTTCGATCCTAAATAATTTATATAAAATTCATATTGCCTAAATTAAGATTTAAAACTCAATTTTGCAATATTATTAATCTATGCAAAATAATTATTGTTGCAGATTAATCGTTTTTGGCGCCGGTAATCACGAACTTGATTTCATCGGTTGCCTAACCTACTGCCTCTTACAACTAACATCTGATATGAAAATAATGCTAGACTGTAACATGCGTACAGTTTGGCATGTTATCCCCTCAACCGAATTAGAATCTCGCGATGAACGTTTAAACCAACATCAGGGTAGAAATCTCATGGCAGGCGCAGCCCTCCGAGTTTGGGAAGAGTTATATGTCTGTAAAAAACCAGCAATCGAAGAAGTGTTCAAGGTCACCTTCGCATCTCCAGCCACAAGCGCCAAAGCTCCTGATTTAATATCGGTTCGCGAACAAGTTTGCGAAGCCGCAACGAGATTGTGGCTGAATTATGTCGACGGTGAGCGAAAAGCTAGTTATCGAATCCCGTGGGAATTACATAACCAGATTCAGTCGAAAATACATAAAGTTACTGGTGGATTAACCAGATTAGCGAGCCGGACAAAAGTTAGGAAAGACGAAGTTACCAGAGTTAAAGTTAAGATCAGCAAGGGACAGTCAGAAGCATGGATGGTCAGTCATGTTGGATTAGTCAAGTAAGTAATTTGATTCATCCATAACATTATTTCAAAACATATACAGGGTGTAACAGCGAAACGAGCTACCTCGAATAACTTCTATGTTATTAAAGATACAATAAAATAGTATAAGACAATCTTATGCAGGACCAAGGGGGACATCCAACTATGAAGGAAAATATTTTTTTAAACCAGTGGTTCTCAAGCATCAACACAAAGTTATGTTTTTTCAAATGAGATGCTATATATTTCTTGAGCCCATTCGATAGATTTTTTTTTTGAATTCCAATATGTATTCGTTTTATACCCTTACATAAGTAAAATATTGAGAAAAATGCGATTGAAAGTTAAATAAATTTTATTTTTATAGTGATTTTACAGTAGGCTATGAGCTTAAATACAACGAAACATAAATTAAATACATGAAATTCTTTGTTATTTACTTTATAACACTATTTATAAAGTAAATAACAAATAATTTAATGTATTTAATTTATGTTTCGTTGTATTTAAGCTCAATTTTTTTTCATAGCCTACTGAAAAATAGCTATAAAAATAGAATTTCTATAACTTTCAATCGTATTTTTCTCAATATTTTACTTATGTAAGGGTATAAAACAAATACATGGTAGGATTTAGAAAAAAATACCCTATCCAATGAACTTAAAAAATATATAGCATCTCATTTGAAAAAACATAACTTTGTGTTGTTGCTTGAGAACCACTGGTATAAAAAAATATTTTCCTTCATAGTTGGATGTCCCCCTTGGTCCTGCATAAGATTGTCTTATACTATTTTATTGTATCTTTAATAATATAAAAGTTATTCGAGGTAGCTCGTTTCGCTGTTACACCCTGTATAGTGAATAACAAGTGAATGAATAATATTTAAAAAAAAAATCACTAAATATAAGTTGTTTTATTAAAAATAAATAATATTTTGTTTCTTTTTTTGCTTACAGAGATTTAGCAGAGATGCGCCGTAGTCAACACATGAACACAACTCAACATACTCAACGTTATGTACATCAAGAATGGCTTCAAACTGAGACGGAATTGACAAGAGAACGGGGCCTATGGGGCCCACCGACTTCGTGTCACCTAGACAAATGGATGCTCGACATGACTGAAGGACCTAGTCGCATGCGGAAGAAATTAATGAAGAATGATCTGTTTTATTTGCACTACCCATTCCGACCTGAGTATGAAAAAGGAGGATTAAAATACAAGGTAAGATCTATTTAAATTTGATTTACTATTTGAATTTAACGACAGTTACAAAATATCACGAAGTGATAAATTCACATTTATTTACACTATACATATATTGTTCCAAAGTTAAATATTTTATCAGGTATAATAACAAAAGACACATTTTAGTATAAGTAAACATTTATTTTAAAATATTTCAAATTCAATTCAAATTAAACACTTATTAAATAATAATCACATAGACATAACTAATGTTCTTTTTTAATCATATCTTCAATTTGTTGTTTATGTTTAACAATCTCATCTTCATGTAACTGTATTTGATTTTGATGAAATTGCAATTTTCCATACATATTATTCTTATTTTCATCATTCTCACAAATTTTAGGTGCACCATTAACCGCGATTGTTTTAGCTTTAAAATTCTGAGAGAGCAACAAATGTTTCAATTCTTGCTGCGCGATTTGTTTATTAATCTCAGCGGTTTCTCGTTGTAGTTTCGCGATTTTAAACTGTTCCTCTATAATCGCCATACGTTTTTGATGTTCTTTGTGTTTCGATAAGAGATAAATTTGTAAAAATTCTAATTCATCAACATCGGCAACTTTTCGTTTATTATTAGTTTCGTTTCTATTATCGCACATTGACGCCAAAATGTTAAAGATTGAGTCTCGTTTTGACGGCTCCGATGATTGAGACGATTCTAAATCATCTATCATATAATCATCGTTTTTTATATCTTCATCTCTAGATTCTTGAGTTACTTCAGTTTCGCAGAAATATGTAGGCGTATTATCTTCACAACTGTCCAAATCCATGTATAGTTCTTCTTGATTGAATTTCGCTGCTTTTTCCATTGTTTTTAACACTTCTTCCGATAAGTTACTTATCTTTTTTGGCACATCTTGTTTCGGTAGTTTGATATCTTGCAACTCAGATCTAGCTTGTTTTTTCATTCTTTGCCATTGTTCTTTTAAACGTAAAATGTCACGATCCGTGTGCAATTTCGATTGAAACTCTTTATGAATCTCTTTCCAAACGTTCATTTTTACTGCTAAAGAGTACTGATCTGCCTTTTTGGATTCTAAGATATGGATTTTACTAGCGCATAGTTTTAATAGTAAAGCTTTTTCATCCATTGTCCAATTTTGTGTTCGTTCACGTTTTTTATGCGATGCCATTTTTATATAACAATCGAATTCAACAACAATATGTTGTCAAATTTGTCAGAGTTTACTTGCATAACCCATTTTTTTTATCGATTTGTTGTGCGAATGTTCCACAGAATTTAATACTATTCAGGCCATAAATTTAACACAATTTTTTTAAATGCTTTTTTATTTTTTATAATACACATTTTTTATGATTCATTTTATAAGATATTTTTCGTCAAAATATGTAGCATGTAGGCGCGGTCTGGAAAACATTTTCATTTATTGATTGGCGTCTGAAGTTGAAACTTAGACGCCTGTTGCGCTTATTTAAAATTATTCTCAATTTGTAGCACATTTTTCACTATATCTATGAATAGTATTGTCTTGTAATTTTTATATTTTGTTAATGCTTAATTATTTGTTTTTCAAAATTACAACGCTGTACTTGTAAAAAGCAAAAAAGATAAGAAATTATTTACTATTCATGTTATTATATATCAATTTAATCACGTGGAATATTTTTTAATATATATTTACATACATAGATAGTTTAGTTAGTATGTTAATATTAAGAGAATAAAATAAAAGCGTATAATTTTCGGCATTGCATTAAATTTATTAAATCCTGGGAAAATTGCAGTAATTGATTTTGGCAATAATTCATTTGTATTCAATCAAGAATATTTTTAATTATTAGAAATAGAATTATATACGATGTCTTCTGTTTGCCTCTTAATAGGTAGCAACAAGTTTTCACAGCAAACCCTATTACACACTCGTGAAAAATCGAGCATTAGGCGTGAGCGAATTAGCCGAATCCGAACGTAATAACAGTGTATCAGAGGAGATTTTACCGGTGCCAATGGCACCTTTGCCACCATTGGCACGTTTAAAATCCGAACCCGAAGATCCACAAGAAGACAATGAACAAGAAGAGGAACACGTCCCAACACCAGACAATCAAACACTATTGCGATTATTGCAAGATAACGAAAAGGTAAAATAATGGCTTCCACCATTAGATTAGGTGATTATATATTATTAACTATTTAAAATAGGTGAGTCACATGTTTCGGTGCGCCAGAATTCAAGGCTTGGACACAACAGAAGGATTGTTACTATTTGGTCTAGAACATTGTTATGTCATTGACGGTTTTACATTATTAAAGAGTCGCGAGATCCGCGACATTGAAAGCTTGTCTATTGAGTGCTATGAACCAATTTTACCAAATCCTGGTTCGCCGCGACGATCACGAGCAATGAGACAATGTTCTAAATTTTCTTACGAAGAGATTCGGGAAGTCCATAAACGTCGGTATCTTCTACAACCAATGGCGCTGGAAGTGTTTTCAGGCGATGGTCGAAATTACTTGTTGGCTTTTCCAAGGAAAGTTAGAAATAAAGTTTACCAGCGTTTTATGGCGACTGCTACTAGTATATCAGACAGTGCTCAGCAGTCGGTTTCGGGACAAAAGCGTACTGCTAATGTTGAGCAAACTACAAATTTACTATCTAATCTTATTGGAGAAACTTCTGTTACGCAACGATGGGTGGTAAGTAGAATCGAAATATTGATTTCTAATTAAGTTTGTTATGATTCAAATTAATTTTTGAAAATATTCTAGCGTGGAGAAATCTCAAATTTCCAATATCTAATGCATTTAAATTCGTTAGCTGGTCGGTCATACAATGACCTAATGCAATATCCAGTGTTTCCATGGATTTTAGCCGATTACGATTCAGATGAATTAGATTTATCTGATAGCAAAACGTTTAGAGATTTCGGTAAACCAATGGGCGCTCAAAGTCCAGATCGACTTGAACAGTTTCGCAAACGATTTAAAGTAATCATATTTTACAAATGTATAGAAGCTTAGTTTTATAATTGGAAATTTTAGGAATGGGATGACCCACATGGAGAAACCCCGCCGTATCATTACGGAACCCATTATTCGAGTGCAATGATTGTCTGCTCATATTTAGTACGAATGGAACCATTTACACAACATTTTTTGCGATTACAAGGCGGTCATTTTGATTTAGCCGATAGGATGTTCCACTCTGTTAAAGAAGCATGGCTCTCAGCCTCGAAACATAATATGGCGGACGTTAAAGAGTTAATTCCAGAGTTTTTTTATTTACCTGAATTTTTATGCAACTCGAATTGCTATGATTTAGGTATACATTTTTTCATTCAATTTGTTTTGATGAATTCTAATTGTGGCTCTTTTTTGTTATATAGGTGTAAAACAAAATGGTGTTGCCTTAGATAGTATAGTACTGCCACCATGGGCAAAACAGGACCCAAGGGAATTTATCCGTGTGCATCGAATGGCATTGGAGTGTGATTTTGTTTCACAGCATTTACATCAATGGATTGATCTGATATTTGGATATAAACAACAGGGCCAAACAGCGGTTGAAGCTACTAATGTTTTCCACCATCTATTCTATGAAGGCAACGTCGATATTTACAAGTATGTTATTAAACTTAAGTTTCCAAAATGAATTAATTTTAATTAAAGATTTTTTTTTATTAATACATTAATTAATTTTGCGCATTTCTATAATTTATCTTATTTAACAGAGAATATTTGTATTCGTGTTTAAGTCTATTTGTGGCTCATTATTAATTTATTTGTTGTTATTACAGTATAGACGATCCATTAAAAAAGAACGCAACAATTGGTTTTATAAACAACTTCGGTCAAATACCGAAGCAACTATTTAAAAAACCTCATCCATGCAAAAAAATGGGAGGTAACAATAACCGATCATCGGTTATTGATACCGGAGCTTTGGTACAACAATTGTCAGTACCGAGTCCTGAAAAATTATTTTTTCATCATTTGGACAACTTGCGTCCTTCTCTTCAACCGATCAAAGGTAATAACTACAATTTCTAAAAATTAAAATTGAAGTTTTCAAGATTTATACTATCACATATATTTGTGTTTTTTATAGAGGTGAAAGGACCAGTGGGTCAAATAATTCATGCGGATAAAACAATTCTAGCTGTTGAACAAAATAAAATATTAATGCCCCCGACTTATAATAAATATGTGGCATGGGGTTTCGCTGATCACTCATTACGAGTTGGGCATTATGATACTGATAAAGCATTACTAGTTTGTGAGACTATTGTGCAAAATATTGGCGAAATTGTTGCGTGTGTATGTCCCTCACAGAATTTAATTGTCACCGCTGGAACTAGTTCTGTAAGTAAAACAATTGTTAGATTAGCTACTTTGCTATCAAGCTGGATAATGGGCAGTCTTAATATTAAAATAAATAATATTTATTTGCTGTGTAGGTTGTTACTGTTTGGGATTACGATATTCGAAAGAAACACTTGAAAATTAAGCAAAATTTTTACGCACACACTGAAGCTGTTACATGTTTAGCTGCTAGTCCAGCTTATAATGTAATTGTATCTGGATCACGTGATAGCTCTGCTGTTATTTGGGATTTATCTCGAGGAGTATTTGTGCGTCAACTTCGTGGTCATGCTGGCCCTGTAGCTGCAGTTGCTGTTAACGACCTAACTGTAAGTTATATTTTATAAAAACTCTTTTTATAATGTACAAAAAGTAAAGGAAATATTAATTTAGGGTGATATCGCTACATGTGCAGCGACATGGTTACATGTCTGGAGTATCAACGGCGATGAATTAGCTACAGTAAATACTTGCGTGGGCCGAGCAGATCGAATGCAACAGATTCTCTGCGTAGCGTTTTCGCAAAGTCATGAATGGGATTCGCACAATGTTATCATGACTGGTTCAACCGATGGCGTAGCAAGGGTATGTAAAATTTACTTCTGCGTCTACTAAGTTTACCCTCCACTAACTTTGTAAATATTGTCGTTTATTGTTTTGTACTAGATGTGGTCAATGGATTATGTACAAGTTCCCATAAACGATGAAGTTCAAGCGATGAATAAAGAAGACCGTCAAAAAGAGCACGATCCACCTGTAAAAACGGTTCCGTTACAAAACCGTTTGGTAAAACAAATCAACGTATCCGGGGACGGCTCTGGTAATTTGCTGATTAAAAGCGGTTCCGAGAGCAGTTTGAGTGAAGATAGCACTCTGAAGAATTCGGTAGAGAGTCAAGAAGTTAGAGAAACTAGTACGAAGGAATGGCAAAGAGAACAACAGGATGAAAAAGATATTTGTAGTGATGTCGAAGAAAATGCGCCTGTTAGTGCTGTGGTACGGCGAAGAAGGTCTAGAGTTAATACCGTGTTTCGGAAAAGTGAGGGTAAGCTTTTTATTTGGTTGAGCGTCTAGTATTTATTATTTGTTGTTTTATTTGATTTATAGGTGGCAATAGTGCGGATGTAGCAACTCTAGAAGTATGTAGTTTTGATGAGAGTAGTGGTTTGCGAACGAGTAAATCCGATACCAGTTTAACGGATTCGTTTGTTATGATACCGGATACAAGGAAACGACCAATCAACCCTCAAAGTGTTCTACGGAGTGGTAAGTTTTTTAATACATTCTTTTTAATTTAACTACTCCAAACAATTTTTTTTTTATTAGCAAACTATTACGTACTTATTTTTAAGGCATATTTTATTTAAACGAATATTTTCGACATGCATTTAATTTATTTACCAATTCCGATTTTTCTAGTATATTTAATGTTTACAGGATTTAAATGGCAACGCCAATTAGTTTTTCGTAGTAAACTTACAATGCACACAGCTTACGATCGCAAGGACAACGCTGAACCAGCATCTGTTACTGCTTTGGCTGTTTCAAAGTAAGCAATTATTATTTTCTATTAAAAGTCAAGTTATTGTTTCCCGATAATGTTCAAACTTATGATACTATTCGGAATACTTTTATAGATTTTTAACGAGAATCTGTAAAACGTTGAAACGATTTAAAATATTTTAATTGAATTAAAAATGTACTATGGATATTTCAAAATTTTACTTGTATTCTATATATTTATATTTCAATGAATGAATTTATATAGGGACCATCGAAGTGTATATGTAGGCGACGCCAGAGGTCGTGTCTTTTCATGGAGTGTGTGTGAAGTTCCGGGTCGTGCCGCTGACCACTGGCTTAAAGATGAGGGTGCTGACTTCTGCGCTTCGTGCAGAGTCAGATTTACACTGTACGAGCGAAAGCATCACTGTCGCAATTGCGGTCAGGTATTCTGTTCGAAATGCAGTCGATTTGAAAGCGAGATATCGCGACTACGCATTTTAAAGCCGGTTAGAGTATGTCAAACGTGTTATGCGGCATTACGCTCTGACTCGACTAATAATAGTTAATCTGTCCGAATTGTTAGAACTGTGGATGATAGATATTTATCTCTCTTTAGCAGATTTGAAGACATTTTGTGGATATTATAGTCTTTCGTTCCCAGAAATAAACATTTTTATAGTTCTTTAGAATTATCTATTTGAAGTGTATTCGTTTTTAAATTTGCTTTCTGATATCAATATTTCAATCTCGTACACGCCCATTTAAAGCTTATTAATATATGTTATAATTTTGCATTTCTAAAAAAAATCTACACTACATGCCCTGCCAGGAAATTCTGTATTGCTTTTATAAACGAATACACTCATACGATCTAATTTTATTCAAAATGACAATTCATAAATAGAAAAGTTAGGGCATTTATGGGTCCATTTTCAAAAATGCCCACTTTCAAAAATAAATTACACGAACCCTATTTTTATAATAGGCCCCAACCATCACATGATATCCATGTTACATCTCTGATATATATTTAAAAAATACGTAACTGTATATTATGTATCAGATGTAATATAGCATTTTTGTGTTTGTTGGTACCGCGGAAAAAATAAGTTTTAGATTTTTGTAACACGGTCGTCCTCAAATAATATTTTTTCATGTTCTATAAAGTATTTTTACGTATTTTTCTAACAAAATGTAATAACCATTTACAAATGGGACTTCTACAGAATGATTATAAAGCGTAGTTCATATTTTAAACGCTTATGTGACAGCAATAAAAACGCATTAAACGTAGCACATTTTTAATATTTTAAATATTTAGAAACAAACAAATCCGTATGACAATATATTGATCTGAATTAAGATCTGAATTCACTGAAAACAATCTGAAACGCGTTTTCACGTTCTGGGAGCGAAAGAAACCGTCATATGTGTATTGTATGCCATATGTTTAATTAATTAAAAAATATATATTTACATACAGAGATATTAATGACATTACACTTAACTGTTTTATTGTAATAATACAAACACTATATTGCTATGTTTAGTATGTTCTGGTATATTAGTATTATCAATCTGACCATTGTAAAGATGTTTTATAGACAGGTGTAACATAGGTAGTCTTTCAGATAAAATAATACAAAATTGTGGTTTATAACAAAAAAAAAGTAGCGTGAGTAGTCTATTGGTGGATCGTTTGTCGGTTTCTGGATATTATAACTTTTATTAGATTTTACGGTAAAATGCAGATCATACGTTGGTAACGTTGACCTAAATTAACTTAAATTTTTTTCTATATATTATACAATTATTTATTTCGAATTAAACAAATTTCTTTGTATAAATTAACAATATGGGAAGAGAATATTTTTAAACATCTGTATTTTGCCTAAATTGTATTCTTTCGAAGTATTAAATAGTATAATAATGATTTTATTGGAAATAAGAGGCTGTGAGGATTCATGATTTTATCGTATATTTATATTTGAATTTATCTATTTTTAAGTTTATACAATAAGAATTAAGTCACGTATGCTTCAGTTTTATTGTTGTTTCTTATATTTTATATAAAATATTATGTTTTAAGGCTTTATTAATTTGTAAAATATAAATGATTTATTTATTATTTTAGTACATATAGAAATATAATAAGACAATATAAATTTGTATGTATATGCTTATAGAAGTGAATATGTAAAATCCGTTACACGTAAAATACAATCTACGTAATTATAGTCAATTGTATATAAGATAATAAATGTCACTAGAATTACATTTTCTTTTATATTTTTACTTTCATCGGCCATAAAGGAAATAAAATTTTACATAATACGTTATATGCTAAAATAAAATGATTCTATGTTCAATATTCAAATTAAAAATTATTTAAATTTGCATTAATGAGCATAAAAAAAATAAATAACATCTCATTATTGTTTATAAATTGGCCGTGAGTAACTTTATTAATCCAAGTTATGGAATCAATGTTTTTAGGTATTACCTTCAGAATTATCTCTTCAAGGTATTTTTTTGTCTGAAAGATCAATTATATATAAGTAGTGCCAAAAAATAGCCCAAAGAAATTGACAAAGTATAGTTTTAATTTATATATTTTTTAGTGTTCCAAAACAACTTATAATACATCGTATATAAATAGAAAAGGTGCATAAAGAGAAATAAAAGCAGGAATAATATAAATGTATCATTTTATTAGTACAATTTTATTTAGTATCTCCAAATTTATGAAAATTTGTATTATTTCTTTAAATGACTCTCCCAATCGATCCAGCTACCTTCATATAGTTGAGAACTAAATAAAAACAAATCAGATTTAAAATGACCAAAGTTAATAATTTGAACATACTTTTGATAGCCAATTTGCAATGCTCTTTGCATAGCTGTATTGGCCCGTTTACCAGAACGACAACTAAATATAATCAAAGCATCATTTTGTGGTTTTGAACGACCAAATTCTTTTTTGAATTGAGCTTCATCGTAATTTTTCAAAACATTTTCAACCACGGATACTATAAAGCCGAAATTATAGACATCTTTTAAATGCTACGAGAGTATTTCATTATTACTTACAAGGAATATTAATGCTATGAGGTATAGCGCCACTATCTTTTAGCTCATGTGGATCGCGTACATCAATGATATAAATATTGTTATTTTTTGTAGCTTGTTCAACCTCATCAAAAGAAACTATTTTGTTGCCGGTAGACATTTTTGCTGTGGTTTGATTAAACAGACTATTTGCCGAAATACTATCTGTGATGATAAACAAATATAATAAATATTTACTGATTGATACATAACGAATTTGATTCCGTATTTTTCCCATCATTAGATAACCCATACAACCTTACTGGAATATGATTTACCGTGTATTTGTAAAATTTAGTACAATTTATAAATAAATCATAAATAATGAAGTATAAAAATATGGAGATTTTAAGTTGTGAATTTTAAATACCATGACGTGTTGTACGGTTGCGCACTTCGATTTTACACAGAAAAAAAATCGATTATTGCTACATTATTTAAACAATAACCTTGACCGAAAATGTGTACATTATATAATTTATTAACATACTTGCTTGTGAGAATGTCTGGTAGATTACTGGAATTTTGGATGTATTTGACTGTTGACAGATCTTAAGAAGTGGAAAAATTGTTTTTCGCAGCATTTCTTTTTAATAAGGGGTCAACGATAAACAACGAATCAATTTTTAATTTTATATGATATGTAACATTGCTCGAATGTGTTGCCAACTATGGTATTTTTAAAATATTACACTTCAAGGACTTATAAATAGCATCGATGTGCTTTTTTTTCACTTGCTCTCGCGGAGGATATGACGTCACAATATGACACTGAGTTTCGCTAAGCGGAAAACGCTTTAAAAATTGAATATAAGCTGTTTTTTTTTGTCGGATTGAATCAGAAGCAAAGCGAAATTAATTTTTAATTGTATTGATAATATGATCATATTGATAGGTTTATATAAATTTGTGAATTTATTAATATCCTGGATATGCAAGGATCTATATTGTTACAATAATCGCCTTCAATACTTCCTGTTATAGGACCTAACTGGCATATGCCACCGTGTGCCATATTAGAAAATACTCTTCACAATTCTAAATAACAAATGTAGTTACTAGCATGATATTTATTTAACATTTATCGAGTACATTTTTGTCAGCAATTTTGCAAGGAAAAAAGTACACAATTCCATTATTTTAAGTACGCATGATTAACTTGTGACATTTTGGGGGAGATATATTTAAACACTTATAACACTGACCTATACTTAATATTGTTCTTTAATTCAACCGATTAATTTGTTGCGATTCTTGAAATATTCAGATTATTACGGGTCGCATTGACTTTAATTATAGATCTCTATTTAGCGTTTTTTATTTTAATTATTATTAATCTCAATGAACACAATATAAATGAAACGAAAGGAAAAAATCATCATTATAAATTGATTCGTGTGGCACCTGTAATTATATATCTATAATAAACTTCTGAGCAGCAGAGATAAATCAAAAATGAATCGCAATTGCATAACCATTTTCAGGAATCGCTACAGTAAAAATATTGAATTGAGTATAGGTTTTATAATGATAATAGAAGTGAACATTATTAGTTTTAATTTCATATAGTATCTAAAACTTCAGTTAACGAAAAATATAATAGCAGGCAAAAGCATTGCTAAACATTGAGATATTTGAAAATGAGGGCAATCTAAGTATCTTCAGGACTGCTGGATGCTGAATCCAAAATGGATTCGAAAGCGAACGGTGTGAAACCGTAACCAACACCAGAGTAGAATTTGCTTTGAAACTCAACCCTGAAACAAAAAATAAAACATTCACTATACGTTTATGAGACTTAAAATGACCAATTTTTTAACGCAATTAAATGTAGATTTATAATAATAATCGTTTGATTAAAAATCTTACCAATGCAAACGAAGAGTATGCAAGAATGCAGAAAGACCCTCCATAAGTACGAGAATAGAGACGGTAAGTGTTGAGAAAACAGCGAAAGCAAAAAATAGAATGATTCCACCTATCCATCCCTCCCGAGTGAGACCTTGTTTCAGTACCATGTTCCATAGCACATCGGATAACTCTGAGGAATATCAATCAACAATTTATAAAATGTTCTTAGATAAAAAATTGACAATTAAAGATAACTTACGAGCATGCGCAAGTGAGAGCGCCCAAAGACGCAAGTAAGAAGCAGTATGGGACACGGACCCCAAGACGTATTCAATCGTATGAATTCCTTGATGGATGAACATTTCAGTCATTTCATCATCGGCGCCACCAGCAGCGCCATGCGCCTGAGCAGTATTGTTCTGCATTGGCTGTTCAGCGTCACCGTTCTCGGTAGCTGTTTGCATTGGTTGATGTGCCGACTGAATAATCATAAATTGATATTAAAACAAGTGAACGAGTATGGTATATATTTTTTCAAGACTTACCAGCATGTTCTCTTTGCGTTGGTTTCGCATATACATATATGGCTTGGCGAACAACATCCATGGTACGCACATTAATGCAAGTATAACTAAAATTTTTTGAAGTAACATTTGTCCAGCGTACATGTAATCAACACAATGATCCGGGACAGGTGAACTTTTAAACAGTACCATATTGATAAATGTTATCAGAATAGATGGTGCACAATGCGGACTATATTGAACCAAAGCAACTAAAAAAAAAAAAATTAAAGGGCAAATTATATATATATATATATATATATATATATATATATATATATATATATATATATATATATATATATATATATATATATATATATATATATATATATATTATAAGTGGGCTTACTAAATGTGTTAATACATATCAAAACTTACCATCATCTGTTGGAAAGTAGGTAACCCATTTGATGAACATCAACATTACCATATATAGAAACAGGAAACACAAGAAAATAATTTGTGGAATAAATTCACAAAAAGTATTCAGTGGTTTTTTAAAATAACTGAAATAAAAAAAATATTTATATTTTCTGTAGTTGATATTTACGTTTGATGTACATACATATTATTCCAAAGACTTAGGCAAACACCGAACAACATTTGAAGAACACCAAAAATAATCGAAATTTTCATCTTATACGCGTTCTGAAATATGATCTTATTTATTGCCAGTTGCCATACTGGATCCAGGCCCATCGGATATGGTGTTCCATAATAGTCGCTCGTAGACGGGTTCAGAATGAACTTTTCTTCATGAATAAGATGACCTTTGGTTACGCTCGTTGACCAGTACGAGCCAAAAATATTTATTGATTTCGAGAACATATCGTTGTAAATTAAACCGGTGTACATGGAGAACGCACCCATAAGGAAGATGATGTAACGGCCTCCGAAGAATATGTTCCAAATCTAGACAATTTTAAATTAAATTGAAAAATTAGATGAAACGAATTACATTTTGCTCTTTGAAATTTATGTAGATTCGAAATATTCGTACCTCGTTAGTAGATTTCTTGGCACCCAATGGTTTTTCTTTAATCACCATCCAAAGAGCAAAAAAGAACATAATCATACCATGTCCCAAATCACCGAACATCATAGCAAACAAAAATGGAAACGTAATAATTGTATATGGCGCCGGATTAACTTCACGATAGCTTGCAATTCCGTACGAATCAATCAATGCTTGGAAAGCATTTGTAAACTTATTAGTTCGATTATAAGTCGGTGGTTCTTCAAACGTTTCCATACGATTCAGAATCGGTGGAACTGAACTACCACTCCGTTCCTAAACAAAAACAATCACTCTATAGACTACCCGCAAAAACACATCTACTAGTTTAGCAATCAACTTACAGTTCCACGTCTCAACGCAAGCTGAATACTCTCCATATCCAGAACTGGAACCCAACACTCAGCAATCAAACACTTTTGAGTCACATCCAAATTAAACAAATTCAACGTATGATAAATAGCCTTAATTTTGCGGACTTTAACAAACCAATTTTTAATATTTTTTGCAGCCGCAACTAACACACGATGCCTATGATCCTGGGTCTGTCCCAAAACCGTGTTCAGATCTTCGATACGGGTCATTACACCCATTGCCATTTCGCGGCGGTCTGCCGGAGCTTCAGGGCATGGATATAGAGTCGCTCGGAAACCTTCGCAGATCTTCTTCACGCGTGTTTTCAACTGATCTCCTTGGAAGAAGATGATGAAGACAGATTTGAAGACTTGATCACCCTATATTGATATTATTTAGTTAGTGGGAAAAAATGCTCGAAAATATATTTATTTACCGATGATGGATCTTCTAGAGGAGTTTCAATTTCGGCTTGTCGTAAAAAGACATTACCGCGGCAAGCTCTCCAGAGCATGCGCTCAAATGGTGGAATACGTTCTCGCAGTATGACTCCAGCGACAAAACTATTCATATTAAATTACAATTAAAAATTGATTTACAAGCGCACTGTGTGAATTATTATTCAAATACAAGATCTCCAATTGCACAAAAAGCACATGAATTTTTTTACTGTTTTCATTTATATCATGATTCATGTAATCTAAATTAACACAATATGACTCTATAATTAAATAATGACTTAGATTACTAATCAATCCTGAAATAAACTCAGCGTATATGGAAGATCGTATATTGGAAAAAAGTTAAAAACATATTTTCTGTTATCTTAAGTTGGTGTTCTTACCAGCACTTTTTGGTTTGCACTCTATATAAAATTTCAATCAAGATTATTACAAAAAATAAATAATGTCTCTTTATTACACCAAATATTTTAATGAATTTATATTCTAAAAAAAAAAAATACCGAATATATTTTAAAACACATCGAATTATCAAATAACAATTATAAATATATAAATTTTCACTACTTAAGCATGCAAAAATAGCTAAATTAAATAATTTTGTGACAAAATACAAACAACAATTTCACAAATTAAAAAACTGATTTATATAGTGAATAAATTATCGAAGTTGGATAAAAAAAACTACGTCCGTATTTTTAAAATAACATTAAAATGAATTTCTCCCAAGTTATTATAGCAGTATTTAGAAATGTCATAAATACGCGGTAGTAAAATGTAATCTAAATAAATTTTTTAATTATTATGTGATGTGCTGAAATGACCGTACACCATAATATGAAAATAACAATTAAAATCTATATAGTTTCTAAAACTACACACATTTAATATTACAAAAAAAAACGGGCAATAATACTTTAGTTAAGTATCAAATTCTGGAGCGCTTAAAAATAAAAGTACAAAGAGTGACGTTATTCGATAAAGCTACTTTATTTTCTGCGCTCAGATTTCAATACAGTACACAATAATAAATAACAAAATGGCCACACATGAAACAGCAACGAAAGCAAAATGGCGGTGATAACAATGACTCCAAATGATAAACCCGATGATAAAATTTGAAAAATAAAAATTACTAACCATGGAAAGAATTCTTCCGCCTCAAACTTTTCCGGAAAACTGCATATAAAAACAGGGACGGTGTAAATTGTGCATTATAATTATATTTAATATAAGATCTGGCAGTCGTCACCAAGCTTATTTTTTTTTATAGGGCACTACTGGGAAGCTTACATAATTTTAATAGGCTAAGAATACTGCATAATTAAAGCGTATTGTTTAAGTATATTCGTGTATTAAACCCAGTGTGTTGTTCGGGTAATTGATATCAATTAGACTAATCTATTATTTTGTTTTTGAAATATTTCATTGTTTGCAAAACGATATGTAAACATAATAAAGAAATAGGAGACATTAGTTGTTTTCATTTGATTGCGAATAGATTGGAATCAAATTTAAAATGCCTGCTACATTAATCATCATTTTAAATTTAGTCTAAAGCACTTTGCAACATAAATGAAATCAACTTCGCATAAGTTGAAATTTTGTTTCAATTAAAAACAAAAATAATAAAGATATACAAAAAATGTATATAGACTTTTATAGATTTATAGTTTCTAATTAAAAAAATAATAGTACGAAATTTAATCATGGCATTATGCATGTCTCTATTTATTTTAAGTTTAGTAATTTATCGAATTATCGCCACCTAAATCTATTTATTGAAAAGTTCCATTTTTTTTTTTTGGGAAAACGATAAGTGACCAGGTTCTTTGAAGTTGATTTAATTGGAAGTATTTTAAAGGGGGAATTTTTGATTGATAAGTGGCAAATGGATACGTACCCCAGTTGTACGGGGCCAAGATTGGATTGACGTGCTATTGAGTCATCACTAATGAGCGCCCTGGTCATAGATTCAGTAGGGTTCACACCCCCTTCGTGCTGCTCACAACACAACACAACACATTAGCAACAAACTTTCCCCCTGCCGCCGCGCTCCCAACGTGTGCTTTTTGCCATCAAACCAATTAATATACATTTGCCATTTTTACATTTTCTGATCCTACACAAATTTCACCAACAGAGACAACTTTGCTTATACAAAGCTTAGGCGTGTTTTAACATACGGTGACGTCATCATATAAATTCTAAACGGCTACAGATAGATATAGAATAAGATAGACTAAATCGTATTATATTACAAGTTTATAATATAAAGCATACTACTAAAGTAAATCAGAAAATGTCACGACAATTATGTAGTAATAAAACAACAAATAATGCATTAGTTTATAATTTTGGGCCGTTGGATAGCGAAGCTAGATACATCATCAAGATTTTCTAAATGATTATAGCAATATCCAATTCGTGTTAAAATCAAAAGTAATTTTGTGTATGATGTCACGTACTTATTTTGTTAAAAGTGTTCAATGTTGATTCTGTGGTTGATTAATAAACTAACTAAATGGTTTTAATTGCTAGTATGGGTATTTAAGTTGCTTAAATTGGTATTTGTTATAATTAAATTAGAAATAAATCTTGTGTGATGCATTATTGGGAAGTATATCCTGTGCCTTTTATAATTAAGCGACCATAACGGTATATGAAACACCTAGCATGAACAATAAGACAATTCAACTAACAAACAATGAATTATTATTAATTTGTGAGTATAATGAGTGTGTTTGGCTGGGTGTACGTTACCTTTTTCGATAATATGGAACCAATGATGTCTATATATTAATTGACAAATCGACAAAAAAAAATTGCTAATTCGTGTTATAAACAGATTTAAGCCAAAACCGCTACTTAATAAAAAGTGCAGAGCATGCATTGTTAGTAATAAAGAGACATGTGCGCTATACAAAAAATTAAACACTAAACTTTATAAATTATGCAACTCGCAGACACAGCACAATACAGCGAAAATCGCGTATTAATAATGTTAGTAAATAATAAATCCAAAAATGTTAGCTTATATATTTATTTTTTTTATTGCCCGGAGATCTCACATTTTTTTTGTAGTTTTCTGACTGACGGTAATACTGTTCTTTGCGTCAGAATACGGGGGAGGCAATGAGGCGTTATTTAAACACAAAACTGCATTGGAACACTGATTAAGAGAATAAATATAATCAAATAGAAAATAAAAAAAAACGCAATCTTGCCTCAGGGGATTCCGATAATGGTCGGTATCTGCGTCGTAGTAAAAGTGCTGTAAGAACAACCAGATCAGCGTTCAACTATTTCAGGATATTAAATACATAACGAATCGACCACAAAATAAATATTGATACTCTTACTTAGCTTATTATAAAATTTAGTAAAACTGTTCAAATATATTCGTTTTAAAAAATAACGAAATAAAATTTCGTAATTTATGATTTGTATTTTTACGTAAATGCTAAAATATTAATTGCGAAATATGTAGATTTTTGTACGACTACGTCTGAAGTTAACAATAATTAGTAAAACTGTTCAAATATATTCGTTTTAAAAAATAACGAAATAAAATTTCGTCATTTATGATTTGTATTTTTACGTAAATGCTTAAATATTAATTGCGAAATATGTAGATTTTTTTACGACTACGTCTGAAGTTAACAATATGTAACAAATGTATATTTTAAAAAACCAAATATTTATCAAATCGATTAACGTTAAAAATAGTACGAGTGTAGATTCATCATGTTTCCGATAACTTTGAATGTTATTTGAATCTACTCTGAAGATCATTTCAGTATGATTCATTGGGCTAGAATCAAATAACTAACAAAGTTATTTAACCGTATTGAAATTGTGTTTATTAAAATATAATCTTTGTTCGAAGTCCTTTCGCGGTACTCTGTATCATTTAAATTCGTGAAAATGATGATAAAATTGTTATTTGTCTATATGGTATTAAATAGAAGTCCCAACAATTTGTTTGTAAATAATTGATTGAAGCAGTGATATTAGAAAAAAGTATCAGGTTCAATAAATACGTTAAGGTCAAAGGCTATCGGTGTTTTGTTTTTTCTATATGAATGCTCCAATTTGTACTTAAAAATAAATTGAGGATCAACTATCCGCCAGATAAAAAATAAATCAAAATATTTCATATGGAAGAAATGCTTCGATTTATTTTAAGTAGAGGATACCATAACTGGAAGTTATATCACTGGCTTTAAATAGTATTCAGAGAATATATATGGACAAATAATTACGTCATTTAATCTTTGTTTAATATTTAGTGTGTTCGATTCGTTTATGAATTTTTGTTTGAATTTTGTAAGACAATTAAAGTAAAGAGAGTGTGTGAGTAAACCTAAATTACCCTAGCTTGAGGGCCTGTCCGCCAGCTCGCAGGCCCTCCTCGCCCAGCAAGGTGACCTGTTCCTCTTCACGGGCCGGATCGGCCATCTGCGAAGGTCCATGTTCAGCCTGATAACACAATCACCACCCATTGCGATGCAGAGCCTCAATATACAATTATGTCCCACCGTTCCCTAGCTTGAGGTGCTCCCTTTTTATAGTTCCTTACGAGGTTCCGTTTACAATATAAGACGACTTTGCTTTATAGAGCCATTCTCTGTTTTACCCATAACTTGCTTCATGGTGGTGTATATTTTAAAGAAACTACTTTTTAACTAATTCTGTACCTTTTTTTGAATGAACATTAAATTGTTTTTTATACAAAAGGTCACATATAATTTGCGCTCGAAATTAAAAGCAATTTAATTTATATATTGAGAAATCATATTTATAAAAAAATATTACAGACAATTTAATCCATCTCAAAATTATTAGACGAAATATCATATATATTAAAATAATTAATAACCAATATTACAAAAAAATATATATTAAGATCTTGAAATATATAGATCCCACGAATATTTTACAAAAAAAAAGTATTATTTTCAATTTCTTTTTGTTTAATTATTTATAAATAAACTTTTAGTGAAGAATGCACTGTTTTTATTATTGTCTTTTTCTGTCATAATGCGCAGTACCGTTTTTATTTTCTGCGCATCTCAACACAAACTGTAAATTAAAATACTTTAAAATGAAGAAAATTTGTATTCGGGTTCGATGTTTGAGATAAAATGAACTGTCTGTTTATATTTTAAACGCCGATGTTATCTAATTTAATTTAGAGCGTGCTTTTGAACTTAATTCCTTTTTAACTTAAACATCCTTGTAATTTAAGTGCATATAATTTCATATCAGTACAATTTTATTAATAAACAGAATTATCTAACTTTTATTACACATATAATAAAATATGTGCCGATACTTATAGGATTAAGTGTACATTCAAAAAACCATCACCGATAAAATTATTTATAACTATTATTTAAAGTAAATTAATTTGAATATTTATCAAGGTTTTGTAAGCAAATAGGTTATATAACAAAAAAATAAAAAAATTCCAACTATAGGACACCACATGCAGCAAAATACAGGAATGTAAACAGGTTTTAAGAAAGAAATTATAAGAAACAAGTAGTTAATGCATAAATAAAACGGAACCAGGAGGGGCAGGGAGTACAACTCAAGAAACGATAATGTTCTAGTTACTTAGAAAATATCAAATGACACGATAATTATGTATATATGTTTATCTATGCGTGTCATATTGATGTTTTCTAAGGAAGAAAAAAATAACAGTTAAGAAAACCATAACCAACATAAAATATTATTTTGTTTTATTATAGACCTCTAAAAATAACGAAAAATAAATCCAAGAGCATGACCACAAAATTTTATGTGATTGTTTATATTACATTTTATATAAGTAAGGTAAAGTGTGTATTGAAAAAAATTGACATGCTCTTGAATAACACAAAAAAACTTAAAATAAATATTTGGCAAAATACTATAATTACGTAATAGTTTATTTGCCAAGATAAATCATAAAAATATATTTTTTATAATAGCGTCACATAGCAACTGTGGTTTATGAAAATACAGTCATTTAAATTACTTTTTTTATAAGAAATTTATATGCAATGATCACTTAAGTTACTTTAACAAACCATAAATGATCTGACTTAAAACTGGAATTTGTAAAATGAAATGCAATTTTTATCGATAACATATAAAAAATGTATGAATATATTTGTGTACTTATCATTAGATTCATTTGAATGATAAATACTAAAAAACACAATAGTTCATTGACGTAAACCATGTTTAATCAAACCTGATTAAAAGCCACGTGATTTTATTAGGTTCTCAAGGGCAATTTAAGATTATACAATGAAAACCAAATCTATTAAAAACAACTAATCATACTTCACACATACTTAATTCTCGCCAGAACTACTCCATTGTATTTATGTTCATTATAAAATGAATGTATATATATATATATATTACGTAATAGTAATAAAAACTCTTAACTATATACAGATGTGTAATTTGCACATGCCAAAGCAAATCCCATGAAAATGATATCGGGGGCACATAGAAAATGACTCATTTGCAATTTGTCGTTAGAAAAAAACGGTTACATTCGATTTTAAATGGTGTTGATTGTGATTCAGGCTGGATTTTGCGACACATAAAACACATATAAAATATTCCCAATTTTCGCCGGCTGAAATGTTGTTTTCTGTACATTTATTATTTAGTTAGTGGATTTCAGCATATTGGGAAATTGCTTAAAGCTTTCTTCATTTTCATTCAAATACATATATCACATACACTTATTTATCTTTGTCAATAATTGCAGAAATTATTTTGCATGAATTGTAACAAAAATTGCTTAATATAAAATGCAACAAAACTTACTGCAATTTTACACTATACAATTCTTTCTACAACTTCTTGTGCAAGATAAATGGCGTAATTACACTCGACATTGATCAACCAAAATAAAAAATAGAGTGTAAATAACATATGATTGTTTTCATATATGTAGTATTAACACGAAATAATTCTTTGAGCAATTTCACACAAAATATAATATATCATTCCCGTTAAGTACTCATACAGCACCAGTTATTATTTCATTTAACTATTTTTTTTAGGTTATAAATATGCAATTGCAGCAAAACAGATAATGTATAACAAAATTCTTAGCATTTGTTTATTCATGCTCCAAGTTGGATGCTGTATTTACTGAATTCCCAAATGAATACTAACGTTTTAAGCACAATCGATTAGACATTGCGTGATTGAAATTTTGCCGCCCATAAAACTGTAATTACTTACAAAAATGTCAGTTGATCTACAGGAATCTCATGGCGATGGTCCAGCAAGTTTTCCTGATAAGTTACACAACTTATCATTTTCAATGTTTAATTTTTTGGTTTTTACAACTTATGTAATATATTGTGCCAAATTTTAATTTTGATTATCATATTCCTTAATTAATAAATAACTTTTAAGAGTATATCACATTGAACAAAAATTAATTCTGAATTTGCTGTGTCATGCATTAATATCTAAATGTGTAAAAATACGTGCAAATGAATGCAATTATTGTTTAATAAATTGTATTGAAATGTTATGGAAATTCTAGTAAATGCAGCATCGGATATCAGAACTTAAATGGATGTCATCACCGTTAACACTTAAGTATAAGCTTCGTTTATTTATTTTCCAGTTAGAAATTACTATAATTTTATTAATATGTGAGATTATAAACAATAATTAAACTTCGCTTAGTGTTATCGGTGGTAACTTGCAATTATTTAAAAACACGAAAATGGTCATGCATTCATTCAAGTTTTCGCTTTATATTACAAAAAAAAATACTAACAAGTGCTCATTCAGGCCATAAAAATGACTTATATAATATGAGTAATATATTATAAACAAGTAGTCCAAAAAAAATGTGGGTCAGTGGCGCAATTAATTTTCCCTTTATAGAATTATATAAATGGGCGCATTTGAAAATTAAAAAATAACTGGTACGCCACTGATATCAATTGTTTATTTAAACAAGATGGGTTTCTTTATTGTTTTATCTATCTCATAAATAATCCATTAGAGATAGCATGTGAATGAATTTCAAATAAATAAACCCATTTTGTAATTTGATTTCTGGGAGAATGAAACGCGAATATAAATGGCTTGAAATTATGATTTACACGAATATATTAGTGAGCGTATTATATTATAGCAGGGATTTTTGTTTTTAATGCGAAAATATTGATTATAATACAGAACGGCACCGGCCAAAAATGGTCATGCTAGGTGTAGCACTTTATCAATAAAATATAATTTTAGCTGCTCTCAATATATATAATATTACACAAAAAAAACACTTACCTCATCAAAAAATACTTGGGTTTTTCTCAGAATGTGTTTCAGCTCGGTTAACTCCAAGAAATTTCGCTTCAATGCTTCTGCGTTTTGATTCACTTCCCGTAATTCATTCTCCAATTTCTCAAAAGTTGCCTAATTTATTATATTAAATTAGCTCAATATTATCATAATTAATGAAACTTTATTCGAATACGATAATAAAGTTTCTGACATGACTACGCATAGCGATTAAAATTTTATATAAAATTTAGATTTTACAATGAAGAATTAAATTTTAAGGAATTAACCTCAAGATCAATCATTTCTCTAGGTTGGGGAGCTTCCGGATTTTCGCCCGTGTCCAACATAGGAATCCCATCCTTCTTAATTTCCTTCTCCAAATACCGCAACTTTCGTTCCATTTCATCGCAACGCCGTACTTCATTAACGAATTTACGTTGAAATGCATTCACGTCCGGATTCAACTGAAATACATATATATTCCAGTGTTTTACCATCCAAAACGAGCGATTGCAATTTGAACACATACATCCCTGAATTGCACTAGACCTAGCTCGCCTAATTCCGACACACAAGCATAAGCTGCTTCACTTTGAAGAAATAGCTGGCACAAAGCCATTTCTTCACTTCGAAATAAAGACATGATTGCAGATTTATAATGCTTTACTAAGAAGTACTTTATATATACGACATTTAAAAAATAGTTACACTAAACAAAGTTCACCAATATGCGTTAACACTGCCTTAAAATAATCGATTGACGTTTTCACCAGGCAAGACAGACGGGAATTCCGACCCAGAAATTGACGTTTCACTAAATTACTGCGCACCACAAACACGCAATGACGTAATTTAACAAAATTGCCAACCGTAGGCATAATTAATAAATGCGGCATAGACTATAAATATTTAATTAATTTAATTTAATAAAAATTAAGATTTGACGTCATGGTTTGACATAAAACAATTGAATAAATTCAGTTTTTATCAAAATTCGCAGTTTATCATAAAATACTCTGACAAAATAGTTAATAAAATAAAATCCAAACCATGCCTTGTAAAATCGCAGTATAATAAATATTCCATAATATGTCAAGAAATAATTGTAAGCAAATAAGACAGCTACTTGACCAGTTAAATATCTGTTATGGAATTATACGTTCAATCGTGCATATTGTAAATATATATCTGGATGATATAACAATAGCGAGTAAAGATGAATATTTATTGATGATACAACAACTAATTACCTTATATGATGCACGATTGTTGCTTGAAGAACTAAATAAAAATATCGCTTTCTTAATGGACGGCGGCGCGCAGCTTGCCAAATCCGCAGAACAATTAACAACAACAGAAACTACAGAACAAAATGACAAAGAGCAGAAATTATACGATATTATACAACAATTTTACAGTTTATCCATGGGTATACAAAATTCCGTTTCGCATATTATATTAAAAAATCCGCGTAATCCATACGTAAAAGAATTACATAAAGAAGAATGGTAACATTATTATATTAACTGTTAATGATCGTACTCAAATAATACATTTTAGTGCTAGTGCAAAGTTAAACCCTGCTATAAAATGTTGCCTTACAAGCGAAATCATATTCAAAAATCTAATGTACGAATATAGAAAATTAAATTTCCATGTTGAACAACTTAAAACATGTTTAACACAAGAAGTAAATATGACAGAAATCGAAAATGAATTAAAAAATTACTCTATTAAATGCAAGGATGTGCTTACTCTTATACAAGACACTAGTGTAAGAATAGTTTCTAATATTTATTAATTATACATGTTTCAAATTGATTTTTATGTTTAGGGAGGTAATGTCGAATTATATCCACCAATCTTTGAAATATTTGATGAATCTCCTAAGCAAATAATAGACGATAGTAAATTATATATAAAAGATGTAAAACCGGTTTTAAAACCACAGCCAAAACCACAGCCAAAAACACAGCCAAAACCAGAGCCAAAACCAGAGCTAAAACCAGAGCCAAACCCAGAGGCAAAAGAACAGGCAAAAGAACAGCCAAAAGAAGAAACGAAATGTGATTGTAAGTAATTCAGTTATGAAACAAATATCCGCAGTGTCTTACACTGAACTTTTTATTTTCTTATACGAAGTAAGTGAAAAGAAAATGGTAAAAAAGAGTGGGAAAATGTAATATGAAAAGCAACAAATTTAATCATAAGACATTCCTAGTTTTTATTACATTGTATAGATGTGCGGGAATACTTAAACATACTTAAATGCTGTCCAATTTTGAAAAACAAGTAATATTAACAGCTACAGCGATCGGAATAAAACCTAGCTTTGATTATAGCTAAAATATATGTTCAAGCAGCACCCTCAACGAATCCTTTCCATAAACAAGAAGTTGTATCTATGCATACAATACACAGAAAAAAAAAGGAAAAAATAGCAGTCCATGAGTCTTGTAGCAACGTTGATGTTAGTGTTAATACCGAACCAATTAAATTTCGAAATATAGCAATAGTCAATAAAAGCAATGACGTAAGTGAGTTAGCAAGCGAACCTAAAGCAAGTACCAGTACAATGCCGTTAAAATCAAAACAATTAGATATAAACGATATAGAAAATTGCAACAAAATGAAAGCAACAATTGTTAATAATATTCAAACAAATACTAACGGAGCAAAACCGAAGAAAAAGGGAAATATAATATGCGGTTAGTGAATCTAAATAATATAAATGTCAACAAATACTTATGGAGCACAATAAATTTTAAATATTCATTATTATATATGATGTGTAAATATTATTATTATTATATTTTTGGATACATATATCTTACATAATTACATATAGTCGTATTCACGGAACTTGAACATTTTTTTGGCATGCCCACTTCGTTTATACAACACTTTTAAACAGAGCAGATTTAAATAAAATCAAGGAAAATAACAGTTCAATTCTGTTTTTCTCTTCTTCAAATAACGCCAAACTACTCAAAATCATGCTTTTGGCCCGTTTTAACAATGTGAAACAATAATGTGACATGAATACAATAATATACGAAGTATGACGAAATATGATGGAATATAAACGTGGTTGCGTTTGTTGTTATCAATACGGCGTCTGCGTTAAGTAAAGATGTACGTCTATAAGCTTTAAACGACACTATCGCACATATTATAAAAGACATCTACATTATTTTTATGTCGTTACTTATATCTGACTAAGGAATGTTAAGAATGTTCAAGTTCCGTGAATCCTACTATACATACATAGCCTCAAGCCTAAGAAAACCCTCACATCTTGACAATTTTCCTCCATTCAACTCTATTCTTACACATTTCTTTCACTTCATTCAAATTCTTCATTCACGCTCTTGTATTCTGTTTGCTTGTCTTTCACGCAATTCATTCTCAATCATATTTATCTACTTAGTCGGAGGACGTAAAAATTATTTTTTTTGTCAATTATTCGTTGAATATTATTGGCACCTATTTTACGTACGACATTTTTTATAATATCGTATTCCGCTTTCTGCCTCGCTTAGATACACCACAAATACATCTCAAAAATTGCCACAGCAGTCACACGTATTTTTCTCGGTTTGCCATAACCCTATATTCACTATCATATATAATTGATATGTATATATATATTTTATAGATGATGATAAATGTATATATATTAAGATAAATAAAGAAAACAAAACATTTCAAGATGTATCAAACCCAGAAAATCCTGGAAATGAACGACCAATTCAAGACATAAAAGATGCAGTACCAGAAATCAAAGATACAATACCAGAAATCAAAGATACAATGCCAGAAGTGATAGATGCAATACCAGAAATCAAAGATGGAGAATATACACGTTCTGTTTCGTTACTCCATCACACTGGAGCCCGACATACTGTTGCACCGAATATATCGATCGTAAATCAAGATGCTCTTTCGCCGGCGGTATGGGCGTTAACACGCGTTAAAATCAGTGCAGATGGTGCGAAAGTATTTGAAGTACTCGATGTATCTCCATTTCCACCGGGCAGGTATTTGTATAATGCGCCAAATAATCTACATTTACTTGGAATACAACCAAACCATGACTAAAACTAAGCACATTCATATCAAAATAAATAAAAACTGTCAAATAATTATACAATAAAAATATTGACCAAAATTTTAATTGAGTTTTCTTATTACGAGTCTTAAATATCGGTTAGTATATTAGTTACTGATTCATAAAATGAAATTGAATTTTTGTGTTATATAAGAAATAATTGTTGTAAAATGATCAACATTCATTTACGGTTTATGTATTTTATTACGTAATCATGAAAACATACAATACATACATGTATGCTTGCTTGTGTTAGGACATAAGCAGTATTTTTAATTCAATGTTTTTTAGCTGTTACATTATACTTCTAGTTACACAGCTGTCATTCCTGTTAATGTTTTTATAATCAACTATGGCTGATTTGAACGGTCTGACCCGCTTTATACAAGACAAATGGCATTCAAAATTACACATCTAATAGCGTACAAGTACGTTCATTATTAATTTATTTATATATATATATAAAAAAAAGGCAAAATAAATAACTATGTCCTATTTTTAAGCAAATCTGCTCATTCACCAAACAGGCCGTTCAGTGCATTTTCTTTCAGGCCACGACAAATCCGTATATACATAATCTATATATCTTGTTCTGAGATGCTTGATTATATAATAAGTATAATTATGCATATTCCTCTAATATAAAAAAAAAAACTGTAATAAAATCATATTAATAAATCAATTATTATAATATCAATTGTACATCAAAACCACATAAATCATCTCTAAGTTTAACAATGAGTTAGTTAATTTTTCTAGCACATAAATATAGATATACAATACTCTCGACGGCACAGACATAAGTAAATAGCGTTATGGTGTATATGTGTGTGTGTGTGTTGCGTATTTGTGTAAATTGGAAACATATTTGTAGCTGAGAAGTTATCATTTTATAATTTTTATTTTATTGTGTGTGTAACACTACAGAAAAAAAGGGAACTAAGCAGTCATTTTGTTTATCATAAAAGAGCTCAAAATTTCCCTTATTTCTAGTAGTGTAATTAGGTGTTTAAACAGTGCATACAAGTGATTAGAATCAATATTACACTTAATCTTAGCAATATTCTTATATCTAATAGTTACTATCTATACAATTTTAGATCTATATGGAACTAAAATAACTTGTATTATTATAGCTATTGTTCGAGAAATTACCCAGAAGCTGTCACAAACGCACACGTATCTATTTTTGAGTGAGATAATGCGCATGCTCCTGATAGTGGCAGCTTGGGATTATTACTGCTCTAATATAGCTATTAATACTTTAGTTATTTGAACAAAATTAATTAGGTATTTGGAAATGTTGAGGTATATAAGATAATATTCTCAGCAACAATTATAACAACAATATAGAAACGTGTCGAATTGTAATTGTGTACTTATATACTTAATGCTTAACTCGATGAATAGTTGATACGCCGTTACTTTTTTTTTGATCAATGAATGAAATCTAATTTTATCAAATGAATATATTAAAACTGGAATGTTATTTTCACTTACACACTACAAGCTGATGCGCGTAAAGTAACACAATCATATTGCCTACTACACTTTGATACCTTTTGTTTTCGGTATTTTACTTAAATCTAAACAATAAATGTTTTATAGTATATATGCCTACATATAAAACAGTCAGAATATTTTGCGGTATTTGTAAATAGAATTTCGATTAGTGATTATACAGAACAGACAAGTTATAGATGAGTGGTCGAAAATTTACTGCACAATTAGTGTGTAAGTTTATTTTAAGATCCAATAAATTTTTTTATGTACATTTAATCTACGACCATTTCATGAGTTCACTGACAAAACTCACTAGGTCACAATCAAGCTAAACGTAAAGGGTTCTGTCAATGAACCCACGATTTATATTTAAATGCTGTATACTTCGCAAATTACCAATATGAAAAACATTAAACTGGGAATGTGATGGCTTACAATTACCGTTTGTTTTTTTTTAAGTACGGTGTATACAAAATACAAGACTGACGAATTAAAAAGTGTACGTTAATCTTATATTTACATTAAAAATCTGAAAGAAAGCCATATGCACCTACGTTTTTAAGTTAGGAACGCATCGTCACCAATAGAATACTTTACAAATTACATTGAAAATTTCATTACGCTAAAGAAAATAATATGCGCATCGAATGCGTAATTATATATTTCCTATTTTGTACTTGAAACTACATAAAATGACTTTAAAATTTTTTATTTCCTATGTAGGTCATTAAAAGTAGAAAAGTACAGGCGGAATAATTTTAATGTACGTGTCAAGTATTCTATTGTTACATAGGGGTATCTATATATATATATAAAGTTAGACCAGAGGGATACTTTAATGAGCGAAGTGTTTGGCGTGAATTGTGTTGTTTCTTTGTATGAAGAATGGTGTGAAGTGAACACACACGCACAATATTATGTGAATGTGGAATGATTAGTGGATTTCAGCGGAGTGTGCCATGATTTGTGAGTGTAATGGGACGGGACGGTGCCAACTTGCACCCACTTAGAAGTCTAGTGGTTGATCCGCACTGCCCTCTAGTCCTTGTTCAACATCATCGCCTTCGTCATCGTCATCGCTCGCGGCATCAGTACTGCCCGACGATTTTTGACTGTCCGCTACTTTGGTAATCACAGTCTCTGTTATTATAACAATTCATATAATAATCTAATCACAGAAAATGGTGCTGAAAGAGCTTCGTTTCGCCTGTGCTTAAATTGAATTCATTACTAATTCGTTTAGCACTAAAATTTTGTGACAAATTTGCTATGGAATAATTTTTTTTAATATATGTATATTGTAATTTCCAAAAGAAATATATTTACAAAATGTTAAAAGGTGTTTTTTTGTCCCAAATAATTTTAATAAATAATAAAACCATCAATTTAATTAACTATTCTACCCATTTTTTGTATACACGAAACTCCCAGTGGAAAAAAACACTTAAATAACTTACCACAGTTAGGTCTAGAATGTGTACGCGTATTAGCGAATTCGACACCGTGTTTATCGACGCACCAGCACATACCAGTAGCACCATGGCACTGAGTGGGTCTGTAGTAGCCCTGGGAGTCGCAACTTGGAATATAAATACCTAAACCAACACAAATATTAGTCTAAACTTGCAATAAAATAGCAATAAAATTATAAAATACCAATAAGCTCTGGAGTGATTCTCCTTTTAACAGCCGCGCACGGCCGGTCAGTTTTATCGAAACACCGACACCATTCGTGTGGTATCACGGACGCATCATGGTCCGTGTCGCATTGTTCGAGGAATGGTTTTATACATACTTCGCTCTGGTCATGCTCAAGGTCGTATAACTCATGTAGAGATAAACGACCGTCTGAATCCATGTCTAGATGCTGGAACATCCATCTGACTTCACCCTTGCAGACAGCAGGGAAATGAGCTAGAAAACAATATTTGTTTCAAAGGAAATTTGTTTCCAAATAAAATTTTATTTAGCGTTTATTATTGATTGTGAGTCAATTTTATAATGTAATCAAGGATAATAGAATAACTGGAGAGACGCATGCGCGCGCAACATCTTTAGAGTGAACATATTCGGTTATTGTCGGCTGGTTTCGTTTCCTTATGAAAACTATTGACTTAGTTTCGTGATTGCTTGAAATCAGACGCAACGAACTTTTATTTCTTTTTAGAACATTTTCAGTTATTGTTTAGAAGAAAACCATTTAAAATCATTCTTCCGATTGAATGTTATTTTTATTTAGTAAATATTAAAAAGATTACGTTTTCTACCTTTGGATTTTGTATGAGAACGCCTTCGTTTGGTGTCAGCCATTACAACGGAAAACCAATCCAATAATCGGTTTCCCATGGTTTGAAGGGCCGATGGGCTACATTTGTTAGTTTCTTGTATCGTCACAGAATGACTAGTATCTAGAGCATTTCCATGGTATTTGGAATCTACAACGTCGTTGTAACCACGTTGTCTGTCTTTATCATCTAAATATAGTGCGTTGTTGTCCTGGAAAACAAAGGACTATTGAATTACTGATTAATTTATATACAAAAGTGTCAAGCGTTGTTTAAAATAAAAAACCCTGTTAGTTTTGAATATTTGCTGTAATTAGTAAAATTAATATAAAGATTAAATAAATGGGCGAAGCTAGACGTAAATGGGACAGCATGATACGGCAAAAACATGCTCGATTATCAGCAGACATAAAAAAAAATGCGACACATTGCGCAAACTCCGTATAGAATCTGGGGTTGAACAATGGGCGACAGACGCTACGGAAACTTTAGAAATAATTTGTTATCACCATGGTGACGAGTACGGGTGATCTATCAATTTGATTTATGTCATAAAAGCTGTGTATAGATAGGATATACTACTAAACATATACCGTTTGGGGCGCGTCCCGTCGCGTCGCCTTTCTAATAGCAAAACACGTAATTAAAACAAAATTAATTTCAACAATTCCGAGTGAATCTTTAAACGGGGCGAAGAGTTTTAATTAAGAAGTAACTTGCTATCACACACCGAATCAAAATTAATTGGTTTTGGCTTGAAAAACTTAAAACGTTGCCGCTATTTTCTCTATCTGCCGGAAATAATGGCACTGCACAATCTAGATCTTACCGAAATCAGATTATATCCAACACCACTCTTTTTTTAATTATAAAAGGGCTGATCTTTAGTTTATTTATATATTAAATCAGTAATCATCTAAGTTAGATGCAATACCTTGTTGTATTTCGTATACTTTATGTATTTGTAGTGCTTGTTCTCGTATTTGAAGTCCTCGGGGGTGTACGTGTATCTGTCTTGGCGATTCGAACCGTTCTTGTCCAGAGTAGCTTTATATTTATTCATGAAAGAATTTAATCTCTCGGATTGTCTCTGTTTTTTGCGCATATGGGAATCATTTTCTAAAATAAGAAATTGCACTGTAAGAAATAGTTGTAAATGTACAAAAAATTACAACAAATTTAATGCAGTTTTATTAAATGTCAGCAAATTATTTTCTTATGTAATATTTTTATGATTTCTGTAGAAGTCAACTCTATCTAGCATGAAAATATATTATTTATGCAAAATTCAAAAAGTCAATAGCTGAAAAGATTTCTGAAACAAATTTTATATCGATTCCTGTATTTGAATAGCAGATATGTACAAAAAGTTAAAATTTATAGTAAAATAAACTGTGAAATACATGGCAATGTTGCAATTCTAGCAATATGTACATAATAAAAAACAAATTTTTAAAATGCATTCTAACATATTTTTGCTTCAATTAAAAGGAAAAATAAGTGTGTAGCAAATAATTTAAATGTATAATTTTGATTTGGTTCAAAATAATTTCTCACTTATTTTGAAGCCTAAATTAATGAAAAATAATGACAATTTATAAATATGTAGCACTTAAACGGAAAATTATATGAAAAATAATTGTATAGCTTTTTATTTACTGAATTAGCACTCCTCGTGTAACTAGTAATGAACGAGTTTTGCTTCGTTATTATTGTAATCACTACTAAGAAAATAACATATTATAAATATAGACTTTTGCAAAAAATGGTCATCAATTTACAAATAACAACCAAAATTTAATTGAAATTAATGAACATTTTGATACTAAATTTACTTTAGCGTTATATATCATCTTGCCGTTAAATATAAGCTTGTAATTCGGAGCATTAGTACATATATTAATTTACAGTATTCTTCAATTACATTTCATTACAAGAACACATCAAGAACATCGCCTGATTTCCAAAGTTAAAGGCAATGTTTATGTAAACAGAATAACGTCTAAACTCCTTGGATTTGATTATTTTACACTCATCTCTTACCTGCTAGAGTATACTTGATTATATTTGCGTACTCATTGCTTCGAAATGAGCCCCCTTTGAACCCCCTTTCCCCCCGCAATTTAAGATAAATATTGAAACAGGCAAATGACAAATGCCGCAGGCAGACTCTAAAGTTTCAATATACGCGCAACATCTTTTTACGATACAAGATCAAACAGCAAAATTAAAAAGATTTTTACAGATGAAGCGAGGATATGTTTCCTTACCTTTACAAGGACAGAATCCTTTGCACGATACGTGAATGGTTGTGTGGTGGATGCAATTGTGGTAATCCAGTCGGCAGAGAGAGCTGTAAGTGCGGTTGTCTGAGCCACAAAGGAACGTTGGTTTCACCACGGGACAAGGTTTACATCTGGAACAAACAAATAAATATAAATGATATATTATAATCCATTTTTAAGTTGATATAATTAGCAGCATTTATATATATCAAATTTTTAATCATTACGAAAAAAAAATTAATTTGGATAACAATATACATTTATACAGATTATAAATAATAAAGTATTAAAAGAATACACATAAAAAGCTACTTTGCAGTATGTTTTCGAATGATAATGTTCATAATTCTAAAGCTATTAACATATATATCTCATTTTAAACTATATTTAATCATTTATGTATTTTAAATATAGCAAAAGCTTGACTTTACATCATAATTTATTTATTAAAGTTTTAAAAATACGAATATTTATAAACCATATTAAAAAATACAATAATTTATGTAGTAGATTAAAAAAAAAATGTTTATGATTATTTTTATGTCACCTTGATGGCAGCGTAGAAATAATATCTCATTACGCGAACAATTAAGCCGCTGCAAACACGATATGTAGTACGTACTAAAATTGTATCGATTCTGTTATAATTGTGCAACGAGCAAAATCCTATTTAGAATAGAGCATAAGCTCGAACATAACCACTCGCCTGTTCCCTGCGACCTCTATAAGCTCTTGCTTAACTCCGAGATATAGGATTTCAACAGTTAGTCGTATATCAAGTGTACGTACACATTTGAAAGCAACATGCAGAGGAAACAAAGTTGTGGTGTCACCACAACGCAAATCTCTAAACTGGTGAAGTTGATAAGTTTTAGTAAAAATTTGTTTGTTAACCAAGTCTAAACGAGATGCAAATAGTCTATTAATAATTAAAATCTATAACAAATGTATATAGTATATTTATTGTATACACTGCTTTACCATATATTATATAGTTTAATAGATTTTAATTTAAATTTGTTTTTATTAAATAAAAATTGAACATTCGAAATACGTTTATTTTATTTTATTCGCATTATCTCAATTCTAAATATAACAATAGAAAACTATTTTATTTTGTTGAGAAAATTATGAAGAAACAAGGATTCTTTTGTAGAATATTTTATTGTGTAATACAAGTTTTGAATAGTAGTTTCCATATATTATACAGTTTAATAGATTTTAATTTAAATTTGTTTTTATTAAATAAAAATTGAACATTTGAAATACGTTTATTTTATTTTATTCGCATTATCTCAATTCTAAATATAACAATAGAAAACTATTTTATTTTGTTGAGAAAATTATGAAGAAACAAGGATTATTTTGTAGAATATTTTATTGTGTAATACAGTTTTGAATAGTAGTGGTTAGTTGTTCTAGAAGATGTTAAAACATCTTCGCGCATCTAAACCATCTTAACTTATAAATACCACAAATATTGTATAAATTTGATAAATAAAGTTAAAATGGAATTACTGAACTGTTTATTATATAATAAATAATATAAAATGTTTTATAAATTGTATATATTCCTATATAATTTAACTACTAAATTTTTGAAATATTCAAATTAAATCCTGTAAACATTTTTGCATATAGGCTATGCATCATATCCATCATACATTTTGACAGTTACCCTTCAATAGTTATGAAAATACAATATATCTCAACTCAACAACATATTCCTGGTTTTATGCATCCGCGATTCATCATACGAATTCATAAATTTAATCGAATTCGTTTATTATCAAATTTTATTATTTCATTTCCCGTCAAACATACAACATTCAAATTCCAATTCGCTATCAAACATTATTTACTCTTTCCATCCTGACAGAACAAATGTTCATTAAAAAATACATATTCACAGATATTCCTCCTTACAGGTTGTACTACATTTTTCCAAATATTTTAACAATCATGAATCTACTGGTCCAAGATCTTCAAAAGAGCGAGAAAAGACTTATTTTGCTTACAAATTAAATTAATTTACTTATCGCGAGTTCATTTTTACGGAATCAATAAATCTTTTAAGATGAGAGATTTTTGTATGTTTATCATTTCGCTAGAAAATTTATTTTTTAACTGGTGCTAGATGTGGTTAGTTGAGTATCTATATCTATTATATTTCGGCTGTGATAAAATATGTGTCATGGTAAACTACGGTGTTGCCTATTGTAAAAGTTAGTTTGTTAATTTACTAACTGGATAAATTTTTACCGAGCTATCGCTTGCCACTATACATTATTTGTTGTTGTGAACAAAACTCAACTGGAAACTTAAACACAAATGTGTGTCTGGTAGGGTGGTTATAATGTATTTGAGAACTAGTGAAATGAATGCGCATGGAAGAGGAATCATGGGCCAATGAACGATGTGTTTTCGTGGGACTGTTATGTTTTTATGAGGCCATGATGACTGGGGCAATAAGAGGGAGTCTGCAGGAGAACAAGCAAACCATCCTCGTGAAAAGTGTTCGGAAGCAGAAGCAATTCGTCATGCGTAACGATGCTGTTACGTCCAACCCAAGTGTTGTTTTGTGTGCGGGTAACATTTCAGTCACATGACCCCCTCTATGCGCCTTCTCTTTATTTTCCGAGCCAAACAACCACTTATATTTACTGCTCAATATATAATTCCGAATACTGCAATTAGCAATTTGAAAAAAAATTGTAAAGATATCCTAAAATGTCGGCAATCAGTAAAAAATTACTATTTTTTATAAAATATAATTCGCAATTCAAAATCCAGACTCTGCTATTATTTATATTAATACTAATATTAAAATGTATTCAATATATTTGATTTCAGAATAATAATATTAAGTGGTCGTTTTCATGTTGATCGTATCATTAAGTATGCTGAGAATTTATTTTAACACAAACGTAACTACAAGCAGAAAATGAATTCCTTTCCATTCTTGTTACGGGGTAGACCTTCTAGGTCAGCTGGATCAACATTACGGCCGGTCCTGTGCCCTTAGAGTGATCAAAGCGGGTAGTTGTGCGTTCCGTGAGAAAAGCTCGTTGCTTTATGGTCGGAACGAATGAAATAAAATAAATTTCTTTTTTTCGTGCGCTGTTAAAACACCAGGGACTAAATTATTGAAAGTATTCTTTTGGATGTTTTCAAACTATCATTATTTTCAAATAATATTTATTAATAATATTCTATTAAAGTATGTCAAATCAATCAAACAATATTTGTTTGTATTTGTTGCGTTTCCAAGGTTTTATGTATATTATTTTTCAGCTCTAAAATAACAATAAATTTACTCAAACATAAATATGTATTATTTTTTCGTACATTTCCTCGTGCAGTTTGGTAATTTTTGAATTAAAAATGACCGTTTTAAGGTAGCCAATCAACGTTAAAATTATGCAAAATGAATTAGTTTTTCTCGGGTTCTAAAAGTTTTGAATTGTACGAGCCAAGTTTTAATATCGATTGGAAAGAAATCCAGAAGACTAAAGGGGTTTTTTTTGTTCAACGTTGAACTGAAATGAAGGCCTGGGATTAGTGAATTGTGTCGCTGTGTAAAATTCATAATTAGACACTGAATAATTTATCAGTATTTTATTGACATGCCAATGTCTTTAAAGAAAATTCGATGGCATTACTCGTCACTATAACGTTGTAAACAATTCAATTTATGATGAGAACATTTGTAAATGAAAGAATTTCATTTGCTTCTAAGAATAATACAATATTTTATGCACGAAATAATAAATTGCCCTTTAGTAAAGCGCTTTATGTAGATTCCAAGAAAATATATTTCTGCAATATCGTTAATCAATAACAATTCTTTGTGCATATTTATTTTATACAATTTTGCTTCTAATTATAATTTGCATTTGTTTTCGTTATAACGATCATAATATCCATTTATCAAATATCTGGTCAAATAGAGCCATTTTAAAAACAGCCGTTTAAAGAATAAAGGAGTTTCTATAAAAGGTTTGACGAATATAAATGAACCGATAAAGAGATGGCTAATGCAAAAATGTGAATATTTCGAAAATATTGTCTGCCACTCAATTAATGGGAAGAGGCGTGTGGTGTGAAACTGCGAGTAATATCATAAAAGTGTTCATGTTTTTGTATACACGTGATGATACAAGAAATATATAAACTGTATACTAATAGTAATACATACGGAGAAAAAACGACTATTCAATTGACAGAAATCTTGAGTAGATATCATATATAATATACAATAAAATAGCTTTAAAACATATTGTACTATCTCTAGTAGCGCACAAAATAACCTTGCTAAAGTATCATATTTCTATTTTCAATTCTTTTTACGAAAATAGTGAAACATTCGTCTGAAGTTTTAAAATGTCCGGTTTTAGTATCACAGAAAATAAATCTATATAAATGATGTTTCCTTGAAGTGGAGCCCTACAAACGAACACGAACACGACTACGAGCACTTCGATACCGTTGGAGCGTGTAAGCTCTACCCTGACCTAGAGATCTTTGCCAACCTATTTCAATCTCACTCAGGGACTCGAGTCAGGACGATTTTCTCGGATGGCGAACAGCGTTATGTTGTTGTAAAGCGAACGAAACCCAACCAAAACTTCGCCTCTCAATGTGAATTCGGGCGATATGTCCTTACATGTTCGTTGGTCTGTCACTATTATCCCTGGTACTCGTATTCGGCATTTTCTGCTGACTTGCGTGCGGCGGATACAACAAACTACTAAGGTCACACATTTGCTCTACCATACTTGCTAGAACGATCGATAACGTCCTGAATGAGCTTCGCTTGTACACATACACATACCTACACATTCTTTTCGATAAAAATACGAAGCAAAGATATACTCCGCTTTACAAATCCACATTAGTATTGATATGGCTATACACTTGAAAAATTGGATACAACTTAACAGGCTTTTAAAGAAAATTATTACTAAACGATATCGTAATTTTTTTAAATGGAATTAAATCTAATCATTTTAAATTTTACAGTGTAGTACAATGAGTTGATCTACTTTAAAAAAAAGGACGCGACAATTCCTACGACTAAAAGCCGAATCCGGCAGTTTATTATACTTCCAGTAATCTGAAATCATTCGTATATATTTCTGTTGCAGCTTATATTTATGCATTCACACTTTTTCTAGTATTTTTTTTTCAAGATTATTTTCACACAGATCAAAATATTTCATGAAAATATTTTTAATATAAAGAACATTTTTAGGATCAAAAACAATTTTAAAATAAACTTTTATAGAAATACTTTTGTGACTTTTAAATTTGGAAAACAAATCATGATACATATATTTATGTTAAAATTTAAAACATTTTGCTGTCTATGGTTTTCTTTGCTTTCTTCCATCGTCTGGACCTTAGCAGTAGAAAACAAATAAACACATCAAATGTATGGAGGAGAAAGCGCTAGCCATTCTCGACACGACACAGTAATCGTTTGCGTTATAAATCTATTGTTTGCGATACACTATATCATTTGTCGGCCATCACCGTACCGTTCTCAAAAATAAACAAACGCACGCACACATGTTGTATAGCTTCTATCATAACTGTCAAAATGGTACAAAATGATTGATGTAACAAATTAATGTGTTTATTACACTACTCTTGTAAATCACTACGCTACTGGACATACATGAGCCTGTAGGTCATATATATATAATTATTTGAACAATAACGTCAACACTAGAATAGAAAATAGAAGCTAAATTACGTTGATTATTATTGAAAAATGCACTTTGCTGGTCTAAAAAGAGTCGAAAATAAATAAGTTCGAATTTCCGAATACTATTTGTGTATTTTTTTTCGTTTCATAAATATCCGAGGGAAACTGTTTGTATATAGGGAGTGATATATTTTAACGCTAGTGAGCAGGGCGTTGAAAAGAAATGCAGTTTATATAGATAGAACATGAAAATGGCGGCAAATGCGATGTATGTTCATCCGAGGGTACTAATTCCTGGGTGAAATTTATGAGGGCTTTGGTCGCCGTGGAGAGATACCTGCGATTCCAGTATGTTGCCTACGGGTGTGGCTATAGGCTACTCTGGCCTCAGACTACCGCATTACATCTCAAATACAAACCCATGGGCATTCGTATCAACTGAACCATACCTGAACCGCCGACGCCATGCGACGCGACGCTACGACGAGACGTCCTTACATAAACACTAATACACAACATAAAACCAAAATCTACCCATTATTCCTAGTATGCACTGCAAAGGATCATATAAATATAATATCTACATTTTATTTACTTTTCTATCTTTCACGACGGCATTTATGTGTTAAAATACCATACTATAAAAAATATCGTAAATTAAAATCATTATCTGTATAAAATTCCATGCCAAGACAGTGTAAGTGTTTTCATATTTTATATATTAATTCAAGTATATAATAAAATATCTGCAGTGTCATGCACCGAACTTTCTTATACGCATATGGGTTAAACCAAATCGTAGTTATCTTATTTTTCTAATTTATAATATTTGTTCTAACCTTTAGATCGCTTTTACAGTAAATATATTTCTTAGAAACAATATAAAATGTCAAACTTCAAATTATTTAAGTCTATTTTGTTAAACAATTGACAGGCACAGATGATACGATTTATGTAAAAATATATATAATAAGCAGAAATTTATTTTGAAACCAGTACTCTTTTTGGAAAAATATTTCAAACAAAAGTTGTGCCAAATATAAATACCTTTAATTCTTGCTCAAGAAATTTTTCTGTATTTGTAACCATTTTTGCGTAATTGCAGAAACTGCAAAAAATGACTAGAGTAAACAGGCACTTCCGCTTTGAATATTTTTTTCAAAAATAGGAGGTGCACACCTCAGGCATATTCAAATCTTAAGTTTAAAGTTTCATAATTTTAGCTTCGACCGTTTAGGCTGTAGAGAACATACACACACACACACACAGACACACACAGACACACACACACACACACACACACACAGACGGACGTCATTCCAAAAATAGTCGGAATCGATTCAGGGAAGGTCAAAACGTATTTTTCCGTTAAAATCTCGAGTTCGAAATTTTTCATGATTACAATACTTACTTATACTGCGTATAAGAAAGTAAAAAGGACTATATTCATAATTAATAGAGACGCAATGAGAAATATTCTTGAAGAACGGCAATTAACCATGAATATTCTTCAGCTTAAATTCTCAGAGAATTGAACTATACCCCCGATTTTAAATTGCTATTTGTCTATATATATAAAAATTAATAACCCATTATATATATGGTACATACACCCAAGTTATATAACTAAAGTATAAAGCAAATTGGTAATGGCAGTGTGAATTATGTATAAATTAATTTTGTTTAATAACATTAATTCTCTAATGAATATGCCGCTTGCGAAATTGGCCGTGACGGCCACTGTAGCTGCAGCAAAATTATTTACTTTATTAGCTTTAGTTTGGTTAACCAGTACTTTTAAGCGACCCTAGTATTTGTTTTATTTATACTATGTTTCCAGCGGCCAGGTGACATTTTAATCCAGTATAGAATTAACCATAACGTTTGTGGTGCTTTGTACAGTAAGCAGTTTTCGAATTCATAAAATAACATTTTGTAAAAGTCACGAAAATATAGTAACAAAACACATATTTAATTTATCGAACCACTTACAAAATTGTATCGCTACTGTCATCGTCCTGATCATCTTCAGGATCGTCTTCAGTGTCGTAGAAGACGTCATCACTATTATCTTCATCTGAAGTATCACTCGAATCTTTTTTGTCTTGTGTTCTACGGCGGGCCAGCTCTTCTACCAAGACCATAGATTTTGGAATAACCACGTCGCTGTGAATAAAAAAACAATATAATTTTAGTCATAAATTAAAAATGAATTGAATGAAGGGGCATGCGTATTTGAAGACATTGTTGAAGTATCATTGATATGTAATGAAATGTCGATAAATATTGATATGGAAATATATATTTTATCGTGAAAACATTCACAAGTGTTTTACACAGTAAAACCGTTGAACCGTGGGGTTGTACACCTAAGCAATTCTATCTTAACGCACGTTCATAAACGACAGCTCTTTTGAAAGTTTCGACAGCCGAGAATATGAAATTTATAAGGCGGAGGGACAAGCCCATATATTACTTTAACTACCAAAACATCAATTCTTAAATTTACGACAGGCCATTATGGAAATTCAAATTCGACGGGCTTAGTCCCGTACTCCAATGCGCGTTCTGCGCACACCGCACAAACGACTTATAGTATTCCTTTTGCTAGGATTTATTCCAGCACAACTCAAACGTCATTATTTACGAGCTTTTCTTTTTTAATTCGATATCTTCAGCAACTCTGCACGTCATTTTATTTTATAGTCCTGCTCTGGATCGTTTCACATAGAAACTAATGTAAATCGTCTTTCAGTACAGTTGCAAATGTATACATTTTATATAGCTGTCGAATTCTTGCATTACCATCAATGAATAATGTTTATATGATCCTATTTATTATTCTTCTAGTAAGCGGGATATTTTAAAAATTTATATAAGCTCAATTTGGCAAACACATAGGTGTAATCTAAACTTTAACGCACATCATTTTTGATAAATGATCTCATTTGCATTCATACAATAATTAGCGATTTATTATTTGGAAGATAATTCGATAACAATGAGAGTACATTTATATGAATATTTATCACATATAAATGAATCCTGTGTTAAAGTACAAATTGACATGCGTATAACTCATATATGCTACGATTAATGGCCGCATGTAGAACACATTTACAGATTACCGACAATTTTTTTTTTATGACATACAAGTCGATTTGCACTCATTTTCGTATATTAAATGTTATTTTGTGCACATTTACCAAATAAATATGCACATGAATTAAATGTTGCTTATTCATTTATTGAAACAATACATTTATAGAATTCTATAAAAGATGTTATATTTTCCAAAAAATAAGCCGATGCGATAGTATTTATGTGAGTGAATGTACAAAATATGCTTCACACATATTTATTACTTATTACGAAAAGCCGTAACTATAATTGCTTTGAAGTGAAACGTCGATAATGGAACAAGTAACATTTTGAATATATTGCGCGCATTCAGGAAATTGTACAAGCAATCCCAGCCATGGCAATTCCAAAGAACAGATGCTCGTACATACATACATACATACATACATACATACATACATACATATGCTATTGCATTTGTTCGAAAAGTGAAACACTCAACACGACTAGTGCTCTGGTGCCGCTACATAACATGAAGAAAAAGCAATCTCTCTGGTTGGTCATAATTTAGTCTCGTTGATGTTCAGAATCTGTTCATTTAAATCTGTGTATTATGGTGCAACGTTTATTTCAAGACATCGTTACATTGTACATACACGTTCTCCTATTCGAACAATAGCCTAATTAATGTAAAGTTCCATGTACACTAGCAAGTGATAAGGAGCTGAAATGGTTGTGCTGTATTGTTCAGTATCGCACTATAGTGCACTATCAGTGAGAATCACATAAACTAGTTCAAATCATTTGCGAATTTTTATTGAATTTTTAACATACCCATTCTTCTGTAACTCTTTCTTCGAAACGCAAACTGCAGTGAAAGCATCCTCAAGAAGGCACATCTCCTTTTTCTTGCAGTTGAGTGGTCGACACAAATCACCTAAAAAAATATCATTCATTGTAGATACAAATCACACAATAACACTTTAATTAATATTTTTATTGTCATTTTTACAATCGAGCAAAAATTGTTAAAATATGAATGTTGCCTCCATTTTTATTGCATTAATTAGTAATTAGTTAACTATACAAAGTAAAAATTACGTAAATTTGCAATTTTTGGAAAAATATATATTTAAATACAAAAATGAAGCATATTGCGATTTTAATTAATCTACAGATAAAATTGAAAAATTGTTGCTTAAATCTCTAAATATTTTATTGCGATTCAATTTTTAAACAAATTACGTGTAATACAATACGATTACACAATCAAGGAGATCTGAAGAAAACATTGGGGAAGAGTGTTAAATAATGTTTTTTGCGAAAATTATAACAAAAGCTGGACTATTTTGTAGCGTTTTTATTACGCTGAAAAATGACTTTTATATACAAACTTGACATTCGTTTACTTTACAACTATTGCATTACAGAAGTAATAAATGAATCTGTTTTCACAGAAAATGAGAAAATATTTCCTAGTAAAAGGAATACTATAAATAAAATGAAACATTTCAGTTCGTAAATATCTTATTAAGGTTACGAATTAAATGCGCGTATTTGAATTCTTAAGACAATGATGAATTAATAAATGTTTGTTTTAATTTTGATTGACTTTGAATTCACCTTCACCTATAAACCGTAAATAATACCAAGTAGTTTAACATAACGATAATAGTTTGCTAATGCAGCAGTTTATTTCTGAAAATAGCATCACAGTAAAAATAATTTATGAGCTTATACATGGAAGTGAAGCGCTTGCGCAAAATCGCAATAGACTATCATGGAAAACACAAGTAGGTGCTCGAGAATTAATCGTTCATTTATACGTGATGTTAGAAGTCTGTAGTGCTAGCCTAGTATGTAGCTACGAGTATGTGACGTCAGCATACAGATAGATATTTGAGAAACTCCAAGGGTACTTGATGTCTGAACATCAACCGATCCAACTGCGCCAACTAGACAAGTTTTATAATCGCGTTCTCGTCATGGCCTCTTCTCCAGTATAACTAAATAAACATTCTTCATTGCTCTACACTCAGTGTATATAAGCAAAAATTTACGATGTGGTACAGAGAAGTTGAATTACTTTTCCAGAAAATATATAAAAAAAATTATTTTTCAAAAACATTTATGGATATATCTAGAAGTCTATTCCGTCTCTGAGTCATTTCATTTATATAAATTAATAATATCATGTAATATGTATTTTGAAAATGTTATTGTCTATTCAACAGAAGTGTGTAAAAATAGATATAAATGGCGAAAGATTGTAAATATATAAATGAACAAAAATAAAACCTTTTGTATTCTCTAACGTCCAGTTGCGAGTTATAATTTAAAAAATAAATATTTCCTTCTCTGAAAAACAAATAACTGTCGTCGTTTTGCATTATATTTTGCGAAGAATCCCCTGATACTGTGCTTACACACACATAATTATTATCATAACTAAGAAAATTAGAATGTCTCATCTTTCACTAATAAAGTCTATTGCGGCAACAAATTTTTAATAACTGACAATATTGTTATTGAAGCGCAACATTTGTGTAAAACATTCTAATATTGCATTCGTTTATGTAATTTTCTATTTTTGAATTATATATTTCTAGAAAACAAGAGAATTTTGAATGAATGTTGCAAAACAATGAAAGATGTCACGAGAAGTGTCACCTTGCTCAGTATTGCATAGATTTATTGTTTTGCAACGATGACATCTCGTACCGGATAATAAAGTACCCACAACCAGAATTTTCAAATGAAACAATCTTAGCGATGAGTTCCCAAGTTTTCTTCTCAGTAAAACAACGGGGTGCAGACATCATGAAAGATACTTTTGTTTCGTACAAAGAATATATATGTATGAGTATCTCAAAGTGCAGCTTTGATTATTTCGTCAAGTTGAAAGTTCTGCAGGCGGGTATTGAGTGGAGTAAATTAAGTTCGAAACTTGAGAGTTGGATATTTATATGAAAATTGTTTGGAATTCATTGTGAATTAAGTGATTTAATTATGATATATAAATATAAAGACGTTGTCAATTTCGGAGATTAATGCCTTGCACTTTTCATGCGCATACATTTATTACATTGCATTGGGCGTTCTATTCAATTATTTCCATTTCAAATAAAGACGCATAGCACAAGTTTTGAATAGTCTATTGTACGTAGTTCCAAAACAGAATAAAGAATCATTAATTAACAGTTCAATCATCATCAGATAAAGCCATTTTTAATAATTGACTCTTATAAGCCACTCCATTGTTTCACATTTATAGAAAATTGAAATCTGACAATACCGAAACAAAAACAAAAAAACCAAGCAAACAATAACGAAAAAATAATTTGTTTGCATTGTATTGACGAGTAAAACGCGGGAGGCCAACTCGTTCATTGTTATATTTGTTCTTTGTTTATTTTTTTTTTATCGCTGATGGTAATATCCGTAATGGTAACGTGCGCACCTGTCCTCCACAGCATTCTAGATGCAAGCGGACCACCTTGACCACATCCCACATACATTACCATCATCAGCATGTACATAATATTCGCCAACAGCATTAAAAATTAATTAATTTTTATCTTGCAACTTGACAATGCTGTATTAGTCACTGTTGTCATGGTGAACCGCTTATCAACTCAAATTTATGTGTTGCTTAAGATTTTGCTTATGAAATTCCAGCTTTTATCTGTCGAAATATAAATAATAATGTGCATATTTGCCTATGCAAATTAATGTTCATAATATGTTTATATTACTGTAGGTACTGCATACTAAATTGCGTTTGATCAATACGTATATTATTGCGTTGTTTTTTTCCACTGGAAGATTCCAAAAAACGTTTGACATTGTAAAAACTATTTTTCATGGGGAGTTTTAGCAATTAGAATTCATTACGATGGATGAGGTAATTTGGTGTAACCAAAATGATGTTTATCGAAACTATGCCGATTATTAATATAGGTCGAAATGAACTTGATGGTCTTGTAAGTGGTGGCACGCATGGTCGGCGCAGGAGGATCAATAAAAATTCAATTATACTGTGAATGCATTACTGGAAACTAGGTTTTATAGCATTTCCTGCAAAAATACTGGCAAACCATGCACTAATTAGTGCTAATGCAGCAATAATACTCCAGTATTTTGTCGCATAACGTCACTCTAAACTACAGAGTGGTAATGTGGTAATTTGTCTTTTTTTCCTGGATTTATACTCGTATGGACATTTTACATACAGATTTCGTCATTATTAATATTCTCATTAAAATAATTTAAAAAATAGCAAATACCTTAATTATTGGGATTCCAATTGTATTTATTTTAACTACAGATATTTTAAAATAAAATTAATAAGTAAATTGCTTAGTGGAACATTATATATAATTCTCTAATGATATAGAAGATGGCCGTACATAGTTGTGGAGAGTTCTATTTGTGGGCTACGACTGTTTTGGAACTTGACATGTTTGTTGAAGCATCGATGAAGGGTCTGTTCAAGTGTTGAAATCGTCGACGTAGGAAGAAGACGATTTACTACCACAGAACCGATAACAGATGGAATGATAATTCGTACACGGAAACCCCTCACATCAAACCAGTTTACCAGACAGTATGCCAATGCCAAGAAATGCAGGAAACAAGCACTGTTCGGGAATGTTTCATCTCATCCCGATTCCTTCATCCGCTAACCGCGTTGAATTTCAAATTTGTTACTGGATTATTCCCAATAGAAAACGTGTCGTATCTATAGCCGATATGTCTTAAATTTATACGATGTTATTTGCATGTTTCAGCAATGCGGAAACATTGTTTTAGTATATGTTGCTGTTGGCCTAGAATATCAAGGATATATTTTATATATTTCCTACATAAAGTTACAAATCTAACAGCGATAAATGGTCAAAAACTATGTTAAATAATATTCAAAAAACGAAAAAAATATTTACATATATTGCAAAACAATAATACCAACAGGTCTCTATTTGAAAATGTTGGGTCCAAAGCTATTAAAGCCTTAAAAAGAAAACTATTATTTTCCTCCTAAATATGTAGGGGCATCTACATAATTAAAGAGCTGAAGTCGCTTTATTGCCTTCATGGTTAGTCCGACACCGAATACCTCCAATTTTTTTTTAATCTGAACAAACTGTATAAATAATTTACTTTATCGCAATTTTCAAATGATATTTATATACTAAAACATATTTGCAATTACGAATCTAATGGCCGGAAGTGATTTATGTAATTGAGTGTAGTTAATATACATTACAATTAATATTGTTTGGTCTGTGGTTTCACATACAATATAAAATAATGGCTTCCAGTTTATCTGTATGCTACAATAGATAAACAATTTAAGCTCATGCTACAGTAACAGAGGAAAGCTTCAGTATTCGATCATGTGATCCCTTGAAAGATCGATTTTCTTCTGAAGATACTCAACCGCCTTTATAATATACTGGAGAAGTTATTTAACTCCAAATCAAGATGCAAAATATTGTGATAATAATATAAATTTGATATTGTTATTAATTAGAATAGATAAATAAAAGCTTATCTTTTCGAACAATGTAATTTGATAAATTTAATTATTGAATAATTTAAATTAAATTTGACATTCGTGGTATATAATAATAGAATTTAATTTAACTAATATGAATACCAATTTGAACTTCTAATATTGCAATATTTTTATCCTATTCATTTGTAAAATTCGGAGAATTTTCATATTTAGATTCGTAAAGCACATGCGTTGTAAAATAAAAGAGCAGATGATTTTAGTTTTTTAGCTCGTAGTATATAATAATGGTTTCTATGTTAAACGGTTAATAACACTGTTTATGTGATTAACTCTGTTTTACAATTATGTTAATGGTCATATTAACCAGAAACTGAGCTCTTTCAACACATCTCATTTGTTTGTTGCACATATAATTGACATTTTATTTGTGTTGTCACTAATTTAGCATTGATAGCGAAATGTTAATTGCTGATAATGAATAAACGATAAGGATTAAAAGAGAATAAATTCGATAAATACGAATTAAATTACAATCCAATTGTAAAGTATAAATTTATATTCTATATAAATATATCTATATATTCATTTTAACTTAATTAATTTTTACATTATGGTTGATAATGATGTTTAGTGAATTAACAACATTTTCTAATTATCAAAATATTACAAATTTTAAAATTCGTTTGTTTTTACTATATATTTAATGGGCCAAAGATGTATTTTGCTTTATTTAATATCTGTACGCTTTTGCGAAGTATGCGTTTATTATAATTTTATTAAAACCACGTATATAATTCAAGCGTGAAGGAGTATCTCATATTACGTATTCATGTTCAACAAAAATATTGTAATATATAATGAAACCCAATATGATATTATTACCGTTAAATTTCATAGAAACTTCTACAAAGTGTTTAACATATATTGAACTTTATACAGTATAGCGCGTGTTTCTAATATGTTAATCAAATTTAAAATTAGAAATTCCACATAATTTTCCAACTTCAATTATTATGTAACTAATATGCGAAGTGAGGTAAAACTAATGCCTACCAGATTATTTTCGCAATTAGCAAATTATTACTACGTATATAACCTTAAGGGTTGATATGCACAAATTAGTTAAATGTTGATAATTTATAAATTAATAAAATAAAAATGAGTGAAAATTATGACGATATATTTATTTTTTTAAGCTTTTTTATTGCCTATATATTTTTTTATGTTGACTCCATAAAGTCTATTTCTTTATTTCAATTGCAAATACTTTATTACAATATAGTCTGAGATGTTTTTTTTTATGTATCTGTATCGCGAGAGTTAGGCAACTCCACCAAAAGGTAAATCATGATGGCAATGCTTCAACTTGTGTGCCAACACGTCCTAGATTACCTCGAATGTTTATCTCATAATCGCTACGGACAATATTATAGAGTGAGTGGAGTTGTCGCAGCCGCGTAACATTTAGAATGTCGGCGCTATGACATTTTCGTGAAGCCCTCTTGCTTTGCGGAGCTAGCGCGTTATAACAGTTAATTTGAAATTCCTTATCGCGCGTATACGCATACACGCACTTTGCCAGTACCGTATCCAAATGGTATCGCAGCTCATTTTCTCAAATTTAGTCTTGCGGATAATTTCATGATAAGACCTTTCATTTCGGATATATAGTAAATAAATGTCTGACAATGTTTTAGATGTCTATACGTATATAAATTTTCATGTAACTACACTGTTGAAAAAAGCAATTTTCATTATTTACGTTTATGCAGGAAATATGTATTTTCGTAATAGTTCATTGATGTATAAAAGTGATTATAATAAGTGTAAAAAGTTACTTTGCAGTAATAATACTTTAATTTAATATTTTGAATAGTGTAGATAAGTGAAAATATTATTAGAATAATTTTGGTAAGTTCGTCTCTGCTTTTCGCACATTTCATCCCGTTCGTTGTATCACTCAGTAGTCAAACTAAGTTTTAAGTACACCAGCAAAAACTAAATGCCAAATATCCTTCAAGTAAAATGTTCCTGTATCAACTTTGTAGCTATGATTACAATATACTAGAGGTTACCCTTGTGACAATAATCTCAATGGTATTTTCCACCAGACTGACAATATTATGCCAAGCAAACCCTTGATGTTGTGATTATAATTTATGGTTTCTTGTTGTTGTCACCTCGTTTTAATGAGGAAAACTGCGGTGCAGAGACAGTATTTGCTAACCTTAAGTATTAAATAAACAAAGAGGTTCTGTGTTTTATTCGTTGTTGCTCACCATTCTTCGATCTTACGTTTTTCACTTAAAACATTTGCATGCGGTATAATTATTTACAATAATAAATGAATCTTGAAACCAGTACCTTTTTCGGAGTTAAATTTCTATGCGCATCAAAAATATGAGTTATATATTTTTTTCGTAATCAAAGAGACATGAAATAGATATCTCTTAAGCGTGCGCATCGGATAATGTTACAGACATATTGTGACCGAACTAGAGGCGGACCATGACCCAAATTGCTATTTTACGTTAATATTTTATTATTTCAAAATTTGTAGCCGGTTTGAAAATATACTATATTACGACCAAATAATTAATTTTCATTTCCCAAATTTACTGTATTACATTAGAAAACATCGGAATTAAAAAATCAAAATAACAAAATAAAAAATGACACATACAAAGTTAAACATTAATTCCAAATTTAGATTTAAATTTCCTGGTAAAATGGCAAAGGTATTATGGTTTTGTTTATGTGGCATTAAAAGATTATCTAACATTATTTAAACAAACTCGAATAATTTACACAAGGCTTAATAGTTGAAAAAGATGCAGGTGTTTGTTCACTCTGAAACAATAGCATAAATTAAATTTATTGGTTTTTCTGCCAAATGTCCCGGAATGTTTTGAAACATAGTTTTAATTGTAGCTTTTAGAAGCGATTATATTAGAAATATTTGCAGGCGTGATGAATCGTTAACGATAATTCATAACGTCGAGATTCGTAATCGAAAGGGATAACGATTAAGGGATTAAAATTAGGCAATAAAATTGATGGAATCCAGCCCAGTTCCATGTCTCCGTGTATGCGACGCGAATGATGTCCTGTTCTGCTAGCAAACCGAATGGCACCTTCTTCACGCAGCTAGTGCCGTACTTAAATTCGGGTGCGTCCCATTAATTCCGGGCGTCGACCGTGTGCAATGAATTCCGGTTATCTCTTTCCCAGCGAGAAATTAAACTATCAATCTTAATGAATATGACAAGCCCGGCTCGGCGTTAGTCCGCAGTATATAAACAAAACGCTCTGTTGGTTCCGCTGCAAGATGATCTGACACACAAGCAACAAATTCTCACACAAGATTCAGAAACTTTAGACAAAAAGCTGTATTCTGACTTCCAAGCCAATTTAAGCCTGCTGTCGGAAATACACAGCGTTTTTGTGTTTTGTAACATTTTCCAAAAATGCAAATATATTTTGATACAATTTTGCTTCCTATTTCGAAAATGTTTTATATCATGTATGTACTTATATTACATGTCGTTTGATCGTAAGACCAGATATTGATGAGTTGTGAATAAAATATTATATTTCAAAATATGACACTAACGTATAATTTGCTTATAATACAAATGCATCATTTATTTACGGCTAGAATAGATAATGATTCACTTTTGGAAATATGATTTATAAATTCTAGCTGCGGTATTTTTCTAAATAGATATCAATATCGATACTGAACAAAAAACATATTTGCAGTTTTTCTATCAACTTAATTAATTTATACTAAGTTCATTATTATGAATATCGCTCATTTACTTTAAAAAGCCAAACATGTTTTAACTTAATTAACAAAATTAGGCGTTGTTCGGTGTTTTCATACCCATTTAAATAGGATTGGCTCGGAGCTTATTGAGAACTCTCTTTGATTTGAGAAATAATTTTAAATATACCAAAAAATATATACAATTTTTTTTTATAAATGTATAAAATTCTGCAAGAGTGAACTCAAGAGTCGTAAAAAAAATTTGAAATAATCGCTGACAAAAGAATGAACCATCAAGAAAAATAAATGCGTAGACGTAGTATTAAGAATGTGAATAAACGCGAATGTGAAGAAAGAAAATGTACTTTTCTGCAAATGAAATGGATTCCATCAGAATCTTCTGTGTTTGTAACAAAGTTCGGTTAATTCCTGGCACACGTTTTCTCGTTGCCTGTTTGAGAAACTGATCGAGTTTGTAATTGTATTTGTGTGCGTGTACTTGTGTTCGCTGCGAAAGTGTTTTTCTTTGTGTGTTTGAGTAAATTGGAGTTTGCTCGTATAAGAAAATCTTTGTTTATTTTAATTCTAAAGGATTTGAATCCAACTACAATTATTTATTTACAGTCTATTGCGTAATTTATATAACAATGTGAACACGGATTAATTTCGTTACAAAACTGCTATTTATGTGCTCCAATTTTAAACAACTTTATATACACATACAGATTACGTAATTTAAAACATACATATGTGAAAGATATTATGCAAAATAGTACCTAATATGGTGTATTTCTAACCAGAACTACTTTACGATTAAGTAGTTGACATTTACGCAAATGTAGGTAAATTTATAAAAACAATATGCCACTAGACAGGATATAAAGGTGTTGACATCCAGTCACTGGCTGCAAAGGGTACATTTAGATAATTCATAGCCTGAGCTAAGGGGATGATAATATTCCTCCGGCACGCGGATGTTTATCATTCGGACACTTGTGCTCGTTATGCTCGCTACAATTTATAGCTACACACATGCGTATACTACATCTACTTGACATTGTTGCACAATACACACAATCACAGGCAAATGATATTAGTTGCTTTACCACCTTCCATATATGAACCCAGGGTCGTTTTGTCCATTATAAGAACAATGCGTAGTTTTTATAAGAAATCAAATAAATATAATAATTAATACTTTTTGTACTCCTAATTATAGAGTGGGACATTCAACTCGCGAAGCTCAAAACCTATTCAAATTCGTCTCGTTACTTTCATTGGCTGAGCAGTATTGCAACATTCTGGCCAGACACTACCAATTACAGCATGTCATACTGTAAACCATAACAGCAAGTAACTACTTTTCAGTTTTGTTTATTCGAGATTGAAAATATTTTACCAACCAAACTAATATAGTAGGTACATACATATAAAGAATAAATTTTAATTGGTCTATTATATCGTCATAAATAAATGTAACTGAAGCCTGAATATGTAATTTGAAGCATACTGCATTCTAGAATTAACTCTTTTATGCATATAACGTTTTCACATGCCACGTTTCGGTAAAGTGACTCACAAACGCATTTGTTAGCAAAACGAACACTAATACTATGTATACTTACAAAATACGTGAAACGTTAGATATCAGGATAATACACAGACACACGCGTGCGCATTTTCACAATATTAAATATACACTTTGGGTTCAATGAAATTATTCCGTATTACATAACATGCAATTACGACATATACACACCTATATGTGTATAACTAAGCACCCCTTTAACCAGTTGCTCCACCTTTAGGCTAGTCATCCCTTTTCTCACTACTTAATTTAATTACGTTCTAACTCCCCACTGTTTACATAATACGTGTTTTAATAACACATTGTTATAGTTGCTCGTCTGAGCTTTACCAATAAAAATTTTATTTTATAACAGCTATTAAATGCAAAAGAAGGAACTTTGAACGCTAATATAACAGTACTTTATAAGATCAACTATATTAAAATAATATGACAGGATGGTTAATCCGAAAAGTGATTATAATTTTGCGTCCTATTACAAAAAAAAATTATAACTAATACATTTCAAATTAGATTTCTATTCATTTCTCTTACTGCAAATATATGTACATATATGATAAACTCATGTGTGTCGATTTGAAATGATTTCATTTTTCATATGAATTGGATATTAGAATCCGTTAACCACTATATAAAAAAATATTTATCGGCAGATTGTGTAATGGATTTTTTATAAAACGTTTTCAACACAATATAAAAGCCATTATTGTATCGAATGGACGTTAATGATAACGAAATATCGATATTGAATTGAATTCGGGTTTGGTATGTGCCAAAATTGTAAATATATCAGTAATATAATTCCAAGTATGCATTACTAACGATGGTTATATAATAACTATGAAAAATTGTCCATAATGTTGGTCTCTCTTATTATTTATTTTATGATATATTTCCAAATATGTGGGTAGATAGAAATACTAATAGATGACTTTAAATCATTTAAACATTACAGTTATTATGATTTATTTAATAATTACTTGACTAAAACACAAATATTAATGTTTAACTAACAAAAGGAAATAGTATTATTTTGTTTGAAACAGAGTCATGCTGATATCGCATTGTTCTATAGCTAACATTACTCTTTGCTTTTATTTAAAATGGAATTAATTAAACACTGTTTCTTGCAATATAATGCTAGGGTCTGGCGGATAGATACCTACCTAAGATACGTTGTAACAAAATGGTAATGTTATGGAAATTAGGTGTAGTTGAAACTTATTTTGAATAACGTAATTCGTATATGTTAGCTTTAATTTAATAACTGCTTAATTTTTAAACGCTCTAAAAATCGATGAAAGCTACTATGTAGAATATATTACGGCGGATTACTTCATGCTTCATAACGTATATTAATTTCAACTTTTATGAGAATTTATCACAAAAACTTTTCAGAACCGAAAATATAAAATAAATTGAAAAATATATGTGGTGGTATATGTAGATTATAATTTTGGCACTAAAAGAACATTAATTGAGGCACGGTTATCATAAAGCATTACATAGCGTTGTGCAAAGTCGTGTTAAATTTTGACAAAAATGAACCTAAGCACAATATTTCATACGAGAATAAATTTGATGTTTTTTTAATGTTGACTATTTTGGTTTCTAATTTTATCGTGATGTTCGTGATTTTCATCACATATAGAGCAATTCTTGACGGGTAGCTGGTAGAATTAATAACGAAAAAAGTACTAGCCTCGAGAATCGAGTACGTAAATTTTAATATTAAAAACGGAGTGAATAATTAAACTTCGTACAATATAGTTATGGATTTTCAAAACATTATTAGTGCTTGAGCGTTCCTACTTGAAAATGCCCAAGCTTGCACAAATAAGGACGCAGGTGTACTCGACCAATTTACATGCATAATTTTGTGTTGTACAGTTGGTACCGTATTAGAGAATAACACAAGTGCATTTCGTAATGCTATAGAAAGTTTGATGAGGCGCGAAAAGTTTATACGATTACATAAAATCGGCAACGGTGTTATTGCTAGATGAAAACTTTTTCTGGCAAAACGATAAACGATGCTGACATAAGATGATCTAAAACTGGATGAGTTGTGAATCAAGTTTGTTTCTATATTCGTGTTCTAAACGTATCATAAAAAAAAAAGTTATCGATAAAGTTTATTAATCTGAAGTTTGGATTGCTACTTTAATCCGTTACAAAGCAACGCTCAATATCATATATTGATATTTATCATTTACACATTAAAGTATCGATTTTCAAAATACAATTTATTATTATATATTGCAATAAATCAAAGTAATATCGAAACATGTGTGCCCTTCCGCTCTAACACTTTTCTATACATACTAGTGGATGTTTGATTTGGCTAACTAGTTTTAATTAGATAGATTTGGGTTGAAACACTGATGAACCAATTTCGCCTCACTACTTTCTTTGGCTGAGCAGTATAGCAACATTCTTGCTAGACACTACCGATTACAGCATGCCCCTAAATTAATCCATATCAGTAAACGTGAAGTATCTCCTTAATTATTTTGGCTTCGTGTAAATGTCTCACGAGATAAATGTGAGATCGGTTGTAAGTAGGAGACAATGGAATATATTGGTAAACATTCAAGATTCGATATTTCGTAAAATATAAAGTAAATGGGTATTAATAATAAAAAAATACTTACTCAAAGGGTCATGTATCCACCGTTTTTTGTCACCGACTTTTGTGTTTCTCGTATCATCCTGCAACAACAAAATTATTACTTATTAAAATGTTCGATTGTTTTAGCCTTTACTATATGAAACGACAATAATAATACGATCTGAAGGTGCAACTGTGTTAAATTATAAAATAATATACAATACATCTATAAAATAATAAAAAGCACATTTCTCTTTTGGATCTGTTAGTTTTTGACAGGTTTTGTTATTTATCTAGAGCTATTGGTCATATACATGCGATAAAATGAGGAATACAATGATTGAGGGTCTACAATCAAACGTAGGGATGACAACCTCACAACATAATGCTCATGTGTTGATTGTACGAGTGCGTGTGTTTGAACTATCCTGATATCTGTGGCTCTACACTGGTATACCGAATACTGGCAGTGAGGCAGAAAGTTATTGTGTGTAATAGATGTAAGTATGGCTTTGTGCGTACAAATCAGATATCTATGAATGACTATTATAGTTTATCGGCGACATGTGTGTGTATTGTATATATAAATGTATGTGTGTTTATATATGCTATATATATCGATGTTATTAAGTTTTCTCGAGCGTCGCCGTAAATAGTGTAATGCATCATTCGTACCGATATATTTAATCGGCTATATGTCAGGCCATACATCAACAGTCTGAGGGTTCCGCTTGAAATGGCCTAATGTGTATGTCGCTCGTGTTGGTATATCTATATATGTATACAGTTCCTGAATGCGCGATTATCGACATGCACCTCCATTATCGAAAATCGCGTCAACTGCACGATTACCTCACCAATAATTATTATAGAACCGGAACAATACACAACACCAAAACACCCAAATTGTATTTTTAACCCAGAATATTATTATTTTTAATAAATCTATATTTTACATAAACCTTCTCTTTATTCCTCAATACCTAACTAATAAATATTGTTCATTAGTAAGGGATAATTTATAAATAAACATTCAAAGGATGAAACTCGAGATGCAGCGTATAGTTTCTTTTTTTCTGTTGAGCGCCAACTGTCTGCACATTAGCGGCAGTGATTTAAAGTTTAAGGAAAGTCTTTTGTAAAATAAAAATCGTACAATATAACTTCGTTTCACAGTAGACGACGAGCAGTTAAGGCCATTAAATTTAAAACACTGAACTGTTGAAAACAAACAAAAAAATAGAACATCTCTCGGTTGAAAAACATTTACGTCCAAAAATAACGAAACTAACAAAAAATTAAAAATCACTAGATTTGTTCGTAATATATTAAATATTTAGTATAGAATCCAGCGGACAACTATTCAATATCAATTTTACTGAGGATTGATATTAAACCATTCATACATTTTATTGATCCGGCTTTTAGATTTATTTGAAACATTATCGTTTTCTATCAGATTTGAAACCTGGAACTCATCTCATGAACTAGTTCAACTATTGTGTCCTGTTATAAATCAATAGAACAGTATTCTCTTCTTTTATATTGTAACAATAGTGGGATAATATTCCTGAATAGAGCGCCAATCACGTGAAACTTTTCAGGTCTCCATGTATGAGATGAGAACAAGCATACATAAAATCCACTGACAGAGAGTTTTAAACAAGCGTATTTTGTCGTAGCAATACATACATGCAATGTTCGTATTTCAGCTGTGGTTTTTATGATCGGTTTTGGGGAATATGTGATGGTCGCTGTCGTCCGTCCTGCAAGAGTTTCCAGACGGTGGACAAAAACGATCCTACTAGCGAATCTCCAGAATCAATTTCACTTTTTTTCTTTTATCCATTTATTTCTTCCTTTTTGTTATTTTCGGAAGCAGGAAAATGTTTTGCAGGAAAGCATTGATGCTCGATCGAGTCGATCTGTTCTTTTCAACTACTCTACCAATATTTATCTATTTTCTAGTTTTATTCACAGGATTATTTATCCATCCCGTTTAAAACTTATTTAATGTTTCGTAAGAATACTGTTATTTTGTTTCGTTTTTCACAGCAATTTTCATTCATGAAAGCCAGCAATAACTCTACATTTTAAAAAGTCTTTCTTCACAATTGCCGGAAAATGGATTGAACATTTTAAGTTATTTTCACAAAAATGAAATATAAATTAATTAAAATTGTAAACTTATAAAATCATAAATCATGCATACTTATATTTATATTTTAATAAAAATTTATATTTTGTATGATTTTGTGATAATTTTTGGGTTGCTTTACTTATTTTACATCAATTTTTAATGGTGCTTTAGTTATCCTTTACCAAGTGCTTAACTATCAAATATTTCTTAATTTATGGGTAGCTTAATATTGTGCAATTGCGAGATGATAACGAGGCTAGGGAGAAAATATGTGTTGCGAAAATGTTGGTTCCATATCAAAGGCATATCGTTTTGGTTCATTATATGAATTGCTCCGCACTTTGTCATCATAACTTTATTGGGCGGGCATTCCAATGAAATGTGAATAAGCTCGCGTTTTCTTTACGTCTATTATTTCTTTTCAGTCTCATATTCTTCGTCTTCTTGAAAGAACAACTTTCTTTGCGCGAATTCCTTTTGAATACTCTCGGATTTTAATGCAGCCTGCTTGCAAATTAAGTTCTAGTATATAAGTTTTAACTAACTGCCAAATGGAAGTAAGTTTATATCCATCGCAAAATGAAAGATTTTATAACTTTTTTTTAATGAAATGTTTTATGTATTTGGTTAATAGTATATTTTATACTAAAAATTAATTCCTTTTTATTAAAACCTTGGCATCAGTTCTAGTTACAAATACGGTAAACTTATCCAAACAAGTTTGGTAGATAATCCATAGATAGTTCACGAAAATTAGAAAGTTTAAATTTTGCAGTAAATCAGATATGTCAGATAGTATTTTTTATACACTCTCTTAAAATATTCTACGAAATGATATATGTCGTCAACGCACTGTGATATTAATATTGTATTTATATTACAATGTATTAATGACATCGATGAAGCATGCACGCAGACGAACAAGAAGAGAATATTAACATATCAAATAATGTTATTTATGCAAATTGTAGCAGATATGGTTAAATACAAAATTTGTTTGCTATTGAAGTATAACCTTTGTGTTTCAAATGTTATGAATATTCTGTAATATTCAAAGTTGTAATTGTTGACTGAGGCTGGGTTGTTTGCATATATTCGAGGTTGAAATCTTAACCAAGTACTATTCTACATCTGTTACCCTATATAAATATAAGATAATCAAATAATATCATACATTAAACATACATCTTAGAAAGTATTTATATCTCTGGAAGATATTTAACACTATGGACTAATTAGAATATTAAAGACTCAATTGCGTTGCATATATTTAAATAACTGTACGTTTTTCTTCTTATACCGCAATGAGTCTATTTTAAAAAAGTTAATAGATAATAGTGCATTAAATATATGGAGAATCCGTTTTGAAAATCCTTGAAATTATATCAGGCTTATGACGGGTAACTCGAATTGTGATGTGGTTCATTCTGTTAATTTTTTTGTAATCTTCTGGATAGATCGTTGTTCTTTTTCATTTCGTGTTTTTTGCTTTCGGTGATTATCCGACGACGTGGCACGTTCCATTGCTATCATTTTTCATGTCTTCTCCTTTATACTTCTGCGACTCCTCCTCCAGCTTTTTTTGACCACGTTTTCTCGGCTAACGGAACTAATGTAACACCAGAACTATCGACGTTTCTGTACGACGAATATAGGTTTCCTTGCGCCCTTGTTCGTTGTCGTGTTTTATTTAATCGATTTCGATGTTTCGCGGTAATAATTATATCTACTTGGAATCCAATCGATATATGCTAACGATGCCACTCTAGATTTTTATTGATAATTGACGTCAGAGTTTTTGTGATGGATTAGTACCGCCAAGGTGAAATTACTTATTTATATTCTGAAATGTCTGTCAAAGTTGAACTTTCATTTAATATTCAATATGGAAAAATATATATGTATGTTAGGCTAGATTTGAACTACTTGTGTAGGTCCATATTTGTGATTTAAAAATTTAAATAACAATAAAATGAAAAGAAAATTTCGTTTATATTTTCTCTATTTCATAAATTCGTTGGAGCGAGTATGCAATAAACTACGAATATATGCTCAAAACAAGACAAAACATATTGAAAATTGAAGATGGTAATATGAAAATATGTGTAGTCTAGCAAAATAAATGGATAATATTCAAGCAATATAGTATGTAGATGTATTATTTTAAATACATATTACAGCACTGAAAGCTTTTTCTGGCTGATTTTGTACAACGCTAGAATTGATATTATTTGACAATTGAATAATATAATTTCAATAAAAATGTATACATTTGTTATGAATCGTTGAAGTGATTTAAAATTTTTGTGTAAATATTTGCAACTCCTAGTTTATATCACAGAGCACATATTTCAAGAATGGATAAAATAAGTGGTAAAAGAACAAAATGTTGATTCTGCAATAAATTGAACATGAAAACAACGGATAATGATAAATGTTGGCGCATAATAGACATTTTGTTCCTTGTTCCAGAGGCGATACATATATGCAGTCACATATAGTTCAGCATTTATTTGTTTTCTAGCGACAAGATATAAAATACATTTTACATAAAATAAACTACGAACATATGCTGCTGCAACAGCAGTAGCAACGCAACATACAGTACATTACATGCGCACATGAAGAAAATTAAATTTAGGTACTATGTGCAGTTTTGTATGCAATGTACTATGCATATTATATGTGCAGTCCAATATTTTGTGACAGAAGAACGTTATTGCATTTTATCAATAATAATAGAGTAATAAACATATGTCGTTTAGTTTATATTTTAAAATGTTATAAATAAAATTTCGAACTAATTAATTATTTTTAATATAAATATTATCAATCGATATTTTATTAAAATATACAATATATACCTACTTTAGAAAATTAAATATCTCCTTTGTTCGATTGGGAAAAATGGAAATAAAACAAAATAAAGTGCGTTTATTGTATACTTGTATAAACGGCATGAAATATAAAAATACAGACGCATTTCCAAAGAAACTCGTTAATTTAAATAGAATTGTGGTAATTTAGTACCGTCTGTAGAATCTTTTAAGTGCCTAACTTTAATGAAAAGTCAGAATTGAGTTTAACGTAATGATAGTCTGAAAGATAATAACATGATTTTATTTGTGTATTTGTTGGCTTGTAGTCATAAAAATGACAATTGTTGTAATACACTCCAAATTGGACTTTTGATTTCAAATTGCTTGAAACGAAACTAAAAAAAAAACGTGAAAATAAAATAAATGAACATTTCGAACGAAATGTAAGCTAGAACTTTACGAGGATTATGTTTTTGTTTTCGATCGTATTTTACTTCCTAGAATAGCGCAATGACACCAAATTTACCGCGGTTGGCAATTGGCAAAGTTTCCAAATCTCGTTGCCCAGTTATCGCACTAGTTTACCATCTCTAAATGGTTATACTTAGGTATAAATGTACTATATTGGTTCTGGTTGAACACATATTGTTGTTGTTGAGAGTTTCACATTGCGATATGTTGAAAGTTTTAAAGATTTTACATTTACAGAAATTTACTTTTCGAAGAAAATTGAAAATGACGGTATTTAAGATATTTCACTAGGTGCCTTAAAAGATTATTGTGTATTATATGAAGTTTGTACAGTACTCTGCAGTTCATTCAAGTCAAATCATTTTCCAATTGCGAAAATTAAAAGTCATACATTTTAAGAAAATAATATGCAATAAATTCATTTCATAAAAATTATTATAATTTCGAAAATAAACTAAATACTAAATTTTTGATTACTTATATAAATAAATTTTGCGTTTATTAAATTCTGCAAATGCAAAAGTGTAAATATCCGATAATTGCAAATTATTCTACTTATATGAAAGGTATGCATTATTTTTAAATCTCTCTCTCTGTATTTTTGGTAAACAATTTTCACTGTATTTGCTTATATTTATGACAAATACTTTAGAGGTAGATCCATTTTCTACTATCTCTTTTTATGTATATATAAAAAAAAGATGATACGAGAGAATAAAAAATCACTTGAGTATATGAGATTGCACGTAATGGAGTCTAAAATTGCTTCGGAGGTGGGTCACAAAATTAAAAATGCCTGTAAGTGATACTGCACTATATATAAAGCTCCGTGCTATATAGGTACGGTAAAAGCATATCGCGTTACACACCGATAATGGATTGATCACCTGATAATCAAATAAAGGATTTTAAGCGAGTACTACATCTCTTTTCCTCCACGTACAAACACCTCCTATATATAAAAAAAAACCTAATACCTACTAGCGCTGTATACTTTGTTGTATTACTAAACTAACACACATGTTGGTTCAATTTGCTCCGTTTTTGGGACACCATCGCAGCGGTGTAATAAATAAGTTACGTTATGTTTGGTGGTCGCGCGTGTACACTCTATTAATGTTATTTTATGTCCATGTTACATATGTTATTTGGGGTTGTTTTAGGTTATATTACACCAAAATTGTAACAGGAACACTCATTTTTTCTTTTAATAAATATTTTTTCGTCCTAGACATATTTGTTCTATTTAAAACAAGGACTAATATGACATCCAAAAATTGGATTTTAATACCATGTATTTTTCCATTTCATACTATGTACCGATTATAATTAACAAATGTGAATCGATAAATTTTGATTAATTTATAACTAAAATAATATTTTAGTGTAATTTAGCTATTTATATTTCGTAATGTTCATTTTCACATTTTACATTTTCAATTGTGTATATAGAGTGTAATTATCATGAAACTCAAACAAAAAATTTGGTATTTAAATATGTCCAAACATTAAAAGAAACATTTTAGCTGTGACACTCTTGGGAACAACATATTTATTATGCAAGTGTAGAAAATCCCCTTGGTATCAATTTCATATGTGACTGAATTTCTATTCTTTCTGTAGTTACATTTTAGTGACAGGCCATTCCGCGACTGTTTACGCTGGGCATTGAGCCAAGCTGTGCGAAATTAAAATACTGTATTTGAAAGATACAAAACGTGGTTTGGAGCCATGCACACTAACTCGATGCGAATGATAAGAAGAAATAAAAATAATATGTATGAGGATGGCGGCCGGTACGTGGTTATACTGTGAATTTTAAACTTGGAAGGAGGTCGGTATCGTATCTACTTGAAAAATAAAATAGATTCAAATGGCGTCATGCCGTAGGGCGTAAAATAAAAGGCCAACGAAACCAATAAGAACTCAGCCTGCCGCGGCTCGCTTCTGTCGGTTTCGTCGTAAAAACGCAATAATGCCAACGTTATATTTAAAAGTACGATTTCATTTCACAGTACGCGTTTCCACTAAAATTGAGCGTTTCCACAAAAAAAGTGGAACACATGTGCTTATTAGAAAAGCTCCAATATTCTGTAGTTGCACTCAGTAATCCGATACACAAGAAATAAAATACATTTTTTTATATTATAAATGACGCAATAGCAAAATGTTCAAAATAGACATGATTCAAACTTTTGTTCTAGTGCAAAACATATACATTACAACATTATTCACCTTTGTAATATAAATCACGATATTTCTCTTCATTATTTTATATTTACTAATAAAAAACAAAATACTCACTACCTTATTCATTATCATGAGTTTAATTTTAAACCATGATAAAAAAAAATCTTATGTTAAAAGCGGATGGAAAAGTACTACCTTTAAATATATACCTTAATTAAGATTTTCAAAGGTATTACTTTAAAATAGATTTATTTTCGCTATGAAAATGGCAAATATATTTTTCTCTACTAAATTCGTTCGCTTGGTAGCGGAACTGTAATTTTATCTCGATTATTTGTATAGTTTTCCGTCTTTGGTTCTTTTTATAAGATAATAAGAATTTTTTAAACAACATGAATACAATAACTGTTCTATTTCCTCGGTATTTTTCTAGTTATTATGTAACGTAGTAGTGGTTCAGAAAAATTACAATATATAGTAGAAAAATCAGGGTATTTTAAATGAGTAGTTATTTTGGATAATTCATGGTAGCGAATTTTCTAATCCACTAGATTGCAGTATTTTTGCAATAGCTTAGAGAACTTTGATTACGAGCTAGATTCAGTTTATCGGATTTCTAATTTGATTTCAGCATTGTGTTCTTAGAGCCTTAGCAGAGAGTAAATCCGTTGGGCGGTTCGAACAAATACATTGGGATTTCTTTGATTACCACAAACCGTAATGAGTTCTAATTCGGTAAATGCAGTTTGGCCGCAATAACACCAACCGCTGAACAACTACCACGCAACTAACCACTGCTGACATAACATACTACTGATGGGGTGTTGTTATATAAGTGTACAATAGTTTGTAGGATTTAAGCCGAATGACTGCTCTTGCTTCTCGTCTCAATGTCGAATAATGTTGGGCCGTGTTGTTTGTTTTACTGTTCGAAAGGGTTACATAAGCAAAACTTGGACTGCTACCAGTTTCATGCCAAATAGAAGATAAATGAGCCAACGGATAACAGAAACCAACACAGCAACAAACTAAAACTATTCGTGTTACTCAGATTCGTAGTCTGCATTCGAAATCATATCGATTTTGTCTGCGTATGCAATCTATTTCTAATACAACGGGGAGCAATATATTCTACTACAATGGAAATATGCATTTTTGCATATTAGCAGATCCACCCGTTGGCATGCTAAGGTTACATATTCCAGTGCAAGCATATACTATTTGTATCAAAAGAAGTCCGAATAAATTTGCATCAATTTTAATGTACAACTTTTATAAAAACTATTTATTAAAATTTCTCAAAAAGAATTGTAATTACATATTAATTATATTTACATATTATTCTTCTAGTGAGCTTTTTCATAAAGCGGTATCTATCTAATAATGTTTACGTAGCTGAGCCTAGTACCGGTGTTGTGCTTGTATTTTGAAATACATCTTTAACGAAATACGAAATAACAAAAATTATCCTGAACAAAAGACATGAGATTTTCGTTCAGAAACATATTATTGGGCTAATATTTATATTAGAAGAATAAAACAATAAATTCAAGCATTCTATTTTTTTAGCTTTGTGTTCTTATACATCTAGTTTAATATTATTCAGATCCTTGACTTCTATGTTAGCTTTTAGATAATTGTCAATTTCGCATTTATTAAAATATAAGCCTTAAAAGCCAAGCAGTTCTTAGAAAACAAAAAAAAAAGTTAATGGGTTTTTTTGTTATTTTTTAATTATACAGAACCTGAACCTTTTTTGTAATGTTGGCAATTCGACGACGCGAACGATTGCGTGGGCGTTCGCGTGAGCTCGTGGGAAGGTACCGCATGTCACACAAGGCTATATAATGCGTGGTATGTGTGTGTGCGTGTGTGTGTGTGTGTGTGTGTGTGTGTGTGTGTGTGTGTGTGTGTACGCATTTCCAAGCCATGTTTTCCGTAATAAATATCGAGCGAAACACGAAATTAAAACCAGAACAGTCTGGGTCAGGTGTATATACCTATTGGTGCGGTGCGCCATCCTGCCGTACCGTTATAGGTAATGTGCCACGTTTCATCGCTTATAATACAGGCGAAACAACTATATTCCGCACGAAGCACGAACAATGTTAAACAAAAGATACTATTGATAACGATACGAAATATTGTGTAATTTCTCACTAAACCTGGTGAACGGTAACTTATGACCGGAATGCATTTTAAATGCACACACTGTAAAATATATATACATATTTTTATGTAAAATTACATAAATTTGAAAATAATTTTACAATAAAGTAATAATATATAGAATTACAATGCGAAAATAAATATTTTGTATACTTAATTATTGCAATGGTTATAAGTAAAATACTTTAGAAATTAAGTCATTTTCTTAAATTCACTAAAATTAAATACTTTTATAGAGATACTTAATACTAACTATAGATTTAGTTTAGGATGTAATAGGTAGTCTCTGTCATACATTTTATTATACTTATTGCTCAGTCAAAGAAAGCAGTGAAACGAGATGACTAAAATAATTTAACAAGAAAAGAATGAAATTGAACTATTTAAAACGATAATAATTGTTTAATAATAATTTTTGAATTAGAACAATATATTGATTCTTGAGTCTAGATGGTTAATTCAAACTCATTTTACTCTGTAACGGACTGTTACGAATTACAAAAAGTATTTCAATTTTTGAAAAACTAGCGAATGCTATCGTTTTTATTTTATGTATTTTTGGATCTTGTGTAGAATCCCCTTAAGAGTAATTTAATTTTATTGTGTCAAAGTTTGAGAAATGAAATTTACAAGGTCGGTGTTTTTTGTTTTCATACAAAAAATAGCTGACATTTTTCATGTAAAAACCCTGGCGACGCAACCCTTGAGAACGGATATTAAACATTAGCTCTTTTAGACCGGGTGAAAAGAGTTGGTGCTGGGCAATGTTGAAAAGGCATGAAATTGAGACAAAATTAATCATATTAAATTTATGGCGAACATCAAACGATTCTTTTTAAATTTCTGTTTGATTTGTAAAGAAATTTATTAATTTGCAATTATAAAACATTGCGCTAACAAAGAAATGCGAAAAACATTAATTAGGTAATTAAATAACATATTTATGAAGTATATAGAAATGTTGCTTTCCGAAATAAATTATAATCCAGAAAAGAGTTATTGTCTATAATGTAAATTGTATTTTTTAATATTTAAACGAATTTGAACGTATATCACATAGTATCCCAAAGGTATAGTGGCATGAATACGACCTTTTTAAATTTTTATATCTGAGTTCAGGAAGTTTTATAAGCACTAAATGTACTGCGCTATTAAAGTTTCATGAAATTCAGTGATAGTGACACATGAAAGCAGGTCACATAAGAAACTTTACAATTTATAGAAAATAAATAAAAGTTTAAAAACGTAGCGAGAATAGTTAATTTAGAGTGATAATTTTAAATTACAATATAAAATATCGTAAGAACCGGAAAATAATAATTAATATACCTTCTCTTGACGCGAGAATTAATTTAATCAAGTAATTTTCTTTTTGGTCAAAGGAGCAGCTCAGCTCAGTAATATAAACAAAAATTAATAATGGAATTTCTCGTTTGTAAAACGAGCGTTGCTTGGGGTTCTGCATGGATATGATATCGTGTCTCACTCGTCTCATAAGGGTATGTTATTAATATTTATATCGCGAGTGAGCAGGTTGTTCTATATAGCGTATAGGATAGTAAGTTCATTTCTAAAACTAACCGTTCCGTTGTATATATTTGAAAATACGTTTCGTAGATGTTGTGTATGATGCTCTCTTTGTTCAAAATTCTTTTCACATAAATTATATTAAATTCGGTTCGAGGGGATTGGATTAGATTAAAAATGACGGTATTTGTTTAATCTGTTTATATTATTACCACAGTATGATATATGCAGTGTCCCGCATTGGCCTTATACGTATTTATGTATATCGAAAGGGTAGTAAAATTTCAAATATAATTAACATACGATATCAATAAGTTTTATTATATTAAATATCTAGACAGAATATATTCTTCAATGGTAAATTATTTTGAATATTTTACTAAACTTCCAAGCACTTTCTCACATAATTTACTTTTGACAATCGACGTCAAATGTCAAATCCTAAATTGTCGTGGTTTATTTTGTTACCCTGCTAAAATATTGACAGGCTAGTTGATATGATTTATTTAATAAAAGTTTGCACGCTTCTATAACTATGACAACATAAATAATAAATTTAAGACTGTCAGTTGCTATTTTCATGTAACAAAAACTTTTCAAATAAAAGTTGTGCATATAATTAATATGTTAATATTGACGATTGGAATCAAAATGTGAAAAACGTGCGTAGAGTTAATATGCTATATTATTTCAATATAGGTATTCTTGTGGGTCTTATACACATTTTTTGAGTGCTGAAAATATCATAATTATACACGGTGCTCACTAGTAAGAATTACCCTGTCCAGCTCAGTGGCAGATATATGGGTTGTTATTAAAAAATTAATTAAAGTATAAGACATATCTGGAAGTCATACAACTGGGCCTTAGTCAATTAATGCTAAGGTCACAGAAAAAAGTAGCTATTGTGCAATAAGATCGCTAGAAATTTGAGCTCTCCTAATAAATTTTACAAAACGGCTTAACTAAATTGAAAAATGATCAAACACAGCTTAATTTGTATCTTTAGATTGTAATGAATACAACATTATAAATCGCTTCCAATTTGTTTAAATGTCTTAATCATATACGTGTTTTGATGTTTTAATAATATATTAGCGGATTCATTTCCAAACGTATACGATAATCAAAATAAATTTTTAATTCTTAACAAAAAACGTACATGCTTTTAATTACGGAGTAAATATTGGAAAATTTTCCGTAAATAATTTTTTTTTACCTACCAACAAGTTTTAAAATAACCAAATATTATTCATATATAAAATTGTCCTAAGTACAAGTAAAATGCTGATATGACAAAATACGTACTGCACATTCGCAATGCTACTATTATCAGGCAGCACAAATATATGGAAGTTATCTTTACACCCTTAAATTTTCACGTCACACACACACACACACACACACATATATATATATATATATATATATATATATATATATATATATATATATATATATATATATATATATATATATATATTTATATCCCTTGTGTTAAATTAAACACGACCCAATAACATTGTTCCATAAATATACGCGATGTTATTATATAGTAATAATTACATCCGACAAAAACGAGAACCCAATTAAAATCCTGTATTCCAACAACTCGTCAATTGGAAATATTTCCAGTGAGGCGCATATCAGTGGAATTTACAGATATACGAATGTTCTATTTTCCGTAATTGGTTTTTTATTTTCAAATAACAAACTATATTATCAGTTGTTTAGAAGGCTTTAGTAAAGTAATTGAGTCAATGTTTAGTTGTTATTATTGATTGCGTATTGTTACTAAAAAAACCGAAGTAAAGATTTAATTATATTTATCGTTTAATTTATTGATTTTTAGGTGACTTTTCATGTTACACTGATTTTGAAATGCAGGAATGACTCTTTTTGTGAGTGGTTCATTAGTGAAACTTGAGAACCATGTGGTTAGGCTCTGGCAAAATTATATAGACTTGTATACGTTGCCTATTCCTGATGCCCAATATGCAATCAGCATGTGGTCACTTTGACTCTATACCAAACCCTATTCATAATATACTGTGTCTGTTGTTGGATAACTCGGAAAATACGAGTACACCCATACGGTCACAGACAAGCACACATATATACTGACAGACATTTAATGCAAACTTTGACAATCGAATGACGTCAAAGCGGTGGCATTTTCCACTTGGAAAACCATTTCATGTGACACATCACAGATCACACAAGTGACACATGAGTACTGTAGTCATTAATTACGCGACCAAACAGATACAGTTTATATGAAAATACAATTTCGCAACCATTCTTTATGTGAATCTGTTCTGGCTTTTGTGTAATCAGAAAATTTGTCATTTAAATTAAAACTGATTTCAAAATATTATTTTAATGAAATTTGAAAGGCATGATATTAGCAGTAGTCAAATATTGATTAGGCGAGGTATGTCGTACGTTTCATAGGTACAATATCCAAAATGTACGGCACTTTATTGTTGTTATTATGAATAAATTTGAAATCTAGTCTTAAAATTACTCAAATAATTTTTTATTTATTTAAATTGACATTTTCTTTTTCATTGCTTACTTTGTTTTAACATACAGAAAGACACTGGTTCGTTATATTTTCTTATTCTAGGGAACCCAATTCTGAATACATACATAATAAAATATAAGTGAAACCCCTCACCGAACAAGAATCTAAATCAAAAAGACAGATTTCCATTTCGTTCTACTAATTTTAAAAAAATGTGCATACTCTAAAAATCAATGGTTATTTATTATTTATCAAATTCTTGTCCACGTTGTCACAGTATGAAATACGAGTGGTCTCAATTGTTGAAATATGAATGCTAAAATGAAACTGACATTGCGAAAATTGTATTTTTTTACAAGTTTGACAATTTCAAATGGTATGAATGTTTATTTTATGGACTTTAAATATATATATGAGAACATTTTTTTTTTCTAAAAGCAAAGCATGCTTAATTTTCGGTGGTGCACGGAGAGAAATGACTATGCTTATAACTAATGCATTGATACTAAGAAAAATATGAACTGATATTATAAAAATTTAATACAATTTTATAAAAATCAATATGTAAGGAATAATTTTACATAAAAATTCATGTATTTTTCTGTTCTTTATTTGATAATATATATTTACGAAATATATACCATATCTGTCAATCTTTGTAATATAAATTGGTAGGTATTAGTTAGCATAACTAATACTAATTCGATGCTAATCTAGTATAATTTCAAAATTATTATTTGATTAGATGACGAAATGTTATGAAAGTTTGTAATTATTTATCGATTTATACATACGAAATAAAATGAAACTTAAATTGTAAAATGAACAAATAACAAAAAATAATTATTAAATTGTGTCAATTAATGAACATAAAATACATAATAAAAATAATAAATTTAAGTTACACTCAATTGTAACAATGCAAATTAATTAATTTTTTTTGTAGAATAAATCATAATAGGGTTTAAACCACAAAAATTTTAAAGAAAAATCTATAAATTTCTCTTAGTAAACCATTTTTATAAATGCAATATCCACATTTATAATAAATGATTTATGAGTAGATTATTATTTTTATCGAAATACTCAAATACTGATTGTATTCGATAAGATCGATCTGAGGCACTCTAGTTCAAAATTACCGTCTACAAAGGAACAATAGGCGGGTCCTTATCGTGTTTTGTTCACGGCCATATATAGCAAAATGGAAATATATGTAGTTGTGAATAATAGAAGTGAAAATGAGCGGATGGAATGGCATATATATCTTGGAGTCCCATAGGAGCGTATTCCTTGTACTCGACGGTCGCGTTCCTTGAGCTTTAAGAATATTCCTTGGCGCACAGAAAATATTACACTACAACTGACCCGAATAATTTTTTTATGACCTTCCATGTTTCATCTTTATTCGTGTTTTGGAAGTTGCCGTGCACAAAACTCAAGCTATATTCACTTGTGAGTTTTATGGAAATGGTGTTGCGAGTTTACGATTTTAAAAGTTTCGTTTTGACTTTAGATCGATAATAATGTAATTTATGACCAAAGTTAACCCTTAAGCGGGCTCGCAGAACTTTTATACCCTATAGAATAAATATACAAAGTGATACATGTAACCACATATAGCAAAGAAAGCAGTGTAACATTATTATTAGCTACGTTGGGACCCTGCTTTTATTTTCACACATTTGAATGACGTCATATAAGTAATATATACCTATATTTCAAGAAAAGGTGCTGTTAAATTTCTTTCCCTATACCAAGTTATGTCTTTGTATTCCGTGTTTAAAAATAAAAAACCTATGCATAAAATGTAAATATTACTAAAATTAACAGTTTCATGCGAATAAAAGTGCTACGTCCGTTTTATATTTAGAATTTATATCGGATTGAGGGAGTATTGATCATATATAAAACAAGCACGCGATGATCGTTCATATTTTCTACCATAGTTTACATACAGTGCTGCCATCACTACTAGTATGATTATAAAATAATAATATATGATTTGATATATACGCTATGCTTTCCATATTTTATATTATTTTGTTAAACAATTTATTTATGTTGAAATATTTTACGTTGTAAGGAAATTACAAATTAATTCTGCCTTATTAAATTAAGTAATAATTATTCCTTTCTCTGTGAGTATTCCGCCGCGAATAATCTCTAATTAAAGTAGCAAATGTTAAGACGAAATAAAAGCATTCCAGCTGAATCGAAACGCCGTAGGTAATCCTGTTTTGCGCTAGGTGAAATTTCGTTACGGTAGCAAAAATAAATTTTAAAATATCTCGTACGAACAAGAACTTTGACAGACAAAGTTAATCTTTTGTCTTCGTAAACAGATAGATAAAGATAGATGGAAAGAAACAACGGCGAGAATGGGTGTGCATGAGAGAGAGTGCAAGTGCGCGCGACTCGTACACTATGCGGTAAGTGAATTTAAAAGTTTCGAAGGTCCCAAAAGCAAACAAGATAATGTGCCGCGGCCTGGAATTCTGATTTCGTCCGTAGGCCCGGGAAACCGGTCCGTTGTTACTTATATATAGTGCTGTGCTGACCGCGGTTTTAACAAAAACCACCCTGAGACCGCATGGTCCACTAGATCAAAAAGCAAAGAGACCATACTTTAAATTTTCTGGATTTTATGTACACAAACAATATACAAAATTTCAGCTCTAACTCGTACAAAGATTTCAAAGCTTTTAATAAATAAAGAGGAGATTCTTATTAGAAGTTATACTCGGAGCTTATTCATTATTTTAATTAATGTTAAGTAGGAAACATGTTGAGAATCATTAATAATTAAAGAACAATATGACTCTTGCATTTATAATATTACTGTTTAACTATTCTGACAGTATTGTAAAATTTAACGCTTCAAGTTATGGCGATAAAATTGAGAACTAACGCATGAAAGAAGTTGTAAACAAAAACAATTATTTCTAAATGAATGTATAAAAAATGTAATATTCTACATTTTTTGTGCTAATAATGAATACCAATAATGATTTTTGTCGCAAATATCAATAGAAAATTGTAGTTTCTACTTGTGTACTTGGACGCGCGAATTTTTAATAAAACGTTAAAATTTAAGGGCGAAGGCCAGATACATTCGTCCTACTCTTCGTAGTACAAATAATTCATGCGTGTCGTGATCTTTTGCTTGAATCACGAATATGACCCTTGAAAAGACTATACAATATACCCTATAGTGTTATAGAATAACTATACAACATACAGAATACTACCATGTTGGTGCTCTATAAGCGTTATAGAAACTATAAGATTACAACTTTGAAAATACAATACAATTTTGCATGTTCATAGAATCTATGGTGTTATAGAGTATATTAGATACAGATGTGCACCATAAGTTCTATAGGCACATCGTATAATGATTTTATAGATATTGAAGCTTTGCAATATACAATAAAAATACAAAAGCACTTAATGGATTATACGAACGACTACTTAAGCTCGTTGTTCTATAGTACGGCGAAGTAAAATGGCGTTTTGCAATTAGAAATACCAAAAATGAATTAGCTTAACGGACCCAACGTAATTAGATTATTAGGTTAATTTCATCGTGATCTTGCTTGAAGCGAACCTTAAATAAATTCAATTAATTACAGTTGTCTTCATCGTGAGTTAACCCCCAATTTACCCTGTCTACGCCTATGAATTACAATATTAAATACGCTGAAAAGTACAGCGCTCGGCCATTATTCAAATAACAATTTAAATAAGCTTTTTTCTTTTCGTTGAGTTGCTCTTAGATTGTATAAGTTAAAAAAATTCTTCTTTCGAGCGCATTTTACGATATCATACTTTAGCGATATTTGCGCATATCTATGGCATTACGTGAGTGCCGTTCTGGTGAAAATGTTAATAAATGGATATAGAATAGTATAATTCTCAGTTATGTCATAGCATAGTAAAAAGTGACGTAATCTTAATATGCACCTATGTTCGTATACGTATGGAATGCAACATGGTTGCCTTTCTCAAATGAGTTTATACCTTACCAAACTATGTTACTTATGCAAAGTTGCGAAGTTTACAAGAAAAGATGGTTGTAAACATTGATTAAAATAAAAACAGATTCTGAAGAGTTATTATATTTCTAAATGATGGCAATTATTTGCAAACAAAATTTCCACAGTTCATAACAATTTATAAAAAGAAAAAATTTAAATAAGTATTCAATTCACCTCGCATATTCATCCGAGATTCTGGATATTTACAGAACGCGTTTTGTAAATTAAATGAAACCAATTATATTAAAATTACGCAGTACCTGGATGCGAGATTTCGTATAGACAGTTTTATTTTGCTTTGTCTCCAAAGCGAAAGAGGTTTTAAAATGAGGACAATTTACGTTGTACATTCTTCTTCTTAATCGTTCGTCTTTCTACCGTTCGTAGCGTTCGATATTTCTAGTTATAGTTACCAAACTCTACGCCGTATCTTTTAATACATTTTCAATGCACTATAAAACCGTACCAAAAACCAAAACTAAAATTGCGCAAAAATAATAAGCTTTATTCATAAATCAACATGAGGTGCGTCTATGCACACAAAAGTGAATATGATTTTTTTTCGTTGTTGTATTTTGGCAAAGTTCCATTATTGGTATCCAATAATAATACAGAAAATATAAAATGTCACATATAATAAACATGTTTTTGTTTACGTTCTGGAATTTAAAATTTTTTTTTTAAATAAACATTGTGAAGAAATAACGCAGTTTTCTATAAAATAGCAACTTTATATTGATTTTATTTTTATTTCATATTACATATTTCAAATAATCTATATTGAAAGCATCTATAGAATATTTATAATAGAATACGGTGCGAATCAATTTGATTATATTATATATGGTTATTAAAATATGTATTCACAGGAAACCTTAATATATAAAATTAAAATAAAGTTTTAGTAGTTGATTTACCTTTTAAAATTCTTAATGAAGCAAATTTTGATTATGCTGTTCGCTGTTAATTACAAAAAGAGAAGGAAGCGTAATTTATCGGCAAAGTAAAAGAAAATCTTATTCAGCGGCGCACAGAACAATTTTATTAAAATAATATGTGTGCGAGGGAATACTTTTGCAGTTAATATACAGCGAGGGTAAGATATTCTCGTAAAAAATGGCGACGATTCTACTATATAAGAGGCAAATTCACATAACAGGAAGAAAAAATGGAATGATAAATGCGTTCTACGACGTAATATTTATTGCAATTTTTATTGCCTTTTTATTATGGTGAATTCACTTTATTCTCGTGCAAGTTTGTGTTTATATACTCATCATATAGACAAAAATAGTGCGATATATATATTGTATCTATAAGAAAAATAATGTACTCGGTGACCAATTAAGTCTCGGTTGCTAGTGTCTATAAATAATTATGGATTTAAATTTAGTAATGCATTAAAATATGTTTCAATTACGTTGTGACAGGTAGATTATTTCTTGTTAAACGGCTCTAAATCATTTCGAATTAATATGCATCATTAAACCGAGTAAATGCATTGATCCTTACGTCAATGCATCACAATAATGCACTTTATTCGTCTAATTTTAGATATGACACAACGGTTACTACGTAAAATATGTATGACTTTCGCATTATCCCGCATTGCATATATACATAATAAATTGGATAATATTCATTAGTTTCGAGTTTCAATATTATAGCTACTGAAAATTACATTGTTTTCGATCATGTATAAAGTATAAAAAGTGTTGGTTGATTTTGCAATTTTTTCAGAATTCAGAATCGAAAATTTGTTTTGCAAAAACTAATTTCACATCTTACTAGTTCCAAAACAATAGATATATAGCTCATATATTACGTATGTTACTAGTCACATTTCCATCGAGAAATTTCTCTGTCGCTTCTCTTCTGATGGAGATGCGCACCAAATGTACGTCAATTGCTATTTAAATCCAATATACTTACGGTATTACGGACTCCAATGCCATTTTATAATATTGAATTTAGAACTATAAATCGAGAAATTCTACATTTTTGTTCAATTTTTATTTACATTGTACACAAGATAAATATTCTAAAAGTATCTGTTAAAATGATTTAGAATTAATTTTAGTACAATTTTGAATTAAAATATATTTATCAGAGTTAAATTAAAATTCGTATAAACTGGTCTTTTGTTAACCGGGAATTACGAGAACTCTTGTGAATATTAGCACTAAGGCTGAAAAGTAGTTGTCCATAGAGAAGTTGTATGTATACCGTTTGATGTAAAAAGTATTTTCGGTAAGACAGTACAAGAACAGTGTAAGAAATCTTGAGACATATTCAAAATTATTTTCTATTTTAATTTAATTCATAATATTTTAAATTACATTTTCAAAATAATACTTCTCTACGCTACTGAACTGTATATTTATGATAGTTATAAAATTCCGCGCTATTGTTGGGCAGGATACCAATAAACTTAACCGTTTTCACCGATACTAAAATTTGATTTGATACCAAAAGTTGATATGTTCACGTAGAATACTTTAATAACCAGGGTTGTATTTAGTTAATTCATTATAAATACAAATAAGGATATACTTCAAATATTCGAGTTTTAAACAGTAAATTTGTATTATTTTAAGATAGATCATATTTTGTTATTTATTTGCTATACTATATAATTTTAATGACTCTGATAACACTTCTACACCTATATAATTTCGAACTACATCGCCTACACTCTTATTTGATGAAATGTGTAATATGAGTAATAATATAAATAATTTGCCATCAATCAAATTAATATTATATATAATTATGTCGGCGAAATTGACTGAAAATTTCCATCTCATATATGGATTTGGTATAATTCCATATCCGAACGTAGGTGGGATTGGCATATTAGGAGATACCGTATAGGTATACCAAGCAAGAAGAATAAGACAGAGAACACGATATACAAGTTTTGCGCGTAGGACGATCGATGGGTCGCGTCGGCGCCACTGGGTCACCTGGTTCATTCCCTCTACCTCAAGAAACCCCCATATCCCGTGAACGGTAGAACCCGAAACGTTTATAAGAATATATGGTCATAGACGTACATTACCCGCGTGCTGGTAGAATCTTCCAATATATAAAGATCCTGGCAAAACGAACGGGGGTTACGAAACGAAAAACACGATCGCCGTAAAAATTCATCCGGTCTCAGTGGGCATAAAAAGGGGAAACCTGAATTCAACACCACGAAAGCAGGAATCCCTGGTCTTAGGGATTTCTGTTTTACATGTAATTTAAAACGCAGCCATTCCAGAGATATTTAAAAGAAAGGATTAGTGCTTTATACAATCTATACAGCGTTTGAATTGCAAAATACGTGAATTACGAAATACTTTCAGACATTTAAGAAGCTGCATTAACAACCCAAAACATAGATAGTTAAAATACTTGTTAATCATAAAACAACCTACTATATCGCCGGTGTTAAGTTCTTGTAATAAAATGATGCTGTAAAACAATGATAAAAAGAGTACTTATTACATCATAATTTTCTCAAAAAGGGGGAAAACTGAATTTTAAATTATTTATCACGTTGCACAAATACGCTTTGTTCCAACTAATATTAGAATCGGTTTGAAATATAATGCGCATGCGTCGAACAAACCTTATATGTATCACCCGCAACATAAACATATAAGATTTTGATTATATCATAAACTTTTTGATACTTTTCTCACAATTTTTTTTTAATAATCGATGTCAAATCCAAAATTATTTAATTTATATATTTTTAACTATACAAAAAATGTATTTCAATATCTCTCCTATCTAAACAAATTACGTATAAAAAAGTTTTGTGCAAGAAATTGCGGATGTTTTTAATTTTAAAATACAACGTATTATTAGTAATAATAATGATTAAATATGGATGATCGAAATATCGATGTGAACGTGCCGGTATATTTACGTGCATCTTGGTGCTCTCGAGACGTGTCATATTCACACTTTTCATTCTAGTATAACAAAAGCGAACAATGAAAAGAGCCTCCACTTCACGCACTAAGGACCCGAGGACTGCCATCACACAATCGCGATAATACGGGGATTCATACCATCACATATCTTCATAAACGTGGTGTTCGTTCGAGGAAACGTGGCTTTTCTATTCTAATATTATAGCCAATGTGTATGCCTCCGTACGTGTATTGAATGAGCAATATTATTATATGTGTGTTTGTACATACATATATTCAAAATCGTAAAATACATCATACTAATTACTAATTCCACGTACGAAATAGCAATTTAAATAATTTGTTAGTGGTTACATAAATGTCATATAATTCTGTATTTATGTTTATATATTTTATTATCTACAATTGTAATAAACATTTCAATGCAATTGTTTCGAAATTATATTGAATTTTTACTTTATAACGTAATTTATATAGTATAATATGTTCGAAATTACTAATTTTTACGAAGTAATAAATATTGTGATCATGAAAAAATTCGATTTCGAGATTTTTACGGAAATATATATTTTGACCTTACCTGAATCAAGTCGAATAAAGTTTGTTAATTAGAAATTCTTGTTTCTCCAAAATAAACATGTTTGAAATTCAATAATTTTCATATTTATGACCATAGTTACCACATATATTTACTTATGTAGAACAAAACGAAAACAATTGAATTATTTGTTATCTCTGGTGATGATTGACTTTAGACAATTTTTACAAATATTGGAATTTGCAATGATAACATTTACATTATTTAAAATCATGAAATGAATAATTATATTTCCGACTCATTTGTATATTATTATAAGGACACTGTGCAAATATTTAATATTTTAAAATAAATATGAACGTTTAGAAATGCATCGATTATTTAAAAAAAAATTATCTTAATGTTTAGTGACGATGTTTTTATACGTGTATTACTAATTAAATCTAAAGTCTAATCTTGTTCAGATAAAAAAAAAAGTATATATATACCATTTATATGAGTATGATAAATCAATCCGTTCAATTGAACCGTACACACCTATTGTGAATTTAAAAACCAACAAAGATGATTGAACTTAAATAGAAATGGTTTTTTTACGTAACTGCTTTTTGTTTGAACCATGGTGGAAAAACTAGCGATAACGATTCAGGTTCATCGGCGTGTGTGGTCTACCTGGCACCTGAGAATATTTTACCTCACCTGACTGCTGTGCCGACTAACAAAATAATCAAAAACGACCATTTTTCAAAGTGGTATACCTGGAAAACCACCACAAAACGTCAGCTTTTGTATACGTACACTAGCAGATAAAGACACAACTTCATTACGAAAACTACCACAAATAACGCAATCGCATTTATTACATATATACTATTAAAAATAATGAAATCGTTAATTAGATTTAACATAAAAATATATTGCATCCATTGGTATGCATTAGATCGACAATTTTCCATAGCACACCTGGCATACGTAATGCCTATAATTAAAGTAACATTTGAAATAAAACGCTATGAAACTATAATATAGAAATACTATACTATTAAACCGTAAAAGACCACCCTTAAACCGAAGTTTTCTTAGCTTACAAAACAGGTTTTTCGAATCATTAATGCATTAGGTGATACCCAAGATTAGAACTGTTTTTTAAACAATCGTTTTATCTAATCGAGAAAAATGATCTGTTTTGCTTGTTGTAGATTATTATCTGATAACAATAACATTTAACAAAGGCAGTTTTAATATTTCTGAGAAGTTTAATGATAATAAACACCATTTCGAAGTCTAATTTTGTTTATTATAAAAAACATTTAAAATAGTAATAAGTTTGCTTTTATATGTGCAATATAGTTTCATTTTAATTATAAATTTGTTGAAAATATAATTATCATCAGTAATTATTATAATTGTAATTCTTTTATTATTGAAATTCGCGTTATTTATCTTGTTTTTTAGTAGCTATAATTTTATTGAAAACACAATACAGACTAATAATTGATTATATTGTGGAATATAGACTGTGATGATTGTAGGGTATTTAATGAATAAAATAGTTATGTAGGTGTTTTAATCTGTAATAAATACGAACAAATGTTTTGAATCTCTATTTCTGTAGTAATAATGGCGTTGTCAATCATAAATGAATAGATACGTAACGGTACAATAGAAAACAAAATAGGTAGTTGTGATTTACCTCTTCAGCAAACTCGAAGTCCCCCTCGAATTTCCTTTTCTTCTTGGCATCGATGGCGATCGCGAGAACGCCAACCACAACAACAAACAACCAAATTCTCATCGCTGCCGAACCACCAATAATAGTGTCACAACAAATATGCACAATCCGGGTCGCTTGTTATATACACCACCACCGGTAATTTCACACAATCGTACTAATAATGAAACATGAATAATTTGGGGGAAACGGAAAACGCAACGAATGGCGCAGTGGCACGCGGAAAACAGAACAGAAACGACAACCTGCCCACACGACAGACGGTATGACTTTGAGGAGAGAGAGTGGAACTCATTCGTTGGTGCGCGTTTTCAAGAAGGGAAGTGGAACTGGACCGCCGCGGATCGATGCCGTTGGAGAGACCGGTCCGAAATGCATGCCCCCTTTGCTTTTGTCGCGGCGATGATGCTTAGATATTTGCTACACTACACTACACTTTCAGACACCAGACAGATAAAAACAAACTAGAATAACATGAGTTTTAATCATATCTCTCGAATCGTATTTGTTATACACTGCACAAATCCTTTAATCCTTTCCCAGGCATGCGCAACATTCATCTTAAAGTCTCACTTATATTACCCATAAAACTACTTTATACAACACATCAATTAATTGCACGAGTTTATAAGACATATTAAAAAAATTGCATATATATATATATATATAAGGAAGCCTAAAAATAATACATAATTTTTAATTTAATTTTGTCAGAAATTCATTAACTTAGAGCAACATTATTACACATAAAAGAATCTTATAAAGAAAATTGTGTATTTATAAATATGTCCATGGTTCTTATTTAATGACAAATATTCAATATTTCTACTAAACTTAAAATATTCACAAAGATAAAATAACTTTCTTACCATTGACGAATCATTTGTATTTTGTGAGTTATTAAAATAGGAAAGCAACTAGTTTGAATTTGTTGTAGTATTTGGTTCTGTAGATATTAATTTAGGAACACGTTTTCTGTTTAATTTGCTGTTATAATATTGTAACAGTGAATTGTATGGTAAATGTAGTTTTTGTAGAGCTAGTAAGTTTTATAAATTTCAATATAGTAAAATTGTTGCTTGATAACAGATTTTATTTATTGCAAACCAAACAAATAAATGAACATGATGTGACAGAAACTTGATAAACTTACATAGGAAAAATAAAACGTTTTACAATCATAATATTTATATTAAAAGTGCATAAAATAAATGCCACAATTTAAAGGAATTTATGGTCTACATGTATAGGTACAACGGTGTTTATTGCTAAAAACCTAAAAATAAATATCCATAATATATTAGTCTAAGCGCACGCGTGCAGGCAATAGGTGATATCTACTTCAGGTGTACATAATGCCATTTGTCTACTGAAATAGAAAAAAAACACGAGTTATTGAAGCAATAGATTCCGCAATACAAATTATTTATTTAAAAAAAAAATCATATATCGATAATTTCGAGAATTAAAATAATATTAAACAAGTTCATCTCCAGTGTTATTATATATATTTACATCCGATATTAAAATTAAAAATGAGAATAATTTTAACTAAAAAATAAATGATATTATTTTAAACAACAAATAAATTTATGTAAAACTTTATTTGAAATAGTTAAATACAAAAAATGATTGTTTATTCTTTATAAATTCGATCTTGGTTTAGAGTACTTGAGAAAATAAGATTTTTCAGCTGAAAAAAAATTTGAATAAGTCAACAACCATAAAATTGCAGATATTAAATTAAAATATGTCGTTTTTTTGTTTTGTTACGCGGTCATTAAGTAAATGAGAAACAAATTCGGAGAAATTTGCAATTCATGCATAATTTTGTAGCGTTCGCGTGTATAAGATAACAAATGATAAGTTTGTATACTGCCTTACCGATTGGATCAATAGGTAGAGCTTGCGCTGTCGGCGGAGCTTTGTCTAAAATTTCACGAGCTTCATCGTTTGAAATGCTGAAAGGGCTGTCTGTATTACGCACACATGCACTGAAAAGAAAATAAAAAAACAAAATTGTAAAATATTTTTAATATATTATTTTTTTTAACGTACCATGAAATTCCATTTGCTTCTACTTCTTTTTTAACCAGTGCTTTCCAGAAAGTATGAACCTAAAAAAGCTTTTCTTTTTATTTTGCTCCTTTTTTTGGAATATTTATATATTTTTCCAATACCTCATCAATAATTGTATGAGCGAAAGCTGCCGGTTTCGCTTCCCCATTAAACGCAAATTGATTTTCTGGTTTTCCATCAGGAATTTTATAAATTTTGAACCACTCAATAGAAGCCTTCAACAAACCAGGATAATGTTTTTCAATATCGGGCACATCTTTCAATTGATCCGCGAGTGGATCATTTATATCGATAGCTATTAGTTTCCAATCAGTTTCACCTATATTTAAATTAAAATAGTATATATAAATTTTCCACGTTCTTAATTTGCGTTTGTATATAACATATTTTCATTATTTTTAATAAATTGATAATAAATATTAAAAAAACTTAATACTTTCTATATTTATATTACGAAAATCGGTTTCTTTTTATCATAAAAATAAATAAAATAGTGCAAAAACAAATGTAGCAATATATTTAAAGCGTGTGTTGCAAGCTTGGTAGTTTATTTCGTAAGTGTCACAAAAAATGTTATCATGGCTTAATCATTTCTTTGGATTGGAATGATCGATCATTTCAGCAATGATTGTGCATATTATTTATAGTTTGACATAATTGCGACAATCATTCATAATGAGTCTAATTTGCCAGTCAAATAACTCATTTCCGTGGTTTTGGTTTTTAATCGAAAAGGCTAAAGGTATAAACGAAGCTATAATAAGTAATAGATGAAACAAAGCGATATTCTACAAATTTAGATCATTCATCAAATAAATAAATTAATGGTTTGGTAAGAATATTTTTGCAAATAAAGATAAAAATTCCGAAAATAAAGTAACTTACACACGGAAATATATCAAAATAAATATGATTTTATAAAAATCCACTCGATATTTTATAATATAGATACCACGATAATACACGCTATCAATTGGAAAGATTAGATTTTTATCAAAAGATAAAAATTGATTTTATGAGTATATGATAAAAATATTTGATAAGATACACAAAAAAATAATAAATAAAAATCAAGATATTGCAATAAGCTATTATTAAAACAAGATAAAACGCAAATCTAACCAATAATTATAATTGTTTTATATGTTTATTTAAAAATTTAAAGCGACTTGCAATCGCTTTTATTTTATACGCATTATTCGAGCATTTATTTATATAGTAACCATACAAAAATTCAAGAAAATGTAATTATTCATTAAACAATTAAAAAAAAAATTAGGTTTAATTATTTTAATTTTGTTCTACAGAAATAAATATATATATTATATATAATAACAATTGCAAACAGAATGAAAATAAATTTCAAATGCGATTTTCTTCAAAACAAAACAAAAGTAATAAGAATTTTAATCATGAAAAATGTCTGTCTGTGTGTATGCATTCTACAATTGAAACGGTTGAAGGTAAAAGTATTAAACTTTAAAGTTATGTATCATAAATTAGTAACACGGTTTGTTTTAAGAATTATAATTTATAGAACTATTCATAATTTATATGTGTATTTAAACAAAATACGTATAAGAAAGTTTAGTGCAAGCCATTACGGATATTTTATTATATAAGTAAATAAATATATATAAATAAAAAATAAAAACACGACCAATTAAAATTATACGAAATATCTGCGAACATTTTAAAATAAATGATCCATTATTGTGATTATTACAAGGAAAAAAATATTATATAAGTATATATTTCGCAAATATATAATAACAAAGTTTGGAACTAAACGGCGTATAAACGATAACGATTTTTATAGACAATGCCATATAATTCAAGGTGAAACGGAAATTAATAATTCAAGCAAATGATACTGTTTACAAAAGGTGACAGCTGTACTTTGGTATTTCAGATAGCAAATCTTATATGCATAAAGTTCAATTTCGTGATACCATCAAATTACAAACAAAAAAAAATCGAACTAACCTTCATCAATCAGGGCTATAGTTCCCAAAATTTTCACCTGCACCACTTCACCACGTTTCGCCACCCTATAACCAATTTCAATGACATCGATTGGATCGTTGTCGCCTTTGCAACCAGTCCCATCGTCCAAGTGCTCAGGATTCTCCCACGTTTGGGGCAGAGCTCCGTAATTCCAAATATAACCGTGATGGGGGAAACAGTTGGCAACATAGCGAAGTTTACCTTTTTTCACATCTTGCTTGATTGGATTTAATACTTCTTTCATGCAAATCTAAATGTTTGATCATCAATTAACATGTTCGAGGACACTATTTTCAATGTCATATAAATGATAAATTTAGTTGATTTTTGACAAAAATAATTAATTATATTTAAAATCGAAAAGTACATACCTCCATTTTCGCATTTGTCCATCGAGGAATCTCTACAAACATATTGTAGATTTTCTTATTAGCATCGGCAAGAAGTGGTATATCATGCAGTGGTGAAATCGGACCATTGTTGTCTTCTGTAAATAAACGTCAGTATTAACATGACCTGTCAAGTGTCGCAATTTTAATGAAACATGAATAAAAATATTCATAAACAATAACGGACTATACAGAAATATCAATGCGATTATACAAGCAATAATATTTTTGAAAGAAAATGAAAGTAATATGTTATAAATGAAAATAACAGAAAACATATGTCTACGGAAATTGATTATTTAATTTTTATCAACCACCTACCAATATAAACCCGATAGTCTAACGTGTTCGGTGAACCTTTTTCGACAGTTTTGTACATCTTGTGAGTGAGCAACGATAATAGTCGATTCTGCACCAAACTACAACTCAAATGGAATGCCGAATTACTACTTCTACTGTTACTGCACGCTCGGATCACCACGTGTGATAAAAACTTTATGACCATTGCACCATCTATCGCATAAAAATGAAACAAACAATCCTACATAATCAATTTTCACTCTTAAATACACAGTTATCTTATCATCTAAAAACACGTTTTTAATATATCTACAAAGTATTATATGCATGTTATATGTATCTAAATTTAGATGATTTTTAAAACTTTATTTGAGGTTATAATACAATGATTTATTAAGTTTAAAACGCAAAAGTCAAGGTGATATTTAGCTATTTTACACAGTATTCATATACTTTCACTAAACATTTTAAATTTTACAAGAACATTTCTTACATGAATGCAAAAACACACCCAAATGATCCTTGGACTGAAATATGCAAACTCCATTTGAGCAAGGTCCAACGTAATAGTTTTCGATTTCAAAATAATTCGTCATTAGTTTAAAAAACAGATATTACTGTGCATTGAATCACTCATGCATAAGATATTTCTATGTGATACAACGCACTTTCTTATTATATAAATAAAGAATTCAAGTAGTTTACTCGAAAAGATAGTCAATTTATTTGATTAAATTACAAAATGATTAATGCTTATTCATGTTCGCGAACAATATGTTTCTTCACTTCAGCCACGAATGGCATAGATCCCGGTTTCGAATTCGTTCTACGATTTGCTTCTTTACGTTGAAGCTTCTCTTTAATCGCTCGCATTTCTTTCTGCGCATTATGGATATGTTTTGGTATTTGTCTATGGCGCGCAATTCTCCTAATCTGTGGATGGCCCGCGAATTTCTCCTTTAACACTTCGCTATAATTAATTGCAGCTCGTTCACGAGGTTTCAACTATAAAAAAACATCGAATTAAGCACTCGCAATCCATATAAAAAACCATACAATAATTACAAGTCCTAATTTCTCTGATGCTCGCGCTTTCCAAACTCGAATATTCATTTCATCGGATGCGCTCATCACATATTTATTATCCAGCGACCATTTGACGCAAGTTAATCGTTGCATACGTTTCGTATGGTATATTTCACGCGAATGACCTTTTTGCACTTCATAAATACGAACGGATTTGTCGTAACTGCCGGTAACGAATTCTTTACCGGTCGGCGAATAATCTAAATCAGTTACAGCAGCTATATGATCCGTGTGGATAAACATTGGATATTTCAAATTACGAGTATCAAATGTATATGAACTAAAAATTAAATGTTTTTAATCATAAATATATATAGAACTTAATGTATCTATACTTGTAATCTTCATTGGCGCACGTGAAAATAAACGCTTCCATCGGATTCCAACACAATTTATTTGTCCTTAGTGTCATAACAACTTTTCGAATCGCGCCTGTTTCACGTGTATCATACAAAATAATGCTACGATCGCTTGCGCAAGCAGTTAAAAGATTCGATTCGACTAAATTGAAAGCGACATCGTGCAAACTATCCACACCCCATTGAAATGTACGTATAGGTTCGCTTCGCGATTCATCCCACAACTGGCACAATTCCCCGCAAGTAGCGAATTGTGCTTTTTTTCTATGATGTGTTATACCAGTTAAAACAGTTTTAGATAAGACGGTATTATAAGGCTCTTCCGTTTCGCCCCATTGAGGCGGCAGAGTTCTCCAAAATTTAATAGTCTTATCGTCGCCAGTTGTTATAAAATTCTCGCCATCAACAGTGAATGTTATTCCGCGAATAATTCCCTCATGAGCAACAAAATTACGCGTACATCTTCTTTGTGGAATATCCCACATACGTATTTCGCCATCGTATGCACCACTGACCAACGTCGACAGTTTAGATGGATGCTTCGCTAAGCATGAGACACCATCTCTGTGACCGTCTAAATTACCAACAAACGGTTTTGCAAATACTCTTTCGAGCTTCGTGGCGTTTAACGCTCGCGCATATTCTCGAGGCGCCTCGAACGGATGTAACGCTGGATCATAGTTGCGTGGTACTAGAATATAAAAAGGAATATAACCTTAAATTTTGTTTTTGCTTATGGAAACTTACATTTGTGAAGGTCTAGCTTGGTTTCACGTAAATATTCGTCAGGGTTTCGACTTATCACTTTGACTTTCATTTCGCCGTTTTAAAATCAAAACATTATATATATGTTTCTTTTCCCACGTGTAATAAGCAAAAACCAGGTTTACACCCACGAAACACAAATTTCACCCCTGTAATTTAGGCAACTCACAATGACTGATACTTTCCTCGACTTATGAATGCTTAACAGCTTGCCTATGTATTAGAGTTATATTAAAAATACTGCATGTTTCATTAGATATTTCTTTATAATATAAATTTCAATAAATTACACTCAAAATAATAGATAATAATTTATTATCAGTAACTTGTTATTAGTACATAAATAATGTGAAATAAAAACTATTGAGGGAAAGAAGTCCCAAAGCCGGGTGTAAATGATGAATTTCCTGCATTTGGTTGGAAAGTACCTTCGGTACCTTGCGTATACGATGGATTTACTCCTTGAGGATATATAGGCTGACCTTGTGGATAGGAGGGGTATCCTCCTTGTGGGTATGACGTTTGAGGCGGGTAGGTTGGACAAACTTGAGGATATGCTGGATTAAATGAGCCACCTGGATAAAAATTGTTGTTTGGTACCATTGAAGTTCCACTTCCTGGGTAACCTTGATTATTAGGCGTCATTGAAGTTCCACTGTTCATATAGGTAGTATTGGTCATTGAAGTGTTCGACGATGGTTCGCCTAAAAATAGATAAAAAACAAAAATATAATAAAATTGTACTTATTTAATATTTGATAGTAAATAATAAATCTATAGTATTTTTCAACGATTTTAGTAAATTTTGTTATTTTTTTAAATACAAATCTAAGACTTAATTTATTTTGGTTTTATTAGAATACGGAATATTTCATAAAATATAACATAATATTGATAGCCGATACGTAATTGTTTTAAACTCCCCATTATAACACATATATACATATATTATTTCAAAACGTAATAATATATAAAAATATGAAATATGAAATTAACATATAGTAACATACCATTCATTGAAGTAAATTGGGACATGTTGCAGCGTCAACAAAAATAGTGTTATAACAATTAAATTTGTTCCAATCAATATAATATTGTATACTTTATATCTTATCAGTATTGCCAAATAGATTACTTGGAACTAATCAATTATCTAATTTCGAAAACAATATAGATAATTTTGTTAGGTTTTTTAGGTGACTAAACAAGACAAATAGATAGATATATATTAATTGCTATTAAATATATGACTAATATTTATCAAGTTGTTTTTTATATATATTGAATCATAAAATTTCTTTGTAATTAAACAATATAACAAAATAATCTATGTTGGAGATCTAAACATTCTTATGTTGAATTATATTTTTAAATAATATTTCGTTACTGAGAAATTATAATCAAGTGACGATTTTCTGTAATCGTAGAAAAATATACCTAATGTATATTTTTAAATACGATACGTACTTTATTAGTGAGGGTACAATAGAAAAACATCAATTAGTTATTTAGACAAATATTAACTTAAAATTTATTAAAAGAAATAAATAATTTGATTTACACTTATATATATACAATATTTGCGTATTACATAGAATATAATAGTGATACAAGCCTTTGGATGTTCTCTTATTCTTAACTGTACAAGATTACAAACAAACAATAATTATAATAAAACATAACAAGCATAATAATAATAATAAAAAATTACATTTAATGCAAATATTGTTGAATACGTGAAATATCACACATAATTGTTTTAGTCTTTTCTGAAGATGGCAGCGAGTAACGAAGCTGCATTATTAAATATTACATCGTAATTATTAAATTTGCAAAAGAAAACAACGAGGTTTTTTCAAAAAAAATGTAAAAAATAATTAACCGTCTCTTCGGTTAACAAAATGCTATTATTGTCTTTAAAATAGGAATGATTTATACTCATTATTAATTTAAAACGACTAACATAAAATACATAAGACAAACAAATTATTCAAATATAAGAAAATGTGAATTAATATATAATTTGTAATTGGAAATTCAGAAACACATATGTTAGGGAAACAATTAATACTAAAGGTGATTTTTATGCAATTTACTAAGCTACATGTAGTTACATGGTAACGTATTTATTTGAATAAATACAACTGTCATAAACATTCAAGACGTACTTAGAACTCTCATTGCATGCAATTCTCTATTTAATCTTGACGCAGTGATAATACAATGTGCAAAACCATAAACAAATCAATATTTACACAAATTTACAATCGATAATCATTGCTAGGCTTACCTATTCTAATAATTACTTAGTCAAGATTAAACATGAGATAATTCAGTTTATTCCATGTCTAGAACAAATATTGATAGTCACACTCATAACGAGCTGCAAGGGCATAACAAACGAATAGTATCTGTCATAAAATTACTAATAAATTACTATGTAACTAATTGTAACAAGGGAACAAATTTGAATAAAAATCGCCTTAAATAAAGCTAAATTGACATATTCTTAGAACTATAAGGTTGTATATGGGTTAACATAACAACCTTGTACTCCAATTGTCTGCAATAATACCGAAAAATAATCATATGATAAGCAGCTTTGCAAAAAAAAGACTAGGAAATTAACATAATTTAAAAAACAACTATAATAGACAAATTGCAAATTTAATTAAATATATACATATATACTTTAAGTATTTAAAAATACGTGAATATGTTAAAGTGGTCAAGTTGGATGTATTACATTTTGATTTATCTATTATTATTGTATTTATAAGTGCTTTAAGTTAGATTAAACTTTATAAATCCACATGCGAAACCTTAGATATTTAACTTAATTTGCAAGTTGTCTATTTCGTCAAAAACAATAAAATTATGAGACACTGGCATCGTTGCGATATAAATCGAAGAAAACAAGGCCGAAATATTATTTCGGCTAACCTACCTTGTACGATGTCACTTATGTATTTAAAAAAAAAATTAAATTATGTGGTCGAACAAAACAACATATGTTGCTATATATTTTTCAATAATATCAATTTATACAGTGCACGTCATACAAATATTTTTTTATATATGCGTTTAACCCTAAAATGCATTAGAAAACACGCCGAATCACATACTTGCCCAGTGTGGCACTTACTGTGAAGTAATCCCGCCTATTTTTAGATGTATACTAGGGTTATGGAAAGTAAGGATAAGGTATGTAAAATAAATATTCGGTTTATCATAGTTAGGGGTACCACTGCATTAGAGTAAATAATCGAGCGAACACTTATGGGGAAACACATGTTTTGTATCCAATCCAGTTGTATATATATATATACATACATACTTATAACACATTATTCAGTCAAGTACACTGACACGTTGCAACATTAAACACTATATATCACAAGTTACACATAATTTTGCGTCCATTTTTAGTTTAAAACAGTCATCGACTATTTAATGTCAAAAATTATGTTGCTATGTAAAAATATGTATAGACTAGCAAATCCACTTAACGCATCACATGTGATTTATTTATACATTTAAATCGGCCATCATCTTTCGGAAATCCGCTAAAGTGTTATAATCTGGATCGGAATCGACGTCCGCGAAATCACCTCTGCTGTCCGATTTTACAAAACTGGGATTGTAACGACTCAGCGAAAGCGGACATGGTAAAAGTTCTTGCATCACGGAATGGTGGGTGATAAGGGACGTTAATGTCGTGAATTCCTTAGTGAAACCCTGAAATTAAATTGTATTCATATATATGTTAACCACTTATAGATCTTAACACTAATTGCGAATTTGTAGTGTAAAATGTAATTTACATCATTTTGTATACATACAAAATCAAATATATATTTTTTTACAAACTAATTTGAGACATATAATAAATAATAATTAAGTAGAATAAAAATGATTTGATTTGTTTTTGGTGAACGTACAATAAATATTGGCAAAGTTTTGAATTTCCGTCGAAATAAATAAAATTGTAATGCGTGGACATGAGAGACAAATATATTTTTATCTGTGGATAGCTATCAGTTTTTTTTTCACATCAGACGAACAAATATTTGCTGGCCGTGGCATTTTGACAGACATTACAAAGACGATATTGAGAAGACGATTTGGTAGGGGATTACATGAGATGCCATGTGATTACGACGTTCTCTTGTTATTATTATTATAAGCTGTCATCTAACTCTAGCACAGCGCAGAGTACAAGCCCGGATATTACATTTTCCGCAAACTTATTGAAAACATAGGGGCGACTCTCTGCAAGCGCTTAAAAAGTGTTCAACGCCGGGGTCGTTTATTAAAAAGTGGAAATTTTCACACTGTCGCACCAGACAAATTTCACATTACGCTCGTTCGCCAAACAGAAATTGCTTCTAGCTTTTTAATAACAAATATTTCATATAAGCATTCAAACAAAACAAAAACAAAAATGCATTCTTACCTTAATTTTATACCCTTTATTGGTCCTTAAAATTAAATAATGCGCAATACCGGTTGGTTGAAAATCTCTTGGAACTCTTAAGCTCAATGCATAACATCCAGGTTTACTAGTACTCTCTCTGACCATGAATGCACCAACCGGTTCTTGTCCCAACACTTCTAAAGTTATTTCTCTGGGTATCCCAGCTTGGAACCATGGAGCCATTCTCAATTCACCTTCTTCTTTATTGTTCAAAGAATCTGTTCTTTCAGGTAATGGAGGTGGTGTAGGCGTGGAGCCAATTAGGCTACTTTCAGTACCAACTTGAGGACATGATCCAGAACTGCTCGAGCTTATCTGCGAGATACGCTTCGCTTTAAAATCATGATCAGTCGATGCTGGGGAACTTTGTAATAGTCTAGTTTTATCTATTTCTATATTTTTTATGTTTGGTTGTTCTAAAATTTCTATTTTCTTGATATTACGCGAAGCATCTTCATTTATAGCTTCGTTAACATATCCTCCAGATAGCGGCCGGTTTGTCGGACTTTCTGGAGTACTAGAACTCCCAACTAATGGACAACTATCATCGTCTTGTTCGTGTAGAACGCCACCTGTTAATCCCATTGCCAGTCGTTTGATTAGTGGTGGTTTATCGGTTAAGCGTTTATACGAGTTCAATTCGGTAGGTGAATTGCTTTCATCACTACTCGGTGTACTCTGTGTCGATTGGCTTTTATTGTTATGGTCTGTGTTTCCGCTAAGAACATTGTAAGTATGATTCGGTCGAAGTCCAGGAATTGTACTTGGTGGTATTTTGACACCACCAGCCAGGCGAAGCGGGGACGAGGTTCCTATTTGGAGATTCATTTCGACGGTTGGTTCAGATTGTTTTTGGTTTTGTGATTTCTGGTTTAATCCAGATGGCTTATTGGGCAATTGTTTCGTCTGAAATAATAAAATATAAGATTAGTACAGATTAGAGTTTGTGGCCTGTTTCTATATCATATCGATTAGGTGCAATATAAGCCTACTTCAAAAATGTAAACAAGATTCAAAATCTGCTGCATGACCAACTCTATAGAATTAGATATGAAAGACGTAATCTTATTTCAACAAAATAATAATTAAGATATTGGTAGAAGGACATTAATTGTTTTTTGGGTGCTGAAAATCGCGTACTAGTTCAGGAGTATTACTAATTAAATCAGTACAAAAGAGAAACCGTTCATTTGAAATCAGTAATTTAGCAAAGCCTCAGTGAGAAGTGCTGGGTAATTAATCTAACGGTAGTCAGGTATTCATGAATTGTAATGAAGCAAGCAACGCGTTCCATAGTTGTATGCTAGACATCATGTATCTGTATATACACATACAGAGTGTGTATATGACTTGTATTTGAAGGCAGGAATATATGCGTTTGATGTGCAACGCCCCGTGTCCGTTAGCAGTCGATCACTAAATATATACTGAGTGTTGTCAACGACAGACACACAACAAATATAGGAAACATGTTGTAACACGCAAACAATTCACAACAGAGTTATTATTAAATTTTCCCAACAAAAGGAGTAACTGTAGCTTGATATTCAATTTTATAAATCATTTACGGGTATGCTATAGAGCAAAATGTTCCATTTTCAAATATTGGTACAGTCATTTTAAATATATTGAATACGAAGTCAATAATTTGTTAAATTGCCAATAGCAAATCTATTACAATATTTTGTTGATTGAGCCAAGGCAACCTTTTTAAGAAATCCACTCTACGTTGAATTTAAAAATTTAGTAAACTAATTTAGAGTTACTTCTCATGTCTATGATAGTTACAAGGCTATTATACTTGATGAACGATTTGATTTCATATAGAAATTAAATATGGAAAAAGTAAATCACATCAAGGCTATATAATTTGATGGTGGTGTGGGTGGTGATTTATTTCGGCAATGACATTTTCAAGTTGCGCTCCATAAACTAGCGAATTAATTATGACTCACGCGGGGAGTTATTCATCATCCCTTGATGAGGGTGAGAGAGGCGTGGGTTTCCGAGTAATAGAAGGATGTTAAGTTATCAGCATCAGGGGAAACATTGAGCGAAGTAGCAGTGATAATAGATGAAGCTGTTAAAACGTGTTATTAGAAACAATTACATGTAACAGGTGGCAAGCGCTAAGGTGAACGCGCAATTGCTTTGTTTGACGAAATACGTGAACTTAATCATAAATAATTAAATAACGAGGAGCACGACACGTAAATTGAATTTAATTTGTATATATCACACAGTCAATTCGCGTTGTGATGCCGGCTGCGATGTTTTAGCAACTTGACAAATGTTTGCTATATTAAAAAAAAATAATCTTAATAATAATTTACCCAGTTATGGTTGTCGGTGCTGTTGTTGTTATCAGTGTCAGGAAAATTCTGAAACTGGGCTGCAATTACATCTTTGAACGCAGGTTGCCGTTGTAATTGAGCTGCATACGCCATACGAAAAGCATTTCCTACGATTGAGTTTATTTCTTCTGCCTGAAATCAATAAATAAGAACGTGTTAGATTTCAAAAATAGTATTTATTGGGAACGTCGAAAAAGTTTATTTTTTATCAAGTAAAAAATGGCGAAGAAAAGATTTTGAGTCTGACGCGTCCATACTACTACTCTTCATTCATCCGATATTTTTCGGGATTTTTACAGATGTCGCGTTATGTCGCGGATTATCGAAATAAAAGCTATGCGTTTGCAGTTGAGTCACGTCCGCCCCTTGTATTAAAGACGATATACCACATACTGGTGTGAAAGTATTTTCGTACTCAAGTACTCACAAACATTTTTTTTTTTTGTGGTGTTCTTCTCACAATCATTATTTATCAAGGATACCTCGAAGGCCGCGATTCTTTTGAGAATCCGGACTACTTCTTGGTTCTTGTAGAATCACGTACGCGGTCAAGTGATAAATTGGCTAGTACACGCGGCCTCTTAGCTACTCCCCTTTTCCCTGTTCGACCAAAAATACAATGGACAAACAAAAATATCGTTCGCCCTCAACGAGATATCGAACAAACAAGAGATAACAAATATATTGTCTTTCCACAATATTTATTGTGGCCGTAGGCTATACTGAAATATATTTGTTACTGGTGATGGATGATACCAAACTATAGTGGTAACGTGCTTTTAACAGTGGCTAATTCACGATGATTCATCTAAACCTTTATTGTGTTTCCGTGTTAAAGTTTGCCTTAGTTAACGAACTGTGTGACGTTTGAAAATTTGGTAGCTGCGTGGAGTTGATCAGGTAATGGAGGCGTCATGTACACATCACTCAAAGTTGAAACCATCATTGGATGGCCTTTTATCTCTGACTTGTTCAACGCAAGCTTCTATCAGTTCAACCATGCAAAATTCAATAGTTGAACTGGCAGGGGTAATGGACTGGCTATGTTTCTTGAAATATTTAAAAAAAATTTGTTGAGCAGCTGTCTCCAAAAAGGAATATAGCGTATACATTATTTATGCCACTTTGGAGGAGACGAATATGACAACTTGTCTAAAATATATGAAAATTCTAATGCGAACGATCTACAATAAACGAACGTCTTATTAATCCTCGACCTTTTGTCACTTTGCACAAAATTACCTAATATCACCAGATAATAATTAATGATAAAAAAGGCAAAATATTTTTATAAGTATGTTTAATTTTCAGCTAGCTGTTAATCAAATTTCTTTTTAATTGAAGTTTTATTTCATTAATTTATAAGAACAATATAATTTTCAAACGACGGCAATATCATTTTATAAGCTTCTTTTTTACTTTAATAAGATATATAAGCTCATTTTGTAACATTAAAACGTTATCATTTAATGAGAAATTTGGTAGGATTTTGCCGAAAGTAATTTAAACCGTAAGTCGTAAAATTAAGCAGATCACAAAGTTCACGAACTTGAGCTAATACTCTACCCCAAGTATTACAGTTCAAGATAAAATATCGCATTGAATATTTCGCGAATTTAGAAAATTTACTTATCCACTGTTGTGTATGCGATTATAATATTTGGCTATTTAGGGTAAACATGTAATTATATTTTAATCAGAGAAACCGCATTGTTTTAAAATATGCTTTACAACATGATGTTATCAAAAGCTTTTAAAAATATAATAAGAATAACGTATATTTTAATTGTTAATTTTATTTATTTTCTTTTGTGTGTTGCATTGTATAAAATAACAGAGTTTTAAACATAACAAAGCACATTCCCCATCTGTAAGTTGTGGAAAACTCATATATTTTCGTTTGTGTATTGCGAATTTAAAAACTAAAAGATCTTGACATAAATTACAAGCGCGAGGTACATTTTACAAAAATATTCTTCACATAATTCGTAAATGTTAAGGTTGAAGCACTTCAATAGAAAGTTCAAATCTGTAAATGGTTTACGCTACAACCAGAGCAATTTTTAGCAGCTATTTTCGTAAGTGGAGAATTATTTATAAATATTTGATTTAAAATGTTCAATGCGAACAGATATTTTTGAATAAGCACTTGATACAAGCAAATGTAACGCGTGGATAAATTATATTTTTTAATGAAGTTAAATCGTACTTGAAATTATTTTGTGTTTGCACACTTTATAATAATTTGTTATTGCGAATGTGCTGCCGCTATCAGTGCTGGATATCCTGTATTATTTCTAACTCGTATTTATTAAATACACAAATGAATTAAGTGAAAATAAATGATGAAGAGTGCTCGGAATTTTAAGAGGAAAATTGGTTAAACATGTTTGTATCGTGAGCACGTTTTATTCGGTTAGACCTCTTAAGCTTGACTGGCTGTACTACTCTTCAACATTCCAACGGCGTGGCAGATAAACGCCGATAAATAAACACGGCGTCTGACATATGGTACTTTCGTGCCGTAAAGGTTGGCAATGCATATACGCACATTCCAAGCGATATATGGACATTTTACTTTCTTTAAAACTTGATACATTCCATTTACAATTCACTACTTACCTAGTATCAATAAGACTACAAATATATACTAGTTGTGATTTCGTGCGAAATTTCTTACACGTATTTTGTTCACTAATCTAAAAATCCATCAGCAAAACACACACACACACACACACACACACACATACACACACACACACACACACACACACACACACACACACACAAACACACACACACACACAAAAATACACACACACAAGCACACACACACGCTCGAGAAATTTTTTTCATAATTATAGTACTTACTTTTTACTTCGTATAAGAAAGTGAAAATCATTTGTAAAATATGTATAGTATTTAAAAAATAAATAGATTTCCGAATTAATGCAGTTTTTATGATAAAAATACATCAATTTCGAAAAAATTATTATAGAATTTTGAAATGACTTATATATTTATACATTTAATTATTGCAATGCAAACAATTTTATGAGGGTATATCAAATGTTTAACTTTAATCAGTATATTTATACTAAAAACTTTATGTAGCCTCGAACTATTACGTGAAGAAAACTTTTCCTGCGAGATATACATAAAAATTTAGTTCGCTTCGAGATCCGGTTGTTTTCTAAGGATCCAGAAAAAAACTTGAAAAATATATTTTTCTTATATTCGATTTCAAAAACTTTACAGACATATGTATGTATATGTAAAATATATTTTTAATGGTTCAAACAACAAAATTTATTTCGCGAAACTAGACAATGGCGAACAACTCTCAGACATACTTCACAAATAACAAGCAGTATGACTTCTTGTGGTACTGACGCTTTTTAGTCTGGTCTGAATTTATGTGCTAATTAAGCATTAATCCACACTTTTGTCGTAAATTTGAAAGTTACCTATGACGAAACTTATTGATTGCTGAGAATATAAATAAATTGAGCGATGGCTCTTTTAGAGTAAACATCTAATATTTACTTACTTAATATGAAATTTGATAAAGTTATTGTCTTAGTAAACTTTAAAATACATTTTAACGGTATCAAATATTTTATTAAATTCTTTCAGAAGTTTCAATTAAGGGGGTACATATGTGTAAAAATGTCAAAAAATCAAAATAATTTTTTTTCACTAAATTAATTCTTTATTATCTGTAGAATATTATAGTAAATTGTCAAAGTGATATCTCAGTTCATTTGTGAGATACAGCGAAAATTGTCGACCGAGCGCCTAATTCGTTGACCTTTTCTATTTCTAAACTCGTCCATAGATAGCGGTAATGCTATTGTCTGATTATTTGAAGTATTTTGAAAACATAGGTTGACATTTTGACCATATATTCGTGATGTGCAACCCAAAAACCCTCCGGGTCGTTATTTTTATTTAAAACTAACTGATAGAACGTTTGTTATTCAAAAAACGCAGTGTTAAAACTTTAAACGCGTTTTTCTCGAAACTACATTTTCAAAGCCCGTGCCCATCAGAACTCGCTCAATTTTCAACCGATTTATATGGAATTTTATACACATATTCTTAACAATATTACGCAACTTGTGACGATCTAACATTTTTAAAAAAAGTACCCCTTCATGATTTAATTCAAGGGTAAACTTTGAAAAACACGGGTAAAAATCGAATTTTTTTTCAGATTGCCGCTATATTATTTCTAATTATTATAAACAAAATGTTGGAACGTCACAAGTTGCTAAATATATTTACAATTAACCCTGTTTTACTGAATTTTTGTTTACACCACCCATCTGATTGCAGCAGTGGGCACCGGGATGCATATGGACTTCTGAAAATGACCGCTTTCAAGATGACCGCGATGACCGCGGCAGTTGCCGACCACGTATTATATTCTCAAAAAATAAATCTTTTGAATACAAAAAAAAACGTTTCAATCGCATGAGTACTTTTTCTTTAAACCATCGTCTAAGTTTGGGGCATAATACACATATGTACCCCCTTAATAAAGTTTTAGGAGAGTGCAGTATTCATTTAAAATAAAATCTGTGACGTCATGCAGTTAATATATAATAATAAATGAGTATGAAATAAGTTGGGCATATGTGTATAAATTATGGGTGAACTTTTGATTATATTAAAACTTTAATATGTTCTTGGCTTATATAATATTATAATTTCTAACTTACGTGGTGCATATACTGCACACATATGGTGTAAGCCATACCATGGTTATATGGATTTCAAGTTGACGCATTGTGCCCCCTATAATTATCATTCGTGACATAATCAAATTGCAAGCTTGGTTTAATGATTCACGTTAATATTACGGAATATACACGCTGCTCATTTTGATATTTACTAATATGATAATATTTAAATTAATTTTCACTATAATCGGGACTGTTTTACGCTATTAGCGTAATGTTTTTGAAATTAAATATTCATCAATATGCATATATGAATATTTCTTTCAAAAGATGACAATAAATACAAATATATATTTTTTATGTTACAAAAAGCTTTGTCTGTGAACTGAATTAAACTTCAAACAAATATGCAGTTTTACATACTATACAATGCAGCTATGGAAAAAGGAAAACGTATATTATTGCTTTCAGTTTGATTGGCACTAGGTATTACGAATGTTTGGACGAAGTAAACAGTAGCGATAAATTCAAAATGAAATGTCCATTAGCTGATTGACGATAGAATATGCTAAAAAATTCTATATAGGTTTATAAGATAAATATATATTTACAAGCATGTTTATAGGTGCATATATGTAATAAAATATACATACCCGCAGAAAAACATGCAGTATAATTATATATCTACAATAAGATAATTCTTATTGTTAATAACTAACTTATTTTGATTTTCTTTGCTAAACAATTGACAAGCACAGTTGATACGAATTATGTAAAAATAAATAAAATCAGAACAAATTTCAATATCTATTTTCTTATAACCGGTACTTTTTACTTTCTTATAAAATCACACGTAGATTTCAAATAGTAATTTAGAAAAAGCGTTATACTAATAGATATTAATTTTGAAAAGATAAAAATTGGAAAATTAGCTATTAGTAATTATTATTTTGTGAACTGACATAGCAATTGTCTATGAAAACAACTTGCAGTAATATTAGTTAAGTCTCGCTGGAAATATGTTATTGCATATTAATGCTCTCTAATACTTGCAGAAAGTAAATAAAACTCTTGCTATAGGCACGAAAACAGGTTAACATTCAGTAAAACACACCGTTCTCTTCATTATAAAAACGTATTAATCTCTAGATAGAAACAAACGTCACAGAAATTATGAACCAACTACTTATGGTATTTATTATAAGCTCACGTATATTTATAATTAAACAGGTATTTCATCATATGCTGGTATTTGCAATAACAACAGCAATTACTATCAATGTAAATAAATAAATTATACTTTCTTCCAATTCGAAATTTGCAATGTGCGCTGTACATTGTCCTACTTAAAAGCAATGGAATAAACTCTACCGCGCGTCTTCATAGATAAAATATTAAAGTAATACTAAATTTCCATCCTATTTAATTCATGTACAACTATATAAGATTTTATTTTTTTATAAATGTTAGTTTTAAGTTGTATAATGATCCTAAATTTGAAAACTTCTAATGATGTGTTTGAATAATATCACAAAAACTTATATAATTAGAAAATCGATTTGATCCTGATAAGGTTGCGAGATAATTAACAAAATTGTAGCGTTTACTAAACCATAATAACCAAGTATATGTTTTTGACAGCTTCTGATATTAAATTAATGCTTTAATTTACGCTGTACTTAATTAAAACTGTTCTAGAAATTGAATATGACAAACTTTGTATAATTTTTAATTAACAATTGTTTCTGTATCCGTCTGAATATTTAAAATACGTTAGACATTGATATTTCACTTAAAATTTATAATCTCCTTAGTACGTTCATGCAAGTTTTCGTTTCCTGTGAAACTTGCTCGCGACTAGTTAGGCAAGTTTCTTATTGTAATATCAAGCACATAAAAATTAATTTAAATTATGAAATTATTCATTCGATATAACCATCTTTTATTTCTGTCTGCGTTTTTACCTTATTTATTTGTTGATTTAAATTGAAAAAAATAAGATTGCTGTACAAAATTTATCTCAAACGTGAGAACCGATTGCTTCTGTTGCATTCATGTAGTGAACACAGTTTAAATTCTATTGTGAATATAGTGTTTATGTTTTATATTGGAAATATTCTCCGATTGAAAATATATTTTCACTATATTGAAAATAGAAACTTCTATCAAAGGAAAACTGTAGATTTCCGGTCATACATGAAAACGTTATGTAGTAAAAATCGAAAAAAATGTAAATTTAACTATCTACATTTTATGAAATTTTGAAAATAATCTTATATTATAAGTGGCTTACATTAAAAAAATCAGTTTTGTAAATATTTACCCTATTGTTAAGTAATAAATTGAAATTCAAATGTACGGAGATAATCGTAAATATATAGTAGCAATTAAATTTCGTAAAGTAATTTGTATATGTTCACAATCTTAATTACAGGAAAGGCGATATTAATTTGGTATCCGGCGAGTGAGCGGTCGACCGGCCCGGCTCCGGCAACTTTAGGTCACTATGTTTAGATATAGTGCATAGAATAAGTGAGTTTGGGGGTCATTACGGCTTAATTAATGAAATTAGCAAAGTGAGAACAGACCCTGTTGCTAGCAGAACGGTTTGGGATTAGGAAACATATTCAATCTTCTCGATTATGCGGACGTCTACTCTACACTCGCCTACATTAATTCTGCCTGTTTTGTATGTTGATGGTTGAGTCGAAACTTTACAGAATGATGTTATCGAATTGTTGCATTGGACACCGGATACTGATGACGTCAGTCATTGATATTCGTGTGAAAGATCTCTACATGTGAACCGACTATATATGAAATTGTATGTTGATAAAATTTGTACGTGACAGAAAATTCAATTTTGCTGAATACAATGAAAGACATTTTTTTTTAGGACACAATTTCAAAGATTTTCGTTAATGTATTTCTAGATGTCATACCTATCTAGTAATAAAATAATAAATTAAGATTGCTACTTATTTCGCCTTCTATCTCTCTTAGATACATATACATATAATATAAAGGAGTCAACTGTTTCGTTCGAAACTGAAATATTATGATGTGTGAAACATTAAATGTACACTTGCTACTTGGAATTCTTTGGAGTATAAATTTATTCATACTAGTAAAAGTGTTCCTAATGCTTAACGCTGTGCCACTACGTTACCGCGGCTGGTTAACTTGTCACTAGCTATCAGTGTTTCTGCTTGAGCGGCAATGTCTGTTCCGTGTTCCGGTTCCGTTGTGACGTTGATGGTGTGCATAGGGTGGCGTAGCTACCAACCACTACCACCACAGTACCCGTACTGACGTCATAGTGAACGAGCCCTTTCAAAATCTTCCCAAGCAACAATACCTGTCAAAACGAGCGACGCAAATGCCTTTGTCTCAACTTTCACTTGAAGCGTGTGCTGATGGCTAAAACACTGAGCTGAATAATTAACCAGCACAGCGAATGCGCCATTATTTTTCCCTTATATTATAAACGAACGAAACATGCATTTGCAACATGGTATTTCAAACATACTGCTTTAATTGCGTGGTATATATTTCTATATACGTTTCAAGTACTAATAAATAAACATACACCAATTAATAATCTAAATAAATTTTCCTAACAAGTCTATATTATTTAATAATAAAAAAAATATAATTTCGCAGAAAAAATAAATACTCAAATAAAACTGCATGTTAAATATTTTTTTTAAATTTGTTATATTTAAATATATATTATAATGGCTGTTGCATAATGTAGAACACATTTTTAAAATTCCTTTCTTGATTCTTGGGTACGTCAATATCTGTCATTATTTTGCGCGTATTTATGTAAACGCCGCGGGTGGAATTAATTCTCCAAGCTACCTGATTCTAAAGTATGTCCGGAATGCGGCTAGGTATCAAAAATTCCTTTCCTTTCCCTATTTTCACGAAATGAGCTGATGAGACGTTTGATCTCTTATTTTTGGAAAAATATAGCAAACTTAATAGGTTTACCCTTAAGGTAGGTCTGGCTTAAATTGAAACAAACAAAAAAAATGCATACCTATATATAATTATTGAATAGATATTTTCTTTGACCCATCAGAAAAAAAAAGTAAATAATAAAATTACATGTTTCAATTTCCCGTTGTATATTAGTACCGGTCGGGTGTGATTGAATTTCTCATTGTCTGCAGTACTGTAACATACTTATCATGATGCGAATCGTTGCACGGATTTCATGTTACGTGAAAAGCAGCGCCGTGCGTCTAACAGTACGGCGATACTGCACTTGCGTTACGTTGCGTTCGCTTTTATCAATTCTCTAATCAAATATTTTACACTTGAACAATTACCACATTCCGCACCTGAGACTGGAATACTCGGAATAGTTTCCCAACAAATTGTAATTCACCCTTTCGAACTGATCACGTCTTGATGTAGATACGCCGCTAATATTGATCTACGAATACTTTAGATTTTAATAAATTGGCACTTCGTATAACAGGACTCAGATTCATTGGCGTGAATACATTTTTTTAGTAGCGCATATTTTACATTTTAGAAATACATTTTGATCAGTTGATTAAAATTCTAACGGTTCTGTCAATTTGATTAACATGCATCAGTAATTTTCAATTGCGTAGAATGAAAATTATATTTCAAGTGATTTCAACCTACAAAAAGAAACAAACGAATACAAATATTTAAATGCTCAACTTTACGTCTCATTCATGTAATTACAAAGAATATTAATTTATTAAAATGTTTTATTTTTAAGAAATACATCAATTTTAATACATTTAGTAGTAAAAATTACTAAAATTTTTTCATAAAAATGGATCGATTAAAATAATTTGCATTCGTATTCCACTATAACTGAAAGTGATTATTCACGAGTTTCAGCGTGTTATTTGAATAATAAAATGACTACAACCTATTTCAGTATGTGATAAAATCAGTGACGTTTTGACAATGAACGTAAAAGCGATGAAAGAGATAAGGTCTGATGCGCGCCATGTTGTCAAGATTTTGGTTTCCCTTTTTTTTGTTATTTTCTTTTCACGTTGTGTCCGTATGGTATGAATGAACTGAGTTTGCTTCTGGCAGCTACAACATTGAAATCCTTGAAGTTTCAAACATGAGTCAGCTACTGGTTCGATATACAATCCTTATAAAGAAATCATACATTTTTTTTCGTCACTTTGTGATGCCTGCAGCCATCAAAAGATCCGCATTTATTCGGTTCTGTTATTAACATTTCCTCCACGATGCATAAACTATTTCATATTTAAAACGAATACGACTATAACTATTTCACATACTTCCATTTTATTTACAAAATACTTCCCATTATCACGATATTACATATTGTAAGTTTTTTATCATTTACTACTTATAAAGTTTATGATTTTAAAAAATATTATACCAGAAAATAATTTTCTGATAAAGCTTGTATTACCAGAAAATTAGATGAATTTCTTGTATCAGAAATTAATTCACGAATCATTTTCTGGTAATAGAAATTCATTTTCTGATATCAAAAGTTTATTTTTCAACATACAGTAACTACTTTTTCATGATACAATTGTTGGGCAATTATAAAAAAATAAGCGGTCCATTTTGGTTGAATAAAACAATTTGAAAAACTGTTAAAACACTCTATATTAACATTCGATTATTCATGCTAGTCTGAGTGTAGTGTTAGCACTCGTTACAATAGCGTTACGCGCGCTCGCGCTAATCTCATGTATTCCACCTTTCCGCTTTTGCGAAAGATTACGTTAAAATTAATGTGCCATAGAGTTGTCACAAAACAACCGTTCGTTTTACGCAAATGTGAAAAATATGGAAATGTCAGAATTTCAAACAAGAAATCCTCTTATACATGATCTCTTTGTATGTTTATTTTTTGTTTGTATTTGTAAGTTTTTTATGTATCTTTGAATACAACAAGTAAAATTTAATATTCGTGAACAAAGTAGATATTAATTCCTTGAACAGGAAAAAAAGAAAAAATAATATATCTGTTTGATATATAAAAACGTTTGTATTTGACCAAAAGATTATTCTTTCAATAACAGCGATTTAAGAATACATGGAATAAACGACATTTTACAATTTATCGGTAACCGAAATGTACCACGTAAAATGAAACGAAAAGATAGTAAATAAAATAGAAGTTGAATAGTTAGTAATAAATTTTGATAACGATACAATGACGCGAAAATTATTTTTCGTTTTAAATGAGTAACTTTTTTCATTTTCTCTCGCAGGATAAATTTCTGTTGAGAATTTCTCGTAATTTCTAGCGGGCCGCCCATGACCTCGAGTTGAATTCCTCCCTACATAGCCAAGTTTTAAATTGATGAAACACGAACGTTGTAATTTGTACCTCCCACTTTCAGTAGATTGCAGACGCTATTTACATGTTAAGTTATTGTGGTGCTAAGCGTTTTCTTCATCTAACCAAACCATCCTTTTGTCGCACAACCGATTCAATCATTTCTATACGCGAACTTACGAATTGTATCATTTTAATTTGGTAATAAAATGTTGTCTGATGTAACTTGTCGTGCAAATTGATTAAGGAGATAACAAAAGAGATCATTTTCAGGTTGTATGTACATAAAAGTGAATTTATGTTTGTCTTACAATTAGAGAAAGAGAACATTTTATCTATAATTCCTTGCCATATTAAGGGTATTGCAAGTTTATTTGTTAAGAAATTCTGATATCATTTGATAGGTTTATCTATCTACATATAGTTTATTTAAGTGCCGACTGAAACGAGTAGTGTAATCTGACATAATATACGTAATTATGATTAAAGAATGTGACCCTAAATCCAAGACCCATTTTGTTTCCCGTCTCTCACTAGATCAATTAGATAACATACCTACAAGCGCAAAGAAGTACTGTTGAGTTACATCATCTAATCTATATTACTACAGTGGCGTGCACACATTTAATCCAAAATGCTACATAATTTTGCTTAAAAAGTTTATTTAATACTCAAAATGTTATAAAAATTAAATCGCAAGAGTGTCACAGATTATAATGTCATGGAGGTTAAAAATAATTAATACGTTAATATAATCCAAGGGTGGTGCGTTTAGTGTGTTTATATGCCAACCCTTATCACACACTACGAAAATCCCCACCTTCTCGTTAGGTTGCCGCCGTGTCTCATTTAATTCGGTGGGATTATGATGAATATATTCAGTGTCATCTCGTCCGCGTCGAAACAAAGCCTGAACACATCCAATCCACTCCGTTCAGTCTAGCAACATATTGCGAATATATGACAAGCACTGCCTAAGCAGCTTAAACTCTTTAGGTCTTGTTACAACGTACAGCAGAATATTACGTCACAACATTATTAATATTGATGAAAATACGAACAAAATTCACCCATATACTCTAATATCTTAGTAATGTCTATAAAATAGAAATTCTATTTTAGCTTCAATATAATAATAACTTGTTTTTTATTTAACTAGTTTTTTTTGGTTTTGTTGTATTTTCATCAAACATCTACTAAATAGAAATAGAATTTAAATTCTTGGCTTCATTATGGTTGAATGGAAAACAGAATAAATTGAAGTAAGGAATGCGCTAAAACCTTTGGTCACAGGTAGAAACAAATTCGAAAAGAATTCCAGCATTAATCGGAAACAGCAGCGTCAGAAGAGTCTCCAAAGCGGGTGACCATCAAAATGACATTAGTTATATATCTTGGGAAACGGGATTCCGATTCCACGTAACAAGATAAGCCCCGTGTTGTACACAAACCTCAGGTTGCCCCAAAGTAGATCAATGGTCGTGCGCTGGGGAAACAGACGTCCTATACCTATTCAACCGAATATGTTACAGCCAATAACGAATTTCCTAGCTTCATGTCCCTTAACGATATAATCTCTAACGACAACATGCGAATGATCCACCCGGCAGAGAAAGAGGGGCTTTGTTTGATATTTTGGTGGGTAATCTAATTCCAAATATAATTAAATGATTCGTCGTCATTCAAGAAAATTAGATACTTTTGCAAGGAATTTTATTTAATTTTTGAAAAACACCACTAGGAAATATTAATATTTTTAAATATTCCTAAAAGTTTTCTAGTTAAAGTATTTTACTTCCTTGATTTATTCATACGTATCATTTTCTATAGCGAATTTGTAAAATGATGTTAATAGAGAATTATTATCTTTCAAAAAATAATCAGTACCATTTCATCATAACTCTCTCTCTCTTTCTCTCAAATACACACATATACACACAAGTACACACAGATACACACAAGAACACATAGTTACACACAGACACACATAGGTACACGGTCGTGGTAAAAATAAAAATGCATCCGGTCTGCTGGATGGGTGATTAACATAAACCGAGTCACGTGACCGTAGTGGACGTCTCGGTGTTCTTGACTCGTATATTTGAGAATGTATTTATGCAGTATTATTTTACGAAAAATACAATGGCCTCTTTATGGATAAACATTGCATCGCACGCAAGCAACGAAAATAAAGACGAACTTTTGATGCAGCTTTTCGGTTTTTCAAAAAAAAAAAACATTCTTTGTATATCCCCGGATGACAATAGCGATAGTTTTTTTTCCTTTCCTTTCAAAGGCTCATGAGTATTAGATGGAACTGGCTATTATGTATTGGTTTCTCTATTCACCGGCTGTTCGTCTGACTTATGGTCAACAGAAGCATATTTTTGCAAAGAATATATTTACGGTCTTGTTCAAAGAATTCTATTATGTAATCTTCTTAAGGTACTTGAATCACGATAAGTACACCACAAAATTACGTTCACTAATAAAATATCTAATAATGCCACTTTCACATCTGGCTCAATTTGATCTAGCTCCTATTCGCTACTGTGCACCACTTACACAATCTTCATAAATAATAAAGATCTACTTTTCATTATTAGTGTTACGAATATATTTCTATATGTATAGTTTTTTTCTTGCTGTCGTTTATCAAGTAGGCGTTTTCGCTTGTTTTAAAAATCTTATTTGAAAAAAATGTTCAACTGATGATAGTGAATAGCATTCAGTGCCTAAATTAATAGCCTGACCCCATCCGAGCAGCTGTTCCTCATTTAAAACGTTTTAAAGTTATATTTTGAGTTGTATCTTCAAGATGGGGCCGGCTGCAAAAGGTAGAATTCTTTAGCATCCATGTCAAAAAAAAAATGATTATTTTCACTTCATGGGTGCCGCCGCAATACAATTACAGACCCAAGTCTCTTTGGAATACTTTAAGAATACCTTTGAGGACCCCAAAAATGGGCCAACCTCCGCATTTTTCGATAACAAAAGTATAATGAACGTGGGTATTGTACGTTCGAGAAGCGTGTCAATGTGTATGGCTGTCAAGTTTGATAAAAGAAATAACTGAAGTGTATTTGATGAAGTAGTGGAGTACTTATTTCTTTGGAGTCGTAGAAATATATTCTCTTGTATTTGAAGTAAATCACTATATTATTTGATGTGTGTATAATAGGACCAACAGTTGAATAGGGTGTCACAGGTATTGACAAAAGAAAATATTCGTGTGTAAATCAAAATCTATTTACTAGATCTTTATATATGCCTTTAGCGTTTTAAAACGAAATAAATCGTGGAAAATCTACGTTGGACCCGGCTGTATCCACTTCTTCACAATGCTCCGCATTCAAATGGCCGTAAATTTTATTTCAACTCTCACGCGGTTAAAATATGGCTATTAATATCATGTTTACAGTTTACCGTTCTCAGGTTTTTTTCTTTGTGATATCCATGGCAAAAAGACTAATGTTTCTTTGATTTTTTCACCTTAATTCATTGCTGATATAATCACTCAGATTAACATAACGTTGCTACTGTATTTTTTACCAACATAACATCAAATACTAAAAGATATTTATCGCTGCCTTTAATTCGTCATGCAGATTATATCGCTATATTCTTATAAAAAACACTTCAAAAGTTTCAATCCAAAATTAAACAATTCCATACAATATTAAGGATGTCATTCATCTAAATTTATTATTTTCCAGATTTTTTTTATAAATATACACTTATGCCCGGTATTATAAACGTCAAATAACTAAAATACTAGGTAGATTTTATTTGGTAACCAAGTAATATACTTTACTCTATAGATTTCCGTATTATAAACGAAAAATAAATTTACTTCGCTAGTAAATCTCACAGTTAAACTACTCCCATGAATTTCTAGATAGTAAAATTTATTCTGTCAATTACTTGACAGCTTCGTGTTTTGTTTTTATTTAAAATATTATAATAATAACCGATGCGAAATTTGCAATATTTATATATTAATCATCTATTGATGAATAGATGAACTAAAATAGTCGGTAAATCTCCTAATAGTTAATTTACTTGTAAGATTCTTTTATAACACGCAAAATTATATTAACTGTGTAAGTAAATTTAGTTCCATAGTAACTAATTAACATTTATTTTGTTCTTTATAATACCGGGCCTAAGAGAATAATAATAATTATCCTATATCGCACAATATATTGTAAACATGTTCTCTGATCATGGTATAGTATGGTATTTAAATGACAACATATCAGAAAGTGATTTTTACGTTTTATATATGATAATACTCGTAAAAAATATTTCGTGTAATTTCAATAATATTGAAGTTTGATTTGAGTGTGTCACGCTGGCGTTTTTATCGATGAATAAAATTCGTAAGCTGCATTTATGACACGAAATATACAATATGTTTCTATGTATACGTCAATGTCAACTGGTGAATATCACCTTTTCAATTCGAAACGTTTATTGAATACTGTAAATGAACAGACGCGAAAAATGTAACCGCACACAACACATAAAAGCGCAACAGGTTTTTGATACGCGCGTTGGAATCGTTGTGAGAGTTTGTAACTAACGAGCGATTATCATAACAGAGCCGTTGCACTCATTTTATTTATATAAGATGTGAGGTCAATGCATTTTTCGAATCAGTTTTTGCAGAAAACGAATCTTTCAATCACTAAATGATTTACTTAATTCTCAAATTCATGAACAGATACGTTCATAGTACGGTGTTAGTTGTCGTTCGCTCGTAAGATCAAAAATTGTCGCACCTTCTCCTCTAAAGATATTAGGCGGATTGACACCAAATTTGGTCAAATTAATCTATGGGTCCAAATTTCATGCCACTTGCATTTTAAATTTGGTATATTAATATGAGAAAAATTTCGAAAACATATAAAAAATCTACGATAAATTCCAATATGTTTTTGAACATTTTTCAAAATATATAATAGTGGTATGGACAGCTGTAAAAAATGCCAGTGATATTGTATATTTATGCAGATATTTGTCATTTAAAACATTGGATATTGGCGAAGGCAAAGTATGTTATGTGGACATTTTCAAATAGTTTTTTATGGAAATCGAAAGGCGACTAGAACAAATGTTTAAATAAAAACGAGTATTGTAAACTGGTCTGTGACCGATCGGAATGCAATGTTAAAAATATTTGAACCATTTTGAGCAGATTGAATTAGAGAACAGTGTTGGTTGCATTGCCGGTGCTAACAGTGATGGCGAGTATCGGCGGTCATTGACTCCGCTCCGATACTGCCCCAGCGGAACGCCATTTAATTACTGGTTGTGTTCATTTCGAATAAAGGAATATATGCACATCAAATCAAACATCACATACCAACGAAATAATCAAATATCGGTGACTCATTTATACCAAATCAGATTGGAATACCGTATTACCAAACACAAACTTCTATATTTTGTTGTATACACAAGGGCCTATAAACCCATCTCCATTAATATTATTCGATTTTTAAAGATTTTAGTTAAAAACGTTCCACACAAGGATTCTTATAGCACTACACATTTTGCGAATTATGCAGAATTATTATAAAATATAAAAAAAAAGTCTTATAAATTTGATTGTATAATGCGAATAAAAAATATACTGTGAGAGCGATAACCTAGTAAGATTTCGGAATTTCGAAAGGAATGTATGCGCGCATATATGAATAAAATTCTACTCTAGCGTAGCGTCGTGTCATCGTGTAGATTGACCAGGTAGATAAGGCTGGAAAACACTTTTAAGTAATTGAATTTCCACGCTCGATGATATTCCTGCAAATGGTTTTGGTGTAGATGCTAGTTACCTTGAGTTTCTGTGTATGGCCACATTGGCAACAACAGTACGACAGGTAATCCGGCAACGTCGGTACGAACTTGAGAACGTCGCAGTTACCACTATAATCGTCGACCAGTTTGCGATAGTGAACTCGAAATATCGGTCTGCTGGCCGCGCTCGTCGAACTCTTGCTGAGTCTTCCCATGGTTCAACTCAACACCCCCACATCCTTATCGCACACTCGCACTGCTATGTTGAGATGCACAAGAAACCCACATTTGCCGCGGAACTAGCACGCCGAACAGATTTATTCTAAACACATTTCGCCGCGAACTCACCACCAGTTTGTTAGCTTAGTTGTCTTCAAATCACCACCACAAAAACTTCACTGCTCCATAGTCTTTATTTGCCACACTAATCACGGTCATTGGGAACACTATTCTTGTCGAGGATTTACCAATCCAAGGTGTATCCTACACTGTTAATTAGATTTATCAAATGTATCTGACTCTATATTATTTCTATGACTTCTTTTAATTATTTCATTTGAAGCTATTTCGTTTAATATATGCAATTTGCATCAAAAAAATCGAACTTTGGAATATGAATTTCTAGTTGGAATATTATTGGAATATAATTAGTTTTATTCACTTTCATGTATAAGTATTCCTTGAGTTTGATGTTATTAATTTAATGTTGAAAGTCTTCGTTGGAACATGCGAATATCTTTATTTAAGAAATTCCCTTTAATTTGAAACACAATATATCGTTGCTTTCTGGCTTCCAAAATAATTAATTACGAGTTCCTGTTAACGCAAAGACGCCACTTTTGAAATATTTAATGTTTCAACACTAAGGTTCACTATATACATTTCCGATCACCAAAAGCACTTGCAAATTATTATGTCGAATGGATGGCTGTCGCAATTCTTCACAAAAACTAACTAGAAAGCGTAATCACGTATTAAAGTATTTAGTTCACTGCGCGCCGACTGCTCTTCTAGTACTTTGAACACTATCTGCGCAGACAATTCCCGTGGGATAGATAAAATACACCAATTGTAAAATTTCAGGTCCCGTTCCGCAGGCTGGTTGGAATGCAAGAACGCACGAATGGTCGTGTATGCCGGCCGTTATACAGCCATTGCTACGTACTGGCAGCCTCGACTGTTGAGAGTTGTTGGCTGCGTGGCTAAGACCTCGGCAGCGCGGTGTGCGGGTCAGGAGAGTCGCTCCTCGTGCCCCTCTTCACCCCGCAGCATCATGGTCCCCATGAGATGCTGAGTCCGCGGCACGCGGCTCCATCCTTGGCAGCTGCTGGAGTCTTTGGAATGCTGTCACTGGTCACCCGATGAGATCTCTTGCGTTTATTTGCATAGTCAGCAGAGTATTTGAAACATTCAACTCCTATTACGGTTCTATTCATTTCTAACGCATATCGCAATTATGAGCTTTGTATTATTTATGGTTTCATTTCTATTTGTGGATACAATAATATTTAGCGTGATCTTATCTACGGATAAATGGGCTGCGAATTCTCAGTCATTACGTACTATATTGCAAAATTGAATGATATATGTAATGTTGGGGTTTTAGGATTTTTCGAGGCATTAGCCAAATATACAAATGAAGTCTGTCTAATGTTTCTGGATTATCGAGATTTACCATCATATTATTATAATTAATTTCGAGTGTTTGCTCAATAAAGTATTACAGTATCGTTAGTTGCTCGAGCTTTAGGAAATTTCATATTTTGGAATTGGTGGTAAAAACGAGATTCTTAAAATTTTTATAAATTCTAAATGTACTCAAAGCGATACACAAAATACAAAGGTAAAGTAATGTTCAATTGGAGAGTGACGTTCGTTGTTTGTATGGGTACAGAAGCTATGTGATAGAAGATTCATGTGCAAGACCTTGACATTTCATTCTTGCGTACCCGATTCGCATTGCAGTGCCGCCATATTAGATGCGATCATTAGACTGGAACGCTGATTTGCGAGCGACCATAATTCTTTAACGCTGACATCAAGTCCCGCCTAATTTCTGTATGTGCCGATGTTAACACATATAGCGAACATGTACGCATTTCTGTATCATTAGAATTCAAAATTAATTTACAACGGTTAATGATTTCACGTAGCATAAATCACTTTTCCAAAATTTATTTTACATTACAATATTTAACGGCTAACTGAAATCGAATTTTGCAGTAACAAAATGTGATATGGAAATAATAAATGATGCTTTGGAAAATATTATTAAACGACATTTGGCTGCGACTTTTGTATATATTGATTATCACATGTATATATGTTAGTAACCTTGAAAACTTTCTCGACCAAAAATAACACGATTAAAATGCCATATGAGAGTTGTAGCAGGTGGGGCATTGTTAACTCCAACCGCTATGAAATCTGATCAATAAAATAGAGGCGCCCCTTTGCCACCTACGTGTGGTCCCCCAAATCACGTATTTTATGTCACCGAATGGAAATAGTACGTGGCTTGCTAGGCAGCTCTCCACATTTCACCAGCAGCTCGGCGAATGGAAAAACTCATAAAACGTCCAGTGAACGAGCCGAAATAAAATACGTTATAAATATCACCTTGTAGTTCTACAAGAATCTAGACTTAGACTTGAATTTGTAGACCATTGTAATTTTACCCAAACTGTATCATCTCGAACTTTTCTTGAGTTATAATCATACATAAATCAATTCCCAAATACACTGATTGAAAAACTTTTGAAATGTACAAAATTTATAAATTTGTTCATGTTTATTAGAAAATTATCAAATTTACAATGTTCTTATAATCTAAGTTGTTAATAATTATTAAAGCAATAACTTGAATAAAATTTAATTTTCCTTATTTCTCCTGTTTCCAAATTTACAACACATGTAAATGATACTAGTTCGTCATGTTTAAGAGTATTTAAATAAATCAAACCATTTTCAGAATATACTTGCGTACATATATGTATATACATATATAATGAAAGTACCAGGTCTGTGTATAGGTCCGCTTATAACTTATATAATATATCCCGAGTTTCCGCACTATATACAACGAAAAGATGAAAGCGAACGTGCGGAAAGTGGTCTAAATGGATATTCGCGAGAAAATTTCGCACCAAATGGACCGACCTCCGCGCCGCTTCTGTACGCGAGAAGACGCTAACGACATACACACCAATTCTATACACCGAGGACGCACACAATAACCTCACCAAGTATGCGAAGAATGCGTAAAATAGTTTCGAGGGTCGCCGAGCGTGGTAGCTAAGTTCGCGAACCGAACAATTCACTTATAGAGAAGGTCTCGTATTCAACAGTCACAGGTCGTTCGATTCTAAACACCTTTTACAATACGGAAACGTTTGAACGCAACTCTACGCCTCTGTGCGTTACATTCAACGATTCATAAGTACTACATATTTTATCACTAGTTATGAGTTATTATTAAAAGTTGCATTTGTGTAACTTGTAATCAACAAAAATTGCACCCTCAAGCCTGAAACTGCATGTCATAGAGTGCCCTATAATATTCTAGTTAACATCATGTAAGCTGTAATATAAGCTGACGCTGTTATAGTGTAAAGTGGCGAGTGAATGTATATAGATTTACTATACACGTCACTGGCTCACACACAAACAAAATTTATGTTCACAAAGGTATATACGAAGCAAACCCCTCTCATTATCCTCATCTCTGTCATAGTGGACATTAGCTTTATGATAGCGCTTCCGTTCTAACGATCATTGATGGTGTTTCGGTTTCCTATTGAACTTGCATTTACAAAAAAATCAATAGAACGTAAAGCACAATACAGAAAAGGGTAACTATAATTAGGTTCATTAGGTCTAGTTACATCATTAAGTTAAAATTAAACTGCAGATAATAATTAACAATATCGAACAGCGATATTGGAACACAAAATAAAATTTCAGTTTGTCGAATTTTAAACGAGGTTTTGGTCATAATTTAGTACATATTAATTTCGCAAAACTAAAATATTTACATAAATTAACAAATGTAGTACAAGGGCAACGTTAATGTTAGCTAATCAATTAACATATTGATTTAATTAATAAATGATCGAAATGGCGTTATTTTAGTTACCAACAACAAGCACCGTGGATTGCATATGCTTAGGCGTTAATCATTAATACTAATATAATATGTATGTTTTATGTCATGTAATTGAATTAAATTATAATAAATATGAACTATAAATCTAGATAGATAACCCATATCTTAATTTATAGTTTACTCCTTTTGTTATATCAGGAGTAAACTATAAAAAAGTACAACTATAAATTAAGATGATGGTTTACCAAAATATCTAGATTTATAATTCATATTTATTTTAATTTAATTCAATTAAATGAAATAAAACATACGGTTAATGTTTTACATGATGCTGGTACTCAATGAAAAATTAAGTCCAATTTAATTAATTGGACAAATACAAATCAGACAATTATTTTTTTACTAATTTACTAATTTAAGTAATAATGATATAATTATGTCTGACAGATAGAAATAGAGGCATAATTGACTACCCAATTATAATAAATAAGACGAAACTATGATAATATTTAGCATAATAAAAATATGTGAAAAATTAATATAGGAAAACAAAATTGTCCATAAAGTTGAAAAAAATGTAGGTAAATTATGATTAATTATAATTTAGAATTATATTTAAAACTCTTGTAATTAAGCATAATTATAGTAGTTATAAACAAAAAGGTTAGTAATGTATCTATATTAAGTAAACTTGTGAATAAAATAAAGTAAATGAACATCCACTTTTTTAAAATTCATTTAACTTTTTTCCGTAAGGAAGAAATAACCATCGTCAAAATACAAATACATTCTTCACTATTTATGATCGAATTTATATATGTATAGACGAATTTGCTATAACATAGTTGTACTTATTTTGTAGCTTACCTATAGACGTGAGAAGCTTATCTAGCAATTTTTCGGTAGGTTTGACTTTGAATTTAAAAGTTGTTGTAGAAGGCTGTGCTATTCGACGGGAACGACCACTGATAGCCCTGCGAACGTTCAAAAAGTACATCTACCAAACTTTGCGATAAAAGTACTTTAGAACCCCACAATTCTATCTATCTTCATGGAGCTGCCGCACCGTTAAGGAGAAGGTTAAATACAGAAGTTTTCAATATAGAAATATTGTAGGGCACTTCGATATTTCTAAAAGTAAAGTGCTCTCTGCTTAATTAAAAACTATTTACTGATGACAAAAACTTTCTTGTTTCTTGTTTTCTAATTGGAATACATCAGCTGTCTTGGAGTTTCAAGACGAACCAGGTGAGCATTCTCGTCAAACATTTTAACTTTATAATTTAATATTTTTTATTCGAGAAATTTCGCTTAACTTTAGAATTAAAGTTAGTCAATTTATAAAATTGAACAATAAATTTAATTATGTATATATATATATATATATATATATATATCCCTTCGCCCTGCAACTCTATATCTTTACATAATCACATTTTTATTTTTCTTTTATTTCGTTTGAGCATGATTTGTTTTTAATTCAATATATTACATTAATTTTTCATTAAATATTCTCACAACATTATCAATATATCTCAATGGACAAAGTCTTTTTTAATTTTTCTAAAAAAAAATCTTTATCATTATTATATTTACGTCAGCCAAATATCAATTAATTAAGATGAGTTTCCCCTTAGTGAATGCGTTTCAATATTAGCTCTATTCGTTTCGCTGGACGAAAGCTTAAGTATTAATTTTATTCACTTAACAAATGAAACCGAACGAAGTCAGATGAAGGCGATTTTCTTTAATTTAAGCATAGCAATACTTACTTATTACTTCGTATAAGTGAGTAAAAATGTGCAAACCAAAAAGTATTTATTGTAATGCTTTGTTTTGACAATAATGAATACTGTGGTTTCCGAAAATTTCGGTTTTGATAACAAGTAAACAGATCAAGCATCCGCATGACCTGCTGTTGTAGCGATGAAAGATTGAATTGAAAATTCCGGATAAAACCCAATAACATAATTCTGAATTTCGCATCGTGGCCGGAGCCCGATATGTGCGCCATCGTCAGCGTGCGGAAACTGTGAAAAGCAGTTTATACCCTTCTCGTGTGCTGATATTTCAGCTTTACGAGATTCCGTATATACATATCATATACAGCACGTATGTATATACGAATATACACGAACGTTCGTGCTACAGCCATAGGCGAAGAGGCACCAGTGAAAAGGATTATAATTATTATCCATTCATAGGCATCCAGGGACGTGCGCTACTGAAACTGAAACCGCAAAACACGGAGTAGTAAAGAAAATTAAAAACATTTTTTTGGTTATAGTATTTTATGGAGTCTAAAAATAATAATTTTAAAAAAGTAAATGGACATCATTTTCTATATAATTAGGATAATGAAATACCTTTGCGGCGCACTTTATGCTAAATTTTTGTACTTAATTAGTCGCGCAAAATATGATAATTTTTTTTTAACTTTCATCGTCGACCCGATCGAAATTTTAATGGAAATATATATTTTGACCTTCCCTGCATCAATTCTCTACAGCCTAAGCGGTGATGGTAAAATTTTGAAACTATGTACTTAAGACCGGAAGAGCATGTTTACTCTAGTTTAGTGTGTTTGTGTCTGAAAGAGGGGCGGGGAGAGAGGGAGAGAAAGAGAGAGTGTGAGTGCGTGTATGTGTGTCTGTCCACCATTGCGGATATATATTTTAACGCAAAAACCGCTCATTATAATGATAATTATACAATATTTATGTAATATTAAATAATTTAGTGTAAAACAGACCAATAATACATATAGTCTTAATTTAAATATTTGCAATTTAAAATATTGAAAACCAATGAAAATATTTGTATAGTTAATAAAATGATAAAAACCCTCCATTTAATTTTTCTTGTGGCCAATATTATCATTTGGATTACGTACGAAAATCTATGTTTTCCAGAAATAGGCACGCATTTTCCGATCCTCCGAATCGCAAATGCATTACTAAGAATGCTAAAGTGTTGAAACGTATTCCCTGGATCTAGAACATATCCCATTTTGTATCCAATGGGCACGTTCATTGTTTGATAAGCAAACAAAATGAAAAAAAACATTCAATAACCGTTTTTTTTTTCTTTGCAAATTTCTACACTGTTACAAATGTGTATCTACTAAAATTGTATTTTTATTTTGTTGTACAATATAAAGCAAATGTATTTGACTCCAAAATCGATATGGGTAACGCGTATTTGAATATTGATGGTGATTTATTTATGATGTTAAACTAGAATGATTACATGCTTCAATAAAAGTGTAATTAATAGCTTGATACCCGAACATATTGATTAAAAATAAAAAATAAATGATGAATAATTTATAATATTAAAATATAATAGTTTCAAATATTAATTTTTGGCTCGCTGTATGTATAAATTCAAATTATTTATTATTTACCCATAATTTGATACTGAAAATATTAAAATACACTGAAAATAGTTAAGTGAGCTGGAAATATTGGTGCTTGAAATGCTTGCAAGAAATACAGTATGCATTTTATATTATACTTTGTGCCATAAAACAAATGTTGAGGACACAATTTCATTTTCTGCATGTAATATAAAATAATGTGTATTCGTTTCGTAAATATTTTATAACCATTCAAAAGCTTCACGAAGATGCTGGTACATATTCGAAAAAGCCGAATGTAACGAATCCCAGAACGAGTTAACACACTTCCGGCGGAACCTATATCGCACTACTCAGTTTTGATGTATTTATTGTGTCATTAGTGTCGCAGCCTTTCAAAGGAACGAGAAGACGCGAAAAAATATACAAAGAACAGAGCACCACTTAGCAATACAGATGAAACTATTGAAAACAGACGGCTGTGCGCTGGAATTAGTTCCAATTATGTTGAATACCTAAACAAGTTTAAAACAATGAGAAGAAACGCATTTTTTGTTTGTTTTACAAGTTGTTGAGTTAGATTATCTGGTCTCTTGTTGAAGAAATGGTCTTTGATGTCACATTTACTTTGTATCTCGTTTAGATGAAATAAAACACAAGGTTCTGTGTGCAACAAAAAGGAAATTCTAGCAAAAATAGTTTAGCGGAATGTTTCAGCGTTTATCTGTTACAATAAAGAAACTCATATTAAACAAAACTTTACGTATTAAGGATTAATTATTATTATTTTTTAAGAAATTTCAAACAAATTTTATTTGAAATTCTAGTATTATTTATTATTATTTTTGCTGTAAGTGCAACCGATTTTGAGTTATTGCAGAAACCGTAAAAAAGACTAGAGTAAACATGCACTTTTTTTTAAAAATAGGATCAATCGTTTAGGCTGTAGAGCGCTCACACACACACACAGACAGACGTCATACCAAAAATAGTCGAAGCATGGAAGGTCAGTAGGTATATTTTCGTTGACAGATCGATTTTTATCATGATTAAAATACTTATTTATACTTCGCATAAGAAAGTAACAAGCAGTAACTATAAAATTTCAATGGTGAATACCTAATATACTATTTATTAAAAATACATTTGTTTATGATGCTTATGTATATGAATAATATAGTAATTTGCAAAGTTTGTCTATGCGCCAACACTGCACTATGATGTTATATGAACTTTGACTGGGATGTGTTCCGGAGAAACTTCTTGGTTATTGCTATACTTCGTGGACAGTTCGTAACATATGCGGTATATATTTCCGAGCTGAACGGGGAGATACTATAAATGCCGCGACGAATACCGCATATACTATCCGCCGGGCAGAAGCTACCGACCATTCGTGGTATCTAATGTCATGTTTAACTATCTGCAGCTGTTCTCCAAACGATTTCTTTATTTTTAAAACTCTTTACTGCACGTGGAAGCTGTTATAAGCAACTGAACGAGCCACACATACAAATTATGTACGCCAATATCTTGTTGGACGTTTTGTGAATTATTGAAAATTAATATAACAAAGTTTGACAACGAGTTTTTCCAAATTACTCCGTAAGAACATATGTTATCAGTGTGAAGAAAATGTCATATTAAATGACAGTTTTAATAAGCTTAGCAACATATTATAACTAATCCAAACAGAGCTTTACTGGTTTTAAAAGCAAGTGCGTTGTATTATTCTGACAGATGAAATGCTTCATTTCTTGCTCTAATTGAGATTAAAACATACTGAAATCTATAATCACTGCCAGGCTTGTTGCGCGGTCGAAGAAAGTAGGGCAGAAATTTGCTCCAGCAATAATTTAAACACAACTATTTCATTTCACACTTATCTTTTTATCAGTGGAATGATCAACTGGGGATATCGTGGAAAATGTTTGAAGAGATTCATACTCTGCAAATATCATTTAAACACGGCCTTCTTTGATAATATATAAATATTAAACAAACAAAAAAGAGCGAATATTTAATTTTATGAAAAGCAAACCAGTATCAACGTTTTGTGTAAACATCATTTTTCTATTTTATTTCAAAATACATTTATTTTAATTATATTTTTTCATTAACAGACCCTTTTTCGGTTAAGCAGCAATTTAAATTTTCATGCAGTGTTTTATTATTATTATATACTATGGGATTTAAATTTGCGAGAACAACGTTTTTATAACGATTTTCTTAGTTACGAGATGAAATAGTTGGAAGATGGTAACTTAATGCTATGCAGTTTAAGTTCAGTGAAGCGCAGACTGTTGTGTAGGAATATGATACCAGCGCATCGAGACGAGACATTACGTGACGAATTTTGCCACGGCTAGGACCTAGACAATACCTAAGGACATGAAACTATTACGTTGTTTCGCCACTAGAATATGTAAACGTAAAACAAAATCTAAGATTAATTAATTTAAAAATAATTACTTGCAATTTGTACTCTAAATACACGCTACACTAATTATTTATTTTAATTTTAGAAAACTGGCAATATTGCCTCATGAACGAAATTTTAAGCGTATTATAAAGTGTGTATATTATAAATAAATATCTATAATGTCTTATACTGAACTTTCTTATACGTATTTTGTTTAGATGAATGAAATACATATTTTTAATATTTTACTAACGTTTGAAATACTTTTTTACTAAATATATTACTTACAAAAGTTATTAAATATCAAATTCCAAATTATTTGAATCTATTTTGTTTTTCTGATAAACATTTGACATGAGCCATAAAATACATCTAATGTAAAATAAATAAAATAAGAAGTAATTTCAATCGTTTTCTTGTAACTGGTATAAATTTTTTAATGCACATTTTAAATGAATAATAAACAAAAACATACAATATATCGATATTAAATAAATTTCTCTTGAGATATATAGCGTTGATTGTGTGTGAAAGTATGAATAATATAAACTTCGCAAGTTGAATTTTCCTATCGCCTTGCGGTTTATTGGTATTGCGAAATTAGCATCGTAGCGCGCGCGTTAATTTCCTTCAAGGGGAAATACGGAAATGAACCAGCGTCATTACGAACCAATAAATCGTGAGTAATATCATGGTATTTGCAAACTAAAACACCGCTTATGAGTGTAAATAAGATTTGTTTGCTCTTCCAAATAATATAGCAATTATTTTTGATTAAACAGTATTATGTTTGCTGCATTGTTATTAAATTCTAAACTTACTTGTTCGGATGTTTTTGTAATGAACGAATGACAGAATTGAAGACTGAAATGTCCTTTGGGTTCTCGCGCCAGGAAGCTGAATTGTGCGTGTTCCGGTTCACACGTGGCGTACGATATCCGGCGCAGCGCATGCGCCATTTGAACACTCTGGAACAAAATATTTAAATTCAGACGCTGGTTACATTAATATGCAAAAATTATTTAAGCCAGGTTTATCATTAAGCGTAACTGAACCTCGTGTTTAGGAAAAACTATGAGCGAAATGTTTATGTACTATATTTTATTGTGTTGATAAGGATTTTTTCATTTAACGACCTCATATTATAAGGGTAAATTCAAGTGTTTACTCATGTCTGACGTGACTAATAAAAGATAATACTTTACTTTCGTGACGAAAATGCGTAATAATTATTTAAGTCAAGGGTGTGTTTTTGTTTGACTACAATTTATGATTATTGACATTTAACATGGAAATGCTGTCAACTTAACCGAACAATATTGAGGACATTTGTGCGGAATTGGTCATAACTTATACGTTAATAGCTGGATCTTGGTGAGGTTGATTACCTAGTTTGTAATCGAGTTGTTCGAAAGCAATTTTGAAATAATATTTAGAGGTGGAAAACTATTTGTATTGAAGAAATGTTTACTGACTTCGTTAAAATGGATTTATTTCTTGGAAAAAGTGCAAAAATGGAGAGAAAAACGGTCTGCTGGAAGTAATGGCGAGCGAACGAAATTGCGACAAGGGATTCCTCTTACGAAATTGCTTCTAAATACGGTAAAATAGCAAGATTCTATTTTTATTAAGGTGGACTTTAGAAATTGCTATTACGCTATAAAAATCGTATTAAATACACCTTATTTATTCATAATTTTTTACAAATTAATTTAATTAATGCAATTATAAGTAATAACAATACATAAATGAAATATGATTTTTAACAATAAACAAATGCTTTTGAGCTTTTAACGATACAAAATCAATTATTATTTTAGAATTTTTAATTTATAAATAAAACCACGTACTTATAGGTTTTATTTTAAAAAATAATACTTTTAGTTATTATAAAAAAAATTAGGTATGAATAGATTTACAGTTGTTGACTTCTTATTGTTCACCTATACAGCATATTTTTTTCCATTTCCTTGTAAGCTCTGAAATATTTGCTTAATAAAATATGTGAAAATTTAGGTCAAAATAGAGAAGCAAAGGTACGATAGAGCACCGGTGCTCTTGTATTTTGTTTTTCCTCATTCCATCGTGGATACGGACACGTCGGTCGCCGACAATGGATTGTGGAATTCGGTCGAAACGAACTTTATTGCAGATTCCTTCTGCTGAGCCTTTTTACCAGCACTCCATTACATGGCAATTAGTTCTGGAGGAACGAAGATGGGGGTGCTGCCGTTGACAGGTAATTCAAATGTATGTAGTTATTTTCGGTGATGACTCTTGACTGTTTTCAATTAAAACAACTTGTTTTCCAGCAGACGTGTCACTTTTTTATTTGCAAAGTGACCAAGACTCTTTTACTCATAGAAAGTTTATCTGAAATCGACAAATTGAAAAATGTATTAATCGTTTTTTTGCATTTATTTTATTTACCGTCATATCAGAATGCGATTGACATTTTAATACTAACGTAAATGTTTTTCGATAGTTTCACGTTAAAATTCTAGCATCAATTCGAATTTCTAAATATATTATATAATTTTATCGTGTCAAATCGAAATCTTTAAATAAAATCCGTGATGTTATACTTTTAATGTGTATTATTGTATAGAGAAATTAAAAAAAATAAATAAAATATCTATATGAATAAAGTAAATATTGATTTATAAACAATTTAATAAAATGTAATTAAATATAGAAAAAAATTGGTATTTGTCTATTAAATGTAATAATAGATTGAAAAACCTATTAGTACAAAGAAAATATTGGTGCAACAAAAGTGAAAAATAAATAATGTAAAACAAATGCCTCGGACCGCGTCCTTTCAAATGGGATTTTAATAATTTCACTAGGAAATATACGTATCGTTACCGAAACAATAGAGTAAACCCATGTTATATCAGCGCACCAGGTGATATACGGATAGAATCCATTGTTTGTCGGGCATTTATACGTTTTATTGTGAATTTGAATAGGGCAGGGTAGGGTAGGGTTTATTGGATGAATATGCGAGCACCCTCAGCAGTGGTAGTTTGACCATTGTTTTATTTAATAACGTATAATGTTATAGTACAAACATAAGACTTGTCACAAACGCTACCAAAAATAAATTTATATATATATATATATATATATATATATATATATATATATATATATATATATATATATATATATATATATAGATATATATATATATATATATATATATATATATATATATATATATATATATATATATATATATATATATATATTTATATATACTGAAGTTTGTTTTATAAATGAATAGTAATTAAAAGCGTTCAGCCGTTGCTGATATCAAAATTAATTCAACTTACATACATACATCTATCATAAAGTTTCTATCTCATGCATATTTATAGCGTGTAACATTACATGCTGGTTGAATATAATATATGGTCTGAATCTATTTTGTTTTCATTTACGTTTGGTAGGCTTCAATGCGCAACTTTGTAGATATAATATTACTAACTAAATCGCCAACGTTTATCAATATGGAAAATATAATGCATTAATTATATTCATTACTAAGCTGACATTACATTTTTAATATATGTACATATTCAAAAAGATAAGTTATGGTTTATCTCTGATAATAATATTACACCGGCAAACCATGTAGAATCAGTGTACTTGGTCGACAATAGCTATGTTTTTTTGTTAATTTACAATTATTACAAATAAAAGTGCATTAGTATTGTATGTCAATTTTTTTTTCAATCAAACATATATACTTTTATAAAAACATATCGCATTGTACAAAGGTGATATATCATCTGTCGGTTTCTGTCGAGATTTACAGCAATCATAGTGTCCAAGGAATGGAAGCAAAACAAAAGGAGGAACTGTTTGTTTACTGTCATGTTACTATTGGTAGACTTGGCGAGTTCACAGCTCTTGCGTTTGCCGATCCTTCAGTGATCAATGGATTCTCGGTACGATGGTTGTGAAAAATGAAACGCCATGTCGATTTTGAAATGTTGCTTCGACCACAGATCTATTGTCAGTTTCTCTACGTGTTGAACTACATATTTTTAATTTATATTTTTTATTTGATTGTTATTAATGGTTTTATTGTAACAAAAGTTTGATTACGTTTTAAACAACTATTTCAAAATGTTGTAATTATAATGATGTAAAGCATGAGGGTAAATTGTATTTGGTACACAGGTGGGTAAAGTATCTCGTCTCTCGTATCGTGGATCATCCTAAGCCGCCCACAAGCGAAATTAATTATACTAGCAGACATGACAGTTGACAAACAAATTTCGCACGTCATCTGTGTCTGCGTCTACAGTATATTCATTCGGACCGAAGTATTAACGTCATTTAAGCGGGTAACATTAATCTTCTTTGCTCTGGCAACAATGGAGAATGGAAGTGCCGGATTTACTGGTGACTAATTGTGCGAACACCGAATTTGATATTAAAATACACCTTTTCCGTATTTCAAGAGGGTATGAAATACAGACGCTTTGCTTTAATTGATAACAAAAAAAACAAGTTTCTGGATTTTATCTTTATACATGTCGAAATTCGGAATTTAGCTCTACCAGAATATGCTTATAAATAGTTTATCGAATTATGTGTTATTAATAAGGTCTTGTAGCACCGACCTTGTACTTTAAAGTAATTTGGTAGAGTAGTATTTGCAGATTCGACGTCAAATCTCAGGCCGCATTGGACAAATGGACTGGATGATAATCAGTACATCAAGCTATGGTACTAATGTTCACTGTTCAACGAGTATTCTTGTATGCTTTTAACGGCACTGTGCTGTCTCGAGCTTCCGGAAGTTTGTCCATTTGCACCCGGAGTCCGTTTCGAGAGCGCTAACAGTCGCAGGCAAATAAACCGACCCTGACTAATATGTACATACATTCAATACAACCAAAGTTTAAATTATCAAACAGTATTATACGTTGATTAGAATTATAAATTTGTTCTACTATAAATTTTTATGAACGTATAATGCCTGAAATTTGTTCTGTAAAAAATATAAAATAAAACAGTCTAAAAATGCAGCTCTATATTTTTAACTTCGTTAATGGAACTCAAACACAAATACACACAACACACACACACACAAATACACATACACACACACACACACACATACAAACACATACAACACACACAACACACAACACACACAGATAAACCCCAATCCAAAAATCGAGATCGAATTTTTTCAATATTACAATACTTAGGTACTTATTACTTCGTATAAGAAGATAAAAAATAAAAATTGCTACTATTGATCTTTAACCTTTTAAAGTATAGTTTCGATTATGTAAATATACGTAATTTTCTTCATCTCGCAATATAAATTAGAATTATCTATATGCCATGTGTTATTTAAATTTTGACGACCACTAATTTTCAATTATTTATGAAAACAAGTGTATGAATGTATAAAGCACATATATAACAGAAAATACATATATAACAGAAAAAGGATATTTTCTGGTGGCAACAACTGGAGAGCAAGGTAGCGCTAGTACTTTTTAATTGCAATTGTTTGGCATACTTTTTGTACGTAATTAGCAATAAAGTTTGTTGACACGAAGGCGAGCGTTTAGACCATTTAATTGTGTTCACAAATGCAAACGGGTGCGGCCGACGATCTACGATGCAAAAAATCTTCAGTTTGTTTTCGAGTAGCGTTTTTAATTAATGTGTTTCTCTATTCGATTATATAATATTTTCATATATCTAAGTTCATGTCTGTTGATTAGAATTATGGAATCATTAAATAAAATTAGAGATGGACTACATTTAGAATAGAAATGTGTGAGAAGGTTTCTTTGCCACTCCATTTATAGGGAAAGACGTGAACATGTGTATGGAATAAAAAGTCCATTTTTTAAGAATAACTTACGACTATTTATAGCATAACACAACCAATGAAATTTATCTGTATGCATTGTGTCTCTGGTGAGTTCGTTCCCTGCCAAAACATAATTAATAGATTTATATAAATAGGTGTGTAAATCATAAAAAATACCGTCATTTTAATTTAGAGTTATGAATATAAATAGGTCTCTTGCAACACAGAAAATATCAGTTAGATTTTTTGTTGCACGTTTAATTATTATATTCCCCTAACTATTCTATTCATTATTTTTTAAACACATTTATTATAATTTGGAATTAATATTAGCCCAAAATATATAAACATAATTACATGTCAGTGATATTGATGGTATTAGTACATATTTATAAAAATAAACCAATGTGTGTGTTAAACATTGACGTGGCCAATTCTTGTTGAATATATAATGGTAGATACGGGACCTTAAGTATATTCACTTAAGCACTCTCAATTTCAAGTTAGTTGGTATGTTGTTGCCATTTCGCGACCGTAACTTTAACATCCTGCCTCTCATACCTGACTGTTGTCTCTAATAGTTATATTTTTTACGAACAAGAAGTTGTTTGCTATTACCAAGAAGAAGTACGTAATTGTTACGTTCAGAACTGCAAACTCCATTATCAAACGACAGCAATCAGAATATTGTCTATTAAATAGAATTTCTTAAGATTGTGCATGATAATAATGATATAGTAATCATTATTGATTTAAGTGTAATAACCAACTTCCTTTAATTTACAAATATTATAAGTATGGAAAAATAATTCGAAATCTGCATATTTAATTCGTAAGTTTAACTGAAACAATAAAATGAAATTGCTTGGAATAGGCATGATATGCATGTAAACTTATTTTAAAATAAAATAATAAAAACATTTATTTTCAAAAATAGCAAATTGTGTGGTCAAATGTGGTAGTCCTGCTTTCTTGCATAGAAGCAAATTCTAATTTCTGTTTCATTTTCTGTCTTGCTGCAGCAGATGTTCTTAACAGGATATTAACTTTAAACCCTGATGTACGTCGCTCGGTGATCATTACATCTTGTTAAGGCCCCTCGCTGTCTCACGGGATACAACGGTTTCTTCCTTAGCAACGTACAAAATTACGTATCAATACCGGCCCCGAAAAAGATATTGAATAGTTCAGTTATTACAGGATTGTATACACGTAATATAAAATATATATTAAATGTACTCACACATAAAAATAAAATAAATTGGCGTTTTTTTTTCTCAATTACGGTAACAAGGATCGGTAATTTGATTTCCTCTATGATATATTCCATCAGCTATACTTGGGCGAAAAAGGCAAGAGTAATACGGGCCCAATTAAATTTTAATTAAAATAATCTCTAAATCTTATTTTATGAAAAATATTATACTTTATTCATGGATATAAAGAGGGCGCAACCACAAAATCAAAAAAAAAGCTCACAAAGCGTGTCTCCGTGGATACTGATCGAATATTCTCGATGGGGTCTTTTTCAGTGTGCTGTGATTAATTACTGGGACATGTCCCTTCGATGACAGTTCAGATTGGTCCGCGGGGGCGAAATTCTAAAGGGCATATAATTTCCTGTACTACGATACTCTATTTAGAAACCTTGTATTCAACTTCATTTGTCAAAAGAAATCGCGAAAGATGTGAAATATAAAATTTGATTTTCCCCCACAAAAAAAAAATACTATAATAATATATAAGGGTGAACATAAGCTTGATTTTCTCATATAATAATGCCGAGAGGTAAAGAAAACTGGTGGCGAAATAAGAATTATTAGATTTGATGCTGTTACGCAAAATGTAGAACAGTTGATTTATTGTAGTAAATAGTTGAAAATAACTATTGAAATAAAATCACATAAAAATAACTAAATAAAAAAATTTGTTGGTATATTCTTTCAATATTCTACAATAGTTTTAGCGATAATTCGCGTATCTGCAAGTTAGAAAGGGGCATAGGTATTAGATACATGCAACCCTAGGTTGTGGGAGCATTCGCCTTCAGAGGCCCTTCTGTTCCCTAGTGTCTTTGTCTGAATTTGTCATTCATCCCATCTAGCCAATATGCAGTAAAGAAATCGTATTGTGTTCTACATAGAAGTACAGACGAGATCCTTCTGAAAGCTTCTTGAAAACAAACAATGTTAATACAATAATTTTATACATTGTTTACAGAGAAATTTCATCGTCTGTTGATTCAATTTTCGATAAAGTTCATTACAATTTATTAGCTCAAAAATTCTGTTAGGTGTCGATACGTTCACTAATGAAAAACTGGATTGGATTGGAAAATTTTAAATATATTACTCTTTTGATTTTTATATATTTGCCGAAGAAAATGGGAGGCACTTACTGGTTTTTTCTTGTGCTAAGACCAGAAGAAATCAGTGGTCTCTAGAGAGATTCTACTCGACGTTGGAGTAACTAACTATCCCCATCAGAGCAATTCGTTCACAATGACACAAGGTCTATGATTTCGATAAAAACAAACCATTTATCACGCTTTGATGTATCTTGCTTGCGCACATATTTCACTTATGCTAGCATATGATACTGTATTTAAAGTCTACATTTTATCAAATGAGTGAATTATATTTTAACGAAGCATCAATCTGTGGAACAATCTAAAACAATTTGACGTTTATATCAACGTAGAATCTTGGAAACATTAGTGTCTGCGTTGTTTTTTCTCATTTCCGGTTGACGATGAAGTTTGTTGTTTCGTTAACAAGCAATTTAATTTTGTAAATAAAGCTTATCTTCAATAAAATGCGGAATGAATGGAAAAGCAAAATATAATGAATAAAATTAGTTTTGATCGTATTTTTCTACGTGATGCCTGATGCTTTCAAGAGCCTCTCAAATTACTGTAATAAACGAGTGAAGAATATTCGATGTCAACATTTGAAAAGTTTCATTTTTATTTGCTGCTAGCATGAAGAAATAGCTACCGAGATTTTTAAGGAACGACATCATTTATTTCGTCCATAGAGAAGAGAAACGAAGCGAACGTTGTTGCTAAACGACGTGCTTTACATTTTGAGACAAATTATTTAATACATGTATACGTTGAATATACACGGCCATTTTTTCCTTCTCTGATGACATAAAAAATGTCTTGATTCTTTTATCGATTGCTACCTATTTTTAGCTTGTAAAAATTCAGTTACGCATCGTTGAATTTCATAAATATTCGTCCACTTTTAGTAATTATTATGGCTGAAAAGTTGTTCGTTTTACATTAATGGAACTTTTTCTCTAATACCAATATATATTAAATATTTTCTCATTCACTTTATTTGTGATAATTTACGTTAAATGCTAAATATTAATAGCCTATTTATATTTCTTATAGGACTATACATACAGCAAGTTGGAAGTTGTTTGCACGAACGTATATTTATTTCTGCCCCTTAATTAATTTGTATTTATGTTAAAATATCCGTACAGACAATTTGGATATTTATTAAAAGTGGCGTGCACCAAATATAAAATTATTAGGTACACTGTACCACTAACAACAGCTTAATAAAATTCTAATTAAAATTTATTGAACAGCATTATTTTGTATGTATATAACATCGTATTTCTTGTTATATTTTCTTTCATTAACAGATATTATACTGGTGGTATTAAATTCAGACCTCCCGTATTTTTTCATTATAGCCCAAGTATTTCACCAACAACGGGGTAGATTTTTTACCGGCTAGCCAGGTTAAAAGTTTTTAATAAAATGAAAAGTATTATGTAAAATTAGCTAACATTAACCACGTTAGCGCGAACACGCAATGAATTTATTATAGGTTGACCAGAATGAATAATTATTAAATTTAATACATTTTTGTTTAAATTAGTTTTATTTAAATTAAAAATGAAAGAATTGATACATGCATCTTGTTATTTTACAATATTTTCTATGATATTTTACTGTCACTTTTATATAAAATTGCGTTTAAGTTTAAAAAAAAACATATCAATCAGTTGTTTTCCCCAGAGCACGTTGACGTGAGTACCTATTCCATTAATTTAAAACTGTATTTCTCACTTTTTAAATTAGAATTTCTAATTTAAATACACGGGAAAAATGAAAAATGGATTGCGAGTGATGCTGCATCATGTACGTTACGTCTACTGTAAAGATTTCGTAAATAACATAATTAACGATTGAAGCGTCGTTCACAACACAGTTTTGCGTCAAGAAGTTTCACATTATTAAAATTCACCGCAGAGCAAATATGAAAACATCCACGTTATACTTGAAGTGTCTAGGTACTTTTACTTTTAAAACATTAATAATATCAAAATTTCATACTGTAGCAGCAGTGTATTTATTTACAAAAATAGTACTTGACTCATTCGCAAATCTTCTAATGTAAATAAGTACTTTTAATTCAAAACTAATATTTATATAGAATTTATAAAAGTCACTAGAATAGGGCATGAAAATTTTTAATCATTGACAAATAAGTAATAGAATAAAATAAAAACAACTAATAATGAAGTCTGTTGGAAAATGTTTAAAAATACCAGTCTCTAAAATTATACCATTTATTTCAAGAAACATTACGAAGAACCCCACTTAGAGTAAAGATACATTTCCTTTATTTTTACGACGGACACATGTTTTATTTCACTTTAATGATACCGTCATTTGGTCTCGTTCTTTGAGTCAAGATAGTCGTTTTTTTTACTTCTTCTGTGCTATCATTTAACTTAATAAATTAGTATTTTTTGTGACTTTTTCACACTTTATTACAGACTTCTAGGGGAAGTCTGGTACTTAAATTTGATAGAGTAACATTTAGTATTTTAGTTACCCTAATCAAAACTACTGAACATAAGTGCTATTTACTCTTAGACTAAAACTCTGCTTTCGTTTATAGTGCTGATGCCGATAATAACCGATCGTGTACTATCAGTGTGTGATACACGCGCATGCGTTATAGCTGATTTATTTTTATGTTAATCCATTACCACCGACACATAAGATGTAATACATAATTAAATATATATATATATATATATATATATATATATATATATATATATATATATAAATAAAACGAATTTTTATTCAAAAGTAAATAGTAAATATATTTACATCTACTAAATATAGACTCTACTTTCTATAACGAGATTAAGTTCCTCATCGGATGTATTAAATAGTGCACGTAGTTTTCTAATTAAGTTTGATAACCTTTTATATTTGCCGTAATTGCAATTTCTGGATGTAATTTAGCTCGATCTTATTACATGGCTACAGTTATTTCCACGTATCTTTAATTAAATATCAGTGCTTCTTCTACCTTTGTAATCTACTCTTCTTTAGAAGAATTATTATATTGGTATTTTATTATTTTCTGTTTTCCATCTCTACGTCCTTTTTGCTGCTTTATTAAAACTTGGGCGAAACAATTGATAAAATTTATTATACATTTTACTGAAACATTGTAATCATGGTGGAGATTATGTTTTCACTCGTAAATTTGAAATTATTATTGAAAGCATTTAAGATATGGTTCAAGAGTGCAAATTGTAAGTCTTAAGAGGATAATTCACAATGTATTATACAACGGTGTAAATGTTACATAACGGCACTAATTATTTCGTATAAGTGAACCGAATAAACAGAAGCGAAATAAATATGATATATGAGCATATAATAACACAAAATCATGACAAACTTCGAATTTTTATAAGTATGGCATCTTACGAGTTTTTTTTATGTTTTAGCATAAATTCCATTAACTTATTAGAGATAATAATTTTATCTTGAACTACGACATCATATATTGTTAAAGACCATTGTAATTCAACCTTTTGAAACACAAATTGTGACTAAATAAGGAAGAAATACTTGAAGAAATATGTAGTATTATATGTTTGTTATCGAAGCGATAATAAAGATTCAATTGCACTCGTGTTCAACGTCAAAACCAGAGGTTCTCATCATTTCTGCATTCTGTGGAGCAGAGGACACATCTTTCTGACAGATTCGTAAACAGTTGTTGAAATAACGAGATATCCGCTTCCAAGTACTCACAGAGCAAGTCTCAGTACAGTTAGTTTCAAGTAGCAAATGACAGGCTCTCATCTCGAAGAACATTCAACTCAGCCGTACAATTACTTTGGGAAATTCTCATATTAAATAAACACAATTGTGCATTGTTAATAAATGTTTGATGCGTTATAAACCTCTATGCTATTAGTACTGTAACATATAGCAGAAATTCTTGAATGTATACGTACTTGCAATTCCATAGATAATAATGGAACAATGGATAGCACTATTTAAAATTATTTTATCTGAGACTTAAATTAAATAATCCGTTGCAGTTTATAATTTCTAACTACAGTCTATAAAGTAATTTAAAATGATTAATTTAAATTTCCAGCCATTGCTTATTTATGGAAGGGTGAACCAACTGAACAAAAATATTAAATTTATTATGTAATTACTTACGCCCACTAGCGTCATTATAGGGTTAAATTAATGAAATTATAATAAAAATTAATTCAATCCCTCCACCATTGCAGTATTAGATTACTGCGAAATTCTTGCCCTCGTAGAAACGAAACGGAACCGGATGTAGGGTGGAATGCTAATGTGGTGATAGCGGATGTATATATTCGGCAGTCGCGTTTGAATATCCGCGCTCCTATCCTTCGATTTGGATAGATCCAATCACTTGGACTTGCACGGATAACGTAGTGGTGTGTATGAATAAAATGCGTACGATATAAGGCCGTGCATCACATGAGAGCGTCATCTATCAACTCAGATCACGCAACAGTTGATGCTGGGTCCGCGCCCGAATAATGTTCAACGTTTCCTCTGACAACAGACACTAGTAGCTCCTTGGCTTCGGACGTTTGTTTTTCCACGCCTGATTCGTGCCAAAAATACAGATAACACTGTGTATAAGTTTATATGTTTGATATATTATGTGTAGTATCTCAACGAAGTTATTTAGTTATTTCATAAATCCCAAGTTGGCGAGATTTATTATTTTAAACTTATAGCAACACATACATAATTTTTAGTTATAGTTTGGTATGAAAATATCTGTAACTCTTAGAAACTATATTTTTTCTTAAAGAAAATTAAACTAATAATTGAACTTGTGGAACATTTTCGTATTAATCTTTGTAATTTATTTACAAACATAAAAGCATGTACTGGGTGACGAATTATTTACTTTATAATTTAAAAGCGAATAATTATAAATTCTAAAAGTCAATGATACCTATTACTAGAATTTATTAAAATTGAGAATTTCATACAATTTTCTCAAATATTTAATGTCTACATTTTAATATAACTCTCATCTTATATTTTTGTTTTATAAACACCTTTTTGTGTGAATTATGTCAAGGATTCTTGAGACAAAAAAGTATTTTCTTAAATACAAATAATTTGTGGCACCCTTGAGAATATTGCACGAGTTCACAATATTTCATGTTTAAATTAACTGTATTAAGTATTTTAAGACAAACTACTGACGGGGACGCAATTATATTATTCTTCATAATTGGTATATTGCGTGAAATATAATATATGAACATTTTACTGACACAATTTGTATAAAACCTGTTTTGAAGTAGTACTAAGTTCACAAATCAAATAAATAATCAAAACAATAAAGTTTAATATATAGAATAATAATTTAATAATTGTTCCGTACCGATTTATTAAATTTCCAAATAAAATTTGGAAAAACTTGAATTCATATAACGAATAACATAACTAGATTTATATCATATAAAATTATTTTATTTAAGTTACATTGGAAATCATCTTAATTTTTTTATAGCCTACTTCCACGTCTAGAATATGCGCAGATTATAATTACCATACAGTAAAGTCTGTGCGTGGTGCTTGTTAACCTTTTTTGTTGTCGTTTGAAGTAATTTTAAAGATAAATAAAAGAGAATGCCACAGTACTATGGCAGTATGTCAGGGATTCAAAATAGAGTAATTTCTCGGTTGAGATGTAGTTTTTTTTTGTTATTGTGACATCACAGTTCATCAAGATGACAGTGGCGCAATCCCGAGACACATTATCCCTTCATTTTTCGCTCGCGAGCACCAAAAAAAAAAAAATATCAACGCAAAAATGTCGTCGGTTTGATACATGTGTCATCTCCATAGAAAGTCGCATCGCATCATCTCGCATGATGGATTGAAGGTTGAGTCTAATGGCGCGCAATGCATTTTTCTTTTTCTTTTCTAACTCTCTCTAGCTACTTTTCATCCAAGCATCACTTTGACATTTTATTTTAGATCAGAAAAATGTTCAGAGAAATATTTGAATAATTTGTTAATTTTATTGTACAATAGTAGTTGTTTGCGAAAAAGCAATAAAGAGCAAAAACTTGTTATGAACATGGATATCAAAGATAATTAAAGCAGTACGTATAATGAACGTGATATTTCTTCATTTCTACATTCGTTTCTATTCAATTTAATTTTCTTCAAAATTGACCTTTATTAACTTTTTCTGAATGCCCTTTTTCACTTTATTACGGTCCTGCATCTGCGTCGACGTTCATCGTTCTAAAAGGATATCGTATCCTGTAAGTGTTGGCTAATTTTCCGGACGCTTAGCCTTAAGTCGTATAAAAAGGCTTCAAGAGAGATTCTCTCATCTTATCCCCAAACATTTGTTGGATTACATGTCCGTCGACGTGCCACGCTAGCGTCTCAAGAGATCCGCGTTTCAAGAATGAAAACCTTTCTACAATTTATAAATGGAGATCGACACTTAGATGCCGGCGATATTTCCTTTGAAATCGCTGAAGAAAATTGAAGAAAATGAGGAGGAAGTAGAGACAAGACAGTAAATATAAAATGAAAGAATCGTTTGATATACAGGCAATTATCTTCAATTCTAGGAATCAAATGCAATGACAACGATTCGAGTTTTATTAAGATTAAAACATAGACCGTTTAGCGAAACATTAACAAGAATAGCGGATGTATTTGCGTCTTTCTCCTAGAATGTTATCATGTTCCGAGATAAGGTTTTGTAGAAAATAAGAAGGTATGTTTTTTGTTGTTGTAGTGAAAGATATATGGCCCAGATTTCAGCATCGTATTCCATTAGCGGCTTGGTATAGATAACATTAACCTAAGCAAGATGTCACTAATAGACTTTTTAATTTCTTATACGGAGTATAAGTATTGTAATCATGAAAAATTTCGATCTCGAGATTTTAACGGAAATAAACGTTTTGACCTTCCCTGAATCGATTCCAACTATTTTTGGAATGACGTCCGTCTGTGTGTGTGTGTCTGTGTGTGTGTGTGTGTGTATGTTCTCTACAGCCTAAACGGTTGAAGCTAAAATTATGAAACTTTAAACTTAAGATTTGCATATGCATGAGGTGTGCACCTCCTATTTTTGAAAAAAATATTCAAAGCGGAAGTGCCTGTTTACTCTAGTCAATTTTTGCATTTTCTGCAATTACTCAAAAATGGTTACAGTTACAGAAAATTTTCATGAACAAAAATTAAAGGTATTTATATTTAGCACAACTTTTGTTCGAATTATTTTTCCAAAAAGAGTAATGGCTTCAAATTAAATTTCTGCTTATTATATATATTTTTACATAAATCGTATCATCTGCGCCTGTCAATTGTTTAACAAAATAGACTTAAATAATTTGAAGTTTGACATTTGATATTGTTTCTAAGAAATATATCTACTGTAAAAGCGAACTAAATGTTAGAACGAATATTATAAATTAGAAAAATAATGTAACTACGATATGGTTTAACCCATATGCGGATAAGAAAGTTCGGTGCATGACACTGCAGATATTTTTTATTTAAACTTAGATATTTTTTTAATATGTGTATATATCAAATATATTTTTATTAAAATTATTGTAATATTGACTTTACAAAAGAAAAAGGAAAATTAAAGAAGACTTGGGTGTATTGCGAAGCTTAGAAGGAATTGCTGTTAGAATACAACCAGTATCCCATATATGTCGTGCGGCTTGCGCACTTTTAGGTGTATTTATTTAGGTTTGTTTGCCGACGAATGCCAAGCTAATATTCAGTGTGGACTCAATCGAATGTTGACATGCTTTGTAGAGCAGGATATTACTTTCCAACTTTACAAAATCACACATAAACAATAAAACATTATTGGTCCAACTTCAAATTACATTTTTTAAACGCAATATATCAACTACTCTGAAATGAACATCATGTTCATACCATCATATATAGGAATTAATTTTACATACATTCCAAACAATAACCATGTAGTAGATGTTTATATTATAGAAATTAAATCCTTGGTATTGGAGTATAACTCATAATATTGCAAATACAAAACTTAACAAACAGTAAACTGAGAATTTGAAATGTAATTTAAATAATTCAGTAAACCCTATCTTTATTAGTTTCTGATCTTAACGACAGAACAGCAGAATAGCGCTGGTTGCCGAGTAACAGGTGGGCACACGTACTAACAGTCACAACGAATCAGTCCGTGCAATAACGAATAACTCGTTTGCAACCCCATACACGCAATGTTTACAGTTGCAATATAACACACCACATAAATCATAATTACACACATCCATCTTAATCCAATTAGATTAACAAAACACCGCCTGCGCAGTTCTTTATCAGATAGACGGCATTGATAGGCCGCTTAAACTAGCGCGTCGCGGCGTTCGGGGTCATAATTTATAAATGCTGGACAGTATCTTAATTTGTTCAATGTATCTGGTTTATCAGAACACATTTATTATTGTAACCCCGCCAAGCTAGCGTTGTTTGGCCTGCTTTTTGGTTTCATATATTTTTTGGAACATTTTGCAATTGTTCAGCAATTTGTAATTTTGTATCTTTTTTCTGTCATTTATAATTAATTTCGCTTTGGTAATGTTGTTGCCTTAAAACGTAATAAAATAGTTTTATTTTCTCGTTTAAATATTTATTACAGATAAATCTTTTACATGATTGTTAATTTTTTATAACTTTGATTTGTGTTTTAAATTTGGTTACATTTTAAGTACTAGAATTGCCATTAGCAAAAGTAATTTAAACCGAAGTAGATTTTAATATGTGAGCTCGGGTTAGAGATAGTAGCCACGTCTTTAACATTAATTCCGAATTCAACGGTTAGCCTTAAGATAACCCAGACGAGTTATATTCATTGTGTCATGACCTGTAATACTTTAGACAGGACAGCAAACACTGCATGCCGGGAACGGCGGTGGTTACTACCTGTCTTACCGATAGGAGTAACCCCTGAAAAATATATATTTTCCAGACTGACCCTTACTGTACATGAATCTCCAATATACTCATAGATATTATAAAATAAGCTATACATATTCTATCTAAAACTTATACATTATATACAAAGTTAAACAAAATAACTTTGTACACTACAGATCGTTAGTTTCAATACATTTTTAATTATTCAACGACCGATTCAATGATTAATTCCACTATTTAATTTTTTACCAATAGATCCCAAAGCATACATTTTTCAATTAATATTTAAGCGTTTCGAATTCCATTTGTTTGTTTTGCTCTATATGTGATTCACAGTGCTGTACTTGAAATTTAATTACGCCAATATAACCAAAAAACCATTTCACCAATGTGTACACAAAGGGAGCGCGCTAGCATCAGAAGTGAACTCATCTGCTGCATGGTTCCCTTAGAGATAACACACGGCGGGCGAAGTCGACGTCACTGGTGCCCAGGTGACGGCCATCAATCATCCGGGTATAGAGGACTTTGTCGCTTCTAATCCTGAGCATCCTCTTCCTCGACATTCTCGCTTTCGCTCTTGTGTATGTCTATTTTTGTCGCTCGGCAACCGACGTTCTTTTCACTGCGACAAATAGGAACTAAAGCGTACCAATCCCCTTTTCATGTTTTCTGTTCATGTGCTCACACAAATACAAACTTGCTGTTAATTTTTCTGGGACGTTATTTTTAAATTGAGTTAGATTTCCTATAGTTTTACAGAATACTTCTAGATAGTTAAATTTATTGTTTTTTAATTGTTCAGTCCACACACCATCTTTAACTTTTGATAACGCAAAAATTATATTGATTACTTATAAGTTTAAAAAATTAAAATTGAATTAATAATTAAAAGTAATGGTACCTGTTTACCAAAAAATGTAAACCTAAATAACGTATTGTTTTTTATTTCCAAATTAGAATATGTAACGAAATTAAATTAAGATTCATACTTATTTTTATTATTATTAACTATAATAAAATAAATAAATATAAAATAAAGACGACCATTTCTATCTTAGGCACTCGTTGCCGCTATTGTTATTACATTTTATACTTTATATAGAAGCAGTATTTTACCAATAAACCTTTTTTGTGTGAATTATTTATAGCTTACCGGTAAAAACAAAATTTGGTAATTTTGCCTTCTCTGTATATGCGGCGAAAATTAAATTATAATTTACGTGTACCGTTATTGAGAAAATTATGATCTGCTATTTTCGTTAAACAATATTACCATTTTATGGAACTTAAAAGCTCAATATAAAAACTGGTCGACACTTAAACATGACTAAAATTTGAATTGATATATTTAAATAAACACCAATTAAGGAGCAGTTTTATTACGAAATGAATTTTTATATACTTTAGCATATGGTTTATTCAGCAAAACAGATGGAGTTCTAATTCCATAATAACCATAATAAAAATTTGCAACCACGCTGTGAGAAGCACCGATATTTAGTAACACAATTTAGTAAAGGCCTAAGTGTGTTTCAGAACACTTTCATCCCATAGTAAGCATATTAAAAAAGTTTTGCATGGCTGGTCCCAAAAGCACACGTATCTTTACAAAAGAGGTTTCTGGCTGGCTGCTAGATAGGTAAGCGTCGCATGGTGCTGGTGTGGCCACAAACTCGGTTTGTGCCGAACCAGAGCCAAATCACAGATGCGCGCGGATGAGATTTACAGCAGCAACGGGCTTATAACAGTTTCCATTTCGCCTGGCAGTAAACTGACCTACCAACACCACCGGACACACATTCGACCAGATTTTACGACTTTTCGATGGACTCAGTCCCAACAGACTAATACCTGAAACCATAGAATCTCTACATACATCAAATTTTAATACTGAAATTTTCATCTGAAATAGCAACAGGATAAAAAATATGTAAATAATTTATTGTCAAATAAAAAAACATATAAAAAACTTTTTTCGAAACGGGTTCTAGGTGCTTCTTTTAAATATATGTATTATATATATATATTTGTAAATATGATATTTAGCAATAACTAATAGATTCACCAGAATATGCAAGTTTTTGAAATGTAAACTGTGACATAATCATAATATAATCTCCATATGATGTATATGTTAAGTTTGATTGAAAATTCAAATGTGAAATTTATGATAATACACTAACCGGTATCCGATGTAATCTGTTCAGCTACATATCGTAGCGGATGAGACGCGACCTAACTAAATATACTGCGAGGGGTCGGCTTCGGTTTCGGCTTCGCCACCGTCCATTCCAATATATCTAAGCAGGCTCTACGAAAATCCCAACTCCACATTAATTCCTGCGTTATCACTGTTATGCCAAGTAAGCGCATTACCTCCGTGCCCAACGAACAAAGCACATTCAATATAGCTATTCAACTCTTTTGTGTTTCTCGAACAGATCTCATGATTACAGCAAATTAAATAATTATCCATTTAATTCTTGGGGAGGCTAAATATTTTATACCTTTGGGTTTCGATTTACCATAAGACCGTTTAGACTTAGTATTCATATGGTTCTGTATCATTTTTATGTATCAGTGAGACATTTCTGGAAGTGTATTGTTTAATTGTGTGCGTCTTGGAAGATGAAAGTTTCGTAACCGGGAATGAAACCACGCGAAACGTCACCGGAAGCTCTAAAAACGAGCGGCCTCTCCGCACATAACACGGGTCATAGAAATGCGAAATGCCAACGGACATCACTCAAAAACTTGCATAACAGGCACGCGCAAAAGTTTCAGTTTCTTGCTTGGAGTAGTCAACGAGGGAAATCCTGTCCCATTTATTGTAACGCGGTGTTGCTACGACGCCACACACGAGAAAGAAAGGGGGTTTTCTCATCATGGTGGGTTGGGCGTCTCACGAGAAGAGCTAACAGGCAAAAGTTATACTGTCTGTCTTCTGTCTTAGTATTATTACTTGGCTCAATCTGTTTACGTTGTTCATTAAGTACTGGTATTTATAAACATCACTCGCACACATAGTCGAGCATTCCACGTGACAGTCATTCTGTGTTGCGAAACATTGCTTGTTTTCTTACGGTACCTTAACGAAAACTACTTTAAAAGCATTTAAAACATTATAGAACAGCAGATTCACATCTATTTTCTAATTGTACAATATATAGTTCCCTTCTTTTTATTTTTGGGAAAAAATTGTTTAATTATTTTCTCAAATTCAATTTCACAAAATGTTGAATCTATATAAAAATAAATACAGTCAATGTCACATTGTACGGATTTTGTTCGCTATATTTTTACCACTAAATAGTTTCTATTTTTATTTTATTTAACTACTAATATGAATATTTTTTGTAGAAGGTCATAATGCGAAAATTTACCAATGTTATTAAAAAAAGTTGTCCAAACATTTATTTTTAATCTTAAATTAGAATATTATTCAGAAACTTGCATATTTCATGAATTATTTATATTTTAAATCAAATTGTGATTTTTATTTCGAAAGCAGTTTAGAATTTGGAATGATTCATGTATCTATTATTTGTAAGGTACTGGCAAGAACAATTTGTGTTTATTCTTTGGTTCTGTTTGCACTGTGAGCAGCACAGATTTTTTTTCTGTACGCGTAACTATCGCAAGACAACGCAACGATGGCATTGATTGATTATCCGGTAATGGAAGATGATGAAGGGTGAACCGTTCAACGAGAACGTGTTCCTCAGACGACACACTATCATTAATCCACACAATACACCCTCCAAACCGCAGACACCGTCACACACCCGCCGCCCAAACACACTCATCGGAAATTCTCCTATTATTACCGGGATGCATCAGCAACGTCGATCGTATACTACTAAATTGACGACATGGGTCAAAGGCAAGTCATTTTTCAAAAAATTTTTCTAACGAGCACCATGTGTGCTTTACTATTTCTTGTAAAATTAATCAATTATAATTTGAACTAGAGGGGATTTAGAAGCAAAAAATACAAGTGCGCGTATAATAATTAATTTATTTAAATTTTAATCATCGCCAATCTGGTGACAGTTACCATTACGTGGATTAAGTTTCTTTTTTGTGTAATGTAAACTTAATATTTTATATATTTCGAAAATAATTGGTGTGGTTTACTCGAGAGACGTAACTTTTTATCGATTTTAACATCAATTACTGTGTTCTTCAACCGCAAAGATACTTTATTTACGAAGATCTAAAACTGAGGAAATGAGTTAGCGATAATGATCCGTAATTGGGAAAGTTTCACTAATAACAAACGAATTAAGGCATAGTTGTTAAACATCTCCGTAGTTCCTGGCCGTTTAATGAGTACCAGCCACACAAGAGACGAAATACTTCCATCATCAGGCGCATGTAGTACCTACACGCAACGTAGGCCGCGGTATAAATAAACTTAGTGGAAATGCACGCACCGTGAATCCCTCATCAAACCAGAGTCGCGTTAAAGTGGCAAAGACCAATTGATGCATAAAGTAAGTTTCTTGTAATTAGAGTGCTCACAGAAGTATGGTTAATTATACCTTTCAACGGCAAGGGCATCGATATATACGTATAGTACACACTCTTGTACTCGACATTGATGTATTCCGTATTAAGTATTAGTTGATAATGTTTGTTGGACTGTCAAATTAATTGCCAAATTGGTTGCCATAATACGAATGGCTTCATTTTCAAATACCAAGGGTTGATTTTTTTTTCTGCTATTCGTGTCTTGCACAGAAATCGAGCGAGTAAATTGTTAAATGTTTTTCAATATTGGACAAGGAATATTTCAATTGTACAATTTGATATGTCTGCTTTCTGGAAATAACAATTGTTCTGTAGCTTATACCAAATTTTCTTGCTTGGTATACTTACAAGACATACATTTTCCTAAGGGAATTATTTCTTTTGCGCAGCGAACAATTTACACTGTCAACAACATCGGCGACACTCACTTTCAGTTATTTTCGTTCCATCGCTTGGCGCTGCACTGACAAAATACTATTACATATACACAACGTCAAAGTCTATACTATCTTATCTTTTTTCACAATATATCGCTTTTGATGAACGTAAATGTTATTTCTAGTAGTATATTGAAAAATATAAGTAAACAGCAAAGGAATAAAGTAGTTTCACATAAAAAAAATAACTACACATAATTGATTCGTACATTTTTATATTTTATTTTGTTAAGTGCTTTACTGATACTTTCAGTCACAGTAATATGAATTGTAGATATTGCATTTTATAAGCAGGATCTAGTAGTGAATATTTTATTTACGCAGAAACTTTAGCAATATGAAAATTAACGCACATTTCAGTTTCATTTGTAATGTCGGTTTAGTCAGAGGGAATTTAAATGCAATGGAAAAACAGCCGTTTGACTGATTCTGGAAATCCTATGATGGTCGCCTCTTTTTCCAATTACATTTCCATTACCCTAACGTCAGTATTTTAGGCCATGCGTAACAAAAAGAACGAACAAAAAGAAAGCAAGGGAAACCAAACTACAGAGAAGAGGATTTTCGTTTAAGTGACTCTCGCATAGGCCTGGCAGTGCGTAGCCATGAACAAACCTCTCTATCACCAACGTCGTTGTTCGTAACGGAGAAGAATACAGCGTATATACGCCGGCCGTCGAAAGTCTTTCGTCGTTGGGAAACTTGATAATATTGATTTGTATAACGGTTTTGTTCGGCACTTACCTTTCCATCGGGACTGCATACTTTTAGACCGGCTAATGAGATCACCAGCAAAACGGATTTCGATCGTGCACTGCCCTGGAAATAAAGTTAAACATTAGAATACATATTTTAAATTTCACATTTACATAAAACACTTCAAATACTATTTTATCCATTACAAGAATGTTCAATACGAGAGGTGTTTTAGAGGGAGAAATAATATTACTGCATTGCTGATCTAGATTTCAAGAAAGTGATTTAACCATCATTAGCGAGATTGGAACATTTTATTTTTATACCAAAAAGTTCAAAACCATTCGAAATTAAATAAAAATTCAAGGCAAAATATACTTATAAATTTGTTTCCTTTTTAGATATTTGTATCGTTACTTTTACTTTGAAAGGTTGAGTATCCTACTTCATAAAAATAATAAAAATTTATTACGATAAAGTATGTTCTTATATATTTACGAAAATTTTTAATTAGACGTAGCACACAAAAACTTTGCAAGTATATTTTATTTATTGTTTAACCAAAAATACAAAACTTAGTAATTAATTGTACCATAAAAAATACTGGTTGAGTTGTTATTACATTTCATTTTAATTAACAATATTACTCGGGAACATTTCAGAAAAAAACAGCTTCAGACTGAAGCAAAAAGGTAAAAGTTAAAATGGATGAGTGGCTGAAAATGTATGTACTTTCATCTGCGTGAACTCATGGTGCGTGTATGTCTTTTACAGGTTGCCACATATAATAATTAAAATTAATGTTTTTGGTTACTATATAATGAAAGGAAGAATAAATAAAACATGTGAGTATAAGGAAGATAAAAGATGACAACCACACATCCTTATAATTTCTATCTCACATGTAACCAAATACATAGTTTATAGTGAAATATTAAGATTTTTGCAGAAATTGTCGTCAAAACTAAAAAATCTTTCCATATATGTACCTTTCACGAAGACCTATTGTCTTAGCGGGGTTCTATGAACAGAGTTTTTATGTCAGAGTAACTGAGAGGGGGTGCTGGTGAAGGGATAAAAACAGGTGGAGAGAGATAGAAGAGGGAATGGAGAAATAGGGATGAAATGGAGCCCTGTTGCGACGCTATCACTAACGCGTGGCGACATAATTACGAGCAGCAAGAGTGTGGGGTAAGCCATTGTGTACCAGGCGGTGATTAAAAGTATGAGCGTAGATAAGCAGTTCTGATACGCAACTTACCTTACCAGGGAATGATCTATTTTATAACAAGAACCATAAAACTTTATTTGCTTCAAAGTGATTTTTTTTTGTTGCTTCTTTATCTATCAGAGAATTGCATGGTGACGTAGGATTAACGAACAAAACGCGGTTTGAGTCATCAAGCCAACAGACAATGTAGGCTTAATTTGATGGAAAATGCTGACAACTTTTCGAATTTGATTCCATGAAGCAAAACATATTAAACTCTCGTAATAAAGTAGTTATTATGCAATAATAAAAGCACTATCAAAAAACTGACCTTCTGGATTCCGTTTTGTTTTATTTAATTGAAATAGCATTATCGGATTCAATGTTTAATCAACTATGCCAAATACTAATTTATTTACTACTATTGTGAGAAATATATAAATAAAGATTTGAAATTTTCATTCTATTTTACCGGAAACTAATTTTGTTTTTCATAATTAAAACCAATTATTCCTGCATGTAGCATACTCATTTCAATCATTAATTTGCTGCAAAAATCATCATTTAAGATATAAAAAAGATAAAACAAAATTGCAACATTATTTCACAAACAAACAAAAAAAAAAACAGGATCTCCAATATTCAATGCCATATATCTAGACATGTTTTTAATAGGTAACCTAGTGCAAAGTCAATGTCTCAAATTACCATACATTATAGTGTAACAAAATTCTCGATAAATTATTATTCTTCATTTGCATATCATTGCTCGATTATTATTTTTACTATTTATGTTTGTCTAAACAATAAAAATGAATAAAAAAAGAAATATTCGTTGCAAACTAGAGACGATTATTTCGTGAAAAGGTTAACATGTTAGCTTACTTACTAAATTACAAAAATAAGAGTTAAATATTACAAAAAAGCCCATAAATACAATTTTTTGCACACTAAAATTCATATATAAGAACCCAGATTTTAGTTTTAAAACCAGTTGTTCTGTTCTATCCAAACTGTACGCTATGATTAAGACTGGAGTATTTTTGGTTGTGCTTTTAACAATTGCTGAAGGCAAATTACGTATGTTTACATTTAATACTTCTTTTAAATTTGTATTTTTATAATAAGTAAATAATTATTGTGTAATGTTTTTATTATTTTAATTTTCTTTCAGCTTCATTTTTCAAAAAATGTGACAAATTACAGCCAGATCTGAACCAATGCCTAACAGACAATGCGAACCAAGGGTGGTCAGAATTTGTTAAAGGTACATATTTTTAATAACTTCTTCAAGAATATTGTTGCAAATTGTATAAAAGAAAAATAAGACAACCAAATTCTTAGTTATAGTAACAAGTTTTTCTTTAGGATGGCTTGTCCTAAATTAGTTAAATAGTTCTGTTTGCTATCTATATAATGGTTTGTAATTATAAATAATACAAATTTCTTGTATTAGGCGATCCCAACTACCATATAACTTCATTGAGCCCTTTGGAAAATGTAGCGTTATCTCTAAACATAAACGATAAACTTAGAGCAAAAGTGACCAACGCTACAATTGCTGGAATAGAAGACATCCATTTTGATAGCATCAAGTAATTGTGTTATTTAATTCAATTATAAATATCAATACTCACACAAAAATTAATAATTTAGATTGGATTTTTCGAGAAAATATTTTGTCGTTAAATTTTCCCAACCCATATTTAATATTTATGGAGACTATGAGGTTTCTGGTGACTTGCTTGGAAACCCAATTGAAGGAAAAGGATTCGCAAATCATACATACTGTACGTATTCTTTGTAAAATGAATAATTACGACAATAAATGTAAAACGATTTTAATATTACAGATGATGGCACGTATACTTATTTCTTCAAATATGATCTGGTACCGAAAAAAGAAAAACACCTAATTAAAATAACCGGATATGGTCTGACCATGGATGTACAGAAGGTTCGTTATAATTTGGATAATTTGTTTGATGGTAATGCGGTATTAGGTAAGTGAAATTTATTTTTTCTAAATGAATATCATGTAAAAACACGACATTTAATTTGCAGGTGAAAAATTGAACAAATTTATGAACGATTATTGGTTCTTTGTGCATGAGTTTAGTAAGGGTAGTTTAGGTAATGAATTTGGCAGAATCTACTCTAATGTATTGTCTGAATTTTTCAAGAAAGTCACCATGGAAGATCTGTTTTAAATATTTTATTGATATTTCTAATGTAATGTAATATGTTGTTTGTTCTTAAATAATTAAATATTTTCTATGACATAATATTTTGTTTGTTATTAACTATAAAGACGAGTGACCGTTATACAATAAATTGATATTGAATTGAAATTATTTACACTTAACTGAATATATACTCTTCTGTACCTTAAATGCAATGCGGACTATAAAATTTAAAGAAAATTTTCAAAGTTATTTTTCATATATTAAAAACTAGGCGAATAATTGATTTGATATTAAAATTACTCTACCCAAATTTAATAAATTTATAATGTACTTTAATATAAATTGTCATAAAAAATAACAATAGTTTGAAAAAAATATGTTGGTGAATAAATGAATATTTTCATGATTGAGAACTGAAACTCAGTACATGAATTTTACATATAGAGAAGCTATGGATGACACAGTTAGTAAAATAAACTCTACCGTGTTGTCAGAGTTATACAAAAAGTCACTTTGGAGGACTTGTTTTAAATATTTTATGGCGTTATTTAAAAAAGTATATTGAATTATAAATTAATTAAGGATTAAGGTTATACTCATTTAAGTAATTTTTATTTAAAAATCTTTAGTTGTGTCTCCTTCATTATGTTACTGGTAACCACATATGTGAATGATAAAAGGTCGTAGCAAATAGACAAGAGTAGGTGTGGAGAGAAGCTTTTCATTAATTTTAGGTTGCGCAAGAGTGTCAGCGAACATCAAGGGCACAAATATTAAATGCAACGAGGTGCGATAGTACAAAGCGCGATGTAGAGCCACAGCCAGTACACAACGAAAATAACGAGGACTCACGTGAGGCACCGAAACCAGAGGTGTTACAAAGACAGAGAAGTAGAGTGTGAGGAAAGGAGAAGAAACATTATAGTATCTATCACCCCGTCTTTCTCTGTTGTTTGTCTGGCGACCGAGATAAACGCAACAACGCCCAACGCACACAAGCAAAGAGCGCGGTTTGTTGTCGGTCGGTGGTCACAATATATACACTTTTGTGTGCGAGCTTTTGTATGCATGTGTATGTGTATGTGTCACAAGAATTGGCTAGAGCCGAGTGGTTGGGTAATTGAACCAGAAAGTGTAGGGCAGTGTTCCGGAATCATGGGCATTAATAGTGTTATGTAGGTACATACATACATAGTGACCTGCTAGGCTGTCAATATATTCTACCAATATTCAAATTATTTTATCATATGGTCATTTTCACTTTAATTGACGATGCCAAATTGAAATGTTATCCTAAGTTGAATCTTGATTAAGGGAAGATAAATTCAAATAAATCAATATGCATAAGAAACATTACTGATTTGTATTTTTTTAAATTGAATTTTTCCATAAATTTAAAGCTACATATCCATAAAATTAATCATAAAATATTGATTTTAGAACGTTTATTACATTTGAATAATATGAAATTTTTATTTAATAATGAAAAACAATTGTTAAATAGTATTTGTGGTTGTATTGACATGTTCTTCTTTGTTGTTAGTTCTATAATAATAAGACTAGTTCATAACACAAACTGCACTCAAAAATAAAGATTTTGTAAGCCTAATAAAACATTGTTCAATCTCGGAGCTTTTATTGAAATAGTTTCAAAACAATTATTGCGCAAGTTATCAATGAAATGAATAAAATAGTTTCAAATTCACTCAGTATACGAACAATACACAACTAGTGGACCACAACAAAAAGCCAGTCGAGCATCAAAAATAAAATTGGAAATATCGTCAACCAAAAAGCGATATTGCTACTTAATTTAAATTCCATTTATCCATTTCCCAAATCTATCATCGGCGATGTTCTATAGATTGTCAATTTAATTAAATTTACTAAGAACGCCAGTGGAGCTTTTTGTGAGAGAGAAGAGACCAAGTATTTCTACGGTGGATGATTGCAAGAAAACGCAAACCCGCGTGCTAATGTGCCGATAAATCAACGAAAGGCGTCCGTAATTCGGTCGACTCGATCGGTATCACTAGGTATGTTCGCCCGGCGAGAGAGAGAGAGAGAAATAGAAAAAATAACGTCTCTTTCTATACAGAGCCCTCAAATGAATTCATGGAAATGAGACGAATTCCAATTAGACCAATTCAATCTCTTAAATTTTTGCATCTTATAAACTAGTTAACGGAATGGTAATTTTTATATTAACACAAGTGGTCTTCGTGCTTGCGAATTGCAACATTTTTTTTAGATATTAACAGTACTTACTGTGTAATATTTTGGATATGCTTCTGTTCAAAATATACGTACATATTAAGATAAATCTTATTATTATTCGTACGATAATTTATTTATATCTTTCTATAAATAAATAAAATTGGACAACAACGTATATAAATTACCATTTATTGTGTGAACAATTAAATTACTATATTATAAAAAAAAAACCTTAATGATATGTGTGAAAAAGATGTAATTAATAAAATTAAAATTACGAGAAGAAACATATGTTTGCTTAGCCCGTACTTGGCGCTCTGAAATAACGTTACTGGAGTATTTAAAGGTTTATACTGCCATTAGCTACGTTACTACGTTTGTAACTGCAACTGAGAGTAAGTAACGTTTCTACTAACTTTAACTCTAAACCACTACTTAACTGTCCCACATGCTCGTTCATCACACGGCTAACATATTCTCTTTGAACTTGCATCGGATTAAGCACTTATATAAAGATCATTATTTGTCATTGCGGTAATGAAACTAGAACGGTGATTAGATCGGACTTAGCGGAATGCACTAATGATTTTCAAAAGCTAATAAGCGCTAAACAATGTACCTTGAACGCAAATTGCAGTTTAGAACTTCGAAGATTATTTACGAAAGTAAATGGTCTTAATTTAGCTTAACCAGTCTACGAATCTTTTATGAAGATGAAAATTCAACCATTCCTTTTATATAAATATAACTTTTTTTTATTTTAAAGAACAGTCTAACTCATATCAGTTAAGCTGACAAGAATACAGAATACACATGTGATTCTATTTTTTTAAATTAACTATATCTGGATATATATTGGTTACACTTTGAAGTTTTTTTTATAGTACTACTTAATTTCAACAAGCGAAAACTAATCAATATAAAAATTAACATTTTAATGCAAAATTGCGCTACGGAGAAATAAAAAAATTCAACGCTTTTAAAATTAGAACAAGCCTGAATCAAGACCACAATTGCTTATAATTTCATATTCAAAAAGCCAAATGTGCCACACCGCTATTCCGTCTCCCAGTGTGAAGAGTTCATGATTAACATTCGACAATCGGCACCAACCGGTAATAGTGCGCACCCGATAAACCGAAACCGAATGTTTAATCTGCATATTCAGATCAGTCGCACCAAACCAGACCAGACCAGAGCAGAGCAGAGCAAGCAGGTAATATTCACAGTCAATCACTGACGGAGCAAGCGAGTACACATGCAAATGTACAAAACGAGACCAGCCACGGTCGTTTCTCTAATGAGAGTTTAATTGCACGCATTAATTAAGTTATGCTGCGGCAGGCGATGAATCCTATTGGTAGAAACATCTACTGGCCGACGAGTGTTCTTTGGTTCTGTCGAGGCTTCCATTGCATAAATAGCGTAGCATCCAGAGTACGTAGATAAATGAAAATGCAAATATATTCTTCTGTTAGGAACTGCAAGAACAGTCTTACATATATCTTAAAATTGGAATTAGAATACATTTTATGCAATAGCCAAATGGTGGATGGTTGAACAGAGTCTGTCAGATACAATAATTTTGTAAATTTTGAGATTTGGAGAAGATCATGTTTAACTTTGTTAGTTTATGACTTGAATATGATTGCAAAGTTGGTGTATTCAGTATGGAAATCTATATGTATAGATAACTATAAAGAAGTAGTAGAGGGTTCCTTTTTTGCATAGTTAGGCGCAGTTTAGCCAGGGGAATATAAACAATACTGCTAAGAGAAGATTGAAAGTGACATTTTGAGAAAGTTTCGTTCCGACAAAAAGTTCGCAGAGATCATATATTTATGTAGATGGTGTTTATATTCCATTCAAAAGTAGATAAAAGTGTTTGCGTCCGTCGTATTATGCACATTCTGGAGATGTGATAAAGTGATTTCATTATCTGAAAAAGTTGAGATCACAACTCAGTTTCAAAACTGGAAGAGGTCGTATAAATATCCAACCAGTCGCAGGGCTAGGGCCAGGGCAGGTCTGCGCTTGAAACTTGAAGATTCATGTCGACCACATAAATGGGGTTATAAACATCTTTTGGAATATTACAAATCTTTTTGATATTGGTCGCTCATCGACCAAACCTTGCCAGCTGCCAAAGTTCTTATCGCCACGTGTTACCGCATCATATAAAAATCGAAACCATACACAGGAATGGCTTGAGGAATATCTAACCAACCGTTTTCACTGAAATATTCTTAAGTCTATAAATACCATATGAACACACACATTTATGCACACGACACATATCTCGCAAAATTGTTAAAAACATTATTTCAGTTAAAAATCTGTTTTATTAAATCAATATATGTCCAAGATAGTACAAAAAAAAATGCAATTCCGTGCCTGGTTTAAAAGGGAAAAGGGATGGTTAGCCGCAACGGTACGCATAGCAAAAACCCCATTTATCAACGGCGTGTGACAGAACTGTCACATCTACCTGTCACGTTTGTCTACCGCCGTCGTATAAGTAAATAAAAAAATAAACCAACACTGAGCTGAGACTTCAGAGCGTGCCCCACTGAAAAAAAAATGTATGCTCATTTATAATATCAGCGTTGGTAGGTATACATATGTTTGTTTTTTTTTCTGATTTATTTGGACACGTTATAGTTGTCTTTTTTTGCATTAATCCCATGAAAAAGTTTTATGCACTGATTTAATCAATACATTACTCGGTTTCATAATGATAAAATTAATGCAAACGCACATTCACTCACGTGAAAATGCTCTAAATAGGTCTTTTTGGATAACAAATATTAGCAATTATCTAGTGTTTTATGTTTTTCTAAAATTAATTATTTGCTACTACAACTACGATTGGTTTTATAATGGTAAACAAAATATCAAAATGTTTTCCTAAATATGAAAACTCTTGAACTAGAACCATAAGATAGAGTTAACAATTCTACTTTGGTTTGCTACCAAATATGATTAGTTAGTTTAATAAAGCAATATTTGATTCGGCCTACTCACACAAGGTTCCTCAACAATACAGATTTGCGAAATGATAAACGCACCCCTACGTAGACCCACTGATGGTGGTACCAGGAATTTAATTTCCGTTATGTAAATTAAATAAACGTTTTGTTAGTATATATTTCTATACACAAACACAGAACACGCTTGTTTGTTTTGTATAGAAGGAAACAAGGATTCATTTTCATGTTTGCAAATTGTTCATTGTGTATGATATCATTAGACGAACTTGTTATCCAGATTTTTTTTTTTGTAACTGAATATGCTATTATTCAGATCCCCCGCAAGTTTTAGTTTTCTTGAACACGTGCACCAACCCATTCATGAGCCGAATGCCAAATAATTATATATGAATTTGTAAATTAGCATAATTATACATTTTAATAAATCTACTAATAATTGATTTAGATGTGATAAATGTTCTTAATTTTACGCCAGACAAAAGATAGATGAAGACCATTTCAACAGTTGCCAACTCTCGTGACAGAAGACTTGGCCTCGTGTGAATCGAAACATCTGAAACATTACGCTTTGTATGGATGTGTCATTCTTTTCCAGGTGTACCATTTTTTCATGTCGCCCCTGTCGTGCATCGTTTCACAATTTACCACATGCTATACAGAAATATTACTAGACTGACAAAACAGGGGCACTGCACAAATATTAGCTGGGATCAAGTTTGATCAGACAAAGCTTTGACAAGAAATGGAAATAATTCTATAATTATGACAGTAACGTTAAATTATCTTGGCAAGTACTACTAAATTGACTTATAATGGACAATACATTTAACAGACAGAGTTTTATTAAATTTCCAGTGCAGTCTTTCTTTCCTACTCTGATTCTGCAACTTTGCTTTTCTTTGCCGTCTTGTTACTGGTGTGTCTGAGTTACTCCGGACAACCGTGTGCTTGCTATCGTGATCACCCAGGTAACCGAGGCTTCCTGCGAAGTAATTTGAAATGGCAGCGAGCAACTCTGCTGTCAAATTATTTCTATCACTTTTTTCGACTTGGATTTGATTGAAAACGAAACTTACCAACAATTAGGGCTTCTCTACATTTTGAAAATTTGCTATTAAGTACATTCTCAAAAATCCGTAATAAGTTGCACTGAACATTCTTATACATATTTTGTTTAGATAAGAGGGATATATAAAAGAAAATTTTGAATAACTCAAGAAAATTAAAATTTTCAATCCTAAAACCTACCTACAATATATGCATAAGAGGTTTCTTGTCAGGCGTATACAAATCTTAAGCTTAAAATTATATAAATTTACCTTCTATCGTTTAAGTTGTAGAGATAAACACAGAGACAGATATCATTTCAATAATAGCCAGACTCGATACAGAGAAGGTCAAAAGATATGTTTCCGTTAAAATCTCGAAATTTTTCATGATTACAAAACATATTTATCACATCGTATAAGTAAAAATTGATATGAATTCATATAATTTAACTCTAAAAATATACAAAATGAATTTTAACCTTATTTTGTACACAATATCTGACCATAAAACACTGTATAGATAAGTTTGTTTGAAGGAAAGGATTAAATTAAAACTTTAAAGCTTCCATTTTTATAAATTAATTTGTAAGCTTAACGTCGGTAGATAATTAAAATCGCAATTTTGTTCTATTTTTTTTTTTGCCATGCAGGATAATAACTTGAGGAAAATATAGTAGTACAAACGGTGAAAAAAATCAAATATAATTTAATTTCATAAAATTACATGGATTTCAGATGTTATTTTATATGTTACGTAAAGTTCTAACATTTTTTCAATAGCACATTGTTACTAGTTGCTTTCAATTTCTATACAATCTGATGAACTAACATTAATTAATTTTGAACAAACTTGCAAGGATTACTCTATGCAATTAAATATGATTTTACTAAAATTTAGTTTTATTGCAATAAATGATATTTAATAAAATATATGTACATATTTAACAGTGAAACCACTTATTTTGAAATTTAAGTCAAGTAACATAATTATCGTTTAAATTATATTCTATGATTGACTGCTTGAATTCTTCATATAAGTCGTTAAAACACGAGAAATTTAATAGCTAAACAGTTTATAATTAATTTAATTTCATATAATTTTCTTTTTTAGTGATATATCTGTTATTACTGTATTGTCAGCATATATAAAGTATTCTTATTGGTTTTTCTCTATACATAAATGCAAATTTCATGTGGTTTTCATTAATCTCTCTCTCTCATAATTTCTCATTAACCTCTCACTCATAATCGCTCGTTAAATAAAAAAATATTAATTCTACTGTTTAATTTTTCTTTATTTAATTAATATAATTAAAAAAACGTATTTGTATATTGGTTTGTGATGATTGTTCCATTAGTCATTCTGACATACTTTAATATGTATTTTATGAACAAATAAAATTAGTATTTAAATTAGATTTTAAAAGTAGGTTAAAAACCAAATACGTTTACTGCTACAGGTAGCGATTAAAATAATAATAAAGTATGAGACGCATTAAGTATAATTCTGAAAATGGACGATGACACTAATGAAATGCAGAGTAAAAATTCGAGAGTCCCAGTTCTTCATCTGGTTACCTAGCTGCACACGATGGAATATTTTACTTCCCATAACTCATTCTCTGAACTGGCGTCAGTTTATTAAACCGCTGAATAAAAAAGAAAGAAAAATACTAGGTAAGTTTTATGATATTTTCATATTTTATTACCCCCAATATATTTATAGTTATTCCTACATGTTGCTAAATAAAAATAATTAACGTACTAAAATATGCTAATATAATAAAAATATCTGGAATGACAGGTTCATAGTTTTAATTATAAAATAAATATTTACGACGATTTATGTATTGCAAAGTGACGGAAATAAATTCTAGAATATTGTATGGATTACATTTCGAATTTTCTAGATATGCCCCCGTCATCTCGGTTCTGAAATAAAGCGTGTTCCGTTCAGACGCAGCCATCCCAGGATGACAATAATATCCGCAGGATCCTCGGGGTGCTTTTCATAAAGCCGCGTTGTGGTTTCATATAACATGTCTGCACCATTTTTTTTTTCGTCTTTATATATTTTTAGACCTTTATAAAAACCAAATACAAAACGCCATCGGTTATAGAAAAGTTTATACATGAAACTAAGATTTTCATCACATGCATTAAATCGATACCTAATACATACGCAAAAAATTGCGATTGGTTTACTTCGGTAGAGACTTTCATTAGTGACACCGTCATGTAATCTACGGCTCTTCGTTTTACCGTCGCCATCACCGTCGCCGTCGCATCGTCTACTGCTCTACACACAGAGAATGAACACCAAAGTCTTCGATCATTCCGTTCAATCAACCTTACTTGCTTGGCTAGCGAGTACTTTCAGTTTGTCTCGTAAAAACACACCCTTCATTTTATTTCCCTTGTTGACCATCTTTAATTAAGTATCTATCTTACTGGTACATCATAAAAACTTTCAAGTTGCCAGAATTTTTTTGATTAACAAATTGGTGTAGCATTTCGATCATATATATAATAGTCTAGCTGCTATTGTCACTTGGATTGCGAATTTAGACACCAGAACTCAGTTGTTGGAGTAATAAACTAGGTTCAAATATAGATTTCTCATCTTATTTTATTAAATAAGATTTTTTAAATACAATTTTGTTTAAATAGTGTTTGTGTTCTAGAACTTCTTTATAAATTATATAGTATAGTAGAAATGTAAATAATAATACAAATTTCCTCGTTTACAATTTTACATATTATATTTATTAAATATAATATTTCTTAACTACGCCATGGGCAGATACCCTTTTCGATCTGCCCTTGTTATGATAGTAGTAGAATAAACAAAAAATTTCAACTAATATAAATATTTATATTTTATGCTATATTATCAGTACGTACGCATATTTCTTTTATACAAAAATAATATAAATCATTTACGAATTCGTGCAAATTACATTTAATAAATTTGAAATATTCGAATCGTATACTAAGTTAAAGTCTCAGTTCAGTATATAAATATGCAAAATAATACTAAACTAATATACACCATAGTGCCTAGGTAAAACCTACACGTTCATTACCGTGCATTTGGTACACGTGCATGCTTCCTGGAAATATGGTAATGCTACAACCGTATTCGCACTGCAACAGCGACTGAATGTGCACTAAGAGCGTAACTTACAATTATTTTCATTTCATTATGAGAAACTACATGTATAATATATATTTAGAAATCTTTTTTTAAAAGTCATTTTTTAGCGTAATATCTAACTATTTATCATACACTAAAGGGTCACAAACGAAATTTATGTTATAATAGAAATAGGGGTGGATTCAGGAGAATTTCAATCCAGAAAGTTTTGTATTTAGTATTAAATTTGAGGGGCCCAAAGTCCAATTGACGTTTCGAGAATAAATTGACCTGCCAATGTACTTTTACGAAAATCGCAAGAATACACGTGGCCCGTTTAGAGCTTTTATAAGCTTAGTTCAATTTTATAAATCTATAAATTTATTTAATTCGATAAGTAAGCTTTGATAAATTTATTAGAGTTGGAAACCGTCAAGGTTTTTTAATATCCGGTAAAAAGTTTCCAGAGGAGGATAAATTAATAAAAACAAAAATAAATCGAGGGGTGTTTAGATTTGCGTTTATTTACCACTACCAGGACCATTTATAAACGGAGGAGACAGATAAATCTGGTAAAAAACCGTTGTGAATTATTGGTGCCACAAATAAAACAAGTGTGTCCCGCAAAAAGGACCAAAAATAATCCCGCAGTATAATTTCTATGAATATTTGAACGTACCACTACATACGGATATACGCGGCTAGTTCATAACGGTCTCAGATGATGCATAGTGCTACACACATACGTACATAACACACCCACTCTATAGCTCAGGTGGTAGCCTTCATATACACCAGTTGGTTTTCTACACCCATTGTATACGAGGCAAAGCAAATATTTCTCGAAGTTCTAAAGCGAAAAGTTCTAATTTAGCCTTCCACTCTAGTTCTGTAAATGGACAACATTTGATTTTCTATAGTTTTTCAGGACCTGAACTTATCAATAATAATGGCAATATGATTAGTATCTTATGTTTAAAAAAATAAAAATATATATTAAAACCATAATGTTATTAATTGAATTCTTATTAAAAAGATATTTGTAAAAAAAATTACGATTTTCGTTCTAATTATTCGGACCAAAATATATTTCAATTACAAATCTAAAAGTTTTAAAGATTATTACAGAAATCATTTATAGAATTTCCCTACAAATTTCAAATGACTGAGCAACAATTACCAAAATTATATTTATCATGTTCATGTAAAAATGGAATTTAAGACAAACAATAAATACAAAAAAACATTTAGTTTCTACTCTACAAAAACTTTGAGTAATTGTTGTACATTTACAATACCTAAATTTAGATACAGTAAAAATAATAAATTAATTGATATACAATTTCCATATTTTTTTTATTAATTTAGCAACTCCACCAAAAAATATTATATGTAATTATCTTTTCATTTCTCAGCAAAATAGATAAAAAACAAAAATATAACTCACCAGAAATTGTTTGAACAGAAACTAGTAGGTACAATACACGTTTTAAACACGTAATATATTATGCACGGCTTTCAAAGAATTCTGTGCGTCTAATACGACGTCGCGACGTCCACTGAATGCCGTCGCCACGACCCACGATACACGTGGTTTTACGGTGCGCGCGCGCAAGGAAGCGGAATATAATCTTTGCTGTTGAATATAAAATAAAAATACGTTACAAACACTGCACTTTTTAATTATAAGTAAACAAATTGTATATTCAATTTATAACAAATATTAGTTTGTTACTAATAAGCTAGCGAAATTATGAGAATATTCGCTCATTAGAGCGTTTTAGATGATGATCTTTTTATTAGTTTGTATTTTGTGAATTGCAAAAATATATTATATGGGAATATTTATAAAGAAAAGGTCTTATGAATATAAATTAGTTTAATTAAATGTAAATATTTGGTTGCTAGAATATTGACAAGAAAAATATGAGGAAAACGTTATTTCGATAAAACACTGTATAAGATATTTTTATTTTGCTATTAATTATTTATTTAGTGATAGCAGAAACTCATTTTAAGTTACCGAAATATATGAACCGGTAACATTAATCCATTTGGCTTTTTTTTATTTATGCAGAAATCATTTTTTTGTCAGTATTTGAGATACCGCAATTTCAGTTCAAATTTGCGTTATCAGTAAATTCATTTTCTTATGTTATGAAATGAATGTTTGTTACTGGAAACGAACACGAATTTCCAGTATTAATTTTTGTTTCTAGAAAAGAAACTGAATTGTTGGTAACTAAAAATACTATAAAATTACCGGAAAATGCACTTCTGATTGCTGAAAATTAATTTTTTTAAACGGTTCTTTTTCGGGCTTCCTATTGCACTTATTCTTAAAAACGGTGTAGCAGCCATTTTTATAAATTTTCTATTCAATTATATTTTTATACACATCTCACACGCTTCTGTTATTATCATTAAATCAATTATTAATGCTCGTTTATTCTGCTCACGGATTATTTTTCAATTAACCTTTAATAATACATTTATTAATATAAACCCTCATTTTAAATCCATTTAAATGCCCATTTAATCATCGTTTCTTACGACATTCATTCAACATTATAAAACCATTTCATTTTTCCCACACTTTCAGTTCTTTAAATGTCAAATCTTCATACTATTATGCCATCTGCTCCTTATTCCTCTCAAAAAATGAAATCGTGCTCATTTCTTTTCAGCCATTTACTCTAATGCATCTATTGTACACAAATAATGTAGCATTTTATAAATAAACAAATATATATTTCGTTAGTAGGTGATTTGCTGTAAATAGCTAAAGCAAGATGATGATGAACGAAAACATGATAAAAATGCGAAATATTGTACAGTGTTGAAAATGAAAACAATTCGTTCATTTTTCACGCTCGCGTTTGAGTTTGAGAAGCGACCAAGAACACCTTTTCCACAGGGAGTTAATAGAATTGTACGGCTCACCGACGCGACGCGGCTAAAAATGAAAATATCTGGGGTAATGCCTTAAGTGAAGTACACAATAGAAACACAAGGCGTGTATATGCAAAACAGCTACAGTTATACACAGTAAAGGGTGCAGGGAGTGGACGAAGATAGGAGAAACCACTCCATCTCGTCGAGGTGGTGTAACGCATACACAGTGCTTGATTTCAGTAGCGCCCGTCAATGTCAACGTAGGGGGAATTGGAATAAATTGCATGCGTGTGACGATTAGTTGAGCCCAAATTGTCTTGAATGCAGATATAAAGATATCACGTGACTAAAACGCAAACAGGGTGAATATCACTGAAAGAAGTAGCATTACTAATAAATATATTAGTGCTTTCTTTCACACTGCACTAAATTTCAATATTATTGCAATTATAATAATTATTTTAATTGTTTAGTAATTAAAAAAAACTTATATTATCCCTTATGATACGCCCTTGTTTAAGAAATGTTAGTGTATGAGGGGTGACGTTTTCCGGTGACCGAAACGTTCGCGCCGACTTCACTTATTTCGGCGGGCACGGACCGCATAGAAACGATCTACTCATCCTGGCACCGTGGTTACGAGATGACCGCAAGGGAAACGTAATTAAATATTTGCCAAACGAAATGTGTTGTTAATGCCAACTTAGACACTGAATTAACGCTGTTTCCTGCAAGTAAATATCCGAAGATAAGTCTTTGTTTGAACAGATTTTCTGCACCACAGGTGATGTGTTATTAGGATTTTATAGTCAAGAAAGCCAAAATAAAACACTCGAATGCTTAGCTTTTAAAACTGGAACTAAAAACTGGGAGATGAATTGGAAGCGAAAAAAGTATGAACTAGAAATTGGGCGGCAGAGAAATGATTGCAGATAAAAGAATAGGTTTAAGTTCTTGTTTTCCGTCAGCAATATTTTTGGGTGTACCCTATTCTCTAAGAGAGCTCATAACAATCTAAGGTTTTCTTGTCAAATCATCACAATATACAATTTCGTATCATGTCGTAAGGGTTACCTACTACATAAACAATCTGAGAATGATTTATTTTATTTTCCACAATGCAAACAATCTTTTTTTTAATAAAAAGCAATTTAGTTAGAAAAAAATATCCGCAGGGTAACTTTACATTATTTTTCATATAATATAATTTATGGAATTACTTTTATTGAAATTGCTTGTAATATAACAATAAATAAGTAGCTCATCTAAATTTATTAAAATTACATTATTGATGATATTTTACAAATGCCAAGCTTCTACGCCATAAACAATTAGTATTATATTACTTTTAATGCAAAATAAGAAAATATAAATATGTAGGTACATATATTTTTTATAATTTAATGAATATAAATTTTACATTAAGAAGCATTGCAACCATTTTATTTTTCACGTAAAATGCATAAATTCATTGACTATCCTATGTTAGATGCGAATTTAATGAATGCGCAAATGTCGTTTTTAATATCTGCCTCGAATTCAAACAATCTTTACTGCTCATATTTGTGAAAAAGATTAAACGAAATGTACAAAAGGAATGCATTTCAATGCAGTTGTGTGAACTTCGCGTACCATTTTGCACGTTTATAATACTGGTTGATATAATTGCGTCGTATAGAAGGTATAGATAAAGAATTGTGTGCCTGTAAAACGAACTTGTGCTAACGCGTTCTGGCTTTCTTTATTGGAAGTAAATCCTGTCTGAACATTTGGCCGCCATTTTAAGCATACTTGTGTTAATATTGACGTGAGTACTTGACTGCGAAACGGAGATTCAAATAAGGCACATATTAATAAAAGCATCATTTCGATATTTAGTGCATCTTTGACAATCCGTATGGGTATTTTAAAAGTATCAACATGCTTGTCAAACACTTGCTCGAAGGATTTAGTACGATTTTGCAAAGCAAAGATAATGCTTTTGCCTTTCGAAGCTAGAGAAATAGTAATACATAAACCTGTAGAAGTTCCATTAGGGACGACAAGCGTATACAAGTTGTAAATAAAACCACCCTCTATTCGTGAAGTAACCAACCAAAGTAACCTGGTTATTTCGTGGCAATCCCCTACATTCACACACACATACACATATTATACTCTTAAGGATTCCATTCGTGCTTGGTCGATTCCGTACACCTTAAGTCCGCTTTCCGTTGACGTTTTATACATAGTAATTCTGGTGCGGCAAACGGAAAACTTGGTCATTGTCGACATTGCCCGAATTCCGTGGTCAAGAATGAATAAAAATACCCGTGCTGTACCAGGGTGGCCCTGAGTGAAAAACGATTCTATTTCGTTTTCTTCAATAGATTGCGGTGAAGGACGCGTGCATTGAATATGCAATTACAACAATGCCATTATTATTTATTTTATTTTTTAAATGTGTAATGTGATTAAGAGTTTATTTATTTTGCTTATAAATGAGATTCTATTTTATGAATTTTTTTTATTGTGTATAATTCTTCTTAGAGGACAAATTATTTCGAAGATTACAAATAATATCCATAAATAATGAAATAAAATAATCGGTTAAGAAGAATATTTAATGATTATCTCTACGGACAATCTTATAAAAATAAAAATTTCATACCTTTATTTTATTTGAAATATAGGTGACTTGAATATAAATAAATATTGTAAAACATTGATATAGCGTTGAAGCATGTAATCACTATGATGTGTGTTTTATTTTCTTGTTATGTGTCGAGGATTTGTCATATTTCGATATATTTCCGTGCAACACTTGCGATCATTGTAATCATAGTTCGGTTTGTCGAGCATGTCTATATTTACGGGTAAAGCTTTCATCGTATGTATATGCGCTGAAGACATGCCATGAAATGGTTACAATAATGTCATATTGCTTCTAAGCTATCGATTTTCTTTTTGAACAATTTTACATGCATTAGTCTCTTATATATTTGTATTGAAATTTAATATTCTAAACTTAAATATAAAACATGAACAATGTATGAAATTTTAAATTTCTTTCAAAATTATTAAAAAAAAAATCATTTAGTATTATTTTGATAAAATTATTACGTAATATTTTATAGATATGTTTGTATATATACGTAATTAGTAGAAATGATTTATATTTAATAAATAACAATATTTAATACTAATTAATATATCAGATATAGAACAAAATAGAAAAGAGTAACCTCTGGTTTCATTTATTATTTACCATGTCAAATTTATACAGTTTATTGACAGCATTAATCTGCATCAACTGTACTATTGCAATATATTTAAATATTTTTGGAAATTCACCCCAAGAATTTCATGAATATGACTATAAAGAAATGGCTGAAATTTTGGGATTCAACGAAGCGAAAGAAAGTGATGAAGACTATAAATCTAGTCTTGATAAATTATTAAATAAACTAAATTCTGAAAAGGCTTTACACACTAATAATAAGGTACGGAATACAAAATTAATTAAAAAAAGTAATCAAAAATAGTTTTGCAAATTATTAATTATAAAGAAATTTGTATTAGAATTAATAAAAATATATTTTCGAGAATAGAAATATGTATATTTCATGAAACCTAAAACAAGATTCAAACACGCAACAAAAGAACAAGAAGAAGAAGAGGAAGATGAACATGATGATGGCGAAGACGTAATGTTTGAAGAAATTGGCGGACAACCAACTTCAAGTACACCAATTATAACAGCTGCAACAATCATACCACCATGTCCATCAGAAGACTCAGAAGATGTATTGATAGAGGAGACTATAGAAACCGCAGATCTCAAATCAGATTTGATTGATGGGAGAAGTTGTGGAACCAAAAATGACTATAGATTGATTTTAATTTTAATTACAAGCGTTTTAATTAATGAAATAAGTAATTATATTTTGGGATCATGAGAATATTTCGGAAAATCCGGTACTATAATGTATTATATAGTCATGCTTGATGTACATACGTCAATGCAAAATCTGCTCATCAATCAGCAGAGTATCGGGATGTGATGTCCGCTGAATATACTTTATTAGAATGCTATGTGTTCCGGTTTTATGCTTGAATTGGAATTGATTTATGTATCGGGCAGTCTTGGTTATTGCAATTTACACTAGGGGCAAACTACTGGCAGACCATAACGATGTTTTCCAAGCAATAAATATCTAATGATGCATTGTGTCTATTTATTTCCTACATTTCAGATAAAATGTCGTTTTATTGCATCTTCTTCTATATATAATATTAGTGCAATCATCGAATGTTCTATATGTGCTTCTGAATATGAAAAATATGCACAATGGCTTGCACTAAACATTAACACACACACACACACACACACACACATAATTAAATGATTTTATCATATTTGTATGATTTCCGGAACAAAAATAATCGTTGTATTCTTTAATTGATATTATATAAATTAGATATATGTCAGTCAGTTGCATGTACAAGGATAATAGGGTGGAAATATAAATACGATTGAAAAGAAGAGAGGTTGACTAAGAAAAGGAAAGATAGGATAATAGTATGTGGTAATGTCGTGTCAGTGTGTGTGACAGCCAATGTGCACTATGTTTCATTTTAGGGGTGTAAGGCAAGAACGGGAGCGCAGAACGATTCTCTCTTCCTGTATATCGCCAAAGCTATCACACGCATACACATTTATTATTCCTTCTCAGTCATGCACACAAACATATACACAAATCAAGGAAAACTGCTCACTGCAAAGGTTCTGTGCACAATTACTCGAGTTACAAGAAATTCATCTTGCTTCAAATACATCCAAATCTCGCGATACGATACAATACAGAATGTTTAGATTGGAGTATACTGCATACATATATGATATGTTATTTCGATATTAATGTATTGTATTGTATAATAATATATTACAATACCAGATGAACTGCAGATTATGAACCATGTGTACATGATATCCTCTCTGAGAAACGTATTTTGTATAGAAAACGAAGCAATTTATTTATGAAAGAACTGCCTTTAAAGTTACTATTTTTATATGTGATGAAAATAAATAAAATTCTATTTTTAAATAAAAATTCCATTCATTCTCATCAGAAGAATGTTTTCTGATAACGCGATAGTAAAACATAGTTTAATCTAATTAAGTATATCGTGTTTGCTCGAACTTGAGAAAGTTTAATTAAGTGTTAACTACTGATAGCAGGGACTCGTTCACGAGGAAAGTTAAAGGACCCAGAGGAGTCGGTTATATGTTACACAAGTTAATCTCAGCAGTAACTGTCCAAGTGATTGGGTTTAGTCATCGCTACGCAGGACACTAACCACGGCTCAGTTCGGCTATTTTTACTCATCCGATCCTGGACATATGCTATACTAGCAAACTAGATACATATATAAATCAGATTGCATTTGAAGATTATTATCGAGCATGTATTGGAAATTTCAACGTTATGAAAATAAAATTAAAAATTTTAAAAACCAAATCACTGACGACGAGCTCTATAAAAGTAATGGAACAGCAAAGCTTTTTTACTTTTTGTTACAAATAAATAATTTTTAAATTACATCTGTCAAAAAGCGAGCAACAGTAGGTTTTACCGACTCATATACAACTAAAAGTGAGGCAAATAAAATTGAAAAAGCAACGACAGGTTGACATTAACCTTATTGACATTATGACCATTTTCAATTATAGACGCCAATAGTTTCACTTCGATTTTTTTATTTTTTTTTATTTGCCTGTCCTTAACGCTGTTGAAGTTTACTGATGTTTGTGTGGGTGGACCACAATCGAAACACTGGATGAATGAGATCAATATGGTTAGGTTGACGGACAACCGTAAGGGTTCCATGTGCGCGTGTGTGTAGTGGTAGGTTCTTTCAACTTTGATGTTGACACAATTCGGGTCACGTCCCTCGTGTACCAACGCTCTGGGCAGCACAGCGACCAGCACAGTCGTCCGACCACCGACCGTGGAATTGAATAATATAGCTTAGATTGGAAAAATATTTCTTTACAGAAGCGCACACATACTTTTGTATATTCGCTTCTTCCAGTCATCCTATAATAACATATTGTTTCATTTTTACCCAGAAATAACATCATTATTATTCAGCAGAACTTCACTGCTGCTAAAATGTGGCTTATATGCTATATATTTTTTAAACTCTATTTCTCCATAAGTAAGATCTGTATAATCATAAAAAAGTATATTAACTATTCAACAATTGAGAATTCATCAGATGCCGCTGGGATCCTATGAATATTTCTCAATTGTCGAATATTTTACTTTAGTATTTAACAGGAATACATAAATCTTCAGTAGACCAGAATCAATCATGATTTGCTTAAAAATAATTTTAATTTAATTAAATATATTGATTCACTTGAATAATATTATTTAATAAAATGATGAATAATTATTTAAAAATCTCAATTATAATTCAAAATTAATACGTTTTGATTCATTGTTTAAATATTAAACAAATTTTCACGTTTAACTACCTATAGAATAGTCAGGTAATACTTTCCATTCCAATTGTAATTAAAATTCTAAAATATATTAGCTTATAATGAGTTAAATCCAACCATTGTATCGTTTTGTTAATAACCCCATTGTTCATCATTAAAAATTGTTTCATTTGTTTGGAAATATTCATGTTAAATAAAATGAAAATTGCTTTATTATAAATCGTATTATATATATTATATATAAATATATAAAAAATCGATGAAACATAATATTGATAAATGTTATATTTAAAACAAATGTATTCTACGATATCATTCACATTAGATACTTAAATACCAGGGAGTCCCATTTACCGCAAATAGAGGTGAATTCTAATAATTTATTTATTAAATCAAGTTCAGCGTTAAACATTTTTCATTAAAATAATATTTTTAAATACTGAGAAATAAAACTATCTATAAGTTGTATATATGTATAAAATTAGTTTGTTATAATTCTCATATTAATGTTTAAATATATGGCAGTCAAATTATACATTATCAATATTATCGAACTAATTCTGGCTCGTAGCACGTTCTATTCGCTTGTTCCAAATAGGTAATTGCATTACCTAATTAAAAGCATACTCCGTTTCAATAATTGTCAAATTGACCCAACAACAGTTGCAATTGAATTATCCGCGGTAATATCATTGTTTATTTGTACTTCTATTTATTTTAATTTTATTATTTCTTTACCTTTTCGTTAAATACAAGTACAAATTACTACCCAGGCGATTTGGGGAAATATTAAAAAGCTGTAATTATCGCGTTGTATACAAACTTTCAGTACTTGAACAGCAAAAAGGAAAAAAAAAATGTTACGTCCCAAGTGGCTCAGCTAGTATTAACAGGGTATAATAGCTGCGGTTTATTGCAATGTATTCCTGAAACTAGGCCACTGTAGTACGTATTCACGAGTCTCATCCTTTCTACGAATTTTAATAAATACTGGCTATACTAGAATCATGATATCAAGAGACTTGCATCACTGCTGTATACTTCAACAGCAAACGTATGTATTTTCTATCTCATGCAGATTGCGCAAGATAACAAACAGTTGATCTATCAATTGTTTCTAATAGATGAGATGTTTGGTTTCTATACAGATTGAAATTTCACGTTTAATCTCAAGTTTATGTAGCACCTAATTTTGATTGTTACATGTTGAACGAACACTTTGTTGATGTTTACTTGAAAAGCAAATTTGCTAGTTTTTTTCATTGTGAACTTAGCTTTATGGTGAGAACTATTCAATAGAAGATACTATGGATTTGTTTTAATTAACGTAAATCTAAATTTAATTATTTCATATATGAATAGTTTTGTATATGCAGATAGAAAATTTCTTAGATATATATTTATATATGCGTAGCACATAAGTTTGAACAAGCTGGATACACTTTAGATTTCAAGAATGATCTATGTTAGCCATTCCAGATGATTTATAGCGAAGCAAATGCTTTTTAGTTATATCATGCATACGTTTCTCTCAACAAAAATGAATTTATTATTGACATATGTCTGAAGGACGCAGAAAAAAGGGCTGTTGTTTGTCAAAATTGAATCAAACGCAGCCCTAATAATAATTCTTATTTAAATGTTTAGAATAGTGTAAGTAGTTATTCAAATTAAGGATGAATATTTAAAAAAATATATACATATTTACATACATTCTAGAAAAAATATTTTACTAATTACTTGATTTATTTAAATATTGAAACAGAAAATATATTTCCATAAGATGAAAAGCGTGATTTTGTAATTATTGATAATTATTCGCTAATTTATATAAAACCACAATACGCAAAGCTATAAAAAATAGTTATATTTTCAATTAAAATGATTTTCATTAATTTGTGATTATAGGCTTTTAATTGAAATCAAAAACCCTGAATGCTTTTACCAAATCTCTTGTTATATTCCGTACTTTAAAAATTGAGAACAATAAAAGTAGTGAAAAATAGTCAGCGTATTCATTTTGCGCTTAGCTTTTTGATACCATTAAATTTATATGCTCGTGATGTATATAAAAATAAATTTATCGTAAAGCATGACAGTTTATAACACACACTGGGCTCAGTCGTCTGGAACGCTCGGCTTCTTCGACTTCTTCAGCTTGGAGCATTACGCGTCGCACGCTGTTTTATATTATTATTTTTAAAAGAAAAGTTCTTTTTCTGTTCTAGCATTGCAGCAACTCTCGTCACTTGCTTTAACGTATAAAATACGTTTAATAGCGTGCATGGCCCATTACAACAACGAATCCGTGTTTCCGGTCATAAAATCTAACATAGCGGGTTCAAAACACATACATATACACTTCATTCGAAATATATCAAAATACTCGCCTCACACATATTTTACCAGAACTAGTTTCACTAATTTAAAATATATAAATAAAATTTTTCATTTTGGTGTGGACTTGTTCTGAATTGAAATTCTCGGTTTTCAACTTTTGGTTTTGCTTATCGCAGTAGTAAAATGCAGCACAACAGACACCTTGCTGACCACACCGTTTTCATATGCACCGAGTACCATGCTCGTGGGTGCCGTAAATGCATTGAATGTGTTTCGTGCAACTTGCTCTTTGTTTCCCATGAGTGCATCGAACAAACTTCTGCATTTCGGTTCGCCGCGAAACAAGCTGTTAGCGACACTATCGTCTCACCGTATCTCGTCTACCAAACGTATATTCGGGTTTTTGTACAGTGGAAATGGAATTTTACAGTAATTTGTTCCCTGCGTTTTTGTTTGATTTTTGTTAGCGCAAAATGCGAACGTTGAATATATTTAAAAGTTTTATTTATTTTGTAACTATTTTATGCTTAGTTTTGAGCGCATGGTTCGTTAACGTTAGGAAATCCATTCATCTAACTAGGTATTGATACCTGAAAGGTACTCAATACAATTTAATTAGTGTGGAACGTTTGAATAGTTTTGATACGAAATCAAAGTTAGAATTAGTATGACTAGCGCAAGGGTTTCCAGAATTTGAAATTGAATTCGTAATATTGTTAAAATTTTAATGTTACTAATACCCCAATACATGTTCAACTCCCTAGAGACCATAATTACATATATAATTAACGCCGAAAACTTTTAGCAATTCGGAAATATTTAAAAGTATTTTATTAAAAGAAAGGTAGTAAGAGTGTAAATTTGTATAATGAATTATCTGCCATCTAATAAAAACAAAAATTCTAGTGCAATTTAAAAATGTATTCTTAGAGTAATATTGTATAATTTTCCAAACAATATATTCAGTTTGAAATATCCCTCGTCATTATTGGAGGGTTAAGATATCAAGTCAACCGAATACCTTATAACAACAAACCTAATCCATTCGTCAATAGAAAACAGCAGGGTTCAGTTATTCAGATGAGATGCGTTTGTTTGCGCCCGGAAAAGGTCCCAATATTGGACGTCAAGTATTACCACGGCCGTCACACATTCCGATAGCTAAACACGCGAGCAGGACAATTCGGGCGACCGTCAATGTCGCCCTGCACGTTGCCTAGCGCCAGTGAGAATTTGTGGACAATGGAATAACCGTCTCCAAAGGCAGGAATTTTATTCGTAGCAGCAGCTATATTGCTGTCAGGCCACGCGGGATACATTGAATACCGTGATTTAGTTAGGCAATATAAGATCAGTTTGCTGCCGTTAGGTTCCCTTCCCCTACCTTACACACCCCTCTGTTAAGAGCACCAAACTCTGCGATGGCGTACAAGGGCGAGGGCTCATATTCATAACCCTGATATTAAACTGTTTACTCTCCATCGTTGCCTGCACCCGATCAGTGCTCGATTTATTTTATATTGTTCCCAACTAGCGTTGGATTCTTGAAACCATATACATTCAACGATGACATATTCGCATATATTATACTATACGGTATAAATCTCAAGTATACATTTCAGAGATTCTTATATGATATAAGCCAGCCCATTTATAAGTAGTTTGTCAATACAAGAAGAAATATTAATTTTCAGTATCATATCTAATATATTTTAATTTTATTTTTTAATAAATAATTTTTTATTTATAATTAGAATATTTAAGTTATTATGTAAACATACAAAAAAAATTTAATTACGGATAAATGTATATTATGGAGAATAAGACTGTTGTGGCGGGCGTCTGTTCTGCAATAGAATTTTCTGCCGGACATTAATCGCAAGTACGACGAACGAATATCTCATGCAGAGGGCGAGGCTACAAGACGTCTAACATTTATATAGAATTATGTCCCCTTCTATGTAATTTACTTCGATTTGAATTAAGATAAAAGTTAAAGCAGTCTCGATGACCCGAACTGAACCCCGCAACAACTTATTGTTCGCAGAAGTCATAGAATATTTTATCACTACATTTAAATAATAGAACGATTTTTGTTGTTTATGATAGAAAATATAAATCGTATCGGAGTTTTCGAAATTTACATTACATCCTCAAGCTTCGATGTACATACTTGTTTTTAAAGAAAACGATAGTATTTTGGATTCAAGGCGATAAAAGACGAACTTTTTGATAATTAAAAATATCAATACACAATATTTACAGACATTTGACCAAATGCACAATAATACACACAGAAATCAAGGTACGTATGTAGTTAGAATGGAAACGATGTCGTTTGATAATACGGGTGAATAGTATTCTTGGATGTAATACAGCCATGTTATATTGAGTAAGTAATATCAATGTTATTTTTAGTGTTTTTGTCATGTGCCGTATCATGATCAAATTTCCAAATGTTAGAGGACAGCGTCTTGACACTGAAAAGGATACAAACACACCCATACAATGTAAAGAAACACCCACACGTATGTAGTAGACGTCGTGGGACACGGAAGGAAATGGTATCTCGTCCATCAAGAGTTTTGTGTGCGAGTGTGCGTTTGACTGTGAGTGTTTGTGTGTGTTCGAGTGTGTGTGCACGCGTGAGTAGCTGTTTGTTCACCGACACCAGACGTTTAGCTGCCACCCGACCCGAGAAAAAGAATTGTGTACTTTTTGTAGTCGGCGACGCACGCGTTTAAACAACCATCATCCATAAGTCACATCTCCCACTCGCTCCCAAACCAGTCAGCCCTAACAACCCAACTCTACCATGCACATTGAGTGAAAAAAAGACCTGAAGAAAAAAGTGAACGGAAAGAATTGCTCTCGTATGCAAAACAAACAGATGAATTCCAGTTTTTTTCTGCAGTCAACTTTTTAGTTCTTACTGACATATTTCTTGTTAAATATAAATAGAATTTACATTTTTTGTCTGGTTGTAAATGTACACGCCTATGTCATTCAAATTTGATCGTTAAACACAAATCTGTAATGCACGAATATTTAACCTGAATTGCGATAACACAGCCAATAATTCCAGTTATATTTTGTATTAACATTGCTGATTTCTTTGTTAAATCGAGCACAAAGCAGTTATCTTAAATCATCGCGTTCGAGGGGCGGAAATCGTCAAGTTTTAATTTGAATAACAAATTTTTTCTTCATGAAATAAAACGTCGAATACGAAAATATACGGCTTTCATTTTTGTAGGGGGCTGTAATATATAGCCCGCGAAATGACGCCATTAAATAGCAATGGATTCTTCTAAAATGCTTCTTACATTGCAATAAGTTATATTTCTTGAAAATATTTTCTATTTTTCTGATTCATTCATGGTGCTTGACTGCTTTGTAATAGCTAACGTTTGAGGTAGAACAGTATCAGTAGAATGTTTATCGCCAAACCATAACGAATTTTCAGGGGATCAAATCCTTTAGATATGCATTAAATTATAATCGCATAGGATGTTATTCCATACAACGACGTCAGCTCAAACATATCAAATATTATTTAATACGCAGCGCAAATATAACATTTAGATCAATCTGAATATAAAATTACAATAATTCGATCGAATTATTCTATTTCACAAATGGCGACATTCTACAGCAACCTTAATAAATGTGCATGGTAATTTCGCAAAAAGAAAAAATAATTCTTTGCGAAAATGAAGATTAGTCGTATTCTGTAGAATAGCCTCCTAATAAGAAAAGTTTGAAAACAAGAGTACAAAACCGACGACAGCTTGGACGATTCCGGTTGACATGTTGATGGATGCAGATGAAAGAGAAGGGCAGAGTGATGGGACAGCGAAGAAGAAGAAGAGAGAGTGGAACACAAATTGTTGGTCGCTGTAATTGGATGGTGTGATAAGTAGCAGCTAACCGAGAGTAACTGAATTAGGGTTCGTCTAGACAACGAACGGCGTGCTCTGTGCGCTGTAACAAGACACACTTTACAACAAACGATACATGCGCTCGCCTCTGCATTCCGTGCTAAATACTTAGGCGCGCGTTTCAAATATTTCAGAGCGAAGGGGAATCGCTTAGTGTTGCAAACCAATTAATCGTTACAATTTAATAAACACGGACATATTCTAACTAGTATAATTAATTCAAGTTGAAACTTCCGACGCCAGTGCAAAATTATACAACGATAAGTACTATAGCAACTAAATTGTGTTTGTTGCTAGACACGCCGACGAAAAACTGAATTGTTTGATGATATAACAAGCTAATAAAATACTACTCGTTATTATACTGAAGATCTCCTAACAAGCAAACAATGATACTCTAAGATACTTCAATTTTTCTTTTGATCTAGACGCGAATATCTTTGATATGAATATCAATTCAAGAACGTCCACAATGTTTTTAATATTGTATAAATTTCAAATAAAAAAAAAACTATCGGAATTTGCTGCAGTATTTCTGCATAACTTTCTTATTTGAGTATTAGTATTTTAATTTTGTTAGGAATTCGTAGATCAAAACGTGTATTTTCGTTAAAGCCTCGATTTTCCATATTCTCATGGTTGGAATACTTTTTTATGTGTATGCATTCGTATAAAAAATAAATAAAAATAAGTTGAGGGTGTAAAATACATTGTAAACAAATATTGTGCATTCATGATTATTTTAAGTTAACAAGGTAGACGTTCCCTTTATTACCTCTGCACGTAACAACGTAGACTGTCACTGTACACAGACCATGCGAAATGAGGCAGTGACACGCGAAATATTTGAGGTCAAGCGAACGTATACATAGCTCCACAGCATTTGCAGAGAATCTGGAGTGAGACGAAGCGTGCGCGCGATAACGGTGGCTGAACACAATATCTACAAATTACGAACGGAATCCGAATAATGCAAAGACTTCTGTATCTGTATCTGAACCATCATGCTGTCTGCACAGTGTGCAACCAAGAGCAGCATTGCTATACGATTCGCAATATATGAATGCATTGTATTTTTTTGAAGTACTCACCCTCATCTGCTGCAGTTGCGTCCTGACTAACTCTGCACGCGTCGCCTGATCCGGACCGACCACGGGAAATGAACCCATGTACTGGAACAGAAACGTTTATTTTATTTTTGTTTTATGTTTCACTTTATATAAAAATTACTTTGCGTTAAAAAGAATTAAGTAAATCTAGGTTTTGAAACATATCCTACATATTTTCATCCAAGATTTATGACTAAGTCATTTGATCGCATCATAAAGAATTATCTAACATCGAAATGGCGACATCTAGAGACATAAAATATTTTAAATCGTGCAGTAAAATTTATATTTAATAATAAAAAAAAACAGAGACGCGCGTGTGATGTTGCGACAAGCTTTAAAATTTCTTTTACAATATGTTAGACGTTCGATGGATACGACCGCATTTATGGTTCCACTATAACGTACACTCGGTTATGATAAAAATCGAACAAAACAATGAAATGGCAAGAGTATATAAGGCGAAATACATTTGATATTTTTTGTTTGAGTGAGTGTACTTATACGATGATGCTTTCAAAGAAAATGTGAGCGACACATCGAAAAACATATCAATATTTTATGGTCTAGTAAATTATTTGTACAAAAGTTGACACAGTGTATGCTGGACATTAAAAATCCAAATGTTCTATTGCATACGGTGCTTTTCATAATACGTAATAAAGTCTTGTAGAGCTGATCTTAAATGTATTTTAGTATATTGAAATACTCTTTACTATGTACATATTGTTGATTAAACCCGACCTATGCATGTAATAAATGCAATTGTGAGCGGAACATAATGTTATTTTCTTAACTTTTAATTTCTTTTTTCAAAAATGTTTTTTTTTTCCTAAATTAGAGAGAAAAACGGATATACTTAAACACCGAGTCTGGTGATTGAATGAATGCTGCAGAAACACTCTTGGTGAAAATAAATAATTTATATGACTTATCAGTTTTTCTAATAATGAAAACAAAAAAAAATTGAGAGCAATGTGTCTCTGTCAAGTATAATGTCAATATGGTTAAATTTTATTGTTACACTAGATAGATAGAGTAACTGAAGTATATACGAAACATATCAACTTTTATCTTATATTGAACCAATATCACTATGGCAACGGGAACGATGAAAACTCTAGCACAAGTTTCACAACTTTCCACTTGCGAAAACATGTTTCATTTTAGATTTTTTCTTCAGTTTAAATTCCCTTTAAACAGGACTTTTCTATTTGAACAAAAGGACCTCTGGCATCGTTTGGTGTACTGTATTGTTGAGAAACATACAGAACCGGAATCAAAATGGTTTATTTTTGATGCCCCCAATTATAGAATATTAACTACATTTTTAAATCAAATAACTATGAATGCACTTAAAAACCATTTTCAATCTTTATCGATTAATATAAAATTCGTCATTGTTTTTTAAATAAATTTTACAATATTTGTTATAGAATACATATATCCACGTGGCTTCTTAAAATATATTAAAACAGCGGATTAATATAATATTTATAATTTTTCAAATGCTTTAAAGACTTATAAATAGAGGTATTTTAAGATCATTATTTAAAATAAGAATAGGGATTCAGTTTAGATTAAATAAAATTAATCCATCTCTGGTGCATAAGCAGTTTTCCTGCCAGAGAAAAGTTTTCATGACAAGAGAAAAACTCAGGAAAAACAATGTCATGCAAAATCCATTTCCTGTTTTCACTTCAAACCTGTCCGTGTTATGTGTGTGCGAAAGAGAATATGTGTCCAACGGCGATTGGTGCCACAGACCTTTTATGGAACCCTTTCGTTCAGAGATTACTACCGAAACTTTGACATGTGAACACGATACACATGCGCTAGTGATAAATTTTTAATTTCTTCACGCTTGAAAATATCCGTAGACTGGTCTTTTAAAAATGTTCATGTTTATGACTAAATCAAATAACATAATTTTCGTTATGATTTAGTAGTTATGACTTAGTAGGATGCTTGATTGCTAGAATGCTTTGTAATACTGGACAAAGAGGAGTATATCCTGTTTTAAAGTTGTTAGTTTTGATAGCTAACACGAAGATTGGATTAGTAGAATCAAGTATAAATAATTTAAGATGTTCGTTCATTGGTACTTTTCTATTATAACGCAAGGAACGATGTGCAAAAAATGTTGTCCTTTCAATCAATTACATTAATTGCATTGGAAACCAAGAAGCGCAATCGAATAAACTGCTCTGGGGCAGACAGTTGCACAGCAGCAGTGCCAGTGCATTCAGAGAGGTAATGGTTCTGATCTGACAAGGGTAGAACTTGGAGGAGCACACACATGCACACAAACAGACGGACAGGCACAGGGGCAAAGAGACAAGTGGACTAGTGAATCAATGAAAGTGCTTTTCGTGATTGATTATCGTTGCTTCGATCTCGACAAAGTTCACCGCAACTTTTGTCCCAACCGGGCCTTGCGCTTCGGCCCTCAGTCACATGCATTTGCAATATCTCGTAAAACAATAAAAGTCAATATACGAAATGGACACCACAAGAGCTTCGGGTCTTCAAACGCACGCACACATATTTCTTCAGATAATCGCCACTTTAGAAAAACTTGGAATGGTTATAACTTTGATTTTGTTTAGTATCATCTGCAGAAAATATGTTTACAGTAACTTTCACACAGATTTTATGTACCATCAAATTTTAATTAACATAACGCTTTGTCGTCTATGTAAGATTTTCGATATATATGTATTTACTCTATTTTTAACTAACATTCAAATTACATTAAAATTGAAAGTTTAGTAATTGATATCACAAATTTAAAAAGGAATTATTCATATGTTTGAATTAATAGTTCTGCCATAGTTAATAAAAAATAAAAAGATATATGTAGTTATTTATAGAAAAGGTATTCCTGATAAAATAAGAATGGCAATATTATAAATTGTTTTATTACGACCATACGAAGTTTTTAATGGCTCTGGCAATATTTTCCTTGTAAATAACGATCCCGAAGAGCAAAAGTGCTTGAGCGAATGTCGAACGTTCGTTATTGTATTACTGACAACCAAACGAAAACAAAGGAAATTCAATTTATACATCGAAAGAGACGGAAGAGTTCAAGGAGTGCGTAGTTCTGTTTTCATACAATTTTCCACTCGTTTGTAAGACACAAATTAAATTACTACACTGATACACATTTCCCCTTTCAGCGTCTATTTCCTGTACTATGTACATACACCGATATGTAAGTGTATTAGAAGTTTTATTGCATTACAGGAAATTGAAAACTAAGTGAACAGGGAATCAACTCGCTAACACTTTTTTGGCATTAACTAACAGTTTCTACAAGATATTTTTCATTAAATTTGTAAAGAGATTCTTTACTAGAAAAACAAAGGTAATTTTAATGAAAATGTATAAAGAAAAAAGTGAGGCAGGGCACGTGCACGTTCAAGAAAGGAAATGGTTACAGTTTAATCCAACCGCCGATAGATGGATACAGAAAAAGTGAGTTGCTGATGATGATGGTGAAAAGAAGAAAAGAAAATTTTATCAGTCGCCACTTCGTGTTAAACCGGGCGATCCCTGAACAGTAAACTTTACTTATTTGTGCCCCTAATGACCTGTCACTGGGCTTTCCTCTTATCCAATCAGTTTCAATGAAAAACTCCACACGGAATATAAATGAGGAAAAACAGCTTCCATTATTTAAATCGGTTTCTGTATACTTTAATACGCCAAAATAAAGAGACAATTTTTGTGCTCAATCATGACCCGACTAGAATTACACTGCCTATGCCCTGTCCTTACTTATTCTAGTAAATAAAACGAAATATAATTGAATTTATAATTCTTATGAAAATTTAATATGGCTGCCAAAATTTCGATTAGATTTTGCCTCATATACTTGTATACTAAATATAAATATAGGAGTATAATACCGGGTATTTTCATCTTTGTAATATATCTATTCAACGTTTAAAACAGTTTTATCTGATATACCTCATCGTATTCACCAATGCAATTTAATTATAGCTCGTAAACATAATAAAATGAAAAGAAACAATATGGCTTGGTAGTGGGTACCACAAAGAAAATCATTATCGAATTTTTATTATATATATTACTTTTATCGAAAATTAAAAAAAAGAACTTTCAGTGCTTTTCCATAATTCTGGAAAGTTTTCGGTAGAGAAACAAGATTTTGTCATCTTTGCTTTATACAATTTGCTATTTAACGCATTTTAATAGTTTTAATACTGCTTCCCTAAAAACCAATATATTTTTACTAACCAGGCCAAACTGCCATCTATTGGAAACCGAGAAGGAACTGGAAGTTCAAAACTTGTGGCGTTGCCAGGATCGCGGCGTCGCTACAACTGTGGCGCCGTGAAACGGGGTCGCTACGATCGTGGCGCCATGAAACGGCGACGCATGAAACCTTAGTATTGCATTTTAAAGTAGAAAATGTTGGATGGTAAAATAGAGATGAAATTTCATACGTTTAAATAAAAGGATACTAGGTTCCGGAAGGACTAAAGAAGATTATATAATACGAAATACAATTTTGTGAAGTAGATGGTTCCACTAGTACGCCAAAAAACTGTAATCATTTTAAAAAAAATCTCAATCAAAATAAATAATAGTTTTATTTTAGTTTCCTTATTTTTCATTTAACATTTGAATAGCTAAAACCAAAATCAATAATTTTTTGATATGTAATGTGTAAAATATAAATAATTTAGTATTATTATTTATTATGGTATCTCCATTAGACAATAAATAGATTCCCCAATTTATAAATGCATATTATTTTGACAAAGAATATTTTATTTTTATTTTTTAGTTATTTTCAGAAAAATATTTTGTGCGTGAAAAATAAAATGTCGCGAATATGAGGATATCCTATACTTGAAAAACATACTCACGTACAAGTGCGTGATCAAATCCTTTCATTTACTCGTCCTAAATCCTTAGTTACGAAAGAAGAAAGGTATAGAAGCAACTTTAGAAAAAGATATTTTTCAAAATTGTGTATCTAACTTTTATTTTTCTTTGAGAGTATTAAATAATTTTGTTAAATTTGAGCATCTGGTAATATAAAACTCTACAATATAAAACAACGCACAAAATGAAATTTCATATATAATTTGAAACCACAGGTGTCAGTTTCTGTGTAATTAAAGGCTCCAACAGAGCAGATTAACTCTGATAAAAAAAAAAAATAACTGCATTGTATTAAATATTTGCTTCATGAATTATAAATATTCTTCATATAATAACTAATTAACTTTATTTATTTTAGAAAATAACGAAATTAAAAATATATTTTATCACTAAGAACATATTATATCTAATGTATTTTATTTCATATGCTTTATCTTCAATTTATATTGCACAATAGCATAAATAAGAAATTAAATACGCCCTCCTCCGAGTTTATTAAACCATATATCATTTAATCTAACTTTACTTCCACTATATTGTAACATCGTTATAAAATTGGATGCATAGTCGTATGGATACTTAAATCAAAACTGATTCTATAAAAACTAAAATGAATGTTATGTAACAGTAATGAATTTTTTTCGATGTAAAAACAATTAAATGTTTTGAGAGTCGCCAGCGATTGAATGAAACCGAATTGTTTTTCATGTTTATTTAATAGATTTATCGAAACGTAACTGTGTCGACCGCGTTGACAGGTTGGATTGACATTTTATGAGTTATTGATTGGATATCGATAAATAAGTTATAACAGTCATGTTCATATTAAAAATGATGTTTGCTCATTCCAGGGAAACAATATCCAAACAATTTATTCTCTCCCAGTGTATATTGCTATCGCAAGCTGTTCAAATGTCTATATATTTTTTATATCGATGCTAAAAAATTGGTACTGTATTTTAACGTAGGTAAAAAATCAGTGCTCTATTTCGTATAAAAGAATGTCAAAGTATAGCGTAATGGCGCAAGAGTTCGGAAGCTGTAAGTTAAAGCGAGCGCGTACCAAAGGCAGTTATGTCGAGTAGGTAAATGCTAGTAATATCATATCTGCGTGATATACTGAACATTATTCTGTTAAGAATGGTTTTCCAATACCAATAGATTACATTGACAGCTCATTTTGAAACACACACTTATGTCTTCTATCTTTCACGATCGAAAATAGGGTCGCGCACAACGCGGACAATACTATTTCAGAATGGAACTGGAAAGATGGAATATGGACGTTTCCGTGGAATGGATGTGTGTGCGAGGATTGTCTTTAGGCTATGTATTATTCATTTGCTAGATATCTGCTGCAGTTTGACGCACTGCTTTTTCTGAGCGTTTCCAGAGTTATCCGAGTTCCTCGTCACCAGATTCACTTATCCTGTTTCATAATTCATCCGTCTGTCGCGTTGTAATCTACTCTTTACAATAGCAGAATTGTTTAGTTGCAACATTCAGCGCTGTTTGCAACTGTATCGCTTATTTTGCGGAAGAAGTCAGACTGATCGTTTATTGTAGTCTCCTATGTGTAGGCATAACTGTTTAATTAATTACTGATCATCATACAGTATATGGACGTTTTGTTAGTGTATAGAACGTTTAATTATTTTGAGTTACAGTTTAAGTCAAACAAAGTTGATGAAGAAAAAACAAAAAAATATATATTTCATTTGACAAGTGCATAGTGGTACCGTTGCAAACAGTTTCGAGTTAAACTCTTTCTGTATTCCTTTTTGTAGAGTAAATAAAGTGCAGAGAGGACTTTATGAAAAACTTTTTTTGTTTCAAAAGGACAAAATATACATTTATTTTTATTGCAAAGGCACTGACTGGCGTTGCTTTGTCGTGTAGTATGTAATTCACAGTCGCTTCTTTTATCGAGTTGTGTACGGTGGTTGATTTGTATGTTTGAAAGCGAGACAAGACATACACAACTTCAACAAAACGAACTAGTTATTTGGACTGTTCAAGAGTTCTACTTCGGAGGAAGTTAGTACGGTTTATACAGCCGCCAGCAACATTGGACCAATTGAACAAGAGGAATCCATTTAAAATGTGTACTGCTTTGCGGATTTACAATGTGCGCATTTGCACACACACACATATATACATTACGTACACACGAATAGAGTCATGAAAATTTAGTTAAAGTACATGTTTTCAACATTGAAAATTCAAATGTTTAATAACTATTTATCTATTTCTAAGACCAAATCATTTTCAATATATTTATTTTCTTATTAACGTACATTTATTATAAATTTGCAATAATCATATCTTATTAGAGAAATACATATTTAACCGAAATCCTTTTTAGTTTATTTCACATTTTATTGTCTTTTTAATAAAATAAGTGTATTTCCCTGTAACGATGACATGGCTTGTTGATATTCGATAATTACGCAATTTTTTTTTAAAAATCATTCTATGCTTCTCCTACTTAAATGGTAACGAGCAAAAACTATTCAACGTATTAATATAATTATTATCCTGCAACTATGTCAGTTATAATTATTTTTAAAATAGTATAACTGTCATTGTTTTATTTTCTGGGTGATATTTTAATGAAGACAGATTTAAGGGTTATAGATTATTCTGTTAAATCAAAATATTTTTCCCAACGTACGAGCTGTTATTGCCAAAAGACGTTTCTCAAAAGAAAACTAAATCCATATGATAAATGAAAAGATATTATGCAGTGTCTCCGTCAAGCCCTTAGAACTGTCATCTTCTCCGTAAGTATACCAAAACTGTCTAAAAACATTCCATTTATTTTTTTATTAAATGTTCGTAAGATATACATATAGTCTTTCAAAGCGACAAGCTCTTAAAAATCTTTTATTATACATACATTTTTTATAAAATAAAATTAATTATTTCAAATATAAAATATTTTATTAATAAAAATTAAACTTAAAAGAAATATAAAAAGTGAAGTTAATACTAAAATGGAATTTAAATTTAAAGAATAGTAATTCATCCGTTTTTGATCTAATACGCGTTTCGAAAAGCGAGAAGTGAGAGGAAATGACAAACGACAAAATAAACCAGATAAAAGTCTCTATTTAAGGGAAGAATATCCTCGGATACCGCTACTCGTTCATTCGTCGCGTTTCGAAAGTAAAATACGACTGTCGCATTTGGTATATATACAGTGTTCCATGTCCGAGTCAGTGAAAAATCTAGTCAGGTACATGGCGACGTAGGTATCACGTAACATACGTGAATGTAAGTTACGTGAGGTCGGTATAGTGGAGATCTGTGCGCTATACACGCGAAACGAGTCAGAAAAGAACGTTGACAGCATGACCGTCCATTGTACTGACAATTCAGACACTACCATAACAAACGGACTACCATTTTACACCTTCAAAACATTATTTCAAACTTCCAGATAAGGCAGCAACAGTTCCAATAAATTTATTTCCAAAATATATATATATATATATATATATATATATATATATATATATATATATATATATATATATATATATATATATATATATATATATATATATATATATATATATATATATATATATATATATATATATATATATATATATATCCGTTTACCGGGTTAACAATATTTCAATTGAAAGTCTAGATACAACTTTTAAAGTTTTCTTTATTAATCTAATTATTCTTCATTGCTCTTATTGAAACTCTCGATTATGATCTTTTACTGAACAGCAAACTAAATCAATAAACCTGTTGAAATTTTTACTTTTAATATTTAATGGTTTTTATACAACTACATCTACCACATTTACTTTAGAAATATCTATCTTCATTGATATATAACAAATTTTATTCCTGATAGTATAAATTGTACATGTGCTTAAAATTAGAACAGTAGTTTCTTTCAAGGAATAGCGTTCCTGATATCAAACCGCGAGAACCACCAAAGAAGAAAAGAAGAATGTTCTAAAAACGAATGGTAAACAGACCAGGTAACTGTCAATAAGAGCTTACGCACATAAATTTCATTTCCAGTAGCCATTTTAACATTTTAAAATTGGTATCGTAAAAGATCCTTAAATGCAAACTAACATTTTAAAAAATGATTTAATTAAAATGATATTATTTTTCTTGTATCTTATCACGCCAGATATCCGGAACCGAGAAGTATGAACTAGTCCTAGTTTATTTATGAAAGCAATTTTTATTCGAACAATTGTTATAATTAGAAATCTAACGTAAAATAATTACAATCAAATGAAGGTATTTATTTATTTAAAATTATTGATTTCTTTCTGAAAACACCATTGGCACGTATGTACAGAAATAGAGTTTGCCTGGAATAAAAAAGATAATTATATTTATCTAGTGTTAAAATTCTTTTAATTAAAAACTTGCAGTGCAATTTAAAATGCGCATGCCTAATTTAAAAATGTACACCTTATCTCAAAACAATTGTTCGTTGATATATTGTTCTTCCGGCATATGGTAAATAATTAATCAAACTTAAAAGTCTTCATTCACATTTTATGCAAACAATAAATTTATTAGAGTAAAAAAATAAATCCGAAAATATTGAAAGAAGATCCAAATTCAGTTTTGAAACTGTGTGCAAATCTTTTGGTAACTAGTGTACAAGTTCGCAAATTTAACTGGTGAGAAATGAGGCACAGTTGATGTTATTAAATGAAAACTAAACAGTCCTTCGTAGAACTTTAATTATGTTGTTTTATTTCATATCCCGGGTCGACGGCGAGCCGCGGCAGTTCGTTTTTAAATGTTCTTTCTTTACATTTTATCATCGCTAAGTGTGCTGTGGCGGCGGTCGGTGGAGATGGCCGTATTTAGAAACGGCAGAATGGTATATAAAATATTCATGTGTGGAGTGTTAAAGTGGGTCACGATAGGTTCTTTTTTTTGTGACACGCTGGTTACTACCCCAGCATCCCCGTGGGCCACAGATCAAGTAGCATTCGCGGCAGGGGTGGGGAGGGTACGTCCAGTATAGTCTAATCAACGTTTTCTTCACATATACGATAATGCACTCGATTATTATATTAAATGTAATAATATTAGAACTATAGTATATCTGTTTGTGCATTAGTAACTGAATGACTAGTTTTTTGAAAGTGTTGGTGGCTAAAAAATATCCTGGAATTGTGTCTAGGTGTGATTCTACCGCCATATATGTATGTAGGTACGTTGCGTTCTTAATAACAGTCGGGCGGGTAATCCCCGGCTGATTGATGGCCCCTCCATGATGCTTGCGGGCCCTAACGTCAAGTATCTACCTCACCTGCCAGAGAGTCTCAAACACCACAGTGTAGTGTCGCCTACCATTTATATTAAACGCTCTCGTCACTTGCTTTCTCGCTACCTGATTTAGTTACGTGATGTGCGCATCAACGTATAAGCGCTCGCGTAGGAATTATGAATAATAACACCGAAAAAAGAACTATTTTATTTTTCGTCTCAAAAAATGTATTTACACTTTTCCTTACTGATAACATCACTACATTTACAGAAGTAATAATATGTATGTAGTATTGTCAATAAATTTAAGATTGTACATGCTTGGCAAAAAAAGTTAACTATGGTAAGAATTTGGTGGTCTCACGTTTACTTTTTTATGCGAAATAATAAATATTGTAATCATGAAAAAAATCGATTTCGACGAGAATATATGTACCTTACCTGAATCGATTTTCACTATTTATAATCTAAACAAAATGCGTATAGAAAGATATTTTACTAATTACGTCTATCTAATTTTAAGTAAAATATTGTTTTCTAAAAAATTAAGGTGGTATATTGTGTGTTTGTTGAGAAAGTTTAATTACTTCTTTGCTAACTTGTGGTAATTTGATGTTAAAAATGACGTCATCGCAGGTGTTAACGTTTTCATGCATAATAAATATACTATAATCTTGATACGTGCAACAAGTGTAAGTGTAGTGCTTCTATGCATATGAAATTCAGACAACACTTGCAAAACTATATATCATGAAATATGAAATTATTCAACAATTTGAATATTTAACATTTTACTTCGTCTGCTATCGTCTGCTAACACCAGAGAATTTAGGATTGCATTTCTGTATGCACATTACGAAAAACATAAATAAGTGAATTTCGTTATTCATGAGATAAAACCATGAACTAGAAGATAATTTCATAGCCCAGATTTTTTCCTCTAAACAAAAATATGAAACGTTTTGCACTTTTATTATATGCATGTATGTACACTTCGCTATTGAAAAGTGTTATACAAACATACATTGAAATATTTTAAACTGACCATCACTACTAGATGGTTTTCTATACGTTTTTACTATATACTTAAATTACGAATACATGTTTGTATATATACTAGCTTTCATTCGTTCATTCGCAGTCATAGAAACCTGTTTCAATTATTAACAAGCAAATAAATTGAAAAATGTGGTATCTAATGAAAGGCTAACTAATCCTCAGATTTTTATTGTTTCATTTTCGTATAATACGATTTACTATTTGTACAACCAAACGTGTGCATTTTAATACTATATATTATTTATCATTCATAATAACTTTTTTTTGCACCATGAATCAAACAATTTTTCTGTTTGATTTAAATTGAAAATTTTAGCTCATAATAAAAATAATTAAGATTAGATTTTTGATTTATATAATGTTAAAGAAAAAAACAAAAATTGGTCATATAGATAGAAAGAACTGTTTTTTTAGATGTGAAAGTAAAACTATGTTATCTTAGCTGATTTCTATCAAACGCAACATTCTCTACGCAGATTTTTAATTACAGGCCATGTTTGAAGAGACGCCGAGATATTCCGTCATTCGTTAATAACTTTGACTCTGTACAAACATCTGTGCAGTTTGTAAGTCACGTTAAGTCAACAGACAACGCGAAACGGTGAATTTCTAACTAGTTATTTCTGTCTCTAATTCACCAAGATGCAAAATCATAAGCGCGCATTGAATTTATTAAGGTATACCAATCGAAACCAGTTCGCCGCTTTACATAAAACGCTATCAATAAACCAACTACGGCGTACGCGAACCCATGAACCAACCAAGTCGATATGTATGCTGCCATATGTGTACGCCACAGTTACATGCATAAATTATGAAATATCGTTTCGATCAAAATGATAATATATCTCATTTATATCAACTTTTCAAGCATTGGCAAATGTTAAACATTTTTTTTTTTTATAAATGATAAGTTTTTAATTATTTTTTGAAATGAAGCTTCAGTTTGGTTTAGGCGATCAATATAAAAAATATTAATTAAATTTGAAGAATATGTTGCAGTTATGAGTTTGCAAAAAGTATGAAATTTTTTTCTTTATTAATTTAAAAGACCACAGAATTCATTTATCTTTCTTTTACCTGAAAAAATGTTCTAGATAAATTATCAATATTTAGGGAATAAAAGTATGTCTTCCTGACTTAATTAACTGATCTCTTTGAGCAATTTATCCTTTATAGGGCGTTTCTTTTATTTGCCCGCTGCTCCTTTGTAACTCATTCTTTTGTCCTACATATTTGAAATAATTGGAATGCTTCAATGCAGTCTTTAATTAGAAGAGTAGGTATTTGTTCTATTCAAGTGAGTAAAATTATATGGAAGAGAAATTATTCGAAGTTATATTTATAATAAAGCGCAATTATTTATTTATTTATTTCACATCTTTCACAAACGCAAAATTAATACATGATGCTTTCTTTGATAGATAACAATACTCTCAAGTAACCATAATGAAAGAACAGCGATAAACTCCAAAAATATCAACAAGAAGATTGGGTGTCTTTTGCAAGATTTTAAAATAAACAAAACTCGTTTTTTTTTTCATTAGGCATTTGAAAGTGACCGCCTGACTCGGTGTACAATTTAGTTTGGAAAAATGTGACTTATTTCTAATTGAATTTCTTTTAAATTTGTTTTTGGTTCGTAAACACAACGGAAATTGTATAAAACTTTTTCTGAGCTGTGAAAGGAATGTGTCCAACACCAGCATAAAAATGCGGTATGATCTGTGACTGAACAAACACGAACCGAAGAGTTAATTCTAGAGTGCATTGATTTAGTTGCGCAGAGAATTGAAATCGAACTGATAATAGAAATAATTTATTATTGATAAATTTATGTGGAACATTTAAATATACCAAAGTTACTTACTTAGACTTTCAAATTAAAAAATCCTTTTATTTTCATAAATCACTGGACGACAGAACGAAGTAGATTCAACGTTGCTCTCATTCCATCCACGTTTTCCAACTAACTTCGCAGCCTACATTTAAACTTTTAAATTTAATCCTTGTTGTCAGGGTGCACTACTATTTATGTACGAAATATATGTTATTTATTATTAAATATAAGAATTCTCATATGTCTAGTACATCGATAGTTGCAATTAATTTGTTCACCATAAAATTTGTTCAAATAAAGCTATAATTTATTATAAATACAATAAAACAACAACGACAAAAGCCATAAAGTATTTTTAAAAATATAGATATTGCAGTATGGATGTCTGTTTTGAGGCATTTGCTTTGCCGCTTGACCTCTCGCCTCGGTTGGTTCCGTGTTAACTATATGTTCTCATTTGTGTAATATGTAATGTATGTATGTATGATGCGGCAATAAATTATTAGTGTATGATGTAGGTACATGTGATTTTCATGTAGGTCTGGTTGTCTCTGAGTTCTGTGAGCGACTGGGCTTCATGTACTTACTGAACAGGCAAACCACCATGAGAGCACATTATCAACGCTCTGTCATAATGTTATGCTCATGTCATTTGACTGTCGCTCGCGCTATATGTTCCATCTCTGTCCAAAACCAATTTCATATGCTCGCGTATCTAGCGACTGGCGTCATGAATTATACAAATGCGACCATAAATATTATTTTATCAATGGTTATTAATTGAACTACATTCGAATATCATTAATATCACCTACGTAAATAGCGCAAAATATTTACAACAAAATTCCCCTAGTCAAATTTGCTTAGAGTTTACAACATTGGCAATGAAAAAGTAACATGATCTAATTAAAAATATTCAATGCTTAAATGGACGTAATAATAATTGGTCATTAATATCAAGAATTTGCTATAATGTTCATTCAAAGAAAGTAGCGGAGAAGAATTGAATCTATCAATATCGTCAACCCAATCATATTCACTATTCGGCACAACTAAACTAGTCAAAAATTTAACGCTTTTTTTATATCAATATATTGCAACAATTGAACTATTTTTTATGTAAACGTATTTATTAAGATTCGTATATAATTCCGTTAAATTTAACTTTAATTGGTTTAAAAGTGCAAAATATATCAATATTCAAGATATATCTTACAAATTAAGGAATGATTAGTGAAACTATTTTAATATTAGAAAACCTCAAATAAACTTGGATATACATTTATTAAATATTTTATTAAAGTAATAAATCTAAGTGAAACCAAGTTTATCTTTGGAATGAATAATTCTGCGACCTATATTTAATATAATGTGTCATAAGTTTATATGTATATGTAGTGGTCAATAAAATATAGAAAACAATGGCTTGGCCGGTTGAAGAAAAAGCGTGCAAATGGACATTGTTTCGCGGTGTTGCTTATTGTGCCTTTGTGCGCGATTTTGTTAAATACCACTGCACAACGATGAACGTTATTAATGGAGTATTCGTTGATCCCCGTACTTACAAATAACAATGACTTATTTCCCAGAGACCGCAGTGCTCTGCGCTGGCTCGACCAGAGACACATAGGCTTTCTCCTTTCCAAAATGTAGTGTGGCCTGGGTATATAATAACGTTTTAGGCTTGATCACGTTCAAAATAAATTGTGAAATAATAATGCGACTTGCTATCATAAATAACGTTCTTCTAGACCTATAGTCAATTCCACTTTCGACATGACGCAAATTACCCTTAGTAGAAGTGCGCTAACAACGTTAATGTTGAAGAATAATAAATTTTTAATTGGAAAAAAAACCCCTATTTCTTGAGGGGGTTTACTTTGAAAGCAGCCAATATATTATTTAAACAAGTAGTATAAGCTGAAATTTTTGCTGATAGATGTATGTATGTAGATATGTGAAACTATGAAAGATGTTCGCAAGCGCGCTCGTGTTGGTTTGCCGTCATTAGTAAAATGTTTTTGACGCAAAGTGTATTAAGGGAAATGAGCAGATCAATTAGTCATAGAACATGACGTTTGGGGCGCACAGTTCGCGTCTCTCACAACCGCTTAAGTATTAGCGAACGAATGAGCGAGTAGCGTACAGCGTCGAGTCTTTTTCTGGGCAGATTTTTTGTGGCCGCTGTATGTAGTACGTGCGGACAGCAACTAATAATGCACCCACGGTATAAGTTCAATCCATCAATCACGCGCGCCGCTCGGAAGCCCCAAATGTGAAACGCAACGCTGCGCGACCGACGCGGCGACCTCACTCTCCCAGAGCCAGCACGGCGACGCGCAATAAATTAAGACGGTGGATGGGATGGGATGGAGGAATCGCCAACAACCAGTGTTTTAGTGTTTGTTTGTATGTGTGTATGTGTTTGGACATACCCAGAAACAGAGCCGGTATTTTCACTCAAACTGATGTTTTATTTTCCCCAGAGTCTAATTCAACATACAACCAACTTTGTCAGCAGAGTACGACGCAGAATGTTACATTGATAGTTTCTTCAGTAACATTCGCGACTATCTTATATATTTTTTATATCACTCCGTAGTTTTTTACCAAATTTAGATATAACTTTAGATATGTAACACATGCATGCATCATATACCTTCGTATATGTATATACTTATGCCATACATGAATTACAAGCGCACACACAGAAAGATAAATAGTAATATCCGTACTCGCATCCTAACATTCATACATACAGAAAGTAATAGATAAACACGGAGAGAAAGAATGAGTGAAAAATGTCCTTGCAAAATTCTTTTGATGATATTACATACCTATTTACATTGGTGATAAAGTAAATACATTTAGAAATGTCACCGGCACCACAGTATCTTTATTAAATAATTCCAACAAACCGTTCCGACCGTCTGCGTATCAGAGCACTTTTGCATGGACAAATATAAATATATACGTTAGAAATTACCGCCATGTTTCGCAATAATATAAATTAAGTGATCAAAGAACGTAAGGTAATATAAACCAAAAGACCCCATACCATTGAAGAAAGTCAACCGTAATGTCAGGATGCTAACATAAAATGAACGAAGACAGTTAGAATTCGAGTTATTTAAATAACAATGCCGTAAAACAAGTAAGCACGGTTGAATAAAAATGATTCGTAATGCTAAAAGGTTTCTTTTTTAATGAAGCGAGACAAGAACGAATTGCAAACCCAGATGGACCCCCGCAAACTGAACAAACCGGGCGAATTTATCATTTTTATGAATTCCTGTCGCCGTTCCACTGAAAAATTATTCAACTACTGTCCAGAATATCAACGTGAGTATCGCTACATTTAAATTCTCTTTTAATTACATTAGAACACTTTATGATAATTTGCAACAAGAACTTGCTTTGTTTGTCCAATTAAACTACAAAATTATGAAATTCTATTCGTTGCATTATTTCTTTAAATGAACCTTAAAGTTTGATGAAAAGTATTAGTGGTTAGTTAAATCATTGGAATCGGTTGTAAGCAGTTAATGTTCCAGGCAAAGCAACATTTGTGCGTTCACCAAGAAAATAGAGTAAATATAAATTTAAATGTACTGCTCGGGCAACCGCATTTGGCATTGTTTGATGATACTATCTGATGTTATTGAAGGGGCAGTTAACAACGGGATCCGATGTTCGCTAGTGCATACAAATGCGGTACAGCATACACCGGCCTGCTAGTCTCTACAGCATCATATCGAACGAACCAACACTTCTGTTCTGCTACTGAAAACATGAACGGTCCGTTTGTAGTTTGTATGCTTGTTGTGGTGTACTACCCATAAACGTAGACTCAAACAGTTTCGTAACCAAGAACATATTGCAAATAGTTTATCCTTTTTTGAAATTGCAAATAAATCGAAAAATTTTTATTAATCCAATATTTCATTAACTTGCCAAGACAACCCGTTAGAGTATTTTTCCTTCCTTATACGAAGTAATAAGTAAGTTTTGTAATCATGTACAAATTTGATCTCGAGATTTTAACAGCAATATATTTTTGGACCTTCCCTGAATCGATCCCGACTATTTTTGTAATAACTTCTATCTGTGTATGTATGAGCGCTCTATGACCATGTATATGATCCTATTGCCCTATTTATTTTGTTTTAATTTAAAAAACTTAACAAATTTCCAAAAAGCTACGCCTTTGGATGTAGGTACTAGAAATGCAACGGACATTGTTTTAGTCACATGTAGTGTGGCTCACAATATAAATAGTCGCCAAAGCGAAACACAAACGCATACAAGCAAATAGACAAATATCATAGCGTGCCGCTGGAATTTGATTGGCTTTTTTTACTTGACAATAAAACAATATAGGCACACAAAACGTTTCAAAGCACACATCATCCTACAAAACAATACAGAAAATAATTGAAATCCACACTACAAAGTGATTCTTTGTAAATGGAAGTAATTTGCTTGTGAATGATTTATCAACATAATAGTTAGAACGCAATTGATTAATCCATCTTTTGACCACCGCAGTGCAGGTGTTTTTGACATCTTTTTGTTTACTGTTGTGAAATGAAAGGAAATAGCTACAATATATTAAGTTATAATTTTAATTAATTTCAATGCAGAGCACTTACAAATGCTCTGTATTATTGTATTTGATTGTAATATGGTTGTAGTTATGTACCTAATAACATTGTAGATTTAATATTTCACTAAAAGTTAAATCGATGAATGACTAATTTAATTTATTATAGAAAACCGTTTCAATTGCATTCGCTTAAATTTAATTAATTAATTAAATTAATATTGCATTATTGTAAGCTTTGAGACAAACATAAAAATGCGTGTCATTAGTAGTTATTATAGTATTACAGATATGCCATTATGAATATAAATTTTATAAATATAAGTATTTTCACTTTTTTTTATGAAGTAATAAGTAAAGAATCATGAAACAACCGATTTCTAGATTTTAACATAAATACACCTTTTTGTTGGTATTTAACATAACAATTAATAAATCTTATATGGCTGTCTATAGTTTAAGAGTAAAATTAGGGATTTTACATTTATTGTCACAAGTAATTTTCTTGAATATTTCAATTTTTGTATCTTAATATCCGTTATATCTAAATAAAAAAGGAAGTTTTGTGCAAAGCTTGGTAGACGTTTCATTACGGAAAAGACTATTTAATATAGTTGTTTCAAATGCCAAGAAGACTGCAAGCTACCCAATAATGCATACTCTCACTAGAATAATATACGAGCAACTCTAACTACAAATACACACAGCGTTAGCGAAAACGTACACTCATGATTTCCTGATTCCAAAACCTTTTATACGTCTAACCAGTTGGATTTCTCTAGAAGCTGCATCGAAACAAACTACTATTTATTTTGCGTATGTAAGTGGTTTACACGAATTCCATTTCAAGAGGTTTTATTGGTATTTTTCGATTTATTAATTATGTAAGTTTCAGTTTAAATTTTTAATAAGCTACACTTAGAAGTATTTCAAATATAAAAACATTTTGGTGGTATATATATAAAACTATTATTCGGTATGCGAGACAAACTTAAAATCTTGTTTTTGCATACTCGAACCAATGTATATAAAGTTTTAACAGCAAACAATTATAATATATTTAACTGGTTGTGCTCAATTCAATAAACAAATAATTACTCAACTGATCATATATCAAAAGTTAATTAGCTATTACACGTAAACACATTTATAATCATTAATTTTCAAGTTCGCTAAAGTAAATATATATATATATATATATATATATATATATATATATATATATATATATATATATATATATATATATAACGGCAACAACATAACAATTACTTTCCAATCAAAACAATAACGTGACATTGGCGCAATGTGTGCTGGTGTATATGTTCTAAAGCTCCTTTGTTCTCGACCAAACCGAGAATGTACGGTATGAGTGGAGGACGACACAAGACGGAATGGGATAAGGTGGGTGAGAATGTACAAGGCACAAGACGAAGGAATGGTATAGGACCGTAACGTTGCTGTTTCAACAATGCCCTTATTTTATTTTTTTTTCTCCTCGTAAACGATAAACGGCCTTAACAATTCTTTGAGAAGCCTTTGAGAAAAACGTAGAATGCGTCACATTTCTTCTGTAAGAGTTTCATTTATTTCAATGTCCAAGAAATGAAATACCATCCAATTTTATTCATTTAAGTCAAACTGCAGCATTGTTTCGAGCATAAATAAAAGAAAACAAAAAACAAACTTAATAAACTGAAACATATTTTCTTGTAATAAAAGAAACGTTCCCCTACTAAATCTAGCTCAACTTAACATAACATAGCTACACGTAATATAATCAAATATATTCTAACATATGTACGTAAGATTAATTATTAATCTAATTTCCGTTTTTAAATAATTTGTTATTTTATAGTAGTAATAATAAGATGATTCTGTGGAATGTCCACTGATGCATATCGGAATGCTTTGCATCCATTCGATTATCTGTATTAGCATTTGAAAATCGAATGTTCAACATAAAATAGGTGAGCTTTTAAAATGTATTTACTACGATAGAAAGAGGAATAAATTAGATTTTAAATGTTATAAATTCCAGCCCTGTGTTTGTGTATTTGCGCTTGCGTTTTAGTTTGGTAGTGTCTTGGTGATGCTGTAGTGTGCTGCCGTGCGTTTCTTAGCGCTGTGCGGAAGATAAATCTTAGCGAGAGTCTTGGAAGCAACAGAGCTGCTGCGACCTGCCCCACAGCTGTTCATTGGGAAATTAATGAACAGACGCCTGCGGAAATAACGAGGACGTGCCAACGAGCAGTGAGAACGCACCGCGCAACGGAAAGCAATATCGTCCAAAGAATAAACGAAGCAACCGACGATGTTGAGGCCGATCTAACTGTCGCCCTGCGGTGAATAATACATTTCGGACTGTCGCACATTTACGTCACTTCTCGTATATATAAGTTCCGAAATCTCAGCAGACGAATGAAGTGAACAACAATTCGTGTACCAATTTCTTTTTTTTTTTTCGTAGACCTATTTGCCAAATTAATGAACTCCGTAGTATATACAATGGGGTTTATATTTACCATCATAGGTCAAATTGTCCGAACTTGAACAAAACCGTGGGTGTTATTGTACGGAGGTTATTTATTTAATAGATCCCTTTCTACCTTTAAATATATTCTTAATAAACATATAAATAACATACCCAAATTATTCATAAATGAAAATTCTGATTCAACGCTTAAAAGATTTCTGTACAAAATATAAATTGCACATTTATATATTTTTACGAGAAGCATTATGGAAAGAATATTTTAATTGAAAATTTAAATAATTTTAAAATTATTAACCTTGTTAAAATAATATAGATTTTTAAAACAATAATTTGGTAGGAAGGCACCACATTTCCCTATAGTAACAGCTGATAGTTTATTTGCTATCAAATTTCTCTAGTTAAAAGTAAATTAATGTGAAAATATATCCACATAAAAAAAAATTATTTATTCATAATATTCCTAAAGGAATAACGTCTAGACATCTTCTCATTTATACAATTATAATAATTAAACAGAAGTTTAAATACCATTCTGTTTTTTTTTTATCTATTGAATGTAAATACAATATATTACAAGAAAATATATCTGTGGTTTATTTTCAAAGAGAAATATTTTGCCAAATAAATAAATAAACGAGTTTAAATGGTGAATGCCAAACTTTATGTTTCAAAGCTACAAGACGTTTATATTAATAATAATTATCTCTTTAAATTGTACCGCTTAATAATGTTTTGACTGAATAATAAAAAGTTGGAATCCACGTTCAAATAAATGAAATCTATAAGAAATAAATTTGATACGTAGCATTTGAATGTATTGTAAAATTTGTTTACGTGATAATGAGAGCAAGCAGTAAATAGAAAAAAAATAAGATAAACCTCGAAACACGATTGGCCTTAAGGAAGTTTAAGTCTGTAATAAAAAGAAAAGTGGCTGAATAAACAAAGTGAAAATGGAAAACTTGGAACGGGGTAACATTTCGCATCAGCGAGAAGTCAACGGCAACAAACGCTCGCTATTGGCAAACTGACTGGCCCTAAAAATATTCTATTCGGTCGACGCGACGTGGTGTGGCGCTCCGTTTTCAGCGAGCCGTGAAATAATTCTAGAAGATGTTCCCCTTTAAAATTGTAGGGAGAATAATTGAAAGACTTATTTTCTTGGAAACAAAAAAAGGCGAAATTGCCAGACGTATTTACATAATATACTTGAGTATTCAAGGAAAGTAAATAATCAGCTTATACACTATAGGCGAAAGTGTACTTAATGCAAAATTTGTTTTAATTGGCCTTTTTGCCCGGTAAATAATGGGATATTGTGTTTATGTTATCAAAATAATATAAAATGCAACAGCTGAAATATTCGCCTTTGACTTAATAATAACAAAACAAGCACACAGAAAAAAAAGATTTGAAAAATCACCTAATACTCTAGATAATTTATCTAATGTTCGTCATTGATTTTCAGCCTTCTAATTACAATAGTTGATTTATCTAATTAGGAATAGTCAACTCATCTAATATATACATATACCATATTATCTACTTAACTAGGCAAATTATATAATAGAAATAGTTAGTTTATCGAATGATGATTTGTTATTTTAGCAAAAACAGTACGTAAATTAACTATTTAGTTTAGATGAATAAACTAAAAATAACAGAAAATTTATCTATTTAAAATAGATACAAAATCCTTTTATATATTTAAATTGTCTAATGTTATTAGATACTTTAAATAATTGGAATATATTAATCAACTAATAATGTTAGATGTTTTCAATATAAATAAATATATGAATTATCTAATTATATTGGTTTATAAAATAATCTAAAACATATAAATTTAGTAAAAAAATTTATTTAAATAATAAAAAATTACATAATAGTTACATATACTGTTACAAAAATGGTGGTTTAACTTAATTATATGTGCACAATAATTAATTTTTTTACAACATCTGGAACGAAACCTTACAAATGCATCTGACGAGGTTCGTTCGGATTTCTAATAGAAATTGGAAGGGACTCAACCCAGCTTTGAACTGCATTTACTTCTCTTGTGGCTAATGTGTTTCAAAACCCTAAAATGGATTAGTTTCATTAATTATATACATACATAAATATATAGTACATAAATATATAAAAACGTGTCAGAATCCTTTATTTTGACAAACATTCTTAGGTTATATCACAAAATCAACTTTAACTTACCTTTGAAATCAGGTATCAGGGCATCTAACATCCAAAGAATAAGAAGTCGTTCCCACTCACTAATGCCTTGACCCTCACTCATTATGTTCAAAATATGTTTGGTGCACAGACAACGCGAATATGATATATATGTTGCACAATATTATTACATTGTAGTTTACTAAACTACACAGTTAAATATGCAACGTATTCAAATTGATCTAATTCTTTAGATATATTATCTATTTGCATTAGGTAAAACCACCAATAATATTCTTCAACTCACTCATTCATTCTTTATCAGTTCCATATATTTTAAATAGCCGAATCATCAACAACTATAGACGAATCATCAAATTTTCAGTATTTGAAACAACTATATATATTAGCTGAAAGACCATTTTAATTTGTTCTCAGAAACATATATTTTAAGTAGATAAAACATCTATATTTTTAGTTGCACAGCAAAAACGAACATTAGATAATTGATCTATTTTGTAGAATAGCCAACTAAAGTTTTAAATGCTCTAATTTTTTAGGGAAAACAGCTAATGTATTAGGTCAAATAACTATTGTTTTATTTGAACGACCTATATTTTTAACTAAAAATATCATATATTCTTCATTAGATAATTCATCTATTCAACTTTAGTTGTTCTAACTAATATTATAGATATTTTAGCTAATGTAAAAACAACTAATTGCAATTAGTTAAATTCTCTAAAGTTTTTCTTTCTGTGCAGACCGGGCGAGTGAACGAACGATAACTTTCAGTTTTTCAATCGAACACATCATCAATAAATCTAAAGATGTACAAACAAACCTAAAAATGACTGCTATAACATCTCCATTATTCATTCGATCGTTTTGAAATATGAGCATATCGACAAGGTCGCTGCTACGATCTGATGTTGATGCAATATGTTGCAGGATAATGGCGCGTCTGGTGCTGGTACTGGTGATGAACCCCATGTTTGCGTTCTTTATCTTCGTTCTACTTCACACAGGTGTCTAATAAGCTAGCTGCGTTACGAGCATTTGTGAAATAGTTTATGATGCGTTGAACGAGGGTGGGAGCGACAAAGAAAAGGAAGCTTCCACGAAAACAACGAGCGATGAAATTGACTGACTGAAAGACTTTATAACTGGAAATTATGATGGAGTTTTCCAACCGGGAAAACAACGAAGCGTTGTGGAACGCTAGCTGGAGAATTTACAATAGCTTCATAGCCATATAATTTCATTCCAGCTAGATTAGGTATAATATAAAGAAAATTACTTATATTAAATTTAATAAAGTTACATTTATTTCAAAATCTATTCTCATTTTTACTTTCTTATTCGCAGTGTAAGTAAGTATTGTAATCATGAAAAATTCCAATCTCGAGATTTTAACGGAAATATATCTTTTGACCTTCCCTGAATTGAGTCTGACTATTTTTGAGATGATGTCTGTCTCTCGTTTACGAAAACCATCTCCATTGTTATGGTAAATGATTCGAAAGTGCAAACTAATAGGTAGTAGGTCCATTTAAAGATTAAGCAACTCAAAATTTGTGTTTGAATATATAAACTTTGAATATATAAACTATATAAAAAAAAATTTTATTATTATTTAAAAAAAAAAGTGTTAAATATGCTACTCGTACATGAAAATACAAAAGTATTTTGTAAAACTATTAAAGATTTTTTATTTTTTCGTTCTTATCAAATTTTATATGTAGCAGTTGAACAATAGAAAGTAACTTAAGTTAGATATCTAGTAACACTTTATACTACCATGTATGTTTGTAATAGATACGCTGTTCTTTAACCGTTTTATTCACATTTTGTTGCCATGCATTTCTTCCATTTTTTGTGCTTTTGATGGTCGTTAAAATAAATTCGCTGCTCGCGAGTTGGTACTTATTGTTACGAACATATGATGAGTATTTGTGTGACGCAGACATGCACAGAAGTTGCTTCATAAACATGGGGGCACTGTTACACGCTGACTTCGCTATTTGAGACGGTGCGCTCCCATTAAAATTGCCCGTCGGGTACACTTTTGTGAAATATTTAATATAAACGAAACACGCACTCAGATGGATATATTCGGTCTCATCTTTCTTGATCCTGCTTTATAACACAATCCAAATTCCAAACAGTAAGGGAATTAACAAGGTTCAGTTAAAATACCAGAGGTAGCTTAATTTTGATAGAATATAGTTTTCAAATGAAAAATATAACACGAATTATGAATTTCATTGAGAATTCCATTTTTATTTTAGTGTCCTAAATATATTTCTGTTTTCGATAGTTTTGTTTGGAATTTACGAACATAATAAATATTTATAAGTATTACTAATGGTGTTTATTTTTACAATTGTAAATAGCTATAATATACAATTAACTCAATTACATAATTTATTTAAATTGCCTGATTTATGCAATAACCGTTTGGTGTTCCATATAGCGACAAAGAGCGCGTGCCAAGTAACGTAATGGTTTTGTGTCATAAAACCGGCCGTAATTACAAAATGAAGTGCGTTACAAGATTCTACCTCTGGCGAATATGACTGCGCGCACGGCCGTGAATGCAGAAGCTAAAAAACAACTTTAGAAGGCAAGCGCGCTCATGTATGTATGTACGTACGTATGCGAATAAGAAGGCGTCGGTCGCCGTATAATTAGGTTTTTATTTAAGTTTAAAATACGAGCTGTGTCACTTGCTAATGTTTACGATCATTTTTGCTCGGTAATGAAAACAAATGTGCAAAGTGTATTGCGATATTTTACCATAACCCCATTTTATCACACAACTACACACGCACTAGTGCTGCCACCGCACGTGTGGTGGTAGCGTCTGGAATTAAGCATGGAAAGCGCGGTGTGAAACGCCGCCAAGCTTCTACCAACTCTTCCTACTAGTTCGCAACTTAATAATTTATATAATGAATACCCGGCTGTTTGCACTACCAGTAGGTATATCTATACCATGTAATATATATACGTACCTAGTTGGCATAGTTTAGGGAACAGCCACTTGTGTTGATTACAGATGTTTAATCACATAAGCAAAAGTAAATATTCAAATAACAGAATATCCAGTCGGCCCGTCTACTATCAATTACTATATGACGAACTTACTTTACTATTCCATGGAATTATGAACCAATTATCCAAATCTACTTATTAAAATTACATCATTATTTGATAAACTATCAATATCGAATACTTTTAGTATTTAGTTTTTTATGCGTGCCTAGAGAGTGAATCGGCAACTCGCGTTGCGTTATGCTTCAGCCGTCCCGTTACAAATCGGTGCGCCGGTGTACGTACACAGGCATTCGTGAATATTTTATTATAATCAAAAGAATCATCTACCATCATTTCATTTATACAAAACGATTGTTTTATTTATATATAAAATTTATATAAAATGCAAACCGCAGGAAATATATGCACCGCTAAGAACCAATTTCCAAACGGACAAAAAATTATTTCCATCGTCATCTATATTTCGCCAAATCAAATAAGTTATAGGTATATACGCCACCGAAAAAGTATACATAAGTATATATTTTCGGTGGCAACCATGCAAACACTGATGTTTACACATATTCAATCGTGAGTGCCGCCACTCACCCATATTTCTGCAATATGTACTAACATACTAAATGAGAGCATAAATGCCTATTTCCATCAAACACATCCTAAACAATTCTTCGATTCCGCGAATTCACAACTTTTGCATCCTCGTACCGTTCATCTCGCCTACGCAAATCTTCTCCTATTTAGAACGTATATTTACGTAAAAGTTTATTCCATAGAATTAATTGACAGTTGAATGTGTACGTACAATGTTGTTATGGCACTTAAAACTGAATCACAAACAACGCCGATATCGACTGATTTCAGTACTATTTTAGCGACGGCATATAGACAAAGAAAAGACGAGATATCCGTGCATTTACGGTGTCGTAATAAAACATTGAACGTAATGTCTGTAGACACTTTGGCAATATGTATAATTTATATCAGTGTTCGCCCATACACTGGTTGTCGTTCGCGGAGCAAACCAACGTTATTTCCATTAAAACGAGTGCCACATACATGCATACATATATATATTATCAGATTTGCCTTGATATTTAGAGAGAATTATTACATTAGTTTATGTATAACACGCTATTGGAATGCTATGTATTTATATTGCATTACAAGATAATTATTAGAAATTTGTATTATCGTTTACTTCAGATCTCGTGTAAGATATATATCTCACTTTCAAGGTAATATTAAACTAGTTTTATTTTATCATTTATTCACTATAATCTATATTACGCCCTTGTTAAAATTACAAATATATCAATATTTGCAAGAATAAATAAATTGTTATTATCTTCATTTTATACACTTCTGAAAGTAAATATAATTAAATTCAATTTGACAAAATATTTTTATTACTATAAGTGAAATTATTTATCAACACAAAATAGTAAATGAGATGCAAATATAAAGTGAGAATGTTTCATATTTTATTTTTGAACAGTTAATCGTGACAACACTGCAGCTTTTCATAAGCTACTATACCATGATATGAAGCTAGTTCTTAGATAACTCAAATTCTCTAAGAAATGCTATATATTTTTTGTAATAGCACAAAAAGTAGAAAACAAAAACGTTTTGTGATAAAAATACAATAACATACGCAAACTCGTATTTTATGAAATATTTTCAATTTGAATTCTTTATAAATAAAGCAATCAAAACCATTCAAATTGCAAGAAGATAAAAGTAGATAAGAAATTATTTAATATTGTTTATTAAAATGTTCCGCAAATAAATATTTTATTATACAGTATAAGTAGGGAGAAACATTACGCTAACGTATAACCTACGTAGTTTATAAATAGAAAGTCTAGTATTCGCGTTTCTCTAACGTTTTAAAATATATGCCAACGCCATAGTGACAATTCATCTTATACCCTTGTACGCTGTATATAATACGTCATATATAAAACGCACCTATATCAAGTTGGCTCGTACGTCTCTCATCTTAAAATGTAATTTATTTCTAAGCGCATGCGTCGAAGAGCCTTTTCGGTGCAACTGGATGCTGGATGAAATGTCTTTTATTTCGTATTTCACTATACAAGTGCGCTTATTTGATTTCTATGCATACAAACTGCAGAGCGGCGCTTCGTAATAAATTTTTATTTAGTTTTCATTGTACTTTTCTAAAAATACATCATCTGTAGTCTGTTGAGAATACCTTTATAAACAAAATCATTCTTACTATACGTATGTACCCATGTATGTAAAGTAAGTACATGCATATATGAATTCCGTCTATTGTACGGACTATATGCACAGAATTCAATAATAAATAAATATAACATATTATTTGATTAATTTATTTTACATACAATGTATGAATGACGCTACTGTGGATCAACTGGATCAAATTTTGTATTATGTATATACAATATAAAAATTTGTTCATATTTTAATAATCTCACCAAAGAATATTTATTTTTGTAATTATTCACTATATTTTATGTTCAATATACAAGTGGATTATATATTTTGTGTTCATTGTTATTTAACCATATTATTTACAATTTTTTTTTGCAAATATTGTTAATATGCTTAAACTATTTAAATAAAAATTTATTTTATAAAATATGAAAAATATTACAATTAGTTACAGGATATTACACTGGAAGTAAAGGTAATGAAATATTTAATTGTGAAACAATTGAAAATATTTCTATATCTTTAAATGCCATATCGAAAAATGATAATCAAATTTACAACGCAGATTACCGTTTACTGTAAAAAATAAAGCAAATTTGAATAAATTATGGTGAAAAATTATACTTAAAATTCAATTTATTTGACCGAAATTAACTATTATAAAATATTTCTTTAAATAAAAAAATAACGAGTCCATTTTCATTATAATCCTTTTTTTCTCATTTTAAAAAAATTTAAAAATTTTTGTTGAAAAATTGTTATTTAAAAGATGCATTTTCTTGTAATGGGTACTGAAAGTTGTTTATGTTAGTATGATACATGTGTGTCGTAGGTATGAGTATTCTTTTATGCATGTTGAATGACGATGTGGGAGCTGTAGTGCAAACTAATATTTGTTGATTTACAATGGCACAAAGTTTGTAGTTATTAGTATTAGTTGGGCGCTCATGTATTTCATGAGGGTGGACGCGGTCGGTTATGGTCTTATCGGCGGTTGTAAACAGCTCCAGCTATCATCCGATCACTGTACGCCACGCCGCGCCGCGCCAAGCTACGCCACGCCACGCCAGGCTCCTTACCAAAGGCTCATTCCGCATGACTTGATTTACGGGCTATCTATACAATCACGCGGCGCAAGAGAAGAGATATTGCCTTGTGTGTAGTAGTAGTAGAGTCATTCGTTGGTTTGGCTTGCTGAAGACGCGTTTCCCCATCCGTACATCAGCAGTTATTGTGTGTATTTCTTCTTATATTCTTATCGAAAGACATATTACTTGCTATATATAGGGTTCCGCTTTATTTTTATGTCGATTTCAGCAACAATGTTCATCCGGACGTATAAAAACCGTGCCACTTTATGTTATTTTGTTCTTTGTCAATCATAGGCGCGCAACAGAATATACGTCATATTATTCTTCGATTCATACATCATATAAAAATGTGCAGTTTTTTTTAAAATTTTAAATCAACATAAAATACTTATAGGAATTGTATATTTCAAAAACATTTATTTTCCAACCATGATCCTGTTTCCAGTCTGTTCTTTTATATTCATGTGTAGAATTATTGAGATATCATATAATAAATTACGTTTAAACGATTTTATAGTTTTGTATTTGTAGAAAGTTCAGTTTCATCAAATACAATTATATTTGTTAAACGTAATTTTTTTTTTGTATTTTATATAAATATTGTGCTATATTTAGACGTCAGAGGAAGTTAATCCTTTGTAACGAACGCCAATGTTTCCGTTTGACATTGGTCCTGCCGGCGGCAAATGTGGATTACGTGTGTCGACTAAAGGCGAAGGATATTGGCTTCCTTCTGAAATGAAGAGTGCACATTCACGGGGTACTTCATCTCTCCCCTTATATACTTTTGCTTATATAGTTCGTGTCCCCCTTCTGGCCTTCTATATTTTGTTTTCTTTCTTCTTTCCTCTCGCCAACGTCTTTGTACCTTTCGAACTGTGCCAGCCGAAGGCTGCTCTGTTTATTAAAAATGTCATCCATTTATACATTATTAAAATCGGTAGTTATAATTCTGTTTAGTGTTGGCATTATTATATTTTATTACTCTGCAAATAAATGTGGACATAATCAATAAATGTAATTATGTTATTTTAAACAATTTATTTTAATCAGTATTATATTGGCTTTAAATGAGCATTTTCGTCTATTAGGTAAATTATAAAGCATGTCATACATATTTTACATTCTAATCAGCATCAAAAGGTTGAATTTAGACCCTTACGGCAACACAATAATATGAAGTACACTAATTAGCATTCATAACATTTCAAAATGATATAGAACTGTAACTAACAATACAAAGGTGTAACAATGAAATTGCGAATGCTATATATATTAATAACGTTTTTCGAACTCAAGTTACCGTCATTTAGTCCCAACAATAGTTGCTAAATATCACAAGAAGCACGGCATCGTTTTTTACTCGTAAAGGAAATATGACACGGGCACAAGCGCCAAAACAATAAATTTCATTATTAATTACAGTAAAATTCTTCACTAAAATGATGATTACAGCAAAGTTTGTCAAATTTGATTAGAAACACATATTTTAAAAATCTTTTATTAAAAATATATATTTTTTAAATTTATTTATTAATATATTATTTATAATAATAATTTCATATTAAGTTGTATCCAAATTTTGACCGTATAAAAACAAAGCAATGTCGCTTATTGTCCAGAAAGATCATATCGATGATGGCACCTTTAGAAATAAAACTTTTTTAATGGAAAAACTAATTCATGCATACGAATAATCAAAAATCAATCAGTTAAATCCTGTCTAAGTATAAATCTGTATTATTTGTGTTTACATTCTATTATAATATCAATAATCAATAGCCCAAAATAAGTGTTTATAATATGTAAATTAATACACGTATAACTCGATTATTTATTAGTAGACGTATGCCTTAAATCTGTACTATATCTGCGTGTAATGAAAAAATATAATATACACGTAGTAAATACAAGCATATACTGTACTGGGATAGCTTGATGTGCTTCCACCCTGTCATATACGCATAAATGTCCTAAAGCGATGCATATTATGCGCGCACTACCATAGAGCTTTCATTCTATAAAATAATTTTGTAATTTTAGTACATAGCAAACAAAGTACTAATCAGTAATATGAGATTCTTTGCAACAGTAATAATAAATCTTAAAGTAATAATAATGAAGTTAAAGTTTGTGTTCATAGGAACAATGATACCAATCCTATGTCGTAGGAATGAATAGATGTTTATTAAAATGAACGACAGATAAATCTTATACATATCCAATAAAATTATCATAATTGAGGCAAATAGCAAGTAAAAATAAAATTGGACTTATTATATTTATTCTTTTCAATAAAACATTTCTGAACAAATCCTAATACATTGGAACTAATTCATAGTGATAGGAGTTGTGAGAGCACGCTAAAATTATTTTAATCAATTTCTTAATCAGAAATTTAATGAATTTAAATAATTTATCAGAGCAATATTGCATGTTTCATTAAAATCATGATTATTATCGCAGAGAATAGTTTACATTATTCATTAATTCAAAGACGCTTGTTTCATCCTAGTTTTTTTCTCTTGCGTACCTATTTATTTTATCGATCGTCGATGACGTAAAACGCCTACAACGAACCGTCGTCCAATCTTCTCATCTAGCATTGGAAAACACTGGTTATTGTTGAGATAATTGCATGTTAAACGAGGGGTATATTTATCTTTGGCGAGTAATTTATAATCGTGTGTATAGCACAAAACACATTCGACGATAAATCTCTATAAATGCATATAAACGTGTGTTTCAGCAACGTGTCATTGCAACGGAGCGAGGAACGAGAACGAATTGTTTGCTTGCGAATGTGCAATTTTCTATAAATGCAAGTGTGTGATGTCAAAGATCGCATGAGTTCGATGACGTACACTCTCCAGCGCAAACCTGATGTAACTTGTTGGCGCAGCAGGGTCACGGGCGATATACGTACGTATGTAAATAAGGACAATAACTGCAGCGGCTGTACGAACATAAAGCAGATACTGTAGCTGTGTGAAGGTCGTCGATCGGTCTTGTGTGCATGTGTGTGTGTGTGTGTAAACCTGTTTTCATCCAGAGCAAACTGCAATCGGATAGGTTGCGCGGCCACTCCCAGTCCAGCGACACCCACCCAGGTCCCAGGTCGCTCTCGCTGTCGCTGTCGCTGTTGGTGCGGTGGCCGCCTAATGCATTTCTTCAACTCGCGTCACTTCGTTGCAACTATCGATTCTTTCGTTGTTCATAATCACTGAATTTGCATTGTCCATATTCTTTTTACTGCCCGTATATTCTATAATGGAATGACGCTCTTTCACATTTGGACGACACTACGCTATGGAACATGCATCCAAATATATAAATTAATGAAATTTCTTCTAGGGCCAGTTATTCTACTCACGAATAAAGCACCCAACACACAATTTGGCAAACGGTTATACAGTTTCTATGCTTATTTCGTCAAATACCATATAAATGTATTTGAGAAACTATACAGTTTTCAAATGTATTCTGGTGTTATTCGGTACGACACCTTTCAAATGGTAGCTGCTTGATTATAATACAGAAAGGTCGTAACAGTTACTTTTAGTAAGTTAGCTGTTCATGTATTAATGGGTTGTATTCTCACAATGGCAATCAATATTCCACTAACTTCTTACGATGAACCGATAATCGAACGATAAAAGCCAGATCAGTAATTGTCAGTATGTATACGAAATAACACCGAATGTGTGACGAAGAGAACGGCGTAGCAATGATGTAGGAGGCCTACGCGCTTTTCTGTGTATATTTGGTTTTGTGTTGGTGTTACGCTGGCATTTTCGATGGCAGTGAACGCGCGTAGTTATCGAGCCGACTGCGGATCGGGAACATATAAATGGCAGACGATTTGAAAGGAGCGCCGATCAATCTTCTGCCGCGTAACGGCAAACTGTTAGTTTCACCAGTAAATCATTCTGCCCCGTTTTATTTCCTCGTTACAGACGAAATTTCTTGTCTACACGGGTATCGCAGGAGTTCAGTTCCAAAACCACCACCAACGGCAACAGCGCCAACATACTTCAATACATTGACACTAAAACGAAACAACAAACACATTCATATTTGCCCATTGTATGATGAAAATTTTTCTTGAAATTCTCAATCTTTGAACTCGTTTAAGCGAAATCATTGTGACATATAATGTTACTCCCTAGTGGTCTATACACACACACACACACACACAATGGTTTGGGAGCAGGCCATGAGGCGACAATGTACGAACAGGAGATTTTCACCGATTTGGAGAACGCTAAGCAGAAATTAATGCTTGCGGATTGCGGCAACGGTCGTGCCGCGGCTCGGATGCCTTGTTGGGCAAATAGAGTCGGCGATGAAAGAGTCTTCAGTGCGAACGATTTTGTTATAAACGACCGTAGTGTGTCGAGCACGGCCTTGCTTGAAAGGACAGAATTAGCCAATGATCATATCTCGTGTACCATGTCAAGGCTTACTATTACTTTACGCGCAACATCAAAAAGATTGAGAATGAAAATTAAATTCAGATTTAAAAGTATCGACAAATTATATCAAGGACTCGTTATTTTTTAAAGTTATTCGCATAATATGTCAATCGCTTGATAACATGTATATTTCGATGTAATAGTAGTACCATATTCTCTTAAAAAACATCCATTAAATTAAACTGAAATATTTATTAAATATTATGGATTGTTTAAAAAGTATTAAATTATTTATTTCTATAATTTTATGTTACACAGAACACGATTTAAAAATTTTATTTGACATAAAGGGTTTGTAAAATGTTACCAATTTTTTACAATGTACCATATTATAGGGAATCTTTTTGCCTGTCTACCCATATTTCTTATATACCGTAATACACTTGACATTTTATTTCGTCTTAGTTATAAAACTGTTCACTTAATCATTCATTTTTGATTAAACTTTTCTAATAAATGTTGTGCGAAATATTAATATCCTTCATATATAAGATAACTATATTGGATAAAAGTGCAACCATTTCGTAGATATTGCAGAACTAACAAAAAATATTCTTTTCAAATATAAGTATTATTCTTTATTACGATGTTTAGTTATGTCATGAACAGTTTCATATTCGGGCCGAACTATATATGTACGTATATTGCTGGATTAGTTCAAGTCATATTTCACATATATTGAATAAGATAGTTCCATTAGCCTTAGCCTTCTCTCGTAATAGTGCATCCGATTTATTTAATGTACAATTGTGGTTTATCCTATAACATGCAATATAGTCTCCTCCGGGTGTGCAGTTTGATAAATGGGATGAAACTATCGGTCCGGCAATGAATAACTAGCAAGGAGCTGGTGTGGTCCGGGTCGAGGTCACCGGCACCCGCGGACCTCTGACCACTTCAGACGATGACGGTATCATTCAAACTGTCGTACCCGAGCGCCCTCCTGTGCTCTCTAAGGTCGCGCATTCCAATGTTTCGTTTCTCCTACTGTTTCTATTTGTTCAGTATACGGCCGTCACTTCTGTAATGAAACGATTCCAATTTCTATGTCCATAGACTGGACTTGACAGACAGACATACACATATGTACTACATATTACTCCGTATACGTTCGCCTACAGTAAAATACATTTTGATATTGACAAAAATAATGATTGTCTAATAATATCAAATCTAAAAAGAATTTCGAAGAATACCTGTGGATTATCTTACATATAGAATTTGATTTTCTTACTACTACTAGTACGTGACCTAATTTAGTTGTCAGAAATTGGTCCAGAAAGTACGGGTACTGCTGTGTCGATAGTATCTGGTAATACAGTTTGAGATGAACGTCTCTCTTCGGCCAAGGTTCAGGTTCGATTCCGGGTTCGTGTTAAAAGTGATCATTCGTAAATCACGTGTCACAAATCAAACCGAGTATGTGTGAACGACCGAAACAGAATCACGCAATAGCAAGAGCGCGACAGAGAAGATTACCACGCGCGGTAATAGAAATGACGCGCGTTATGCTGAACGGTTTATTGGCGCAACGTGTCCGGAATTCATGCGGTGTGACCCTGGTTGCACCGCTACCACCAGGCCTGCGGAGGCGACATCACTCACTTGCACACTTTTGCCCGGCGCCGCACCGCACCGCACCGCGTCATCAGACATTATTAAATAAACCAGTGTCGAGCGTAAGTTTTAATGAAGTTGGGAAATAGTTCTATTTGCTATTCCTATCGTCCGGACACAGTTCAATCTTTGTTTAAGAGATCGGACATGCATAATTAGCTGTCCAATACACGATTACGCTCAATCGCGTTAGCGCAAATTCGACAAACTTACTTCCGCGTCAATAACGCTGCATTATATGCATTTTTACAAATCATCTGATATCCATCTCATGATTTATTCAACTGGATTGAAATATGATACAGTTATTCATTCGAAACACATCAATCTATTTGATATGCTTATTTTCAAATTTCATGTAAACAAAATTATGAAATCATTGATAAACATGACGTATAGGGTTGTCTATTTGTGTGTGTGTGAAAGATAGAAAGCAAAGATCGAACGAAGAAGATAATGAAAACAGTGTTTTGTTATCACAAGCTATGCCTATAAAGTAGCTGCTAGTTTTCGAAACAAAGTATCGAAGAACAACGAATAATAGATCCTGTGAAATGCGATACTCGCTGTCCCGCGTTATGAGCTTTTCCGTTTGTACTAAACATTGTCAAGAGAGGAGACTACGTTTTAGAGTAGAGTAGAGTAAGAACTGGAGATGTTGGTAGCGAGTCACTTAATTTAATTGCCTCATAGAAAAGGACCACCGAGTTATTGTAGGGCTATAAAGCCTTCATGTTTTTGTTTATGTAAAAAGGCGCACAAATACAGTACGCACTAAAACAGTTTGAAGAACCGGATGGTGCCATGGATATCAGAATAATATACACAAGCTGCGAATGAGACTCGCCCTGCTTGTTAAAATATTTTTACATGTGCTTGTTTTGGTTTTCCAGGAAGCAAAATCCTTTTTAGCCACTTAGTCCGCTTACCAAACTCAATATTAATGAAATTTATTTACAACAAATTCTAATTAAATATCATAACAGAAAATGTCGTTATTATGAATTTATAATGAAAGATTTGGCAAAATATTAATTAAAAGATAGACAACAATACCCTGCAAACGCGACTTGACTTCAATTTTAAATTAATTTATAATATTATTGTTTTCATGTATACCTTAAATTTATAAAGCTCATATATTTTTAGAAAGGATTTTTTAAGTTTCAAACCAACGCGATACTTACATTATACGTTGCATGGATAGATAAAAAATGCAGTGCCTTACCTGTAACAAAAGTGAAAACTTGTTAAAAATAAAACTACCAATTTATTAAAAAGCATAGAAATCAAAACCAAATGGATTTAAAAGTATCTAGGGGATGCTGTTTTAGTAGTGGTCATCATAATCCAATCGTTTTGCAAATAATCAAAATTGTTTCTCATACTCATAGAGAAGCTCTTCACTGATCTGCAACATGCAGTCCAACCAATTTGCGCGTGTCTATGGGAAGCGAAATGCTCGCTGCCAAGCTGTGATAGTCGCCACCTTGTCTAGCTAACTACTAGTGGCACTAGTGAGGAATTCAATCCTAGATAAATTACATAAGAGCAGGTTTAATTGGGACACGCGACTACCCATTATCTCCAATGCAACAAACTTCATTGTCTGACGTTGCAAACTAGATTATTATATTCACGAGAACTAGAGCGGTCTTTCGTATTCTGACATAACTCTAGTTTATTACATCTTCTATTCTATATTACATCATAAGGCTAAATATAATTAGGATTGTGTTTTTCAAAATGTTTAAGATATAGAAAGTAGTTGGTTATGCATTAAGTGCAGTTAGTAGCATTGAATATATATAAATTAAAATAGATTATGATGTGCAGTAACAATTGGTATTGACCACATGTTACAAGAACAAATTAAGAATAAAAGGTCATTAGCGTATCTGATGCACGTTCTTGGACTCTGTGACTGCTTTAGCTCTGGTTGACATTGTCTGAGCTGCATAATACCACGAGACAGCTGACCCGAATACAGCCACCATTCTCTGGTGTTTTCTCCGAGTACCGTCACCGAGAGATTCAAATCTTCATCGGACGACAAACGACTGTTCGACGACTTACGACGCGGCTATCAATCAGTTCCTTATCCATTCGGTCTACTCTAGCTACGGCTAACTGGACACAAGACATTCTACATACATTCTTGGATGGGTATTCTATACGCTTAGTTTATATAAGACTAAAAAAGACTTGCTTCAACGTAATGTAATATGCGTTACATTTTTAACGGTCATGCGAAATTTGATACTATTTTAAAAGATCGTTGGGTCTAAATACGAAAACACGATAGGCAACATAAATATTGTATAAAAATATATGCCGCCACTGTCATTTAATATTCTAGTAGCATTCATTTATAAAATTCATTTTGAAAAATAAGTAAAAATATCCGCACTGGCTTGCACTAAACCTTCTTACTCGCATTTTGTTTTGATAAGAGAGAGATATTCAATACTGGTTTTTAGTAGCGATTTTCTTGTTATCGGTACAATTTTTGAAAACATACATTAAAAAGAATTGTTTTTAAATATTAATATCTCTAATTTTTATTTTCGCTGTAAGCACAACCATTTTTGAGTTATTGTAAAAACCGCAAATATGACGAGTAATCATACATTTCTGGTTTGAAAAAAGTTCGCAAAAATAGTAGGATTTCTTGCCAAACATATGCAAATCTTATATTTAAAACACACAGATAAAGAGAGAGAGAGACAGAAACGTAATTCCAAAAATAATCAGACTCGATTCAGGAAAGATCAAAAGGTATATTTCCGGTAAAATCTCGAGATCGAAAGAATATAAAAAATCGGTCTTTTTATTGAATAATTGATTAAAATTTATAATAATGAAGAAAATGATTAAAAGCAAATTAATATATGCATACATAAAATACTGAAAGAACTAATTAATTGACTGAGCATTATAGAAATATTCTTGGCCGAGTAAGGGCAAAAAAGAAATTAATATATTTTTTAGTTGAATCGTACTGTTGCATTTTACATTTATTAGTTCGTATCGAAATTAATTAAGTTAATGCGAAACGAAAATCTATCGTATCTAGTTTCGTATATTGCGTACAATGTTTTCCCGGCTTTGTATACAAGTTGTTTTGAGGTAATTTTATCGTAAATATTCGAGTATTTTATGATTATGTGTTGCAGTATATTGTATGTGCGAGTGTTCTGTGAAAATTTACAATGTGCATCGTACCTAATTTATAATCTTAACAGATTGCATATACGCTGGCTCTGTTTACATCCAAATGAGATTTGCTGTACATACATATATGTATTGTATGTTATGGCTACTGCCTATATGCATTCCTATTGATTTGTATTGTACGCGCAAATTGAGTGTATTATGTATCGCCTGTAATCCTATTATTCGCAAACAGATTATTTCAGTCGGTTTTCGGTAAAACTCATGTTTTGCTACACTAAATTTCGAAATACAAATATTCATTTCAAAACACCAATTAGGTAATTCTAATTTTAATTAAAATATTTATCTGCATATAAAAAAATCTAATTAATACAAGATTAAATGTCATGGCGAGTGTATACTTAATACATACTATAATCTGAAAAGACTACAGATCCATTAAAAAAGATTATAATTTTGTATTTTTGTGTAATAATTTTTTATAGAAATGTTAAGGTCGTATTACGTAAGAATTGCAGCCATTGTCATTTTGCCAAAGACGCCAACAATAATTGTATCATCCTGTAGGTAAAATTGATATTGCAAAAAAACTTGCTGTTGTTTTATTCAATGTAAAATTCGGCAAAAATGCAGTATTTTTAGAAGGTTTTAAATGTTTTTCCGACCAAAATTCGTATTGGCTGTTTGTAAGAAACAATATCAAACTAATATATTTACATCTACAATATTGTAGATTTTCTTCTAGTTTAAATATTAAACAATAAATTCTAAATCGTGTTTGTTCAATCTGCAGAACATCTTTCTTTAGGAGCAATAATATCAGTCACACAAAGGCATTGATATACAAAGGCAATGACGTAGGCAGCAGCCTTTGCTTTACTAGAGAATATCTGAGCTGAGTTTCAACTTTATACACTCCTTTTGCCAACTCGTCAATAAACACATTTCCAAGAAGTTCTATGTATATAATGTTAAAGAGATCATGGGAACAAGAACGATGTTTTAGTGTTTCGATAATAATTGTAACATTAAAATATTCAATTTTTCTTTCTTATACGAAATAATATGTAAGTATTGTAAGCATCTCAAGATTTTAGCGGAAACACATCTTTTTGCTGTGCATGACTATTAATGTAATGTGTGTGTCGTGTGTATGTGATTTAATGATAAAGTGTTTCTAAAGATAGTAAAATATAAAAATGTAGTAGCCGAATAGCTTTTACATTCATTCACAACTTGACAATTTTTCGCGAGAATGACACAAATCTTTTTCATTAATTTTTCATTCGACATTCTATGTTCGACAATTTTTCATCGTATTCTGTTTTTTCTAAATATTTTACAATATTGTTTTTTTTTAGGTTCTTAGTTTCTATGAAACCTAAAAAACGTTTGACAAGTCTAATCTCTAATATTATGTAATGAATAAATATAAATATTTTTTTTTTGAATTCTTGAAGATGTCTATTTTCTAAACGAAATATAGATACAACGTATAAGAAATTACAGTGAAAGAAGAATTCGTTATTTTTAATAATTTACCATTGATGTAATAATAATAAAATGAATAAAAAATATGAAGCGTGTATAACTCTTTTCGAGTTTCTATAGAACTCAGTTCTTGATATAGACATCGTTCTGCTAGTGGAAGCATTAAGTATAGCTGACACAATATTATTAATTATACAGGCAAGTTTAAATATGTTGGACGACATACATACATACATACATACATACGTACACAGGCATATTCGCATCCACTCTGCGCTGTCTGATAATTCCTACTTGGGCTGGTATACTTATTACGAGCGTGCGGTCCTCTTTTTAACGAGAAAACCCTCAGCATAATTAATCTTGTGCACTTTTTTGCGCAACAAATTAATCTGTTTAACGTGAAAAATATTTTCTCCCTGAATGTGAAATTAATTTTATAATTAGTCTAGCGATTTATGTATTGGCTGGATAATTGGAAATGAAAGATTATTTTATTTATTTTGTCAGACGGTATTTTTAATACGTAACAGATTTTTTTAAATGACTAGTATCAATTTATATTTATATATAACAGTAAGGAAAATATTAAAATTAAGAAAATATTTAAATAGTAGTTAATGAAATCGTTGATAATATGTGCAACTGTAAAATCTATATCGATATACTTAAAAAAATGAGTGAAATCAAAAGTTCAGATTAACTGATTTCTTTAAAGCTTTTCTATAAACATTCAGGAATGGAATGACAATTGTATATTTGAGGTTTAAACCTTATCAAATAGGCATCGAGTACAGGCTATTTTTACTGAAACTCATTGAAACATTGTCGTAATCATACACAAGCCCAACAATGGTTCATAATTAATCAAAGCTTCGCAGTAATGAGAGCCACGTTCAATCGCATGGAATTCGAGGAGTGTCGAACACACACACACACAAATATACATGAATGCTTCAGCCCATACAGGCAACCGCGAACAGTGCAGCACAACACAGTAAAAGTGGCATAGAGTGAAATAGCGTGCACATTCTGTTCCCCCAGATCGAAGGAATGCCTCAATCAGTTCGCACAACTTTTAATGCAGTCTGTGGCGTCGTGAGCGACAGGGAATGGATTCGTACTCTCAACCCGCTGGCACTCGGCACACAGAACCGTATTATTAATCATTACCAGGGCACACTTTACGCATATCAAAGAAATTATTACTTCTTCAGTTCTGAAGTAGTACTGCTTTCTTTGCGAATCTCCTTAGTTTTCATTGTATTTTATAACAAAACCACTTGACAAGAACAAGAAATAGAATTATATTTTGTCATTTACTTGCACTCATATATGGAATAAATATGATTCATAGACTACGATAGCATTGATTTAATAGTTAATTGAATATAAAAATAATAGAAAAAAAAATGCTATATGTATATTAATGTGTTTTTATGATATTTTTGAGAATCCTAAATTGCGAATGAAAATATTAAACGCAAGGAATTTTAAAATTTCACTTTCGATAATTATTAAAGTCTCGATTAATAAGTATTTCCAAACAAACGTCGAGGGTTTTTTAAATGTTGTGAGCCCGATTCTGCGGATGTATTAATCCGGGCCTGAATGCATTCTGGAGGAAGCGAGTACGACGTGCGGGCAAAACTCTGCAAACTGGTCGAGAACTCCGAGGTAAATCTCTTGCTGTCCGCAACCAGCTGGCTGGATCACTATCTCAGCCGCACTTCATTCGATGTCCTCCTTAGAAAATCCACCCGTAGGCGTCGTGTACCCAACACCCGCAATCCCCGTCCCCCCGTGCGACGCTGGGCTCGGCTGAAATCATCAGTTGTGCCGCCGCGAGCCACTGATCCCGATAACTTGGATAACAGGATAACGGTCTGCTTGTATGCTGTTGCCGGTCACTGAAGCGCAAAGCCTCTGTCAGACCAATTCAACTTTGCTCCAGCCAGAGCCAACTTATATTTTCAATATTGGTTTCGATAAAAGAAAATACAAATTTTCATCGCTCGGCGTCATGGAATCAATTCTACACTGCATCATTCGCGACAAGTTTGTGTTAATTCAAAAGTGTATAATGAAATCCACAATAAATAGAAAAATTGTAAAATACAAATTAAAACTGCAAACATATGCGTGAATGAGAACGATGAATGACGTGTTAAATTTAGTAAAATCGCCAGAAAAATAAAAAAAGAAAATTAAATGATGAAAAATTGAGTTCACATTTGCGCATCAGTTCAGCCCTCGTCCGTGATTAGCAGCACAATGATTTATGGACGGAGAGAGTCAAAATGATTTTGGAAAGTGAATTATTACAGACGACGTGCTCGCCAGCATCCTCCCTCTCCTTTCTGGCTTCTACTGTGATTTCTTCATTTTTACTTATTCCATTCTGGAAAACCATCCAAGCTGTTCAGCGGCGTCATACGTAGAAGATTTACAAGGTTAACATGCCATATTAGATAGCGTGTTGAGCGTCTCACTGGAATACCAAATTCGGCTCAAGATATGGATTGAATAAATTTTTATTTCTCATACATAAATATTATTATGCTTAGGTCACATTCAAACCACGATATCACTGAGCTAACGAAATTGATATATCCATATTTCGTTCTGAAACATATCTGCAAATAAACTCGTCAACGGATTCATTTTAATGGAGCAAAACATTTCAGCTACTTTATTATTTACTAAATCTCTTTAAACTCTACGTTTATATGAGGTGTTATGTTTCAACACCTGCATTCCTTTACGAGCTAGCACGATGATGATCGAATGTTCGTGTTTCAACAGGGTTCTCACGCATGCGTATTTGTTTATATATGAAAACTATTGATGCAGAGACCAAATTGGAAATTGGAGATTCCATACATATGTACCTATGTAGGTGTATTATATTTTAAAGGAATTACAGTCATTTTGAATCAAAACACCTTCAGTCTCCTGTTAAACTAGCGTTGTTTTCCATTCATTTGGCGCTTAAATATAGTAGTTTTTTTTAATATTATTAATTAACAATAACATCTAGAGAACTTTTTTTATAATGCAGGTGACAGCGAAACTTTAAAAAAATCCATTGATGTTTTTTTCAATGTTTAATTTAGTTGTAAAGATTGGCTTACAATCCAGGACATGTGTTAGCGTGGTCGTTATTTTTTCGTACGGTGTCGGACAACGTTAACCAAAGGAACATACAACATAGAAACACGGATCATCCAATCTGTATGCGTATCGCGTACGTCTCGACAGGCTCCGGCACGTCTACGGATAACTTCCTCTCACTCCTTTAGGCTACAGCATCCGTACCAAGCTCTTCTTCTCGTCACCACCAACCGAACCGACGACTATACCGTTTATGTGCTCTACACACACACACACACACACACACACACACACACACACACACACACATACATTACTCGCATAACGACGCACCCGCAGATATTGAAATATGATGAAGTAGAACATAAACATACGTCTCACGTCGTTTTAGCACCGTCAAACACAGCTGTTTCAAAACCCATCCACCCCAAAGACAAAAGAATAGATGTTGCTTCTTGACTTTCGTAGAGACAGTCTGTTTTTCAACAACACATGCAAAACTGATTTCATTACATATTGTGTTTGTTATTTTCTATGATGCAGCTTATGTGTGTGAAATATAATTTTATATGTACAATGTTTATTATAATTTTTCAATAAACATGAAACACAATTTTTTATTGCACTTGAATATAAAAATAATTATCTAGCTCGACATGATTTTTTTTTTCAAATTATAGAGTGAAACATATGATAATTATTGAAGCTAGAAAGTTTATAGGGTATGATTTTTAAGGATTCTGAAAATTCAAAAAACTATAACATCAGTATTATAAAGATTCTGTCAATATTTATTCGTATATGTTAATAAAATTCGGCGTATAGGTAATATGACAGGTAACTGTCAGATTTTACTCATGATAAGAATCTTCTAAGTGACAGCATCATTTTGATTCACGGAGTGAAAATGAAATCAAGCATCAGTTCTGTTTGGAATCCGCGATTCACGAGATTGAGAAGCAACGGAATGAGAGACGATAATGGTGCCGTTTTAAATTCAACAATCGTGCGGCAGCAGTCGTTATGAGCACATTTACCGTGTTGACTCGAAATGAAAATTAAATCAAAATAATTATTCAACAAGTTTCTGATGGGAAATTTAGCGGCGCGGCTGCAGAAGCATCAGTTGCTTTGAAATATCTCTCGGTACATCCTAAAAGGCCGCGGGTTAATTTATCGGTTCAAGAATAAGTTATTATATCTGCATTATCAACTTATCCGAGTTGCTGTGTGTGTATCGCACCGGGAGTTTTCTGTCTCGGAACACTTTTTAGTTACTTAATAAAGACTTCTATAATTGCAATTGTTGCAAAAACACGATGGAATAGAGTAGGCTGTATTGCGGAAGATGGGTAGGATGCATGGCAGGCTCGGTCTCACGCGCTAACACGTAAATGTGGGTATGAGAGAGCTTTCCGTCAACTCGGCATGCATTGTGGGAACATAGGAAATCCATTAGACGCATCTAGGACCCGGTCGCACTCGCGCCCTCGCCCGCCGTCGCCGTCGCCCGCCGCAGTCACGGGGAAAGGCGCATTTGAAACCCGCGCTGCCAGAGAACAGATGAAACTCTCGGTTCATTATTTATAAACATGTAATGAACGAGCCGACTGCGGGGGCTATGATGATGGGTGATGTCACCATGGTAAGTGGTGATTTCATGTCGCCAAAATCTACAATTGTAGCTAATGGATCTGTACACTTACGAACTAGTACTAGTGCTCGTACACTGTAGCGTATACTGAACCACACTGAATAGTATAAATTATTTATTTTGGCTAAAACTTCTTATAGCAAGTAACGGTTTATATTTAGAATTTTAAATCTATATTCAAATCGTTTTTATTCAACTCGAAAGTAAGAAATGAAACATATTTTATATAATAGACAGTGATTTATTTGTACAGGGTTCTATGCAAGATTAAATTGAATTTAGGCCCAAATCTTTACGACGAAATATTGGGCCGGAATGATTTAGCGTCCAATCATTTTATAATGATTCAAAACGTATTTTCTTCTCATATCGGTTTCAGTGATATTAGTGCACAGGTATTAATTTCTTTCCTAGAAACACACAATTCCATAGAATTTGATACGTCTTGATTAAAATTTATAGCATTTCGGCAGATATAGAACACAATATATATCATTCGTATGTATGTACGTACATGCAAGATATTACATTTGAGTTTCTATATGCTGCATTTTGTTTTCACTGATTTAATTTGAAAAACAAAACGAAAACCTAAGGATTCGTTATTTGTATTATTTCGAATTCTAAAATACAAGATATGTATGTACGTATGTATGTATGTATGTATGTGTGGGTAGTTTTGTACTCGATTTCTTTCGTTTTCAAAGCAATATTGAGACAAAATTGAATCTGACACAAAAAATAGATAGCATAAATCTGTTCCCGCCTCCCTGCTGCCCGCGCGTCTGAATGTATGATACAAAAAACAATTCGTTCTGGAAATAAAAATATTTTTTCCACGGCTGTCGTGAATATAAGCGCGTCCACAGAGAAATGTCATTCTTGTCACGTGATTGTCGTTGCGCGACTGTCATGTTATCGACCATGACGGGCCGGTGTTGGTGCCGGTGCTGGTGCTTGAGGCCGGGCCGAACTGGGCATCAGCGGACAGAAGAGACTGAGAGACTGAGAGAGAGAGAGAGAGGTAGCGAGCGCGCGGTTGGATTCGACGACCTGCGGGTTTTAATGTAGTAGGAATGCCCATTTCTGCCAGGTTGTTACCCATTAATATCAGACAAGATACCGGCCTCGTGACAGATAAATATGAGCGACCGTTCAACAAACGCTATTCGCTCCGCGCGCGCATTTATGAAGTAATTTAAATATTGTCCAAATATGGCTAGCTGCTTCAGCAGTCAAGGTGATATTTGTTGCGTGATCATATATTATAAAAGGATTAACATTCTTGTTTATGTACTACATACATATGACCGACGCGGAATTAACATCTTGAATTAAATAAATAGATTTGGACTAAACGTGTTTCTTGGCATTTCTATTTTATATTCTATAACAGAACTGTGATGAAGATATTTAATCAATTTAAACCAAGATTTTTTTCTTGAAAATTTTTTTATTATTTTTCTAATTTATATTATTTATATTACTAATCTTTGAAGTAAATTTTCACTAAATATATTTCTAATTCCAAATTATTTGAGCCTACTTTTTCCACACAAATAAATTAAACTAAAAATTATGAAAACGAAAAGATTGATTTATATTACATTTTACTAAATTAACTTTGACTAAGGAAATAAATTTAATTAAATCAGAAACTTCTAAAATGTAGCTTCTGAAATCATTGTTCACCTAAACTAAATTACACATATCGAAAATTTATCAAATTACGACGAGAAATAAAAATATTACACTATAATTTTCAAGAATGAATATTTTCTTATTATCGCACAGCGCATTTTCAATATTGGCTTTTAATATAACAATAACGTAATAGCATATTCAGGTAAAGAATGATTTTATAAAGACACTTCACTATCTTTCTGACATTGGTGTGTTTGTATAATTATAGGACATACAATATTTCGATAATAGTAACGGTATATATTCTTGATAATAGTTTCACAAGATTACCAAACTACATGCATGAAACTACGAAAGTGTCTTAGGTTTTTACGTAGATTTTTTAACCATTACTAATTTGAGAATCGATAAGAAAACAGAGAAGATTCTTTCCAGGTGAACAGCGTGACGATTTCGGAGAAATACATAAGTAAATTCAAAAACAAAAAAAAAACCGGACCAGCTGTGCGATAAAATACGTACTATACAAAATACATTAAATATATTTCGATTTATGTTTTTATAAAAGATAATAAACATTTTTTAATAACGTACTTATGTAAATCTACTTATATGATTCACATTGATGGATAAACGTGTCGGAGGTATCTTATAATTCAACATTCTTGGTAGGCTTAAGAATTTAGTTACATATACATATATAAATTTAAAAACACAATAAAATAATTGTGTATTTTGAGCTATATGACGATATACAAATTTTATTTTGCAAGTAAATAATTTACATAGGGTCAAAATTTGAATAATTATTTATGGTAAATGTAGTGTTTTTAATTTGCAATCTTCAAAATACTTGTAGCGTCCAATGACTATTTTGTCCAAGCTATGAAAAAGAATTTCTTGGTTCCTTTTGCAAATTATCCTGTCATGCTCTGAGGCACCACTGTATTATTCACGGTTGCCAGAATATGAACACACGTACAAACAGAAGGATTGTGTATTGGTTGCGCATGCGCGCTCTTTTATAATGCGGTAACAACGTTGAACAATTTAATCAAGTTCGGCAACGCGATCTCCAGCAAAGCGAAAGATATATAACGAGAGCAAGAGAATACCATGCAGTGTCACAAAGAAAATATTTTACAATTACTTCAAAGTCCAGAAAGAAAAGACTATTGCAGGTTTCGAATGTACCACATAGAGGGAAATAATCAGTTTCATCAAAATTTTTAATTAATCAAACCGTAGCAAAAAAAAAGTAAAAGCATAAATTGTGAAAGTTGGAATGGTAATTGTGACTTTGTTCAAAGTTTTCATAGCTCTAGGTATGTAACATAACATGATATTCCCTTGATATATTTAATTATATTGTTAGACACACCCACCTCCACCTCAGAAAATGTGCGAAGAATCCCTTCCGGCATTATTGTTCACGGCAGCAGTAGCAGCAGCAGAGGCCAACAGCACAACAAAGATCAGACGCGACTTCGGTAGCATATCGCTTCTCTCTTCTATTTTGTTGCGGCACAATAGCACAATTCACTTTGATCTTGTATTAAAACTGTCGATAGCAGTAGTAGATGGATGGGCACGCCAAGCAACGCTACCGTTTCGCATGTAACATCCTTAATTAATGGGTTGATTCAATTACAGATAAACACAGTCCGCAAGATCAAAATCTGATGGCCACGGGCTACACTTACGTATATCCAGTTAAGGAGCTACACCGCACAAAGTAGTTTTATAAACGGCTGTTTATGAATCACTTTTCACACATTTTTTTGGTTACACAAAATAATAAACCACCCATCAATTGTAATTTTACAAATATTCCTTGTATTACAAGATGCAGTAGTACAATTTACCTCCAATTCTTAATGGTTCAATGTTTTTTCTATGTTTAAAAGATGACAAAAACTTCGACATTCTAAAATCAAAATGATTGAAACATCGGCTTATAGCAGATTCTAAAATCTGCAATTTGCTATACTAAACCGTAGTTAATATTTTCCATTTATCTTATCGTCCATGTAGCCAATTCAACTGACCATACAAACAAGTACATTGTACACACTCACGAACGAATCTAGTCACAGCGATGAAACCGAAACTACAAACAGTAAACTTGAATATTTTATCACAACAACACAAATAGTATATTTGACAGGGCAAGCAAGCTGAATACCGCGAGGTCGTACGACCGGCCCCCAGCATTCAACATTGGGCAGATAGCCGGTGAACATGCGACAGAGCGAGTGAGGGCGATTGCTGAGTGAACGGATCGGCCGTATAGAACTGGACGTGCAACAAGTTGCTGGTCTTTCACGCACGTGCTTGATCGCGTAATGTCGGTAGTCCAGTTGTTGTCGGACTAAAATAGCCACTCAATAAACCATACAGAATCATATCATTTTCAGATTGGCTGTTACATTTATTTCATTTAAATTATCACCAAATGGAGAACATGACGAAGAATTGCTCACAAGAATCTAATACTTTTGAATTTTCGCCACTGGTCGTTAATAATGTACTGACACAATCAGTAAATAAATTGATCTTTTATAAACAATTGACACAGAATTTGTAAGTGTGCTTCAACAAACAGACACCGTTCATCTAGGTATCCAGTGTTGATTCCCGGATTAAATGTTTAAATACACTCCCGACCCGAATCCACGATTGAGCAGTGTCCACACATAATATAGATTTCTAGCGAAAAACTAGACACTCACGATGCGTATGAGGAAACTGTCACGAAATTTGGAGACGCTCTCCGACAGCGTTCACCGTTGTTGGTGGACACTTCGGGGCTAGCGCGATCTTCGCACTGTTGTTGTTCAACTGAACCACGGCGAGTTTCGTCTTCAGCATCGGCGGTCAGTGTGTTGTTGCGACGGCCTCGACAGGCCGGTTTAGCTGGTCGCGTTCACTCAACCGGTTGCTGGGGCTACTGCACGGTCAGCTGACGTCAGAAATTCGCGTCAACCGTGTGTATGGAGAGGGTGGCTGCATTGCATACAACACACACTCAACTCTCGCTCCATTGCCATTGTGGTTCCGTTGCAATTTCGTGCTTGCTGGGCAATGCATGCATGCATGCATATGCGTGGACCGCCCGCGGACATACTGTATATAATCCCACAAAGGCTGGACTGCGGACGATAATAAATTTATACGTTTTGAATAGCTTCAACAATTCTTATATCAACTTATTATATGGACCTGCTTTCGTTATTTATGAAGATGCGTTTCTTTTCTTCGAACAGAAGCATCCCACTAATGACTTCTGAATTTCAATTAGTTTTTGTTTCAGTTTTTTGTTCTTATTCGAGACATGATTTCCGCTGGCTTACCTGCTATTTTAAAACTTTTAGGCATTTTACCAATTCCCTAATCCGTTTTAAAACTTTTTCTCGGTCGCATTTTGTATACAAAATCAACTTTAGTATCGATATGTAACTGCTATATTTGAAATGAATATTACTGAAATTGTTCATAATGTAAGTTAATTTTGATTCATAACTCAATTTACCGGAAATTTTCCAAAAAAAATCCAACCGTAATATTTGCCTCGTTACACGGCATATTGTTATTAGGTATGCCTAGTTCAATATTGAATATTTTGCAATGCGTTTCAGCAACACACAATAGCTTTTGAATTAATTGATGCAAATTGTATTACTGGATAAAATACAACAATATCTTTAATGCGGTATTTGTGTAGTATTGTATATTATTAATAATGACGCAAAATGTAAAGTACGCTGCATTTATTACCAAAATACGTACATGGTTATCAAATTGCGCTTTTTTTATTTATATATTATATATCGTAATTTCAACTGAAACAATTGTGTTGATTTGTTTGTATGTTTAAATATTCAAGCTTTAAATAGCAGCACGTATAAAAAGCATAAAGGAGTGTCCTTATCTCACAAAAGTAACTTATTCTTAAGATGCTATGTTTTATTGTAAAATATAATGGATGTAATTTACTTGTAAACAAGAGTCATATCTATATAAACTTCTTTTCTTTTTTGGATGTCTGCGTGTTGTAATATTTCTTTAACAAATGTGTTATTGTTTTATAAAATTCTACAATATGAATAATGGAATGTTTTGAATATTTATTTAAATATATCTACATATACAAGAGTGCTATTTGTTGTATTTACATTTTACACGGTGATATATGAATGTAATTATACACACACACACACACACACACACACACACACACACACACACACACATATATATATATATATATATATATATATATATATATATATATATATATATATATATATATATATATATATATATATATAATATGTATATATAAAATATAATACCTCATCGGTGAACGGTAGTTGATCGAAAAATTTCTTCTGGTTTAAATTCTTAGAGAATTTGAAATATGCACATATCTTAAATTACTTTGTGCGATACCATGCCAGATTAAAACACAAAATTAAAATGTTCTAATATTTAATTATCGATTTATGATTTTAATGTAATTAGATGTATATTTAATAGGTAATATTTATAAAACTCTCATCTAAAAAATAAAGTAGTATTTCGACATCAGTAGCAGAAATAGTTAGACAGTAGAACATATCTCTTATTAAAAAAATATGTTTTTCACCAGATTATCAATAGTTACCCGAACGACCAAAACGACTAGAATAAACAAGTACTACCGGTTTCAATATTAATTTTTCTGGTAGGCAATACACAAATCTTAGAGTAGAGCGCGAGACAGACCCGCAAAAATAGTGTGATTCGTTTCAGGGAAAATCAATCGTGCCAATAGTATTGACGAAAATTTATGATATTTTGAACGTATGCACAGATTGTTTCAGTGGTAGTTTCAACTGGCAATAACAAAACACATTCATAAATATGAAATACTGTGAATAGTACGAATATATCCCCACTTTGCACACGTACCACAGTAATAATATTTGCATTATTTAAAGGCGAAGCAGTTTAAATTTGTGTTATTGCAGTATATTATTGCCGGTTCGAAGTAATAACCGTAAATGTGTCTTATGGCCCCGGCCTCTCTCTCATTCTCTATTTATCTCTCAGTATAACTATGGTTCAGTTGCACTGTGTTATCTTTATAGAATTAATTGCAAGGTCTCCGACAACCCGACGCTGGAAACCACTAGTAAGGACCAAGTCGCTGAGAACTTGTATGCACTATATTTGAACATTTATTTTGAAACTCAACGTACTAGATATATTATACAATCCGAATACATCATTCGCTACTAAAATAAAAAGACTATACGACTTTCTATTATTTCAATCCCAAAAGCTTTTTTGTATGGTATGAATGGTAATACTGATTAATTTATTAGTATTCCGTGCTTCGTAAACATAATTAACAAATAATGTACATATATTGTGAAAACTATTGCTTAATTTTGTAATTGTACACGATGCTTTAGTTTCAATTGAATAATGATTTATTGAAGCAATTACGTTATTAATACGCATATTATTCAAGAGCTACTCTACACAGTACATAAGGGGGCTATCTACCGGTAATATATGGACGCAATCGTAGCCAAGGAGTGCTTGCTTGCTTCGATAAGGGGATTTTCATTATTTATTAAATACCCAGATCCATAATTGTGATTTATTTCTATTGATTTGTTGTTATTCACAAAAAATGTATAATTAAACAATCATAAGGACGACTAGCACAATCATTTCAAAAATCATTAGGACACATTAATGGCTGAAAACGGAGATACAATATTTTATTGACTGTAATAAATTGTACATTTTTATATATGTATAATTGTAAATTGATTAACATGAAATGTTATTTATTTGTAGTAAAATTACATTCATAATCTAACAATGTTTTTATTTTAAATATACGAGTACATAAATGCAATTTAAATTTTATTTTGTGACGTATCGTGCATTATTTCGAAATTATTTTATATATATATATATATATATATATATATATATATATATATATATATATATATATATATATATTTAGAATTTGGGAATTTAGGAATCCAGGAAGAAATATAACGTTAAAATGGACATTGATCATACATTTGACTCTCGAATTATTAAACTATGCATAGTGTAGTTAGATTTGTGTGAAGACCCGATATCGTGTATGTATTCAGAGATGCATAATATATACGAGCACTCGGAATTCCGCACGGGACGGGAGTGAATATAAAACAATATTTGTAGTTGTACGCTATCCATAAGTCCCGGTTTGGTTTCGACGTGTGTATAGAGGATGCCGTCGCACCGCGTCATGTGCTGTACTACTACACTTCTTATATCGATCAACACAGGATTATGGCACGTCTGCTGTTCAAACTCTGTCGCACGATTTCAGTTAACTATTTATATTTTTATAAAGATTCATACCCAGAGCTTTTTAACAAGACAAGCATACAGTAAATTCTCAATATTACATTTTTTTTACCATCAACAATGGATAACATTGTATCATGGTATTTTTCTGTAACAATATATACTAAAAATATATGTTTATTGTGAAATGAAGACCAATATATCTGATACGATTTACAAATAATTTCAAATTAAATAAAAACTCATTTGTTATAACTTTTTTCAAGAAAAAATAGAATAATCCTTTATATCATGAAAATAATCCATATTAATATAATTTTAATTATTATACTACAAGGGAACTAAAAACTGTATACCAGTCGAAGAAAAAACTAAAAACTATTAAACAACCAGTAACTCATGTTTTAAATAGTTAATTAAATATAAATTGCATTCCTAACAATATCCTGTTACAAGCAATTGATACAGCAATAAAAATTGATAGTCATATTGAATATTCTATAGTGCTTGGTACGTATGTTAATCTTGTTATAGCGGAGTACATGAAATATAAAATATGCGAATACATAAAAACTATTTTTCTCTGTTGCTGCTATCTTTCTAATACCACGCTGAAACAGCGCCCTTGAGATTGGCTCAGCATCCAATTTCAAATATATTTGCAGAAGTGTCTGTTCAAATTCAAAACTCTGTGTTTCCATAACGCTCATGTTATGATCTTAGATGCCCTTGACACGAATACCCACAACGTCTAGGCTAAGTCAATATTAAGCGAGGCTGGATTGAAAGTTACTTGAAATCATATTTGGGTAAATCATAAATGTATGATTGGAATCTGACAAAAATATACCAACTATGACAAATAAATGGTTTTCTATTGTATGAATGCAAATGAAATAAACTTAATCCGATTTGTAGAAAGTGACGGATATTTTAAATGGATTTCATGGTACCTCGTGCAGAATGACGCGGTCAAAGCGAACCAACACTGCACGGGAATTGATTTTTGCACCACCAGAACCTATTAACTGTTGTCTAAAGTGTTTCTCGTCTTTGCGTTGGCATTTCGTATCGTAGAATACACGCAACGCTTAACATTGGCGAAATTTCTGATGACGAGAAAATTAAATCTCAGAAACACGCACGCCAACCGTTATCTGACGTCATTATGCATTTACATGTTTTGATTGTATTCCAGAAACCATAATTTTTCAATTGTATGTATATAGGTTTATGTTTCTCGACGATGGACAAGAAGAACAAGAACATACTGCGTAACAGTATTATAGTTTAGTTCACGCTGTTTCGCTAGATATTTTAGTGTCAAGCCTTGGTGACTTCCACGCCACGCTACAGTTGTATGTAGTCTATCAAGGGGCTATAAATTATTAGCGGGTAGAATGTGATTCGGTCGACCTGCGATGCTAACCCTGCCCGGATGCATACAACCGTAAAGGTTAATTCTCATGGATAACTCGTTCCAAAGATCGAAAAACAGGTGAGCTAATTACCTACGGAATTGATATATGCACTCGCACACTTTAATTACACCGCCGTCCAAGAGCATTTTCTTTATTTAATAAGTCTCTCTCATTTCACATTGCTGAATTACAACAAGCACTACAAACGTTTTATTATTACTGTCTCATACAAACAAATAAGTAAGTATTGAAATCATAAATTAATTTAATCTCGACATTTTAACGGAAATATACACATTGGTTCTCCCTGAATCGATTCTGACTATTTTTGGAATGATGTCGGTCTGTGAGTATGTGTTTGTGTGTGTTGAAGGTTATATTGTGAAGCTTGAAGGTAATATTATAAAACTGTAAACCTCCTAATTTTGAAAAGAATATTCAATCTGGAGGTGCAAGTTTACTCTAGTCATTTTTTGCAGTTGCGACAAAGATCATATGTACTTTTGATCCTTGACATATTATTGACGGTTCGTCTGACGAACCGGACAAGTTTTGTATCATTGTTATAGTTATGTTATTTCGACAAATTATTGACCTAATTATATTATCCCAGCAAAGATTAGAATGTGCAGATTGGCATAGATAAGTGAATTTGACTTGTTTAGTTGCACCAATGTATGTACTACATACTCATTGTACGACCTAATTAATATATAATTACATAATCATACTATACTTATTACATATTGAAGACGGAGTACAAGCAATTAAGCACTCGATCAACGCTATCTGGAATTCTATAATAGTAATCTAGGTTATATGGTATCACAACAGAAATTATGTTTGGTAATAATTATTCATGTATTTGTAATAAATATTATATAAGAGGACAGCACTAATGATATTTTCAATCTAGGCCATAAATAGGAAATATGTGTGGAGGGGTTAAAGATGTTTAATTTATTAACAAATACTTAAATAATTAAAAAAAAAATTCATTAATTATTTTATTTAATTTAATTAATATTATTTTCAATATATCGATTCAATTATAAAAACAATCTGTATTGCTAAAAAATAAAGTGCTTTAAAACTAGCAAAAAGTGAAGCAAGCGTAAAGTAGCAATTCGTGTAACGTATCTCGATTACCGCAATGACAATTCGCGACAACATTGGTGTACCACGACCATAAGCAGAGTCTTGCGCAACGATGTTACCGTTTTATTCTTGATCGCAAGCGTTGCCGCGAACGAAGCCGTTCGATTTCCCGGAGACTATTTGCGTTATGCAAATGCTACGCTGTCTAAATACATTACGGTTAAAATGCAATTATTAAAGCTGGTCTCCAGATGGCTTCAGTAATTCACCATCGTTAGACGATTATCTCTGTCGGTAAGTGCTCTCCTGCAAGAATACCATTCGCTTTTTGGTCTTTCACTCTCATTTATTTTCGGGCAGATTTCGCCAAAGTCGCGCACACCAAATTTCTAATTACCATAAAATTAAGTGCTTACTTGTATAAATAATTGAGTTTATTTTAATGTGTTTATTCTTTTTTATATGTAGGTGAAAATTCATGATAAAGAAATTAATATCGGGATTAACTTTAAAGTTTCTACAATCCGTGTGTTCCTAAACCCTAATACGGTCATACGATTAGTTAAAAAAGACGCGTGAGTGGCGGCACTCACAATTGAAGATGTATGTATTTATGTCGGTATATGTCAGTATATATTGTTATATGTCAGTATATGTCGTTATATGCCGGTGTAAGTCTGAGTATGTCGGTATATGTCGATTGGTAACGGGACAGCTCAAGCATGCGTAATGCGAGTTACAATTCCCTCCCATGTAATTTTATATCTAGATGCGCAATTTTTACATATAAAAAATGACCGCAATAATCATTATATTTATTATAAATAAATATTTATTTTTGATTGAAATAGGGTTGGAATTACAGTCCAGGTATATTTTGTTAGGTTATTATACTTTGGGAATTTGTCATGCAGCAGTATATTAGCGACAAAGAACGAGGAATGAAAGAGAAACAGACAACGAACGCTAAAAGCAGAGTCGTATGTTAATTTCGCTTCAATGAGCCAACAGTAATTACAAGAAAATTGCCGAAACGCAAATCCCAAAAAAAAAATAAAAATATCAGTTTGTAAAATCGGTCGCAATTTCCTATTGATGTATATTTGAATTGTGTGTAGTAAGCAAAATAAAGTGGCCTAAAACGATGTTATATAGTACAGAAATTCCTTTCCAAAAGTTATTTAATCACCAAAATTATAGCTGGTTTTTACTTCTTGTTCAGATAAATAAAAGTAAAAAAATTTTTGACAGCGTGCTAAATATAAGTTTCGATATCCCTCTTTTTCCGGAGATATTTGTGGAACATTCCATTTTAGGCAGCTTATGCTCGTGAACGATTGGCATTTTCGAAATATACCTGTACAGTAGCGTGCATTCCAAAACATTCAATCAAGAAGAGCCGAACAAACCGGGAAGATTAACGTGGTGTTCGGGGAGCAGGGCAACTTCCCCAGGGACTGTGCGATGCTGAAAACTTTTTAATGTAAACTGCAAATAAAAAATTACCGAATTGATCCGTGATCGTCAAATTGACAGTGGAGATTACACGCGTGTAGCGAATGAGTCGAATCGTTTACGGAAACGCAAAAAAAAATAAAATAAACGTTCGTAAATGAATTCGTTTTATTACCTGAGCTTGACGAATCGCTGCGCTCCGCTGACAAAGATTTGTTTGTATTTCGGGGCGAAGCACCGTGTTTTGAAAGCAATATCCATCCGGCAGCGTTTCTTCTGAAATCACAGACATTTTTGCACTAAAACTAACCATTTTCAATGTTATTCACAAGCGTAATATGCGCAGCAATTGATTAGATAAATATATTTACATTAACGGCGCGATAACATATTAATTTATTTGATCATTTAATATTTATGATTCAAAATAAAACAAATAAAAAGTATACATTAATCAACGCACCGTCTCCCATAAATGCAATAATATTTCTTTATCCTTGCCATCTTTTGTAACACTATTTTGATCGATATGTTTATTTCATGTAAAAATAACTAAAAACCCTATAAAAAAAATTATAAAATTGATCTAATTTCGCCTTAATTTTAATTCCCGAACTTATTAATGCATTTATCAGAGCTATTCTTATTTCACGGTAATAAAAACAGCTTAGCTACTTCAGTTGCGTGTGAAAATAAAAAAAAACATACATTCTTTCTTTCTAGAAAAAATGAAGAAAACAATAGCTAGTCATCATTAATAATTATGCATGCCCCATTCTTATTTTAATCATTCTCTTGCTTGATTGCAATTAAAGATATTCAAAAGACGAAGCAAGAAAGTGACTTTCCTATACAATCGTAATCAAATTTTCACAAGTGAGCAATTCACTGAAAATTTTAAAATTGCATTGAATTATTTGCGGCAAGGAGTTAATGGTAATGTTATAGATAAATGTACGTTCAAACAATTAATGACACAGTGTTTTATATTTATTGAATATCTTTAATTATTTATGGAATTCATATAAATTTGTATAAATATAATAAAATTGCTGCTGCAATAGTTGTGTTTCAATCAACTTTATGAAATTTAATAAAAATATGCATTTTTATGTTTGTGTCTGACTGTAATAACGTATTACTTCTGAAGTGTGCGAATGTGCGCGAGGTTAGTTATTTTTCAGGTGACAGTACGAGAGCGGAATTCTATTAGATAGTGGTGCTACTCGTATAGTGCACAGATGTGTGCAGAACTTTAAAATACTAGTTAGAATGAACATTCAGACTGAATGTGCTCGCGCGACAGGCGTATCTAGCAACCAACCGTCACGCTGGTTTCGTTTCTTCCTACGACTTTCAAAGTTACAAAATAAAGAAAGCACATGGGAGACTCATAATAAGTTAATCCGATCGTTTTAGAAAATTGATTAATTTTTTTCTATTCAAATTGAAAATATACTAGCGCTGTGCCATTAAAAATAAATTAACTTCGTCATGAAAAAAAAAATGTTTTAAATCTGTTTTCTAAAATAAAATTAACACAAGTGGATATCGATAGAATTTCAAAAAAAAGCACTTAGGCAAAATTTTTTTACAAGTTTCCCGGATAAAAAGAGCATTAATTAAAGCTAATAATGTTCGTAAACGTTGATTAGATGAAATGTGTCATGTCGTCTTCGTAGCAGCAGGGAATGGCAAACAGACAGAAAGGGACACTGAATCCATAGCAAAGGCTAATAAATGAAGAAATAGATAGACAGAAGAACATTACATTCACCGGAGAGATAATTGGACGTGCATTATCAAAATGAAATTCTCTCTGTCGGATTCGCAGCATTGAGCAGAACAGAGTGAAGTTCGTATTGCGCCGCACAACTACAAATGAAGGCGTCTTCTGTCCGTTTGTAATCTTAGACTTGTCTGTTTAACTGGTTCGCACATTTAGCTGTATTCACGTTGGTTTAATCCGAGTGTTAGAGACGACAAAGGAATTATTAAAGAAACTCGATTACCTACTTATTTTTTAGTTTTGCTTTCTACGGAAAGAATTTTCATTATTTTACAAGTTTAACGTTTCATATTAAAAAGAACATGATCCTATGAATTTCATGTAACATTTCCTTAGTACTAACCTACTAAAATATAAGTGTACAAATATAAATTCGTCATTGCTCAACTATTTGCTATATAGTAGTAGAATATAAAATTAAATATTAAAATCAATAGCATGGAAATAATAGTGTATGAAAATAGTAAATATAAATAAATTTCGATTAATTTTTCCATGTGTGTTCGATTGGCGTGTGCATGCATCCGAATGGAAATAATACTTTAGAGATTTGCGTTCGCAATCAACGTTAATTCCGTTGGAGTGTTTTTGTTTTAGATTTGTCGTTTTTCCAGGGCTAGTAAACCACATTTCACCTACACAGTATCACAGAACCAGCCACTAGATGTCCTGTATCAATGTACTTTGTCTTTCTGCTCGAATCCCAATCGCGCCATCCTGTTTGCTCCCACCGCGATTTTCACTTTGTATTTGTCCCATAATGAAACAGGGGGCTACCGGTGAAATGGCATATACGTACGGTAGCGCACACACAAAGCATATCCCCACCCGCGCGAGCTACGCAAAACAATAGCGAAACGAATGCCACCTGCCCCTTTCCATGCATTTTCCCATTTCTGCCCGTGCAGAACGACTCAGCCGGGTGCCATTACGTCCACTTCCGGACTCTATGTTCCGACACCCGACCTCCAGGGTTTTCAACTACCCTCCTTTCGATCTATGAACAGAGAGGTCAATTGACCTCTTCTGATATTGAATTTTCATAACCATTTAAAATATATAAATATTTTCATGGAACATTATCAACTTTATATTATTGTTTCTTTGCGACTATAAGAAGTTAAATAGCAGGAGAAATCAACCGCAATTGTAAGCATGAAACGAGCAACAAAACAAAACAAAAAATAAGTAATGTGACGGCTACCGAAAATATGATGATGAATTTATCGGCTAAAAGTTGAAGAAAAGTTCAGACAGCGCCACACCGCGTCGGTCGCCCAACACCGTTTCTTATTCTAAGCAAGTCGGTAATTGGAATTATAATTTAGATTCACAGACAACCTGCAACACTAACAACGAGAGGAAAACTTGACGGCGAAGAAAAGTGTTGCGCTCGGCACATAAAAAGGAAATAATATCTCTGAGCATTGTAAGCTGAACGTGCACAAGTTATAGAATTCCGTCATCGTCAAATTACCACCGACGGTAAAAATTCGTATACCTACCAAAGTTAACCGGCGGACTTTGCTGACAATTACTTTTATTTCCCTTCTTGTTTAAGGTAGCTACTATTTACTTTACTACACAGGAATGAAAACTTCTGAAGTCTAGAGACATATTACAATTGAAATGAATTTAGTTTTTTTTTTTCACCTTGATGCCACTAATTTACAGTGCAATAATCTTATAGTCAATTTATGCAAAAGCACTAAAAAGCTAATGAATATAAAGTGTGTAAAATGGGTAGTGAAACAACAACAAAAACGTTTAGACAACGCTTGTTTTTGTTTATCGTGATAGATGAATGAAAGTTGGCGCGTGTGACGTGTAATGTTCGACCCATTACGTGCAGCTCGTTGAGACTGCATCCGTTTCTTCGATCGAACACGAGCCGGTTCACGTCACTGTTTTCGTTGTCGCGCCATCAACGTGCCGATACGATGCTTCATTCGTTGTTCTGGTTGTAAATCCTGTTATATTGTAAGCCGAGAATTTACAAGGTTGGGCACAGATGTGCTAAGTACTGACATATTTCATAGTGCCACCCGATGTCGACCGGTAGTCTACGGTGCTGTTTGAGATTTAGCAGCACTCAAACCAACACACACAAAAAAAAACAAACCGTGTACGACAGCGAAATAAACGAGAGGGCGGTTTAAGTTATTTGCGAAATATTACAATAATTGCAACACGTTCCATGTTTTCCTTGTGCAATTTCCTAGTCACGTGATACTGATAAATAACATACTTAAGATGAACGTATGGTTTTAGTAGATTCTAGGATCTAAACTTGAGATGGTGGACCATTGATAGAAATTATACAAAGGGTATATAATACTTGGTTCAGCATTAGATGTAAATTGAGCCTATTTTAGGTAAGCGAAAATCAAACCAAGTAATCAAAATGTAATTTGGAACGGTTATCTTGCTATCGTTGGACAGGAAGAAAAATCGAACCAAGAATTGGGTTACTCTGATTACTAACTAAATCTATCCCATATCGGTAAAGCTTTTTTAAACTTTGGATCGGGTATTTACGGTATCGATAACTAAAGAAAAATAGTTTAACACCGGACGGGTTGCGAGAAGAAACCAATAAAATAACCCCGATCCTCTAATTCCTACGAGTTATTGCTCGCTAGAAGTTAATTCGGGTTGATTCGATAGTAACACATTTCTCTACATTTGCTACCAATAATATTTTATACAGAATAAAACAGAAACTAGATATCAATAAAGAAAATTGACTGAGAAAAAAGTCACCATCAAACAAATCAAAATGATTGCACCTAGTTATTCCAATGAGCACTTAACACATAGCATCGTTCATTTTGTTATTTCCTGTTTTGTCGAAAGAAACGCTTACAGTAATTGCAATCATTAGGAAAAGTCCGCGATCGTCTTTGACGCTGAAGAGTTCTGATCTGATAAGGAAACACTCCATGTCGCATTTTCGTTTCTTTCCCATTTCGTTTTGTTTTCTCAAGACATCGTCTACATCTTCTTCTTTTGTCGGCAAAGCAGAAATCGTCCTACGGCTCGGCACTAGAACAGCTACGAGTAAGGCGAGCGCGCGCGCGTGTCGCATGTGATTACTTGAGTTTCTGGCTGCGCGAATTGTAATTGACGCATACGATTTTAGGAGCCCCATTGTCTAATTATACCAATTGCACTTAACGAAACACTGATTATTTAGTTCAGTGCTCCGCTCGACCATTTGATCGCAGGGATCGATTTAAATAACATTGCCGTGCAAACAATTATATTTTACCAGATGAATATTTTATGTTTATACAATTTCGGATAATTTCAGTGATAATGAATTCGTTTTGTGTGCTTATTTTATGCCAAAGAAATAATTTCTAGGTTTCTGGATTTGTTGAATTTATCCATTATACCGTTTTGTTCATATTTAAATGTCATATTTCGGCAGTATTCCCTCATTTATCATGTTTTTGGTCAAATTGATCTTCAGTTACTTGTGGTATGTCAAGATCATTTAAAATTTATGTGCGCAAGTAACGTTAGATTTTCGTTCAACGTATTGTTATGTTAGGATTATTTGAATAGCAAACTCCAGTGGACAACTGTAAAACTCTTAAAACATATTTGTTAAGAACCCTTCCCCAAAAGTTACAATAGCTTTACAGTACCATGTTATCTCCTGAACAATTCTATTCTAAATGACTATTAAGTTATTTATCGTATCTATAAAGCCGTTGTAGTTTACAAAAAGTATTACCAGGGTGATCTTTTCGATGTCCTTTATCAACAGATCTAGTGATCCACGTCGAGAAATGTCTTGGCATGGCGTTAGTTTTGTTGATCTCGTGTTTTGATGCACCGATCGCACTTATGTATACGTACGTATGTATGTTAGCAGTCGTCGTTGCTGTATCACCTGTGGCTGAGCCGCGTCGGACGCCCAGTCCTTGCCAACGAACTGCGCACGGGGAACTGGCGATGCCACAGTATTCTTGCTGCGTCCGGGCATCAGGCATGCTTATAATGTTCACGTGGGGTAGATATACATATTGCGTTGTTCTTTCAACGAATATATAAGGATTACCAATGTTCATTTTTGACTATACCGTGTGGCTTTCCTTTATATATCTCTGCAAAATGGCTACTGCTTATATGCCCCATGGAGCCATATTATATAAACAAACACGCATGCACACGACCAAATGTATACGCATCCTCCCACTTTATATATTTATACCCATACATACATATACACAGATACACACACACACTTGCACTTGCACACTCATATACAATATTTTAAAAGTGATAGTTAATTTAATTAATTTTTGATCCGTTTCATACAAATCTTGATTTGAAAATGATGTTTGCAGATTAAAAAAGGTGTATATTTTTATGGAATTTTCCATTATAACGTGCTTGTGTGAACTAGGGCATAAAAGAAGTATCTAAACGGTAACTTTATCGAGAAGCGAGCAAGTTCGATTTTCCATCGCCTTAGGTCCTTGTTTAATGACTTTTTAATTTCAGCACAGGGAGTGTTCGATTGAGTTTATGTTCATCGTATTTATAAATAAAAAAACGGCAGAGTTATAAGTCCGAACATTTACGGTAGAGCAAGCAATTTAACGTGCCGAAAAACGAGTATTTTATTTCGGTATGTAACTTACAGAAATTCTAATGAAAGTAGAACATGTTTCGTCTAAAGCAAAAGCTAATTATATCAAAACAAATTATGATCGCAAAGTTAACTAAGATACTAATTAGTTATTTAATACAATGGCGAAGGTGAGTAATGAGCTTCAAAAAAGGATCTGCTATGTTATTTTTTCGAAATATAAGAAATAATTAAATTGCAAAGGTCATATAAAAAACATACCTTTTAAGTTATATTCGTTATAAATTCAAAACATGATGAGTTAATATAAGCATTTAAGGTCTTAATATACCCACGTAGAAAATACATTCGTATAATCGGTATACATTAGTGTCTGTCGCGTGTTTTTTCGGAAAATTAAGCGACCGATGTGACTCTTGTCTTCGCGCGCCTGGTTATCGTAAGTCCTATCGACTTTCGATATCATTTGCAATTCAAAATTCCATTGGAACATTTCGCAGATTCATACGGTCCTCATTCCTTCACAGTTGCTTTTCTCTCTATCATTGTGTCTCCTTTTCTGGTTCTTTTCCTTCGAGCAGCTCAGCTCTAAATCTTAGATAAGTATATTACACAGTCAAAACTTCTGGTCACGATTCAATGCAACATCCGGTACGTCTTACATCTAAATCGTATTACCAACTTTTGCCGGTTATTTTCACAGAAATGTGCCTACCAATACGCGAACCCCGAGTCAACGAGCGTTAACATTCCATTTGTATTTATGCAACATATGCACAAACAGGGGAAGATAGACTTTGCTGCACCACTGAACAAAATCAATTTTAAACTAAATATATATGTATATACATATGCATAGCGCAGAAATACCGTAGAAAATGATACTTAAGTCTCATCTATAAAAATTACTTTATCTCTGGTTGAAATATTGTTGCCAATACCATATATTTCGTCTTAAAATTACATTTCCTGCTGATGAGGATATTTTGTTCGTTAAGGCTACATATAATTTATTTAAAATTGAATTATAAATTATTATTCAATAATACATATTTATGGATGTTTTATTACGCCGGGCATGAAGAGACAGAAAGCGGAATACCTTGGTGTATGAGCAGTGCGATATTTTATAACAAATATCGCACTTTTGAATGAAACAAAAGTAATGTGCAAACAAAAGATTGAAATGAATGTAAAAGGTTTTCTGCCACCCCATTGATGGAAATAGGTATGTAAGTATTGTCTGTTGTTTTACATTCTGTTTGTACAGCATCTGTTAAATGTAATTAAGTGTGCAGGATGAGTTTATATATGAAATCGTATATGTATTATAATTGATTAAAACGTAATTTTTGTTGCGGAACTTTTCAACATTTTCTCAAAAGATATTATGAAATTATGTAATCAGCCGGAATGAAAAATGTTACTAAAGAAAATAGAAAAAAGATATAAAGTTTGCGGTAGTAATTCAGCGTGAAAATATATACTGATCATTTAGTCTAGGAAGATCGAAGAACATGTGCAGCATGTGACGTCAAAGATGGTACCTACATATATCCGTTTTTCAAATCACGATTTTTATTTGCCAGAGTCAGTGACAATTTATCGTGTCACTAAATATAGACCGGTTCAATATTTGATATCGTATAAGCAGCACGAGTACGAGCACATCGGCAGTGGCACGGCGTCGCGTCGCGTCGCGTCGTGACACTTGGTCTCGCTGCAAAGCGTCGTTGGCCCGATGCTGCTCGCCGTCAACGCCAGCTGCGCCACAGCGTAGCTCCTCGCACTTCATAACGCCGGCAAAGGGGCCCAGCTCTACATAGAAGCCAGCCACTTCTTATCTGGAACTAATATCTATAGTTCGCGTGTGCCCTCCTTACGGATGATCGAGCGCACGTGATAGCGAGCAGCGTTAAGCAGATGACGAATCGTACTAGGTGAGATCTTTTCCCAGTCCCCCAGGTCATCATCTATCTCGACGACGTAATCGCGTACGTGGGTGCATGCGTTCTGGGACATGTGGAGACTATTTCAGCAAGTGTTTCTCATTTGTATATACATAGGTAGGTAGGTAGGTACTCATATTGGCTTACTCGCCTTGTAAACCAAAAAAAAAAAAACGAAATTAAAATTGTTGGAAATTATCTACTTGTGGTTCATATTCCCAGCCGGGCAATTTACTGAAATATTTTGAGTTAATATATGTATACTCTCTGTCTCTGTCCCTATATTAGACAATGTTATCATTTTTCACGTCGTGTGCGTATGTGTTTAACTAGCTATAACCATTCCATTGTTCAAAACCGGAATTTCTCGTCGATGGAAAATGGAATGTGTGAAGATTTATTCAGCTATACCAAGATGGTTAAACAATTCGAACACTGCCCTGGGGTACAATAACGCAGTCCTTGTGTTGAGGAGTGTAAGTACTTCGCGATGCCAGTGTGTACTGCACACTACTACGTGTATAGCAATGCATGGCATGTTAGCATATTGTTCAACGAATTTGGGTCAGCTCTAGCCACAACTATTTGCCACAATTGTTACGTCAAACTATCTGGACTTGGCCACAAAACATTGCAAGACAATGGCACTTGATATAATATGTCATTTTTTAAAAATTAAATGTTTTTTTTCGTATTTTTAAGTAGCAATTGTTGGCAAATTATTCAACATGATTAACAGTGTACCGTATCCAAAGCAGAAATCGTGTATGTAGAGAATTATAAAATAAAAAAAGTTTCATGTTTACTTTTTTAAATTGTATCACGCTCAAGTTTTATTCGTATAAGAATGATAAAACTTAAAGATAAAGAAAAATAATGTATGCTAGATTCGCGTTTATATGCAGATTCCTATATATGAAAATGGAATTTACTTTTTAGAGAAAAAGTCTGCAACAAAGAGGAATACAATCCACGCACCAGATTCAACTCGGAAGATAAAACATGAGAAAATTCGCAAAAATTGGTTCCCAGCCAGGAAAATATATATATTGTTTTTCTTTCTTTTCGTTTTAAAATTCCAAATACTTACCGAGGATATATTGATATAGTATTTGAAGCTACCATATATTTCATGTCTCAGATGTTTCGTATTGCATTCCCATTCGGCGAAGCCGTTATTAGACTTTCAGTGATTTATTGTTGACCGCCGTACATCGCGCATTTTGTAATTCATCTGATGAGACCACAACGAACGATTGCTTTCCATTTGTGTCAACCCATCAACAACAAAATGCATTGTGTCCGGCGGCAGGCATTCATTCGTTTCCCGGACTGTCTCTGGCATATTATGCTACCGAATTGGATTAATTCTTCGCCGAGCTGTGAACGTCGCATAACGGGTGGGACCATGTACGTGCCGGGCGACACACACGACTGTTTTAACGCCAAACTCGGACGCATTAACAAGGTAAACGAGAACCCCGCGTTGGTCCACTGGCATCCGTTTGTTCGTTCGTTCGACGGATCGAAAGGGAACGCAATATAAAACTGAAGAGCGTCACATTGCAAGTTAAAGTGATTGGACCTCTTCCATTCTCCCTTATCGGCTTTATGAGCCGTCGCGTCGTTTGTTCCGTAGATCCACCCTGCTCGGGCCGGTGCGCGTAGTCCACCCACCCACTGTCGACAGACGACGTATCTAGCGAGCACTTTTATCTTTCTTTCTACGGTTCTTTACTATCTTACGGCTTAAGCGTGTGGCTAAAAATAATATTTGCTCAATGAGCCGTCGCATATCGATTTCACCTCAATGTTTCCTGTGCAATCGCCGAACAAATCAGTGGAAACGGAAACAAACAATGGCGAATATCAGAGAACGTTTTTGATCCGCGCACGATTGGCTTCTTAGGGTATATTTTCATAGAAGGGTTGACGCGGCATATTTTATTTATTTCCATACCTCCATGTGGTTGTGGGGTCGTTTTCGACATATAGACGTATCACACGGACGGTGAGAAGGCGCGAATATGTGATGCGCGCGAGGCGTGTGCGCGCGCGCGCGCGCGCGTTTCAAGTCCGGGCAGCCGGTGGGCATCGCATTGTGAACCGCTCCGGAGCGCTCTCAGATTCCGCGTGTACTCGTTGTGAGTGAGTGTGTTTGATGTGTGATGCTCCGGTGGCGGCATTCGTACATCCGTAGTCCGTGTTCGTGCCATGACGTTCACACTTCCGCGACCCCTTCATACTCAACAACTACCATGGTTAGTGATTGCGTTGATAAGCTCATACATGATGTTGGATGTCGTTTCTGGTAAGTTCAGATATCACCCGTGCCGTTAATGTAATTTAATATTTTCTAATGCCACTCATGAAATTTTATTTATTTTCTTATACAACAAATCTAAATATATTTAACAGGCCAGGTATATTAATAATTATAATGTTCAATGAAATAGTGCAGAATTGGTAGCATGACAAAATGACTTCAAGACATGTGCTGCCAACCACTTCTTACATTATAATATTCATTTACCACTTTGGGTAATCTTAACTGTAGATCGTTAAGACGTAATGGGACCGTTAAATTAAGATAAATTGTTCCAATTCTCGAAACATTACCGTGTCACTTCTAGAGTTCTAACCGGAAAGCGTACATTTATTTTTGAGCTACGAAATGCGTTTACAAGAAAGGTATCCTAAGTGGGAAATCCTAAAATACAGTTTTGACTATATTATTTATATAAGTATGAAAATCAATTGGAACAAAGATCTGTGTATATTCTGTAGCCAAGAGATTATTTAAATTTATAAAAAAAAATTGCCTGAAATGCTAATATTTTAAATCTCCAGAATTGGTTCATTTTGATGTAGAAATTTTTGTCACTTCTGGAGTTTTACTTTCGATATTTCTTTTTCTTTGCTTAGTACTTTGATCATTACACCAAAAAGTAATTTATATTCCATATTTAACAAGAAGTCTTATAAAACAGTTCGCTTATATTTCAGATGAACTTTTGACACCATTTGAACTTTTTCATGAGTTAGTTTAAAGTCTTTTATTGCATCAATCGATCGATGGTGGTATCTGTTTTCTTTCTGCACGATGAATTTAATTGGAGTATTGAAAGGAAATAAACGTGAACTCGATTTCGCCAATTAGATGAGGTACTCGATGGTAAATCACGTCATTTGATAACAGATTAGTTGTTGGTTGAGACCACAGCACCGCTGCTGCTACTGCTGCTGCTGCCGCTGCTGCCGTCGCTAGCTGGTCTGGTTTATGCTCCATGCCGGGACCGCACTTACTTGTGAACTTGGACAGTCTTGGAGAAGTTGGTGTGTGTGGCCACGGAGAGGATATATCTCATGAGCACACCACCGAAACCTGTGCCTGGCGTTGCACATAACGAAGCTTCGTTTCACGGGACCGTAGCGGTGTACGATAGTCTCGCTCCTTGGGACATAATGTTCCAATACACATCTGTGTGCTGCACTCGTTCCACGATTAAGCCGACTTCAATTACTAATGCCATTATAATTCTCTGTCGAAATAGGTCAGTGATAAATCACGAACAACCAAATCCTCCAGTGTCAAGATAAAGACGTTCCGCGGAGATTTACTAGCATTTTTTTCCAATTCCGCGCGACGTACACAGCAAACAATGTGAGTTGTCCATTTGCAGTCGAGCTCGGGTTGCTTTCACTTTCATCCTTCACAGATACCCCGCTCGTTCGCCTGTGCTGGTGCCGTGATAAATGGCTCTATTTATAATTCCAAATGAGCACTAACGAAAGAAGCTGAATTATTTAGGGTTAATTACAACCTTAAAGTTTTGGTACTAGGTGCGCGCCTACTTTTCGCCGTCGAGCCATTAAGAAACAGTCACGCGTTGCGTGTATGTGTGTTTATCTAATACAACTTTGATTAAACATACAAAAAATAATTCACTGAGGTTTAAACAACTTGAACCATGTTTGACATGCTCTGAAAGTTAAATTTCTTAATTCCTAAAATATCTCTGACTCATACTAAAAGATAAATAACTAGGGTCACATCTTCCAATTACTGCTACATAACTTCTTATTCTGTACCCTAAAATTGTGTGTGTGTGTGTTTTGTCAGTGCGTGTATATTAGTACGTGTGAATCGTTGTTTTTTTTTCTTTTTTGGTGCTGGCTGAGGTAAACTGAAATTGTAAGCTAATGGTCAAAGGTCGTGTTCTGGCGCGGTTTACCTCCACACCGATCACGTGACAGTTGGCTCGTAATGAATGTTGCGACGTGCTGGTCATCGGAAGGTGCCCATTAACCACTCCCCCACTTCGGGGGCTTTCACAGTGGCAGTAGCATGCTGGTACCCTCAGGACAAGACACACGAGACTACGAATTATTGCTATTGCCGGATATAGATTGAGCCTGTTCCCGGCGCTTCTTTTTGCGCCTTCCGCGAACTACTGTGACTCTTGGCGTGCTCGCCGACTCGTTCATCGCCCTTGGCAAGTGTTTGTGTTCTTCTTCCGCTGGTTTTAGTTCGTTTGCTTTTCCAGCGGCTTTGGCCGGTCTCCAGAAGATGAATTGTGGGCTGCGTAACGACCTCGACGGGTTCGTTGCGGCAATGCAGCACTGATCCATTAACCAACTTATATATGTGGAAGATGCGAGCAGGCGCTACGGAAACGCCTATTTGTCTAGCGTAAAGCCTCGCAGCCATTTCAGGGTTTTTCACAAATAGTACAATCGCCCATTGTCACAAATTACATTCTTTGAAATGGTTTGTTCTTTTCTTTTTCACGAAACGCGCAGAAAACATCTTCAATTGCATGAATATCTTCGTACGGTACAAAATTACGAGCATTTCTAAATTACTTATTAAGATTACGTTTAAAATAAGTATTTATTTTAATACTGGTGTACATAATATTACCCAAAAATATTTTCATATTCAGAAAAAAATGACAAAAGTTGACAAAAAAAAATATTGATTAAAATCATCAATTGAAACATTTTTATTTATTCAAATTGTACTCCTATACATATATGTATGCATAGATATGACGCAAATGTAATTCATATATGAATACTTGTTAAATGTTAGTTATAAGCCGAGATCCGTTCTAAAATACCGGTTTGGGCAATGCCATGAAACGAACAATAAGCTTTAACAGTGATATTCGGTCCGAAGCAGTTTGTGCTAATACTGTCAGTTAAAGCATTTTTGTTTTCCCCTAGTTCACTCTCTCGCATTTCCCTTTCTCTTTTCGGGATCTAATCCCGGTCGGGATTACTCGTTTAGATTTATGGTGTCCACCACCAATTTCGTATGCATCGTGTGGCATAGGGAGACACAGCTAGCTGCGATCACTATACCAGCGAGGATTTTGTGGTCTGATATCGGTTACACCGTGTATCTGTGCGCACGTTCACACATTACTTCTTGTAGCTGTTTTAGGGGCCCTTTCACATTTGCTTTTCGGTTATAAATTGTAATATGGGCAACGCAAGTAATGTTATCGATCACCGTATACGTACGAAAGTTAACTGTTACGAATTCGGTACCTACAGCTCGACTACTGACGTGTAGGGGATTAGTACTTTGAAGGTGGAATGGCTCAAAGGTCAAAGAACTTTCAGAGGGAATTTAAAGTATTTGTGGTCAACAGCACACACTTTTCAAAACTATATTTATTTTTAAATTTTATATATCATGATGGCTTATATCAAAATAAAATTACTATTAGAAAACCATAGCAGAGATCGGTCATTGCAATGTTATGCGCTTGTTCTGCACTGATTTTTCAGATCATCAAGTGCAGGAAATATTTCGGTCGTTTATCCTATTGTAGCTAAAATGAAACTGTGTGTTTGACCAATGCGTGCAGAACAGTTCCACGATATTTTATCAGGATGTTTATCTGCTGTTATCGGGACATAACGTTAGTAAAAATCTGTTACTAAAATAAGTTCACTTTTTCATTTTTAGTTTAATTTAGTTCTTTCACTCGTAATATAACAAATAGTGATAAATGTTGTGCAATTAAAATATCGAATCTAATTAGGTTTAGTAATTTACAATACTAATTATTTCAGGAATATTTTGTTAATGTTTGTTACTAAAAAGTGTATATTTAGAGATTCTTGAACACTGATATAGAGCCATACGTGTCTAGTCAATGTTGAGGGGTTGTGGTTGTGGGTGGCGGGAGAGAAGGGTGTAGTGAGTGAGTAAATCATGAGGCATGACGGAGGGCGCGTGCTGCGCTCATCAGCGCAACTAAGTCCCAGGTAAATCTAGCAATCTGGCGTCGTATAATGTGTTGGGCGGTCCATAGACCAATTTACGTACGTTTACATTTTCCGGGGGAAGATTGGTCGCTGCAGAGGCTCATCAATCAAGGCGGCTAAGGTAAGGCTCCGACATGATGGGTTATGCTCGCCACGAATATTAATGAGCCAGAAATGTAGACGAAACGTTCCGACATATAATACATAGAACGTACTTCACACCGGACCAACCATTATCAGGAGGCGCCATCTGTCTCACTCTGCCGTGCGCCCATCCGTGTAATCAAAACAAATCACGGCCAGCTCTCGCCGTTCTCACATGCGGAATAACAAGCAGCCAGAGCGCACGATGATATGACGCGCGTCCTGGCATCAATGCTACTTGATAATATCTACCCAGCAGCGCCGCGATCTCAACGAAATTTGACAGCAAACAGCTTGTTTGTTTGAGTTGAACATATTGCACCTTCACACTATCATCAACATCATCATCAGCATCGCCATTCCACCAACGAAAGAGCAGCTGGCTATCAACTCGCGAAATTACTAATTTACATTTAACTACGTCTTATCAATTCGCCAATTTTCATCAAAACAAACATTCTTTAAAAGATTCCCATTGAAACTATCTCAACTCGAATGTTTGAACATAGAATAAATTGTTTAGCGTCAATATATCCATCTTCTACGTAAGCGAACATATAAAAATGAAATGCAATATGGCATCGGTAATAATTTGAGGAACGTTACGGTTTGGTTCGTACATTGGGCAACAGCAATAAAATACGAAATTTTAAACCGAGGCTTCGATATGAACAACACAATCAGCAAGTATATGGTGGCGCGTGGCCGGAGCGGCGTGTTTGGGGCCATCAGTGCAGTGCAGTGCCGTGCCGTGCCGTGCAGTGCGGTGCAGCATCAGAAATGGTGCGAACGATACCTAATGCTTTGGCCGGGTCTATTCGCGCGGACTTAATGAGCTGCTCAGTGGCGTGGAAAATGAACTGGCGAGTCTACCCTCCGCAGATCCCAAAGTCCATTACGTACCGTAGGCAGCAGGGATATGCTCGCCCATCCCCAGGTGCAGAGGTGGACCTAACAGGCCCGCACTGTGCCTCGCGGCTCGCAGAAGAGATTAAATTGATTAGATTAAATTTCAACTTGTAATCACGCACACTTCATTAAAATAAATCATCCTTTCGATAAATATTATTATGGTGATATTCAAACAATTAGTTTCATTTGGGATTGTGACACTTTTTTCCATTTTCTTTATCAATAATTTCTTTAATCGAACAAAAACACAATATTATTTATAAATCTTTTGTAAAAAATGAAATTTTACCAAATATCTGATTTCACCAGCGCATGAATTATTAAAATTCTAAATTTTCTGTCATTTATTTTATTGGCATATTCACTGTCATAAATTAACATTTACTTTTTATATAATACAATATGGAACATTAAAAAAACCGTTGTAAATATTTTTGACATTTATCAATGTTTTATGTTATATTTTCAAATCTAGGTATATCTGTTTTTATAATCTCTATAAGAACGAAGTTTTTGAACATTGTTACTTGTTTGAAATCCTACTTAAAAAATATATAAAAGCACAAATTTTCATAAAGCCATAGCATGTAAACTGGAATTTATTTCAAAAACTTTTTAAGCAAAACTGGTTGTGCCTTTCATTTACTAAATTTCAAATCAAGTACTATTTCCGGTTGACCAATTATTTCAGGAAACAAATCGTACTTCTAACTTTAATTATAATCTTAAATGAGATGATTCCTGATTTTCGATTTATCCGGTTTTGAGTTGCAATGCATATTGACGTCTGTTTGAAACTCTTGACTAATATTTTGATTGAACATTAGAATTGATGAATTACACATCTTCAATCGTGAGTGCCGCCACTAACCCGTATTTCTTAAAATTTATATCTGGCTTATGCTACCAAAAACAACAATACGTGTTTTTATATCTATCAAAATAAATTTGTACAATTTTATTAAAATATAAAAAGCGACTGTTTCGGTTCTGTGTTTTAGTATCTCGAACAATTTTTAAACAGATCAGTTTATTCAGCCAACGAGGGTGCAAACTTCAAACAGTCGGCGGTTTTATTTGTCTTTTTGAATCGCAATTAAACAAACACAGGCAATTTTATTGATTCTAACAAAAATGTTGAATCAGGTTTTAACAAGGAACATATTAACGAACCATTTTAATCTCTGCTGCAAATTCATCATATTACACGTGAGAGTAGTACAAAACAAAATAATAATAATTTCAACAAAAAAAAAAGATAAACATAAAGAGCGTTATCAGTTGAACAACAAAAGAGAGTAGGTAATTTTTATGAATACGCTGATACAGAAAATTGCAATTCTTATCTCTGCTGCAGCATTTCTTGCGCGCTGTGACGCTCTGCTTATTCCATTACAATTTGATGTGACGGCTAATGGGGCTCGGGAACGAGAATGTGATTTGATTAAAATTTCTGAATACAAAAAGATTTATTTCTTATCCAATGCAAAGTGCGGCTATTTTTCAGCGAACGCATCACATATTATTTCATTATGAACGGATTTTATTTTTGGTTTTCTAACAATAATTCCCATTTTCTTTACAATAGAACCTATTTATTATTCAAGATGTATACAATAATGATATTTAATTTAGAAAACATTATATAGAACAACTAAAAAATTCTTTTATTTTGTCCCAATTTTTCGGAAGAAATAAACACTATTCTGAACGATAATTAAACCCTTAGGTGTTGCATAATATGATATATCAAATATCTTGCCATATATCAATTCCATGTCCTTATCGAGGGTAGCATAGCATCAATAATTGATTTTTCCTCAAAATATTGTTCTGATTTGAATATGCAATAACAAATATTTACATTCAGAAAATGTATCAATTATTTGCACTGTATGCATTATTAGCATCTTTGGTAACACTTGCCGTCATGAATAATCAAAAAGTGATCTTTAATGTTTTTACAGTCGGCGCAGTTACCAATCCTAATTATATACAGCGATTCCTGCAGCAACATTATGTTAATAAATGTTCTGTTTCGGTTTCTCTGGTGTATTCTCTTTGTTCATATACATGCCACAAAGTTAGATGCAAACAATGCTTTGGCAACGCTAGTAATTTGTCAGGAAATGCAAGACGTGTACAAACGTTTATTGCTTGTTCACGAGGCAAACTTAACGTAAATCTCTGACAATGGACTCTAGATACAGTCGACTGTGAACTAGATTAAATCTTCTGTGCAAATCAATATTAAACTAAATTTCAATACATTTATCGACTTTAATAACCCAGATGCTACATTTCTTACAATGAAAATTATAAATCAAATGCGAATTGAATAAAAGACGCAATCTTTAATACAAATACAAATTTTGACATTTTATCAATACAATTTCAAATTTAATATCATGTTTTTATAATTCTACTCATTTATAATATTTCACCTTTGAAACACTTTTTCACTAAATATGTTGCTAATGTCACTTCTGGTTTGAATACCCTTTTCAAAAATAGGGGTTTTCTTTTCTACAAATCATATTTGAAAATAATGCTATATTTCAATGGTTTGAACAATAAAATGGTGAGTTTTTACCAAGAAGTTTAAATTTAATTAGGTGCATAATGATAATTGCCCCAGTAATGTGCAATAAGTTAGCTCTAAAGAATCTTACGTAAAGCAAATGTATGTATCTTACCAACACTCGCAAATTAAGGTTTTGTACTAGCTTTACATAATTATTAGATAGTGAAATCTAGGAATAGGTATTATCGAAGATTGTGTAATGTAGTGATTTTTTTTCATTTCATCTATATAGTATTTATATATGATTAAATTGCCAAATGTTTTCTGATAAATATGCATTGAAAACATCGTAATTTATGTATTTATTATATTTTTGATAAAACTATATTATTTGACTCGGTTGCCGGGTCACATATTTTTATAAATATTTGATAAGGCAATGAATAAACATGACCTGAAATCGCAACGTCTCTCGATCAAAGCCTGCTCGGTCAGATACTTTTAAATTTATAAAATTACTCAATGCAAACAATTTTTTAGAAAAAAATTATATATAATAAACATGTACATTTTTATTTCGTTAAATGATAAAAATCAGGAAAGAATGAAACAATGGAAGACATTTAAAAATTGCCATATTTATAAGCATTGAAGCGAATGCGAACAAGCTATATCTGATCGTTGTTACACTTGTATAATTCCGCGAGACATAATTTTTTTTATCTTGCAAGTGAAACGGAAGCCTTATTCATGTTTCTCTGTGTACATGATATTTTTATACAATTTACAGAGGACGCACGTGCTTAGAGGGTAAGGCTAATAAATTTAATTTCGTTAATATAATTCGTTTACATAGAGAACCCAGCACGTGTTAAGCTGTTTATGTAAACATAGTTATAGGCAGAGTTTGTACAAAAACACTGCTCTGTCCAGAATAATGTGCGTGTGATGCCACAATCAGCCACGCGGCGCTGCGCTGTGATACCACCGGTACCAGTACCTTACTGCATTGGGGTAGGTAGCTTATCGTAAAAAATATCGACTTAGTGTATTTTTAACCTAGTTGTGGAAAAATACTATATTCTCTTACTACTCGTAGTTAAATTTTTTGTCAAAATATTAATTATTGATGCTGCTTTTCATGACAGTGACAACCAATTATAGCTGTCCTAAACTATATTTGAATAGTAGACTTGTATTATGTTTTGTAAGGGATCCAACACATTGGTTGCGTCAAAATTCTATTGAAATATTTTAACTGTCTCGGAACATATAGGTATATTTTTTATATTTTTTTAATAAATAGTTTTTCGTTTTGGATAACATAACTCCTACAGAAATCATGTTTTACCGACAGATCACCGAATTGTATCAATTTATGTCCTCTACTGTTAAGTATTATTTCGAATATCATTTTTAATTAATATTTTCCCACAATAAATACATGCTCATTTATAATTAATTTAAATTATATATAGGCAAATGACATACATATTAATTTTTGAGGTTTTAAAATCAAATTTAAAATACATTTTAATGTATAGTGCTTTTTCCAATTTGTTGGGAGAAAGATTTGCTTAAATACATAAATAATAATGATGCTATCTCGAAAGACTTTAATTATATTATAATTACACCATTACGAGAAACGAACAACGGAATGATTATTTTCAGAGTATTTAACTGACAACTTGTTGACAAGGTTGCTTTACAAGAATTTCAGTTTACGATTTAATTTATGTGAATTATTGTAGAAAAAGGAAACAAATTTTGTAAATGGATTATGAATAAGTTGAAACAATATTAGTTTATATTTATGAGAAAATAGCGCTTGTATCTTCCCATTTAATCACATCTGTTTTGTTTAATCATTCATAAAATTAAGTTTAAGTTTAATAAAGATACAATAATATATAAATTAGGATTAAATCAAGTATAATCATATTTGAAATATTTACTGAAATCTCATAACAACTTAAGCTATCCACATCACCCCAGCATAGTTCTAAATATCTCCACTTGAACATGAAATCGGAAGCGCTATTATGTGTTGAGAACATTTCACAGACCATTACAAGCTGCTCTTTCCTATCTGGCTCCCTTCTTTGCCGACCGACACGTTGTTAAGCATACCTGTACTGTGTTTAGAGTTGGAATCCTCTGAACGAGCAACGCTTATATAAATCTAGGAGTCTAACGTCTGTGCAGCCATACTGGAAATTTAACAAAACTTTCAGTATATGCTGTTACTTTCAAGTTGTAAATGGCGCAGGTTTTATTGTTATTAGGCCAGGAATAAATTTTATTTAACTGTCGTTTTACTAGCTATTATATTATTTAACATCATTAGAGCTATCTAAGCTACAGATAGAACAACGCTGAGAATACTTGATTAAATTTGAATCTCACTCTCTTCTGGGTTTGGAAATGCTGTGACATATATGTATATGTTTACATATTTCAACTCTGAACAGTTTTTGAAATATATCTTGACCAACATATTTCTTTAGTCATACAAAAATATTGTAATAAGCTGGAGAAAAATTTGCCAAGATTTCTCATTTCACGAATTGAATCCGTTATAATATTTTCAAGCAAGTAAAACACGAATGCCCTAACTGACGTATATCTTGTATTGTGCCAAGAAGTCTCACAGAGGGATATAAAAAATTGCTTGCGATTTTTTTTGTTTGGTACAAAATAACAAAACATCCGAAAAAATAGCGTCATTGCAGTCTCAGCGAACCAAACAGTTTGTCAGTTGTCGCGGCATATCGCACACGAGGTTTCCTAATGCGGATATTCGAAGACTGGATAAAAGTAGACGCGAACAAGGGGAGACCAGAACACTCAAATAAAAGGCAGTAAGGGATGATAACGATGAAGCACAAATTCTCAACTTTACTATCGTAATGAATATAAATTATGTATTTAGGTTATTTTCATTTCCATGGATCACAGTAACGGAACGTGACATCAGAGCTCATTACTAGAAAATCCTTTTTAAGTGCATTTCGCAATTAGCTCGCCAATAATCCCCCCGTGCTTTTATTTTGTTTCGTATTTCAGTTTTTAATATTTTAAAATTAATCCAGTAACATTTATAATCTTTTATGAACGTGAACACAGTACAAAATGTTTTATCTATGCTTACCAAAAATTAACACAAACATTAATTCGCTACTAGTACGATTTTTATCTACATGTATCAAAATAACTATAATAAACAAGACAATATATATTTATCACACTTTATATTACTAAAATTATATTCTATTCATATATTCGTATTTAGCAGTTGCGATGTATTTATAACATATTAGAATGTCTTTGCATTGCAATGCTTCGTTTTTTTTTCAAATTAAAATCAAATAAATTAAAAAAAAGCCCTAAGATATAAATTAGCATCTATTCTTTATCGGGTATTCAGTAATGTCGATAAAAGTCGTATATTTCAGAACAACGACCCCATTTTCAGAAAATTTCGGGCGCAACCCATGATTAATAGCAGTGGAAATAATAAAATTAATTTAAGTCTCCATCAGGCTAACGAAAAACGTAAAATTTTATGTAAATGAGTCCATATCATTTGGCTTTTCATTAGGGGATGTATGAAATTTATACGCATCAAGAGTGCATGGCAACAAAAGTTGAGAGCATCTTGAAAAAGATCAAAAAAACAGTAAATCATGTCTTTTGTTGTTTGCTAATTATATATGCGGCAGTACTCACTTTCACGGAAAATGTTTTAATTAAAAATCTACGCAAATAATTATCTAACAGAGCTTTTAGCAAAAAAATATTAATTTAATTAAATTTCATATATTCTATTTGCATCTACTTTTTTTATTGATGCCAGTTCAAACAATTTATTGTAAACTGTTAATTAATGGTAGGTATTTACATAATTTCTGCCAACATATATCGTATACATATGTATAAAATAAAACAGGAAAGGTAAAAACTACATTTTAAATTTAAATATGGCGTAACTCCTTTGTTCTCGACAGAATTATCGTTTTTCCGACACCATTAGTTTTTATTACATTTTGAGAAAATTTATGTGTAAACGGATGTAATTATGTATTTAACGCATTTTGAAGTAGTCCCGGATATATAATCCCGGATTCAAATATATCCTTGTGAAATAATCATCTCTTTTGCATTTAGGACCACTTGCCTTTGTATGGATATAAAACTTTGCATAAATTATAGAAAATAATTAAAATATACAATCGTATAAAAAGGATAAGGTCACGACGAGCTCGCGGTTGCATTAGGAACTATGAGCAGTAATGTTAACATGCTTTTAATAGCTACACGTACATATATGATGACACCCTCTAAAAGCTATTTTTTTAATTTACTTCCTTAAACGGAGTAATAAATGAGAATTAGTTTGTTTAAATCAAGATTTTTTAAGTATCTGTCTTGAGTGTATGTATGTACGTACATACATAGGTAAGATATTCTACGGTAAAAGAATTTTCTTTCTTAAAAGGAAACTGTGAAATTGTCGATTTGTTAGGACTGATTTATTACCCCCATAAGTGGAACTTTTTAACGGACTAAATTTCCAAAGTAACTGATTAAGGGACCTTGATTTTGATCTTAAAGTACCGCGTGGGAGTCGCACACACGCGCACTCGCACGATATCCTATCGGTTTGTGCGACTATTACGAGAGCGATAACACAATGGTCTGATGGTGTGTAGAAGGCAGATCGAATTTCTGCTAAACGACGTACTATATACGCGCCACCCGATTTCCATCTACTCTCCAGATATGCTTTTCTTTCTTTATTTTCCCCACATTCAGCACGCCCGTCCCACTGCTTAGCGGGATCGAACGAACTATGTCCACCATAAGTTTGCTTGTAGCGAGTCTCCATCTTCGGGCAATTCCCCGTTTGCCGATCTCGCCCTCACCCTCGCAATACATGTGACGCTATACTGGCGGGTTCGTTTCTTATCTGGTTTCCCAGTGGTCCCTATCAGCAAACTGATGGTGCTAGTTTCGCAGCCGTACTACTTGGAGATTCGAACAAAATTCTTGTTATAAAAACACCGCCGCTCACTGAACGAAGTCTTGTATTTATATAGCTATGTATGTGTTTTAGTGCTGGGTGCATTCGCCTTGCTTGTAGCGCCTTATCGGAGACGCAGCAATTTGAACTCTGGCCAAATGTTCGTGTATGCGTATGCTTGCCTCCGGGTGTGATACACTATGTCGTTATATCAAAAGCCCGGAAATAGTTTGTTTGAAACTTGACTAGCAATGTTTCAAAGTGACTTGTGAAACCAAATAACTAGTTATTCCCGAATTATACAGTTTCCAGACCAAAGCTTTTTGAAACAATTTCGTTTGCCAAACAATTCGTCTGGGCAAAAGAAAAAAATAACTGGGATAATAGTTGCATTGCCAAGAAAAACAAAAAATATATATCTTTGTTCAATTCTAGTAATCAGCTTTCTTTGATGCTTTTGAGAGCTTTTGATATATGGCACAATGCCAGCGGAGTATTTGTCTATGCGTTAAATGTTTTAGCAGTATTACTTTCCTGAATTACTTTAGTTCAATAAAATAAAAATAAATGTTGTAACCTTAACTGTAGAGTTAAAATATTTAATAATTGATCTGGGTCAAAATGATTAAAACATATTTTCTATGTTTATGTTTCAGGTCGACGAATACGCAATGTGGAATCAAACGGCATAGCAGTGCTGGGCGACTTTAACCATGGTACGTACGATGTTTCAAAGTAATTTAGCATTTCACTGTCCCATTCTACTGCATAAAACAATATTTATATAACAGGCATTTTGAGACGAAGTCGCGAACATTATTTTAGGCAACATTTCTATTGCTTCCATATAAAGGTTTTATATCGATAATAAAAAGGAAAACGAGATTAAGGTTCGAAGGTTACGAGGCCGGGAATAGGATAATACTAGGACCACATTGAATACACAATGATGCGGGACGGTTTGGGGCCATCGTAGCCCGCCAGCACGTTGTTGAACGAGGCTAGTCCGATTATATCGGTCGAGTCGGTGTGGCGTGGCGTGGCGTGGCGCTGCGTTGTTATGGGCAGTAGGGTATGGAGCATGGACGGTGACACTGATTGAAGAGACTTGCGCTGTAAATCAAATATTGCTGCTGCCGAAATAGAACACCATTCTATTACGAGAATTTCATTCGGGCACTATGAAATTGTAAAGTCCTTTCTTACAATTTTATAGTTTAAATGAAATGAAAGATTATTTTTACCTATTTGTTGAAATATAATAAAGTTATAAACATTATTCAATTTTAACACTTGATTAGTTTCACATATAGATATTTTTTGACGAACGTTTAGACCTTTCGGTCATCATCAGAAATGATACACTTGTATTATTTATTTATCTATTAAATATGTTTCATCAAGTGCCCACCAAACAATCTTTAAATTTAATTATTCAATTTTATTTAATATCAATCATTAAAATACGAATATTTGGTTCAATATACATAATTTAGATAATATGCAATTTAATATTTTGTTATAAATATTATTAGAACTAGAATTAGCAGTAAGAATATAAAATTAACCCAAAAGGGTATAAGAAAGTTCGGTGCATGAGACTGCAGATGTTTTATTAAGATATACTCACTTCCTCATTTAGAGTTGATCTGCATGAGCCGATTTCCGGTTCCTCTTCTTGCGCAAGCGCACAATAAATATCTATGTTGTACCCGGCACATTACAAGAAAACGCGAATGTTCTAGTATATATTTAAATAAAATTAATATTGAATTTACTAGTGTTTAAAATCATTAACGTTGACAAGAGTCTATAATTTAGCAATGCAATATTTGAAAGTGTTCATATACTAGTCTACATTATCCCGCACTATGTAGCAACAATAATTTATAGCATTTTACATGCAGACTAACGTTAAAACTGAACTGCAGTGATCGACGATTCTCACAATAATGATATTTCCCAACTTATTTGGACAAGCTATCAAGTAAAAACCAGAAACATGGGAAATAAATTCAGACCCTATATAAGTGGAACAAGAACAGACATATCCTGTGACGTATTTTTATAATAACTAGTTCCATATTTAACTATATTTACATACATCGAATACACAAAACTAGGATAAATTTGGAAACAAGTAAATGGTTATTGAAATTTGTTCTTATTATAATTATTTTCACATAAATCGTATCAACTGTGCCTGTCAATTGTTTAATAGAAAAACAAAAAATTTAAATATATTGGAGTTTGACTTTTAATATTTATTCTAAGAAATAATTTAGTGAAAAGGAGAACCAAATGTTAGTAAAATATTATAAGTTAGAAAAGAGTTTAAATATGAAAACCGAAATGCGTATAAGAAAGTTCAGTGCATGACACTGCAGATGTTTTTATATTTACTTGGAAGACAGTTTGGGAAAACAATAAATATAAAATTGAATGTAATGCAAACATTCAATTTCAGACAATTTATTTTTTTGAAAAGTAGACGATTTTTTATAAAGGTTATTATTAGGTCTCGTGAACAATCTCCATAATCTGAAATGATAAAATAAAAGAATGACTTCCGGAATATTTTTAAATTTCCAAATTATATTTTTACTTCATTACTGCGTAAAAGTACTTTAAATAAATTTAAAAACTTTTGTGTATTCAAATTTGTTTGTGAAAATAAAAATATGTATAAACTTGTAACATTAAAAGCATAAGACTTATCGAATTTAAATATAGAGCAACAGCACGTGTACCAAATTTGTTTGAAAAACGTTCCCTATAATCAAGCATACTATATGTATGAAACTTAATCAAATTTAAGAAAATGTATATGAAAATTCGTCAAATACAATACCAAGAAGTATATAAAACATTTTCTATAAATGATCTGACGATGCCATATTGATATTTACATGATAATATGGTAGCCAAATATACCAATTCTAAATGCATAATTTTGTATGCTAGTGAGCACACCGCAACGTAATGATTTTCGGATAAAGATGGAACAGGTTTCGGCTATTCGAACCGCTCCGCGCGGCCTTATCCTTATTTTAGTGCCAACAAAAGCATTGCAAACGTAATTTTGGCAACGGTTGCGGAAATTGCTAGGCAACAATTCGCAAAGTAAGTCAACCTGTTGGAAAGAATGAGATATTAAAGTTTTACTAGCTTAACAATACAGGTTTATAAACTTGTCGCTTAGACAAGCTGGAAGGATTTTAAAGTTTAACTGTTGATGGAGGAGAAGATCCACTCAAAACTTGGATAAAGGGATTAAAATTTTACACCGTATGAATTTGCGTCTTTATTTATCAAATTTATCGCTGTTTCGCAAGCATTTCTCGCCATTGTTTTCAACTATTCATAAACACATATTTGCAGACATTAAAACAGGATTCATTGCATACTATGGGCTACTTATTTTAATTATTTATAAGATGCTTGGCAAGATTTGTCTGTTACCCCATTTATACGACACCTTGCGTTTGTTTGTGTGTATACAGGATTTTTAGTAATTATAATCGCACAAATACATTTTAAATGTAAAACAAACAAAACGACGCTAAATATTAGTGATGCCAAATTAAAAACACTTTAAGGTCAAAGACAATTAAACTCACATTGATTCCAATTACATACATATATACATACATATCTACACTATAGGCAGAGTAAGAATAATCACTAAAATATGCTAAACAGCATTCGCAAAACATTCAGGCACTAGCTAATCTGGTATTCAAACATGCTATTAGAATAGAAATTATATAGTATGATTACACCTAAATGTAGTAATTAGATTTATATTAAATTGAAATGAATTATTCAATTTTTGGTGTAATATAACTATGATTTCATTTAATTGCAGGAATTTTATTAGGTGTAGCTATAATATGTTTTACCATTACAAACATTATTGACAATTTCATTAGATTCGATTTCAGGTTGTAACGTTTTCAAATTATATATAGTAGTTTACCTGTAAAAATACACAAAAAGCTCAGATACGACCTCTAAAGATTCTATTTTAACTCTCTAAAGAAATAAAGTTATTTTAAAATTTGAACAAATTGAATTAATTTTTATCTTTGTATAAAACATAAACTTAAAATTAACGTCTATAAGATTTTAGAAGTAACTGCCAATCTATAAGCAAAGTTTACTAGCTTAATCTTTTAAAGATATTCGCAAAGTATATATTTTGCAAATAAAATTATTTAATCTATGTAATGGGAAACTTTATTTTAATTTTCACAAACTTTATTTAATTCCAAGTTTAATTACAGTAAACAAAATAAAGTAGCAAAGTCGAACTAAGATTAAAAACTATGTTTTGTATTTGTATGTTTCATTGTTCATAACTTACGAGAAATACGAGAATTCAATAGTAGTTAGACGAGTTGTACTATTACAAGATGCTTTTTAATTAACAACCTAGAAGTCGATGTTCTACTTCTGTAGTACCTATGTGCCAACATAAATAATAATTGGTCATTCAATTTGAAGCAATCCGCAACGATGACTTGTAAATTCCATCAATTACTGATGGTATATCAATTTGTATGGGCGGTCGTTGGTTGGTTTAGTGGATTTCGTCGGTTGTTGTTAACAATGCGGTTTTCGGACAATGTCAGTCTTATACGACGTCGTTTTACATTCGGATGGCCGCACGCGTGTCTGGGTGTTCGCTTGCTCGCTCGTTCACCGTTCGTTGATATGATCGGAAACCGTCGAAGCGGAAGGAAACGTGCTGAGCACAGCACAGCACAGCACAACTTGCCAAGGAGTGTGTATCCGTTGTTCGTCTTTCAGCTCCCAATGCACATACACTATAGTATATCTTATGTCGATGATGAGGAGAAACACCAGCTCCAGCAGTTGAGTGTGTGGCAGCTGAACAGAATTTGATACGGGTTCGAATACGTTTAGAACAGCGCTACTCAACAAATTTCTTGTGATGCTTATCAAAACAAAATATGCACGCTATGTCTTTGCAAAGATGAATCGCCATTACTCAAATCAGTCTTCAGTTTCACATCAAATTAAACTTAATTATTCTATTATCGCTATATTTGAGATACTTGAATTTCATTGTTGGAAATTATTCATTAATATTTGTTTTGGCCTAAAACAACATACAAAATATTTCATTTTAAAACTGATAATTGATTGATTACCTCAGTACTCTGTCAAAATATCATAAATATAGAAACCCTTTCTGGTGTTAGTTATCAATAGTAAACTATGGCGAAATAAAGTTATACAATTGAAATATAAAAAAATTCATCAAAATTCGTCCACAAATTGCAAAGAAATATGTACAGTTATTGCACTCAATTTTGATATTCGCTAGTCAAAATTAATGTTCCCAGTAATTTCAATGTAATCCAGAAGTATTTGTGCAATAAAAACATTATTTAATCAATTTAACACACACAAAACAGTTGATTTATCAAAGTTGTTATTATATTAAATGATGTTCATGTTGTAGTTATTAATGTATATTTATGTATTATATATATATATATATATATATATATATATATATATATATATATATATATATATATATATATATGTGACTTTCCATCCTGTGCCCGTATAGTGAATATTCTGGGAAGCACTGTTCTAATATGATCAGTGTATTGCTTCACATAGGTATATGTGTAAGAATGTGTGTGCAGTATGGTGGATATAGGAATCACTTCTACGTATAAAGAATCTCGATGCCTGGCTCAATAAACGAACCGATATATACATACATACATACATACATCGTATGTGGAAAGAAACGGTACCGTTCGCGACTCATCGATCCATTTTATGGGCTTTTAAATAGTTTCCGATAAAGCTGTATCTGCCGTAGGACCTTACATACACATACAGAAAATTTCGTTCTCTATGCTATAACTTCTTGAAATGTTGATATGCAATTCGACTTTACAAATACACGTTACTTAAGTTTTCATATCGAAAACAACATGTTTTTGATTTATTGCAAATATAAATCACAAAAAATGACTAGAGTAAACAAGCACTTATTTATTTCAAAAATCGGAGTTATTCTTCTCGAGATCTATTTTTTTCATGATTACCACACTTACATATGACATAACAAAGTAAAATATTATATATTTAAAACAAATTATCTCCAAATTACGTTATTAAAAAAGTAAACTAGCTTAACAAAGAATTAAAATGAGCTACCGAAAAATGAATATGTAGGGTGAAGCATTAGTAAATGAATGTAGTCAAACAACCTACAGCGTTCTATTTTAAATCGAACTTAACTTTTAATTGATTTATTTCTGCCGAGGTTACCTGCATGCCTGCCCAATTATGGGAAAAAGTGTGATGCCTTGTATGCATAATTACGTAACAAATTGAAATGTATTTTTTTATTTCCAGAGTCGACATTTCCTAGGTTCGCTGAACCGATTCCTAACGTCACAGTGACAATAGGCCGAGACGCGCTGTTGGCGTGTGTTGTGGAGAATCTACGCGGATTTAAGGCAAGTCTCGTTCTCGAACTGATTTTACTATGCTATTCGTCGCTGTATCACCATTTTATCCACTAGCATCGGAAGTATAGCATGTAGTAGGCATAGGAGGTTGTCGAATTGATGGATTGCTTTAGGTTAGATTATTCGATTTCGCAAATGACAAGGAGGAGAGAGAGAAAGAAACAGAGAGAGACGGGTGCGCCCGTGTGAGTTGAAATCGAGTTTCCTTGTTCGTTATACCAGATATGCTTCTAAAGATTTGCTTATAAAGACACCAGTGTCGTTGGCTTAACTAGCTTTAATTATTATTTTTGGCATATTAATATTCCTCAGATGTGTGTGAATTGAGTATAAATGAGAATCGGTAATTAAAATTTCTGGTTGAATGTAAAATTATTTATTATAATAAATACAACGATGCAATACTCAATTCTGCATGAAATATGGACATTAATATTCAATTTCAAAAAAGCTGTCTCGAATTTGTCAGCCATACAAATTCGATATATTTCTGAATAGAGCAGCATCCATATATCGTACAACCTGCGTGTGTAGGTATCGGAAAAGTACAGGCGATATATCTGTGCGCGAAAGAAAAAAACACTACAGCAACAGAAGATGTATGCTTGTACTCTCTCAATCGGTTTCATGGTTTCGCTACCAAGGTTTACTAGATATAGTGAAAAATAATAACATTAGCGTACAGCCTATCTATAAACAATAAAAAGAGGCGGCAGACAGAAGAAAACAAACTTGAAAATGGAAGTGCGATTCCTCAGAAAAGAGTGAGGAATTGTTCGTGAGTGGAATTCTACTCTGGAGCAGAGCAGAGCAGAGCAGGCAACCTTTTTTTAGAGTCTCGACAGACCCTAGACGTGCGCAGCATTCCTGATTCAACCGATACACAGATAGAATCACCGACAACCACCCGGTTCACATATTCTCAACCCCCATGTTTTGGTACACCTATACACATGTAGAACCAGCACACTTGTATGATTTTCTGCTTGTGTACACTGCGAAATGTGTAAATTTACACTAACAATCATGGGTTACCATTATACGTTTAAAGATTTGCATTTTACCACTTCAAGTCAGATATTCATTTCATTTTATAATATTAGTCAACATAAATTACACCCACAGCGTTTAATTTTACGCATTGCTAGGTAATTATTATATAAATAACTCAAATGTTCATGTATTTCATTTAAAATTTACATCAAATTCGCTTTATATTTAATAAAAATGATTATAAATTGGTAAAATTGCATAGTAACCTTTTAATTTTCAATGCAATTGATGTAAATTTACAATTTTAAAATGCTAGATACCCATTACAAAATCATTATAATTTATTGTACAAAAATACCATCATGCCAATTCCCATGAAATGGGGCGACAGAAAACCCTTTACATTCTTAATTATTGTAATTACATAATTTACTTTAATCGAAAGCTTTTATAAATGTTCTTTCATATTTTGACTACTAACAATTACAATTGATTTGGTTGAATTTTGGAAAATATTTGATTTTCTGAATAATATTGCCTGAATGCTTTGCACGTCTATGCTAATTCTACTGTAATTAGATACGTAAAAATACTTGTATTTTTATGTTTAATTTTAAATAAACTAAAATATAAATTTGCATATATTTTCATAACTGTTAGTAATATTACATATATTCAGGAAAAGTCCAAACATATATAATACTGCTTGATGTTGAACAGAAATTTTTTGAAATAAATAGTTTTATTTTCGATGTTTAACAGTATACGTAGTGTGTATTCGTGTGCAAGTTTCCGTGTATACGTCGTCAGTATCATCCTGTTATATGTACCAGTGTTCCCCTTATTGAATTTGATGGCGCGTGGGCGTGGACTACAACACCGTGTTCGACACCGATTACAAAATATCACGCAAACACTGCGGTTCCCTACCTAGACTGAATGACTGACTGGGGTTACCAACGAATTACCGACACCACAAAGCGCTACGCGTCTGATAAATATCATAGATCGCCTAACTTATGTTACATACGCCATTTTGATCTAATTCCGATATGATTTCATTCTACACAATTGCCAGTTACCTGTCATATGCGTCAATAGATCTACGCAAATGAAACTGGTGATAAATTTGATCATGTCACCCAGATATACGTTTATATCTCGGTAGGACATATTATGCATATTATGATTGAATGTGTTTGGAATAAATGCTCTGAATGAAGAATTATTCCTCCAACCGCTTGTCGAAAGCGTAAGAAATATACATTTATTTATGTTATGCATAAAAGCAGTGTCGGTTGTTTATTGACAAAACTGTCAATCATACATCTTTGTTTACTGTTATGAATGAAGCGATGTATCAATATAGTTTTTGATTGACTGCGCCATAGGTTGCGTGGGTGCGCGTCGACACTCAAACCATTTTGTCGATTCATCATAACGTAATTACACAAAATCCGCGGATCAGTCTTTCGTATAACGACCACCGTTCCTGGTACCTGCATATCAAAAACGTTCAAGAAGCGGACAGAGGCTGGTATATGTGTCAAATTAACACTGACCCCATGCGCAGTCGTCAAGGATACTTACAAGTTGTTGGTAAGTCACACACTCCCAATACCAATATTTATTTCTCCCAGGAAGTACCACACAAATAATCAATTTTTTTTCAAAAATTTTATATATTTCGTGGTTCTAATAATATCATTTATTTAACACGTTAATCAAAATCATTTTTATTAATAATAAGTTTTGTAACAAAATAATTTGATAAATTATCATTTCACTTTACTAAAACTTTTTTTTTGCATGGGTGTTACTCTCGCGTCGGGTGATTCGTGCTTGTTTTATTATATTCAGAATCTACCATTGTTTCATATACTATGCATATAAAACGATCGTTTTATTGATATGTATAAACTGTATATAAAATGCAGCCTGCAAGAGACATGTGTACCGCAGAGTATCAATTTCCAAACGGTCAAAAAGTCTCCGTTTACATTTCGCCAAATTAAATAAGTTATATTATAGTCCACCGTAAATATATACATGCGTATATTTTTTTGGTGGCATTTATGCACATCTTCAATCTTGAATGCCGCCACTCACCCGTATTTTCTTTTAATTCAATACAATAAAAATAATGTATTCCTATCATATTAATATGCACATTGTACCCTTATAACAACAATACTAACGTAAACCACCCTCATTTTGCTTTTGGAAGGAAAATGGGTGGCAGGAAATCGTATAAAAGCCAAGTGGCTTCTTAATGTTTGCCCAAATGTATCCATTACCAGTCCGACACTGCTAACTTTCTATGTTGTGTACCAAATGTAAATATTTTATAGGTTCGTGAATATTGTAGACTACTTTGATCTATATTTGCTTCACTAACTATACCGAAATGTATCTACAAACATTGCCTCTTCATAAAATATATTTTAATCGAGTTCCATTGTATTGCCACTGCAGCGTTAGCACTGATCAGTTCCCAATCAGTTGTCAGATCTGGTGGGCTTTGAAACCAATGAAAGGAGAAATATTCGATCGCTCTAATAAATTATAAATGGCATCCGTAATGAAGGCAATAGCAATTTTTGCTTCACTTTTGATTTGTTTTGTTTTCCTGATGCTTAATTGACGATGGTGTATCGATTATAATTTTGTATCGCTTGATATTATAAAATCATAAGCCCTCCGTTACGGAAATTTAAATATTTGATATCATTGACACCCTACCCTAGTCTTAAATATTTATTTAATCGACGTTTAGTAACGTCTCACTTAAATATAAGTGGAATTGTTTTTTTAAATAATTAAATACAAGACGAATGTAGTTTTTAACATTGAGTTATGGTTGAAATCATAAATTGATGAATTTTTGAAATTTAAAGTGCCCCCTAGTATAATCGACAAAGATACCAGCACCGATATGGTCGTCCTTGAGTCAACCAACGTCAGTTTGGCGTGTAAAGCTTCCGGTTACCCGGAACCCTACGTAATGTGGCGACGTGAAGATGGCGAAGACATCCGGTACAATGGCGAAAATGGTATTACCATCGATAGCACGGTACCGCAGTGCATCAGTGACTGATTAGGGAATATTTGTTTTCACAGTGAACGTTGTCGACGGCGAGATATTATTTATAACGAAAGTGAGCCGATTGCACATGGCGGTTTATTTGTGTATTGCATCAAACGGAGTGCCACCGTCAATTAGCAAACGAGTACAATTACGTGTTCAGTGTGAGTTGAAAATTGATTTCTATGGTAGTCGTTCTATTATTAATTTTGTAGTCATCATTGTTTGCAAATGGAATAAATAAAATTTGGTCGCGGTTAAATCGTCGTATAATGCATGTCCATTAATTATTAACTATATGTAAATATTTGCGATTTCGACATTGCTATTTAATTTAGATTTTAAAAGTACGCAAATAAATGAAATACCACTTTTAAGGTTGCGTTCAAAAATATTACTAAATTTATTTAGTTTTTTTTTTTTCGCTAGCTATATATTTAGATTAAATATAAATAATGATTTATATTAGTTTGAGAAAATACATCAATTGAAATAGCATTGCATATATGTATGTATGATAATATTTGGTAGGTTAGAGCACTTTATTTTGTACGTTTTGTATTTAAATCGGAGTGTGTAGTGGCAGGTTTAGTTGTGATTTATTGGATACAGTTCCGCCGATGCTGACGATACCTAACCAGCTCGAAGGGGCTTACATCGGACAGGATGTTGCTCTAGAGTGTCACACGGAAGCTTATCCGACATCCATCAACTACTGGACGACGGAGAAGGGTGATATGATTATCTCAGGTAGTGGTATTGAACGTGTATTTTTGTTGGTCTATTTTTATTGTTGTCTGTCCGTCCGTCTGTCTGTGGTGTGAAACATGAGATTACATCAGTATATCACCGGCCAATACCTGCCAATATTGTCATAAAACTGACACAATATTTGTCTTATGTCCGATTTCATTATCGCTTTAACGGCCGACTATACATTAAATTGCACATTTTTAAAAGAAATACCTAACATTAAATCTAATGTAGCTTTGAGCCAACAAATAACATTTGTAGTAGTACATACAAGTACACATTTTACAATATAATTAAATCCAACTGCGGTAACAAATTCAATTCGATTAGGGTCTAGAACATCTAAGAATCAAAATTATCTCTGTTAATTAATTCATTCGTTTAAAAGAATCACATTCAATCTGAATAACAAAGTCAGCAATTTTATGCTTGCAAAAAAGAGATCCTAATTGGACAGATTGTTAATTGCCGGTAAATACAGACGAGTCGAGCTTTAAAATGACAGAATTTGTGTTTGTAGTTCGTATACTTGTTTCAAATCAGTTCCCTCAAGCAAATCTTATGCTGTTCTGGCAGGCAGCGCTGTCGTTTTAGATTCAAAGCAAATTAAATTGCACCGGCGGCGATACGCGGTATCAGCATTTTATTTCAATAAAATGGAATCGATATCACGATATTAGTTTGTTATGTAAATATAGATTGTTTATTGGTTTTTTAACAATAGCTATTCTTGGTTAGCAAATGGATTTTTTTAGGCCCTTAGAGGTATTATAGCGTAAGCCTTCTCCAACAAATGATTACAGTCACAAACGGTCGGGACGGGGGACTTTTCTTTTTAGTTGTCACAAATTATTTTTGAAAGTTATACATACATATGGCATTATAGTTGATAGTCCTAAAATGTATTAATCCGTTTTTATGTAATGAAACACTTTAAATTGAACTAAACTCTAGTTAAATTGCATACAAATCCATAGTTTTATAAATTGTATAAAATTGCTTGGCTATGAAAATAATTTGACGGTAAATATAAATTTACATTCGTTATGTAAAGTGCAAAAGATATAAAGAATGCAATAGCTTTATCGAAAAATTCCATTAACTTTGCAATAAATGTTAAACATAAATATATATAAATATATAGGTACATACATAAACATGCGCTACATTGACAAAAATATAAAACACTAGCACAAACATGAAATAAAATTAGTTCGCAGGCTAGTGTAAAATCCACAACCTGATATTATCGATTAGCGGCCAAAACATTTTTCCATTTTATAGCATAACGAAATGTATAAAAATAAACTTATTTTCCTTGCCCACAATGGCGCTCAACGAATTTCTACTAATATTCAATTTCTACTAGATTCAAGATAGCCTATTCATAATTAAACCTTAATGAAACATTGCGTCTACACTAAAACTAATATTAAGCACAAGCAGCATTCCATTATCTTGAATGTTGCACCTATACATATCATCATACCTATTTCTATTAAATGAAGAAATAAAAAACCTTTTACATTCTTTCACTTGCACATTTCTTTCTCTTCATTCAAATTCTTCATATCAGTACTTGCCCACAAGTTTCTTTTTCAATCATATTTATCCACTTATTCTCACACCATACCATTTCAATTGCGTCTCATTTATTCTAAGTGCGATATTTTTTTATAATATCGCACTGATCATACAGCAGCGTATTTCGCTTTCTGTTACTCCTAGATACACCACAAATACTTCTCCAAAATGTCATTTCCACAACAGTCAGACGCTTTTTATACTTGGTTTGCCAAACTCTACATTCACTACCATTGTACATACATACATAGTCTTGCATATTTAAAAATATTAAAATTTCTCGCAAACGCTCCTAAAATTTGACAACCTCAATCTGCATAAGCTAAAGCAGGAACAGTTCTACAACCCATAATTTTCGTCACATTTACAACCGGCATAGTAAAATTTGAATCGAAATATTAGCGTAGATTTTAATAAAATAATTTATTTGTCAAAATGGTGCAGCATATATATGTAGATCATATAGGCATTAGTTTTGAAGAAATGCACTCATTTTTAAATAAAAATGTTTTTTTTTTTTTATGATATATTACAATAATATTAATTATACCTAAGAACATATAAATATGGCAAAACATGAAACAATAATATAATGGAATGAAATGAGTGAACAACGCTGTGGCAGCACAGCGCTGGTGTAAGAAATGAGTGAGTGAGTGATTGTCTTGAAGAGCTGTGTGTCTGTTTGTGTTGAAATACACAGTCCACAAGGCTTCGTGATTAATAATGGAGCAAATTGATTCTGCGACATGGACGTGAAGTCGTGTCGCAGACATGCCACTCACTGTAGTGGACTTGCATGTTTCCGAGATGGACCAGCGCCGCGTTGATTAATCAATACTGAAATTGTTATTAGCCCAAAGTCGTTAATCACACCACACATCACTTATACTACGTATACTTTATTCTGTCCTGGCCAACTACCCTCGCGCTCATTAAATACTCGACGTTTTTTGAGCACAGTTTCATGCGAATCTAATCAAAAACATTTCCATAATTGATCTAGGACGCTCAATGATAATGATCATAAAAGTTTTCTTCTTCAGGTGACAAATACGAAGCAGTTTCCATGGATAGCGGCTACAATAAATACATGATGCTCAAGATTCGTAGTGTATCTGTGAGCGACTTTGGTTCTTATAGATGTGTCGCGAAAAATTCGCTCGGCGAAACAGATGGTGTCATAAAACTAGAAGGTAAAGTGCATTACAAAAATATTTTACTAGGTTTTCTGTATGTTTTTATCTTAGAGCTTTTTTTTGCACTTATTTCTGTTCTTTTAAATAAGTGGTATCGCATTTCAAAATACTAGAAAAAAAAAAAACCTTCGCCATCAACTAAAATAGAATTCTTCTTTCCTTTCTATCTATACTGCAAATATAATTAAATAATATTCACGATATTTAAAAGTAACTCTATATTACAGACCATGTGTGTACATTTAAAAGTAATACTACACTAAAGCTGCATATGCTTATGTAATAAAATGTCGGCCAATAGTTACATTGGTCACTTGGTTTTGCATGTATTAAATCTTAAACGAGATATCTGGCACCATTTTGTTGAAAACCGGTGAATACATTTCAATTTATAAATATATATGAAGCAAAGTATCGTCCAGCGATGTTTGGGATTCTGAATATTATTTTAAATATTAAAAACTCACAATCGGCATGTCAGACTAAAAAATCCCTATTCCTTGACATTATTAATCAACTATATTTATTAAATCCGATAAATGCATTTCTAATCAATTTTTTTTAACATTTATTTAAAATTATAACAAACATTATCATAAGATTCAAATTATTTACAAATTCAAAAATCTTGTTTGTTTGAATTGTACTTTCTAATTTCGCTTTTAGGTAAATCTGTTTTGTTTTATTCAGTTTCTTTTATCGTTTGTGTGTAATTTCGTTAATTTGATGTAATTTCGTGTGCTTGCTTGCAGAGATACCAGCGCCAACCACAATAAGAACTACAATTGTGCCGTCAGTGACGGCAATCACCAGAAATAAAGGTAAGCCCAATCCCTGAATGTAAATTAATTGTATTTGAGAACGAATTAAACTAAAACGTACACACATTTGTCTTATGGCCCTAATAAATAGCTTATTTACTCGTGCATTAAAAAACATTTACTTTTTTTTGTATAACCAAATAATAAAATGTAGAGAGAGAAAGGTGCTCATAGCGCAATGATCAATAAATATTTTAAATTTACTCCCAGAGTTCTTAACCTACAAGACGCCAGCAATGGTAAAATGCAAATAAAAAATGTTATAAAATGTCTCTGCCGTGTGCGGCGTAATATAATAGCAAAACGGAAGACTCTCATTTCATTTTTCGTCGTCTTTTTCGCTTTTTAACCGCGAAGCGAGCGTGTTTCATACAGTTGCCATAGTCTCAATCGCTCGCTTATGGTAATGTAGCAACCGCAGAAATATGCGGATATTCCGCCAAATGGGCGCGCGATCACTAAAACCGATGACGAACGAATGTGCCCCATATAGAAAATGTATGTGTCCTTTTAACCGCAAGACATCGTAATACATCAACGATCCGTTCGTTGTATTCGTACGGTGTTAGTGAAAAGCCTTCAAATTAACGATTAAGCATCATTTGTCCTACACAAAACAAAACACGAACCATATTTTTAACAATGTGCGTTTCATATATTTCCTAAATAGATTCCCTGCTGCGATGTTAATCATGAACGCAGGCTATTTCAATTAAACTTAACAATTTATATTACTTTCTTATTATTTAACGATACAAAAAAATATGCTGCCCAACAAAACTGTTTGACAATAAAAAAATAGAAAGCCTAATTAAAATGTATGGTACCGATTAAGAAAATGGAAGTTTATATAATATCTGGATTAAAACTTTTTTTATGTCGGCGAGTTCTTTACACTCTATATTGGCGAGTTGTATTATTTCTGTCAGTTTAAATTTGTTATTCTAATGGTTTTACTTTATCTGCCTCATTTGTCGTACTATAATTACGTTTTAATTTTAATCTGTATAAGTAAAAATATCATTTAAACCATATGATAATTAATTCGCTAACTTTTGTTTGGTTCGTGCATTTATGCCTGCAATTACAACAAACATTTTGCATGAAATACTTCATGAATAATAATGATTTCACTATCGGGAAAATTACTGCTATGTAGGTACAAGTAACTTTTGTGCTTAAAAAAACATCAAGAAATAAAGAATTCTTTCGTTAATTAACTAAAAGTATCATATAGATATAGTATTAATTTTAAAGTTATAACGACTTAAGCTTATAGAAATATACGATAGTTATTCATCTTCGAATGCTTTTCAAGTTTAAATGAGAGTTGTGATAAAGTTAATAATATCGATGGCGGTGACAGGTTCAACAGTGCTCGCTGGTTTTCGTTTTTTTTTTTGCATTTCATATTTGCTCTTAGATGTACATACATATATTAGTATTAAGGCTATTTCACAGAACGAGGCAGAGGACGGGGTCGAGGAAAACAGTGGCGCGATAGAAATACAAATTCAGATAGTGGTGCGTCCGACAACCAAGTTATTACCGACTACGGAGTTGAAGAATGGCGGGATCCAGGTATGTTGATTTAAAATGTCCAACCTTATTCCCCCTGTTCTTCAACTCGTACAACTTTTCAAAGTTGAAAGTTGGCTTAAACTATGACATTATTCCTCAAAAATAAGTTTTATTTGAAATATGAATAATTAAAGTAAATATTAACTGTAAAGTTACCTACATCTACCTACTTAATTTGTGAGTTATTCTTTCATTGACTTGAAATTAAAACTTGAGTTAAATTTAATCAACTTTATTTATTAACTTCAGAACCTTTCATTGATACATTTTTTGATATTCATTAGCAAATCAAGCATGCTTATTTCAATGATTATGTTTAATAATGTGTAATTATAAATATGTACATGTGTAAGTCTATCCCATGGGTTTCATAATTATGACTATGTTATCATTGGAATGCCTGCTATTGTTTCTATGTATGTATGTATGTATGTATGTATGTATGTACCAACATTGTTCCAATAATATTATTTGTAATAATTGCGGTTTCAATTTTGAAAATGGATTTTAGTAAATTTAAGCCACAATTATTATTATTATTATTAGCAATTGTCATATATGGACAATTTTGCTTTTATTCCATTGTCACAGCGGTTTATATTGTTTTATTGCACAATTCGTATAATTACAATATATTTGGTATTATTATAACTAATTTTATTTTATTTTTCATAATAACATATTTTGCATGGTGGCATTCCAATATACTTTATGTGATTACAACATATTTTACATTATAAAATATTCTTCTTTGAGAAAATAAAAATCTTTTGCTGTAACTAATTTAAAGTATTGGCTACAATCTTCTCGTCAAAGTTACAAAAAGAAATGAAAAATAAGATATCTAAATTCTTAGTTTTTTTTAAATTGCGTATTTATATTATTTTTATAATAATGTGTGTGTGTGTGTGTACCTATCATGTAACATATTTAAATAGTAATTAGATGGTCCTCTATTCTAATATTGTGCTAAAAGCTGTGTTTGTTTCCAAAATACAAGTTTCGAGCAGAAGGGACTGAGCTTAAAGTATTAAAACTGCGACGGAAGTACGTGACCTTCTAATAGTTATTAGTTTCAACGAGTTTCACATAAATGTACTCAAGATACAAGCAATAGAATTTTTGAAGTATCTTCATATGTATGTATGTATGTATGTCAGTTTTAGTTTGATTGTTTGTTTGTTAGATTATAGCGACAGTGACTACACGCTGGGCCCACCGCCGATCCGGGAACCTCCGGGTGCGTACAACGGAACGGGCAACATGGTACGGCCGTTACTCGCGTGGGTCGTCAGCGCACTCTTACTAGCCGGCCTCAGGTGATCACGAGCGGCAGATAATTGAAAGCAAACACCCAACCGAACATTGGCCAGCAAGCCAGGGACACAAAGAAAGAATAGTTCTTTATGTCTCCAAAACATATCTTCTCAACGATCTTACGGATCAAATTCCCTCAAATGCCCTCACGTGTAAATACTGTATAAACATTGTATATGATGAATGAATAATGTTAAGCTATTAGAGACAATACGTTTTGATTATTATTATGTGTATACTTTAGAACAGGCTGAATAATAATAATAATAATAACAATGTTATGGTACCATTTGTGAACAAACCGTAGTGTATGGTAATATAATTATATACCAATGTATAGATGAAATAAAATCAATAAAATTATCCATTTTACTGCATACTTTTTCATCGGTAATTTTATTTATTTATACGTAAAACCAATTTTTGGTGGTGTTATACTTTTATATTCATGGCTAGAATGAGTTTGAGAAAGGGATCACTGTTTTTTTTCAAGAAATTTAAATGTCATTTTTAAAAGTTACTTGTTAGTAAATGATGTGAATACCTGTCGATCTTAACTAAGGTAAGGTTTGTTTTTATTATTCTTATCAATCAGAAGGCGAATGGCTTGTTTTTATTCCCTTGTAAAACTGGCTTTTCAGGCAAGGTCAAAATGTACCATAATACTGCATTTTAACCGAATTTTGCATTCGTGCCCGAATATAATAAAATCTAACATACGAGAATTGACCAAAATTATAAGAATGCAAAGCTGTTAAAGTAGTAGCGCAAAAATGTCTAACTTTTCTCATTATCACTGTATGTAACTATATAAGGGAATTTTATTAGAATTGAGAAACATGAATTTAGTATGTAAGGTTGACATTTAACATGGACCCTGGTAAACGTAGTCATTCTTCATTAAGAAACATGCGCCTAGACATGATTAATACATCAAGTTGTTGCCCTATTAGACGTTCAAAGTGAATATTCAGAGTTAGTTGTATACATAATATTTATCGAGCAGTTTCGTGAAACGCGCAGAGCGTGTATTATTGAGTTCTTTATTGATTGCATATACGTAGTGTTTGTTTGAGGGTAACATCTGACTACGTTTAGGTGTGTGCCTTGTTGAAGCCGCAGAGATCGAATCTTAAATGTAATATTGGTGTGTACTTTAGGACGAAATCCCTAGCAATAAGCTACGGTTGCCCGCAATATCGCGATGTTTTTATAGGAAAAAGACGCATGTTCGATCTTTCCAAAGTGCCGCACGGCTTGCAACGCCACACACACACACACACACACACACACACACAGACAAAGGCCAAGCCAGCAAACTTCGAGTCGCTCACCCACTGCGTCTTCGATATCGACTCACGGGGAAATTTAATACGCGGATCAACTAGGTATTACAAGTTCTGCTTGCGAAAAAGTCAACAACAAAACTTATCATTCTACTCGCGTCCCATACGGATGGACGACTACAATGTATTATTTATCACTACCAAGTTTGCTGCTGTTGAAACAACAGAAATCATATTTATTGCAAGTTGCCAATTTAATAAATTTCAGAATTAAAGCAAGCACAGCTGCAATCAGTATTTCCAGCTCACCATAGATGAATATCATTTACATCTATGTTAAGAATTAAAAAATACTGTAACTGAGCACTCAAATATTTCCTTGATATATGTATGAATATTATACTTAAACACAAACATGTCAATTTGAGTTATAGTAGCTATTCAAACTTAATACTAACATATTTAGTATTATTTAGTGTATTTGAGTGTTCATAAATGTGTTAATAAGCAGTAATATGGAGAAGTAATAGCAAGTATTTTAATTATGAAATTAATTAATTATTACTTCGTATAAGAAGGCAAAAATTAATAATTAGCCGGTAAATTGCATTTAATGAAAATCAACATCTTGAATATATACATATATATATATATATATTTAAATTCATTAACCACGTGTCCATTTTTATATAGAGTACTGGGCGTAGATGATGAAAGTAAAGTTAAAGTTGGTGGGTCAGTCAACCGGGTAGCAGATCATAAGCCGGCCGCGTTTATGCACGCTTGGCCTACCATATCTGGTCTCACTCTGCCGTTGCCGTTGTCGTCGTCGTCGTCTCGAACTTGGAAACTTTTCTGGAAGGCTTAACCGGCGCGGCGAAATCGTTGAGCCCGCACTCTTTGGCATTCTAGTCCACATTGCACCCTCCAGCATCACACAATAATGAATAAAATGTTTAGTTTCACTTCTACGAAGGATTTCATAGAGTTATCACCTCCTTTCGTTTCTCCGCGTCCTAGTAGGATTATAGGATTTCGCTATGGTTACATGATTTGAGAAACATTTCGCGAAGGATCAACTTTAGTATTTTTATGCATTTCAGTACAATCAATACCATAAAGTTTAAAACTCGCCTGTTTATACTATTTCAAATATAAATAAACCACTGCATTACTATGTTGTGCAGCGCCTCAATTTTATTACCAACTTTGTTACATTTTATATCAGATTATTGAAAATATTTTATCCTACAAATATAGTGGAAATCATCATCATCATTTATGACTCTTTTTATTTTATTGAAATAACCTCAACTATGTAGTTGATAATAAGTAATGAGAAGAACATTAGTATATTTATTGAAGTAATTCTCCTAAATTGTATCATAAAAGTTCAGACAGTCGTTTGAATTTTGTGGTATACATGTATCACAAGTAGGAATGCGCAGCTGATAAGATGTTATTGACATTTTGTGTGTAAGAAGAACATGTGGGAGTGCGTATTATATAGTGCGTAAACAGCAGCGAATAGATATTTAGGCTCGGTTAGAAAGTGGTTGATGGCAGAACGTAGGAGGCAGCTCAGTGACTTGTGGCTAGTGGTTTGCCGCAGTAAATTGGTTTCAGTGAGACTGTGGGATGGCGCAACCATTCGCAGACGACTGAATTATTAAAAGCTTAACCGAATGTAATTAGGGGTGTATCTTCAAGTTGGGCGAGAATGAGCCGCGTACCATGCACTCTGGAGGCCGATGAGACGTAATTCCCTGGAGTTGGCTGGACGTATCGTGGAATTTACCCAGTTACGGTGACTCTGTCAATTGAAGAATGTTGAGGGCGACACAGAGAATCTCTAGAGGCTGATTCGTCATCGATTCAATCTCGCCAGTAAAACCTTCATTAGTTTAGTATTCAAAGGAAACTTGATAAATGTTGCAATCATAAACTGATGTAGGATCGTTTCAGACCTACTAGCATAGTTTTGATTAAATGTTTTGTTACATTGGTAACTGCCAATTTTGCTTTTTTTATCTGGATATTTGTCACTATGTGTGCGTGTTTGATTGATCTCATATTTCGGAAAGTCCACATATACAACTGCATATGATTTTAATAAATTTGAAAATCGTTTTAAAATATGACCAGATAATATTTTATTTACATTTGCAATTCCTATTTATAAAAGAAACCGTGGCTTTGGTATATGTACATACCTAGTTTAAATGTTACCAAACATTCAGCATAATTTTCATAAAACCGGATTATTTTCTTAATATTTATGATCCCCACGACTGGCGCTGTCGCGAAGATCACCCACCTACCTGAGATTCTATATATCTTAAATCCCTATTAGCATTTTGTTATGAGAGTCTTTTCAGAGCTAATCTGCATACGGAAATCATTGCACTAAATAGCAAAGTTTTGAAGACGCCAAGACCTTTAATTTTAATTTGCCCCTGGGATGTAATTCATTATTATGCATGAGCTCCTTGGTCCCCAGCTGGGAACAGATTGAGGCTGCATACAGAACAGAAGTTTGGATAACGCACGCCGTCGCCCGCCGCGTCTTTCGTTCGTTCAGCGCCGACGCCTTGCGATTTTCCGCGGTGCACAACGACGGTATCGCTTCAAAATCAGTATGTAAAGCCCGGTTGGCAGCGCCAAAGATATCGTATCAAAAACGTAATGATACAAGTAATACTTGAGTCTTTATTTAATTTTTAGAAAAAATCAATTGCCGTGTGCAAATGTATATAAGGTCAATAAAATAATTATTTTTGAAAAACTCTATCGATTAAACACAAATGTTTACAATAATTCAATTGTACGATATGTTTCACTGTTGCTGATTCAAACATTGGATTTTTCAAAATGTAACTAGAAGTTGTAAGATAAACGTAATAAAATAATTGATAAAAACTGTAATGACAGAGACGTCTATGATTGTTTGTTATTAAATATTGAAAAATAGTTGTAGGTAAAGCTTTTACTTAAAAGAGAATATAATAAGTAGTTATAAATAAAAATATATAATCTGGTACATCTCCTCGAATTCCGATAACATTGGCATTTCATGAACACTAAAATAGAACGCTGGCTAGTGGTATACAAGCTTAGAGTTCTCAAGTTAAGAAGAGGTCGTGCTATGCTGTAGCGAACACAGTGACACTTGGAGATAGAGAAAGAAGGCAATATACATCGAATGGCCAAGATCCTGCTCTAATCGTGTGCAATAAACAACACGCCCAGCTACATACAATTATTTCGGTAATCCCGGACCGCGTCTGCTTTATACAATATTCAGTGTACGGTAAAGGCAATCGGCATCTGGCGTACGTGGGGTGCGCACCACATCGTGTCTCCCCCGTTCATACATCACCCTTGTGCTCCGGAGCGCGCACACCGTCAGGGAGCAGCAAGTAAGGTGGCGAAGGAACGAGCAGCAGATCGCGACCCCATCTCTGTCTCGATTACCTTAGCGCCATTACCCGACCGGAGCCATTCATCACGCCGGCACCGTCGCATCACGCTTCTAAGGAATTTAAAAAAAAAGCACACACACACACGCATACAGAAAAAGGACTAAATGACCATTAAAACGGCACCCAGGCGGCAGCAGCAGCAGCTCTCCGTTATTTTCATGTGATAGGTCACGACGGACGCGCTTTGTGCCAGCCCAGAGCAACGATGCCAAGCGAACGCGCGCAAACCAAAAGACGATGAAACAAGAAATTGCACTTGAGTTAGACTTGTAATTATGTTAGCGCGACTTTAGTACACATAATTAAAACTTGTTATACAGTCCATTCGGTGAAATAAAACGAGAATTTACAATTTTATCCAATTCTAATGAGGGGAAAAATACACGGACTGGATTTTACAAACTTTCAAATAACTTTATTGCAGATTGGCTCTGAATATTCATTATTGCAGCACTAATACATTTCACACATATTAATCATCAATATATTTCGCCTGCACTGCTAATTCCTCATCGAAATTAAATCCAAAAAGCGTTACAGATTCTCCAAGAAATATTCTGTTGTTTCAATTGACTCTGAGCAATGCCAAGTGTGTAATGACAAAATTGTGTACTTAGCCATTAGGCAAATCAGAACTGGTCGCATATCCTTTGTTACAAACCTGATGGTAATCGATCACCATTTTGATAGCGACCGCCATTGTAATTGCTCTCGCCAATTTTGATGCATAATAATCTACTCATGTTTACAAATCACTTGTTACTCTATGATAACTGATCCGATGTAATTAGAAATCGAAAAAATAAAAAATGCATTTCCGTTTCTCAAAGTGAATCTAGTAGCAATCAAGAAATAAAGGTTTTATGACCGATAATATTATATTAAGAAATATTTGCAGACGCCAGTGTCGCAACTGGTCACGTGTATCAAGTGAGCTACATTCTGAATGTCCGTGTCCAATCATCGTTTTAGGACGCGAAATTGCAATTGTTTGGCATGGGAACGTCAGTGCAACGTGTGTGCTGGTGTCATCGGCCTGAACACGATAGATATTGCAGCCGGATAGAAATATATGTTTCCGGTCCAATCTGTCGCTAAGGATTGGCTGTCTAACAAGTGACAGTCGGCATCGAGTCCTTGGGGAATTTATGAGTAATGGTCTTGCGGTTACCTTGGCATCAGACGACAGGCGGGTTTTATTTCTTGGCGGACGGTGCGCTGCTCAGTTCACGCGATCAACCACGATAACGTATCGGTTGCTGCTGCTTGCACGATACTGATGATGCACCTCTCAATCCATTTACGAAGCACAGTCTACCTTGATACTATCCTCAGATATTTTTCTATATTTCTTTATAAAGTATTAGCAATATAAATAGCTGAGTTCCAACGAAGCCTTTTGGGAATATATAGTATATAACTGAAGCGTAAATTTCCAATCAGAAACTTTTTTTTTTTTAAATATGATTCTCACTTGAAAATGAGTACGATTGTATATATAATATTGAGATATCGATTTTCAAATATTTCCTGTTATGGAAAGTATATAGGTATTACAAATTAGTCGGTTTAAATATTAAAATAAAATTTTTGATGGTTGAATTATTTTAACAAAATTAATATCAGAAGGTTGATTTTAAATGAAAAGTAATAGTTTTAATGGAATTAATTTTGTTTGAACTTTTCAGAATTAAAAATGTTAATATAATCCTAGAGATAAATTTAATGTCAATATTCGAAAAATACACAATTCGCTTAAATTATGCTTATTTATGAAATATCTGATAATATGATTGTTTACAATGTATTAGTGTTTTGTTTAAGTGTAGTATGTATGTACATGGGGAGTAAGTTGCGAAAACAAGAGAGTGTTAACGAGATCGGCCCTCCGGTTGTATTCGTTAGTTGGCACGAAGCAGGCATTTTGTGTTTTATGATGGTTAACAACAAATGCTAATCTTTTTAACATGCATGGTTCCAATGAGAGACTGAAGAATGGCGATGCTGGAGTAACAAATCGATATGAACTGCTATCCAAATGAATGTGCGACAATCCAAACAATACATATACGTACATATGTATGTCCATATGATGTATGTATGTATGTATGTATGTATGTATAGACGAATCAATGGTTGTGTTGTGAAGTGAAGTTATGCGGCAATGCGGGTAGACAAAACATTTGTGACAGTTTGAGTGCACACTGGGCGCGCGGCAATTTATCTGACGATGAGGTGTCGGAGTACTGGACACACGTGGTATAACTTACGGCCGTTCGCGTCACGTTCCATAAGTGTTCATACGAGTTCACGCTTCTGCGCACTGAAATATGAAAGTGATAAATAAATACAAGGTAAGGCAGGGGTTGCAGCCCGTTAAATTACCGCCACCTGAACTCTGCATTTGCGCTGCGCTAGTGTCTAGCTGCTTTGCATCGAGTTAGCGTTCATTTTATTCCCCGTTGGCTATCGCACGTGCAATTTATGGTTCTCGCAAGATCGAATTTGGAGATTTACTGGCGTCTATCTGCGAAACTATTGCCTATATTTCTTATCGTCGTAAATCTTTGGAGATTTGCAATATATCAAAAATCCGCACAGGTATTAGTTTTCAATTGAATCGTATTAGTTTTCGCGAATATGGAATTCGGCAGCCGTGCCGTTGGAAAGAAAGAAATATTTCCGATATGTGTCATGAGCTGTTTAGGGTTTAAGAGTCGGCGATGCGACGCGTTTCAGCGTTATTAACTCGTTAAGTGTCTGCGGCGTGATGTTGCGGTACCAGACCATACATCACGGGCGCGCAGATGGGCACCGGGTTATGAAGTGGCAGGATCATCGGACACGGCGCCAGCGAGATATTGCGGCCAGAACGATCCGTCAACGGTGTCCGCGCCACCCGACACGAAGATGACGCCCTCCACATCCGCGTAAGGCACCACAAATCATCCAGGTCCCGTGGGGCGCGCAGTCAGCTGTCACAACGAGCGAATCCGACTCGACACACGTTTCACAACAATAGAATCACAACGTGGCTGGAAAAGTAAACTTCCCTGTCGTCCATTCTCACGGGTGCCGCTGTTACGTTACGCCAACCTTTCCCACACCAGTGACTCGTCTCGTTATTCGCGTCGCTCCCTCTTCCGTCGTTTCCAACACTAGCCACGTCGAATCTTTCGCTCTGGCACGTGCTCATGTGTACATACATATGTACGTGTTTGTGTGTTGTTACACACATACCCGAGACGTGCTCGAATTCGACAAGATGCTGTTGTAGCATTGTGCCCAAGTGTTATCGTTAAAAATGGAATACTTTTTAATTTGGACGCCCATTATTCTCGCTGCCTGTTATATTCCGTGAATATTCTCAAGTATAGTCTCCACATGCAGGCACGGGTCGCGGAAGACGAATGCAATATTCAAGATCTTTTGCTGTTTGAACTAAGGGAAATAAATCGTCTTGGTTGTATAATGGATGAGGACCGATGGCGTGCTAACCTTGCTTATACATGTTATACACTTGTTGAAGGTGCTTCGACTCCATGCTGTTCGCTAGTAGGATTCTGTTAGAATACCTTATTTGCGACTGCGACTGCTTCTCTTCTATAAATTTTCCTTGCACTTGTTGAAGAACAGGCTCAACAGTCGAGCAGCTACGCCACAAGACGTTTTCCTGCAAGTGGAACTCTGTCGAAGGTAGGTATGTCTTACCTACGTCGTTGTTACGATCCCGGGCGCTGTCGTTTTGGTTGTGCGCGCACAGCAAGTCTATAATTATCTGAAACCTTTAATTATCGCCCGGGGTGAATCGGTTTCCCGCTGCTGTTCTCTCGTTTATCCAGCGTTTCAACAAAGACGTATAAAGGGAATGTTAGCGAATGGAAAATAAACACCATTAGCAGCAAAGCCGTTGCCGATCTTTATGTTATATTCTTAAGTGTACGGGATAGAATTGGGCATGACACAAACCATTCTGGTTCATCAAAGGCACAATGCAAACACTGCAAAACATGTTACCACTACAAACGCTCTATCTTATCAAAGCAAAATTGATGCAATATTTTCCCTTTAAACAAACAGTTTATATGTATAAATTTGATGCTTGTTTTTCCATAAACATTAAATAAAATAACACATATAGGTATTTTCTAGAGATGGAATAAAATATTTTGCTCTTTTCCTAAATAATACATGTGTGTGTGTGTGTAATATCAAACGCGAATTCTATACGTATGTTATCTTTGTGTGCATCATATAGCGTTACAACAGAAACAATATACAATCCATTTTCTCATTTAGTCTACTTCCAAATCATATTACAGCGCGCAAATGCAATTTTTTGCACCAGCAAACCGAAAGAAGCCTCGTTGTAGTCCGTTAATGCTGGATTATATTACACTGCGCTAGCAGCAGAGGTACCACAACGTGTGTGCTAGTTCCACCTAGCCCGCGTAACTAGCGATAAATCTTTTGACCACAACACGGTTAACTTCACACCAATTTATTTGTGTTGTTCTTGGTCATCATTTATATAAATTAAGCCGTCTCTAATCGTGAATATGCCATATATTAGTTCGGTTTCTCTAAATGTATCCTAATGGTCAGCAAATTAAGAACAAATTATATGACAACGGTCAAGCAATGTTTACGTATCATTCTTTCTCACATCTTGACAATCTTTCTTGATATAAAATTCAGACAAGTCTTATTTGAAATGGATGTCGGATGGGAGAGAGATTCAAAACCATTTAAAGACAATGAAAAATATAAAGATGACAAGAAAATAAGTGTCGCTAGTTTTGACAAACGAACGCAAGTGTCTGGCTTGACATCGCGTCCGATCGCTGGAGCACGAAATGCTCACATAGACGTTTGCGATTGCTTTCAATTCAGAGCAATTATTGGCTGTCATTGCTGGAACAAGATGACGACGGAGTCATCTTGACTGAGACTGGTCCGACCCGGCCCGGCCCGGCTCGGCCCGGAAAGGCAATGCTACCGAACGTTAACCGGATTAAATATTGTCGCTTCCACGGACGCTTGACAGCGCGCCAGCGTACGACAGACCTCGACGCCCGTTTACCCCCACCCCCCTCCCTTACAGGATCATTACGACATGTTCACATCAAACGTCAGGCCACACGCGCCCGCGTTAATCAGCATGGAACCACTTGTTGATGCACACTTGTAAGAACGTGTGCAAGACTTACTGCCACCAATAAATGCGTGAAGAAAATGCTTCACATACTTTCGCTAACAACGGCTTCGACGCACCAGTAAAACAAGCAATTGGATCACTTTTGGTTCTTCATACATGTGAATCATTTTGAGGCGATACAGCGTATTTGCTAATTTTTTCATTTTAAATTTCATGTATAATTTTGCGTTAAAATAAATGTATTACCATAGTTTGTAATTATCATTTATTCCTACAAAATATCTTTATATGTCTCGGGTACCTCGTTAGTAATAATGATCAATATACAAATATAACTATAAGTTTAGGAAAATATGTATTGGATCGTAAAATAAAATTGATTTGAGTGACACTGGCCCATAAAATATTAATATTAATTACAATAATGTGCCATGAGTCATGCACGCCTATATAAAAACAAATACATTTATTCATACGTAATTTCTTTGGTCGCATTTCATATTCTGTAAATATTGAACATGTTGCTATTTTGATCAATTGATTTCCTACGTGATATTTATATAACAAGAAAAATTGCCTGTGCTTAAATATTTAATGACCAACATACGTAGTTGGAAATCCATTTCAACATAACATGTAATTAATGATTATGAGATTCAATGTAACACACAGGTTCGTCAGAATTTGATGCATTAGTCCATTACAATGAGAGATATTTACAAAAAAAAAAAAAAAAAACCACATGTACTATGTACATATATATATATATATATATATATATATATATATATATATATATATATATATATATATATATATATATATATATATATATATATATATATATATATATATATATATATATATATATATATATATATATATATATATTTCTAGTTCTTTATTGAATGTATGTACAAGTGTGTGTGTGCTGCCAATGTTCAGATGATTGAATTACAATTGATGGATGACATATTCCATGCAGCAAATTATAAATGCGCGGTTTGATGAGATCGGATGTTCGGCGGCCGGTCATGAGCGAACAGCCGGCCGCTGTCACCTGGTTTGTCGGCGCGCACTACGCGCCTGCATTATTCATTGCGCATGAGACGGCTGATAAAAGGATTTACCGTAAAACTTTTATCTCAACGGTAATTTGTTTACAAAATGGCCATTCAACAAAAAACTTTGCACCTTTGGTGATGTTTGAATAAATAGTATGGGGAGAACAGCAGTTCTACCGATGCGTCATTCTTTGGAATTGGGAAGAAGGGGAGATTTCGAAATATTGGACATGGTGCAGTGTGGGACTAAACCTAAAAGACCAAACAGTTTTTTATATCATTATTTTCATGTTACTTGCACGGTTACTAATATTAATTATATTTATTCCAAAATTCAGACTAATCTAAACCATGGTGCGTTTTGAGAACTTTAATTGAGAAACAATTTGAACAGCATATACATATGTAGTAGATTTTGAATCGCGATCCAAAAAGAATGTGTCCCGTGTAGTCCGATACTGCCGTCGCCACGTAAGTTGAACTCAAAGGGGATCAAACCGAGGTCCCATATTGGATTGTGGAAAAGATCCAACTAGATTGAGAGGGATTTGCAAAAGTCCCAAATCGAAACAGAACATTTCATCGAAGTTTTCGTACGTGACTTTAATACGGGGGGGATCAGCGTTACCGCGAATTGCTAAAATGCACCGCAATCGCTCATATTTCAACCTGGTGGCCGCCCAAAACACTAAATCAACGCTCATCGACAGTCCCAACGACCGATGCTGCGAGCACCTTGCAAATAAATTGCGCTGAAAATTGCAACAATTCCATTTGCACACAGAGTTAATATTGATAAATTTGCGGACTCGTTTCGTCCGCAATGCTACTGCTTGTATTTCTCATTGAACAAACAGATAACGTGGTTCTCATTCTAATATAAAATAATACCAAACTACAACCTCCACAGGTTCAATCCGGTTTTACAGCGCCCTATCACCGTAGCATGTAAAAGCGATACCACCGAGTTTTCTCAACTGACGTCGTCGCTTGCGTTGGCGCTGAGTTTCCATTTCAGCATTTTAACAACCCCCGTTTTCAGTCTTCGGTAGACGCTTGTTCTTCCTTTATTTCGCAGAGGGTAGTGTTAGGATGATTTTTGTTTTTATAAAGTATAACTCACATCAGAAAGTATATCTATGATAATAAATGTGTTTTGACCTTACAAGTATATCTAAATATATTCTTATACTTATTTTTGCCATATAAAATATCGCATGTTTAAAATAATCATTAATAATGACCTCAAATTTCCAAATTTGTCATTAATTTAATATATATAAGTAATGAATTTTACATGCTGATTAATATATCTGGTATTTTCGCTGATATTTATTTCGCACGATATCACTTGAAATTGTCTAAAAAACTAGAAAGTTTGTTACTCTATATATTGTTTGTTTAAAAAGACCGCAAATCTATAACATTCGTCAGTCGTAGATGTGTGTGTGTGTGTGTAAACATTGCATGCTTGCTCGTAGCGAGGAGGGCAAGTTCCCGCTAATGATCCTCCAACGACGCCGTGTCGACGTCTGTTGCCCTGTCGCTGCATGGGAACACGCCGAACACTGCGGAACACGCAACCAGACAACCAATAACGTAAAGTAACTACATATAAGGAATTAACCAACCGACGAATCGGTAGTTCTGATCACGGTCACTGACGCCGACGCCGACGCCGACACCATCGTGTACCATTGGAACTAATAATAATCACACACGCGGTCGGTTTACTGAGATAATCTCCAGTAATAATAATAAAGGGAGAGCGAAACATTAGGCTAGTGTTTTTACGTTATTAAAAAGCACCAAAACACCTTATGTGTTTTATGTTTTATCTAGATTATCTCCTGCTACCTATACATGCAATATGAAATATATTTGATGGAATGGCCAGTTATTGTTTGATCAAATCAAAGTAATTGCTTCAGAAAATTAGTTTCCATTATGCATACGTAGACATATTTAACGTTATTATAATGCTTGTGCTTTTCTAGGACAACATTTCTAACCAGGCTAGCATAATTGAACTCGAGAACATAAACAAATTACACAAGATATGTCTGTGTTTGAGTGTGTCTGAGCGAGAGAAAGAAAGAAAGAAAGAAGGAAAGAGTGTAACAATAAAAATGAAAGATGTTTATAATTTATACAAGTTTTATTTGAATAGTTTTCTCAAAAAATGTACATTAACATTTTAGGGCACAATTATAATTTTTTTAAATCAAGGCTTAGTTAATTTTAAATTGAATAAAGAACCTACAATTTTCAAAACGCTTTAATGCAATGATTAGTTTAGATTTTAATCACGTTTTATTTTAGCTGTTACTATTACAGATAGAATGCTTCTCTGTACAAGAAGTTAAATTGTTAACACGTTTTAATAAGCTCGTTGTCGTGTACTTTGTAACGTTTTAATAAAGCACCAATTTTATCTCTCATTACGGACTAACTACTGGACGACATGCTTCAATTTTCACTTTAACTAGGGCACTTTTAATAATAAACAAGCGAGATTATAATCAAATAATCATTTATATACTCTGTCGCATACAGTCATGATTTTGCAATGTTACAAGTTGAGTAGTCAATTTTAATAAAAATTCATTACCTTCCGTTTAATATGAACACAATTATAACAATTATATGAACGCGTAAAAGCTAAATGTAGATACTTGATTGTAAGTACTAAATATTAATTCCGTGAATTGTTGATATATTTAGAATAATTGAAATAACTACGAAAGTGTCAGAGAATGCTGGCTGCTACAGTGCACTGGCCATGGTGTGCTCACAAGTTTAACATGTTATTTAGGACAATTAGCTTCCTAATTACGTTAAGGAAACTGAAACACGATTTCCAACTTTTCCGACATTAGATTTTAAGTCAGCGCACCAAACCAGCTCGGTCGGTCGCTTGGTTTGACCGATGCACGCAATCGGCCATAGCTAAGTAGGTTCAGTAGCGCACTTAACAGTTATTGAATTTATTGCAATTTTCACCAGCGAGTAAATGCTTATTTCCACAAAATCAGGTCGCTAAATTATTTTTTTAAGTAAAGGTAAATGTATGTTAAATATAGAGTTGTATGCATCGGGATTGGTAAATATTAAATGATAGAGAAATAAAACAAATGTCTATTTATGTTCTTAATCAAATAGTATATAGTGTGTCATTCGTTATAGTCATATTTTTATTAATGTCGTATAAGATAAAGTAAACATTTTTCCAATTACTGAAAGTAAATATGTATTATTTACATTAGCAAATATGTACAAAATTTATAAGGATCAATACATGATTTTTTTTCTAATTAAAATATATGTGTATTATCAATAATTTATATATTTACGGAAATATCTAAATAAATTCAAGTATATTATAATTCGTCCAACTCGGTTCAATTGGTGAAGAAAAAAAAAATGGAAACGATCTATTTTTAGTTTTCATGCTAAAAATAATTGGCCAGGCTACTTATGCAACACCGTATAATGTGTCCGTAAACATTTCGGGGAATGTGAGAATATAAATGTAACTGTAACGCATAGGTAACGTTTTGAATGGCCGACACACAACACACACTTTAACGTCGATCGTGCACGACACGTTTCCTCTGTTCCTGGAACAAGCACTGTATGTACGTACATACATACTATCGTTTGTATACAAAATCGATCGAATTCATTGCTCGATTTGTTTAATACGGCTCAAACCAAACCGAGCTGAAACGAAAAAGAACTTTAACAATCACGGCCGTGGCACGCGAGACATCGTTTATTGTTGCATGTGTAGCGCGAGTTTTACTTATTATTACCTATACCAGTTTTCTATCTCCTAATATACGTACCAAGACGCACGTTTTTCCAATCGCGTACAAACAACAACTGAAATTAAACTCGTATTAAGTCCCTCCTTCATTCATAAATACATAGCTAGTACATACATACATGCAGCATAACAATAGCTCCGAGACCAACTTATTATTTGCATTGTATGTCACTGCTTTAAATATCAAATTTACGGAAGTTTATTCGAAGAATTCATTTTTGCACAATCAACTCTAATTCATTTATATACGTATGTATATATCGCATGGCGTTTTATCGACAGACGGCTTTTAATTCTAATTTCAAAGCAGCGACACGTTTTCAAGTTTTTGCAATAAATCAATGCGGCGTATATTGAAAAATCCGAATAATAAATCGCGATACATCACTCATTGGAATAAAACGTTGTACTTGATTAATTTGTATAAATATCTCTTTAGAAATATCTGGGCAACACCAACCATGGCATAACATACATAAGTAGAAACTGGTATGGTTTCTTGTAATTTATTTGCAAATGTGTTTCTTTCGGAAACTTTTAAATTAATATATGAATAAATCATAGTGAATAATGTAAACGCCTTTGACGGAATCAAATGGGATGAAACCGTGTATAATAAATTTATAAATGGAATGGTTTTGATTTAATTTAGAAATTGCAAATTTAACTCTTTGACAAATTTCAGCTTATTTGCTTGTATGTACATACACCTTCACATTACGAGGATACATGATTCCATCCTGGAAATGATGAATACCATGGTTTGACTCGGCAAATGATCTATGCTATTATTTATGTAAAATTAAAACAATTACCTCGTAATATATACAATTAAAAGATAAAATAAATATCTGCCCTGAACTTTATCTTAAATTCGATTTCATTCATGATTTACATGATGACTTACTTATTACTTCTTATAAGCATGTATAAAATAAATCCATTTTATTGATATGAAAGTTAGGAAATAATCGAATTTGTAAAATGCTTTAATAATAACTAAACATGTTTTCATAAACAAATTAGTTTTCGGATAATACAATATGGTTACAATAAAAGTGTTTGCAATTGCTTTAACTGTGAATTGAAAATTCTATAGAAAAAGCCAGGCGTTTGTGTATACTACTATTAATTTTATTTCCAATATCAAAAGTATTACTAAAATCAGCCGAACGTAACAAAAATAGCGTATCATTTCCCGGCTATATACAGAGCCATCCATGGTCGGCCCGGAAATACTGGACAGGGATTATTGAAAATGTATAGTAACCGGAAATTACATGTTCTGTTAGGTATCTGCATCAATATGTACCGACTAAGCTGATATTGTATATATGTAAATTATTATCCATGGCTGCTTTATGAAAGCCGCGCACTAGTTTTTGTCGCAGCGATCGAAGCGTTGAATAAAAAATAAACGTCAGCTTTAGAAACATAACATGCATGCATCAGAGACTACAAATGAATCATGTGGAATATCGTTTCTATACCTGCAACAGCTATAGCTACAGCTACACAATTAGTTATTCGTTGAATAATTATTGTTAAGAATACTTCATCGTTTGTGCTTCTTAAATTAAAAACTACTGAATATTTATAACTGCAGCTCTTGAGTTAACAAAGGCATAATTGAAGAAACTGGTTAGTTTGCTAAGATTTTATGCGAAATATCGCCAACTTGATGGTATTACTTTTAATTATTAATTTACTATACGGTGCAGATATACATAATTTATATATATACTTTTTAAAATTAGTTTAGTCCTTTCAAAATATTATCTTAAAATATTTTTCAAAATTATTTTTACAGTATGAATGTTTACCTAATTACATTAATAAATGAAATCTGAACTAGTTTATTATTATTAATTCACACGGCTTTTTACGAAAATAAATTAATTTTTTTATGGTTCTGAATAATATGACTAATAAATATGTAAAATCAGTACAACTACATTTTAGATTAATGTGCATGGTGCATCTTGAGGATGCAATGAATATTAAATTACTTCATTAAATTTGTCATCTTGATAATGAAAATTTACAATTTTTACTTGCTTATACAAACTAATAAATAAGTATTGTAATTATGAAAAAAATCAAACTAGAGGTTTTAAAGGAAATACACATTTTGACCTTCCCTGAATCAAGTTTGATTATTTTTAGAAAAACTTCTGAATGTTTCAAATATTCTTTAAACTGCTTGGAGTTATCATTGTATCGCAGCATTTTCATAACATGATAGGTATATATGCAAACATTTTCGAAATAGACAATTTAATAAAGTTTTTGCAGAAAGCAATTTATTATACTTTCATGAACGCGCAGCGTGTTGTAGTAGAATCGTCGATGATTGAATTCACCAGCATTATACATTTCCAATAAATATTTACCTACTTGGCATTGTTATCATCCACCAACGATTTAAAAGCATTTAAGTTTAAGTAAAATATTGTTCTGATTACTCCTTTTCATTTTATTTTCCCGTCTTGATGAAAGGATGACAAATGATGTAGTTACACTGTATTCAAAGTCGCATGAAAGCACATGGAGGGTACAGTCGATGCAGTCACTTTCCGTCCCACAAAGGACAGCTCATTACTTATTATTATTCCTTTGAACTTAAATTGCGAAGCAAAATATATAATGGTTTGATTATTTATCCAGACTATCATTTATAATGGTCAAAAGCCACTGTCAAAATACAAGACTTTTTCCATTGGACCTAGATATATTTTCTATATTGAAAGTTGCCTCCAGTAGCTTAGTGACTTTTTAATACTATGAATGTATACTGTAGTAGAATTTTGATAAGAAAACCAAACTGAATGAAAATGAAATTAAGTGATTCATATTGATTATTGAAAAAGAAACGGAATTTCTAATATTGTTAATATTGTTTTCTGCTACCTCGTTTAATGGGATATATAGTATGTATGTTAATATTTATTAAAGCCAATGTTATAATTATTGTTTACATTATTTAATTACTGTTATTATTTATTGCTTTAATCTAATACTAAAATAATTTTCAATATGAATAATGATCTTAGTGATGCACTACTATGAATACCAGTCAAACAAATATTGATAGAAATTATTTATTTATTGCAATAACGGCGAAAATTAGCAAATATTCAAATATAAAGAACTGCAATCATGCGATAAACATTCTTTTTTATTTAATATACTTCACATGTTTGGCGTCTATGTAGAATGTTTTAAAATTATAAACCAACATATGTATACGATAAAGTAGCACTCTCTGTTCTTATACTATATTTGCAGCGAGCTTGATTGGTATCACACAACAAAAAAAAGTCATAGGAATCACGCAGCCAAACACACCATAAACAGGTTCATATGTAAATATAGTCTCGTTGTCATCAAATTAGTTACTCGTTATGATAGCTTTGATCATATCGTCCACTTCTCATTACCTGCATGAAGGCTTAAAAGAAAAAGAAAGTACCTGCCTACCAATACCTACAACGCAGGTTTCAAATTCAGGACTTGAAGCTGGTATCACGCATACCCATTATACGCCACCGTCAGATGGCATTGCAATTTAACTAATTCTTTCTGCATCAATTTTTAGAGCACATTTGAACAATTTAGCCAAACAACAAAAGCCTGCGTTTCCTTTTAGAAATGAACATGTTTTTTTTTATTTGTTAATGCTCACCCTAATTTGAAACTAATACGCATTTAGGACGATGTATTTATGACGTCATAACAATACATGCAAATAATTTGGCTCCCACGTGAATTAAGCGTAACCCTATATTAAATTGAACGAGCCTTTCTCTTTGGGTTGAATGAACAAACCTATTTTGACCGGGGTTCATCTTAGCGTCGCCTGGGAGCAACCCCAACAGGAAAGGGTATCCATCTCACATCCGTCGATAGCTTACACTGGAAGCCCGAAATCTGTATACGCCACTGTTTAATATTAGACGCCGTCGTGTGGTTATCTGCGGTATTATCTACCTAGTCAATGTTCAGATTTGACCTGAACGGTGTGCAGGTCAGCAAATATGTATTATTAAAGTTGCAAGCAAGCCATTCCTTGGATACCTTCTTTTTATTTGAACCACCTAAAAATTTCACCGACACGACGTGTTTCGTTCCTATTTGCATACATACATATATGTTGCTTGTTGCTTTGTATCTGAGTCAGTCGTTTTGACTTTCATACATATGTACTTGGTCGACACCAAAGACTATGAATTTAACTTTATATTCATTATTTTACTCATGAAAAATTTGTTTGAACAATTACTTTCAATAAATAGGCCAGACTACTATTTTGTCCATTTAAGCGACCGACGAAAACAATGAAAGTGTTTGATTGGGCATCAGGACGTACTGCATAATATTCTTTGAATTCACTCTCGTGTTGTGCGCGCCTCTGTATTTCCATATGCAGTATTATGTATAGCGTGAGGCTTATGAAAATGTGTAATCATTGTATAGGTATAATCAGCAACCGTGTGTTTCTTTTATTTTTATCATAATCGTCGAAACTATTCGTATTTTATTTTACCGGCAAAACTTTATCCAAATTATTCGTTTTGGGAATGTTTATTTCTGGAAAAGTTTCCGTGTTTTATACAAGTTTTGTGTTGAGCGCTAAACGAGCGTGTGTGCAAAAGTAGAAATAAATATATATACATATCTGATTTTTAAAACGATGATTAGTTTGCCATTTTTGGTGACATGATATTAGTCCAGACATACTATAAATATTACTTTAATAAGTAAGTACATGTTGTTGAATGAGGTGTTAAATAATTAATAAATTATTTATTAAACATTTATATTTATACACGAAGTTTGTACATGTACTTAACCTAATGCTATAAATAACTATATAAAACAATCTGCCGCCCCACATCAGTACGAAAGAGGGTTCTAAAACAAGGGTTTCTATTTTACCATTAATATATCAAAAAATAATTATACCAATTCACCTCTCTGTTAGACTGTTAGTCAAAACGTGACTATATGTGACTTTTGATAATAAAACAAAATTATACCAAATTTATGTCTACATATATTAAATATACTTACATCAATTAGAAATGCTATTTTCAACGGATGTTGACGGTATAGTAATTTTTATCTCATGTGTAGCAGTTTAACAAAAAATAATTCGTGTGTTGTATGTTATCAATTGGAATTTAATTTGGGAAACCGAATGGGGTTATTATCGTTGAATTTAAACAATGTTTTTGAAGAGAACAGATTGGTATGTATGTGAATGTGTGAGTTACTGGTTCGACTGTCACAGATACAACTGTTAATCGGTCGTATATCAAATGAATAGATTTTTATTTCCACTTTTTGCAGCCACCCAGATAAATACATATATATATATAGGCCACGAGGAATTTTCATACATTTCTTTTTTTTTTTTTTCTTCCTATAATTTATGGATTTGTATTTGAAATATGACGTGACAAAAAATGAATGAAAACGTTTCAAATGTTCAAATATGAGGAGTCGTTTATCATTTGTTGCTGATCGCTAAATGTAGATTAGTAATTTGATAACAATGCAAATGTATTAAATATGTCATCAATATTTGTGTTCATCAAATGTTTTACAATTTTATTGAATCAAATCAAATCAATGATATTATATTTATTTAAAATTATGAAACTTTAAACTTAAGCTTCGTTTAAACGGTTTCTTCGGAATAGCAATAAATATAATAGTCCTTAGCTATTCTTAGTACACTTTGTATAAATTGTTTCTTCTTCTTGCCCCCCTTCTTTGTTCTCTGTTTACTATTCCTTTTTCTGTTCATTTCTTACTAGAACCAAGTCCCGTATTATAATAACCCTTTAGCGTTAAACAGAACTCAAAAAGATCCTTTAGGCCATCATGGATTATTTAAATTTAAAAGAATCATTTTAAATTTAAAATTAGACAATAAATGAAGTCGACCCGTAAGCGGGTATTTTAAATCGGCAAATGTGTGTGCTTCCTTTTTCACACACACACACTACGTATGATGGAACACAAAGATTAGGCAGTGATTTGTGGCGGGATAAAATTACGCTGCTGCTAAAGACGCACAAGGCAGCAGCTATGCACAGGAAATCAGTCAGTGTGATTCGATTACAGTTTGTAGTGTTTCACTTCCACGACTGGCACACTGGCACATTCGCATTTATCCACACACACACACACACACATGACACTGTCCGACCAGAAGCCCCACGCCGCCCCATTACGTTGTCACATTAATCACTGGCGGTGATCCGTCTCGACGGGGAGCATCCGACTCACCCTACTTTGACCGTTGTCTAACCCCTGTTCTTTTACCCATAGTTCTCATCCATGGCTATGGTTACTGTTACTAGCACACACCAAGTTACGCTGTTTGATTTCTGGTGATTTATTTTGTAAAATTCTAAAATACTTCATGGTTTATTGCTGAACCTTTTTGGGTCATAGGATTACTATAGGTTTAAAACTCATTTTAAACAAATTTGCCCGAATTCAACAATTAAATTGTTTAAGGTGTATGCCGTAAACAACAAAGTTATTTACTTTCATAAACATAGTAATTAGTAAAGATCAAGAAAAACTAGACTTCCAGAATTAAACAGAAATAAAGATTTTTGAAAAAAAAAAATCAAAAGAACATATTTATTTTAGTCAGTTTTGATGTTTAAATAAATATTAATGGGTACTAATATTCCTAAATTTCTTATTTATATTACTATAGTCACGCAGGCACGGAATTACCTATATATTTATAATATATTAATGTCAATAATTTAACAGAAAGATACAATAATTTGGAATTTTACATTTTCTATCGATTGTCAGAAATAGAAAGAGAAACATTGAATAATATAATAACCATTAAAAAAAAATTGGTAAAATCAAAATATTAATTCTGATGCGTAGAGAGTATTTCTATTAAATATTAAACAAACAGTAATTGTATGTAATTTACTGGTTTCTATTTATTTGATGTGCATTTAATATTAGGATGGACTTACTAATTCGGTAATCTAATTAGCGGTCACGTTCCCACGTGGTACCACTGTCGCTAGAGGGTTAGCGAAAAGCGGCAGGGAGGTGTGCGAAGCGAGAATCGCTTGAATCGAGTATCCTCTTATGCGCATCATAAGTGCCATCAGCGCCATCCTCTGACAGTTCCCAACCCTGGGCCCTTATAGTATTCCCTGTGCAACGCTGGCCTACGCCGAGATTTCTGGCCTTATGTAAATTCACTTTGAAATAATGATAATGACACTGCATTGCACTTGAACAAGTTATTTGATTTTAATTTCAAAATGACCAACGCTTCTGTATGAGCATTCATTATTTTTCATTCCATGAAAACCAGACATTTTTAAATATATATATATATATATATATATTTAAGTCAGCAAAGCAAACCCTTTTAATTAAATTGAAATCATTTCTTTTCGTACACAACCATTGGGATGTATGTATGTACATGCATACATAGGTACATAAACAATTATTTGCCGAAATCCTCTGGGGAACATATTCCGTGTGTTGTGTTCCAAGTTGCTCCTTTACTGAGCATACTAGGTAATATTGTGTAGCTTAGTGTACCATTGGCGTTCGTTCGTGCATTGGGCACTGTACTGACATAAACTATGACATATGTGATGTAATCATGATCTGTAATTGGATTTGGTCGTGTACTCGCCATGTTCCATCTACATATGACCGGGTAGCTCGTGGCTTGCGGAGCAGCTGCACTTTGCACGTGCATCTTGTTAATAATTTAAATTCACGAGAAAATTTGCTTAGCGATCCCAAGAGTATTTTAATAACTTGCTATGCAAATTAATTAAATTTCATTTTAATTTACATATTAAATAAATTATCAGATTTAAGAATGTTATTTTTTATAAGTTAATCACTACATTTGAATTAAATTTTAGAAACATTTTAGATTACCGGATTTGTTTCACTTTGAATTTCGTTTCAGAATTATTATAAAATTTATTTCATACTACATAAAAAATACTAAGAAATATATAATTTATTTGCTTATTATTATCTAGTATTTCATAATAATAGTAGCTACTTGATGAGAACAGTAGATATTATATAAAGACCATTTGCGGAGGTTATTATGTATTTCTAGTTGGTATATCAACTCAAACCTTGTTTATCATCATTATTTCATATTCATCAATAATTCTATATAATTTATTGAAAGTACGTATACAATACGCAAATGAAAAATCTATAGTGACTTTGTAAGGACATAAACAACGAAAAAATCTGTATGTATATTTACAAATGCAGATTACAGATTGCGTTCGTATTGATTTATAGTTCTCGCCGCGACCGAAGTCACTAAAATGATTACATCTCAATTTCACTAGATTTAGATACTGTCAAAGAGGCTCGCGTTACCAAGATTTATTTGATTCATCCATAAGCATGATTGAAACAACACAATATCATATTTGTATTTTGTCAATAGTACTAGTAGTACTCTAGATTGTAAGTGATATAGAATTATATCATCAGCAACACCCGATGAAGCGAATTTATTTAATTGCCTAGTGAATGAAGAACAATACGGTTTCTTGGCACAATTCATGTAATTTGAGAAATCCACAAGGAGTGTGCTTTATTGATTTCGTTGCATCAGCGATTCCTTAATAACTATTTACACAGTATGCAGACAATATCTAGAGGAGTGACGGCCAAACAAATATCGTTTTGCTGGCGTCATTCGCCGATAACTCGAAGTGGTACTACACCTATAGCGGAAACATTTTTACTTTGTTATACGAAGTAATAAGTAACTATTTTAATCATGAAAAAATTCGATCATGAGATTTTAACGGAAATATAACATTTGATTTTGATTATTTAGTTTTAAATAAACTCTATAACTAATATACCGGTATAATACGGTATACATGTGTTATTGCAATAAAAGTACGTAGAACTAGTAAAAGTTCTAATGATGTAAACTATTTTCAACAGTGTAAAATATTCAAATATAATTGTAGTTTTATTAGAATGAAAAAAAAAAACTATATTAAATATACGCCACTCTAGAAGCAGCGAGATTTTATGATATAGACGAATTTATGACTGCAGCTTTCATTGTTTGTTGTAAAATTGCATAGTTACAAGTCATTTTATCGTTTTTACCAAGCTTTAGATATGCGTTTATTTCCATAAAGAAATTCTTCAACCTCTCTCTATTTGGAAGTAAATTTTATTAGTTGAAACGCATAAAAAAAGACATGAAACATAGTTTTTATTCTGGATTAAATATAGACGATATATTATAAAATTTTGGTTTTTTAAATATTGTCGGACACAACACATTGACGTAGAATTGAATTAGAAACAGATCAATTAGCAATTTTTTATCAATTTTTATAGAAAACCTAGTGACCAATTTATAGTTATAATATCAAAGAATGTGCCAATAGTCTATAAACAGTGATGTTATGAATCATACTGCAATGCAAAATAACTTTGAAGACTTCATGCACACAGACTACAGTGGTGAAACTAAACAATAGTTTGTGTTGCAAATCCGTGCATTTTGTAGCAAATTCAATTCAAAAGGAATCTGGTATAGTGGCGGGCAACATACAATTTTAGATCGAATGAAAACGTCAATTATGTTCGGCAACGTTACGGACGGTAATTGGCACGTAATACCGGTGATACGTATGCAAACACAGTGAGTGTTGCAGAGGGTAGCGGCGCGACGACAGGGGATAGGTTAATAAAAATTAGATATTAACATTTTCATTGTGGGTTAGCGTACAATATTTATGGCGTATTATCATGTGTAATAGCCTTTAGGCAAGCGGCTGACATTAAAACACGAACGAGTCCCCAAACAATAAAAAACATCGAAACGCCAAAGTTATACGTAGTAGTACGTATAGGCACTTGCCAGAAGTGTGAGGATATGGATTCTGGTTTTGTTTCTCTTCCCGCGTCGCTCGTATTATATTCGCATGAGATACCAAGCATGTGTTCTACACCAACTCAATGATTATTTTACACACGGTGCGGCGCGGCGCGGCGCACCCTTCCAACGTTTTCATCCGCGGAATACATACACAAAATAAACATGTTGTCTCGTTTAACAGTTACGTATCCCGGCCAAACTCTTATATGAGCAAAACCAACATTTATTCAAATAACGAATTCGTGAAGGAAGGCAATAAAAAATGCCCGTCAGAAAACGCATAAAACGAAGCCAATCAACTCAATGACATTTTTGTTGTTAAGGCCATATGAATATGTATATGCTATATATTTATATTCTTATACTTAAATAAATGCTAATGTTTTGATTTCTCTGTAAATCTTCAGTAAATTATGTACATTCAGTAAAAATTGATTTTTGTGACTGAAACGCAAAGGCGTAAGGAAACTAGCGTAGAAATATAGGTGGCCACTGCTAAGAATAGCATACACGAATAAGTCGTTAGGAGGTACTGAAAAGTTGCAAACACCGGAGCGCAGGTATTATTGCGTGATCAATGCAACTTAAGAACAAAACCCTGAGGCATACATAAACAAGTTCGCCCACCCATGCGGGGCAGCTAACGCGGCGCTCAGACTGGGGCAAAGGAAACGGAATCCACTACTATCGTACGTGTACGTATGTATGTATGTATATGCCAATATGGTTTGCGTTAGTTTGTAGTTTTGCATTTGCCGCACCCATGCGACCAACTAATCATTTTATACAATACAGACCCGGTTCACGAATTTACTTTTATATTTATATAATGATACATTTAAAAGAGATTCGCAAGCTTATTAAATCTTTCGAAAATAATCATCATTTTCTTTTTGTTTATTATTAAATAATAAATGTCCCTTTTTCCAATTATATGTTTTAATGATCGACAAAAAAGTTCGCCGTATTTGTTGTTTGTTTGTTTGGAGTGTATGGTGGATTATATTTGTATAATCAAGCTTTTATTCGTTTATGGAGAGGTTTTGATATTCGTAGCGCGCAGCTAAGCTGCACTTTTAAATACATGAAAAGCACATAATTAATAATCTGTTTGATTACGCTATATATTTCATTTCAAAAATTTTTTTAGAGGTATTTGGTGACGTTGAACGAATGTAAAATGAAAGGTTGCGAAATGAATATAGAAATATAGAAAGAATTACGAGATAGAAAAGCTTAATTAATTTTAACGAAACAAAAAAGTATGTAAGGACTGGAAAAAAATATATGGCAATTGTACATGTGTGTCTGTGTATAAATATTTACTTTATTGGCTGATGTGTACAATTGATGTTAAGTTTAATTGAAATACTTCACCTAATGCAGTAACTATTCAACTGATACGACGCAACTTATAAATACTATGAATATATTTATTATGCTGTGTTTGATATAGCGAACAATGGGAATGCCGCAAGTCAAAGCCGCCTCTAATCAGATATCTCGCTGCATTCGGCATAAGAACTGGAAGCGGCAAAGAAGAGCCCGAACACAGAGTGGTAATAATATAAGGTGTGCATTAAAGGTAGGTACGAGGTAGCGAAGGGTGACGTGGGGTTGTGCGCTAAGAACATCCGGTTGGAGGTGTGCTCCCCGTCGTCCGTACGGCTGCTATCGTCGTCCACATGCAACCCTAATGGCTGCCTTATGCCGTACATACGTACATACATACTTGAAGAAACCACTGCGCTGCGCTGTGCTGCAAACATACATACGTATGGTATCTTTTACTGGGAATCTTCAACTTGTCACTTTAAATTTATTGTCCTTTTTATCATTCATTTAATTGTATATTTTAGTCATCATTATGAAAATTTTATTTCTAATTATGTGGCGAAACGTTTTATTTCTTCTACAGAAAAAAATAACTAGGTACATCATCAAATAATTACTTATTTTTGCTATCATATTTCATTACTAAATTCTCTCGTTAACATACATGTCTGCTAGAATACAGTTAATGTTTGATTATACTTGCAATTATTCTAATTTAGCTTTAAATATTCAGATTTTAAGTTGAACCATTGCATTTAATATTGTTTTTGAAATGAAATTTTTTGAGAAACTATAAGAATTGGTTTATCGCCTCACGTTCTTCGCATTTTTCCTCGTTTTCATCCGCAAAATCCTTGGCGTATCTGGGCCAATATCGAATTCCCACGTACAGATTGAGTTCTTCTAAAGTTTTGTTCGCAAAGACCGAAAGAATGTGGTCGACATGGAAGTCTGTATTAAATTTAAATTCATTTGTAAATTCTATTATTTATCTGCTACAAGATAGAAACCAAATTAAAAATCAATGAAAAGGAACACTTTTTGTTATATTTCACACACCTTTTTTTGGATACAGAAAGAAATTATTTCGCTCACTTGACTTTATGTATTTAAATTGACAGTGTATTAAACGATAATATTTCATAAATATTCCTAGGATTATTAACAAATCCATTATAGTTTGATTGATCTCTATTGATCACAAGCGTTGATGATATTGTTTTCATATTATGATTGCATTGATACGTTATTACCTACTAACGCCAGTGCTGCATAATTATGCTTGCAGATTATTATACTTCATTCAATATTATTCCAGTGTTAATTGAACCAGTTAAGTTAAGCTTTGATTGTAGTGGAAATTGATTATTAAGATTACATTTTTTTTTTAAAATACATTTCTTTCATGTAGCTACTACGTCCACGTGAGAATACTCTACATAGCATGTTATTTATTTAATTTAAATTAAAACATAAAATGATTTATGCGAGCTTAATATCATTTTCATTTATTGATACAAAAACAGTTTGATGTGTAACAGTATTAAAATTAAATTCCTTATTTAAATACTCATTACCTTTTATTTAAATTCAACATTGCGTTTCTATTTTTGCCTTTGTGAGACAGGTTTACGTGCGACGTCACCTACATGATATAGAATTACAAACAGGTATATAACGTATATGGCATACCGGTATGTACATACAAGTACATGTTTAAATTAATCTTTAAATCTGACTAAAAATAATTATTTTTAAATGTAAATACTAGGTCATATGGTCCCTTACATTTCCTTCATATGTTATACACATTCGGTTTAGTTTTCGATATTTTATTGATTTCATATTAATAAGGAAAATTTATGATGATTTAAAATTAATTATAATTATATTTAAATAAAAAGAAAATTATTGCATTGGTAAAAGAATTCAATTTATGACAGATTTGATGAAACATAAATATTCATCTTCTTCTAAATTGACCGTAGAATAGTACATTATTTACTATCAGAAACATTCACTTTACATTTAGTAATCGTGGTACGAATTTCTTTCCTAGAATTGTTCGTACGCCAATGACATAATTTTGTCCTCGGGTAGTTCACGAGAAATTCGGCAAGTGACCAAAAGTCATCGTGGTGCGTGTATGTATGTGTGTAGAGATCACAAGCATCGTGTTTACACAACACAGCCGCAAGGTGACGTGTCCCCGCGTTTGTAAGCGTCCGGGGGTGCGCGCGACGCCCGGTTTCAGAGGCGTCCCTGTACGATATAGACGCCGGTAGAATCCGACGCCAAGTCAGTATTCGGGATGCGGCACCGGGTGCCACTATCACCCAATGGCTAGTGTACGGTTCATGTGTTTGTACTGCGTGCTACTCGCCGCTGTCACCGGACCCTATGGCGTCCACACGGATTATCTCGGTAAGTCACTTTTTAAACATTATAGGCAATATTATTTTTGCCATCTATGACATTTCAACATACTTTTTATTTAGTTGATTTGTTTAAAAATAATTTATTTCAATATATCATCAAATTCAACGCTACTGCTCATGAGGTTATTTTAAACAATTATAGTTTAATAAATAAAAATGCGCATTATATCACTTTACTGAATTTAATAAGCAAATTTAATTTTTGGTATAATTTTAAATTTTGAAAATAGAAAATGTTAACTATAAATTAAGCTACAATTGTACATTTCTAAAATTAGAAGTATTTTATCCGAATATAACGCATAATTTTTTTTTTGTTAATTGAACAGGAGTTAAAATGAATCAAAATTAATGATTACTGATATGTTATTTTGATCAAACAAAATAAAATATATGCCTGTGAATTTATTTTCAGTGATTGGTCATTATTTGAAGGACTTTTTTTTTATCCAATTAACTTTTTTAAAGCTACTTATATTGAACGAAACAAAAACTAGATCGGTGATTGTTTATAGGCTCTCAATTAAGTAGTTAATGATTATTTAATCACAGAAGCAGTTTATTAGAATTTATATATACACGAAGATATATCCAATTAAATTCATTTATAACAGTTAATATATTAATTAAACTATCATTTACAAATTTCATTTATAATTCATAAATTGTTTCCATATTAATTAATTTGTTTTAAAACAATATATGAATAGAAATAGCTACCGCTCAATATGAGAAGTTAATATTTTTGCCCATCAAATAAAAAACCATTAAGTGTATCGACATAAAAATTCATTATTACGCGCAATAATTTCAAAAATCAAATGTATTTGTTGGTATCTATATCTTGCAATAGCACAAATTGTGTTGCCGGTAAATTAGTGTTTTGTGTTCGTGTGCATGCAGCAATTGCATTCTGGGTCTGAACTTGAGTGATTTAATACTAATGTATCTTCCAACTAAATCTCTGATTTAAATAATTTATTATTCTGATAAATCTAATGTTATTATGTATATATTCTAAAACTCTAACAAAAGAATATCTAATTGCATAGCAAGAATTTATGCATTAACCGACGAATATAAATAATAAATAAGTGTATACGAGTATTTTAATTTTTTAATAAAATGACATTAAAAATCATTTAAATAAAATGGAATGACTTGCATTTGTTATTTTATGCTAAATTATGTAAATGTTTCGGAAAAGATTCACAAGAACTGAAATTTAGTAATTTTGTGTAATTCAACAAAATAGCTGATAACAAATTGGTTGATAGCAAAAACAGATTTGTTTCTTTCAAAATGTTATAACACATCCAGCTAGATTTATGTAATTTTTTACGATTCACAACTGACGCTAATGGTACTTTGATATCTAATTACTTTTGTTTTCATGTTTAATGGGAACACTGAAACCAACTGTTATATCGCTTTAATTATAAGTGTATTTCAATTCTGTAACGTTAATCACTTGAATTTATAAAACTGTGTTACTTGCTTGTTTGATAAACTATGGAAATCTATCATGCTAGATTTAGTTTTGATTGCAATTTATAAATTTGAAAATATAAATTCATCGTTAGGGAATACGTATACATATATCCCCATGTTAATTAGGCGCCACAATAACAACAGTACTAAATTGTTTATAATCCTTTGAATAATAAATTCGTTTCATTCAAAAAATATTGATTGGCTTATCGGGTATTCATGATCAGAATACCTTCATTAGTGGCCATTTGGGCATCCGGTAGGCAGAACCTCTGCCACATCATCGATATTAAGGTGTGTTTATCGAACATGGGTTACGGTGCAAATGAAATATGGAAAAACTAATAATGCTATGAAATTTGAAGGCAAGAACCTTTTCAAATTACTATTAAACAAAAATATCAATTTATATTAAGTCCAAAATAAAATGATTTTCAAAATTACGTATTATGTTTTCCTATTAAAATATTGACAGGCATATTTGGCATGATTTATTAAATATAAATATTCATACCTACATAATATAAATAAAAAATTTAAGAAATCCTGTAACAATTTTCTCATAAGTAGCACACTTTTTCAAGAAACTTTTTTAAGGAAAAGTTGTGCGAAATGTTAATATCTTCAGTTTTTGGAGATAATGCAGCGAAGATAAAAAATTACTAAAGTGAATTTATACATCTGCACTTACTCAAACCCAGACACACACTCACAAATTTTAAATAAAAATTTAATTATTACATGATAAAATAAAGTAAAATAAATGTATATTTTCATCTGAATAACGTTTCACATCCCTGTAAATATTTCTATATACTCATAAACTATTTTATTGATTGGGGATCGTTTAAAAGTTTAAGTGTGCATTACACATTCAGTATTTTGTTCGTTTATTGGTGCGTGTTCGCTCACTGATACTTTTACCATAAAATTGATCAAGTCAGAAAGAAAGAAATAAAACCTGGACATTCTACAATTCCAAGGGAAATTAATTGCAAAAATCATGTCCTGGGCATTTCTTCGGCTACTTTATATGCCGCTTAAGGTGGCCGACGTATAGCCCAGGTATTAAAAGCCGGAAACTCTTCGCCGTGTATCTTCCGGTTGAGGAGCTGCGTCGAGGGCTAGCGCGGAGACCAGGGGCTGGTGTGGCGGAATGCTGCACCTCGCGCTTGAATAATGTGACACGCAAGTTTACCAATTCTTTTTCTTAATGCCCGTTGTTTCGTTTTCGTTATAGCACAAACGGAACGTGATGAAAATCAGAGACACGATACCGTTCATGAAACTTTTATTTACTAAATATAGTGACGATGGCGGCGCGGCGATCGCCTGCGGAATTAGAGTAGCGTGTACTGGTGTATGTATGAGCTCTGGGTTCGCGACCTTTGCATTCTTTCATACCTACACGCAGTTGTTATCCACGACGACGACGCCGACGCCTAGGCATTACCAGTAGTTAACAACTACTCTCTCACTGACAATTTCAAATCTGATTTATACCAACGCAATTCATATCGTTGAAAGAACAAATTATGGAAAATTCCATTGAAAAGGTTTTAGAGGCTCTTTTCGAAAATAAAATTTCGTGTGATGATTGACTCGTTTCGGGTTAAAGTTGGATATTCTATGGAACCGCACGATGCAAGTTTCTGGAAGACCTTTACCGTTTGGCGCCCTCCACGCCAAGCGGTTATGAATGGAAATCATGGTGCTAGTTTCTACCCTCATAACGGGGACCGGGATCAATTCCATGTAGCAGCGACGACCCCTAAAGTAAACGATCGTCCCGCACTTTATGTCAAATATCTCACAATAGCGGCGCAGAGGCCACATACGCGAGAAGGTGGCCAACACGTCCTCCTTCCATGCATACTAATTGGATGTTTTGCCAACGTTATGCCTACGGTTTTCCAGCCCAATAACTGATGGTTCGTGTTTTTCTATCAGACAATCGTTGTAATGTAAATTTTAAAAGTCAAAAAGATAAGATTCACTAGATTGTCTTTGTCAAGGCATTTGCTCCTGCCTGTACAATCATTCATTCCAAAATAAAACTAAACATATGTTTGATATCGCAACGTTCAGTTGATTAAATGTAAACAATAAAATGTAATTCGCGTATTCCTGTATATCATCTGTATGATATAAACGCAACCTTTAGATTTGGACGAATCTACCAATTCTATCTTGAATATCCAGTTATTTAAAAATAAATATATTCATTGCATTTTAATAAATATTACATTTCGATTAGTATGAAAATATTTTCGAAACAAATTTATAATGTTTCATGTAAAGACATTTTTCTATATTTAAGCATTGGTTTATATACCTACTGAATTATAATTGAAATAGAAAAATCTACAGAAATTAGTGTATTGTCAACATGATAATTTGGCGTCTCGTTTTCATAACGATAATTATTTAGTTACTGTTTCATTATTCATTAATAATGAGTGTAAAGCTTGAGGCATAGTTCACCCTATATACAGAACAAGGGCTTTAGAACCACATGAGCATCGTACAGGGGTGGTGAAAAGGGGTCCGAATGGGTCCCACAAGGCAGTCCACTAAACACACCTAATTGGTCTGTTACGGGCTGTCGGCGTGCCCGCCGTATAATGAGATTATCTTTTCAAATATTCTCTTCCCCGACGGGACGGATCAACGTGCCGCGTAAGCCCACAAGCATTACCCAATTACTCGAGGATTTGCCTCACCTATTGCACAGCTATATAGTATACGTACATGCACACGAGCCAATCCCTTGTCTCTTCTGCTGCTGCCTCTAGTGCGTCGTTGTCTGTCTGTGTTTTCAGCCAGAGCATAAAAGAACAACGATAAAATGATACGCAAACTAACTGCCGCACGCATCTCACATGGACCGTATAAATGGCACCGGCATATCACTGACTTTTCCTAAGAATAACGTGCGTGTTTATAACCTTGTTTGCGCATTTTCCTTGAACATATTTCTGACAGTTTGCCTTCAACGATACCAATTCATAAAATATCAGAATCAAATTAATTTAAGAATATGAAGCGCATTAGCTACTCGTAGTAAAACTTGGTGCACATTTCCATTACTATGAAACTAAGATTAATTAAATTACATTTCATTTATGTATAATTTATATATATAATTTATTTTTATAAATTATAAATCGACAAATAATATTCTATTTATTACAATAAACAATTCAAATTATTACACCTTACGACCATTGTATTTTTGACTTTTTGATATCACTGCATTTTAAGTGATTAACGGTTGAATGATAATGGTTTGCCTATCGAACCGGCTTTTATTAACTCTAAACGGTTCCGCTTTCGAGTTTTATCAATACATATGATCGGTAAAACCGATTCGATGCAAATATTTAAAAGTAATAATAATATCGAAGATAGGATGTTTTCTTTCCAGGCATACACATATCTTATGATAATTTACCCCCAACCGTTGTTAGATGTTTTTACAATATAGTTTTAATATCCAAATCGGTGCTTTTTAATATAATATAAAATAATTTCAATTTCCTAAGATGCAAACTTAATTAGAGATACGTATTATTTATTTTACAACAATTAACAATTTACAAAGCAAAATAGATTTATCTGTGGCAAATCTCGAACAATGTTGTAACACTTTGAACGCATTGAAGACAGGCGGTAATTGTAAGAAAATCGTAACCCAACCAAGCTAGTACCACTTGAGGTTTATGTATTACCACGGGTGTTGCTTTAATTGTTAAACTCGCGTTAATTTAATTTGAAAAACAAGAATTTCACACAGTCGCAATTACGTAACAAGTTTTGCAACGTGTATTATCAGAGCATAAGAAAACTTGGCGCGATGTTCCTGGTTGGTTTCGTTCGTTTGAAACTTCGTCGATAGTAAAATACGCAAGTAAATTTATTGACAACACGAGTTCGGGGCGACGCGACGCAACGCGGGAAATGCTAGCATTCCCAAGAACGAAAGTTAGTGGAACTTCATTTGCTTCGTGTAGTATATGTATAGTAAGACGCGTTGGTTGGTGACTTTTTTTGCATACTTTATTTGTGGTGTAAGAGATGTGCTCGCGCGAAACGCGAACCAATTCAATTTATTCGTTGCATACTTGTCCTACATTAGTAATGAATTCACTTCGCCGACTATTCAAACACTTTTCAGGCTTACGCGCTTTTAGCTTTTTTATATTTTAAATAATTATTTATTCTCTTACGTGAAATACGTTTCTCTTAGATTTAATTAAATGCCAATTTGTGTCTTGAAATAGTGCAATTATTGAAAGGATTTTATTTTTTAACTACATATTCAAATGAAATATTTCAGATAAATTAATAAAAACTCTATTACAGCTCATAATTAATAAATGCACGTAGCAATTTTATATTAATAATTCCTTTGGCTTATAGTGAAAATAGCAATTAAAACTCTAATTCTCATCTGTCAATAATAATATGTAAATTTAAAAAAAATGATATGCCCAATTTTATTTTATTTTACATTTGAATAATTTTCTATATTTACGTAAAATAAATCCTATAAATAGAAGCAGCTTTTCAATAAGATCAAAGAACAAAATGACGCCAAGTGACGCAAAAAAATAAACCAATAATAGTTTGTGCTTGTGTATCGATATTTTATCTGGTCCGTGCGTATTTTTGGCGAATATGAAGTTGTTCGCAAAGCAATTTAGTGTATTTGGGAAGAATATGTTTTGCGACGGTTGCTGGGTGCGACAAGCGAGTTGGTGCTCGGTGGAGTTGACGATGTGGGAGATGATTGGATCACTTTTATGAGGTCCCAAGAGATTAACAAAGCAACGAAACTGAAACGACTGGCGATGGCGCGCGGACTATGATGGTAAAACGGTATAGTGGTGTTCAGCGGTGGCCATTTGGGAACACACTTTCCGTCAGCGCTTCACTGACCATGCAACTGACCGAGCACGTTTCTTTCCTTATACATATACATATGTTATTCAATGCGCATTTCCACTTTTTGGCTAAGACCACTCGGATTTACAACCAATTATCACAAGTAGAAATACGAAATTACTTACTATGTTACTATATCCATACATATGTATGTGAAATATTCGGTGGCAGCCATGTATACACTTTTGTTTACACATCCTCATTCGTGAGTGCCGCCACTCACACGTATTTTATTTATCAAATCAGAATCATTTATTTTACACATTTCTTCCCTATCTCTATAAATTAGTTTATAAATATAAAGTATACAAATAATAAAAAACGGTTAAATATTATTTAAGTACTTTTGTATTTCGTTAGCATAATAAACCCTAAATCAAGGCTTTGCGTACATATGCTACAGTGTTTGATTGTACAAATTATATTTCCTTGAATCTTATTGCATTTTCAGTTGGCTATAAATGTGTTTGATAGTTATTTAATTAACTAAGATGCAAGACCATAAATCAGTTTATTTTCTAGTTATTTTTCGTTAAATTAGGTAATATTTCCAGGTTAATTCATCTGCTTAATTTGGTTAAGGCTGACACAAATGTAGGCGATAATTTCCGTGGAAACACTCTGGAATTTATAATTTTGCTGGCATAAAAAAATCTTTCTACAGCGTAAGTTTTTTTAATGTATATTTAAGGCTTAAGGTAGCTGACGGGAATTTTATTCAATAAAATATGGTGATGCTGAAGGAAGAAGTTGATAATTTTTTTTGAAATAAGATTTAAGGCTACACTGTAGCATTTTGTGTTTATTTTCCAATTACTAGTTTAAATTTCATTAGTTGCGCAAAAAAATTGTATAGTATATTGATCGTTTCTGAGGTTAGAGTTCTTGTGTTAATTGCGTCGTATTTTCTAATTAAAGCTGCTATAAAAACCAGTATAATTACAAATTCAGTGTTCTGTTAATGTGCAAGCACAGATGCAGAAACAAATGAAAACATTAATGCCTTTTTTCGCCGTTAAAAATATGAGCAGGACGTTCGGTTACTGTGGTAGTCCGGCCAGCAATGAATATGTTACCTCCGTTTTGAAAATCATTATCTATACGTACATACATACATACATACGTACAGCACTAATCTACATACTGCCCTACTTATTTAAAAGGATGTTACTGCGTTGTTTGCGCACCGTACTAAACACGAAATATTAAATGTATTTTTAAATCACACCACCTTTAATTACAATGTCAACAATTTCCGAATTTTATTTATTTTTTGTTAAATACTCATCTTGCTCTAACTAGAATACTTACCAGTATTTATATCCATATGAACACGATTGAAAATTGGTCAAGGATTTGAAACATTTATTTTATATTTCTTGGATTCCAAATATTAATTTCGTTCATTTTATTAAACAATCAAATTTAATATATACAATAAATATATCATAAATTATGATTTATCGAATCTTAGCAAATTATATTGCTTATTTTAATACAGAAATTAATTTTATAAATACTCAAACAAAAATAATAAATTACACAAAAAACTATACCTTTATTGATATATATTTTAAGTACTAATATGTTACTAAGAATAACGATAATAAATAATAATTTTGTGAAATATTAAATCGCTTAATAATAATGCCGGCGAAATGAAAAACCAATAGCGTTCCAGCTTAATATAATGATTTTTCGGCAAAAGATTCGTTATTGCGAATTGAGCTACTTCCAATTTGGAAGAAGTGATTGATGTCTAGCTTGATAAAATGTAATACAAAAAATTAAATTTATATTACGTTTGTAATGGTTGGTTCAATTGACGGAATATTTAATTGTACATAATCATATACCTACGTTCTTAATTATAAGTTTGGGATAGCTCGACAGATATAATGACCGTCTTGTATATTTGGACATGCTGCGGTTTTCTTTGTTTGCAAGTACGCAATTAGACAAACTGATGGAGTTGGTTCATTAATACTAAATGGTTAACCTATCACGATCAGGCTCCAGTTCAGAGAATCTATGGGACATATAAGTACGTTTACAAGCGTGCTTGTAAATCGATTCGATTCGGATTACAGGTGTAGACTAAATGGATGTCATGTTCCAATTTCATTCAAGTTTATGAAATAATTCTACTGTTATAACATTTTCACTCGGTCAATTTCAAATTAAAAATACTATTAGAATTAAATATTTGATATATATATTTTGGAATCCATAAATGAAACATTATATTTTAACTTTTGATTAAAATGATTATTAAACAAGTAAATTTATAACAATGTAAAGTCAACAATCAAAATTTAATTATTAATTATTACTGTATTCAATTTATAAACATTAAGATGATGGAAAAGTACCCTATATTTTGCTTAAAACTTGACTCAACAATTATTGTAGAGCACATTAAATTTATACATATTCTGATTTAATAAATTTTGAAACATTACCGACGTCTTATATTTCAATCTGTTGGATATTTATTAAGGAAATTCTGAAAGAAATGTGACACTGTCTAGACGTCTTGAAAGATTTCATTAAAATTTTGTAAAAATATAAACTGAAATGTTTTGTTTAATAATTCTTTAAGCTTTAGAAGATTGGTTCTTCGTTTCTACTTTATCTTAAAATAAGTATAATTTTTGATAAATGCAGGTACTGATTTTTATTCTGATAGTATGTAATTTATATCTGGTTATAATACAACGCGTTTCCATTAGCAATATGTGAGACTAGCGTCCTCAATTCAGAACTAAATGTGAAATCAATAGAGCAAGTGATATGAGTTCATTATCTAAATTAGAAATATATGAAATGAATTGGGATTCTTCAGCAGTACAGTGCTATAGAGCTGATGAAACTTTTTAAAATAGTTACAGATATATCTCAAAGTTTAAAAACGTTTCACTAAATAGTTTAGAAGTTGGCTTTTAATTTAACCTGGATTCTCATGAGAAAACGTTAAACTGATATACTTGCAATGGCTAAATGATGGCAGAAAAGTTAAATACAATTATTCAGCAATGCTCACAATTTATTATTGTTTTTTGGTTGATTAAATCTAAATTGTTGAAGAACATTCCATAGAATAATAGTACAATAAAGGGTTGCAATTAATAAATAATAAATTACACTCAAATTTAAGCTGAAAAGTATAGTAAATCGTAAAAAAACACCTAAGAACTAATCTTAAGCTTTTCAAAAGCTACACTTGTCAAAAAACACTTGGTTAAGAATATAATATTTATATTATTTTATAATTTATAGCTATGTATTATTTTATAGTTCAGAGCTCTTAATCAAGTAGCACTCGAAATATTTGCTAAATATGTATGACAATTAAATTATTTTTGAAGTTATACATTTGTCCTGTACATAGTAAATAATTAAATTAAAATTTACTTTGAATGTAAATAACACGAATGCATTGCAACAGCCAATTAAACAAAGTTAAGTTACAAACATAATTATTTGTACTTATCACGTAATACGTAATGCTTTTAATGAAGGATGCCTACACCATTAAATATTGGTCCATATTTTAAAATCAACATCATACTATTCATAATCACGACGAATGTATCAACACGTTACATTTAAATTTGTAATAAGCTCGCTTTTGATGTTGATTGAAATTCAAACAGTTCGCGTTAACATGAATATTTCACATGATAAATATTCACTCGTTGAAATGTTTTCGCTGATGTAATTACATGAAATTATGTTTTGTACAAATTTATAGCAAAAGTTATTTGATTGGGCGACTCAAATTCGACGTTTTTGTTTACAGTTATCTTTTTTTTTGTAGTTAAATTCACACATAATGCAAAATACGCGATTCACTTTGAATCCTGATGATGATGACACATATATATATATATATGATTTGATACTAGCTTAAAATGAATAATTTCTATAAAATGGTCTGCTAACACTTGATATTGTTTTTATTAGAAGGTACTTTAATTCTTGTCATATTGTCAAGTTCCAATAATGTTGACTACCTACCTATAATGTGTGATGGTGAAATTATTTGGTAACCAGGTATACTTATATTGAACCAAATAGCTCGTTACGTTATATTTATATCTTCTATACGGCAACAATATCGTAAAATGTAACAAATGAGACGTATAACAAATCATAATTGACATGACATGTGACACGTAGTCGATACTAACATGTCATTCAATTTTTATTCATTTTATATTGATTTTATGGTGTCTAGTACATCGACAAGTTTGCCATCGAACCGATTTTTCATGGTAACCAATAAAATATTTTCCACTTACTTCAGGGGCATATAAACTCTAAAAGATTATAGATGGATAATCTTTTGGAAAATGGAAGTGGTTAAAGAATTCTAAGGTGGAACGAAATATCATTTTCTTGTTTATGGCATAAAGTTTTGATTTAATTTTAATAATTGCAATACGACGAATTTTAAATGCCTAAAATTTATTCACATGTTTATGTTTTCTCAAGTTTGCAGTTGAATAAAAAAAAACATAAATTCTTTTGCTTCAAAGCTTCTTCATTTGCAATGTAAAATAACATGTCTAATGACAGTTTTTATCATTTTCACTTTTACGATAATGAAATCCAATAATATTAAAAATAATAATATGCATTTTTGATCAATATAAATAGAATCAATAAACGTTTGAGAAAAAACAAATAAAATTTTACTAAAAAATATAAAATTAATTTGATAAGTAGATTAGTAATCATCGTTTTATAACAAATTTTTCTTATCTAGGAATAAGCTTGTTTTGATAAAATGTCTGTACACTTTCAGCAGTGTGATTAAAACATCGATTTTGGTGAGATAGATGATAACATATAGGCATAAATTGTAAGTTTCTTCGTAAAGTAATTTTCTCATTTGTAACATAAAACGCTAAAGCAGCCCATTTAACTTTGAAACTTCTGGTCGCGGTTCAAATACATTTTAAAACATCTGGCACATACGGATTTTTTTAGATAACACTGATAAATTTCGACTCTCAGCAAATTGGAAAAATATTCCAAGTCCAAAAACATATTTATGAGATTACTAAGCTTTGATACAAAATTCCAATTCGATGCTATCCTTTGTTTATCTATTTTAGGATTCAAATCGACAGGAGCAATTAAAAATAAAAATATTCCAACCCCTTCAATATTCACAATCAAATCTGCGTGAAATTACACTTCATCGTGTATCTGCAATGTTTTCATCAAACATTACATCACGCATATAGTACCTACTGTTGTTTACCGAGAACGATCGCAGCGCGCGGCAACTGCTGTATTCGTGTTGGGTTGTTACCGAGCCTGTGTGTGTGTGTGTGAGAGAGAGAGACTGTATATGTATTATTTATCCATCGAATGAACGAAAACAATTCACAGTTTCGACACTTCCCTTGTCACGGAATGACGTATGTAATGAATGTTGAAAACCAATCAAATAATGAACGCAAGCTTCGTTGATAGGTAAAGTACCGAACGTCATGCTAACAGATATCTAGCTTCATATATAATCGACGTCACATAACAGGCAAATTACGTCATTAATTTATCTCAATTTATGCAAATCGACATGCAACATCGTTCTTGATCATGCTGCAAATATAAAAACGTACAGTAGTGACGTAACAAGCCTATTTTGAACTGCCTATACTATAAATCTCATAAATACTTGATCTAATTTAAACAACACACAACTATCGAACTAAATAGATTCTGTAAAGTTCTACTAAATTAAGACCAATCGTATTTTGAAACTCTCAATATGTACTTTATGAATTAGTAAAAGCATATTTAAATACAAAGTTGTTTTATTTTTATATTAAAATACGTCTGATATTAATTCACAATATAATTTATATATGTGACCGGTGTGAGAATGCACATACGAACAGCATACTCTTATTTTAGTAAATAAACATAAAGGGGGGTGTAGTGTTCATGTGGGACAGGTCAGAAACGGTACCAGTCTGTAACATTGCAGACAGAAACATGTTAACAGTCGATAATGTGGAGGTCTACAATTGAGAATCGCAGGACCGTAAAATACGTTGAGTGACACGTTATTATTTATTTAGCAGATGACCGTAAACCTTTTTAAATTATATTTCAAAATTGTATCAGGAAAATTTGTATATATATTTACTTGGATGATTAAAATTTTATTTTTAATATAAATAATTTATATTTTGAAATGGAGCGCATAATATTTATTGAGTAGAATTTTATTAAAATATTTTACTATGAATAAGCACATATGAATATAGTTTTATTATTGAATTAATCCAGTAAAATATTTATTGCTACTGGAAAAAATATAACCATGTGAGCTTAAAATTGGTAAAAAAAAAGGTTTAAAAATTATTGTGTGTTTATTTATTTATTTGTATATCCGCATCGCAATTGACAAATATCACATTTAAAAAATACCAGCAGTTCAGTGACTATTAAATATTTCACGTTTGACTGAACACCTCCGTTTTCCACAATACAAAATATAATATTCTCCGAGTTTCGGTAGCATCTAGAGAAGAAGAAGGGTGTTTGGGTGACGTTAGATATATCATCGATATAGGCTGATGGTCGGTGCTATTGTGCTCGTTCACTGAAAACTGCCTTTGCAGACGGGGAGACTGAAGCTTTCAGTGTCGGCGACACACGTTCTAACTTTATGACACCTGTTTGCTGCGTACGGACTTATTTCCGAACGCCATAAGGTTCTTTACGATGGTCCGAAGATCAAATTGAAGATCAACAAACCATAGGAGCGTGTAAGGCCTTCTGTGCGCTCTCACCCAGCGCTGACCTGCGATCGCATTTCGCTTGGGTCACTGCGTTGAATTGCGCACGCGGATTTGACAGACTGCGGACAGCCTAAGATGCCAACGAAATTTAATATCGGTTCTAGTGTTCTAATCGTGCGTAAAACACTAACTATTTGACAATTTTTCGGACCTAATATTTCGGCGCAAGATAAAAATAATATATCTTATTGTAAAAAAAACACTTTGACCAATCTACTCTTTTAACTAAATGGTGTAACGCCAATTAAATCATTAAAACTATGGATAACAATAAATTTAACTACTCTACGTAATTGCATATACATATAATAAATACATTTTATTAATTTAATTCATATTTAATTAAAACCAAACACATAGTTTATATCTCTCATGGTTCTATGATGCAAGCTTTAGCAAATGTATGTAAATTTTATTTATTATAAGTTGAGTTACATATAGTTACGTTAGGATATATGAAGTAAAGATATGAGCGATATACTTAATTTAGTTATAATTAATGTTGGATTGTGGACAATATGTTTTAGTTTATGTAAGAGGAAATTATGTTTATGTAATGCAAAGTTAATTTAGTTGAGACTCTGAAACTAATATTATAATTAATATCGTAAATTGGCAATTCTTATAACGCGGTGTAGCGATTTTGAATGATCGTTTGTAAATATTCTCGGCGGTGAATTTTGTTTATTTGCAAGAAACGATGATTTTCAAAACGCGTCCGTTTAATATTTGAACGTAAGCGTAATTCATGGATTTCAGATCAAGCCCAATTACGTTCGAAGTTCATGCTCGAGTTATTCACGAGCTTTTTTCCGTTTGGTTTATACGCCACGGGAATCGAACGGCGGAACATATTTCTTTTTTATATATTTACTCGTATCCGCACGACCGATTTCGAATTACGTCGCACAATTTTAATTGACATCTCGATCTCCCGCCTACAATTCTCGTTTCAGTGTTCGCACCACTACAACCGGTAGCACACTCTATTAATAACTGGCGGCTGGCTCTGCTCGCGACGTATGTGCATCACAGGACGTATTTTTCGTCCAGTTCAAGTGATACGAAATTATAGAGAAACTTATCTAAAATTGTTTTTCTATTTGTAGTAAGCAATATATTGATAATTTCATATCAATTGGAGTCAGTCATGCAGAGTTCAAATAATTGTAAGCAAGTGTTGTCCAAAAACTGAAAACTTTCGAATGCAACTACTGGATTTTGATCCAGGGCACAGTACTCGGAATCATCTGTAGGATCTATATTCTAGATATTTCAACCTTGAATGACCTTTAGAAGCCGGATCTTGAACTTGGTTCTATTACTCGATTCTTTGAGATTTGATCCCATTGTACAATATTGCTTTTGGGATCTACATCCGAATCTATTTGACTTGATTAGATTCATGGATCTGAGATTTGGAGTTTAAATTTTATTCTTTGATTCTAGAACCGATAAATCAGTTTTCAATTCTGAATACGTTTTATTAATTCAAAGAGGAAAGTAGATAAAATAGTTGTGAAAAAGATAAACGTTTGTCGGTATCAAAATACCTGTTTCAATATTACTAATGTATGTACAAGTTCGAATACCGGTTACAATTTTTCAAGAATGTTCAAGCATGATATTTTCTATAATGTAAAACCTTTGTAAACGAAACGAATAGCTACAATATATGTATTTTTATTTCAATTCAAATGGAACACGAAATCGTCAAAAGCAAAATTATCTTCGCGTTCGAATCGTTTATGGGTACATATTATGTATGTATATTGCAATAGCACAGGGGGTGCATGATGCGATGACTTGTTAGTGCATTCATGCGTGTTCGAACATCAAATTCAATGTTTCGGAACCAGAAGTATATTTTCTATTCTATTGTGATTTTTTTATTACCATTTCCCACCATTACAATTCACTATCAACAGCGAGCATATTGAACTAGCGGATAAAAATAAATATCAAGAACTCGTCAACTTCGTGTTGATATGGGGTAAGCTTTGGTTTGCAGTATTATTAATAGTATGATTTCGTATTCACTATAATTTTTTGTAGCAAATAATTGTATGGCACATAAAAAAGTTTTTCCGTCTCAACTATTTTCTATATTTTATATTCCTAATATATTAAAATTATTTCAAGATTATTGTTATTTGCTTAGAATAAAACAACGCAATATGCATCGTACTTGCTTTCATGAGTAGATGAATGCTTTACGAATAAGTTGTTAAAACAGCATAACTATAACTATCAAACAAAACTTTAAATTCATACATTTTATACACAATAACACCATTAAAAGTTAAAATAAAACTTCGCATATAATTTCACATTACATTTATTGGAATAGTAGTTGGCACTTGAAACATTTTTGAACAGGATGAAATAATTGAGTACATTCGGTATAAGTTTCATATACATAATTGTCTATATTGACAGTCGAAACGCATCTGAAATAAAGACAATTATATGAAACTTATAACAAGTGTATTCACTTATTTCATAGCTTAACATATTTGAATCATTATTTTCCAACTTAAAGACACGCAAATTCTGTTTATTTAATATTTATAATAAAAAAATACAACAATCAAATTTAAATATAATACAATTTTAGATATTCATTATATAAAAAATTCCTCATGGATTCATAATTTGAAAACAAAAAAATTATTTTCAACCCTCATCCGTTGTTTGTGAGAAACGCAAGGTTTAATCCCACAAAGTTATTACATATAATTATGGGCTAATGCGACCGGCCACGTGTGTAGTTAAGGGGAAAACAATTTTCGAAATGTTAATATAGAAGAAAAAGAGATGCTGAAATTATATAGGCGAGTAGCGTGACTACTGTCACTTACGATTAGATATGGATATAATAACTATAGCACACAAGAGCGCTTGTATATTTACAAAATTAGAAGTCTGGACTTGTCACGTTATCTGAACCTAATTATATTCACTAATATGTTTTTCTTGTCAATATGAAATGTACTCAATTAAAATCTGTTTCGTTAATTGAAGTTGATATTTTATTTATAACATATTAACAATGTTTTTGATTTACTAACATTTATAAGTGATGCGCACTAAATATATCAACAATACAAATTTACGCCATAGAAGTGTATACAGAATCGATAAATTATTGGTATCACGTATAATTTAACGTTAATGTTTCCTGATTTCCTTGAATGAATATGCAAAGATAAGGGCGAAAGAAAAGACAAAGTTAAATAATTCATGAAGACTCATATGAAAAATGTACCTCCCTTAAAGTTACAAAGATTTATAATATAGATATGAAAACATAATACAGCTTTTGTTACTACACGATTTACAAGTGTACGGTATCCTTCAAAAACTTTTCTGTTGTATGTATGTATATATCGTCTGTTCTGCTATGCGACGAGATATACTCCTGGAATTACTGCTATTCTGGTACGTTTCTAACTCTGCTTGTTTTTATCGTTTACAACACTCAGCATATGCATGATTACGCTGTTCTCCTTCGATAAATCAAACGCTGATTTAGGTCGATGATATCTTTTGAATGCCGGCAGTTTTTCTCATTATTATAAAAGGTACAATTAGTTGCTATCAGTATCGCACCGGCCATGCAAATGCCAATTGGGCTAAATTATCAATTTAATGTAAGTTGATCCATGGACCTCAAGTCTCCTAAATAAACTTTGCCAGTTGGGTGAAAATTTACAAGTATTATGTACATATACTAAAAGAATTATATCAGAATACTTTGTGAGAGTAGTTTTAGAAGACTTTACTAAGTATCTAAATTTTAATATAATTCAGGTGAATGGTGAATCAGGCAACCAGAAAAATGCTGGCTAAGTCAAATTAAAAAATACCTTCAAATTATTCTATATCTATAATATTAACACTTCAGTAAATGTCTGTATTAAAATATTCAGCAGCAATAATAAGATTATAAAAACGACACCAGTCTATTTTCCATGAGAAGAACCAACAAACCAAATCATCTAACAATCCCAACAATCTGTTGCTTTCTTTCATACTCGCTACCTCTGACTGTTGTTCTCGCCAATAAACCAGTTGAACGGCTTTGAGCAAACAAAAACATATCTAAAGCGATATGTAAATCACGGTTTAATTTTTTATTGGTTAAATTTGCAAATTTAAATTTTTTTAGTCATTTAATTTATTGGAGGAAACAAGTTTGAAACTTGAGTGTTAGACTATTTAAAAAGAAGTTCATAAACTTAGTATATGTCCACTCATAATATTATCACACATAACGACGTGAAAGGTTGCTTCGACTTAATCCTAGCGCTAAGTTTCTATGAGAAATCTCCCCAGTGTTTACACAGGCAATGGTGTGGCGCGATGGCAGATTTAGGGAATGTTTGTAGTGCATGATGGATCCTTCTGTTTCTGATACCGTTGAGACACGTTCCCGTTCGGTTTCAAAGATCGACGTCTTACCTATTAAGGGTGTACAAGACGTATCGTGCCCCGAGACGCAGGACCGTATTCGATCAATTAATGGATGCCATAGTTTGTTCAGCATGCATCGTAATGATACATGTACAAAGTTCATAGGAAAATAAGGACTAGCTCCCAATGGATTATAATACACTCAATCACTTAATTACTTATTGATTGCCCTACTTAAAAATTAAAATCTGGTGTCAGGGAACTAATTACTGGTCTAATATTTTGTGAAAAATTAATTCTGCATTATTGGCTTGCGTTAACTGTTTAATATAACACATAATTTAATTTCAAACAGTGTATTCTATACATAGTTCATTTACTCATGCATTTACTGACAGATTGTATTTTACCCTTTTATGCAGACAAAACAGCAAATTTCTTTTGCTAATATTTATTTCATACTTCAACAATAAAAATAAAATTCTTTTCTTTGGTTGTTCTTAATGATGAATGTTTTGGTTTCTTATAACACAGACAGACACACACACACACACACACACACACACACACACATTTATATATATATATATATATATATATATATATATATATATATATATATATATATATATATATATATATATGTATGTGTGTGTGTGTGTGTGTATGTGTATTTATTTATATAAAAAATGTTTTAGCAAAACTTTGGAGTATGGTTTCTTTATTTAAGATCAGGGCAATTCTGAAACGAAGAACAGAATGATACCATAGAAAGTGTAATTGCATTTGAGGCTATAAACTTTGTTAAGATCAAAGATCCACTGTTGCACGACGACTAGAACGGTGCAGCGCGTATGAAAAGGAAAAATTAAATTTCAACTTGTTGTTCATGGAATCATTTCTTCGATTCAGCCTTAATTAATTTTCTTTTCAAAAGTCCCAAGCGCAGAACGAACGTTTGATACTGCTATTCCGGAATTTTTCTTTATTAATTCGTCTTTTTGTCATTGATTCGTTATAACTTTACGAAATAGTATTTATTGCTAAATTTTTATAAATTAAATTGATGAAGCACCACAGATATATATATATATATATATATATATATATATATATATATATATATATATATATATATATATTAAAATTTTCTGTTTAGATCTACCATAGGAATGAATCTAATATTATGTAGAACATGCTTTGAAACACATACAATTTTTACTATATTTAAGAATTTTATTGTCACATTATAGACTAAAAAATTAGCCGCTGCAATAGATTTCATGTGTGAAAAATAGTTGTATCGACATATCTATTTTAAAAGTGTACGTAGGTTGCGGTAAGTCACCTAATATTGTGCCTCATTGAAATTAAAAGTAATTTTATTAATAGTAATAATAATAAAATATGATGTTTAAATATTAGAATATTCAGTCGTGAATTTGATACAAATCAGAACTTATATGAGTATTCCAACAATAAAAACGCCATTAAAAAAACATTTGAATGAGAAATGCAATTCATGTTGAATTCGACCTCATTATCAACGCGTCCTGGATCGTATTAGTGCTGTCAAATTGTTATTTTAACAGAATAAAATGTGAAACGCTATAGGTTATAATTTTTCAAGATATGACAGGTGGCAATCCTACTCGTGTTATTTATTTCGCAGTTTTCATCAAACGGTTTATTGATTGTGTATATCTTTCACGCACCTCTCACTCAACGGACTTTATTGAATTTATGAATTTTTTATATGCGAATTTCTTAGTTATGCGACACAAAATGAACAGCTGCCTTACAAATTTAATTTGTTTTTCTTTTGGTCTAGTGACGTCAACATTGTAATTAAGCTAGAATTCATGACTCGAATTTAAGAGAGTTAAAAAAAATCTTTCTTAATATAAATCTAATTGTGTAATGAAATTGTAAAGATAATACAATCTTATAAACATTAAAGTAACGAAAATGTTTAAATATATAATTAACAAAAATGTGTTTTGAAAATAAAACCAATATATTAATTTAGTATAGTGTTAAATCAATATTTAGTTCAGCGTTTAATTTCATGTTAAAATAATTTGACCAGCAATGTAAATGTTGTGATTTTGTGCGCAATATGTTTTTTTTTTTTTGGGAGATATTATCAGAAAGAATAATGATGGGAAAACAACACTTTGACATTATCAAGCAGTTTCATCCAATTAAAACTGAGTGAAAAAGGGACGTATTGTCATACAAATTTAATTTTGATGAATAAAGGAGATGCTCAAAAATATTATCTTTTTGTTATTTATTACTTTTGATTTTACCAACATTTTAATTATGTTTATATTTGTATATTATATACACATGGTAAAATAATTAATATAAAATCTCCCTTAATTGCAAAATATATATTTTCAAAATAATTCTATTTTTTATATCTTTTATTGGCCGTTATGCTAATGTAAAGTGTAACAATATGTTATAAACACTTTAACCTTTTCAATATGCAGAGAAAAACGTTGAACACGAAATTTGTAATTTATCTAAAACATCTATAAATCTAAACGATTAATAAAAAAATATAAAATTCTTATCTAAACTGAATTTATTTATTTTTTCTTTAAAATTTAATACATATTTATAAGTAAAAATGATTATTATAAACGGCTACACATAGTATATAATAATTTAAACTTAACAAAAGTGTTATGTTGCGCGATTTAATAAAATGGATAATTGTTAAAAAAATGCGAACAAAATTATTTTATTTTTACAGCGCTGATAGATTGATTGAATTTTTTTGTTACGGAATTAGTTGTATGGGAATAAAAGTTATTGTCTCGCGGAGAAAATATGTATTTCGAATAACCAGATTCTACATATTATTCGATTTTCGTTCTTCCAATTATTGAACAAATTAAAAACCGTGTTAAAAGGTGTATATCCATGTTTTTCCGAAAATTTAAACTTACAAATTTCGTTAGTGAGACTTAAATTAAAAATACCTTTGTAATTCAATGGAACATACAAAAGGACTTTGAATCTATCTTTACAACGAAGCAATAGCTTAATATCATCGTTTGGAAAGAGGCTTGTAAGGGGAAGATTGCGGTGCTACAGTACAAGTAACACGAACTCGATTCTGAAGTGATGATTACTCGTAGTATCGGTGGAAATGTAATTAAGGCAACGGTAATTAACCCCTAATACACACACCAAGACAGAAGAGACGTCCGAACACACACAACAAGAAACGAAAACCCAAGAGAATGTTGCGATACTATGTATAATGAGACTTTAACTATTGCATACCTTCAGACCTGTCTTCCTTTCACTAACTTACCATATAGTACCCATTCCTTTCGATTTGACTAAATATATTCCTCATCAATCGTTTGCTAGAACACAGAATCAAATTGTCTAGATATTGTTTGAATACTCAAACAGTTCTTTTAGGACAATTTTATTTTCAATTAATATAATTCTAAAGTAAGTTCTATACCATGTACACTCCTTATACTTTTATAACCATTACAAATAAAGTATCCTAATGTCCAAAAAATTAATTAATCAGATATATTTATAATTATCTAGTTTACACACGCTATTTTAGCAATATTAATTTAATCTAAAATAAGTATAGTACGTAAATTATATGCTTGCGCAGCCTGTACTAATAATTATCAGCATGAAGATAGAAGCACTTCTAAAAGATATAAAGGTATAATGAAGGATATATTTACATTACTGCATTTAATGACAGGTGTATTATAATGACAAAGTAAAGATAATTTGATATGAAGAATATCTACAAGCTTTGTTTAGCCATCAAATAGTTTAACAAGAAAGATTATTTTTAACACCAACGTGTTTTTCTTGATATGGCTGAATGGTCGCTTGAAATTTCGACTTCAAATTTGCAACATATATATAAGAAACTAGCTACAATTTGCAAATACGCGGATATATTTTACCTTTGTTGTTATTAATTAGTCTAAAGTCTGTCAGGAATACTATACTACGAAAGTGAGTGGGAATGGTGTGATAATAATTGTTCCAGTTTTTTAACTCAAACATTATGAGCGACATTTAAATATTACCTTACAAACAAAATATAGATATTAACATATCAAAAACAAAGCTATTATTTCCATTCCTAAACCTACATTTATTATTTATAAAACAAAATAGTTCAAATCTTATAGGACAACTCAATTCCTTATAATTGGAGATAGACTAGTTAAATAACAAGCACTGGCTGTGCCAATGTTTAAAATTTAGCATGGTGAAATAAAAGTACTTATTTGGCGAGCATTGGTTGTTCATAAGTAAAAGTTTTTAAACACGCGTTTTAAGGTCTGCTCTATTTTGGAGCTCATTTAAAATTCGAACGGATTCAATCGGTTACCCAGATATTGTGTCCTCAATTTGGTTGAATTGGGTTCGGTACTTTCAGAGAAGAAGATCCGACAAAATTTGGTCTTACGACATAGCGAGCAAACAATCAAACGAGTTTTCGACCAACATGTTACCAATTTTATGGCATATATACATTTTCGAAGTCGGGATAATGGCAAATGAATTGTGAAAGATTTCTTTGAATCCGAGAATGTTACAGACAAAGCTATTTTGTACTACTTACGATAAATTAGTAAAAAGAATCAGCAATCATAAAAAAAAATTCTTACTTTTGAAAAGTAGTACACCATTCAACATTTGAAACATAATTTCTATTAAAGTATTATGAGTACATCTGTAAAATCTGTATAATAGTTTAAAGACCAAAGCTTATGGATGGTATATTAAGTTTGTTTGCAAATGGAGTATAAATAATATGTTGTAGTGGAGGGTAAAAAAAACAATATCTTGACCAAGATCTTGATCAAAGGATAACAGGAAAATGTGTGTAAAACAGACTGCAGTGAAGTCCCATTGGTGAACAATGAAAATGAGTTACGTAGGGTCTATAGAAAGGAGAAAGCGTCTGGCTTTGTGGAATGTATGAGTGTATTATTCAGACGTCCATGTGTGCGCGCGCGCACGCGTGCTTTTGAAGTGTGTACTCGGCTGATATCCATGGGTTTTCTAAATAAATAAGCGCGAGAGAGAATGTGTGTATGTGTAAACGTTCCATTGCAGCAGATTTCCAAACAAATTGTATTGTTGTGAGTTATGCAAACAAAAACGTGTGGCGCAAAACACGTGCACTGCTTTTTATCATAGGTTGGTAGTAGTTATTCACTCGTTCACCACATTTACTTACACTATTATAAAGTGCAATTACTTTTGGTTTGCCGTACCTAACGTTATTATTCACATTCGACTGCTTACTTTGCAGTGACAACATCTCTCACTTTTCTATGCATCAAGTTTTAATTAACGACGAATCTTGATAGAATCTTAATGTATTCAATTCAAACTTAGACGTATTTAAATACTTGCTTGTTCGTTGTAGTATCGTCTAAGAAATGAACTTTCAATTGATTAAAATATTTTCGAAACACAATCAATTCAATAGTTTTATGTTCATTTCTAATAATAACCATCAAGCAAGTAATGGAAACTAATTCTATTACATCTGTTACATTTTCCATATATTTTAATTAAAATTCAATTACTTGCATATTTGAAACAAGTAAACTATACTTACAATTAATAGTGATTTTGAATTTAGGCCATCAGTTTTCGTTTGTTCTGCATAAGTATTATTCTTCAAACCATTAGGAACGTTTTAATATTTTAGGTTGTAAAACTTTTGTTATAAAAGCTAGCTATTGTACAATTTAAACGAATTTTCTGTCTCAGTCGATAGCCTAATTCTAATCTTGATTATCTTCGGTATGAATCAGTATTGTATTTAGCTTTTATATAAACAGAAATTCGATTTTCGGTTGAATGAGGTTTATACACGCCATCATCTATTTTCTACCTTATTATCGATGTTTTTCTTTTGTTTTTAATTAAAAATTTATTTCTTTAAATTGCTTTCATGTAATTTGGATTGAAACATAATATCCAATTTATAAAAAGCACTTCAGCGACATTGTTTTTCGAACTTACAAAATAAATAATTAATACAATATTTAAATCGAATGATAACTTTTAATTTGTTTGACAATCGAGATATCTGTATCAAGTATTTTACTTAAGGAATCAGTAGTTTTTTAAAAAATTATATAAAATTGTAATGGAATCAAATCACACATATTCATTGTAATTTTGATTAATTGAAGAAAATATAATTATTCATCATGCTATATTTTTACAAACACAAATTACGAGATCAAATTTTTCATGATTGCAATATTTATATAAGAAAATAAAAACGAACTATAAATACATGTTATTGAGATTGATAACACGCAATTAGTGATCCCTTCGGGCCATGGGAATTTACTTCTATGCAGCCTTCAGTTAAATTACAGGTATAATATCATGAAAATAATGAATTTTCATAATTGTCATGGTAATATTTCCGAAAAAGGCAATTTCACGACGGAAAGATGTATTTAATTAAGTTAAATTGAAAAGTGTTCAGATGTGCTTTTAGATTAAGCTTTAATTAGATTTGAACTTATTCATTACACTAAAATATGAAATTATTATTTTTGTACTGGTTTCTACCTAACAGTTATAAGCTATTTCAATTTATCATAACCCACGTATAAAATTTTTCCTTTCACATAAAATATTTTCGGCCAGAAATTATTGCTCAAAATGAATTCAGTAATAACGGATGAATATTGATGTTGCTATAGAAACATAAGCAGTTATCATCAAAAACTGCAATGTTATATGCGTAAATTTTATATTTTATTTAGATAAGAAGGAAATTAAAATTCAAATTTAAAATATCCGCAGTGTCTTGCACTGAACTTTCTTCTACGAATTTTGCTTAGATTGGAGAGATATTATAATGCAAATTTTGAATAATTCAAGAATCTTTCATTTAAGAGTAAGCTAATTAGCATATATTGTAATTTATATCTATTTATTTTAAATGTTTACGCATAATTTCCGGTTTGGTTGTGTTTTTTTTAATTCATTTGATAATTTTCTTAAACAGCGATATATTTCAAGTGTGTCGAGCAAATATATATTTAAAACAAAATATATTTCTTTTTTTACTTATTCAAATCAGTGTTCTTACGCTGCTATAACTCGGTATTGTCAAATGTCAATAGAACAATATGTTTTTAAGCTGTGAACGTATTTCAAGCACATCATCGTTGTTTATTTGTTTAAACTACAGCACATGCATCCAGCAGTAGGGCTTTATTTTCCATTTATATAATAACATTTTTACGAAACGACCTAGTCACGATTTCAATTAAAATTGCCCTCATAACAAATGCTTTGTGTATTCATAATATTGCTGGATATAAAATGCACTTTTTACTGTTTATATTGTCATAATTTTATAACGAAACAAAAAATATCAGATGAATCAAATATAGTAATTTTTATAACATATTTTTATTTACTTCAGAAGTTAATTATTATAATTTTAGCCATATATCAAGAACCATTCAGTTGTTTTGTATATATAAAAAAAATTATTTTACACCATTTACATAAAATATATATTTACTAAATTGTCTTTATTTAGAAAAATTGCAAGTTCGATAGCATGCTCGATGATTTGACAAGTAGTTCAATTCGTCATCGCCTATCAACAGTGTCACATCATTATTATCGGATGCTGCAACTGCAGCACGTGTTTATTTAAGTTAATAGCTGTGTATGTGTGCAGAGTACATTAAACTGAGTCTATGCCAATGGTTATGCTAAATTCGATGTGGTAGGCGCGTGGCGGTTTCACACGTGTTCCATCCGAGATAAAGTCGTTTACTGGTACGTTGCGAATCGCGTACTATCATCGAATGATCATTATCGCCGTATTGTTATGCCGGATATGTCCCAGTTTTATAGTTTAACCTTTAGATATTTTGCATAAATTACTTTATCACTAATGCCAGTTATAGTTATTCTACAGTTGAATTTATATTTAAATCAAAATAAAATGACAAAACTGAAGAGTTTATATTCGAATACTAACATTAGTATTCCATTCCGGTTGGTCAATTACTGCTTATATCTAATTATTATATCAAAATTTAATTAATCAATGATTTGAAACTTATTAATTTATTTTTAGTACTTATATACAGACATGTAGTCATAAAAACTCATAGATATACAGACAGATGCCATAAAGGAAAAATTCTATATGGATTTATTAGCGCTTAAAATAAACTTTGCTTAAAAAACAATCATGCATATCGTATATGAACCTCAGTGTCATCATGAATTTTGTTAACTTAAACTTTATGTAATATAATTGTATTAAATTGTAAATTAAGAAGGTAGGCTTCGTGCAAGTTAATAATATAGTTTGTGTGACTGCGCTCAGTGAAGGGATTGAAGTTTTCCTGGCTGCGTTGGTCTCGATGCGGAATCCCAGAGTGACGAGACGCCCGCCGTCGTATACTATACGTATGTAGTGGGTAAGGGTGTCCCGGAAACTCTGTGGGGACGCGAACGTCATTTATAGACAACAGAGTATAAAACCAACGGACGTACGGTCGGTCGCTGGCTATTAGTTTTGTTTGTTCAAACGGGTCGATACTGACGCGTTTTCTGTACACTGTACATACAACTAAAGGAAGATAGGGCTGGGCCTAATATGGCACGGTGGACCTATTAAATACTGAAGATTTAAACTAATGTTTTTTTTGTTCTTTAGGTATCACATTATCTACTCAGCATAGTTATATGCGAAAGTATTTCCAGTAGCATCCGATATTTTATAAGTAAAATAAAATAAGTAGTCGTTTTAATTGTAGTCCTAAAATATATATTTTGCCATATAGTTTATAGCAAATATTAGCATACACACAATTTGATTTCATCCAGTTTAATTATTTGTTGTATCTCCTTGAAATACCAACTTACTAAATACAGTCGCTTTTATCGAATATAAGAACAATAAAAAAACCAAGGGCAGCTAAAATAAATGTAATCCAACAAAAACTCATGTACACTTGTAAAGTTGATTACAATGTTAAAAAAAGTAATTAAAAATAAATCTAAAATTACTCGAATCAAATGACACGTTTTTATAATCTTAATAATAATTCGGAAATACTAACGTGAGAATAAAAACGTTAGGGTGGATAATGGTAGGATGAAGGATGCGCGGTGTGAAGGGATAGTAGATAGTATAATATAAAATGAAACAGATTGGCCCGGCCGTGTACGATGACTGCAACGATTCGGTATTGTATCGCGTGTGTCGGTACAATCAAAACTTTAAATCAAAATCAATGGCGTGTGGCAGCGCTAGGATTTGTTCTAAGCTCATAACCTGGTGCTGGTTTTATTTACCAGTTTCACGGCTCAACCTAAAGATTAGATCCCCATTTCCAGCGCACAACGAAACGCTGTTCTGCACGAGTGACAACCATGGCAAGTCGGGCTAATGCACGCGCGGACTGATATGTTGCTTCGGTGCGATCCCAATATTAGATGTACTACATCGGACAGGGCTGGCCTAAAATGAAATACATTTTTAAAAATTACTTCGTAAATACATTAAGTTATTGACTCGAATCACGAAATAGCCCGAACAAATGTTATTTTTCAACTTGATGGCTTCCTATAATAAATATTGATGAATCCATTTTTTTTAAATATTTTTTTCCATATTGATATACAAAAATATTTATTTATGTGTTTGTGTATGCATTTCATAAATTCTCATTTAAAAATTACATGCAAGCTATTATTATTTAAGTTATTGTATTCGCGTTTTAATAAATTACAACAAATACAAACCAAAAATTATTAAATACATAATTTTTTTATTTAGATTTACACTAGCTTGGTTGCAGTTGAAGACAATTTAAAATAATCGTAATTGTTCGTTTTAGAACACAAATCAAGTAACCAATCTCATTCAAAATATATACTGAGATAGGTTACATAGCTAATTAAAATGTTCGTATAGTCCACTTGTCTTAATTAGCGTTTAATAATAAAACTAATATCGCGAATCGCTTATTTCATAATAAATTGTTACCGTGTAAACCGGAATTAATTAATTCGGGAAGCGCTACACATTGTAAGTTACCGTAAATAAGTTTGCGTACGATCAGAGCCTCGTTCAGTTTATATCTAAAATTAGCCAATGTAATATTTAAGCTGATTAAAGTGAGTGGCCAAGTCAGCACTGCAAATCTAAATTGAATCTTCCCTGCCTAATCCAGACAAAGTAAGTAAAATAAGTGGAAATAAGAGGGCTGTGCACCCTGGAAGATGGGACTTTAAATGCGAACACCACGCAAAGAACATACTACCTACTGAAATTTCAGTGCGATGTAATTATGCATCCAAAAGGACCTATCTTATTTTCAGAAGCCTATAGTCTCTGAGGTACCTCAAAATTGATTTTATTTTGGTTATAAAAGTCACTAGCATTATGGCTCACTCTTATCAATGGAGAAAAACTCCTTACTCTTTCAATTTTATTTTTAACAGAAATAGCACATTTCAGTTAATTATTAACATATTTTTTACACAATTTATGTGGTTGTGCATTTTACGGATCATATAAAAATTAAATTTCTACTTGCAAAATATTTATCAATGACGATGAGGAAATATTTGAATCAGAACAATGTGAAAGTTGTAAAATTAAAATGAGGCAATAGCGACATTGTCTGATATTCGCATGCAGTGTAAATATAATACGATTCGAGACTTAGTTGTCCCTGGTGCAGATATGACGGAACATTATTATTTATGCCAGCTTTAATTTCCCTTTTGGAATAGTATTTTTTCCCTGCGAAAAGAACAAAACAGCGAATTGCTATTAAGCCCAGCGCCACCTCTATTAACGCCGTCCATTTTTGCTTGATTTTTTTGTTTATTCAATGTCTTCTCGTTAGTTCTTTCTCATTTATTTTTTCTCACTTGTTTCAGATAACCCTAAATTCAGTGCGCCTATCACCAATATTACAGTGCCAGTGGGACGGGAAGCGATTTTGGCCTGTATCGTCGAGGATTTATCTACGTACAAGGTGAGCGAATTTTAGTTTTTGCGATTCTACCGAGTGTGCATTTGGCAATATGGTCCTTGTGTGCATATGACAGTGGTAATGGATTGCATGTTCTTTTGATGAATGTGGTGCATTACTCAACTACCCATTGCAGCCGATCAAAATATCAATCGTCATTGTTGAAGCTAGCAAATTATTATTAATTGAATAAAACAAAACTATCACTAGATCATCAACATTTTATAACTTTTCTCGTTCTTAAATTTGACCTTTCATTTTTATAAATTAATTATGTATTTTTATCTGCTTCTAATGCGGATAAAGCATCTTATTGACGACACATCGAATAGTTTTAATAAATAAATTTAATAAAATTTTGAAATACAATCAGCAATTACATTTAACGTTTGTAAGTGCTTCCATTAAAATATAATTGATATAATTTATGTAAAAGGCAAAATTTTATATTGATCACTAAAATTTGATACCATCCCTGACTTATTTAAAAATTCATAGAATTACTTTTCCAGCTAACTGAAGCACAGGATATTCATATAATGAAAATTACATTTCAAACGAATCGTAGCATTTATTGTGCTTTCAGGAAAATCATAGAAATAAATGAAATTATAAATATGCTATGCTTATACCATATTCATAATTCAATATCCTGCAAAATAAATGTGCTATTTTAAAGTTTTTCCAATAATGATCCATTCGGACTTTATAAATTTGTAATAGAGTAAATTATTTATTGAAAACAGAAGAGTGCGAACTCAACCGCATCGCTGCTAATCAAAAAATAAATATTTACTGAAGTCTTCTTGGTTCCTTTTCAGTTATCTCACTATAAGCCCGACGTATCTAAAATATATGCTTTTAAATGCTTTAATAAGTAAGTAACTATATGGTAACGATACAAAAATATATAAATGGCATCGTATTTGTAAAGGTATCTATTACGCCAAGTATTTATCTAATTTCTATCGCGTTTTCTGTTCTTTAATGCAACTAAGTAAAATAGCATTATTTTATTATGCACATATGCATACAGTATCATACATATTTTGATTTTGTAATAAAGTTTACAACATTTGTTTAGTAGTTTCAATGTACATATCCTATTACACAATTGGAAATTATAACATAATTTTATTGCATGTTGATAAACTTTGTTAGTACCTCCTGTGAATAAAGGTGTACCTAGTTGGTTGTGGTTAAACATAACTGGATCGATACAAATTAACAGTGTGAATGCTAAGGTTAGCATTGTTAAATTAGCTTTTGTTCAACATATATCTACAATGTATACTATACGCTACTATGCAATATTCGACAATTTTCAAACATTTAATATTTATAGAAACCTTTCCACCTATGGAAATGTACATTTATTCCATTTGTTTTATATGCGCATGGCACTGATAAAAAAACACCATTAAGTTTGTTATAGTTTGATAACAGATTTTTCATGCGCCAATTGTCTGTTATTGTGACATTTGCATATGAAAACAATATTCACTTGAAAATCTAACATAAATACTCAATCGTTTACTGATTACAAAAATAAATTAAAATCGAATCATTTCTTTATAAAAGTTTATTCTATACTATGTAGGCCCTAACAGGTTTTGCATTAATCTTAAAAGGTCAGAGCAGGGTATAGTTTAGTACAATTTGAGTGTGTCGCATGTGAGAAGTTCATGTTCATGTATATGTTAGAGAATAGAATAGGGTCGTGTTTAGTACGCTTTCAAGTAACTCGTATCTTTGTCTGTGAACTGATGACAACTCGACATTTGTGAAACTAACTCTGCACGTTAGTCACCATACTGACGAGGGAAGTCGAGTCATTGCTCATTCTAATGCACATCCCCAGATACGACATGTCACGTGATAAAGAAACGGTCACCGCATTCGCTTTATCCGATTTTGATAGCTTTATTTAAATAACAGTTTTAATGGAATTATCATGTACAATCGTATAATTTTATAGGTCTTCTAGTGAAAAGTTTCTGCATTAGGTAGATACTATATTAAATATTATTCTACCAATGGTTGCACTTCAAACAACATACTTTGATTAACTATACTGTTAGTATTTATTTATACTCAAAAATGCACAATATTTATATTAGCAGTTTCTGTATTTATTACTTTGATACACTCTAAAAAATTGGAGTTTATTTTAGGGTCGCATAAATATGTAGTAGCTATTGCTTGAAAGATAATTTAAGCAAATGATTTTTTTTTCTGATTTAAACGTATCTAATGCACGTTTCGGATATCGAAAATAATCTGGGATTATTTCTCTCATATGAGTATACTACTCTAAAAGCTGTTATGGAAGAGAAACATTTTAAAATTCGCAAAACAATTTATATGAAAGACAGATCATTGCTCATGTTTTACTTTTTTCAATTTTCTGCGTATATTAACATGTGTGCGCACTGCCACCGACGTATATAATACATTGGTATCCTGTGGACATAATGTCAACGTTATGTGTATATGTATGTATGGCATGTCAGATGATGCTGTGTGTGAATTATATAACTCATATGATTAACATCGTTCACGCTTCCTTTGTGTCTCACAGTCTGTCGCGTCGCGTCCGTTCTCTCCATTGCTTCCGGAAATGGAATACTTGGTCGTGTTTATATTTCCTCTGCGCTGCCGTTGCTCTGCTGCTATTTTGCTGTAGACTCTAGCCCGAGTTTCAGTGTTCCTTTTACTTTACCAGGCGATGTTATACATATAACGCGCGCGAAATTTGTTTGCCAAAATTTATTCTTCCTTATGTTTGACTTTTTTTCAGCATTCCTCGATAAAATAATATTTGTTTTAAGTTGCTGTTTATTCTCTTTTTACATACTAACAATGTTTATACGAAATTTAATCCTATTTTAGTTAATACTACTTTAAAACTAAATAACCCTATTAATCAAATTCAGATCAAATTTAAATTCTAACATACGTATTAATAACGAAAATAAACATATACTAAAGTATTACTAAATTTCCATTCTGGTTTAAGTTACAATCACATAAGATTATCTTTTTTGTCAAGTTTAGTATTGGTTTAAATTTAAACGCTTGACTATGAATAGTAAATATGTAACCAGGATTAAACTGATATTGACAAATTTTATTTTCTTATACCTTTATGCACTTCAAGAATTCTTATTGAATCATTTATATTTATTATTAAAATCGTAATGAGTATGCATTCGGACGCAAGCCAAAGTGACTTATCTACGCTAATCTATATTAAAATGAAATATAGATACCAATTAACTTAAATTTATTGTCATTTGCTTGGCAGCTAATAAAAAACAAATTTGAATTAATTCCATATCAAACGTATTCTATTAAAATATTAAATTACCACATACCATGACAAATACTCAACGAGATATATATTTATTTTATACTTACTCCACTCGATTTACCCTGAAACTAATAAGAACAGTAGTGTCATTTTTAAATTATTATAGTATCATAATCAAATCACTCTGCATCGTTAAAATGCATTTTACATGGGTGAATTGTAATTTTATTGTGCACTAACATATAAACTTTAATCAATATAGAAATCCGAAATCCGTTGTTTCCATAAGCCAATTAAATATGAATTTGATCCTGAATAGACTAAAAACTCAAATTAAAAATGACACAATAATATGTACATATTTAATAATTGTTCCAGACCGTACAAAAATTTTGCGAATGTACATACATACAAAATTACATTTAAAATTTATATTATTATTTATATTATTAAATGAAATGAATTAATAAAGGATATTCTTGAAATATTATTACTAGTTACAAATTTGTCGCAAAATAAACAAGCTAAAAGGTTTAATACACGTTAAATGTTCATATATAATGTTTATCATAATATAAATTACAATTTTGTTTGATCACCAAATTCAATCATCAGACAAAAGATTCATGAATTTTATATTTATGCAAACACATAAACAACGTATTTCACCACTTTTTTCAAGCTATTGATTGCATGGTTCGCTAGTTCTACATATTTTATTACCGATGACATGCATTACCAGCAGCATATAAACATTCTAAAATTCTTCTTGCCCTAACATTCAAAAACATTATAATCACTAATAAACTAACTAAAGTAATTCGCTTTTGATCTTGAATACATTCTTAAATTTCAAATAATTATTTAAATAATGATTACTATATTTCAACTAAAAAAATGATAAATATACAACATTTATTAAACTTATAAATACTTTTACTCCTTTTGCTTTTGCTACATTTGTATATCTATCTCTAAATATATCTCTCAGTGGATTGACTAAATTTATTTAATTATAATAAATTAAATAAAAATCAAACTTCTTTACGGTGTAACTGAATCATTTGTATTATATAATGTCAGCTGATTTTGGATTGTACACATTAAAACAAATTTAATTTCCTTTCGTTGAATTGTTGATCCAAGTGGACGAAATCAGATTACATTACTTACAGTACTACGTTTTTGTCGTCAGAAGAAATGCCAAGGACTAGATTGTTTGTATCCAGACTTGAAATAACTCCATTATATCTTAAGGCTGGATTACAGACGACTTGAAACAGTATATTCCTGCAAACACATTTATATTTATAGTTATTAAATTCATTTAAGAAGCTTTGGCATCAACATGAATACTATAGTGAAATTGAAGCTGGATATAAAAAAAATAATAAAAACAATATGTAGAAATTCAGTTTTGTTTTTAGCAAAATTAAATTTGAATAAAATATTTTATTAGCATATAAATAATAAAAACAATATTATACATTGTATATTGTAAAATAAATATAAATAAATAGTATAAACGAAACCAAATATAAAATATATTGGTAGATATGTTTTGCATATTCCATTTCGGTTCTGAGTACTTGCAGTAGATCTACTCTCATACTAGTATTATTATGAAATTGAGTTCAAAAGAAATTTCAATTTATGCATTTTTTGTTGCTTACGCCAATAGAATAACCAAAATATTTTTACCAACGAAACAGATACAATTCAAAGCGAAATAATATATAAATATATATAAAAAAACAGTGTCACGTTCAAAAATGTTTATCCTACAAATAAAACATGAATAAAATACCCGAAATGACGGGCTTACAACGGTATCTAACGTAAAATATTGAAATAAAAACGATATGCGAGGCCACGAGAAAAGGACAATTTATTTTCTGCGAACAATTTTCAAGCAACGCGCTCGACCGAACGTATCCTTTCACGCCTATTGCGCTTATTCGCACAATAAAATAAAATGAAAAAGAAACAAGAATCAACCGGAATTTAACTGCACTCGTGCATATTTTTACTGCATTTCTATGTTTTGACATGAAATAGAAAATCATAACTTGCTTACATCAGATAATGAGTAAAAGTCATAAAAATATATTATAAATAGAAATACAACATTGAATAATTTTAAAATCAAGTATCTAGTAATTTTTAAAATATGTTTATAAAATGAACGTAAGTTCATATTTCGACAACGAATTTTTCTAGAATCACAATTAATGCAATTGCCGTTTAAATTTGTTCTTATATCACTTATGATTATTTTTTTTTTTCATGATAATATTTATAAACTACAAAGTATTGGTACAGTTATCTTTCTAATTGAAAATCAATCTAATTTTACACATTTATACCGGGTACTTACAAATGCACAGGACTTTTGCTAGACTAAAAACAATTGCAGAATAATGGTGGATGATTCGCCGAAAATCGAATTCGCAGCTTATAGTAAATATAGGCCTAGTACCTGTCATTGAGCTAAAAATAAACGAGCTCTTGCTGAGCGACGAATCTAAATCAAACTGTATCGTACAAAATTTGTAATTTAATATTTTGACATTTAAATTACACCCGTTTAGCATCGAGCAACATAAATAATGTACATTTCACTGATGAACGTTGGAATGATATGCAATTATTTGCATTATTGAAATCGAGATTTCTGTAGAACTTAGTAAATAGAGACAGAAGCAACTCGTTATGATTTGCCGAGATTTAATTAAAAAGATATCGAGCCTTTGCAGTTAAATACCAATTTATTATTCATTATGCTCGTTTTCCATCATCATCTCACCTTTTCTTCAAAATAATTATTATGCTTAATAAATTACTAATAAAACTATACAATCATACTTTGCGCAGACATACATCCAATTAAACAAGATGTTTCAAAAGACTACACAATTATTGTTACTATTTTAAATAGCTTATAACTTCTCTACAATTCAAATATTTACTATATCGTGTATGGAAATATTTACTATATGATGTATGGAAGTGAATATTGGATACGGAATGAGAAGCGTGAAAGGCAAGTTATTAACGTCGAAACAATATATTTAGAGGATTTTTGGTGTACCAAAAAGAAAGACGTTTATTTATGCATTTATATCAACTACATAAATACACAACTTTTTGAATTGAAGTTTAAATAAAATGTAATTTAAATTTTCCTAGTGTAATATTACGATGACTCCATTATGTAAATGTTAAAAAATGTAAAATGGCTAAAAATAAATCTTTTGTGTCTGTATGGATATTTATTTATTTATATTTACATATTTTCGCTATTCATTCAAAATTTATAACAGGCTGTTACACTTATTTAGATTCAGTCTTCCTTGAATCCATCCCCTTAATTTGGTATCTTACAATATGTATACTTGGCATAAAAAGCGTCAAAAATTTCTTTCTTTCAACAAAAGTGAAATGGCATTGGTAGGGAAAAGGTTATGAAGTCGTTGTCAATGCGACTGCAAGATCTATTGATTTATCTGTCAGTTTAGATTTAGCAGTTTTAAATGTCATTCATACTAAATGTATTTTGCTGTTAAATATTACAGGAAATTCAGGTCACACGTCAGATGGATTTTGTATTAATATTCAAATAAATTTAAAAAAAAAATTCAGTTTTTTTTGTAAATATTTTATTTTCAACATTTCCGCTGCACTTGTTTTATACTTAATTTTATTTGTGTTCAGTAATATTTTTTTTACCCTCTCATTTTTTAGTTGATCACTTATATAGTCGATAAAAAATTCAAAGTAAATTCGTACGCAACTTTGCAGTTAAACGCGTATATAGAAGACCAATATTTTATGAATTTCTGATGCAGAAAATTTCACATTTCATTCTTTGAGAAATGAAATGAAATTTCACTGCCTGCAAAACACACACAATATGCTGTTATATTGCTGTTTTCGTCAAATTCCGATAAAACAAATGTCGCGAAAAAATCTCTCACAACACACCTACGACCAGAATTTCAGCATTGAATTTTATAATTTCCCTTAGGCAGTCTTTAGATTTTGTATTTCTGACATTCATTTTTTTAAATAATAAATGTCAGTGGTTATTAGATAAAGCTCATTTTAACAAAGCTATTTTTAGAATTAATTTGATTGTGTGGTATTTTTTTATGAGAATAAAAATATAAAAGCGACATACATAAAAGATTTGCTGTCGTCTTTTAATATTAAAATAACTGGAATATATTTTTGTTTCAGGTGGCTTGGCTCCGAGTCGATACACAGACGATATTAACAATCCATAGCCACGTGATCACTAAGAATCATCGTATCGGCGTGACACATAGTGAACATCGCACTTGGTATTTGCACATACGCGAGGTGCGTGAATCAGATCGAGGATGGTATATGTGTCAAATCAATACAGATCCAATGAAAAGTCAAGTTGGATACCTTGATGTTGTTGGTAAGTAATAACACACACACACGGACGATTCGATGCAGGGAAGGTAGAAGAAAGTAATAAGCCTTCTTTCGTGTAATTTTCTGATTTATGGATTGATTAAAATCTTATAAGCAAACGCATGTCTCAATGTTTTAAAGAAATTTTTTTTTATTGAATAATGATAACTTATAATAAAAATCGTGGAGGAATTTTATTGCAATGATACAGGTCAATAGTGAAAATTGTAATTAATAATATTGTAAAAGATTTTCTTGCGTAGCCTAAAAAGCCTTTTTCCGCCAGGAGCTTCTAAATCTGTCGCAACTGGTATGTCGGAAGTAGCTGAGTGCTTAGCTTGCGAATCGGAGCAGCCGAGCATGCAGTTGCGTTACTCTTATGTGTCGCTGCTGTAAGTGTAGAACCAACGGGGCAAATTGTATATACAAATCCGGCCGACGGCGAGCACTTCTCTTGCCGCTTATAACACTCTTGGTACGTGTAATGAATAGCAAACCGACAAAGTTTCAGTCGTGAAAATTGCTCCATGCACTAGGCGTCCGACTAGATCTTTGGTCTCTGTTCCATCATCAGTACTGTTTGTGCCTGGCGTCACAGAAACTCGCGCACGATATATTTATGTATATGCGAGTGTGACCGCAGGCGATGTAGACATGTCAAGTATTTGTGGTATATATATATATATATACGTACTCTGTAGTTCGTGGCCGGTATAGCACCGTCCCATAGGAACAGTTCTCACGCCGTATATTCAATAACAACAAACTTTGACGCTGAATATAACATCGTTGGTTCCAAGTTTGCATGTTAAATTATTTGTTGATTCTATCACATGATATTGTGACGCATAAATGTTGTAAAGATAGGTCGTGTCCTTTCAAAACTCTGTAATCTTATAGATGTTTGAAGCTATACATTGCCCATACCTATATTGTATTAGGTTCTTTAGACTTAAGTAATGGAGCTGGCAGTCGATTTGGACTTGATTACATCTTGCTGCTTATGTTATATGTTGCGAGGAGAGAAGAACGAACATTTCAATGGCTATGAGTGTATGTGGTGCCTTTGCCTGATAATACCCAAAGAGCATCCACCACTGCTACAACCGCCAAGTCATTTGCGATACGGCCAAAGTGAAATGCGCGGCGGTGGCGCTGGCGGTCGATACTATCCGCACTTCCGTACGCGACGCTCTTCGACTTCAGTTTCCCGTTTTATATATTTTGGTTTACAGTACACTCGAGAGAAGCCTACAAACAAATAACAAACACGTCTCTTTTTTATTCATCGTTACAAAATACATTCACTATTATAGATACATATAAGATAATCCAAGAACAGTTATATTTCTAAGTATCTGATACTATTTCATGCTATAAACAGTTCAGACTATACATATACTGGAAATCGAAATAACTATCGAAAATAATTGGAACTATGGACGATACTCATTATTACGTCCGATTATATGCAATTAATACAGTAAATATCTATTTTAAATTCGTTTAAAATAATGAATAATTACGCTTAAATGTTTAATCTAAAATGTCACATGAAATTTAAGTTTAATAAGTCAACGGAATACAAGATATTTTATCACGATGTTGAATTTTATTTTATTATTGGAATACTATAATATATGAAAAGTAACCAGACAGTAAATCGTTCAAATTTCTCTAACAGATATCACATTTCATTAGTCTAAATGTGCATTATTTATGATTATTTTAAGATGTATTTTTAGATAGTTTTAATTTAATTATAATGAGAAATATTTGATAAATAAATTGTTTCTATCGAAATGAAAGATCTTTTGATTGAATAAAGTCTATACAAATGTGTTAATGATTTTCTTTGATATTTCATTTTATTTCCGTGAACTCGTGGCCTCGCTCCTCGCCGTATACTGATTAATATTATTGTCCGTTCGAAACTAGGAAGGATGAGAAACTGATTCCTCTCTGCGTAATGGCGGCGGTAGATTGAAATCAGATAGTATTCCAAGGCACAGAGTAATAACGGAGCTCGATGCAGAGGGAGAATTAAAATCAGAGACGAATGGAGACGGTGAAACCGGATGGCCATTTTAGACGAAGCCAGTTGTAACGAAGATAATATTATGGACTCGCTCATGGTTGTTTTATTTTCTTCTAAAGTATTGAAAACCATTGTTTTTTATATACAAAATTTAAAAATACAACCTAACGATAGCAAAACTGTAAATTAATCATAAGTTTAACGTAACATAACATAACCATGGAAGGGTTGAAATTTAATCATAACCAAGCGGCTTTAAAAGTAAAATAAATGACTTTCGAATAGAGACTTAATGCAAAAATTCAAATTCTCAATCAACAAATTGAAAACCTTTTCGCATTGGTTGCCATAGTAGTAACATCAAATCCCAATCCGCTCATATTTAGCAATACACCAATATTCCACTCCCGGGATCCAGACAATATCACGTACAAATGCAAATGCCATTTCTGTTTTTCCAAATACATAACCGCTATGTCCTGAAAGCTTTTAACAGTAATATTATCCATGCAAACGTTTGTCAGGGTAATCATGATGATATATGTACATCATAGGCTACTGGCCGGTTTGCAAAATGGCTTATAATCATCTTTCTATTAAAAAAAAAGAACCATCTCGCACAACGGTTGAACTAGACAAGCGTGACGTTTTTGACCTCACTAGCCAACCAAAATGGCCAAATCAGAATTAAAAATGGACGCCACGTAATCAAGCGCCGGACTGGGCAACTGTGATTTATTTAATTCTCATTTCCTTCTTTCAACCTACAATGCGGTTGCAACAGCTTTTATCGCCGTGTAATAAATACAGAGATAATTGAGTGATACGAAGAGAAGAGGAGTTAGCTAACTCGAGCGTGTGTTACTGTACGTGTATGTGTGTGTTGGCATCGTCAAGAGCGGACGCACCGGCCACCAATCACAACCTCCGGCAGGAAGAGTGAAGCGGTCGACCTCGGACACGATTCTCTATTTGTGTGTGTTTGTGTGTGTGTTTGTGCATGTATATGGTCTGTGACCGTTTGCTGTGTGTTCCGTGGGTTTGTGTATAGGATGTGTAATCTGCAAATGTGTATCAGTATGTGTTTTTGTATCTATGTGTGTATCAGAGTTTGATCTATATGTGAATTTGTATTGCATCTAGGTATCTACATCTTTGGATATGTGTGCTGTAGGTGTATTTATCGATATTAATATTAGTAATATGTGTGTGTGTGTGTGTGCAACGCCAATTCACACCATATACCATATTCTTTTTCCTGCCATTATATAACAATTTAACATGTTCGTTTTTTAATGTATGTAATGTATATGTGTATTTATTTCAGTACTATTGTATATAAGCTGCTACTGAAATGATGAATACATGTTTTCTATACGTTTGCGTTGATATTTATTTTCGAAGTTTTGCATATGTATATAACTATACGTTTCACATCAAGAAAAGAGCGCTGTATGTGCCATAATGGCTATATCAGCTTCTGTATCTCTCCATACATGCTTCCACATCAGAGTATCAATGTGTGTGCAGATATTTCTATGTATGGATATGCATTGGCGGGCCCATTATCCATTGTTCAGGAATGAGGTTGTTGAAGCAACCTCCCAGCGCCAACACTCCTGAATGCTGAGTGTGTGAATTGGTGGAGGTACCGAGTAAGCGTGAGGAAGATTGTGCTCCATGTAACACACATACAGTCACAGAGACGCATGGCATTATACATGGACGAGGGAGCTCCTCTCGCACAGGGCAATAACATGCAAATATATGGAAAATAACCTATAGCATTACATAACACCACTTCATAGGTACGATTAGGGGGTGTAATGATGTCGCCGTCGGTCGCTCAGCACTGGATTAGTCAGTCTCCACGCTTCCCCAAGCTCGCTATTAGTTACGAATACGCTGCCGCCTTGTCCCATGATTCAATACCTGCAATTGCTGGCATAAAATCACTAAACGGCCCATCAGTTAATGGCTTACGTAAAACAATGGCTCGTATGCATATGGTCTATAAAACTTTATGACAAATTATAATCGGTCATACGATTGTTGATGTATTTCAATAGTTAAAATAACAATTATTATGCAACGCGTAGAATTGTTGTGGTTTATATGAGTAATAAAGCGACTAGACGTGATGCAGGACATGTTTTACAAATTTATTGTTGTTACCAGACATATATAATATGCAAATAGATGCTTTAAAGTTTTAGTTTTAATGTTCATTGCTTAACAGATCTATCAAAGTATAGCATAGGCAGTCAATATAAAAATAGCAACCTGTTATTGAATATATGTAAATATATAAAATGTTACCAAAAAATTTGTTCTTAGCTTCTTAATAATAATTAAAAAAATTTCCTACAAAATAGGTTGGTCATGTGAAATAATATTAATATTTTATGATTCGTCTGGAATCATGTTTTATTGAGCCGCCAATAAAATTCGTTGCTTCTTAATTACGAAATAGAATTAATTTATAAAGTATGCTTCCATTTATTTCTATTTAAAATTAAAATCATAAAACTGAAATTTCTAAGTACAAGTACGTCGCTTAAATTCAGTATACAAACCTAATATTTTGTGGCCAAGAAATATTATTAAAGCGAAAATGCATTGTTTAATATTTAGAAGCTTTATGAAATGAGGGAAAATTCAGACTGTTATAAAACCGGGCATTGTAATGCAAAATTTCATATAACTATTTCCAACATACATAGACTAAAATAAACATTCCTTAGTCTAACATAATCCTAGCAAGGCGTAGCGAGCGGATCTGGTCGTAGCGTTTCGGAATAGGATGTTCTCGTGGGAGTTCAGCAGTCCATGAACTGTGCCCATGCATGTCGGACCACATTTATCAATACTAAAATAAGTAGGTTCGTCTCGTTATAAACTAATAACGGTGGGCCGAGGGAACAACGCCGACACGAGCAGCGGCAAAGGTTTATACACCAATGGCTGCTTGGGAAAGAGTTAGCATCAGAGTCTACGCTCCCTCGGGTAAATAAGTTTCACTCGTGGCAACTTTAATATTCTTACATTTCCATAAACACATATTTTGTATGGGTACAGTCGCTTTCAAAAGATATTAAAAAAAGACTAACGACTACATTCAACATTAAAGCGAATAAATTCACTTTTCAATACTTTTTTCCAACGCAAACATCATTTAGCAAGAAAGCACTCCATTCACTTTACTGTTCATTTTAAAGTTCCGAAACACTATTTTATTTAGGCAACACCACTATTATAAATTGCAATCAAACAAAGGGATGAATATTATATCAATGCTACATATACTATCGTATCCGTTAAAAATGACAAATTATAATTGTTTTTTGTTTCCTAAATGCTTAATTTTTCATCTCATCTACCGTAAATTTCAGATTGATTAGTTTTAAATTTTCGTTTTATATTCATATTTACGTATTTGCAAAATAGATTTTTTTCATTTTAATTTTGTATTCAAAACTATCAAAATATACGATTTGTGATAGGTATTATGTTAAATAATTATTCGTTGATGAAGAACATATCGCCTGATTTTGCACAAACTTAAAGTCATTATAAACTAGGAATAAATAGTTATATTTGATAAATGATTAATACGTACATCAGATTGTACAGGATGTACTATGTATTCGAATTTCATTAAAATCTACAATTTCCTTGCTGCTAATATAATTCGTTCTGGCCGTATTAAAGTTTAGCTTATTTCAATTTCCAGTACCGCCAGACATCCTGGATTATCCAACCAGCACCGATATGGTCGTCCGTGAAGGATCAAACGTAACATTAAGGTGCGCAGCGACCGGATCCCCAGAGCCAAGCATCACGTGGCGCCGGGAAGGAGGTGAAACCATTCCGCTGGGAAACGGTCAAGAAGGTAAGCAAGCGGCTAGCCAAAGAGCTCCAATCGCTTTGTATCAAATTGAAAAGCAAAAACACTCTCAATAAATTTAGATTGACAAGTAGCTGCACTCTCCTTTAAAGAGCCAGTGTTGATTTATGATTATGAAAAACTTAAGAATCCAGACTAGATTCAATATGCCGTTAAATAGTAACCAATTCAGTTGGAAAACCTTATATTTTACTACACAATCGTAAAACTATACTTTTAAAATATGTCAACATATGATGTGAAGCCTAAAGCCATTTTTGCAATGATTATAAAATGCAATATAAAGTAAATTCTTTTTAAATATGCTTTTATTTATAAATGAAATATAAATGTATTCAAGTTTTAGTTAAAGTTTCCAACGTTCAGCAAGTCTTACTAGATATATTTTGTATCTTGTTGAAATAGTATATATTACATAAAAAATTGTTGGTTGATGTAGCAAGTTTGTATAATAAAAAATTAAAGTCTCAATTGGAACGCGTAGCGTCATGTCAGCCTTGAGTATGCAATAAAATGTCAACGGCTCATACCCAACAAAGTTTTATTCATGCGACGGAAACAGCAAATAAAATATGGGTTGTCGTCTTCCCTATAAACCAACTTGTATAATATAGTTGGCTATACAGACAATTGAGCAAAATTGCGTTGTTTGTTGTTTATATTTGGTCAATCATGTGTGTGAGGCTTCTTTCGCCCAGTCACTCACAACTTGGAATTGATTAAATCGCTAGAAAGGGGGATTCTATGACGGGAACGCTGTTCCCCGCCGAATTGGGCATGCGTAAACCGTAAATGATATGTTGGGGGAATTTATGAGTGTGGTGTACGTTCTGTATATATTCACTCATCCATCTCACACTCATGTACAGTATCGCACATTCATTTTCAACATTCTGTATTCATTATTTTTAATCTAGATGTTCTCGAAAATATATTTTTCAGAAGTAGTTATTTTTTACAAATTAGTAACATGAATTTATATTTTATCTTTTTTGTTTTTGATACAAATACAACACACATATCAAAATATATTTTGTTTAGAGTAATTTCGTTTGGAATTTATTATAACGAAAAATAACAACTAAATAATATACTACTGTCATTAATTTTGATAATAATGTAAAGTTGACAATCTTTCGCCATTCATTACATATTTCTTTCGCTTCATTTGAATTCTATTCTATTAGCTTTAAAATTAATATAATGCCGAATCACTATAGAAATTCCTATCGATGAATCACCAAATGAAAAATTTCGCTCAAACAATATTCTACGTGAATCCAACATATGATACATCGCGAGAAATATTTTAAAATAGATATACATATGTACAAATATGTTTGTCCAGATATCAGCAATTTATATATTTATATGTTTATGTACCTATCACTTTTCTAAATATAAATATATTAGCCATTAGCATACAAGTCTCTGCGTGTAAGTTTAGGAATTATTAATACATGAATTAATATATGCTTAATAACTTGGCTATGCATAATTCATTGCTAACTCTGATGCTCACAGATGTTGGAAGTGGTGCGTTGAATCTATAAGAAAAAAAAGTTACTATAAAAAGTAAAGCAATTTCCCAACTACACATTCACTTAAACAGAACGCATTATCTTTTTATTATTCTGCACCCTCGAAGTGGTCTTAATCGACACGTATCCGGCCATTTGGTCAATATAGTTTGGAATGTATACCCAAGATTTTATTTATTTTGCAGTGACCACTATTGAGGGGCCCGTGTTCAACATCACGAGAGTGAACCGACTACACATGGGTCCTTACTTATGCATAGCTTCCAACGGGGTCCCACCATCGGTTAGCAAACGGATCATGCTCATCGTGCACTGTAAGTACTAAGAAATATATAAGAATCTGCTCCTAAATGTCACATACATTATTAAAAAGGCTTCTGTAACAGTGGTTTTTTATTAATTCATCCGATAAAATAGTATTTTTCAGTAGCAGATATTTACATCACCCAGCACTGTAACAAACATTGAATTGATCATACGTTATTATAATATTTGAATATATTATAAATCCTATTTGAAGAGTTTTGTTAGAATATTTTGAATATATTTTTTATTATAGTCCCCCCAATGATTTGGATCCAAAACCAGTTGGTAGGCGCCTATGAAGGGCAACAGATGACCCTTGAATGTCACTCGGAAGCATACCCAAAATCCATCAACTACTGGACGAGAGAAAAAGGCGAAATTGTTCCACAAAGTAAGTTGCAACAAACTCGTCAACAATCCGCCGTGATCGCGTGTGACTTTTAGGTCATTCGGAGTCTAAAGCCTTTACAGTCGCAAAGTCAAACTTTAATTGTATACCGTATTCGAACTCGTTTCAAAACTATTAAAATCCTTGCCTTTGAATTGATGGCTGATTACGTCGATTCACGACACTTGTCGTGTTTTTAGCATTTTGTAATCCACTGTTTTTATTTTATTCGTTAAATATTCACAGACGGAGTAAAGAGGCGATTTCACGTTGGGTTTTCAACACAAAATAAAAGTAGGATTAAACGATGTTTTGTATATTTTATTCCTTTGTAAACTCGCTAACAAAGTCTAACTTTAATATACCAACTCATGATATATACTTATATTAAAAATCATTATATTCTACGTCCCTTAGTAAATCTTGTGTGATATTATACGTTTAAGCTTAAATACTAATTATTTTCATATTAAAGAAAATTAATTATTTGCTTCAATTGACTACAGTGGAAAGGTTTATTTGTTGAAACAAAATATTTCTTAGCATATTTGTTTTAATTTTAAATTAGGTGGAAAGTATGAGCCTGTCCTGTTAGACAACGCATATAAGGTGCACATGAAACTAACTATCAAAACCGTCACACCTTCAGATTTCGGTTCCTACAAATGCGTGTCAAAGAATTCGCTCGGCGACACAGACGGAAGCATCAAACTTTATCGTGAGTGGCAACAATGGAACCTTTAAAAATTACATAATCGCCCAGATATCGTGACTATTGTTCTTGTTATTGTTTCCAGCCATACCTAAACCGTCACTGTCTCGCAAGGCTGCTGCTGGTGACAAAACCAATAGGAAAGGTAATTATTTTTATAAAAGATTTTGCTATAGCTCTCTTATAAATAACAGTTAAGCATATAGACGCCTGCGTAAGAGGCACTCATAAATCAAAAAATTTCGAAAAACATGTTTTCTTAAATAATGGTAACATTAACCAAGCATGCTACGATTCCTGCTTTCTCACCCTCCATATCAATCTTTGAGAAAATTAAAATATTCTTATTTTTATATATTTAATTTACGTATAACAATTTATAAAACTTTGTCAAGAAATAAATAATTTTAAATAACAATAGTTAGTCTAATCAGGACTATGTATGTATATGCAGAGCATGATTATTTTAATAATGCTTTCGAGTAATTAAAAATTCTTTTTGCGCGACCTTAAGGATGCCGGTGTTTCTGTGTATTAAGTTGAGATGTTTGCCTGAGAAAAACATCAAAAACAGTTGTTATGAATTGTGAATGATGGATGGAATGAGTTAGGTGCATGACGTGAACTGCAGCTGACTGACGATGCTGTAATAGGTAGGTGAAATGCCGTGACTTGTCGCTATTACAAATGTATATCATATAAACCACTATATAAAGTCAACTCAGATGAAAATAAAAGTACGCGAGACATAATTTAAAGTTCGTAATTTCGTTGGGCTATAAATAAAAAATACATGTCCCGCAATTAATGGGCTTAGAGTCTCGGTTGGTGCTAGCTCGTGTTATCATTGTGTAGAGAACAATAAAAACGTCTGCAATATGTCAGCACAGAGATTAATTTAAATTTCTACAATTTAGAAACTTTAAGAAATATGATTTCAGTCGTAGCCTCACGCAGATGGGTAATGAATTAAAACTGCAATTAGTACCAAACAGTAAGGTTATAAAACACCTTGTTTTACAATCGCGTTGCCTTGGCACGCGCCCGTCATATAAATGGCGTCCGTCATCATCTTGTTATGACCCATCCCCGGTCGCAGTTTGATTAATGGGGACCATGTCAAGTGGCGTCTGCGGGAGGGCCGGTCGCTGTGACGGCTTGAGTGTTTCCCACGACGCGAGAATCACCGTTTAAACTTTTTAACATGCACGACTGCATGCAACAAAACAATTTGTTTCACTTACTAACACCGCCAAAACCCGCACAGATTCACTCATTTTCGCGACGTTAACATTATTTATAACATCGTTGTATTACAGTTCGCTGGAATGAGAAACACGAGTATTACATAATACTACTACAGCATCTGTTACTTTGAAATTAATGCATGTATACCGATGACTGATTATCCAAGTTAGACATTCTTTTTCTTTAGTGTCATAAGCGCAATAAACAATTTTTCTTTTTTTGTTTAAATTAAATTTTGCTTCCCCGTTACAGAATGAACCAACAGTTAGAATACATATTTCATAAATTATGGTTTCTGCATAAACAAAAATATTTTACAACACACTGATTTCTAACAGTTCCCGATTGTTCCTGTATTCTGACTCCATAGGATCGCTACAATACCATGTCCACATTTTTAAAAACCATTGCTTATTTTGAACCATTATTTAATCAAATACCATAAATAGTATATGTGCTATGCTTAATACTATTTATTTTCAATTATTCCAGGATTTTTAAAATTTTGAAAATTGCATAGACCAGTAGCATCAGCTTTGTATTTACATATAGACTTAGAAAATCCGTTTATAAATTAAGTATCGAACTTCGAACTTACTTTCCAATTCCAGGAAAATTATTGGAATTAAACCTTTTAATACCAAAAATTAATCTAAATGCTCTTATTAATACGTATATGTTCACTGCTAGTTTGGTAATAGTAATGGAACTAAACCGGTTTGTTAAACCGATATTTGCAAACTGGTTTATTCAGTGTCAATATAAACCGGTTTTCTATGAGTCACTCCAATCACGTCTGTATATGTTTCCATAGATTGATATATGTTTTAACATGTTCTATATGTAGAAGCAGGAAATAGCTAATCAATATATCACACTTTGCAGATCTATCAAACGTAACTTTTATGTTTGCAGGTAAATTGAGAAAACATCCGTATTCAAACGATATAGACGATGCGCCAGGTGAGCTTGATATTTCAAAGCAAAGAGGTAATAATTCATTGCAAAATATGAAATATTTATGAACTACTTACAGCCAGACGTTTCAGTTTTACTAAAAGGCTCGGTTAATTATGCATTGCTCTTCAGATGTGCTTATTATTATCGTTTGCAATAATTTCTAATGTTGTTTTGTCAATACCTAGAAACAAGGTTTATTTCTTTTGTGTTATACATTTACATACTATGAATATAAGCTTCGCCAAAGCTAAATTCATACTTGGCGTAGGTACACAAATATAAATTTCATTATCTTTGATGAAATTTACGTTTGAAACTATTTAATGTAAACAATTATAAATACGAAGCATCTACCCCCATTGAATTAAGGTTCGGATGTGCTTTGCATTTTTTTAAATATATTCTAAATTAGTTCATTATGCAAAATCTTTGCATCGGTTACGTGGCAGAAGAAATACACAAGTTAAGACTTGGTCTAGAAAATATATATACCTACATATATTTTTTTTATTTTCGGACTACAATCATTTTGCTTCCCGGTTACTAAAGCACCTTTTTAAGTTAGTCATTCTGTCTCGGGTGAAGATACTTTAATGTTCTTAAATCTACACATTCACAAAAAAACCTAGTGTAAGCAGAAAATTTAAAATATAGACATATATATTTCGTATAAAAAATTATAATGAAATGACTATTTGAACGAATGTGCAATTATGACCCATTTACTGTTTATGCAGCATGATTAATTCTTGAAAGTACGAAAGGATGAAATTACATTATTTACTATAATTTAAATTTATTTACTCGCATTAATTTAATTACAAATTGTTTATTAACATTTAGTATAATATTGGTTAAATTAATAGAGATCGGTAATTGTCTGTATGCGAATTAGAGATATTTCGAAATTCTAAATATTTAATCTGAATGATTGAGAAACAAAAACATAGATATTCCATACGACTTATGAACCTATATGTACATATATGTATATATCGGAAATATGTAATATGGTTTTATATGCAGCACGTATCGTAACAGGTGCTTCAACGTTTGCGTGTAAATATTTGCGTAGATATGAAGCTGAGGGATCAGCAATCGGACTCGTTGTCTCTGGAGGACGATGAATACTATAACAGTGGATGTACACAACGGCTTGCCTTTGTGACAACACTAGGCGCGCTGGTGTTCACCGCGCTTGCGTCAATGTAAACGAGCGACGCTGAAAACACACTACAAACCTACTTTTTATACACATTGGCCAACATATCAGGCCGCAAACTTTTTTCTGTGCCGCGCTAAAGAAAATAAACTAAACGTAAATATTGTGTGCAATTGTATTGGTGACGGTCTACTTTCAAAGCCTGCCGTTGAACTATTTTTGTATGCTTCCGAATAAACGTTGATATTACAGATAGTATATTACGTCAGTAAAGCTGTTATTTATGAGTTTATTTTGGAAATACATATTTTCAATTCTAATATCACAGAATGGCGTGCCCTATAAAAACTATACTAACTCACACTGGTGTAAACTTTTGAATAAAATTGAATACTATTATATTCGTACACATTCATGTATACTGTATATTCATTGTTAATAAGAAAGCCTGAACTTTTGTTGCAAAATAAATATTTACACTGTAAAAATTGTTTGTATTTTTACATAATTATCATTGTAGAATTGTTAAATTCATGCAATTTGTGAAAATACTAATCAATGCAAATTATGTAAAATTACAAGTTACGTATTTATATTGGTTGAAAATTAAATATTATGAAACGCGAATTTTAAAATAATTTCCACAAATTGTACAAATATACAATACATATCCTCATATCGTAAATAACAGCTTTGCATAAAATGTAGTTTAAAACAGTAGACATCCCTAATAATAAGAAACCTTCATCTTCTTTAAATCCTTGATGCAGTATGTCTAGTCCTTAAGCAATAATAGTTCCTTTCATATATACTATAGGATCATAAGAATATTCCAATATATTTCATTATCATTCCAATTTATTTTACTATTATAGCAAGAAGGATGAACTTCAGTTTTCAGTTCGTATAATTTAGCAATTGCTTATGCTTGTACTAAAAAATTGACATTCCATTTCTAGTTTTGAAGTTCATCCTTGTAGATGCTAACATTAGGTATATATTTGAGCATATTTTGATAATTTGCCAAATTTATAATATAATTTAAATAAGTACGTATTTTAAGCATATATGTACTAAAATCTAATTAGCACACTGGTTGAAAAACATAAAAGGCATAATAATGTCTTTTCAACCTCTGTGCTAGTTAACAGCAAATATTGTTCCAAAATAAATGTTTATTAAAACATAAAAATATTTATAGAAAACATTTATTTTGGCTCATTATTTGTGGATTGGGTAAGTTAATTAAATGTCCTAATTTTGTATATATTTTGAAAATAAAGAAATAAATGTAGAAATCTGTTTTTGTAAAATACTATAAGCATTGTTTATGTATGAACTTTTATTATTAACAAATAATTATTTATTTATTTTGAATTTTATTTCAGCAATTAATAATCGTTTCAAATAAGTAAGGTAAGTTTGCATCATTTAAATTTATTTTTAATTAAATAAACAAAGACGAGCATAAATACTAATGGCATATACATTTTTATGTGTCATATTTATATAGTTTATGTCCTACGAGTAGAATAAAGCTATTAAATTTCAATATATAAATCTATTGTAAATGTAAGCATATAATTATGGTTAAATATTAAAATAGTAATTGAAGTCTTGTTACTCGACTCATATAATTAAAAATGTCGCATTGGCGTACTTAAAAATTGAAATATCGATTTTGATATTAGTTGAATTGATAACTCGAAACAATAATTGTGAACGAAACTTATATTTGTATTTAAATAAATCTTTTTTATTCTGTTTGAAATGTAAATAAATTTCTAAAGCCATTATACTGGTATACCAGTATATTATTGGCTAATTTTTATATTTACTGCAATGGCGAATATAAACAATATTTAATTTATTTAAATTTTCCTTTTTTTCCAAATAAATATTGTATATTACTAAAATAATATTTCTGGGCTGTAATAATCACTCCGCGCTTTACATATATTCCAATCCGACTAAATAAAAGTGGCCGTATTTGTAAAGATTGTAAACGAACATTTAATAAATGAAAGTTATGTTAAAACGTAAGCTTTTATCTCAAGATGATAAATACTAGTGAAAGTTATTTCAAATACGGTCTTATTTCTGTCAGTTATGAAGGATAATTTGGATTTCATTCTCGTGGTTGGCTGTCACAAAATGGTAAAATGCAACTCAGTTTCCCGAACGACTACCAATTTGTTTCTTTAATTATTCCTCGCACTGTGGCAGAGACAAATGGCAGAATGAATTGCGATGAATAAAGGCCGACAAGTTTTTGAAAGTACAAGATGAACGGAATAAGCCAGAAGTAATCAGCCAACAAACAGGAATATCTCATTATTTTGTCGTAATCGATTTCGCTTTTGTTGTACGTAGTACAAACAAATTGCACTTTTGCACAAAGGTGCGCAGAAGTATGTTAATTATAATTACCAATTTGAGACCTCATAAACATTCAATTTAGATAATGTTTTGTAGTTATTAAATGAATTAAAATTTCAAAAGTATATAAATAGACCCATGTAAAAAATCAATTTTCTATATGAGTTTCTTATTCTGATATTTACTTTGAACTATGTAGTATTTTGGCCACATCAAATATTAAATGACTTCTAGTCATGTTCATATATGAAAAACAGTATCCAATATAGCACTTTTCATCAGTCAATATGTAACAATTTGGCAAGAGTGTTACTGTACTAATGAAAAATAAATCAAAAGGATTTCTATGATTAAACAGCTTTTAATCATAAATACTCAACAACCAGAGCCATTGAAAAATGTATAAATATATGGTTATTGTAATTTTAAATATTTTTGGTCTAATTTTGGTAAATTTAAACAATATTATAATGCATTACTAATTCTTTTTTTTATTGCTAAGTACTACAAACATATTATTAGTACCTAAAGAACTTAAAATTTAAATAATATATTAGTCATCGTGTCTAGTAGTCCATTTAGTTATAAGATCGACAAGAAAACGGAATGAATATATGGAAAAAGTTTGAAAGAAAATGAAGATTCACGAAACAATCTGCCAACCAGCCAATATTGCCTTTTATGTCTTCGTACGTGATTTGCTTGAATGCGTTTGGTTCGGCGTATTCGTGTCGCAGCCGCCAAACCATTGCACCGCAATACAATAAACCTATTTGTATGTAAAGGTAGAAAACAACAGATACATGATCCAGCTTCTCATTCCACGAATAACCCAATTAGAACGCGTGGCACGTTCGGTCCGAAGGCGAGGGTTCCGGATAAACTAAACTGATCGACAAAGCGGAAAACGATCAAGGACCAACTTCATGTTTATACACTTGCCCGGATGTTGGCCCGCTGTGTCGCTGCCATCAACCGTGAACGTAATTGTGTCTCCGCACTCTTACGATTTTATCGGTACGTCTTTCATTGGAAAATAAATTACAAGAATAATTTATCAAATGAAATGTATCAAACTATTCAAAAAAATCAATTATAATTTATTTTAATTTTATACTATAGAAATAATTATTACTTGTAATGAATTACAAACTGAACAAACTCAAAATCACTAATCTAATTAAATTATAGCATTTCACACATTATTTATAACATAAAACACAATATTTACCCTGTAATTGCCTGGAAATAAATTAATTAACAATTGCACATTATAATCAAAAATTTTAAATTGTTATATTGGTACATTCTCGTGTCACTTGCAGCGCTTCTGGTTATCTGATATCGTATTCATCAACTGGAGGAATTAAATGCGGTTTACCAAATGAAATTCTATTTTCAAAAGCAAATACGATTCGTAATTTGTTGACAATTTCGCGTGTGCCAAAAACATGTGAATCTGTTCAAGACATTTGATGAAATTAATGGATCTTGCAAACGTCCGATGTACTCTTGTTTCTTTTTACTCAAATAATAAATTAATAGCGACTTAAATTTAAATTGAATTTACAAAAAATAAATAATAAATTAGTTTACTCACCAAAACCTCGCAACGCACAAATAAATTTAATTTAAATTTATAAAATGTATTCAATCATTTGAAATGCTCATAGTTTATTTAATTAAATGAGCAATTATTATGTATTTACTAGTTGCATTTAAAACAGCAATGCAATTTATAATAAATTGTGTAAATATATTTGAACTCATCAAAATATTTATTGAAAAATAAACGATCAATATTGAATATGTACATTTAATTACATTATTTCAAATTCAAAAAAGAATTTATATACAATATCTTTTTCATATTCTCATATACATACATTCTAAATTTATGTTTACATTATTACTATATTACAATACATACTTATCTAATAAGAAATTAATTTACAAAATCTTAACGAATAATCGATCATTGTTATGACGTACATATTTTACAAAAATTGACATTAGATACAAATATTTTTAATTAAATTGTTACTACAGATTTATCATTAACAAAACAAACATTATTTATTTAATACATAAAAAACAACTACACAAGAAGTATTATATTTAATTAAAAAACACAATTTATTGATTAACTAATATTCGCATTACATGAAACATGAAAAGTCAATCAAATTGTAAATTTTGATTAAACATGAAATATAATCTGCATTATTTAATTTTCAAATTTAAATCATTTATAAATATGTAAAAACAAATGACCGCGATATAATAAAAATCAGATTTCATATTTCTATCACTTTTACAATGATATATAAATTAAAATAACTCGTAACTTCGACGAACGGCTAATTTTTGTACTAATTTGTCTTTACCAAAATAACAATCACGTTATGGTAATGCGTTCATTCTGTTTGTTGTATACATTTCCATAGCAACAATGTCATCTTTGTAAGGAATAACTAGTAAAGACTTTTGTCCTTGCAAGGAGAAATTTTAATTACATTTCAATTATAAATAATTAAGGATGCTCTATAACTTTTTTATGTTTAATTTTCTAATTAATAACTTCTTATCAACAGATAACTTGGTATTAATAAATATGCAAGAAATAATATCAATTTTAGCGACTATCGCAGACAATTATTGAAATAACTATCTTATTTTAACTATCACTAAAATAAGCGATACAGTTACAGAATGTCCCAATTATATTATATTTGAATTGCTTTTCATATTAATGACATTAGTTCTTATGTCTCGCATTTTTTAACGAATCAATTTTATTATTTATGTATTGCCTTTCTCAATTATTTATAGTAATATTTACCATAGAAAAAGACATCATTGAAATAAAAATTCTGCATAGATTATTTGTTTTATTTATGATTAATGTACAATAATAATAATTTTTGCTTTAAGAAAATACGTTTTTTCGTCATAATTTCCAAATAAATGAAATTAAATTTAAACAATTTCTCCTCAATAATTACATATACAATTTGTTTATTTACCGTTTTAATTTATAATATTACATTCATGATAATCTAGAGATGAAAAACTGCTTTATTTGTTAATCATTTTTTATTTACACTGATGAAAATTGATGATATTTTGCATTGAATATTATGGAAAAATTATAGTTAAAAGTAATGTAAATTGTAATTACCATAATATTTAGTGCGAAATTCCACCAATTTTAACAGTGTAGTTTTGGAGAAAATTATGACGAAATATCAATTTTCTATATATTTTATTACGCAATGTAAACATTTTAATGTGCTTTAAACATACACGTAAAATTGGAAGTAATTTGTTTCATATGATACGAAAAATAGTTTAAAAGAAAATCAGGATAATTTATTTAAAATTATATTATAATATCAGAAACTTTTATGTTGTGTTCGACGAAAAAAAAAATGATAGGAAAATAAAGAAGCAGAGATACCAGCTTAACAGAGCGTACAAAAAATAGCATAGATACCGTGGTTTTTAAAAGTTCCGCGGGCATATGGTCGACATCAGCAGGTTAAGAATAAATAATGAGGGGAACAGCGAAAGCGTTGAATGCGATGGATTTGCGAACGATGACAGATAATCATCGGTTTTCTCCGACGTTTCTTTGCTACTGTCACTAGGGTTATTCCGGACGTGGAAATCTGCCAACAAGAACCATACACTGTCATTTGTCAACGATATATTATAACTTCAAAAATGTTAGATGTCATTATGGGGCGTAAGATAAAGTTTTAGTTTTAAAAAAATGTGGATTGTATAAACTTTTACGAATTAATCAATTGTTTCAAACTTAAACAAAATATTACGGGTGAATAATGTCTTCGTTTCGTATTGACAAAGAATTCTGCTAGAATCAAACTTCTTAAAAAATAATGCAATTCACAAAAATAAAAAAAAACATGTTAGATATTTTGGTTGAAAACTTCGATATACTCACTGGGACGTATCATAATAGTGTGATCGATATATAAAACCCGAAAGCATGTTTGTTATGCGGATACTTAACATCCGACGAGACTAGGCGATAATCTGATAATCGTTTCTGTAAGGTATAATATATTTTATATTCGATTTTTTTTTGTTTTTATGAAAATGAAGTTATTCGCGAGATAGTAAAGTTATTTTCAAGGTATATCCTCATATGAATATGTGAGTATGTATGGGGGAGATTAAGGTAAATTGGCAATCCCAGTGCGACTCTTTATTATGAAAAGGTTTGCGCATTTTGTGCCTTGTTAAACGGGCAATTTATCATCGATTTAATAATCATGGCCCATTTAAGAAGGTGCTAGAGAATCATAGTGTGTCTTACCCCGGTCCTTCGACAGATCCTGGTTTAATATTTCATTAATAATGTCTGGCTTGGGAGCGGACTGCCGGTGTTCTTTCTGTCGATCTCTCAGTTTTTTATCTGCAATTTAAAACAGTCAACCCATATCAGATTTCCTGCTAAATTATTCATAGAAGAGGCGGAGAATGTTGATCCTTCTCCGCACTCAGAAAAGCCGACGCATTGTAAATACTTACCTCGCGTCTTGTCCGGGTATTGAGGACTCGTCGTCTGGATTGTGGTAATCATTGGCCTTATTGTGGATGGATATGGAATTTCTGCATACAAAATTAAATATGATTTTTCTTTTAACATTTTAACAACAATTACTATTTAGGACATATAATCTAGAATCTGCAGTAAACACTATCTTAAAGCACGTAAACAAACATTTCTATCGTCAAACGCTTGACTGAACCTTAAAATCGCTTTATACCATTCAAAACATCCCACTTACACTTTGTCTTTTTTTGAGAGTGGTTTCTATTTCTAGTACATACGTATATAAAATTTCTTTAGCTCGTATTCCTACTTTCGTCGTTTAAAGTATTATAAAAAAAAACGTAAGATAGTTCATTCACTGGCAGCAAGTATCAAGTAGTCACAATTAGAGTGCTTTAATTCCCAGCATTTGCGACGGTTTCTTTACTGACCAAACTCTTACGTTTGGAATTACTTTAATATTTTAAGACCAAAGCCAAGTCTAATTTTCATCTCCCATTAGTTATACATAAATTGCACACCCAGAATAATCGTTGAGAATTGCGCCAGTTGAAGAAAATTTCCGATGCAACAAAAATATCTTCTATTATTTGCTAGATGCAAATTTAATGAATATAGAATATATTCATGGGTTCTCGGGTAGAGCATCAATAATATCAAATCTGACTTGTATTCATACTTTTTTTCAGTGTAAATAATTCTTAACGTAATTTTCGTTCGTGTTCTTTTGAAAAGTTAATGCATTTAGCAACGATCCTCTTTGGCTACGAGGCGAAATAAATGCTAAAATATGACGTGCTTTGGAAAGCAAAAGTTTTCGGTTCTTTCACGTGTCTGTAGGTGGCCCTCACGGAATTCGAATGCGATTCCAGTTCCAGCAGCAAACGAAAACGCCTTTGTGGGAACGTGTAAAACTGGAATCTGTAAATGACAGCGGATCGTCCATCATTTTTCCACCGTTTCGTTGCCGCGGCATTGGCCGTGATACTTGCGTTGACGTTGTCGGATTCGCACTCGTCTTTTGTGAAGTCTATGCGCGTGTGTGTGTGTGTGTGCCTTTAACGTCACGGACCAGGCACCGCTTTGCAGTCAGGCAGAGCGGCACATCACACACGAACACAAATCAAATTCGTCTAAACATATGTAAACACCTAAGCGATTGATTATTGCTTTTTCAACAGAGATATATGCGTGCATTTATCTCTACGAAGGCAGAAATCCCAATATTGCAGAGTTATAAATATAAACATCAACATTTACGCTGTAGAAAAATACTGCTGCAATTATTTTATTTTATTCGTATATAAAGTTATAAGAACAAAGAATAATTTCAAAAAATACTTTTGTAAAGGAATTTATTAATTACGTACTAATTTTAATTTTCTATATGCAATTCCTTATACCTTCAACATATACAAATATAATCCTCTTTGGACCCAAAAGTGACATTAAACAATATAATTTAAAAAAAAGTTGTTAGTATAAAATGATGAAATAAACAAAATAATCACGAAAACTAGGTAGCCCAGTGGTACAGTTATCGATTATCATTTTTTATTTTAGAACATGTTGCAATATTGTCCGTATATTCATTCTATAAGCCTGCAATTTTATTCAGTCAAAAAATAAAACTCCCTCGAGTTTTAAAGGTTGTATATTGCTCCATGGTCAGATGCCGAAATTAAGCGCTATACCTCTCGCAGTTTGAACATAAATGTATAAAAACAATAGAATCTACAATCACTTAAATTAAAAAAAAAACACTGAAACTGTGGCCAGGATCGTTGAAGAAAATATGGAATAATTGCGCATTTGAGCAGCAACGAATAATTAATGCCAAAAATATATAATTCTGTGAATGTTAAGTACTGTTGATAAAAAAATGTCTCGCAATTTGATTCATTTATTTTCAGTAAAAATCAAAAAGTTGCATGTTTTCTTGTGTGCCGCTACTCAAAAGACCTGTAGTATCGTTTACCCTAAGTACTTGGATGGCATAATACTCCAACAAGTAGTAAAGAACAGCCCTGTTGACTTGTCGTCGTATACTATTCATCGTGAGACGCTTGAACTTGTACTTCCTTCCTTTTTAAATTTGTTCGCCGTTGAAAAATCCTATACATTTGCACAACACCGGAAAAAGACGCTGTTACATCGTCTCGCTGCGGTGGACGTTCACCGGCGCTTTTATCAAAACAGGTAATCCACCGTTTCGAAAATAGATATCCGTAAAAGTTCCCTGCCTCTCCGGATACCCTTATTGATTTTAATTACTGAATACATCTTTCTCTTGTATGCCTGTGGCAAATTGCTGCCTTTAATATCTTTTCAATTTTCCAATTGGAAACGTATTTAGTTTGTTTGATGAATGTCATAAATTTCATTTCGAAGACGATATATTTCTTTCGTTCTTTTTCTAATTATTGGTCTTATAAGTTGATTAATTTTGTCCACAGGAAATAATTTTTATTTCGAAGTTTTTTTCTTTATCGTTAGTAATAAATGTTTCGGAAAATAATTAAAATTTCTTCGATAATAATTCATTTTAAACTGGAAATTAAAAATGAAACATTCCAAAATTTCTACACATGCTTAATAATACATTTTTTTGAGGAAAAATTTCTTAAATAATAACAAGATATTTTCCCCATAAATTACATTCCCCTACCTTCAAGCGTCGGTATTTTAACAGTTAAATGTTAAAAAAGAAAAAGTTATAACTAGCCCTTCATTGAAAGTTACTTTGAAGTGTCATATAACATTTTTAAGTGCAAAATAATTTTTGCTATTCTTTCTTGTCAATGGCTTGCTATGTGAGTGAAAATAGTACTATATAAAAAAGTATTTATTGATACTTAAACCTCAAGACTATTTTGAACGTTCTTGTTCCCTCAGCTAGAAATCATGAGTTAAAGTTACCTGGGTAACTACAATTCGTGTTACTTTAACTCTAAATGGAAAATAACTATCATAAAATATTTATAGATAAAATATATAACGTGAATGGAAGGCTAATAAAAGAAGAAATTTGAAAAAGTTTTGTATAAATTTCATGAAAGTTAATACACATGGGCAATATGAAGAAAGTTTAGTGTGGAACAAACACTAAATAAACCAACTTACGATATAGTTTGATGCTTCCGTCGGTGTCCCCAAGCGAATTCTTCGACACACATTTGTAGGTGCCAAAGTCAGTCGGACCGACTGCTTTTATTGTTAATTTCATGTGCACTTTATAAGCATTATTAAGCATCATTGGCTCATACTTTGCACCTGCAACAATAAAACAAATCATTATTAAAGCAAAAAATTGCACTTCATATATATCAGAATATATTCATTATTTTGTTCTTCTTCCTACTCATATCTCCCCAAGTGGGAGAACACTTCCTTTAATGACAATATATTGTTAAGATGCATTCATTTTAATAACAAATAGCTATGATTTATTTCCCCTACCGGAAGTAGAGAAGTGTGCGTCCCCTCTATAATAACATTTGATATGCGTGGTCCCTCCTACTAGTTCACATGTAAAATAGTCTATGGGCCTTGATAAGCATCACTATATACACAGACAAATCGAAATGTGTTTTGGGGGGCTACAAGCAATTTTGTACAACAACGTCTACAAGTAAACGGAATATATTGTACCATATTATCAGAATGAAGCATGTGAAATATATTCACAAAATAACACTACTTCTTTGTATCATTAATAGAAATAAAAGATAAACATTTTTACCATACAGAAAGAATTAATCAAATCCTTGATAAAATTTCTGGTGAAATATCCGAACTCTACTTGAAATTACAATGGCACATAAATTATATAAAATAAACCACTTAGTTTTGATGTAGTTATTTAGGCTACTCGCGCATTAATTCAATTAGTCGGGTCGGTTGCGTATTATATTACTGTAAACCTTGTGGTTTCAAGTTATTTACACAAACGCAAATTTATTAGGATGATTTTTGATCAAGGAAAATTACACCTACGCACCAATATTATTTACTTAGATGTTTGTAAGATGGTACCCGAACGCAGCACGATCTAGTTTCCTTGGTAATAATATGATTTCTTAATTACACTTTTTGCAACTTCCTAAATAAATTAGAATGCTATGAATGACATTTTTTAAAATCAATAATAACTTTTATTTTCAAAAAAATATTTGATATATTTATAAACTGTTATTTTGAAATAATAAATACAAATATAAAATTTTTTTTAGAGGTAACTTGCAAAATTCAATGTTGACTTTCCAGAGAATATTATGATGAAATGTCTATTTTCTAACATTTATTTTATTGGGTAATAGCTACTGTTTACGTGATCTTAGGTCGTGACTTTGTGCGCATGTAGCGGATGGTGTCGCCATACATGGAGCTGCGAATGAATATTTCAAACGCTCACGTTGCGTTATATCGTGAAATATTCGGCTATTGTGATAGTTGATCAATCGAAATGGGCGTTTCGCTAATGAAGAATTCATACACACATGGAACCATCCAATCCTCCGTACGATACGTACAGTTCGTTCGTGTTCGGGATTTCGAGAAACGACATCCGGTAATTCGATTCGCTTTATCTGGCTACTTTGAAATTCACCTTATGTCGTTCGGTTTTCGAACGTTGTCGTTTCGCATGTCGTATCGTATCTGTACGTATGGACGATCGGCAGACAACACAGCAAAACCGTCTATATGATATTATAACTGTATTGAAGCATAGTGTTAAAAATAATTGGTTTGCAGACGCGTTTCTTGTCAAAATTCATTTTATTGAGAATTTTATTTCGAACGTTATACAAAAGAGTGTGTTTTGTGACTTTAAATTAATTCAACTTTTAAATCACCAATACCAAATTACAAGTAATTCTATGAAGCGAGTAAAATATATGATTACATTTCTAGAGTTATGAAGAAAACACTCATGTACGGAAGAAATAAAATGCAAAACAAAGTTAGAACAATAGTTCTCAACTTTCGAGATATATACAAACATGTTTCTCGTTGCGATGGAGTAAATTAAAAACTAGCAATTCGGATAGCCATTTCATTTTATTCGGTACACTATGTCGTTGACGTGTTTCGTGTTTACACTTTGCTGCAGCACGAATGTAAATGTTGTAAAAGTTTTTAAGACGATCTCGTGCAGCGTAATAAAAATGAACAGCCCATTTCAAGGACACTAACTAAAGTCTTAATTTATTCTCGCTGCACATTTTGTCAAACTGCATATTGATCTTAAGATAGATATATAAGTTTAATATTACGGATACATCTCGCCTTATATAATAAATATTATAGTTGGTGTTTTTATATTAAGAACGCCAAATTTTATTTATTTCAAAAATATTTACTAATATTTTCGAATTCGTATTTATATTAAAACTTCTATAATATTATGTATATATTGTATTATTATTGATGGTTAGTATAACAATAAATTCAGAAATTTGACGCTAAAACCACTAAACACACATCTGTATATTTGATCTTCTAAGCAAATCGTATTATGAAATAATATATTTTCCAATTAACGATTGATTAAACCGTAAACTGTCGAATAATAACTACAGCAACAGTTGAAAAGCACCACAGGTAACATTTGCATTTAGTGTTTATATTATTAATATAACTCGTAATCCACGAAAACGTAAAGCTAGTTCGAAATACATCACAGGATGGAAAACTGCTACAACTTCTGTAATATAACCACTCGTCATAAATTTAGATATTAAGCAGATTGTTTAATTTTTTTTACGGATATTCGTTACTCTGATTTATGATTTTATATTTAGGGCGATCAATAGATAAAAATTTATGTTGCGTATTAAATAATTGTTCATATAGCTGAGTCGTTTTTGTGAATAATATGACGAAAGGTGATTCATTTTATAATATATTTTAAATGTGGAATATTATCTTATTTTCACAACCGTAATTCAATGGTTGACACTTTTTTTTATGTTTACACGATTAAAACCCATTTTACACGTATTTCTATCGCATGCCAACAGCTACATCAAAACTTTATAATTAAAATCTATCAATAAACCTACTTCTTAATTTATGGTCAACATCAAAATGAGGAAAACTCTCAATATTAGTTAAAATAATAAATCGGTCAGACTAACGTTCTAAAAAATTAATTATTATTTTTATTTTATATTCCATTTAAAAACTTTATTTGTTATTTGTTGGGCTAGTAACAATTGTTTATAAAATATACATATTTAAAATAATTATATTACATAAATGTCATAAAAATTGTTTATCACATAATAGCTTATCACGATATATGTATGTATTAAAATAAATAGTGCAAGAAAAACGATACATGTGACTAGTTTTCCATGACTTATTTTGAAAACAAATAAATTTTCCAAAAAAAATATAAAACAAGGCATTCGAACATTTAAACAAATAAAAATTGTTAGGCAATAAACGAAAGCACTTTACAGCACAAAACAAACAAAATAAATTAGATTTTTTTTAGTTTGTGAATTTCATACTTGCACTCATACGGAACGGTCACATATTTATTCGCACCAGTAGAGATAAAAGCTAGATTTCTTTTCATACCATACTGTCAGAGTAACTTTTCAATCTAATGCTACAAGCCACACTGTTTGGTCGCATAAATACAGAGATATACACGTTTCATGTTGCAGCGTTGGCATTCAATCGAGATATTCGTTTACACTTCTGTCTTTTTGTGTATACCAGCATCTGTATGTGTGTACAGGTTATTCAGTCTTAAAAACACATTCCTATGTGATGGCGTAAATGAAACATGAAAAGATAAGCTTTATTAAGCTACACATACTTATTAATATACATATATAATAATCAACGTGTGATATTAACTCTATAGAAAATAACATCCTTGCTGAAGAATGTAGCTCTAAAATTGAATACGATGCATATATCTAGCATTAAAAATAAAATTTTTCCTAATGAAAAATATTTTCTAGTCAGCATATACATATATATATATACAAGGGCATATGAATGGATCGTAGAGATCATAAGATTCTAGGAGAGAAGATATGATTCCTTTTAGAAATCATTATTATAATATTTCGCCCTGGCGCACAATAATAACACGGATTATAACGAGAAGTTGGCGTGTTTACTCATACTGGTACGTGTGTGTATTTGGCGAATGACGACGATTATATGTAGACGGATAAGATATATATTCCGCAAACAAGACAGGCGTAGGCGAACGAACATTTCAATACGTCACGCGGCATATGCTGCATCGGACTCTAATGCCCGTTTCTATTCAGGTTTATAGAAACACTTGAATAAAATACTTGTTTATCATATTACTGGCATTACTTACAATGCGTTTCGAATAAATATCTGTTTAAAGTAGATCGTAAAAGCTTAGATAATTTTCGGTTAGAAAAATTCGTTTTGGCTGCTTTCCAACTACTCTAGGCGGTGGTTGTTACTTTTTAAAACTCCATATTTTTTCTTAGTTTCTGAGATTATATTTGGTTTTATATTACTTGATAATAAAATTTTATTTTCGAGATTTAATTGTATTTAATAGCGAAAACAACATTTAATGTAATTAACAGAAAAACACTTGGAGAACATTAAAGTACCATCGCCATATTATTATTTTTATTATAAATGCATTGTTAGTAGATATTTTAATTAATTTGATGGTATTTTTAAGATTTTTATAATATCTCGTTAATGGAAATATTATTCAGTCAGTCAATAAATAAATTCAGACAAAGTGAAATGAATTCAGGCAGGAATACTTAGAAATGTATTTCTCTTGAATAAAATATTCAATTTACTTCGTGGTAATTATTATTTTATATGCCTGATTTTTTCATTGTATTTTTAATAAAAAAATAAATGGACTAATATATTTTATTGAATAAAAAAAAATATATATATATAAAATTTACCTTGGGCAATTATATCTCCCTTCTCTCTGGTCCAGTAATTGATTGACTTGGGATAGGCTTCAGAATGACACTCGAGCGTCATTTGTTGACCTTCGTAGGCTCCTACCAGCTGATTTTGGATCCAGATCATGGGCGGAACTACACATAAAAAAAATGCAATAAACCAAAATCACTTTTGAACTTACATTGAAACTTACAATGCACGATGAGCATAATGCGTTTGCTGACCGAGGGCGGCACCCCATTCGAAGCAATGCACAAGTAAGCCCCCATGTGAAGTCTATTTACCCTTGTGATATTGAACATCGCCCCCTCGACGCTTGGCACTGCAAGAAAACCAGATAATTATTTCTCAGCTGTTATCTGACTTAATTAATGAACAAGTAATGCACGATTAAGCCCCGCAGAATCACGGAGTCCACGAGCGTACTACTAAGACTCACACGAGAAAGGAATACAAATGGTGTGGCTTCACACTGCTTCGCAGTTGAAATTGTAATTTTTATGTCCAATTAACATTCGTTCTATAGAGGAAGTTTGTCATATTTATATGAATAAAATAGTTGGAATTAATTACAAATTTATTCATTAGCAAATAGTAATATTTTTGTTGCGATATAAATAATCAGCACACGATTTTATATGCACGTCACATAAATATGCGCCATGAAATTTGTTGGTTTTGCGGTTTTGCATTGTTCTGAACGAGTAATCTAAAATGACAAGTATTGGAATTGAAAATGTTCATAGTTCTTCCATGACAAGTATTTCCACTTATAAACAATCAAAAGTTACAATAATCAAATAAACAAAACGGCATTGGAAATGTCGATGCTTATAGATTATTTATAAACGATCATAAGTCAACAATCATACTTGTATCAATTATCAAATATATAAAAAGTATCGAAATTACAAATACAAGCGGCATACAAGAGCGTCTATGATGTGAAAAACGAGTGTAAGGATAATTGAATTGCGAAAGATTGTTAACAATGTAAAAGGTTTTCTGCCACTCTATGCATGAGAATAGGCATAATGATATGTATGTTGCAAGAAGATTTTGTAAAGCATTATTTCTATTTTGATGTTACAGTCTGCGCATCGAACACTAAAGCTCCTTGTATATTATGAAAAGCATAATAACTAATTCTCTTGATAGACTGATCGCTACAAGCAGCTTGTGGTTGTTTTTGCAAAATACAATTTCCTTTCTGTTTTAATTGAAAACTAACTATATAATATAATATATAAAATATATATATATATATATATATATATATATATATATATATATATATATATATATATATATGTATATATATATAAATTGATTTATTGAAATTATGATTAAAATTAGTAAAAACGTTCTACACCAATGCTTAATTAAGACTTCGATACCAAACGCAAAATTATGACTAAATATATCTACCTACTATATATTTCTTATCACATAGATAGCAATGGATATACGCCCTATATTAGAAGCAACATTTGAGGGTTTATAGCTATCGTAAACGCGTATTATCGAAACCCACTATAAAAACGTATTACTGTTAGATGACGCCGTAATAAATCTTAGATTTTCATTTATTACCCACACGTTTATTTATAGATACAACCTCACACAAATACATGATTAAAGTTTTGCTAGTGTACGTACAGCAAATAGAGAAAAAAGTAATTACAAATATGTCGCGTCGTTTCTGTATATACAATAAAACATCTGACGCGTCTTGCACTAGAATTTCTTATGCGTAGTATATATATTTCGTTTAAATTGGAAAGATACTAAAAACCCGATTAAGAGAAGGTCAAAAGGTGTATTTTTGTTAAAATCAATTTTTTTCATGATTACAGTACATACTTATTACTTCGTATAATAAATAGCATTGATATTAAATTAAAATAGAAAAAGTAAAAGAAATATATCAAAACTAAGTATCAATTTAACACTCACCTGATAATCGAATAATGTAATAGCCAAACATACGAAACATAAAGGTACCAGATAGTAGATCAAAAAGTTTCAGCCATAAAATGTTGTAGTAATTAAATATAATCAAGTCTGAGAGTTCGATAATAGCGACAGGCGCAAAAGATTCCAGGAGAAGATAACCAGTCGCTCATAACCGTTAAAAGTGAAACCGAAATTAAAGTATGATAGTGTCACAGTGACACACAATTAGTGTTAATTAGCAAGTGACACGCGATACTTGTAGCACGCACGTGACCACCACGTAATAGTACACAGTATTACACTGAGCACGCGCAAACAGGAATAATCGGTAGGATAACTCTGCGATCCTATCAGAAGAGGACGCAGTTCATGATGGGTCGCCAGAAGAGAATCAAATTCTTGTTTGTTTGGATTAACTACGCTTTACTTTTAATAATTAATTCGTTTATTCAATAAAGGAAAATGTACCTTCAGGCTTAGTATACTTTGTAAAAGGATTAAGTGTATTACATAAAAATCCAATTTGAAAAGTGTTGTATTTGATACAGCCAAATTAATGTAAAAAGTAGATTTTTACACATAATTATCACAAATAAAGCAGTATTTGATGTGACGTTATCGTGATCAAACTGTAATAATTATTTTTAAAATGTTGTAAAATTATGTTTATGATGAATCTAATGCAATTCATTCGCCTAGTGAATTGCGTGAGATTGTCGTTTTATTTCGCCATATTTTGACAATTTTAAATAGAAGTGAATTCATATATAAATTTTTTATTAACAACTTCTATCATACGACATAAATGTAATAATCTCTACGTTTCATTTTCCTCAATTTGATAAATTTTGTACGTATCTCTGAGCAGAAATTCCTATATGTTGAATCCTTTTAAGAAGCCTACGTTTCATCAAAATACTTCCTATATTCATACTTAGTTACAAAAAAAAAATGATGGATATTTATTATTTCCTCAATACTGAGTATATAATAAAACATCTGCAGTGTCATGCACTGAACTTTCTTATACGAATTTTGGTTGGAACATATTTAGACTATTTTTCTAATTTATAATATTTTACTAACCTTTGGAACTCCTTTTCACTAAATTATTTCTTAGAATAAATATTAAAAGTGAAACTCTAAAATATTTAAATTTTTTGTTTTTCTATTAAACAACAGCTAGAAAAAAACTTTATAAACAAAGACCGATCGGTATCATGGGATACAGCTTTTAGAATTTTTTCATTAAAATCGATAGCACTTTTGAAAATCCCATTTCCTTGAGCGAAAGCCGAAAGGTCAAACGAGAACATAGGTTTCTAAAAAAAATCATAACTCCATAACGGTAGCTCTAAACGAGAAACTACTAGATGCCAAAGTTGTCTTTATCTTATCACCTCTGTGCTCTATCGCATCAATTAAGAAAATATACTAGGATGGCCTAAAATTGATAATTTATCGCAAGTAATAATATTGTTGTTGCATATCAAATTAAAGCTAATTTTATGCTCTATGTATTTGTAAGAGTAACGATTTTAAGAAATCTTACAGATTAAGGAAAATTTGGGCCTTAAAAAATTTCATTTATACAAATTTATATTTGGTGATATTCTATGCATGTTAATACATTAAAATCAGAAAGCAGTAGTTTTTAAAAGACGCCACCTGAGTATGTCTATCCTATTCCCACTTATATAGGGATAGGATTTAATTCAGAAATTTCAGGTTTTTGCAGGAAAACTTGTCCGAATAAGATTGAGAAAATCAGTTCTGTGACCACCGCCGGTCATTGTAGTTCGGTTTTAACGTTACTGTGCATATAAAATGCTATGAATAATTGTTGCTAAATAGTGCGTGATCATGTAGACTAGTATATGGACATTTTAAAATATAGAGCAATTATCCGTATTGCGCAATTAGACTCTTATGAACTTTTGAACCATATTAAATTTAATATTAATTTTATTTAAAAATATACTCTGAACATTCGCGGTTTGTTGTAATGCGCCGAGTACAACATAGACATTTTGTGCGCGTGTGCAAGACGAGGAACCGGAAGTCGGCTCTTGCAGACCAACTCGCTTGCAACTCTAAATGAGGAAGTGAGCATATCTTAATAAAAAAATTGCCCTTTTCAGGAAATTATATCTCAATACGAATTTTTATTATAACATTTTATATTTTCGCGAGAAATTTATTTCCCTTTGTTTTAATAACCGCACACACACACACAGACGGACGTCATTCCAAAAATAGTTGGAATCGATTCAGGGAAGGTCAAAACGTATATTTCCGCTAAAATCTCGAGTTTGAAATTTTTCATGATTACAATACTTACTTATACTTTGTATAAGAAAGTAAATATATGAAATACAGAGAAGCCTTTTGAAAAAACGAAACATATTTAGAATTTCAAGTCAAAATAACAACTTGTTTGATTGTCAGTTATTATCGTTATCTTATAATATAATTTGAACCTTTATAATTGCTCAAAATTAATATTTTCGTAATCAGGATCAATACGTTTAATTTAAACCATTACGAGAAATTTGTATGCGCTACTAATTCGATTTTACAGGCCAAGAAGCAATTTGAAATAGTTTCATTTCAATTACATGACTATTTATTACGGGCGCAATTTGCGAAAGGCGCATGTAGATAATAAAAAACAGGAAATTTATTCAATTTGTTTTCTCACCTTCGATTTGTATAAAAAGGCCATAAAATGGGATGGATGTATTAGATAAATTGATTAGATTGCTATTTGCACCAATTTTAAGTAAGTAGGTCTCCAAATAACTGATTTTTATCCGAGAAAATTAGGGATATTGATCAACAAACATTGAAATCCAATTATTTTATCAAACGGGTGAATTTAGCTGTCCATTCTAAGTGATTTTATGGAAAGCCAAAGATGACAATACAGTTATACTGTACGATAAACAATTTCGTCACATTTTAATTTTGAAATTAGTGACATTAAATATTATATGAAGAATGTGAAGTATCTGTAAATTTTGTTTGAAATTTGCGTCACGTGTATTGTACTATTTACCAAGGTTAAAAAATTGCTTGTTTTTAGTGTAATTTTAATAAAAACAGTAATTTTACATCAAATATTATATTAAGTTCTTCGATTTTTACAACGCATATAAACAGATAATTTTCATAAAAAACTGCGTTCTAGTAAACTCGTTATATAACCATAATTTGGAATAAAATGCCAAAACGAAATATTTCATAAATCAAAATAATTTTCCTGATATTAATCTATATTTCTAAAGTAATTTATGCAAAGGATCAAAACTATTTTAATGATCAAAGAATATATTTGATAAAAATATATACATCAATTAACCAGTAAGTAAACTCATATACTGGATACACTTATTGATATGAATGGGAAAGTATTGAATGGATAATACTTACCTACATACAATGGAATGCGGATAATAGACTGGAATTTAAACAGCTTTTCCAAAACCATACAATTTCTATAGTGGTATAAATATGTAATATTGGAATGTAACTGATGTTTGCTTCAACCCTTTCATGATATCCTAACGTAGCATACCTTTTTTAGTACCTAATACTCGTCTTATTGATCCTAAATGCACGAGGTCTTTCATGCAGATTAATTATAATATAGTTTCAACAAACCACAAATATAGCAGTGTTTCGCAGCCTAAGTACCGTGGCAAATGGGCGCACAAATTTTTAACATTTTTATCATATTCTTTTTTCCTTTTAAGTGAATTGCAAGATTTGTTTTCATTCCCTAAAGTGCAGTGGCTGCACAAAGTTTAAGGACAATTTCTGCACAGGTTGCGATGTATAGATATTTCTAGAAACACTTAAATCTTATCCGTTACGACTGGCAATTGAATTTTAGTTAGTAGAGTAACTACAATTGCGCGGCCACATCTCAACCAGAACCTCCACAAAGCAAATAAAATAGTGGAAATAATTGTTAGCTGGAGCAAAGAACCGTATTTACCTCTAGCTCAAGCGAGCATTGTATATATGTGTGTTCTATTTTAATTCTCTGACCTTAAGTACATATTTCAATATTACATGATACGACGAAAAAGGTTTTATTTATTCTACAAGAATCATTACTTTTACTCCGTTGTAAAACGCTTAATACGTACACCTTTCACTGCAAAATAAAAATAATATTGCCCTTTTTGAAAAAATTATAAATTACACTTGGTTTTATTGCACCTTTGCCTTTGTGCACGGTTTGCCCTTCTCTTGTTACGGTAATGCCCCTAGAATCCAATTTCACCTAGAGTGACTGCTCTCATTGATATCAGTTATTCAGTTAAATAAAATTATAAACTGATATATATCGTCATACAATTAGTAACCCATCGGAAATAAATTTAAATAAAATTGTTGAGATTGAATGACGATTATTTTATTATGTTCTATATATCTGTATAAAATTTATATTTGTATTTGAAACTTTTTATAGTCAAAGGATCAATTTACTTTCTTCTTTCAAAACGGGAAAAATATATTACCCACAAAGCATTTTCGCAATTTCCTTTCTATCAACTGTTTTTCAAGCACATGCATCAATAGCATTATAAAACATAAAAACAATAATAAAACCTATTCCAGTATCAAGTCACACATGAAATAAAATGAAAAACAATGAAAATTGAACGTGAAAAACGCACTGAAGTTTAAAATACTGGTAGGCTTAAATATAACCTGGTCGGGTGCTATCTAGAAACACTTAATCTAGAACAGTCGCGCATTCAGCGACTATTTTGTTATTGTGCACACGATTATCTCGCTGCCAGCCGGAACAATAGGTACACGGACCCACGTTCGCGAATACAGTGCGTTTTGACGCGGTGTGGCGGCAAGTCATTTGTCTAACAGCAGAATTCCTATATTTATCACACGGGTTGCAGCCATGAATCATAGGCGTAACAGAATAACAAATATTTGATATAAATTGTTTAGTAAAAAGACCATTGTTCGTTTCTTTCGGGAACGTAAATCTTTTTATAAATATTGATATCAACTCGTACAGTACTGTTTACAGGTAAATCCAAATGACACAAACCCACTCTATATACCTACTCATCCGAAATATACGTTTTGGAGCTATTGTCTGCTTACACACCACTTGAGATCATATGAAAAATACTCAGATGGAGGAATTTAGAGCTTGAAGCAAAACAAATAAGGCAATTTATATCCGATAAACTTCTAGAAATGTCGCATTTCTAGAAATTTTAATTTTGTATCCTGTTTAAATAAATCAAAATAAACTAAAACATATATTCAAAAACTAATTCTAGTAAGACTGAAAGAAGTTTGGGAATGGAGAAAGATTGTCAAGATGTGAAGGAAAGTTAAGGGTTTTCTGCCATGAAAAAAATCATTGTTATAAGGATTATTTAAGAGGAAAATGTGTATTTATGAGAATTAATTTTCATTTAACAGCTAGGTAAACATAAATTTAACAAGTTAGCAGGAGTGTCAAATCAGTTTAAATATTGCCAAACTAAAAAAACTAATAATTCAATTTAGTCATTCAAATTTTTCCATTACTATTCAGTGTATTTTTTTTATTGTTAGAGCCTCTGTAGCATTATCATGTTTAAATTTATAGATGACAGCGTCTCCCTTTGGTTTTCCATTGGGTTGCGCTCATGTTTCGTTGAATCTGTTCGCTAGGGGAAGTGGAATGAGTGCAGCAGTCAGAAGAGTGGAAGGAGGCGGAACTCATCACATCCACGGACGCGAGAAGTACACACTCTCACGCTCATTTCTACGCGTTCATACAGTCTCCACAACACCACCACTACACTTCATTCTCCACTTCATCGTTGCGTTCACTAAATAATAGCCACTTAATTCAGTGCAAACAAAAAATGAACGAACGAATGAAACAGAATAAAAAAAATACAAACACCGCCGCTATTGTTATATGTGATGTTTGCCTATATATTGTGTACAATAGATTTTCGTAATAATAATAGCAAACATTGATAAACATGTTCGTCAAAAATTACCCGGCCAACGTTTGTTTTCTACCTGTTTTTTTTTTATTTCTACTTTTTAATAGAAATAGATTTAAAAATCTTTATTGATGGTATTACTAAAAATAATACAATAAGCATCAATTACTGATTTTGTAATAAATTTATACGACATTGAGAAAAGAGTGTCTGCAGGTTGTAATTATTTAGGAGCGCTAGGAATGAATGTAGAATTATAGTTTAACTAAACAGATTTACGCCATTAATATTAGCGCCTATAAGAAATTTCTAAGTAATCTGAATTATATTTTGAATTAAATGTCAACTAAATGGTTAAATGAATATATTTACTATAAATGTATACAGCACAAAGCACTACGCATGAAGTTAGAGCGCTGGTTAGTAGAACTTTGGTCAGGGCTCAGAGGTTGAAAATCGTTGACGTATGCACGTTTGTGGTAGAGCATCGAAATAACTGAATGGAACGAAACATACATTAGTGTACAGTTACATTTTGATAATTCGAAACTAGTAAATGCATTTAACTATCTTTCTCTCTCTCTCTCTCATGTTACGGTTTTCGTCTATTTAGCTCTAGATATCAAAGGATCAAAGCGAACTGACGGGCTCTTAGCCATTTGGCTCTCGCGTCACTGTACAGCAGATATACCAACCACCATTCGTAGGATTTTGTTTTGTTAGTCGTGGTTGGTTCCAAACTGGACGCTACAACCGTGAGTCTCTCGCAAGAACTTTCTAATGCCAAAAGCAGCGCTCTACTTGTTTCGTGCTCTCGATCCTGCATGCTTTGTCGATCGCTATTGGATATGCTGTATTTACAAAATCAACGCGTCTATATTAGAAAATAAACACGACCTATTCAATTGTTCGAATTTTACTTGATTCAAACAAACATCAGTACTTGAAGTAATAATAATAAACTTGCAAAGTATTTGGAAGAATAACCAGAAGTGTGACCAGCAAATGATATTATTTTTGTTATAAAACAAAACTCAGAATCAGAGAATTTTCTTTCTATTGTTCTTGGTTGTTTTTCTGTTTCGATGAGTTCTAATCTATTTTACTGGTATATGAAACTAAGCCTTACAATAAAATTATCTATACATTTATCTGAAGTCTCCAGAAACGACAGAAGGCCTAAATCTTTAACAAACTTGTGTTCACTCTGTCAATCGATTTAACAAAGTTTCGCATGAGGAAAAATAAACCAATTTTCGGTTCATCTGCTTTGAAAACCAGACGAACAAAGTAATCATTGCTCATTTAAAATGTATTGAATTTTTTTTTACTTTTCGTTTTCTAATGAAAACGTACCTACTTCTTAATATATGTTTTCTTTTTATTTCAATAAACATTTGCAGTTTTTTATATCGAATTGAAAACCTTTGCAATCTTTATTTCCAAGAACAATCTTAAACCACATAAAATTATATATTATCGTTCATATATTTACATTAAACTATTTTCAGCTAAAGCTAGTTGCCGAAAACAAAACTAATTATAAAGTTAATCACTATTCAGTCAAACTGATCAATGAGCACGTATAAAGACGTTTACTGTATTATGAGCAATTTATAAACATTTAAACAATAAAAATAGAGTCAACTTCATTCTCTTTGAAAAACAAACGCATGCTATCGTTTTATATAAATGCTAGTTTCAAGACTCGTAAATAATCTCCATAACTAACCTTCTACACCATTTCCAAGTGGAATGGGTTCACCAGCTTCTCTTCTCCAAGTGATATTAGGTTCTGGAGATCCATTGGCAGCACAGCGCAGTGTTACATTAGAACCCTCTCGCACTACCATATCTGTGCTAGTAGGATAGTCAAGAATATCTGGTGGAACGACCACTTGCAAAAATCCAACTTGACTCTTCATAGGATCTGTGTTGATTTGGCACATATACCAACCACGATCTGATTCCCGGACATCCCGAATATGTAAATACCATGCTCGGTGGTCACTATGTGTTACTCCTATCCGGTGATTCTTCGTGATGACATGGTTGTGGATTGTAAGTATCGTTTGAGTATCTACTCGTAACCATGCTACCTGCAACAAAAAAGTTACGTGCACATTTAGGATTTAGCAATGACTTTGTAGTATCATGTTCTTATTAACATTACTTGCTGAACTGAAATGGTAATAAGGATCAAAATAAATATATCTTAAAACATGAAATCAATAAATAATTTAAGATGGAGACTATTGCTTATGATTGGTGCTTCAAAAGAAATAATGAAAGACTATTGTTCTTATTATTTTATATTGCAAGACGTTTGGATAACAGAAACAGTTGCATTGATTTTTTGTCTTTTAACTTTTTCTTGAAGCCAATTGTTTCACAACGAGATTCTTTGTCTTTGTATATTTTCTTTTAAGTTTGTACTGACACAGATACAATTTATTTTCGTATTTATTTTTTTAAAGTCCCTGAAAATTTAGTTTCATTTAAAAACATGGACATGGTAATCCTCTTTACTTTCGTCTGCAGTAAATCTGAATAAGCATGATGCTTTTACCGTGTATCTTATCTTTTTTCCGATACAAAATGAAGTTGCGAAATTCAATCAGAATTAATCCATCAAGTAAATCTTTTTGGTATTGCGTCGTGTTTAAATTTCTGCGAACAAATTCCGTATTAAATAATGAGTATTTCTAAAAGTTTATAATTGCACTTAAATTGTCAAAATAAATTTCAAAGAATTGAGGTTTCTTTTTGAGGAAACTTTTATTAACTTTATGCAAATAAGCTCGAATGAGACAAGAAAAAATGATACTTTTACTATACTTTGTGTCTTAATTAATTTTGTAAGTTTACAGAAGACCAGCCGTATTTGCTTATCTTCTCATTCGAAATAGAATAAATGAAAGACTTTACTGAACTATTTATTATGTACAACTAAATTAAGTTCTGCAAATTATTAATATTTCTAACTTTTTATGTGTAAGCATCTTCGTGATTCTTTTATTATAATCAAAAGAATCATCTACCATTTACAATTAATATAAAATACAACCCGCAGGAGATAATACACCGCTGAGTGCCCATTTCCAAACGGACACAAAGTGATTTTCGTCGTCTACATTTTTACAAATCAAATAAATTACATATACGCCACCGAAAATGAAGATATGCGTTTGAATTTACAATGAGTAAGCGCCGCCACTCACCCGTAATTTTAACTAAGTTTGCTGTAAATGCAACTGTTTTTGAGTTATTACAGAAACCGCAAAAAATGACTAGAGTAAATAAACACTTCTGGTTTAAATATTCTTTTCAAAAGTAGTACGTTTTCATGCTGGGCATAAAAATCTTAAGTTTAAAGCTTCATAATTTTACCTTCAACCATTTTGGCTGAAGCGCTTACACACTAACAACACACAGAAGACACAGATAGACGTCATTCCAAAAATAATCTGTATCAATTCAGGGAATGTCAAAAATTATATTTCCGTTAAAATCTCGATGATTACAATACTTATTCATTTGCGTATAAGAAAGTAAAAATAATTCTGAATGCCTATACATTTGTTTATTTGTATTATGAAATTTAATGTAGATAAAAGGCTATGTCCGATGCATTTAAAAGAGAATGCAAATTCAAACTAGCTTTTGTAAGTCATAGTCTATTGTTTGAAAGCCCATGGCAAAGTATTGTAGGAGACTGTATCGTGATTTCCATATTTTTGCTATCAGGAAAGCAAGCGCTTTGTAACACACAAGTTTGCTCGGCAAGATCCACCAGTAATCCGCCGGTTATTGTGTTCTAGTTTCTCTGGTTTCGGCGAGCGAACTGCCTTGTATCGCACCGTACAAGTGTTTAACCAAATGCAGCCACACGAACAATGTGTCGGTGAAACTTGCAGCACCCAACGACTATCTCTTGTTGAGCACAGCAGGAACTGATTTTGAATAGTAGATATCAAACTAACTTAGATCTGCATAAATATATTGATTACCAATTTAACACATATTTTTAATGTTGCCAAAATAACTTTTAAGAACAATTGCAAATGTCATCAGAATCAATAATTGGAATACTGAAATACTGATTATATTATGAAAAAATAACAATTGTGACTGTATATTATTACACTTTTAGTTCTGAAAGTCAAACATTGTATTTTAGAGAGATACATATAATAAATCTATGAAAAATTTGATGAATTTTAAGGAAGCGTTAGAGGTATATAGAGTGAAATAACGAAAGATTATCATGTATATACGAGCTTTTCTATTCATTTGAAGGATATAGGCCATGATTTTATGAATGTATGTTAATAAGAGAAATTAAATGAAATAAATGTACTTATATTCTGACATAATTTATTATAATAAATTACAATAAAACAATATTTTTAATTACCAAATCCATAACGCATTTGATTAAGGAGCACAATAACATTTGTCTCCATTTCCACACGATGCAGAATCTGTCGCGGCAAATTTCGCTTTACAAAGCTCTAGACAATATTTGTCGCCTTCAGCATTTTGTTTGCAACTTGACTGTGGTAACATGAAATCTGAGGAGAATGCAATAAAACTATGATTTTTTGATAACTCACAATTTATTATTCAAGAATATATTACCAGCATTTTCCACCGGCGGAATTAAATTAATCATGACAATTACTGCTACAGACACGATTATAAATTTATGCATTTTTAACAATATTGGTTTGAATTATCTTATAGACTGATATTGACAAACAATAGCTTGAGTTTTTACATTACTCAGTATTAAATATTATAATAGACATATTTGTAGTTATCTATCATGGTCAAAAATAATGCAAATATTATCCAAAAAAATATAATTATACCCCGATTATTTATTATTAAGAATAATTTTTTTTATCCATGCTTATGTATTTACAACCACTTAAGTCTTAACTAAACTACCAATTAAAATAAAGTATTGTGAAATTATAAAAAATGAATAATTATTAAATTGTAATTCTAAATTTAAAAAAAAAAATACATTTTTCATTATACCAATTAATTTTCACAAGGAAATAAGAAAATATCTTCTTTATAATACAAAAATGTACGTTCATAGTGTTATAAGGGGGAAAAGAGAAAATGACATATACAGGCTATACAAGCGTCATACCACCTACCGCGAAAGAAGTTATATACCATAACAAACACGTGTAGTATAGTATATGACATTCAAGCTCGAACGCAGACCCTCACCACTAAATTTATACATCATAATTTATACGACGCAAATATCTCAGCGTGCATCAAGAGGGGTTACTTGAACTTATTGTTTGCATTCATCTTTTTATGATGTTCAAACCAATTTATTATTAATTCATCAAGAGTTATAGTACAAATGACATCAGAAAAACTATTGTAACATTTAAAAACAATAATTAAGATCGTAATTATTTTAGTTTTTTATTTTACAGAAAGGCATAATTTTTTCTGAACAGATTATAAAATTAATGCTATATAGCATTTAACTGAAAATTGCTAATGAAAATGTTTTCTAATAAGAAATAGTTTTGTTGTGAACGGAAAAATTGTAATTATACTTTTAAAATAAATGTTACCTTAACTAAGAATTTAGTTGACTCGTTTTCATTTTGTTGCGGCTGTTAATTTTAATGAGCAACATTATTTTTTGCAGTTACTAAAAATAAGTGATACTAAAATTATAAGTGCTATAGATATGAATATATAAATTGTTCATATTTTTTTAAATTATAATAAGCTTATTTTTTATTATATACTTGCTCTAAAATATTATTTTAATTGTAATGATCCATATTGCTTTTCAATTAGTAGTGATCATAGTGAATAAATAATAACTTTTCTCACAAAATAGAATATAAAATTAACCTTTATAAACAGCATTCAGTTAAAATACAGACATCTGTTAAATATTCCATTCAAATACCATATGTGAAAATGAATAAATTTAACTATACTGATATCATATACACAATTTCAATGGAACTGACTGACCGTTATTGTTTTTATAATAGGAATAACCTCAACTATAAGCTTAATTTATGTATATAATACGAAACTGTCAAATTTCAATTGTATAATTATAAATGAACCGCAACATTTATACGGTTGAGTGATAATTCATATCCGTGAACAACATATCGTATTGGACGCCAATAGATTTTTATAATCTGGATGACAAATTCCAGAGATATTGAGTTTGGTTTTCAGCACTAAATTCAACGGTGACAGTGATGTCACCTCATTGTAGGCCTCTTCATTCTCGCGAATGAATCACGTAGGCTTTCCTGAAGAGAACGCTCGACTGACACTCAAATCTACTTTTTGCCAGACTAGTCCGCAGAGTCCTTTTAATGGAAATTAGATTTTGTATCTCGTTGTGTGTGCCAAGTTTTCGTATACATATCACTCCTGAACATAGATTCTTTTACAGATTTACTATATTGTGTGAATGTTATTTTGATTTTTTTCTATTTCTTTTTTGAACGATAAATCTTGCAAAATGCTTACAGGAGAATTTTTCGAGCGGTGTGATCGAAGATAAGTCTAGATAAGCTAAAATACGTGTATTCATCAAGTAAAAATATATATCTAAAATTATTTTTTTTCACAAACATATATTATTTATTTCACATTTTTTTATTATATTCTATTGAAGTTAATGAGAATTTAAAACTCCATGTAAATGTGTAATTGGTGTGGATATCAATGAAATAAAAAAAAATATATTAATAATCGAAATATTAATTTCTGAATCATCGTGGAAATAAATGCGTAGATTTTTTCAGAGACGTCAACGCAAAGCTTTCAATAACCAGTTAGTTATGTTTCATTGCTATAAGTAATAATTCAGATTTTTAATTGCTGCAATGATTACTTGATACATTAAAACATTGAAAATTAGTTTTGAATCTACAATGACCCGGGCCTGCAGTATCACCAACGTAATTAAATATTTGTATTCGTGTTTGCTACGGTACAACATCAGTGGTGTTGTATCCCAAATGTCTGGTGGGACTGCGCCCCATTACTTGAAGGGAACTTCGCTAATTGGGACATTACACTGCGCACACTTTACATAAAGCATGTTTAATTTTATACGATGTAATTAGTAATTATTTTTCGAACTCGAGATTTTGATAGAAATATGTATGTTTTGAATACCTTTTGATAATTTTATTGGTATATTTGTAAGTGTGCATAAATGTGAGATTACATGTACACATGAAATTTTGTATAGAAAATATGTAGATAAAAAACATTTTTAAATCAATTGCTTTACTAAAAAAATTAATTAAAGATCTCAATTTTATAATTAGGCTGCCAATAAGATACTTTAATAAAAGCTATGTCTGTACTGTACCTCAATATATTTTAAAAAGGGTTAATATAAACATATTATATAGATAATAATTTTATATAAACGCATTTAAATACTGAACTAACCCCAAATATTCAAAAACCATTGAAATTTTATCCGAATCAACAATTTTTCAACTAAAAAAATATTGATTGCTAAATAATATGTTTTATAGTAATAAAGATGTGTCTAACACCGTATTAGTGCACTTAATATATATAAAAACTTAATTTGAAAATGTATCAGGAATGATGTAAAACTGCAAATTAGAGATAAGAAACCATTTTCGGGTATTCAAAAATTTCGCGAAAATAATTACACGTTATTTTATGTAATAGGGCTTTCCAAAATAAATGTAATTAGTAGTAACTTCTATAAATTACGTTTTATCTAAGTTTAAATATAAATAATTGTTTATGATAACAAATGAGTAATTTAAACTGATATATACCAATATATAAAGAGTTCTAAGCTTGTATAACTGCAAAATTTTTTCGAATACGTATTATTTGCAAAATGGCAAAACTGGTTGTCGTTTTTTTGCTTATAGCAGTAATAATAACATATATTAGTCCAATTTACAACTTTAGTAAGAATATCATTATTTATATAGCTGCAAGTATTAATAATATAATTTTCAGATTTTGCCACTACTTTAGTGAACTGTACGAAAACTGCAAGTGGGAATAAACTATGCAATATTTCATGCAATGAATTTGAAGATACTGGACGTTGCGGAAATGATGGCTACTGTACGTGTGACTTTTAATTTATTATTATACTTATACTACAAGTGTAGAAAAATTTATACATATTCATACATATGTAATATATTATTATTGCAGCTTATTTTATATATTTTAGAATCAGTATGAAATGTCATATAGTAAAAAATTCAAATAAAATGAGTAAAATACAATGATATTTTAGTTTTGAGAAACTGGAAAAATATATTCGTTTAAATAAAAAGATTCATTATCATTGTTTGTGTACAATGCGATTCCTATAATTCCAGGCATTTATTACTCAAGATTTGTGATTGTTTGCAATTTAATATTATGGTGTTCATTTTTTACTGATCATGTTTCTCCAGGCTAACCCGGATTGCGTGCATGGCATTATGCACTGCACTTGGTGCAATACAAGTGCATGTTAGCAAAAGACGATATCAGTAACTAGTAAAATAATATGTCAATTACCGGTCACGATTGTAATAATATTTTTAGTTTTGTATCCCAAATTGAACACTAATAGAAAAATATCATTTGAAAAAGAATTTTGCAATAGCTATCAATATGTCTTATGCTAATTTTAATAGTAAAATTGGAATTTTAGTTTATTTTTTATATAAATTAAATTTGACATTAAAGTTATAATAATGTAACGTATGTTTATTATGGGATATTAAGATACACGTCAGCAAACAGAAGTAATTTTACTTAATTTATCCAGCGAACAAACACAGGAGAATTAAAAAATAAAGTTATGCCTTTTTTTTAGAGCGTGCTAATATGCTGTTTGTCGCAAAATAGTGCTAAATGAGACGACGGAAATGTTCACTATTTATGATAGGCGTCGCTCGTCGTAAGACAAAAAATCATGAAAACATTCCTACTCAACGTAGCCAAAGGTAAATTAGGTAAGTTACTATGTGTATTTAGAAAATTTATATGGAAACCTTGATAAATTTTAATTAAATTTAGAATTACCTGGTTATAAAAACCTCTTGCGTTATTTGGGTTCATTATTAAGTGTCTGCACACTCACTGATCGTTTCATTTGTGCATACTTGAAGGGCAGCCCCAAAATAATTCACTGTAATTAAAAACCTAAAGAATTTTTTTGCTTCAAAATATTTTAAAAATTATTTGATATAATTATTTAATATAATTATTTAATATAATTCATAAAAAAAAAATTTAAATAATAAATTTACTGTGTGTTTATGGGTAAAAATATAAAATTTTGGCTAAAGCGAAATTATCAATATATAAAACTGTAACATGACTCGCCTATTGAGGAAGAAACGTCACAATGTAACTAAATCAGCGGAGTAGAATTGCATGTATATTGCGTTATATTATTGTAAATCATGAAAATGTAAAACTATCTACAATCGAAATATATCATAACATGGAAATTTACTTCAAAAAGATGTAGAGCGCACATTTGCTTTAAATATTATTACTATGCAGTTTCTGTAGGTTTAAATTTTTGACGGGAATTCGATAGTAACTTAATAATTCAAATGTAAACACCAGGTATATATTTTAAATTAAGTATATAAAATGCCTTATTCTAGTTCTAGAATTTGAACACATATCTTATAGAATAGATTGAAGCACCAACTTAAATTGTAGAGAATCTCTGCTGATTCAGTATCCATCATAGAAGTTTAAATACATCAAAATGTAGTTTATATAGACTTAAATATTCATCAGCAAGTTTGGCGTGCCAAGTGGAATCGTTAAACTGAATCAAATTAATAATACTGAAAGTTTCAAGTTTTCACACAATATAATTGCTTTAACTTAAAACAAAGCAGTAAATATGAACACTCAACACGTCACCACTTCACGTCTGGGAATTGCATTTTCGAAAATGTAATGATAATGATCTTGTAATTAAATTTCAGTCACTCATCTTATCGTATTTCAGTAGCACTTCAATGTATATTTATACTCAAGAGTTTGGCGGTATTTAAATACTTTTAATAATTACATATATTAACTTTTCAACAAATTCATGAAAAATTCACCAACAAATTTGTCAATTTTATAACTTTTGTTAGATTTGTATACCAAATTAAATATATTTTAAAATTAAAACTGTATTTTACAATAAATTTGTAATTAAATTAGCCTTTCTTTTAATATCCGTTATATAAACAGATACTTTATTATTATAATACAATTATTCAAAGGATTTTTAATTAAAAATAAGAATTCACAAATTGCAATTTTTCTTTTGCATATAGTACATACTTTTTCAAAAATGTATTATTAATTTTTATCCACACTTTTTTGAATTTCTATTACCGAATAATGAGTATATTTGTATCATTAAGTAATAAATAGCAAAACCCCTTACTATATAATCGTGTATGAAACGAAAGCAGGGGATTGCTTAATATTTGATCACATAGTTCAGATTTCTACCATTAATGTTATTTTATAAAGAATGTTATTTGATTTACCTTAAATGTAGCTAAATCCTCTACGACGCACTCAATAATCGCTTCTCTTCCGACTGGTATTGTGACATTTCCAATTGGCCCGCCAAACCTGGGATTATCTGCAACAGAAAAACAATCCTTCAATCGCATTTCAAAACATCCCGGGCACATCAGAATCATCAAGACAACCATTATTCTCTGAAATCAAAATGAATGACTACATAAGTGCCTAATATAATACAAGGAAAACTCCGAACGGAATGAAGAATCAAAGTGGCCATGACATTTTATTCACGAGCCAAATGATATTGAAATATCTATACAGAATAATAATGTCACCCTTGGTACATTTAACATCGGCGTAACAACAGAAATCTAAATGTCACCAGAGACAATTACATCTCACATTTAAGACTAATAAATCGATTGCCGAACGAAGCCATCGCTTTTTAAGGCTACAACGAAAGAGTAGATAATGTTGCAAAATTGCGTTTATGCCAGTTAAAAACTACAATTGGTTATTTTGAAATTTCATATTGCAAACGCTTTCAATAGCAAATATCAAAATTTGTTTTGGAACAATTGATCCATTTAAGTTAATAAAACGCTATAAATTATATGAGATGCATTAGCATGATAGAAGAAAGGTTTCTCATAAAGTTTCAGAAGACGGCCAGGGAGCATGCAGAATGAGAAGGAAACTGACAGGCGAAGATGGTGAACAAGAGAATGAACTCTTTCAATTGCACAATATGAATCCGTGCATTCTCGTACGATACAGCATTCACCAACTGCGTTCTATTCAACGTCTGCGTATTCACTCTTAGAAAACAACCAATGCAATACAAACTACTAGGAAAAAACATGAAATGACACATAACAAACGTCTTCACGTATATATACTAGAATTAAGTTGTTTTATAAAAAGTTTACTTTCGAGATAAAGATGTTTTTATTATTTTATAATTAATTTTGTATATTATTGCAATGTCTATAAATTTATAAATAGAATACGATTTGTTTAAATACTTCATACAAACTATAAAAAAACATGACTGAATGAAATAGTTCTAAATAAAATAATCATAATATAATAAAGTATAATGTTTTATATCAACACATGTATGTACACATACGTATGTACATGATTAATTAACATAGTTTTGAAAAGCTACGTAGTACGTTTCAGAAGGAATTCTATCAGATTCGTTAGCAAGTGTGTTTATGAGATGAATTTTAATTTGCTCATTAACACATTCACGTACTTTCATTTTACAGCAAAGTAACTGAAACAACTATAACTGTAGGTGAACAACAACATAATAGAAAACTAACACGAACATTATACGTACGTATGCATGTATGTATGTACGTATAGGTACACATTGTCGCGTCACTTGCTCCATGAAGTTTATCATAATCCAATTTGCGTGATGAATTATTGTTGCATGATACAGGCTTAGGTGTGAATTAATCATTCATTAAATAGTAAGAACATAGCATTGGATTCAAATTCCATACGAAATATCACATTTCCATTCTAACGGCACAATAATATTTAAATATCCAATCAAAGATATATTAATATTTCATGATAAATTTATCAATTCAAATTATGTTTTATTGAAAAATTCAGATAATTGTGTTCAATTATGCATAATTAGATGAAGTTAATCAAGAATCTTTGAAGTCTTAATTTTAAGAATACTTATTCCGTATTATATCTTTTGGAATTTTGATCTACTGTTTTGCAAACAACATAAAAGTGAAAGAGACAAATGCGAAGAGAAGTAGGCACGTTTTAACAAATTAATAAAGTAACGCGATCAGATTTCTACTTTAAGCAGAAGAAATTAATGAACACGGATAGTAGGAAGAGGCGTCGGTGCGAACGACGGCACATCGATTCTCGAAGTCGACAACGACGACGTACAATCGGAAATAGATCCGCGTGAGGATCGGAGGAAGTTCAGGTGGCAGAGGGTGCCACCGCTGGAGATGGTGACCGGTCACGCAAACCATGAATCAATTCGACACCGCTCACTAACCGCACCAACCAACGACCACATGGACGACGCAGCGAATATATCTAACGCCACGTTTGTCGTTAGGGCATAGACGGCAACATGATTTGACTTTTAAGGGGTCGCTCGTTTACGAAGAAAGAATGATTGTTAGACGAGTGGAAGAAGAATGATTATCCAGCTTTATTTTATTTATTTAGGAATGGAATTGAATTATTATCAGTTAAAAGGTTATAATATACACCAACTAAGGTTTATATTTCAAATTTGATGTACGCTTAAGTGGTTCCTACCATAGAATCGTGAAAAATCGAGTAGCACAGAATAACAAGTATTTTCTTTTAAGGGGTCGAACGTCGTTCGGCATCGTGCATCAAGGATTAGGGCATCGGGAATCACGATCGGAGGCCCGTTCACATTTTATTGTCTACGTCACGGTAAATTAATGGAAGGAAGTGATTGGCCATTAAGATTCTAAGTCCAAGTGCCCATGCGATGATTATTTCTTTTGTTATTCGCCTTTACAGTGATTGAATGTTTTCATTTTGATTTCTATACGGCTATTTAGCACTTAACACAAATTATTTAAAGTAAATGTTCCAAAGAAATGGTTTCATTGTAAATTAAGTTATATGATTTTAAATGGGGTTGTGTTTCACTCCGTTTGAATCTTATTCAAACAAAACTCACACAGAATTATATAGCTAATTATTTTTTGAATTTTCAAAAAGCCATATATATAGATGGTTATTATATTATTTTTATGAAGAGTTTTATTAAAATTAATGAAAATATTTGATCAATTTCTATGATACATAAAGGAATTTATACTAGTATTTCTTTTTATTGCTAAAATACAGGACAGTTGAAAGTTAAGTGGTGATGGTACAATTGAGCATAAGAAATTCAATAAGATTTGTACGGTCTCTATAATTAAATTACAATTTACGTATTCAGCATCTTATCAGAATAAAATAGCATTCTAGTGTGTCACATAATAGAAATTTAATTGCTTGATTAAAAAATAATTCTTTATCTGAGTCAAGCAAATATTACATCGCAGTTATTCGCCAGCCAAAACCACTTTAGCAACGTTTGTTGCATATAGACAAAAATGAAAATAGTTAACTAAATTAATGTCAAAAACAAAAATTGATCCGTGAACTTCGTAGATATGAATTGAGATAGCAGTACATAATTATTGCTCTACTATATACAGTATGGACTGTATTATGTATTTCAATTATTATTGAGTGATGAAGATAAAATAAGTGTAGACAAGCAGAATTAGTTACTTCAGAGGTAATTAATATTCAGACATGATTAGTACCAAACAGCGAATTGACAGCAGTACAAAGTGAACCGCTTGCACACCAATTCCCTCGGAAGCAAAACAGTATCATCAGATATGACCTACATATATACATATATGATATCTACCTCGTATGCGATGCGAAGCGTGCGTATGACAAGAGCGTTACTATTTACTCGTTGTTTCATCTACTAAATCCTAGTTTTGATAACTAAAACTAAGCTGTAAGTTTATACCCTAAATCCAAACGCATTGTTTTGACAGACTCGATTCAATAATTGGATTGCTTCTTTCAATTAACGCTAGTATTTATAAAACCCAAACTATCTATTGTGAAATAAATAATAAACTTTTACATTACCTATATAAAATGAATGTATTTTTAGAAGTGAATTAATCCATTATTAGTTATTAATTAATACTAATTTCAGGTGTAGATATTTTTTTAAATTTCTTACATATAAACATACTTTCCATCTACATTTTCAAATGTTGTAATATATGTTTTCAGTATCTCGTATTAAATCGAGTTTAAAATTTCATTTTGATATGAGATGAAAAGGAAAATTGTGTGTTATAAGTTAATAAATGTATTTATAAATGAATCCGGTCAACATTGAATATGTAGTAATTATTATTATTATGAACCAAGTCAAAGGGTCAAGTTTGATAAATACGTACAAAATATATAGATACTAACAAAAGAATCAAATGAAAAGGGTTGCTTCATTATGATACCTATCCTTGAATAAAATTGAAAGCCTGCGCGGATTATTTCAATATGTTGAAAATGATATGAGCTCACAGCGTGGGAAAACAAAGGCCAACAAACAGATAAGCTTGTGGCGAAACGAAAGAGAAACAAGGAAAACGATGAGAGAACGGATTGCAATTAAGTAAACTAAACATTGATACCATTATGTAGGCGAACTCTTTAGTCAAGTTTTAATTGAGGCGAAATCAGACCACATAAAAGTAATTTCGCTGTTTTGCCGTGCGCTCTGTCTATCCTGTTTGATTTTAGCACTCCTTGTTTAGAGGTCCTGCTCTCCATTCTCAAGTGGTTCATTAGCAATGCAAGTCAGCTAATGGAGAAAGACGCCGCGGCCCAGCGCACCGCGCGGGTTTTGAAGCTTCAATGAAGTTTTGCTTATATTAGAAATACTTTATAAGGGGCTCTTACATCTGTTTGTCTTTTACATTCCTTTGTAAGTGCTAGCTCGTGACGCGGAATTCTATTAGCCACTTCCGTCAGTAGTCATCCTCTTCGCTGTATACGCCGATGCAAGGGTATCCGCTTCTGCAACACCGGCAAATAAAAAGTAACAAGTCGATGTTGTTATTCCCGTTTCAAACTGTTTCTCGTTTTATTATGCCAGCTATAAATCGGGATAAAATAGATTCGATACCATCCTGTGCAGAATAAAACCCCAGGTTTTCTTTTACATAATATGTTTAACAAGTTCATTTCTAAGAGGTGTCGCTAGTTTTATTTGGCCACATAAGATCGATATGCAAATGAGCAAATCCCATATGAATGAATCCAAATAAATGATTCCATAATAATGATTAGTTCAAATCAGCGAAAAATTCATTAAAAAAATGAAATCTCACATATCGAATTTTGAAATGAACCAATGTTCTACATGACGTACTGTTTGCTTATAGAATATGAATAGGCTTATTGACTTTTTCTTATCTAAATGCGTGTTAGTAAACATTAATTTCATAGGGACTATAAAATATAATACTAATCCAGTCTTTATCCCAATATATTTTATATTGCATAGCATGATGGTAGCGAAACTTTTAAGATAAGCGTTGAGTAAAAATGAATAAACTGATGTTCTAACGTGATGCACACGTTCCCGTTGTATATATTGGGTGCATTAAAATTGCAAAAATGACGTGATCCGTTAGCGTGAAAGCAAGAGGGAGAAGCAAGTAGTGTTCTGATACCAATAGACGTGAAACGTATATATGTACGTAGGTAGTTGTTGGGTTATTTGTCAGGTAGGGCAGACGAGCTCCCGGTTATATACACAAGTTCCTTACAAGCCAATCCATCACTGCGCGGCGCAGTCCATCGTTTTTGGCTTCATTTTTCACCTCTGCGCGCAACCAATCTACAACGTCAACGGGTCCATCCGCCATTAAATCTCATTTTTCTTTACACATCTGACATGTCTGCACACATATCAAATGTCTATTGTTGCTTAAGATCCGTCGATATCACATAAAATGGATCGGGGAAAAAATAAGAAAATTGTATAGTAAATATATCCGCAATATCCATTAAATGCTCACATAAATCTGATGTCGATGAAAATGGAGTCGGTCTATCGTTCATGTTTCCTAACACGCACTTAGATGATAAAGTCAATAAACGTATTCATATTCTACAAGCGATTTTATATATATATATATATATATATATATATATATATATATATATATATATATATATATATATATATATATATATATATATATATATATATATATATATATATATATATATATATAAATTGTCATATTCATAAATAAAATCTGATTTCATTTAAATCCATTCAGATTTTTTCTTGCAATCACGAAAGTATCCGAAGGAATTTGAGTAGGCCACGGTAGAAAAATCGCTTTGTTAGTGAGCAAAGAAAATCAAATTTTCCAATTACTCGGCAAAGCATGGCATGGGCACTCGGCACGGCAACTCGCAAGCTAGAAATCTGTTAGGTTTGTAATCAATGCCAAAGGAAGAAGCGTTGACTTGTACAATTAGCCAATCGAATTACATTCCGTTCTGTACACAATTACACTTAACTTTGCACTACACATTAGAAGATCAAACAGATGACGAAATATCTAATCGCTATTCAACATATCCTAACTAATACATCTGCCCAATAAAAGATTATACGCAACAGTAACATTTAGAACAAGAAATACAATACGTCTTCATTAACCAGGAACTTGAAAAAAAGAATTTGAAACATATTTACAAGTTATGTTGGCCAGTTACTGGCTAAAGTTCCTGATACACACATACAGTTCATCTTTTCCCTTTATATTTCTTCCGTCCGTTCGGTTTTTTTTTCCACATTCGGACTTCATATTCGATGCCATAAATCAAGAGTGCGAGCGCTCGGTGAAAAATTAAATCACACGGGGGATTTGTTCGGGAATAGGTGCCGGGAAAACTCGATGATATTGCTTGATGAATGCTTTAATATTGTGGACAGTTCTCACTGCGGATTCGCGGTATTGTTCTCGACCATATTTTTATACCACATACATACTGCTTACGCTTTCTGAACCAAACTACCCTTATTTAAATCTTATTAAAATATCTATAATAATTATTGTATGTGCACTCATTATTTAAAGTTAAATAAATAGTTATAGGTCAAAATTTACTTAAAGATGTTACTTATAAAAGAATTAAACGTATACTAAATATAGGAAACAATTTTACTGTTATCAAATCTAATTATTCAATTATATTTTTGGTTGAACGAGTTTTCATATGACCCTTTTATATATTAATTAAATTAGTAACCTATAGCACAAACATGTGTGAGTAAACAATGATCAGTAACTTCAACCTGTAATATAAGGTAAACGTCCTGTGGTGCCGATATACCTACATGCGTCAAACAAATATTTGTGAACAGTACTCCACTTAAATATTTGCAGTTGTTAAGTGATTAGAACTTTGCATCACTTGTCACGCTTTTCTAAAATAAACAAACGTAGTATGTGGTGATTTTTTTCAATCTCATTTAATGTAAATATATTTTAGGAAGCGATCGAGGTTACACTCTACTAAATCAATGTCAATTAACAATTATTTTAAAGTAATATTTGTCTTAATGTTTAATTATAACTGAGTTACTTCAAAACCTTTTCCTAAATTTAGTTAAATTGCCCTGGCAGTAATGTAATTACAGTCATATATTAGAGTTTATATTGTGTTTTAACTGAAAGTTGATAATAATATTAGATATCCACAATGGCTTGCACTGAACTTTCCTATACGTATTTTATTTAGTTAAAACACACGCAGACAGACAGACAGACGTCGTTCAAAAAATAGTCAGACCCGATTCAGGGAAGGCCAAAATCTCGAGATCGAATTTTTCCACGATTACAATAAAAATATGTAATATTGGTAGAAATATGTAATATTGCATAAGTAAATATTAATACAAATTTTCCATTAATAATTTTTACGATAAATATTTTTTTTAAGTCAAAATTAGTATCGATTTTCTCTTAGAATTTATCAGTTTATTGCAATTTTTAAGCGTAATTGTGCCGCATAATAGAATTTTAGCAATTACAAATTTCACAGAGTTTTCATTGAAGGTATTAAAATATATTTTTATTATGTTTTGGTTACGTGCAGAGAAGATACAATAGAGTAGTATCTCTTATGCGTCTGAATAAAAAATTTAATTTTGCATAATATATCGCGTAGGTAGAATTCCAATAAACACCGATATTAATTTTATAATGGGAACATTGTTATCATCAGTGTATATATTTAATAAGTAATATCATTAAAGCGATGTTTTAGAAATACAATTAAATAATATTTGCCTACAAATTAAATTGAAAATGAAATATAACAGCTATACGGAAAAATATTTCCAAAATCATCGCTTTGTGCAGGTACATTGGCAATTTGTTTTCAAACAGATTTTTAATTTTCAGCGTTTTCAAATATTTCATGTATACATTTTTGGTTAACCCTATTACACTCTCCGGTGTAACATAAATTTTATATATATTGATTTCACATTTTCTCGATACGTTTTCACCCAGCCAAATAAATATATTGAGAAGATAACTGTATTAACGCTTTTTATTTCAATCAATTGGCAAGGAAATTGAAATTTATTTACAAATTTATTTTAAAAATATTGTTATTATTTATATTTTATATAAAACTACTAACACAAAATAAATTTAAACAGAATTAGTTTCGAACTAAAATAGTTTTTATTAGGATTAATATATATTATAATAATTTAACAATAAAAATAATAGTAAAATACAAATTTTTACAAATCTTTAATTCTTCAATATTGTAATAAGTAAGCATTGTAACTCTATCTCGATATTTTAGCGAAAATATATAAATATAGTTTTAGTATATTTTATAAATTATATTTTGTTGAAATTATAAAAATCTTTATTAGAATATATAAACAAAGTACGTATAAGACAGTTCATTAGAAGCCATTGCGGATATTTTATAATTCATACACTATTTAATGAAAAGAATATTTTATTTATAATACTATTCGTAATTGGAAAACCAGCCCGAGTTTTAGTTTTATTTGGTTTTTAGTATTGCCTTTTTTTGTTTGTACGGTTCCAAGTTGATGATATAATCAAACTCGTGTATCACGGGAATGTGCAAATACAGGTCCATATTAGGTATCTAAACAACGTGTACGTATGTACGTATATGCATACAACGAGCAATATATATACAGTCGAATGGCCGCAGGCCAAGCCAAAAGCATATCAGTCTGTGGTCATTGTGACAAACAACTATGACACTAACATCCAGACAATAACCGATTTCATTCACTGCACCATGAAACACACTAGCACACACTCAAGCACACGGTGAGCACACACATTGATGGTAAATTGTTGAACATACATATCATACAAGCGTTCATATAATCTACTATGATGGCATCTGTTACATACGACCAAGCCACCGGTTTAGTTAGTGACGCCAAACTAACATACTGCTGCTCCGCGTTAATAGAGCACACGTCGTTACTTTGATTCTATTATTAGAAATGCAGTTTGATTATCGGTGCATAACTCCTAATCATTTCATAAGGCTGATTGATTCAGAGAGGAGTTAATCATTGCCAAGTGTATGGAATGACAAGCTACCTGTTTGAGGACTTAAAAGTATATTGCATTGTACAGAACTTACAAAAACTTTAAAAGTTGCCAAGGTTATACTTTGTGAAACCTGCTTTCTGTTGATATTACACTTTGAAACTAAAGAATAGGCTTGGTTTTGTTAGCGAAACTTTCAGAAGTAACCAAGTCATAAAAACGTTACGATATCGTGTCGGCTGTAGTAAATTAAGTTTCTTTCACCACTTGTATCATAAAAACATTTATATATCATATCACATAAATAAACTGTATCATTTATTAATTTACAGGCGTAACATACATTATTGTTTGTCTACATAAAAAGTCTAAAAGTATGAACATGGTCACACCGTGTGACTTAGACATGACAACATAATAATATTGCACAAGCAAAAACTGATGTTGACATAATGCAATGGCAAAAAACTTTGCTTATAAATTATGAAAACATTGCAGGAGATTTTATTTTTTAATATTATAAAAATTGTAATTAAAAAAGACTATACATACAATTATATAAATATTTAATATTTGAATTAAAAAAACTACTGCAATAAAATCAATTTTTCATATAATTTTACAACAATTTTATGATACTAACTTACTACTTCGTATAAGAAAGTAAAATCCTACACAAATCCATCAACAAATTAACAGTGTTGCTAAATAAAGAAGCATTTGCCTACAAAAAATGTTAATTGGTTGGCTGGAATAGTACAAAGGAAATTTTTCTGAATTTCAGTTACTGGTTCATTTGCTTAAGAATGATAATAATTTATTATTTTTACAACGTTGTTTTTTTAGAAACTAAGCCTCATAATTTAATTTGCAGAAATGCAAAAGTCTTGTTCTCATTATCCACGTATATAAACGTAATTCATAAATACACAGTAAAAATTCCGGACGGTAATAAACGTAATAGAATACAACGATTGCTTTAAAAATATGTTCAACTGTAATTTAGTACTTGAAACTTAGCATAACTATGTATATACATATATAGTGGAGATTGCATTTTTATAAAGTTATATGCCAACATAAAAATTGAGTGTTTTTTAGTTCAGGCACGTTATGTGAGGTAGAAGTCATTACACTTCATACTTAAAATCGTAAAAAGCTGGATTTTTAATTAGTGCGCTGGAGGAAAATTAGTTTTATCGTGCATCCCTTAAACTTCATTAAATAATGCCGCGCTTCAGGCATACGTAACACGAAAATTTGTTGGTTGGAAAAACTGAGCTATTTTTAAACTTACATAGATATTTTGTATCAAAACCCCCACTTTAGCTCGTCGTATTTATTATTTTTAGAAAATATGTATGCTTCTTTCATTAAATTTGTAAGTTAATAATACTTCCCATATCGTCGCTGAAAAGAAAAAAACATCACATATTTTTTAAAATTTCACATTGCAACTTTTCTCAACATTGTGTGTTCAAATTACTCATGTTTATTTAAATTCTGTCTTTGACAGTTCAATTTTTTATTGTTATAAATTATAAATAATTTATTTAAATGTAAAATAATAATAATTTACAAAATAAATAGGTGAACCAGAACAAAAAGGAGTTTGTTTACATTAAAACCAAACTTATGTCAATTAAAATGAAAGCAAAACAAGCAAGTCTGCGATGCAAATGAAGTGTAGTTAAAATGATGTAGACGCCAGCAGCAAAATACTATAAACCTTAATCTAATCTTCTGGATGGGTAGCTACCATGAGAAATGAATCCTTATGCGTGCATTCATACCATCGCAGTCGCCGTCGTGCGAATGTTGGTTGTTGCGTCTTGTCTCGCTGTTTCTGCAAGTGTGGCAAGCGAAAGCACATCAGCGTCCCGGTGGGAAGCGATTGAAACAGGCGCGGTGCTTTTTAAAATCCACGCCGGTGTGATTGCGGTGCCTGGGGCAAACTCGCGATCGTCCTCCCGGGACCAGGCGAAAGAGCTTTCACCCAAGATCGTATTAGAATTGTGTACGCTCACGAATCCAAATAAGATTGTTCTCTTGGCCGGTCCTCCCGGCGCTTCCCAAGGGACCTGACGGTGCCAGTGGTGGCCGGCTACGTCGCCACGTCGTTAATTCACGCGCGCCAAGCACAGCTGACCATCACGCACTTTTTAGAGATGGAGAAGTAAAAACACCCGTCACGCCAATACCACGATTCGGGTCGACCAAAATTGTTTTAGGTTTTGCTGACTCTGACCACTGTAATTTAAGAAGTTGATGTTGAAATCAATACTTACTTTATTTTTTAACCAAAAAATAAATTAGAAATAGTAACTATTGTCAAAACTGAAAACCATATACACAAAATTTTGAAACAAGCACCATGCATCATAAGTCTTTATGGCAGTGGCAAGCCTTCTATCGGCTGTAATTTTTTTTTGTTTAAAGCCTGGCTGGATAAACTGGAGCAATTTAGCGCATATTGGTACAAAATTTAAAAACTAATGATACCAAAATACTGTACCGTACAATTGTGAAAAACAGACTTGTTTATCTGATCGCCGCGTATTTTAGCGTGTAGGGTTGTTAGTTTTGTAACGAAATATACACACCTTATTGTGGATGCAACTGCGGACAAACAAACGAATGCACCCATATGCCTAGCTGAACGATGAAACTGTCATTATAAATTGCCTGTTTTTCTGGACACAAGAAATAAAAGTACTGTTGCTAATCTAACAGTTTAACAACTACAGTGTGGAATTCGTATTTTACAATACATACGTTCATTTGTAATATATTTTAAAATAAATCAAAATATGAATATTTGCTTATAATTTACGAGTTACAATGAAAATAATATCATAAATTTCAGTTCATATTATTTCACATTTATCTATTTCCAATTTATATTTTATAATTATATTTTATTTTCCTAAAGATTATCGCTAACTGCATTTATCAAAAACGAAATATATACAAGCCTACAATAATTCTATATTTTTGAACTTAATATAACTTGAAACGCAAAAGTGTTATCGCCATAGTAACTACTCTAAATTAGGTTAATTAATAAATATAAATTTAAATTAATAATTGACATAGTAGCATACTCTATTTCTACTCTATATTGTGATTTGTTGTATTAATATAATAATACTTCAAGTTTCGAATTTAATCTGAATTTGTGATGTTTAACTATAATTTTGTATTATTATTAAAAAAAAGTAATTAAATAATTTAGTAAAACACCGAGGTATGTAAAATATTTGTCATTTACCAGTAAAAACAAAACTCAAAAAAAAAAACCCAACACACTATGACACCTCGATACTAGAATATTATATGTTGACCAATTGTGGTTTTATTTTAATTATATATAATCCCGGACTGATTTGTATGGGTCAACAATGGCACAGCCATGGGATATTGTTCACAAACCTAAATAGAGTGTTTGCCAATTATCGTCGCCCAGTGTAGTTTCAATATCTTGTTTATATTGTGGTAAATATAATGTAAGGCTCAACTACCGTTGGGTAAGGGGTTAAGCATACAGCGCAAGCACAACAAATAATATAAATCGCCTGTTTCACAATAACGTACAATCTACAGGACTGTCTGAAAATCTTTTTGAAACCTAATACTTTGAAGCTAGTTGAGTACTATCGAATTTAAATTACGAACAAAACATTGTATTATAGCAAATTTGGTTGAAATAGGTTGGGGACCTTTAGAAATATAGTTGCTCAATTTGGGTTTATGTGAGAACGACTTCCCACAGGTATATATGAATTGACAATATAAAATCCAGTAGATTCCAACAAGAATGTAATCATATTTCGGATCTTCAAAATCAAGATGGCCCTCTCCTTAAGACGGCTCTGTTGCTCGGCGGGCCACTGGTGCATGTGTCCCAAGAGACACTTAACGGTCACTCTGACCCCACACCGCACCGTATGATTCTTGTATTTCACGTGCGCAAAAAACCAGCTGAACATATTTTTTTTCGTTCTCATTTTTATCTGTCGCCCCAATCTCTTTCCGTTTAAAAACTTGACGTTTCGAGTACAGAACAGTCGGAGGTTTACAAAACAATACTATGTGGTACAACTTGACATTCAATTATTTTTCCACAATCTTCTTCTTCTTCTTCGCCGTCGCTTTCTACATCGGAATTATTTATTTGTTCGATTTATTAAAGTTTCTATAGTGCTAGAACTTAAAATTACATATTGTATGAAAAGGCTATTGTGCAATCAGAAAAATGAGGTAATTTTTTTTATATTTCATGATGTATATAGTTCATAAATGTTTTCGAAATTGTATCATTTTTCTTTTTTAATAAAATAGAATTTAGTTGTACGTGGTTGGATAATATTTATTTTCTTCGGCAAAATATAATATTTAATACACCGTGAATTTTACAGATCTATTGTCTGTTCTGGATAATAATTAACTTTCTTACCTAGTTATTCCTTGATAGTTCAACTTTCACAAATTCATATCGATTCATTTTAGTGGGAAATTGAGCGTTGCATAATTTTTAACTAATATTGATTAATTTTTATAGCAAAGTGCAACTTAAACGCATATCATTTATAATTGAAAGCAAATATTAATGAATAAATAACGTTACAAAATAAATGTTATACATCAAACAAATTGTCGCTATTATAAATTTATTTATTTTTTTTGCAAATTGAACAAAATAAATATTTGAATTTAAAACGATCACAGGCCGTTGTAATTTATTACTGTACCAACTAGATTTATTCTAGAATTTTAAATATAATTAAAATTACATAAAATTTAACTTATTTAAAGTGTATCTTTTGGTAATTTAGAAACAATACTGAAAGAAACGTAATATTCCAATATACTAGATGTCATATAACTTTGAATTTTATAGAGTTGGCATGTTCATGTGTTTGGTGCATTCTAATAATAAAAAAGTTTATATTTATTTTTTAGATTTATAAGTTATATAGCATGCAGGTCATGACCTTACTAAGACACGGAAACTTCAAATTGAGGTCGCTAACAATCTATAGGGTATTTTATTTTGCCAGAACATTTCTGAGAGACATTAATATTTATATATTATTTCCTATTATAATGATTAAATAAATAAATTATAGAACCTAACTATAACTATTTGCAATATAATTTCAATTAAGATTATTTATTGTACATACTGTTGAAATCGAGCTGTCATTGTTAAACGCACTGTTCCCATCTAAATTTATTCGCTAAAGATTTCAATTATTATTCTGACTTGAAGTATTCATCGGCAAAATGATTAAATTATTCAAAGATGAATTTCCATTTTTTCTCTAACATTAAAATGAAATTCATTTTCCATTTTTCTCATAATACTTTCTTTCGTCTAGCTTCATTACTACGCAATAAATTGTTTGAAAATGAGAACAGCACCAGCCGTCATGTTTGCTGAGATCGCATTTTAAATTCTTTTATTTTCTCTGTGCCGTCTTGAGAAGAGAGAATTATTTCATTTCCTAGAGTCATTTATTACAAACGGACAAGCGCTCGTCAACTATTGAAGTTTAAAATCCTCGGCGTTTTAAAGGGACAGGAAGTGTTTTGACGTTATTGGAAAGATAGTGCTAATGCTGAATAGATTAACGGCATTACTAAAGCACACCGCTCCGTGCTGTTTGACGGCAGAGAAACGAAATAAATGGAGGGATTGCTCCAGATGTCTAATATCGCTAGGTTTCGCTTGACGGCTCAACGTTTGACGTTCCAAATTCTACACGTCATCGAAAACCTGCAGGTGGAAATATTCTTTTCTCGATTCATGTAAAGAAATTATATTTCTTATGCATATATTTATGTCCCCATCATTTTTCGATAGGAATTCCAGATTCTTTTTAAGTAATTATACGAAATATTTAATTTCCGTATAGGTTCATAAGTATATACAAAATTTAATAATACTATTAATCTGCATTTTTTATGTAGTAATACGCATTAGTATAGAAAACATAATATATGCATTTTACAAACATGCAATCAAAAATCCCACACGATTTCTTTTTAGTCAAATTGTACATTATTTTAGCGTAGCTCTCACTGAAAGTACATTTAAATATTATTTTGGAATGCAGCTATAAGATTTTTAGTAAGTCATAAATAACAAAAAAAAAATAATGCATTATTCAAAATAATATTCATGATACTGAATGTTCGCAGTTGGCGTTAAAGTAATGCGCGCCAATGTTATCGAACGGGCTCTCCAACTCGCGATTCCCGTACCATTTCGAAATGACAGAGCGTTGATTTATGTACGGCACCTGACGACGTGGCAGCATCAGGTGATCGCGAAACGAAAACCAGTGACATCGTTTCTAATTACTCTTCTTAGAGCTATTTTCCAACTGCCGGCGTTATAAAATATTGTAGTCGCGGCGATGCAACCGTCAAGTTCTCGCCCAATGCTGCGCCAGTGGCAACGACCAGCTTCGCTTCATTAACGAGTCGTAGATTCCCCCAGCAAGTTTCACCACATCGCACAGACAAACTTTGCAAATTAAAATTCTAAAATCTGACTCACAGTTCTTAAACACTTGCGAGCGCGTAAACCACCCGGCCATCATACAGCCAATGATATAGTTATCTTTTCATCATGGTAACTTTTTCCAACTTTCCGTGTGCGTTTCCGGTAGTTGGAATTATTCACTTGCACAGAATTGCTAGCGTTATTAAAAAAAGTTCAACAACCACCAAAATAATGACTGAATTTTGCGTGTAATTTAACTTGCAGACAAATTAAATCTTCATTTTCAATATATTATTTCCAAATTATATAAAGCTCAAATTTCTTTCAATCTCATAATCAACTAATAATTCTTTACTACTTTATTTTTAAATATAATTATTTCTTAAAAATTTTGCTCAATATGTATACTACAAATTGTAATAGCGTAATTTAAATGTCTTGTTGAATTAGTACAATTAACCCAATTAATTGGCAGTAACCATTTATAAAATAATAAAATCTTATCTGATATTGACATTCCCAAAACAGCCATAGCATTTTACCGCCTAATATATTCGTGTTAAACATCGCATGACTTGTGTAGCCAAAGAAACGAAAAAGTGCTTGCAGATAATTTATTGCAGACATAGAAACTGCATTTCCAAATAGATTTATTAGATTAAATATTTTCATAAATATTATTTTAGTTATATAAAAATAAGTTTAATGCTGTAAGGAAAAGAAACTGTGAACGTCACTATCACGATATATTTTCACGTGATTTTTACATATACACGATCAAAAATATCAATATGACGAGAAAATGGCGCAGTTTGACACGATATCTGCAGTAGAAACTTATTATGCAACTTTTAAACATGATTGACATCAGGAAATACTATTTTAAGTGAGCAGCATAATGCATAGTTTTATATGATTTTTATTCTTTTTTTTTATTATTATATTTCCTTTAACAAATATATAAATAAAGATTGTAATCATGAAAATGTCTAGGCTCAAATTTGTATCATGTCATGTCTGGCGTTTGTCTATGTGTTTGTATGCATGTATGTGTAAGTGAACTCCTACAGAGGATCTGTAAAACTATAATCATGGCAATTTAAGCTTAAGAGAAACCTATTTTAGTTTAATCTGGTCATTGTTTGTCATTTCTGCAATATCTCTGAAACGGCTACATTTACAGAAAAAAAAAAAAATATATATATATATATATATATATATATATATATATATATATATTCTCCGGATTCTACCAACAAAGGTATTTAGCGTCCAGTGCGTAAACAATAAGCCGACGATACTGGAAAAATGAATAAAATATTGAAATAAACACAGCCTGGCTTAATATACATAATAAATAACTGTCAACGAACAGCTCAGAGGCGTAAATATGCATCAGACATATACATGCCAGAAGGCTGGAGGCGAAAGGAAGCCCGTAGTTTATATCATATATTACGTATGTGTAAAGGTGAGCGCTAGTTAGGGGTGAAATTATAATTAAACTTTAAACGTGCATAGATATTAAGAGCATACTATATGTGAATTGTCACGTGCCACTGATAATATTCATATAGCTAATTAGTGTGACCGCGAATCCGCGAGGGCGCGTTCCCATAATTCCTCGGTTGTTAACGACGCCAATTTGCGGCGGGACTAAGTTTGCCCTGAGTCTATTCGCCTTCGCCTCTGGTTATTCTTTATGCGAGTCTCGTGACACGAATAACACACCACCGCCACTGCCATCACGCGTTGTCTTTATTTCAAAACGATGTACCTACTTTCCTACTTACACAATGTTTTATAGAGCATGCTAGCCAGAAAACATCATAAAATGCATCTCATTTATTCGCCTACTTATTCTTCCTTTGGGATCATTTCGAAAGCATATAACATTAAAGTTAGTTACATCGTAAACTCCGAATTATATTCCGCACTAAACCCGTTGCAAGACAATCGCTTTTAGAAGATCGATTGTAGACCACATATTTCACCAAAAATATGTATTAATATACTGAGTAAAATGCCTCACCGATCCAAACAACATATTATGTAGATCCTTTGAAATTCCAGAAGAATCAAATATTAAAGTTGAAGTACAAAATACATTTGTTATACCCAGCACTGAACTATTTTAAATATAGTAGGTATATCAGTTTAGAAAGGAAAAATAATAAAATACAAAACTAAAAATAATATTATTACCCAATATATATATTAATATACCATAAATTTGTTAATTTCAAAGTTAATAAAATACCTTACAACATATATTCTTCCATATTTTGAAGCACTTCTCTATCAATCTATTTTGCACAATCGATGTCAAATGTTGAAACTCAAATTATGTGAACCTATTTTCTTTTTCCGTTCAAATATTGATTGTATAGATGATATGACTGCATAATATAAATTGCCAGACTTTCATAACTACGGCAAAATAAATAAGAAATTGAAGAAATTCAGTAACAAATTTAATATAACTAGTACAGTTTTGGAGAAACTTTTTAAAGAAAAGTTAAATGAAATATTAATATCTTTCATTTTAAATATAACTATATTTGCTGTAAGTGCAACTGTTTCGGAGTTATTGCAGAAATGACAAAACATGACGAGTAAACACTCACAAAGGCGTCATTCCACTCTCAAAATCTTAAGATCGATTGTTTAATTATTGCAATATTTACTTATTACTGCATAAACCTTAAATTAATCAGATCTAATCTATTGAATGTTTTCCATTTTGTATTTTAGTGCAAAATGAATACTTGAAAGCCCAGAGATGACAACACATGGAAAAAAAATATGTGCAGCTCTCAGCTCAGATATGTAAATTGTTTCGATAATATGAGCAAAATCGATTTCACATTTACAAAATAATATATTCAGTTTTGGACATGAAATCATATTGTAAATCGAAAATAAATTTTAGAAATAACCAGCGTTCATTTTGGAATATTTTAAATAACTTTGGTGGCATCAGAAAATTATGACCGCAGATAAAAAATACTCATTGATAAAGTTATATAGCCAGTTCGGTGGCGTCATAAATTCCCGAATTCATTAAAATCTGAATCGCATTACATTACTTTAAAATAAAGTATAAAAAAACGGACCAAGAGAGAGAATAGAAAGAATCTCACTTCTTTGTTCCTGGATGATCTCCAGAGCGACCGCGTGCGCTTGTCGACGCTCGCGTTTTCCACAGCTTGATAATTTATGACGTAATCTAGAAACAGAGCTTTCGCGCACCAACCGAGAGAAGAGAATAGTATATATTCTGTCCAGTGTCGGTGGTATTAGTGCCCACCGCTGCCGCATCGTTATTGTTCCTGTGGTTCTTATGCACGTGCACTTAAACTGCAACCTGTGTGAAACACAACCATATCTAATTGAATACAAGTGATATACCTAGACTTCATTTTCTTTTGTCATTTCATTTGATTTGAATACTAAATTGGCATGGCTTACAATGGAAATAAATATTTAGATTTAATAACAATTGTGCCTTAAGACTTGTTGCTACCAGTAAATTAATTTCACTCCATGTAGTTAATAAAATCAAATATATTTCGCCAATAAAATTGAAAATAAAATTGAATAAATTTTCATATTAGTATATAAATATATAAATATTCGACGACCAAATTGACTTGGGTACTTTTTTTAAGAAAGTTTGCAAACCCTTTTTATTTCCTTCGCCAGAAATAATTGGATTACTGCGGTGATAAAAATCGATGGTAATTTAAAAATATATCATCCGCTCACATTCAATATCTACCTACGGATAAATTTATTCTTTTGTTTTATATATTATATGGAAATGGCACCGCGTGTCCATGAGAGGTTAGCCCGATTTGTTTCTGCATCCTATATTCAACATGCGGTGCATTGAAACTGCTTACTAGGTAATTTAAAATCACATTCGTATCAGAGATCAGAAAATATTAGTCCTATGTTGCTATCCACGAGGTTCATACAGTATACCTACACCTTTCACGTTGGTCACATGTGTGCTTATCTATTGGAGATACATAAATTTAAAATTCAGTAGCAGCAGAAGGTTTTGTTATTTATATAAGACTTTTGCTGCGCTGCACGAAAAGTTGCACGAAGCAATGTTTTAACTGTGATGTTTGTAATATTTTACAAAATCCAGAATTACATCTGGCTCACTGTATAAAATTGATATTGCTAGGAGATAAAAATAAAGCTTTTTCTGTTGATTCAATAGATGACATGTGGTCTATGCAATATTTAAAAATTCATGTGAGTCGAGTTACACTGGTTTCACAGTGACAAACAGACACAACCAAGTACAGGCATGGATGCGAAAATTCAAGAATTAAATCATTATTATTATACTGAAACTCGTGGCTTTTTTAAGTTTTGCATTATTATTTATTTAGTATAAAAAAAAGCTATAAATTGAATAAAAACCATATTGTCAAAGTATGAAGAATTCTAAAACGAAAATAAATCGAGTTCGGTCCCAAATAAAACACCAAACCAATAAAAATTGCAAAAGCTGTATTATATACATTTTTTCGGGTATCACCTGGCGTCTTGATGCGAACACAATTGTTTTTATATTGAGACACATTTGGCTTGTGGCCGAATGACTCCGGTTTGAAGAGCAGAAATGCCACGTTTCTGTTTGTTTTTTTTTTTTTCTACCAACTTTTTAAAATAAGAATTACTTTCCGGCTTTGCCTAGATAGTTCTGAATAAGTTCTGCATTAGTTTTACACCAAATGGTTCGGGCTGGCAGCCAAGTATCAAGTGCTAGCCTACAAGTAGAATTCTCCAATTCGCTAACTCGTTCAAAATTTCTTCAAGTAGTATTAATATAAATGAAATGAGAAAAACAAAATAGCTTAACTTTTTCAATAATATGTTCATTTTAATTATTAAAAAATTCATTTAATTTTCAAGGGAAATAAAATTTGCTTATTAATAAAGCGGAAAATTTTTATTCATTCGTTCTACAGTTCTAGCAATTGTGTATGCTTCAAAACATAGTAGTTATAGTGGTGCATCAAACCGTCAACCAGGACAACGTCAGAAGTAAACAGTCGAGTAATATGAATGCATTCATTGGTAATACCATAGCCTGTCGCCGATGACAGGCGCATACTGACGTCTATGGCTTGCAGTCTAAGGGCGGGGGCAACGCGCTACTCTAAGCATCACTAAGGATATCGTGGTTTCTGTTGTCACGGATTTGTAATTAGGTGCTTTGTACTCAGTCTGGTTTTAATTCTACCGTTATTCTGAGGATTGTTATTGTTCAGGGAAAATGTTTCATTCTTTACGATACATAGCCGCAAAAATTTACAAAGCTAATCCTGTGGTGTTATTTAGAATTTAAGATATCGCAATGATTACAAACGAAGTCCAACGCAATACTTCAGAGAGTTTTCGCGCTATATCTATAATTGGTATGAGAAGCACATTTGCATTATTTTTTTATGTGTAAACATTTATGCGCGCATCTGGTGAAAAATGTTTACTTGACAGTGAATCAGTTGTGTTATGCTTGAGCTGTCCCGTTACCAATAGCTGTACCAACGGTTAAGTGTGTTCGTGAGCGTCGGTCACTCTCCACTTTCTACACGCCTTCCGACGTATTCAGTACTTACATATGGTTGTGTGATTAGCAACAGAGCAGCATTGAAGCGTATATTTTCGGTAGCATATATGCAATCGTGAGTGCGGCCACTCACCCGTATTTTAATGAATATTTATAAGACTCTTATTACTGTATAGATATATACGTGTTCTTAAAATATTCAGTTAGGGCAGTTACTACACCAAATAGAGGGACTTTTCTCCGAAATAATTGCAAGAATTTTAGCTTATTTCCTTTTTTTAAATTTTTGTATTAAATCTGTAACATCTGCATCTATGACAGATAAAAGAACGAAAAAATATAAAAGTAAATAAGTAATTTCAATTTAGGATACTACGCCACTGGATTTTATTTTAGTTTTAATTCGCATATGGGGCTGTCGTATGATCCCTAAAGTAGAAAATGGGGTTCTATAACAATATTGTGTACCGCAAATACACTCATAAAACAACATTGTAGTAATGCGGAACTGTTTTATGGGATTTTAATAGTTCTTCGAACGATATAAATTTGCATAGTGCCGCTTTATTTTTAGTAACGATACAGACTTCGGCACGATTAAGTTGGTACACTTAATATAAAAATCGATAATTTTTGCACTTATTTTCCACACGCTCTTTTCTACTTTCTGCACTACCACTTTTTTCAAGACTTTGACGAAATAATGAATTGTTAATCATTTCTACGCAAAATTTAATTAAGCTTAATAGATACTCTTATATGATTAAAAATACATGAAACAATGATGTTACGAGATGAAACGTGTTCTTTAAATAGTATTCATGTTAATGATGGACGTGAGATTGAGTACTAACAAAACGTGTAAATAGAACGCAAAGCTCTGTGCTTTCAAAGCATTAATGTTTTAAAACCTTTAAATATTCCAGTGCTTTCAAGTATGATCAGGAAGCTATGAAAAATTTGCTTATAATACTCAAGAGTACTTCTGTTATCACAAAAGTCTTCTTAGTAAATACAAATCTAATTGTAAAAATAAAAACATATTTTATGTTAACATTAACTATTAGCTCACATTTAGTAGACACTAATTTTAATTGTTTTCAGTCTATATTACAATATTTATCTAGATTTTAAAAATTAATTAAAACCGAAATAGTTAAATTATTCGATGAAGAAATAGGACTTAAATAAGTCTAATTTGAATTTAAAATATCTTATTATTATTATTTATTAAATCGAAATAGTTTAAAACGATGAATGTATTTTTTTTCTAATTACGTAATTTTGTTTATACATGAAATCCCAATTATAAGATTCTCACTATTAACATAAATATAGTTTATAATTCACTACGACAGTTCCAACGTTCCAATTTATTTCAGGGTAGAAATAATTTTAACTTCTACTATGACTCCGTAAAGTTATATTTACCCTGAAACAAATTTGGAACATTGTGCTAACAAAACATCAAAATTTCATGTTTACCTATACATTTTCCACAAATAAATTGATGATCTTAATCATTCGCTTATTTACTGTAAAATTAATGATTTTAAAATTACTAAACACCACAATTATATTTACAAAATAGTCATGGTGGTCTATACGAATTGTAGTTACTTTAAAACTAAGAAATCCATATGAATAAAATGAGTTTAACCGCAAGCCCATAACAGATAAAAAAAACGAGAAATAAACGCGCGTTGAAAAATATTGTGCGGCAACACAACGTATATATGCATACGTACAGAGTGTTTCGACGCTCACTGGTCGGCCCGTGGAGTCCCATATATTATACGCAATAACAGTTTGTAAATTGATTTCCAGTGCACCCCGTACACGCTTTCAGAGGGATGTCGTTCGTTGTTTTTTACGATGCCATAAGCCTTGTGTGCTACGCGCACTCGTTCGCCCGCTCGCCAACTACGCGTTTGGTCTCTCGCTCGCAAACCGGCAGCGTGTAAAATGCTTTTTGTTTTATGCCATGCAAGGTTTTAGTGCAACCTTTTGAATGACCGCCGACACCGTGCGCTTCGTGTGCTGGTGATTCGAATTGTACCGCTCGTTCACCATACTTTACGAGGACACGGCACGCGAATTCTGTGTGCCATGGCTCCAGTACATAGCGCGACTCTGTCAACCATACAATCCAGTGACGGAGACACTACACCAGGTTGTTAAGACTAGGCTTAAACAACTACACATTTTGGAAATATGCATATCTAATTCGCCTACCATGGTGTCTAAACTGTTGATCATAAAATAAAACATACTACTCAATATGCGTGATTTTACAGCTAATCCGAGACGAGACAAAACAACATAAAAAGTAATAACATTTTCTAAATTCAATAACATGTTAATAAGTACTTCTACATAAAAATTACGCAAATAGAAATCCATTTTACAGTATTCTTTATAGTTTCATTTCGAGGAATTTGAAAAATATATCTCTAAAATCCAAGTAGGTCACAAACTGCAAGTAACATATTTTAAAACAGAAAATTGATTCTAGTCACATAAAAATCATAATGTACTGAAACGTTGGCGTAATAAAAAATGACAGTTTGACTTCTGTAAAAATAATAAATAAAATACTGAAATTGACCGCTGTACCCAAAACACTTTTCTCGATAAGTTCATCGTAAACCTTTGGATATTTACGCCCATAGGACTTAAATAGTTCTCCAATGGATAAAATTTGAGTTTGGATGCATATTTTTGTTCTTCTTTCTTGTTTTGTACTTATATATAAGTAGTAGTACAATTAAAAAATTTCAATTTTCGTTTGTTTCGTATATCAATGCAAATATAAGTTAATTAAAAGTTTCTATTGGTGTTACAAGCAATATTGAATATATTTCCAAAGTTGTTATAACTTTGCCAGCATTTAAAAAATTGTTGGTAGTTTAATATGCATGCTTTTATGTTTAGCACAATAATAATAAAAATCCGTTTCAAGCTTTAGGAATGAATAAAAAATTGAAAAAATGCCAAACAATGTAAAGTAACTTAATTCGAACAAAGTTATTACTAGCAGCAGACAAATAATTTCAGAATTTTATGTTCATTTCATGCTTGGCAAACAAACACGTTTCTACTGCGGAGATTTTAAAAGCAAATTGTTGTATTAAAATTAAACTAAATGGCTCACTGGAAATACTACAATTTAGTTAAGATTTCCAGAAACACATTTTTTTCATTTTGATAAACTTAAAACCAGTGAAATACTTACTAGTAGTGCATCATTTAAACATAACAATTACTCAATTCCAACCAATACTCAATCTTTATCTATCTCTACGATAAATATTGATCCAATTCCCATCCTAAAAATAAATCACTATTTCGTAATATTTTTATGCATATTTTGGTGACATTCACACTCTATACAAGTCGCGAATCCTATTCTATAAAATAGAATAATGGAAATGACAAAAATGTGAGATTCGGTTTGTTGCCAGAATTTTGTTAAAGTGTAATGTAAAATATTATTCCACAATTGATTTAGAATTACAAATCGAGTAAAACATGGGTGCAAGTGTGTATGTTTGTTGGAATTTATGGGGTTTTTAGCAGCGAGAAAATAAGAAAAAACGTTGGTTGGCTTATTATTTTATAGGTTAGCCATGCAATAAATTACTGGGTTCGTTTAGTTAGTGGAGGGTAAGTGTATGACCGCACCACACAATGATAAGTTGCTCTTGTTAAAATAAGAAAAGAAACTTGCTGTACTTAGTCAACTTTTTGCTATTGTTTTCATACAATTAAGTCAAACTTTTTCCATTCTTAATTTTAATTATCCCATAATTAATGACGTAATAAGTGTCGCTAAACAATGTATTCAATGTTGAAGAAAAAGCCACTTTTTTTACTATGAAATATTAAAAATCTTTAACCACTCAACTTCGAATCCAAATTATTAATCATTCTGATCATGAAAGAGAGTAAATATAAAATTTCCTCTCTTCTACGTCTTTCCCTGGTTATTCTGTCTATACTTCGTAAACATAATCCTCTTAACTTCAACTGTAACGATATTTTGCTACGAGGATTACGTCAGATAAACCTAAGTAAATAAAATGAAGTTACTGCCGCAGATTCCCCAGAAATTTATTCAAACAAAACAAAAAACCCTAACAAATATTGTATTTAAAATACCATAATACACTCCACAAAACATCATATTGTTCATTACATATATGAAATTGTGAAAGAATAATTGTAAAATGATTTTCATCTTTTCATTTATATATGGACTATATCAATTACAAATATTTGTTAACTAATTGAATTCGTAATTGCAGCTAACTAGTTTGTGGATTGCATTTGCATGGACGTTCTGCTATTGACATAAGAGAAAACAGCTTCCACAAAATATAAAAGATACGTTCACCAAATATATAGTAATTAAGAGTCTTTTGAAATGCTTTCATTATTATTATTAAATATATTGCTAACAAATACCACGATTTGTAATGGTGTTATATTATTAATTCCTGTAAGATATACCACAATAAAGAAAACTGCTCTATGACGTAAAGTAGACATTCTTTAAAAATTGTGATTACCAAGTAATGATTTAGCCATTTTCGTGAGTAGGTATACAATGGTCATTAAAGTTGAACAATTGACTCTAAATACGACCTGTTCAATTACCACTCGTAAACAACTATGTATAATAACTTTTCATACATTCATAACGTTTTATCCTATAAAGGAATGGTAGCACTGGAATCCTTTTCAGAAAAACATTTATTTTCTCTGTAGTACTGAACTCCAAACATACAAATGTAGATACACCACTAATTCCTCGGAATTTCTATCACAGTCACTCGCCTTTCATGTAAAATTAGTCCTCTTTTAATATTACTGCAAATTAGCGTTTGCAATCATAAACTATTTATAGAAATCACAAAATCAAAATAAATCAAAAATTGCGCTCATGATGTTCATACATATAAAATAAACAACTGTAGCATGTGCAATCCGAAACTGACAGTTTTTCAGCTTATTCTTTTTCGCTAACTTTTTTTCTGCGCAATAAATTCACGTAAAATGGAATATGAACATGTTATTTTTAAGTTTACAAAAAACAGATGTAGGGCTCTAAATATTTTCATTGTTTGTTTAAATTTTCATAGACAAATGCACAAAAGAAAACTCAAAACATACGTGTGAATACCATCATATATCATTCTATTTTCTTGTTTATTTTAACAACATCCATAAATAGTAAATTGTATTTCTACAGTTGTAAAACAATTGCGTAAATATTTCACATCAATGAACACATAAAGTGACGCTATGTATATATGAAATAAGCACAAAATGTACTGATCAACTATTGAAAGGTAAAATGTAAAACAATTGCACCTACCTTTTATGTTTATATATATATATATATATATATATATATATATATATATATATATATATATATATATATATATATATATATATATATATATATATATGTGTGTGTGTGTATGTGTGTGTGTGTATGTATGCAATGACCAATCTCTACATATATGCCACATGTCGCGGACAAAATACATGGGCAGTGGTTCGTTAAACAAACATACAAACAGTTTGCGTTCAATCAATCTGATTGTCCCGTCAAACGAATCACTGGACATAGGACGTGAGCGGACAACATACTCTTGCCAAGCGATTGCGTTACTTTCATCGACCTACACATTGGGTGCATAAGTACGATAAATATATACATTCACAACAAAACCAGTAATTGTTTATTATCGATTAAGTTTAAATATATATATAAAAAATTATCATGAGATTTTAACGAAAATATACGTTTTGTCCTTCCCTGAATCAAGACTGACTATTTTTTTGATACAGCCTAAACGAATAAAGATAAAATACTGAAACTTTGCAGTTTCTGCAATATCACCAAAACGGCTGCACTCAGAGTAAAATAGTTAATAGAAAATGGCTATTGAAAAAAATTTGTTTCTCAGAATATCAAAATAGATTGAAATAATTTGGAATTAAATATGTGTGTAGCCAAATTGATCCATTTTAGTAATATTTAATTTTAATCATATGAAATTATTATTAAAATTAATAATATATGTTCGTAAAAATCAATAAATAATAGTAAACATAATACTACATATTATTTTAGTTTGTTTCAATAAATAATTATCGATTCAAGCGTAACCAAAATGTAGCATATTTAATTAAATTGTATATTAAGGTGGAATTCATCGTAAAATATTTGTATATTAATACGCTATGAAAGAAACTTGACCTATCAAATTGTTTAAATAATCTAATAATGGGTAATTTAATAATTATATAGTATGAAAGCATTTATCGTTAATGTGAATTTTATAATGAAATCATGTATATTTTGGCAATGTTGCATTATATTCATTTTAGCAGTACCAATAGAACTACATACATTTTGACAATGCTGCAATAACACTATATTATCTCTTGCACCTTACATTAATAAATTTAGAAAAATTACTCAATTAATATATGCATTTGATGTAAATTTGTTCAAATTTTGATAATTATTTTATGCTGCGAATCGTAATTAGTAATAATATAATGCCAAAATTAAATATTATTGTCATAGAAATCATATAAATTCGTAAATTTTTAGTGAATAACGATTCTTTTCATTACTGATCTCTATAATTAAACTGAATAAAATATGAACAATAATCTGTGAAACAATTTTGAGTAATGTTTTAAATGACAAAAAAATATTACTAGTTACATATTTTAATGATCAAATTTAATATAACAGTGAACAATGACTGCCATATGTATTTGACAATCAGCTTATTATATAATGGTTCCTTTGAATTATTAAACAGTATTATATTACTCGATTGTCATGTGATCAAAGCCTACCATTATAAATCATTAAAGTTTTAGAAATTTTATAAAATGTTTTTATTTCGTAAAGAATATATTTTAGCTGAAAGATTTAATATTTAAAAATTTAAGATATCTAGTTTCACAATAAATTGATAGTCTATTACAGTACAGCAAATATTAATTGGATTACACACGTATAGTTGTTTATATTAATTACTTATAAAGCTTAACAATGTACTTACTCATAAATAATTGTATATCCTTATACATTTAACATCTATTGATCTAGGATTTATTTGGTATTGCGTTCTTTGAAATTCAAAGTGCAATAATTCGTTATACATCATGAATTATTTTCCGGCGAAATGGGACATCTACTAAAAGTACAATAAAGTAAAACATAGTTGCTACGTAGCCAGATATTGGAAACCTTATAAGACGATATATTATGATATATGTTGTAACAGTAAAATTAATATTCCATGTTATGAAAGATAAATGTAAGTGGGTTTGGCAAGTTTGCATTACACTGAAAAATAACGTTCTACCCTCGTCGACACCGTAAATGTTAAGTTTTAGTTTTTCATTTTGTAATGCAGGAAAAATGAAGCACTCAGTTTAATATAACCTCATAATTTTATCAAAAATACATTTATTATAGAGTATATATGATTTGCTTATTTATTTTTTACTGTCATCTTTTTTCTAGTAAAATCATTTTCATACTGAATATTTTTTTTACTTTCAATTTATTTAAAATGGTTGATATGAAATATTGATTACAATTCAAAATTTCACTAGCGCCGAGTTTTATAAAATCCAGTTAAATTTGCTATACTAGTATTTAATATTATGAAAATTTAATAGTGCTGTCAAAATTCGATTTTGTCATATTTACTAGTGTAGTAAATTTAACTGATCTTTATAAAACCAAAAACGATATTTTGTTGAATTTTTAAAAATTTCTAATTGAATTTAAACAAAATAGGTATAACAAAGTCCAGTGCCGTTTTTTAGCGAATGCAATCTTTATTTATTCGTCTGTTCTGGTTAAGGTCACTTAAGTCATTGGGATTATGTTTATCGCAGGTTTCGGGTCTTTTACTGACAGCAAGGAACCCCTAGCTATTGACGCACATATATATGTAACATTATTTTTTCAATAAAGTAAATTAGATACTTATATGTTCATGTTGACTTTTCATTTTAAATATAGATTTTTTTTTAGGATTGAAAAAATATATTTCTACTTAAGTAAATATTCCAATTATAATGCAGTCAATCTATAAACATAGAAAATACTGACGTGCACATTTGGCCGATAAAGCCATATACTAGTTGTGGTTTCATGATCTAGTTTATAAGTTATATCACTAGATAGAATATGAATTTAAATTGCAAATAATCATGTCTTCTACTAATAAATACTTAAAGGAAAGTTCACCAATGTAAAATCTGATTTAAACTTGCAGTTAACTTTATGCATAATGGGTATGCACACTAGATGTTCTAAGAAGTAATATAAATGATAAATAATATAGTTCAAAAATAAATTGCAAATGAAGTTTTTTATTTTTTCAAAATAGAAATATTTAGCTGCAGCCTTACAAAATTGTATGATAATTCGAAGTTCATCATAACACATTTCTTATCAGTAATAAAGTTTCTAGAAAGTTGCGAATACAATTTTAATATTGACAAAGATCGGAAGCGGTTTCTTCATCAAAAGTTTAAATTGTTCGCAATTTGAGGCTATACGCCGTATAGCTATCAGACAGCACCGCACAGTTGTATAGGTATACTGTAAAATCGTGCCCCCCATAAAATACGCTACCAAACGGTTTGGTGTACGGTGTACGATGTTTTTGTATTGGTTTGAAACATATAAATCACAATGCACCACCCGAACGCGTTACTTTTGTCAAATGAATTTCCGCACCATGTTTTGCGCCGAAAACTTGTACGCTCACCAACCGACCATCGCTTATGGGACACGCCCGAAACTCGAGGGGAGAACCACCCGTCTTCATTAATTCACATATCTATTTACAATCAACAATATTTTACTTGATCGTTTTAACTAGCATTATATTACGATTTTGATTAAAAGAAATATACTCCACTATTCAGTATAACTAAACTGAGCAAATTCAAACTATAGGTAAAACAAATAGTACTACTTATGATCAACAAAGGGTGGTGTGATAATAGTTTCCCCAGATTTTTAATTCACTTTAAACGAGAGAGTACATTTTGAATTATAGAGAATATAATATTTATAATTATTAGAATGTTTCTCGAGATTTATTTAGATTGATTTGAACTGAGAAATATACTCTGTGTTTATAAAAATATAAAGGTTAAGTCGTTTGCAAAAAGGTTGAATTCACCTCTTGTAAAAGATACAACCTTGTACCATTTTGGAGCAAATCCCCATTTTAGGTTGCCTATCAGCTATCACCATGCAATACGAATTCAAATTCGAAACAAGTTTCAGGCAAGTTACGCGTACGGATTCGATGTTTTTTCCTGCGTATTTATACGTTCTACAATGTGTTCAAACATTTTAAATCAGACTAGAAACTTTTCCCTATACAAATTTGTCGGAAACATTTTAACTTTCCAAAACGTATTTCGATTCTTCCAACACTCATATACTCAACGTTGTTAACCAAAATGTGCACAGCTTGTAGGTCGACAACTTACAACGCTTGTAAGTTAATTTAATCTCTTCCTTTCAGTGTTCAAAAATGTATGTTAATTCAGTGCTTTCATCTATAAGCTTATTTGGCTGGTTTAACTTGTTCATACATATTTGCTATTGATTCCATGTAGAAGACTAATTTCCTCTCTTTTATTTCATTTTGATATAATTAAGGGCTGCATAATTTGGCAAAATCCGGTGCTGTATAGCGACGCGTCGCGTCGCATCGTTCCCAACCAGTTATTATTTGTGAATTAGGAGCATGACGTTTATTAATTACTTTTCAAGTTTTTGACAAGTGGTGATTATGCAGTCTCAAAGCAATTCCCGATAAATGGGCAGGTTTACACCACTAGAAAAATCGAATCGAATTGTAATATCGATCCAATCTAATTTGATATCCGACCTAAACCCACTATATTGATATACCGTACTGACTGCTTCACTGTTTACAAAAAAAAACTCATAAAATATTCGCTTTATTCAGTGCCGATATTGTTAAAGGATCAAAGGACCTGTCACCTATTCACCAATACTTGAATCAATTTTATATTAGAGAAAATATATTTATTAAATAATATAATTTCATGATTTACCAATATGAATAAATTTTTTTTGTTCATTCTAAAGAAATATCATGCGCAAAAAGATTATTATACCGGAAATGGGTTTTAATTAAAATATCACTTTTATATTTAATAAAAAAAATTATATTTTTCACATTTCATAATTTTAGATTTATCCTTTTTTTAAGCAAATACCATGCTTAAAATGTTTAATACACAATCATAAAATTTTGTACAATCTCGAATTCATATTTCTTCATTTATAATACATATTTATTATTGTGTATAAATAAATAAAAACAATATACTAGGTATAGAGATTCTTCTTATCATGCGCGGAAGGATGGTATAATGTTACTTGCATTATTAATTACTGAAACCGTGTAGTAGTGGAATGCGTTTTTAAGACAAAAACTAAAGCATTTCTCTCAGTGAACTAAAATGCAATTTCACTGTCAAAGGGAGTCAAAGGTGAGAATGTGTTCCTATATTGCATACATATGTACAAATGTATCCCGAACCACCTCTGTGTGGCGTCTTTCAATTTCATTCAACAGGGCCGCTGGCAAAACTGAACAACTAGAAATCACTCTCTCTCCGTCTTCTCCATCGTCTGTATTCGCGATGCTTGTTAGTTACCTGTTTGTGAAACTTCCATCAGATCAGAACATAAGTTTATCATCGCTTGTAACTGATTACTGAATTTCCTGCACAAAATGTATGCCAACTTAATAGCGGAAAATGTAAAGCAATGACTTCAAATTTACTTTTAAGTGTATACAAATTTACTAAAATCGATTTTACACATTTCTAAACATATGATGCTTAATTAATATTTAGTAATTTTTATAAAAAATAAATTAATACTACTTTAGAAATTTATATTTGATTCAACATTCACTGTTGAATATCAAATCGTAAATCTCCAACTTAGCAATAATTTTTCATTCGTTCTCATATTTCTTACTATATTAGCTAAAACTGATTTAAGTCTTTTTATATAGCAAGCTTAAATATTATATGACTTAGGCTTGCGATTGAAACCGGTAACCGCCTTGGATTTCACGCTAGGCCGACACTCTCTTTTAATTTATTATTCAAGCCAATACAGTTTTTATGCATTGAATTAATTAACAAAAAAAAAAAATCTGTGAAAATAACTCAATAAATTTATTTTATAGCCTGGAAATTTGTGTTTAAAAAAACCGTTCCACCAACGTTATTGGATTGAAAAAGTTTGGCAGTCAATTTTGAAACTTTCATTCCTTGTAATTTATGTTTCATGAAATATGAATAAGCGAGAATTCAATATGGAATGCGGTGTAACACTTTTTTTTTTATTTTATTTTGAAGCTGTAAATAAATATTATCTTTTGAAAAAAGAAACATTTTACGCATGAAGTCGTCGCTTTGTTTTATGACAAACGCTGTCAACATTTCATGAATACATATTGTTATTTTTTAGTTATGATTATTCAATTCATGCTTGTTTCAATTTTTATTACGGTTGGCGTTATATATACATGCACTTGAGTGCTTCTATATGGAACACATAAAAAAACAAGAGTTTTTAACTAAAACCAAATATAATCAAGGTAACTCGAAAAAATTAGTTTTACGTAATGATTTGATACTAAATAACAAATTTCTCAATGACGCATTTAGAAATAAAAATATAACTTCTTAGTTAGATTCGATGAAAATTTATTGTGGAAATCTTATATAATAAAACAATAAATATACCAAAAAAACGAAAATGACTCAACCATATAAATCGTTTATTAGCTGTCTGCACTGAAAATATTTATTGCAGTACAATAAACCAATAAACTTTGTTTGGTTTATTACATATATATCTAAAATTCAACTCTATTTGTATTGCTGATTGCAAACAATCATCCAATTATAATTTGCATTTGGGAACAAACATAATAAAAATTTACAATTTTAATGTAGTTTGTTTACAATCAATATTCATCGTTATTTATTGTTTATTAACTAAATAAATATTATAATTTATTCTGTTTTCCTCTCTAATCTCTAATACAATTCATCACTTTCACAGTTTTAGAAAGTTTGACAATTAGACAAAGGAACACAAATGTATTTAATATCAATACCTGACAGTCAAGCAACGAAACTGCCATCCATGATAAACCCTCTTTAAAGCGATTTGACACATTTGTGCAATATTCGTCTATACAATTAATATCCTTTGTTTACCACTAAAAAGATATTTCTACATTTTAACTATTTTTATTAATTATTGAACAATATTTTATAATAAATAAAGACTTTTTCTAAATTTTTATTTAAGTAATAATTAAATATGCTGTACAGAAAAGTCGAAAAGATGATATATTATAAATAGTTAAATAAATTGTGTTAAATAAAAACTATTTCCAATTATCAATGAAACCAAGAATGATCTTTATTTATGTAATTATTGCATGTCTTATTATTTTAAAGTTATTTAAATATTAAACAAAAGAACCTTAAAATTATCTATGAATATTTTTGTAACATTTAAAGAGATTGTTTTAATTGACTTACCACCGTGTAAAAGATCCGAGAAGACCGCATGTGCATTGGCAGTTCCGGTGGTGACGGCGAGTAGTACCACGAGGCACAAACGCACGTTAGTTTTAAGGGTGGCCATGTGTGAGGCAGGCAACCGCGTGCCGCATCGCGACTAAACATACCGAACGCACAGCGGCCGGCTATATCAGAGTTTTCCGTCTTCGGGAAACTTTTCCGATCCGGAGCTGCGCCGACGCTCTCAGTATGCAACTGGCAACGCGCGCGTGTTCTCCATTCCGTTCGTTTACTCGTTTACACAGATCCTGACCCACCGCACATATACAAAAACACATACACACCCATATAGATCTGTACATACGCACGAGCAAATCCCACAACAATATTTATATTATCCCCTTTTCTGTTCGGCCTGCTCCTCCACCTTTCTACACGTTCATATTTCATGTTTTACCCTTGCTCATACGAGTATAATGTTCTACAAGTGCGATTATGAAAATATACATTAGATGAAAGATCTATTTTTTTAAATCATGTTAAAATGTAATTCGTCCGTAGAATAAGTTATTAAATTATTCTTGATTACATATAGAATTTGGTTAAATTTCTTTATAAAATAGTAAACATAGTTACGATTAGCGTAAATTTTCTTTAGCAACTAGCTATTATCATATATAGAATATATAGAATTGAAAATGGTCAAATGATGAAACTGAATTTTTATCTATTTATTTATAGAAATGAATATTTCCAACTGGAAACCAAGTCTTATTTCCAGTCATTTAATGCGTTTCTGTATGAATGTGACATTCCCGTATTTCTATATGTATTTTAGAAGGTGTGCTCTCCTGGTATCCATGGCTACATTATTGTATATGGGTATGCGGTAAGTATCCTGCGATTCATAGCTGCATTTCCATGTGTATATCGTGTCTGTGAGCACAATGTGTATGTGTGTACGTGTATGTAGGGTGTGTGTGTTTGAGCAATTGATAATCGGACGGCGAACGCAGGTAAATCATAGCAACCAAAACAGACACTTCATTTAGAACAGTACGAGGGGAAAAAGAAATCGTTTTCTCGCACACTTTTGTTCCTTGGAGCGTAGAGAAGCTCATAAAAACCATTACGGCTATCAATGTGACTTACAACCCCCTTGACTAGCGCTCGGTCGGTGCCGGGTTGAAATCTTGACGGCCACCTGCGACTTCATTTCAATAAAATATGAACCCCCTGGTTTGGTCCGTTGGTCGGAGGCTGGTTTGGCTACTCTCACACGACCCACACACATACAAGTCACTTCGAAAACAGTCTATTCCATTATCTAGAAGTACGCGTCGTTTTGTGCCACCTAAGAACACTAAATAACTGCCCTTTGCACATCGAATCACGACTCTAGTTCAAAAGTTAACGAACCCCCTTAAGAGTCCTCATATAGGCATTTATCATGCACGTGCGGTCTATTCTAGTGAAGCATTTTGCATGACTTTGATCATATAGTTAAACAAACGACCATTATATACAGAAACAAAAAATACTGTATGAAATTAAATTCTTCAAATTTTATTTGGTCAAACTTGAAATAATTGTAATAAATTAATTTAAACAGTATAATGGTTCTCATAAAATGTATATGTAGAAATGATTAAATTATTACATTTTTCTACGGGAATGAAAAATAATATAAAGTTTCCGTACGTGCTGAATTGAAAAATGAACTTGTTACCGTAGCAGTGCTAATGTTAACTGCATTCGAAGAACTGTCGATATATTATTCAAAAAGTGAATTATTCACAAGTCAATTTCTATTCAGATAATGGTTACCCCGCATGAATTGAATTCAGTAATGCAACGATGAATCTATTCAAAACTAAGTCGGATGCCGAGACCTCGAGACACGTTGCCATCAGTTACCAGTTACTGTCCGTTCACAACTTTAGGATTTAATTAAAAATTGGATTTAAATTGAACCATTTCTGATTCAACATCAATTCTACATTAATAATGTAAAATGGCATATACTAAACCTTTAGCTTACATAAAAGTTATCGAGATTGTTCTTAAATATTTGTATATATTTATTATTTATATTTTATAAACAATATTAAATAAAAGTAGTACCCAGTCTATAAATAGGAATACAATTATGTATACCTCGCAATTGTAATTATCTTTATAACACTCAATTTCGATAAAATCAAATTAGCTTTGATATCGATGCACCGAATTTAATAAACTGTCACAATATTTTAATCATTATATTAATTTCGCTAATAATGAAATACGTTCAAAAATTGTTTTGAAATTACAAATAAATTTGACCGCATTTATGCAATATTGCCTGTATGGCGGATGCCTATTTATTTGTGGTGTTATATACAACATAGATATTACCAACTACAACCAAAACGATCGCCATTATTGTTTAATATACGACAGGTTACATCAACGGACATGCATTGTCTTTTATACATTGGTGTATATGGACTAGCCATCCTTTCTACCATCAGATGTAATATGATAATTAAATACAGACGCTAAAGCGCTATATTGTTTTCTGCTTTTGCGATCAAACATTATTTCACTATGAAAATATTAAATATTGGTTTAATAGCTTACACAAGATAAATTATTAATAGTTCATATCAAATTATATACGATCTCAAGCTATTTTGATTGTACTGTTAATCATATTAAAGTATAGATAATACAAGTCAATAAACGTAGTTTTTAATTAAGAAACGCCATGAGATAAATTTGGATCCAGTTATTAAAATATATTCTAGGATACACACAATAGCAGACGATAATAAGAGCATCCTTGTGGTTTTCCATATATTCTTGTTTGTGTGAAAGCCAAAATACTGGTATATGTTAAAGTTCAAAGATTAGTAATCCTCAGAATTAATTTAAATCTATAGTAGATTCTACCAAACACTAGGTGAAAGACACAAGCCAATATATACTACAAGGTTGATCATTGTTCAAAAGAATTTATTTTCGAAACCCGTAAGCATCGAAATAAAATATTGTCATTTTAACGAAAATAAACAAAAGCTGGACTAAATGTAATTACTTTTTAAGCGTGTAGCAACAATAAAAATTAAGTTAAATTCGTAGTTCTTTATATCATTAAAAGTTAATATAAAAGTTCCCATTTATTTAAAGTGCATAGTATAAAAACGTATATTTACATTAGTTTCTATTAAAAATTATACTTAAAAGCCATAATAAAATGATTCTAAACGATAACTACATGATTTTTTAATATTATTTTTTATTAAAATATAATACACAAACAAAGCATTATTCATATAAAAAGTTACATTTAGGTTTCACATAATTTTATTTTATTGGATTAAAAACTATTTTCCAAAATTAATTAATATAGCCTTAATGTTACGCGAGAAAATCTGTTTTCGTTATTTTTATTAACAGCCATTTTACTATAGTACAAAGAAATGATTAAAACAGAATTTTACATTAGCTTTTCTCGCATCTGTTCCATTATAGCTAATAATAATACTGGTTAACTTTGAAAATAATAATTCGTTCCCTGCTATTATTTAACACCTTATTCCCAAATTAACAAGATAGACGCGACATTTGCAAAAATTACCACTCTTCTACAATATTCAAAATAATTGGCTTAAACATATATTAAACTATGAATAGTATTAAAGAAAATAGAGATCTATTATTCTGAATAACTCGTAGTGCATAATATGAAAAAAAGGAGTTGGAAAGATATAACTTTTGTTTTGAGGTGTTGAAACTTGTAGCTTTGTCTTAACAAAGTAGAGTTTACTTTGCGCGTCATTTTCAACAATGAAATATTAGCATTAAAGTCTCAGGGAACCGAGAAGATAGAATGGAAGATAGCGAGTAAGATTAATTTAAAGGAACGTCTTGTCTCGTCTGGTTACTTGAATCTGTAAACTTTGTGCCAGACCACGAGGCGCTGTAGCGACAGGTAACACACCAGGTAACCCGGTGACCTGCTGCCCGCGATATGACACATGGTCTATGGCGGAGCGAGATTTGAGAGCAACCCTTATAATTTAGCTACGCAGTTCTCTGATAAGCATAATGAAACGCAAATGGAGCTGAAATTTAATTTATGTTATACTATGAAGATACAAATTGATGCAACGAAAAGGATCCTAAATCTCCAACAAATTAACAATATATGTTTCAATGCAATGCCATCTTATTATACGGGTAGGGTAAAGAGTGCGTATTTGTAGATGAATTAAAGGACATAATATGATTGTGCAAATAATAGAATTACGGCATCAGGGAACGATACCGCCCAAGTTGTCGGTTTACGTGTGCCTAAATGTATAGATGTTGTTCCGCAAGCTGTATACAGCCAATACATCCAAAATATTTCGGGATAGTTTTTCCAATAAAATGCTTCTACGAACACATCAAAAATAATAATATTTTCGTCGTAATTGAATTCAGCTTTTACATCAAGTTATGATACCCCAAAATATCCTCCTTACAATTTGATTATTCTATTCTATTCTTTCTTGAGTTATCTGTTCATCTGTATGTGAAACGCAACAAAGAACACTTTTAAATGACCATTAAATGCCTATACTATGCTTTCTGCAAAGCAAAATATATTCAGCGAATTTCTTCTTTGTTTCATCGTGCTCCAACATAATATTTCTGAGTACATTTTTCAACTTTTTATGCGTTCAAAAGTAGGACCTTCTACTATATTTGATTTATTATTATTCTTATTATATTATATGTTTTTTTAATACTTATTTGAACTAGACATGATGTGTCCTATATGCATCTATATCACTGGAGAAGAATATACCAAAGAATATTCAGGATTTCATTTTCATGATTAGAGGTAGGCTACCAATGCTTATCTTCCCTATTGACAAGCTCACCTACATACATTTATTCAGTGCTTTTGGTTAGTTGATAATTGTACTGTTTAATACTTCATTAGTTTTCGTAGTTCCTCTAAAATGTATTATATATGTATAATATATTCTGTCATGTATTTCCATTTAAATATAAAACTTTCAATAATATTTCCTACATAAAAGTACAGAAAAAGAGATATAACCACGTTTAATTTAATCTGAAATGCTTAAAAAATAAGCCACACATGTAGCATAGCAAAGCCGTCAGATTATGTTAGCAAAAGAAAACAACAAAACGTTTAAAATCGATTAGTAATTTTTAAATTATTAACAGACCAAACGAATGTAGGTACTATAAAAGACAACTGAAAATAAAATAATTAAACAGTATAGAACATTTACTGTAAACTGAAGAACAGACAAGTTTAACCGGTTTTGCTCAAGAGTCTGTGAAGTACATAGAAATTCAATTGTTCGTTCTAGATATTTTATTCATTGCATGGCGTTTCCGTATTGTCCACACATACACCCGCACACAAATACACATTCTTTCGTTGTATAAACACGATTAAAACCATGGATTGCAGGATAACACATCACCATCAGAAAATTCTCTCTATTTTAATTAAACGAAACCAAATTCCTCTTGTTTGTGATTCTATATAGGTATACTGTTTTTTTTTTCTTTTTGTCCATTTTCTTCATTCTCCGTTGGTTTGAAATATCAATCGTAATAAGACTACAATTTCAATCAGTGCTAGATTATTGATTGTAATGGAATAAAGCCCGATGGTCAAATAATATAAGTCATTTTTACAATAAGAGCGTTGCGTACAAATTGTTACGGATTAATTTTTAATTGAAAATATTCAAACTGGCAGATCTATATGTATTTCAGTAATTCTACATTGGCTCCACTAATTAAGAGAATTAAATAATATCTTTAGAAACCATATTTAATTTTGTAAAAAAATACTTTATTAATTATCCAAAAAAATAATTTCAATAAATTGAATGCTTGTTACTTTTACCTACTCCTTCTCTACCGGGTTAACCTGCATTCTAATAACCAAAGTAACTTCATGACTTGGTCAAAGTAGATGTTTATTTGATGTGCTAAGTTATCTTTAATGATTTAGCCCCGAACATAATATGGTTAGTGTCCAACAGCGGAGATTGTATTTAGTGCATGAGGCATATAATCGAATTCGGCGGGCGCCCAGACGTCTGTCTGGCCAAAGGGGTCGTCCAACTTTGTCGTCTCTTATTTCGTGACAATTTCCACACTGGACTTTGCACACAATCCATCTTTTATAATCGTATCTATACTGATTATAGTACAACTTGACCATCAGTTACGAAACTATTAATTACCTTAAAAGCGTCATGTTATCATGTAATTGTACATATAAAACATGTATTTTTTACTTCCCAAATAAATCACTAAAGCATATTTATATTACTTTTTCAACTTACGAATTTGTATACTACTACAAAAATAAATGTTTTGCCTTTATTTATTATTTAATCGAATGAAAAACTTATACAAAGGATCAGGTTTACAGTTTTATTTAAATCTGTAGTAATCTGATTCCTATCCTACGGATTGAATCCGAATAAAACAAACAAAATTGTCAAAATGTGAGAGAATGTAACGGGTCTTTCTTTCACCCCATTTGATGGAAATAGAAATGATGTTAGATATGTTTGTATTAAAAAATATCATTATTTTCTTGTGTTACTAAAAGTTCTAGAATGCCTGATTTTGAGCAAAAACTTAATATACATATTTATTTGTTCGAGCTCATATTATTCAATTAAAATGCAGATTAGTGATGTTTTTCGCATATTTGTTTCATTGCGTTAATGCCATTTATTGCGTTTAAAACAATTGAAATCTATGTGTCACGTATCAAATATTCTACATGTTATATAAATGAATATGGCCGCAAGCCGTGAAATTATTTAGGGGATGGTAGATGCATATGCGGTTGGAAACACTGCAATACACGCATCGGATGGTGGCAGCACGAGCAACAAATGTGAACAATACATACACTGCCAAAACAATAAATCATTTTTTATTTTTAAAAAACTTCCGTTCGGAGAAACAATAAACGATAGACGATGAAAAATTATTGCGCGAATGCCACATGTAGGAAATGTATATAGTGGCAAATTATGTTTTTTTTTTAACTGCAACACGTCTATATTTCGTAAGAGAATGCCAAGGATTTAAACATATGCGTATATAGTAGTCTCATTGTTTTACACCATAAATTTGCTATATTTATACTTTATGTATATGAAATAAACTAGTTTATAATTACACTGCGTATGTGATTTATCTGAGAAAACGACACAGAGTAGTGACAGTTTGAGCATCTGCATTCATAATAGATATATATAAAAGTGCTTTTTAATTCACAAAAGCAAATATATAAAGCGATGCAATAGAATATTGTATTAAATTTTGAGATAAATATTGACGTATAAATACGTTGAATATTATTAATGAAATTGATACACAATACGATTGAAATGGCCATATTTCTGAATGGCCCGTAATAAAATGTGATGACAACAATCATAATCTAGGATAAATCAGATATAGTACAAATCCCTGATAAACCAAAATGCACAATTCTAAAATGTCAATAACAAATGTTACTAGGCAATTCACATAAATAAATACAATATCGTGTATCTCATATTATTTTGTTCTAAATTTAGGTCATCCGTGCGATTTATATGTTTAGAACCTTTAAATAAGGATTATAACAATAAAAATATCATGATTTAATTTATGAGTAACATAAATTTATTTTGTCAAAAAGTGACTACCTTAGTATAATATTTAACTACTCTATCTAGTAATGGAAACAATTTGTTTCTAAGTGTGTTTAATACAATAAAGTTACAGTAAATTACATATAATTTTATAAAATGCTACCAAGTGGTAAACGGTTACAAATTAATTTTAAAATCTGAACTCATAAGCTGTAAATCATAACGCTGTCTAGCTAAATAAATGATATATTTATATATCTATTTCATACAAATTGTGTAAATGCAAACAGGAGAAAACAGTGCTGCATAATCGATTGTTTCAATAGCGATTTGTTCTTAGTGAATTTGCGTAACTTAAATCTTTGTGTCTTAAGCAGAGGTACTACACTGGTTGTAGTAGATTGCTTATAGTATCTCTTTCATGCATTGATTGGGTCCATAATAGGGTTGGCTCGAATATAGAAACCAGTGAAAACTGAGAGGAGATTTGGGGTGGAGAGTCTAATGAAGTGAGTAGCAGCGAAGGAACCAAAGTGTTGCCACCGGACTAATTATCAAGCGCTTAGTGGATACCATCTTGGACGCATGTAAACACCTTCATTACCGACACTCAGCACAGTTAACTGTGCTGGTATTGTCTTATCCTATATATGATATGGTTATTATGACAGTTTAAAAGAGTTTTCTCCTCCCAAAATTGCAGATTGCACATTTGAACACCCATATTATACTTGTTCCAAATTTTGTTCATGTCGATTAGGAAAGAGTGAACGAGATAGCTATTTATTTTACACGATGCAATAAATTGAACAATAAATAGAGAAATTTCATGCTGAATTTATTGCTGCGTGTAATACGAACAAATATTGTCAATGTATTCTTAGCAAATAAATAGCCCAATTTATTATCGAAATAGTACTGTTTCTAATTTTCAATAATTTTCTAGGGAATTCTAGGAATTTTTTCTACCCAGCTTTCAAAGCAAATATTATCAATTTTAAAATGAAAACAATCACAGACCAAGCTGTCAAAAGTTATGAGTTGGCAATAGTTGTTGCTAAGTATCGCTAAGTTGGTTATACATAAATTTACACATTAAATTTACGAAAACTTAATGTGTATAAAACGAACAAAAATATTATCTATTTGATAATAAAATGATCAAGAAATTTCAGGCCAACTTGTTCAATTTATTGCATCATGGAAATCAGGCATAATAAGAAATTCTGAAAATGTTGCAGATATTTTTGTCATCATTTCAAAAGGATGTTATTATTTTTAAGAATTTGGGTCTATTTTCGCATTTAAATAAAAGAACAAAACTAAATCAGTCATTTTCTTAAATTTACGGAATTATATGTTACTTAAATCAAAGAATATGTTATTAAACATTTCTCAAAGCGTTGTAAAATTTATTTCTATGCAAGGGTTTTTTGAATCGTAGAATGATACAGACACAATATGCAGACAAACATTTAATATCATTAGGATAACATTTTGGTATGTAAATAATTTTGACGTGTATATAATCATTCTTGCTTTATTATTATTGATTTTTTTAAAAGTTAAAGTAAATAGTACATATATTTCGTATTTCATTATTTTAAAAGTTTTTGTTTGGTGTACGAATAAATATCAAACTCATGTTGATAATGTGAAAAACAATGAAACAAAACAATACCAAAGATGAATATAGCGTTGGCAACGTTATATATTAACGATTCAGAAGTTTGTGACGTATTTATTTTTAATAAGCTCAAAGCAAGACCTACTTTTCTGCACAGTTGTTTATTAATTTTCGTTTTGCTATTTTTTTTTCATATAGAAACACAATGGTTAAATTTAATTTTGCATTTCAATCTCTAAAAATATATACCATCTTATAAAGTTTTTTTCATTGTCACTTTATAACGCTTTCATACTTAGTATTCATTTGATAGTATTCGGAAGTTAATATTTACGCGTTAATAAATAAAATTTCACAATATATATAAATTAAAATATGATAATACTGCTAATATAGCTCTAAAATTATTCTACAGTTAATAAACCAATGCTAGTTATGTTTTATGATCAAAGCTGATAGTAGGAGAATGAGGAGAACGTACTGGATGATATAGATCATTATTTTTAAATCTGAGTATAAGCAAAATAAAAAATTGTATGTTGGCAAAAGAAAGTCCAAGTATTATATAACGATTGCGTCATCTATAGAAATGCATTCAACTAATGGTCAGTCATATCTATGTTTGCCATAAGGACGGACAATATTGTAGATATTGGCGTTGTTACTCGAATAAAAAAGATGGGATGAAAAGCTTTAACCGCAAATGCTCGTTTATGCGGTCAAGCGCACGCTGCTGGAAATATCCATGCGCCCGGAATGTAAGTTTTCCACATAGAGCTTGTTAAAAATACCTCTCATCTATTTACAATTTCGTAATCCCTATTTAAAACAAAGATACAGTTCTAAAATATTATTCGAAGAACAACTCAACGAAAATTAAATTTAAAAATGTAAATTTGTTTTAAAAATATTGTTAGTCAATTTCAATAAGCTCACGTATTCTATCGTGTATCAGTAACATACAGAATATAAAACTCTTAGGATCTTTAAAGTTTCATTTAACATACATATGATAACTAGTATTTTCTACACTACAAGATAGGTGAAAATGTGTTTATTACTGATTATCTTAGTTTAGCAACACGATCATTTGTCATGTTGACCAAAAACCAAGCTGACTACACATTCGTAACAACGCATTCTCATTTGTTTGGTGAGGGTAAGTCTGACATACTATTTATATTCATCGCGAACATCGTAATAATTACAATATTTTATCGCAAATAATTAATAAATTATATGGTTTGAAAGAGAACAATACGATAAATACGAATTAAATTACATTTTAATTGTCGTGTGTAGATTTAAATACTCTTTAATGAGTATAAATTATAAGTTTAACTATTAAATAATATAATTTCACTTTAATGAGTCAGTATCAAAATATTTTAATATAATTATTTTCGGAAATATTAGTCACAATTTTCCATCAAATATCAATTAAACTACATATCTTTTCCCATTAATTTGTATTGCCCTGCGATTGCCTATATAATGATTATTGCTATTATATGTTTGTAGTTGTAATAATTGTTTTTAAATTAGAAAGCAATTTATTATATTAATAAATATTACATTACTAAATATCTAAAATGATACTATTTTCTACTAGCAACGCTCTAGATTTTAATACAAATAAAATTTAATATATATCTAATTATCCACTTAGTAATTTTTCAGCAATTATTGCTTTTTATAGCACCACTTCCGTTGCTTTAGTTTTTAAGTAGTCCGGTACATTGAATTTTGTGTATCAGTATTAGCTCTTCTCTATGCAAATTTTATGTCATGCCATTCTAGTAGCACAATATGTTCGATAGTTGTGTTTGTGATGAAAATTCGATAAAAATGTGCAATTGTACAAACCTAAACTACAAAGACTAATACTGCCAAAACTATTTTTTATCTTCGACCGCAAACTGAATAGATTTAACGGAGTCGTTCATTACTGGAATTCACATGGGACATTGGCACATATACAGAGAGATAGAGGAAGAGATATCCGCCATACCAATGGTCGATTCGCGCGCGTTTACCTAATGCGACTCAGTCGTGACGCTGATGGACATCGCCTAGGGTTATCACCACACCAACTCACACTACATCTACCAACTATTTTTGTGGGTCGATCGAAGTCCGATCACCATGTAAACCTCACGTTAAATTAAAACGAGCTCGATTTTTTTCGTTTTCAGGAATATTGTCCTTTTCACTCATCGCCAACGAACTATCATGGATTTTTACTCCAAATAAAGCAGAATAAAATACGTACAAGATAATGCAAAATTTGAACAATGACCTTTAAATTGTTTTCTGACCAAGAAATAATGTGTAGCTCTTGACGCAGAGATATAGTACAATTGATTAAATATTAGTTCTACTTTTGAATCATTTTTCACAACTTCGTATAAATGTGCCCATGTCTTGATCGCGTGGAACAATCACAATGTGCCAGTTGCGTGTTTGTTAACGCGTCGGTTTCTCCTTTGAAAACATCTGCAGTATCCTGCACTGGACTTTCGTATCCGTAGTAGTAATATCAGTTTTGATTGCAAGGATAATAAATTACTATTTTTTTTTAATTCAAGTTAATATAGTTATTCATTATACTATACTCGAAATTATTATGAGCGGTAGTTTTTCAGTTTTCAAATAAATGAAATACAAAATAATATATTCTTGAATGCTAAACTATTTTAAATACATCACTAACTTTTAAACACCTCTCATTCAAACTAATTGTGAAAATCAATGTTAAATGTCAGATCCTAAGTTATTTTAGTTAATTTTCTTCCCTGTTTAAATATTGACTGGCAGAGTTGAAACGATTTATTAAATATATACAGCAACATAAATAACAAGTTTAAGAATTACCGCAACCTATATTTTGAAGCTAGTTGTACATGCCTCGAAGTAATATTTCAAATAAAAGTATGCAAAATATGTATCATTTTAAAATTAACCATATTTGCTGTAAGTGCAGCCGTTTCGGTGATATTCGATAAACAACAAAACTGTCTAGAATAAACTTGAACACATACACACACAAACACACCCAATCTCTCTCTCGCGCGCGCGCTTGCTCAGGGATAGAGAGTGGGATAGGGAAATTCACTACAATACTTACTTATTGCTTCGTATAAGAAGGACAAATTGGAAATTCATCCATGTTCACAATTTCTTTTCTAGGGTGTGGTGTAATTGCTACAGTTCTGACTGATTACGTGATTATAGAAAATAAAGGAAGGTAATTTACAATTATAATTGTCATAGATACACATACAGTCATATCATTTTTAGGGTGGCACACAACGCTGTACAAATATTTGTTTTCGTTATTATTTTCTATGTGCTCTCATTTATTTATGCCATATTACATAAAAGTCAATGTTTTTTAATTAAAATTCAATATGCAATTAAATGGAAGGTAATTTATATGGCTATTCAAATAACGTATCAATAGCAAAAGTATTTAAATTATTTTGAATAAATTACATTTTAAGGTTCTCTTTACTGCAATAGTTCCTAAAATGCATTTCATTACCGATAAAAGTCACTTAGGTAAAACGAATAAATCATTTTACAAATTCAACAGTTTGCAGTTTATAGAATCTTCAAGTAGTTAATTGCTTTTAAACGAAACGATGCAAAATAAAACACCTTTAATTTCGATAAAGATTAGAGATTAGAGTACTTTATTTTTGCTGATACATAAATATAAAGCGCTAAGTAAATCAACGCCAATTTAAACTATATTCACGCAACATTTTATAGATTGAATATTTTACCATTTTATAAATAAGTAAATAAAACTCAAATCCAAACTGCATATAGCTTAATATCGTTTATTCTGAAACTCCTTTATATATAATTTATCAATTCCCTACTCTCTTTATTTCATTTCATTCTTTAATGTACGTTCTGAGTTTATACTATGAATTTTATATGTATTTAATGCTAGTTGCGGTAAATCGAAACACTATATACTGTCATTTTTACTCTTATATGAAATTATAAAAGTATTGTAATTATGAAAGTAATTTTTACTTAAATCGTATCATTTGCGCCTGTCAATTGTTTAATATAAAAACAAAATAGACTGAAATTTTATATTTAATATTTATTGCAACCAATACATTTAGTGAAAAAGTGTTTTAAAGAATAATACAATACTATAAATTGGTAAAATGATGTAAATATGTTATGATCTAAACAAAATACGCCATTGCGGATATTTAATTTTAGACGAATATTCACGAATCATTTCTTGCTCAGTATTTATATTTGTAGTAATTGAATAATTAAAACTTTTCTATTCACTAGCTAAATGCAAAATAATTTTCTCCAGTAATTCATTTGTCAACAAGGATTCATTAATCTTTTAACGCTTAATTAAAAAGTTAAGTAGTAGCGAAACATTATCTTTTCTTACTCGCCATACATCAACTAGATAGCAAAATAACTCTCGAATCGATAAATGCCGTGAAAATAATTGGCCTAATTACTTTCAATTATATTGAAAAAGATTAAAAAATGCAATCTCGTTCAAGTTAAAATACATGGTTTGCGGGCTGATTCTGTGATAGGTATAATATCTTTTGTGTATACTATAGTGCAAGTGGCCTCTGGCATCGGGCAGAGCAAGGGTCAACGTCAGCTCCCTTGGGAGGCAGCACGTTCGTTTCTCTGCTTGTGTCAGGACTTGAAGATGTACGAGGCTGTTCAAGCTGACCGCTAACTCTCTGCTGTTACCCCCTCGTACTAGTGATCAATGCAATACCTTTTTACTATTAAAAACAAAATAAAATATATAAAATAAAATAGATACAAATACAATTATGCTTTTAATTTCTTATACGAATGTATATAAGTAGGTAAATTTTCGAACTCGAAGTATTAATGTAAAAACTGATTTTGAATATTCATTTTTAAAATATTACGTGCACAACTAGACCATATACAAGTTTAAAATTTCATAATTTTGGCTTTACAGCGTTGTCTCTTCATTTATTTTTTTCTCTCCCTTTCACAAACACACACACACACAAATGTCATTCCAAAAATCATCAGACTAATAGGGAACTATTAGTCTGACGATTTTTGGAATGACATTTGTGTGTGTGTGTGTGTGTGTGTGTGTTTGTGAAAGGGAGAGAAAAAATAAATGAAGCCAAAATTGTTGAATAAAAAATTATGAAATTTTAAACTTGTATATGGTCTAGTTGTGAACGTAATATTTTAAAAATGAATATTCAAACTGAAAGTGCATCTTAGCTATAGTAATTTTTTACAGCTTTTACAATAGCACCGAAACGGCTGCACTTTCAGTAAAAATAGTTATCTTTGACATGTAAGATATTGCTATTTTGCACAACTTTTGTGCGAAAAGTTTCTTTAAACGTGTTCTAGTTACGAGAAAATTGCTATGGAAATTCTTAAATATCCTATCTATGTTGCCATAGTTCCGTAAGTATGGAATATTACATTTAATAAATCCTTGAGAAAAGAATTATTCTGTTTATTAAATTTGTATAAACAAAACGTAAAATACCCGAGTGGCAGAATTAAAATAAAATATTATTTATATTTTGTTGCCTTCAAATTAAAACTAACACCTAGTGCCATCATCGAGGCAGTAGTTCAACTAAATAACATCAAACTGTATTATTTTTATTATTTCTTTATAAATAAAACAATATGATGGAATCATGATGTGACTCTGGTGGCGAAATTTTGAAATATATAATATGCAATAATAGTTAATGACAAATAATAAGTATGAATTGGAACGCGTTTGTTTGCAACAATGATCCATATATCATCAAATTGGTTAATGTTGATCCAGTCTATAAAATAATACTCTCAAATACTATTAATATGTGGTTTGAGGAATTAACGATTGACCAAATAACGGAACGTTCTAAGGTATTTGAGTTTTAAAAACTTTTAGGTTAGTTTCTCAATGTTTTGCTTTGACTCTAGGAACTAAATCCGATAATAAGTACAGATGCAGAAACGTATCTTGCCACAGTACTATCAATGTTAAATAATATATCGAACGAAAATAACGTGGTTGTGAATCAATGCGATGAGAATATACATTTAGAATGCAAAACAAAACTAAGTGATGCTTCATTTAAATTTATATTTTATTTAAAAGTGTCAGAAACCGGCGCAGTATGTTATTTAGTGAGTTGATTTCGAATCGATGTTTAATAACAAATTTTTTAAAGTTTTGTACTGAGTTAACAATACCGTTGATCCAAACAATCCAGTTGTTAGAATCGCGACAAAAGGAGTTGTTTAAAGTCATTGAGCAAAATGATAAAGTGATTGAACAACATGTTTTTGAAAATGGACCAATCAAAAGGAGTAAATTTAGTTGCGTCTTGTAAAATTATTATTAAAATATTTTTGCTTTTTAGTTTTTAATCATGCATACAAATTTAATAAGGAGGAGTACATTTCGGGTTTACCGAAGACGTTATGTTGTAATGTACTCTCGAAAAACGATTTTAAAAAGCGTATTTTGGAAATACATTCTGGCCCACCAGAACTGTTAAATCCAATGTCACAAAATGTGAACAAGAGGAAAAAAGGTCCGTCTTTGGTGAAACAAATTTTAAAACATCCATTTCCAAAAAAATAAATTGTATATTGAGGTAAAATGACATTTTGTGAAAATAGGATATTTTATTGTAACTTAATTTATACTTTTATTATAACGAACTTTTATTATATTTTATATGTTAAATACTATGTAGAAAAGAAAAACTATTATAATAATTAGTTAGTTGAACATATTTATAAAATATTCAATATTTTATATATATATATTGTAACAGGATAATTATTTTACATGTATTTTAATATACATTTTCATTTAAGAACCTAATATTATGTATTGTAAAATTAATAAATATTTTAATATAACATGAATTTTAACGTTTCTCATCAAAAAGTCGAGTAAAATCACAGTTTATAACAAAAAATCTAAAATAGTAGATTGGTGATATATCTTAAACCTCTTCCCAGACTCTTAGAATCGCAACATTAGTGAGATGTAGGCGTATTTGGTAACGTTGTGCGAACTTTACTCATCCTTCCTGAAATCTTAATAACATACTAAAAATTGTTAAGTATAATTAACGTAAAATATATTTGATACCATTTCTTGATTCTCTTTTCCAATATTAATATCATTTGTGGTCGGTAGTGGAATTGTTGTATCAACCCAGACGAAAATACTATTTTCAAACGAAAATAAATTTACTAGCCAAACCACTTCACCGGCCGCGATATGTTGCGGCGAAGCATATAATCTAGAATCAATTTCAAATATCACTTGATATTACCACGTGATAATCGCATATCTCAATTATAAATATTACAAAAGATTTTCCTTTCTTTATTGGTATGGCTTAGTTAAATTTTCAGTTAAGAAACTAAATCACAATTGTTTTCTAATTTTGTATTCAAAACAATTTTGTATTGCACAATAGCTATTTTTACTTTCTTATACGCAGTATAAGTAAGTATTGTAATCATGAAAAATTTCGAACTCGCGATTTTAACGGAAATATACGTTTTGACCTTCCCTGAATCGATTCCGACTATTTTTGGAATGACGTACGTCTGTGTGTGTGTGTGTGTGCGGCTAAAGGGAAAATTATGAAATTTTAAACTTAAGATTTGTATGTGCCTGGCACGAGAACCTCCTATTTTTGAAAACCATATTCCGACCGGAAGTGCATGTTTACCCTAGTAATTTTTTGCAGTTTCTGTAATTACTCAAAAATGGTTACAATTACAGAAAATTTTTGTGAACAAAAATTAATGATATTTATATTTAGCACAACTTTTGTTTGAATCTTTTTTCCAAAAAAAGTACTGGTTTCAAAATAAATTTCTGCTTATTATATATATTGTTATATAAATCGTATCATCCGCGCCTGTCAATTGTTTAACAAAATAGACTTAAATAATTTGAAGTTTGACATTTTGTATTTATTCTAAGAAACATATTTAGTGTAAAAGCGATCTAAAGGTTAGAACAAATATTATAAATTAGAAAAATAATGTAAATACGATATGGTTTAACCCATATGCGGATAAGAAAGTTCGGTGCATGACACTGCAGATATTTGTTAAGATTTTCGTAATATTTAATTGTTAAGAATATGAGTCGTTAGTTACCCTAATAAAGCGCGTGGAATTTTTATTAACTCTGTATCGTTATGTTTAATAATATCTGAGTTAAATGTGACTGAAGTACTAGTAGAACTCAAGCCTTCCTGCAAAAATATTTTAAATGATAATAATAAATATTATATGATATGTTTACCTCTCCTAAATCATAAAATGTTTGCTTAAACGGCTTAACACTAACTACAGTACCACTCGATCCAGATGATTTGAACAATCTTTTATTAGCTGTGTCATCATAACGGGTACCCCAAAAATATATTATATTATCTATAGTTCCTACAATACTGCACGAGTTTCCACAACTGGCAACCTTAAAAATAATTTTTTCAAAATTATATTTGTTCAAGTTGCTTATTATAAATTCGTACCACAACTTTTTTAAGTATTCCAGTCACTTCTTCTATCTGCAATTTATTTTTACAATGTCCTTTCCCAAGTTGTCCTTCTTTATTTCGTCCCATGGTGAACGTAGTTCCATTTTCTGTTATTAAAATAGTATGGTTTTGCCCCATAGACACATTTTTAATTTTTTGTTTAACATTTTTTACTATAATTAGCTTGAGTGTTTTTTCTATGTTCGAAAATGTTGACGATAATCCTAATTTATTATTAGTGTTCGAACCACAGGCTAAAATTGGTCCTGAATTCGTTATTAAAATTGTAGCATCGCCTCCGCAATGGATACTTTTTATTTTGAGGCCATGAGGTACTTGAACTAATGTTGGACTAGATCTGTAAGATAAAGTTGGGGATTATTGGTTTTTGTATTGATTTTTATTGTTGAGGTTTACCGATAATCTTCATCCCCTTGTCCTAGTCGCCCTCCTTTTCCGTTTCCCCATGAGTATAGGTCACCATTGGCGCTTAACGCCATTACATGATCTGGACCACATTTTAATTGAACGATATTTACCGATATCATCCTATCTATAAATGTTACTCATGTATTACTAAATAATATGATACAATATGTAAAATAAAGCAAATACAAAATTATATAATTACTAATTATACGTGGTTGTGTAATACTATTCCAGTCTCCATGTCCAAGACATCCTTCTCTTCCATCACCACAAGACATCAATAATCCGATATTATTCAAAAAGATACTGAACCCATTCCCACAAGCAACTCTTAAAATATTCACAAACTTTTATTAAGCTATGTGTTATATAGTATAATCAACTTACTGTTTGATATTTTTTCCTGTAAGGGATTCTATACGTATAGGATAGTTCCGCCAAGGAGCTAGTTCGCCGAGACCTAATTGACCATATCTATTGTTTCCCCACGAATATACTTGGCAATCTAAAAATATTTCACTTAAAAGAAATAATTGTACTTAGAACCAAATTACCATCTGTAACAGCTAAACAGTGGCTAACACCAACGGACACGCTGATTAATTTACAAACTGGTAATTGTAAAGGTTCCAAACTGAATTCTGATTTGAAATTTTTCAATTCGTACAGAACAGATCTAAATAAAATCTGGTTAATTTATATTCTAATTAAAGGTAATTATAGTTTACCTTTCCGTCAATACTTTCCTAAAACTATAATTCTATGTTTATTATTTAAAATATATTTAGAGTTTTTGCGATATACCTTAGAGTATTATGTATGTTTTGATCTTGTTTGATTTTTATTTCTTGTAGCATTTGAGGAATGATTGAAGAGTATATTGTTTGTGCGCTTGGCCGTTGTACTGCATTTTTTTGTAGCATTGAATTTATAAGTTGTTGTAAAGCATTTGAGTAACGTTTTGATATTGGTTCAAAATCACACTAAAATGTTGTACATTTTAATTATGATAGTTTGGACTTCATTACATTAAAGAAAATTGAAACAAAATGACATATTTTAATTGAATACATACTGTTGTAATTTTCGTCACTAGCGCTGGTAGATTTTGAGCTTCAAATGGTTTTCTCAATTCTATCATTTCATACAAAATACAACCTAACGCCCAAATATCAGATTTTTCGTTGTAATCTTTGCCTTCGCACTAAAATATCAATTTCATTAAATATTCTATTCGACATTTATTTATTTGATTACCATTTCTGGACTGAGGTAATATGGGGTGCCAACAACAGTTTGTGCTTGTATTAAGGTGGACATCATTTTTGAAATTCCAAAATCACCCACTTTGGCAGAAAATTGTTTTGTTAAAAAAATATTTGCAGTTTTCAGGTCTCTAAAAAATATTTCCATCATATTTATTTATTTAATTACCATATTACACATTGAAATAGGTCACCTGTGTAGTATTTTATGTTTATGCATATGACTAATGGCACTTGTGATTTGTTGAAATAAATATAAAATATCGTGTTCTTTAATCTTTTTCTTTTCTTGCACTCGTAAATCTAGAAATTGCGCTAAGGTACCACCATCTGCGTATTCCATTTTAATATATAACGTTCCATCTTCTTCAAAATTTCCGAAATATCTTTAAAATTATAACAAATATATGTAATTTGAAATATAGAATTACTTTTTATCTTACTTAATAATATGAGGATGATTTAATTCAGCTAATACTTTCACTTCATTCAACGCAGATTTTTTCTCTTCTAACGGCATATCCATTATATTTACTTCCTTAATAACTATTTCTTTTTTATCTGATTCGCGTCTATATAAAATCGCTGTACCGAACGCGCCTATAAATTTGAATTTTTAAATAAAGCAACATTTAAATATTTAGTTTTTCTGTAATTACCTTTACCAACCACAGATAATTTTGTATATCCTGTAAATTTACTGTCCATTTCACTTCGCGAACCCTTCATTTTGAAACTGTAGGGGTCACTAACTTAGAGGAACAAATAATAACACTAAAGTTCTGTATTAGAAGATTTGTATGTAGCGCGGTCGCTATGGGTTACCTAATGATACTTTTTTCTTGTATTGTAAGTATATTTGATCAATATAATAGATTAAATACAATAGTTTTTATCTAAATAATCAACATTAGCCACAAATTAATATTTAATTTAAATATCAATATACGTGTAATGTATAGGTCACCGTTATTCACCTTACAGATTAAAATTTTATTTTTGATAGTATATATCGCGTTCTCAATTTATATTTAAATGTCTTAGTTTTAAAACAACGATAACTTTATTATTTTTGTAAAGTAGAACTGTTAATTTTACATATGTACTTAAAATTTTTTTGAACATAAAAGAACCAAATGAAGCATGAGTTCTTATTAAATTATTTCTTATATTAAATGAAATATTTAAAATATACTTACCACTTGTACTCTAGGATTAATTATTTACAAAAAGTAATGAGGATATAAATGGAGAAATCATAAATAAATAAAATTGTAGCGAATATTTTTAGCAAAACATTGCATTTATTAATTTATAGATAGCAATGTACAATTGCTTACATTAACAATAAAATTATAAATATGTAATGTGATCTATATCCAACTACGAAACAAAATACATATATATTTTAAAATAATTCCAGATAATCAATATAAATAGTAATAAAAAATTTAAAATAATTATATTTCAATATAATACCACCACAGAAAATGTTCTAACTAGACTTACACTCTACACATAATTTAATTTCTCATTTTCTATATCACATATCTTAACAATATTCTGACGAAAAAACGCAGTAACATAGTGTGAATTTTGTTTTGTTTTGCAATTCAGTCTGGTCCCTTAAGCGTGAAGTAGATAATTTTGTGAATATTAATAGTGTATTATATAAAAGTTTAGAAAAAGAAGTAAATTATTGAGCTTAGAAAGTAACGAAGAATGTCAGTTCTTTCTTCAATCATTGACAGCATAATTTATTAAGTTATATTTTATATATATATATATTAGTAATTTTATAAATACCTAAAGACCAGCTTTAGATGTATACAATTCACATTCATAAAAAAATTGATATATCAATTTAATTGATTTTTGCTATTTATCAGTTATATTTTGACATTTTTCATAAAAATGTGTCTATGATTTGATCTTATTTTATGTACGTATTTTAAATTCAAGTAAAACTTGTTCTGATAAAACGTCCATTAAATTATATTAAGAAGTTCATAAAGTTTCTAATATAAGTGAAGCTAGATGTAAAAAGCTCACAAAACTTCAATAAAAAATTTATTATTTACTAAAATGTCAAATATAACTGATAAATAATTTTAGAATTTCACATCTACTAAATCTATTAAAAAGCATTACGTTTTACAGAAGCCGAAGCTATTACGTTTTGTAATTATATTACTTAGCATTACCTAGTCTATTTATTTTAATAGATTGAAGTTTAAAAGTAAATACTCAAAATAAATGAACTAATGCTCACCTTGTACACTCTACAATATCTATATTTTGGCAGTGTACTAACATAAACTAACCAATGATTGTGTGTCATTCGTTAATTTATTGAATCAAATGAAATTTGCAAGAAAAGTGACGTCAGCTTCCCTAACCTCCATTCATTGCCACGAAACGTTTTTGTGTTCACAAAATGCACACTGATTAATTGTCTTAACGATAATATCTTACTCTTACCTTGTTCGGTAATTATCAGTTCTTATCAGAAAATGAATCAAAATTACATTTTCAACAAAATTTATTTTAATTGTCATATCCAAGTCTTTGAATTCGTGTGTATCATGTTTCTACAGTATTTACCTTGTCTTATCCATTGTTTAGTTCAGTAAATACTCTATTACTATTTATAGAACTTAAAAGTATTCATTTTGCTAAAATCAAGCTTGTTTTCGATATTTTATATATATTTAATAAGCATCAAGTGTATAGTCACATGTTTTGAAGTAGGCACAAGCTTTGACATGTATTTTTGATGGCAGTCTATTTTTTTCTTCCCTAATTTTGAAATGATTTAGAAATAGACGTATAGGCCCATATTCTCATCTCCACTCAAATTTGATAAAAAGTATACGAAATAGACTATAATAGACAGGAAGAGTCTTTGTATATATCAATACAGAATTTTGAATTTGAACCATTTTCAAAATGAAATAACATCCTAAATATTCAGAGATTAATTTTTGATAGTTAATAATTTGAATTTTCTTTCCTTTATTCATAATTTATCTTATTTGTTTTATAAATTTAAGAGATTAATATGGTCAGAGTAAATTAAATTTACTGATATATTTTTATGTTAAATGTTATAATATAGGCTTAAATGATGTGTAATCAAATAGAATTTATCACAAATTGTTTTGTGCTTTTAGCAATAAAAACAGCAAGTTAGAATTAGAATTGTCACATATGCAAATAAATGTTTAATACTTTTCCAGTAAATCAATTTTTTTTTTTTTAAAGATACTTACGTATCTTTTTCAAAAATAATTCCCGCTAACAACTTGCACATGAGGAACGCCAAGCTTCTGTTGGTTCAGTCTCGTTACGAGCTTTTAATATTTCTTGATCACGTTTACGTTCGTTCTCTTCAAATAATTCACCCTGGAAAATAATGTTTGTTTATACAATTGATTTGAACTTTATAAATAATAAATTTCAATTTTAATGAATTGTAGATTTAGTGTACCTTTTTATCTCGTTGTTCCCGAATATTTCGGGCTAGAGTCAAGAATGCTGATTCAATATTAATGTTATCTTTGCATGAAACTTCAAAGAATGGAATTTCGAAATTGTCTGCAATCTAAAAAAAAATTATTTTAATTCATGCTCGTATACAAATTTGTTCTATTCTTAGATGTGAGTTTGAAATAATTACTTTTTGTCCTCGTTCCTCATCTACAGCTCTGTGAAGAGTGGCCTCGCATTTATTGCCCACTAGCACTTTGACAACGTCGGGCGAAGCATTCTGTAATAAATATTTTAAATGTAGTCAATTCGAGCATCGTAAAACGAAACGTTTTCACCTCTTCTATATTCCTTAACCAGTAGCTTAAATTATTAAACGACTCTAAACTGGTGGTGTCGTACATCAGTAAAATGCCCATCGCGCCCCTGTAATATGCGGTCGTCAACGTACGGAACCTTTCCTGACCTGCCGTATCCCATATTTGTAATTTTACAGGAACGCCGTCAAGATTGATTATTTTTTGCTTAAAATCTATACCTAGAATCATTCAAAAACAATTGGTTTTGGATTAAAAATTAGTGCAAGATTTCTGCGTTTAAATTCCCATTTATTAACAATATTTTTAAATTAAATTTACATTGTTTCGCATTATTTCCTATACGCGCTGCAGACACTGAATTTCTATAAAATTTTGCTAAATTCAATAAAAGTTCATGACATTTTAATAAATATGTACAGAAAATTATTTTGGTTCTAGGCGAAAGTTGTAGTTAAAATATATTTATTTAATTGGTACTGAATTATTGAAGTCAAACATTTGTTTAGACATGTCTTATTCATGGAATTGGATACATTTAAATAATTTCTAAATTTTACAAATTATTTGATTTACAGAGTAGAACTAAGTGCTAAAATATTTAATTCAAATATATTGATATATTTTCTAAGCAAACGGTAAAAGAATTTCTATTACTAATGCTATTGTTCTAATTGTTTTTTTAAATTAAATTGATGATTGAATTTATAAATTAAATAAATATTAAATGAAATATGAAATAATTGCTGAGGAATAATATCTATAATTGTTAGTAAAACGTTTTCAATAAGAGAAAGTAATTTAGAAAACTAATAAATGTCACGTCTTTGTAAGACCATTTCTTTTGTTACCGATGAGTCATGTATCATATGGTCGTATTTTTTTTATTAGAATATCAAAATATCTGATTAATAACTCACCTATAGTAGAAATATAAGTGTCATAATATCGTTCGTCGCAATACCGATGAACTATACAAGTTTTTCCAACATTTGAATCACCAAGCACTAATACTTTATATGTTGCAGTGAAGTCTAACGCCATGTTTCACCCTTGGATACAGAAACCAAGTATTAAAACATGTGTTACGAATCGATTTTTACATGTGACGCATGAGCGTCGAAGTCTGTGCCACCTGTAGATGTCGCATCTATTACAGCACCTTGGCGTCGGCGACCCTTGTAAATACATTCAATGTTCAAAGCATTTTACTATCTTATACAAAATATCGCGAAAATATATTAGTACGATATTTTAACGAAAATATATAGATTATTAATAAAATGACCATTTCTACTATTTTATATGCAATATTTAATAACGAATAAGTCTATAATTAGGAAACAAGACATTTATGATGTTTATTAAATTTAGATGCGCTGTTTAGTTTTCTGCAGCTATTGACCAACCGGAAGCGGTATTGTACTTAAAACTGTCTTCAGTTATTGTCTATAATTTTTTTTTACTCTATTTTACGAAGTGTAAAATATAATATATGTAAATTTGTTTGAAATTTTTTGATATGTAAACATTTATAAGCGCAGTTGTAGTGAAATTTATATGGCAATTAGCATTACGTTATGCCTGAGTTGTCCCGTTACAAAGTGTAACCAATAGGTGCGCCAATGGTTCAATCGATACATACAAATACATACCTGTCGATACATAACTATCGATAAATACATACATAATCTAACCAAACATAACCTAAACCTAGTTTAAACCTAACCTAAACCTATTGTAAACCTAGTTCAAACCTAATTTAAACCTAGTCTAAATCTATTTTAAACCTAGTCTAAACCTAGTGCAAACCTAGTTTAAATCTGGTCTAAACATAGTTTAAACCTAGTTTAGACCTAGTTTAAACTTAGTCTAAACTTAGTTTAAACCTAGTCTAAACTTAGTTTAAACCTTGTGTAATCCTAGTGTAAACTTATTTTAAATCTAGTCTAAACCTAGTCTAAACCTAGTTTAAACCTAGTTTAAACTTAATCTAAATCCAGTTTATTTTTGAAATAACTTAAAAAGCAGGGCTTTGTAATAATTTTAGAATATAGATATTAGAAGATATTTTAAAATAGATTATTAATAATGTCAAGAGGATATTTATTCAGCCTTGATTAGAATTAAACAGTTTGGGGAATCCCAGTAAAATATATTCATTCAACTTGCCAAAGGCACGTTGCAAAGTTGAAACGTATTTAAACGTATGTAAATCTAAATTTTGTTTTACTGTACAAGAGATGAGACAAAAGATTTGTAAAGTACAACGGTAGATTTACATCAGTTTACAACGTTTCCTTAAACGAGCAAGTATGTTGACTCAACCGTTTTTAAAATGACGTTTACAACTGTTTACAAGTGATTTTATAATATTGTGCAAACTAGAACATGCGTTGTTAAATGCTACTAGTTTTATCCTGGTTTTATCTTTTACCCATCACTGTTTGGGAAGTATACATAGTGTAACTTAAAAAGGATTTAGGTTAGTATTAGGTTAAATCATTTAAACTACATAAATAAGATCAGTGCAATGGAAAATATCACGGAAGAAAATTTGGGACAACAATACGCTTTACAAGTCGCAGTTCAAACCATGAAAGAACGCTGTTTGCAATTACAACAAAGATTGTCGATAGTAGAAGAGGAAAATATGAATTTAAGAGTTAAATATCACTCGGATGGTTTGAACATAAGTCAGGATGAAAGTAAATCAGAAGTGGAATTATTGCAACAAAAAATTGTGCAATTAACCAAACAGAAATCGCAACTAACGCATAATGTTTTAATGGTAGCGACTGAAAATCGTCATTTATGGAATAGATTATCGAAATTAACACAAGCCAACCAGACGCTAGGAAATCATTTAACAAAAATCAACGACACTTTAGCTCAATCACCTACAATGACCCAATCGGCTCTAATTCGATCGAAAACATTCACTCATGAGGCACCACCTACTAGATTAGTGCGACGCGATGATCCGAGTGACGATACATATTTGGATACTAGTTTAGAAGATATATCATTGAAAATCATTAACAGTATTGCACAAGAGAAATATGAGTTAGAAAAACAATGTGCCCAAATGACTGAAATGCAAAATGATGATACGATAATATCGACATCAATTGGCTTTTCATATCCGAACGACGAATTGGATGATTGCACCATTAGTGAAATTGCGGAAAACATGGAGAATCTTATTCTAATCAAAGATGCGTTGTTGAGTCAAAAGGAGAAATTGAAAAAGGGATTTGAAATGTTGCAAATTATTTCTGATAGTGAGTTTATTTATTTATTCAATTGCGTACTCAATATTAATATAAATTCTATTTAGGTGGTACATTGTGTAAACATTGTAAAGAAAGAAAACTCAATGTGGAATCTCAAAAACAAACTGATGTTAAAATTGTTAAAGCAGCATCGAGTGCAGAAGACATTGAAACGGAGCGAATGTGTCCGTTGTGCAGTAAATTTTTTATTAAAGAAAAATTAGCGGAGTTTTTAAGTCATGTAGAGAATCATTTTGCTGCGGATGATTTGCTCTTGGAATTCTAGAAATTACTAATTCAACTAAACCGAAAAAAAAAAACAGTATATTTGAGACACTGTGATACAATAACTAATCAATGTTTGGTGAATTTGTTAATGCAATCGTAGCAATTGAATGCTAAGCGTATTCGTTAAATAATCTAGAATTCAGATAAATATGTGAAACGAATTTCATATTAATATCCCAATTTCCTTACTGTGATCTTATTAGTTTTTCTCAAACTGGTTATAGGGTAGTTTTAATATTTAATTTTTACATAATAGAATTTCAAAATGACAGGAAAGTAGATTGCCGTGAAGTTGGTTTTGGAAACTACTATTTTTACACTGGTTAGAAACATCTATGCTTTTAAAGTCTTAATTGGAGAAATAGAATTTTATTCACGTATTAAAAATACCAATTTAGTGTTTAACTCTATCAAATCTGTTCTTTAAATACAATTTTTGTATTAATTTATTATTTGTTTACATTTGTTCGCCTTAAATAAATAAACATTAAAAAAAATAGTACTTTTAACAAGTCAATAATCTAATTGTTGCATTCGATTATAATACTATATATATATTCTATCTATGGACCAAATTTAAAAAAAATTTGGCTCTACCAACCCAATGGCTGTTTCAACAAATTGAATTTTCGAATTAAACAGTTAATTCAAAAAAGAAACGAGCACTAACCTATAATAGATTAACAGGTAATACTGTAGTGCTACAAAATCAAACAACGTTTAATTATCGTTTATAGTTAACATATTTATTGTATATACATGTTTAATAATCTTACAGTATATTAAAAAAAAATTATTTAATACTATACTTTATAATAATTTAGCAACTATCCTAAATCAGAAGGTTTAACGTCCTTGGTAGTTGCTGGTCCTTGCGTAGTTTTTTGCAACAAATTTTTACTAAACCAAGACGGTCGCGGTTTATTCATTTCCACCACGCGTTTCCCTTCCCAGAACTCCTGAGGTTGCTCCTGTTTCTCACCATCATACAACACCATAACCTCGTTTTCCACCGGGCTCAATTTCAATTCACTTTGGATTTTATCTTGCATCAATTTCGTTTCTTTTTGCACTTGTGCGTAACAATTCGCTAAAAGAAAACCCATTCAATAATACTGCACGCAAAATTCAACAAAAAGTACTAACGACATAAAACGCCAACTTCATGGTCATGTCCACACGCATTACAAACTTGTAGGTTAGTTTTCGGCTTCAATAGTTTCAAGACGTAATCTGGATGCCCATATTTACGTTTCCAACGTCTTTCAATTGTACGACGATTTCGGGGCACTGCCCACAAGAAACCATCCCCAAAAATCTCCTCAAGCGAGAATTTCTTTGGAGGTTTAGGTTCTGAATTTACAGTAGCAATACACAAATCTTCTAAATTGTTAAAAATAAATAAAAAAAGTTATTACATTTCTATTATAATTGATTGGGTAGTACCTGGTGGAAATCTGCCGAATATTGCAGCTACATTGTATTCTAAACGAGTTAATATTAAGCGAAATCTATGAATCAAATAAGCCATGATAAACAGCTGATTTGTTGTCAATTAATTTGTGACAGTGTTGCCAATAGAATTTTAACCTAACTTATAATTTGATTTTTAACCACTTGTCAATTTATATATTCCGATTGGGATAGTTATTAAAATAAATTACGCATGTATTATGATAAAATTTTGTTTTGGTGATCTAATACACTACGAATTAATGTGCGCGTTTTGTTTAAACTAGTAAGTGAATTCAGTTGTTGCATCACACTTGTTGTTTGATTGTTGGTAATAATGTGAAATGATTACCGGGGGCAGTGAATAGTGAAGGTAGAAGTAGAAATGTGACTTCTAGTAAATGTCTTGTGCATGTGGAGTGTAGTAGATAGTCATTTCATTTTCATACCAGTTTTGACGATGGCTTGTATTGGGTCGGGTAGGCTCTGTGCTCGAGTGCAAGAGAAATTGTGCCAGTTGCGACAGTCCGCTCAGTTAAATGGAAAAACTATAACATTTGTGCGAAACAATATTGGATTGCAATCCCTGACACGGAATCTATATCAGCAATGCCAGGTAAGAAATTCAAATATTTAATAATTTTTTGTTTTGTGTAAACCACACATTAAACACAATTATCTATAAGACACATCAAAATTCCGAACCAACATCTAATGTCAGTGATTACATAAACTCTAGTTCATATTTCACATACGACAATTCGCACCAAATATTAATCATTATTTATCACATTTGTTACATTAATTCAACACCGAACTTTGCACTGTTTAAATAATTAAAATAAATAAACGTGCAAATTTTATTGATCGCGATATTTCACTAAATTTCTGAATGAAACCCAAGTTGGGAACTCAATAAACAAACGTAATCTTATGTAAATATTATATTAAATCTTGTATGTACAACAGTACGAACGATATCAACACAAAAATTGCATGACAGCTACAAAATGTGTAGTTTATATTTTAAATCCGCGCTTACCACTGGCAACTGAGCATGCGCAATATGTCTCTTTTACTCGTCTCAAATCGGCGCTATATTCAATTCCATCATTTTCGTACATGTTTTAATCGTTAAAGCTTAATTAATTTTATTATTTAATAAACGGTAGTGTATTGGTTAAGTAAAAGCGAATTTTTTTTTTTAAATGTCATGCATAGACTGTAATACGTAAAGTAGGCTAGCGGATCTTGTGCTGAACGTTAAGAAAATTCTGAGTAGATTATATTCGACTTTCACGATTATATTATACAGAAATGTTTGCTATCACTTTCTTTTAAAAGTCTGTTCAGAGATGAATTCTACCGAATTAGTAAAAATTTTTTCTTTTTAATGTTCAATTGCTTATGCTAATTTAGGTATTGATCGTGTTTAATGATTGTTCTTTGTAATTTTGATTCTACTTGAGATGTTCGTGTTAGTGTACAAAGAAAGTAACACAGAGTCTCAGTTGTAAGTATCAATATTTGAAAGCATATTTGAAAAGTAATAAGCCCATTATAATTTGCTGCTCCGATAAAATTTAGGCTAGTAATTGTACGCTTTCAAAATAATACTAAAATACACTTAATACCCCATAGAAATATGTATTATACTTATATTGGCTGCTAGTTTAGCAAAAATGAAATTGTTTTCGTCTTAAATTGTCTTAACATAACAAATGATAAATATACACTCTAAAAATCTGATTCAGAAAAACTTATTTTGTAAACTGTACCAAAATTACATACGAAAAAATTACTCATATTTCGTATAATAAAATAAAATTATAAAAGTAACAAATATTACGAAATGAATTAGAGATAATAAAATTGGTTTAAATTAGATAATATAAATTGATTCGAATAGTTTACTATATTTGTCGTATTGATTGTTTTGTTCATGTTTTTATTTTCGATCAATTTTTGTTAAATTAAGAAAAATTCAATGAATAATAATATTTTATCCATTTTTTCAAAATACAATCGAACTTCGATAACTCGAATTTTTGATAATCTAATCAAAATTGGTTGGCAGCATACATATTTAATAAATGTAATTTAATTAATATAAAATATTGATAAACGTGTCATAGTTCGAGTTATCGAAGTTCGATTGTATTTTCAATTGCAAAATGAGATAAATTAATATTGTCTTCTGGAAGAATTGAATTCCTAGTAAGTTATACTTTCAAAATTAAAATTTAATATGCTTTCTTCATTTGCTACTAAATATTAACTGCCAATAATTCACTGTAATAATTCGTGAAATTGTGTTAACATTCTAACAATAGAATGGTGTTTAATTAGAATTAAATTTTCCGCACACAAAAAAAAAATTGATGCGTACGCAACAATTAAATTGTGAGGTGTACAATTTACGTAAATGGTAACAGATGAAAGTTAAAAATTATTTTAATGTAATGCGCACGCTATTTTAGACGGTTGACAATTAACCCAAATAAATCGCATTCTTCTACTTATGCCTTTGTTGGATTTTGTCATATGTATATTACGCGATCATAATTATTATTTATTTGCACTTCGCTTACTGCGTGCAACATATTTTAATATAATATATATATAGACCGGAAATGCAAATTTGACTTATTATTATATACTGAGAAACCATATACGTAACAAATCATACTCGAATAATTCGTAAATGACTAAAAAAAATTTTTTATCTAGAATCTAAACAGTCATACACACAATAAAAAAATATTTCTTAAACAATTAATTTAACTCATAAATTGTGTCTTTTACTTTCTATTTTACAATTTTAATAAGTGTTAAATGAATTCAGGTTCTTTATTACACTTCATAAAGACTTAATACACGTCAGGCATAATTTAAAAACAAAAATGGTTTGTTAAACTTGTTTTTAATAAAATATATTGGGCGTTTGGTATGTTTATCTAAACTTATAAATAATTGTAAAATGCCATTTGCAAATTTTGAATTATTAGTTTTCAAACTGATACAAGAAAAATTATCTTAATTTATATACGTACGTGTCATGAAAGTTGCAAACTATAAAATGATATATGCTTCTTGATAAGTTTACAAAAAATTTTGTGATATACAATTTCTAAGTAATGTTTTTTTTAAATATTTTATTGCTAATCGACTTGTCTGAATAATTTGTTGATAACCAAACGGGTTTACAGTAAATTAATTTGCGTTTCGGTCTCGTTTCAACGTTTTGGATATATACCATTCAGAGAATTTCTATATATTTTTTTAGTAATTTTAATTTTAATAATAAAATTTTAGTAATTTTTTTAAGTAGAAAAAAAAGATGTTTTTTTCTTTTGACATATTATTGAATTAAAATAGTGTGTTTTTATATGTTGGTTATTAATGATTTGGAAATTGAAAATTTATAATTAACTCGACGGTAAAGATTTAAACAATAAATCAAAACTAGTTGCGTGTCTGGTAGAGCGATGAGAAGAAAGTTCTACGCAACATGGCCGTTATACATTTTACAGTTTGTCAACCTCTGGTAGCGTTGAGCAGCTATAGCCCAGTGCTTGCCGCTGCTAACACTAATAGGTGAAGAGCGATGGACATTCCTCCGGCTGGGAGGTGAGAGTGACCTTGATGTTCTTCATCCACCCCTCTACCGCGTTGTCAGCTTCTTTGATGCCAGTAGTTGAAGTAGGTCGATCGCTCGACAGTGTATATTTGTATATTATTTTCTATACCACACGCCATACGATGAACTGAGCACGGGTGAAAGTAGTCACTTGCCGCGCCCCTGGACCTCAACAGGTACCCATACGACGGGTGCACCTGTATCTTTAATGTGTTCCCCATATTCTTTTCTCTCTTCTGTTCTAACATCAGATGCACACGTGGGTTTGTTGTGGTTGATAGAGAGGCAATGTGTGCGAGAGTGAGCTCTCTGAACTTCTAACATCGCACCTGTCGCGCTATCCCTTCTTAGGAATCAAAAACGTATTTGATTCTTTTTTTTTATTAGTTGCTTCGGTTCTTTTTTATGTATTTTGTTCGTTGTTTCACATACAACAAAGTCTATACACGGTTGAGCGCCTCTAAGATTAGAATGGAACTCATAACTTAATAAAAATACAATTTTCATTTGTTTTTACTACCAAATAACTGGAAATAACGACTATATTTACCATTAGATATTTTGGAACTTGTTTTTTCTACTGGTCATTTTAGTTATCCCAAACGTTGTTGTTTATTTTCTCGATTATTCGATTCCTAAATTTAAATTCACGATGAAATATCTCAAAGAATTAATTTGTTTCTTAGTGGTTTATAGTTATTGGCAATTCACTGTTTGACTATTTTATTCCTAGTAGAAAATCGTGTAAAGATTGCAAATTAATGAGTATGATTACATAAAAATGACTATTTTTGAAGTAAATTAAAATTCTGCCCATACGCCAATTTATATAAATTATTTTGTAAATCCCAGCTAAGATGCAACGCTGAATTTTTCATATATATATTTAATCTTAACCAGGCGTATTTGAATTGTAAATAAGTACGTGTGAAATACGCGGAATTAGTATCGGAATACTTTTGATTGTTGGTATTTCATATAACAACATATGCAAATCTTGGCGACTATTTAAAATTTACGCCATGTCGGAAGAAAAAGAATCCTGACCAGATGAAGGTTTCACTGTGTTTATTAGTATTCTGTATTGTGCTTCGGTACTTCACAATCAACCGTATAGCGTAGGTATGCTGGAAATTCGTCATAGATTAGCTTATATGTAACCATATCAGTGTGTGAACATATTTATATGTGGTACTTACTCAAATGAAATATATTTCTTTCATTCGCTGGGTCCTCTACGGTGGTAATTGCTCGTAATTTACCATATATCACTCGCTCCTTTCTTGTAATTGTAATATTTGGTTCTTGGAATGTATTATTTCTAAATGCTTGTTTCGTTCTAAAGTTATGCGAGGTGCGTAACCATAACCAAAAAACGAAATCAGGTGTTTGAAAGTGTATATACATATGTGAAGAAAGTAATCTATATTCATTTTTTCCTCGCCTACCCACAGATTCAGTTAATTTTGCATGCAAAATACTTTTGTTTTTATTCAAACGAGCATTACATTTTTTTAATGTAATTATTAAAATTAACTTTAATTATCATAGAAATGTTACCTATGTTGTAAAATTTCCTAATACCGCTTACGTAGTACAAAAGAAATGCTTGATTGTATACTTTGTTTGCGATATTTTCGAATTCAAATAAATCGTTCGCTATGCAATAAGACCAAATTTTGTCGCCTCTTCTCTTTTGAAGTTATAGAACCAATTACAACGAAATTAAGCACATATAGTGTGTAGGTGCCCGATTGAATCCGTTCGCATTTTCAATCCAATAGATGTAAAATTCCAATTTCTTTCCAAAATTATAAAAGGAAACCGTCAAATTAAATTTAACTGAATCCACACCAAATTATTAACTGAGCAGATTACGCAAGTTAATTTAGGACACTAAAATAAACTTCAAAAAACTGTAATTAAATTTTGGATCATAAATGACTTGAGAAGATCTATCGTGATAATCATGAAATCATCTGCAACTATTATCACATCAAAGGTGAACGTTGCAATTGCATAAGAGTGAACGTTATAGTTATGGTATATAAATTAAATGTGTATCTTCTTAGACTTTTCGTGATCTAAACATATATTAATTGCGGAACTGACCTACGCAAGTATATGTCAAGAACAACCAAGATCTGCATATCTTTTTGCAATAATTTTTTCTCTTTCATGTTGCAATTTCAACAACAATAATTTCATTACTATGAAAATGTCATGGTTTTAAGCGATCACATACAATAAATGAATTATAATATAACTTTCTGTCACAATTGCAAAGAAAATAAATAAAGACACGTAATCAATTACCAATATATCAAATATTTTATTTAATAAAAAAATATATATTTCGATAGTGTAAACATTTCTTAATTTAAACTTTCGTTTTATCCGATTCCGTGGTTATTAATTCTATTATTATTTGATTGCGAAAATATGAATTGAATATACTGAGGAAGGTAATGGAAAGTGTAGACATTTTCTTTTGGCATTTTTATAAAAAATCAAATGAACGTCAGTATGAGGAAATATTGTTACAACCTTGTAAACTACATGCAATTAATATGGTCCTAGATGTGCATAAGAGTTTATTAAGCAATTTGTAAGGTTGTAGTTTTAATTAAATACATATAATTGCGCAGAATCCTATTGGATTCAAGGTTTGAAAGAGATGCATTTGTAATATATTACTTAATACTAAAGCTAATTTATTTAAATTAATTGTTAATATTACACCAATGTGTTTTTTGATCAAGTTAATTTCTTTATTGCAAAACAGTTTATTATAATATACATTAATTAGTAATTGGTAAATTTGTACTACTGTGCTATATTAAAGTGAATAATCAGAGTTGAAATTATTCTTCATCCCCCATACTAAGCAACATTGTAAAATATGAGAACGAATTTTTCATTATCTGAAAAGTTAGGTAGGCATTATCGTGAAAATTATTTTATTTTTTAAACTTACTATGTAGTAAGTTTCCAAATTTATTGGTAATACTTTCGCTATAGATAAGATGACAGGTTTTTGACAGCGCAACAAATACAAACTAACATCTTTCTGATATGCCACCGAGGTATTATACCAATTAGTATAGAATCCATACTCTAGTGTGGCAAACTACAAAATGATCATGAATCATATATTCTTATATAAGATTAATAATGTTCGTAATATATAGCTATGATATTCTGCGCTTAAAGTATTTTGTTTGTACCTTATCTTGTGCTTTTTGTCCCAAATAACAATAAAGAAATAATTGAATTATAACGGCTCCCAAGTATGATGTGAAGATCGGTGCTTTTGGATCATTCAAATGTGTCTAAATAATTTGTTATGAGTAATAAAATTTCGTTAAAATCATTGTGAACATACCTGTGTACTAAGAAATAAAAGCAGACATATTAATATGCTGCTTACGCTGAATTCAAATAGGAATATAACTCCGAATAAGTTTTGAATCAGTTCATTAGACCTGTAATAAAAATATTTTTCAAATGTTCCTAAAAAATATAAAATTTATTCATTTAAACCAATTCAGGAATTCTGTATATATACATAATCCTAAGACCGATAATAATTCGATTCGGATTAGTTGTGTGCTCATATAGATTAAGGCACTAAAATTTGAATAGCTTACCGTAGTAATTTAATATGGTATTGCACACATTTCCCAAATGTTGGTGTCTTTTTATTATCATCAGCCGCTTCTTGGCTAGCAACCTCGATACTATATTGTAGAGTATCAATTCGAGAACACATAAATAAAATCCAAGACGCAAACAATGCATCTGTACTCGCCAGCACAGCAACCAAACTATAGCCCATTATACATTCCAGGATATACGCTGGTATATACGTGGACCAATGGTTTGTATCGTAAGGAAATTTGCCAGGGAACGGAAAAGTGAATTCGCCTGTTTTCCATAATATCCACCATGGATTTAAACAGTAAAAAGTTATTGGACAGATATACAGATATGTTAATATTTGAACGATTAATTTTGCTCTGTCAGCATATTCTTGATCGAGTTTTTTGATATGTTCTGGCCGTTCGTTTATTGGAATATTCAAATATAAATCGTTCATCAACATAAATATCTCGCGTATAAATTTTCTTCTGTATAATAATACCACGCATTTTATCAAACTTGTTATGCACGCTGAAATATCGCATATCCCTAGAAATTTCGTTTTCAATTCAATATTCTTAAATATTTATGAAACATTTGTTTTTTAAGAATGTTTTACATGCATTTATATCTCTTTCTTTTATATTTAACCGTTTATATTCGAAGACGTGAATTTTTAAAAGTGGTAATCCCGAAATTTTCCAATTTTAGTAATATGATTCTTAGAAATTGTGATACTGTTCGTACCTAATGTCAATTATTTTTTTGCCATTTTCACTTTCTTATAAGAAGTAAAATAATAACCGTTAAAGAAATCGATCGCAAAACAAAAAAAAAATTGTGTTTGCACTGAAATTTTACGCACCTTCTATAATTGCAAATATATTGTCGAGATTTCTGAATAACTCATTCATATCAGCTGCAGTAACTATTACATTTATAGTGATGGATAAAATGGCCATCATATTTTTGCGTTTTTCTATTTTTAAACTAGATGAAAATGGCCACAAGCACTGTGTGGACAATATGTACTTGTTGTACAAAAAGAAATCTGACATGAACGGATCCATTTTCAAATTAGAACTGTATCTAATCATATAGTATTCATTTATATATACAGTTTGATTTGATATTTTATTAATGTCTCTATAATTTTAAATAATGCTGTGGAGTTTTGTTTCGATTGAAATATATATTTTAAATTGACACAATTATTCAATTTTATATATTTTTATAGCTATTACTGTTTAATAATTCCTGTGATATGTGACGAGATTTTTAACATAATTTAAGATCAAAGTCTAACAACTAGCAATCATACAATTTTAAAACCGTCATTAAATACAACCCTTAATAAATGGGTATAATTTACATCAGTTTAAATTTAAACAATATAACGGGTTGTCAACTTATTATATACGGATCTCGTTAATAAGTTTCACATATACGAAATAATCATTAAAAAAATCGATCTCGAGATTTTAACGGAAATATATCTTTTGACCTTCCCTGACTATTTTTTGGAATGACGTCTGTATGTGTGTGTTTGTGTGTGTAAGTGCAGTAAAATTATGAAACATAAAACACTTTCATATTTTGCTATGAATAAATAATTGTTTTACAACAATAATTTTGATTAATTAAACATTGTTATCGATTTACGATCGAATCATGTCATGATATGAATCGGTATTATATCTATTGTTTCAAGAAACTGCAGAAATTTATTTGATTTTAAAATAACATTCTTCTAGTAAATAACTATAGAGGAATCATTGTGCAGCTGTTAAATCTAATGGTTAATCCTTGAAATAACTAACACTTAAATTGTATACAAGGAACTTCAGTTAAGTCACACTTAGAAAATGCAGGTGACCTTACGTAAAATAAGTCAACTTACAATAGTAATAATTTTACATGCAAATTGAAAATATCCGTACTTTTTAATTTATACTTATATATTTTATTATCTATACAATAAATAAACATTATTTTCATATTGTTTTTAAATATTGATGATAAATTATTATTGCGTTTGTGACTCACGTATGCAGTTTGTGTCGTTGCAATTTTGCATACAAATATTAGTAAATTTATGATAGGTTTTGATTAAATTATAGTTGGTTTAAATAAATGTTGTGTTTTGATAAATTATCGCAAAAATGAATATTCTACTGCTGCCACCAAAATACTTGTATTGCATATTTTTATTTATTATATATTACACTTTTATTTATGAAAATTCTATAATTATTAAAAGTAAATAATCATTGATCGATGCAAGCATGGTACGCCTGTGGATGTGGATGGATGGAAAGTGGTTTGCTGTTAGAGTATTTTAATTGAAAGTGGACGTTCGTCGGTCGGTTAGTGTGTTGTGACGGCATCAGCTAGCCACTAGCCAGCGTGTGTAGTATACATATGCACTGCACTGACCAGGTATTCGTGCGTTCGAATTTCTGGCTTCGGGTATACTAAACCACTTTCACATTCCATCAAGTTTTAAAGTCATAGCGTTGTTCTGCGGCAAGTTTCAATTTCAAATTACCTGGTATTATCGACAATAATAACGTTAATAGTACCACGATTTGGTCATCTTAGCAATTGTTCTTTAATAATATAGCAATTTTTATTTATATAGACAAGTGAATTGAAAATTAGGATATAAGCAAATATTACAGTCATAGATCACGTTAGAGCCAAAATAGATTACAGGATAAATTTATATCAATATTTTAAAAAGTTTATTGCTAACTATACCGCGTGTAAAAAAAATACAGTTAATTTTGACAAATTGCGATTTGTTACCAACAAGAACAAATAGTAAAATTATTTGAACTTTGAAGTTAATTTTATACAAACATGTTTACAAAGATTTTGCTTACTATAAATTTATTTATTTTTAATAATTATTATAAATAAATGCTTCTTAATAATTATCTGTATTATATAATAAAATAAAAACTATAATTTCATGAAAATAACAGTATTATTTGGTGGCAGTTAAAACGTATGAACCGTATTTTCGTTTCTTATTTTAACTTTATTAATTTTGTGCAATTGGTGTACCTACACTTTTAAGAATCACTGAAAAATATTCCATTTTAAATAAATTGTGATTTAAATATACATCAACAAATCTAGTAATTACAAAAAATTCTAGTAATGAAAACAATTAATTCATTCAAATTTTATAAAAGTCTAAGATTTTCGATTTAGTTTTATAATATAAATAACAATTTTGTTGTGTGTGGAATAAGTGAGTAAAATATGTACATAAATTTAAAGTTCCTGTTCATCTTTCATACTGAGTAATATTGTAAAATATGACATGGAATTCTTCATAATCTAATAAATATTAATATAGATTAAATTTAGTATGTCTATGTGGTATTCTTCCGCTTTAATAGATCGTTTATGTGATCCATTTAGTCACACTACGCCACATTATAATTTAATGCGTATAAATAAACCTACGTGACTAAACGCGACTTGACGTAACGTAAAAGAACTAGTACCATAAACGATCCTTGAAACCTTACGTGTTAAACTCACTATAAAAAACGACTCCAAATTAACAGGCATAAGTTTTACGGCCGTAAGTATAACCGGTTTGCGACTGCGGAACAAATAAAACTTTATATCTTTTTGATATGTCACTGGTGCATCATACCAATTTGTATAGAATCCTTCTTCAAACAATTCGACACACTAGAAATCGTAATTTTTTTTTTTAAAGTTGTATGGTCTTCGATAAACAATGTTTTGTAATAATATATCACGCCTATAGCTAATTAACATGTTGAAATACATGATTAGTTAACAATAAGTTTTTTTACCCTATTTTGAAGCTTTTGTCCAAAGTAACAATAAATAAACAGTTGGATAATTACACTCGCTAAATAACTTGTGAAAATTGGTGTTTTAGAGTCCAATAAGTTTGTCTACGAGCAAAATTGTTTTTTTTTAATCATTAAAGCGTAACTAAAATATGCATGATAATTTACCTGTGTACTTAGAAATAATAAAAGGCATATCATAACCATGCTCATGAAGAATTGAAATACGAGGTATACACCAAATAATTCCTGTATTAGCTCACAAGCTCTGTAAAAACATTTACCATAACAATAAACGTACCAAAAATATTCTTAAATTTTATTGGTTGGAGTGAGAGTACTTATGAACTTGACACGAGCTTTTTAAGTAAATCAAGGTCATTTATGTCCTTTCACTTTTAGACGGCCATAACAAAAAATTTAATATTTCAAAACTAATGCACTATTATAACTTACCGAAGTATTTTATTATGATACACTACGCATTTTCCAAATGTTGGTGTCCTTCCTCCATTATCAATTGCTTCGTTGGTTGCTATTTCGATGCTGTATTCAAGTGTATCAACGCGAGAGCACAAAAACAGTATCCATGAGGAAAATAACGTTTCCATACTTATCAAACACACAAGCAACCCGTATCCCATTACAAATTCCAGAGTGTACATTGGTAGAAACGAATGCCACTCGTTCGTATCGAAAGGGTATTTTGTTGGGAATGGAAATGTGAATTCACCAGTTCGTAAAAGTATCCACCATGGATTTGCACAATAGAACGTCATTGGACAAAAATAGGTAAACGTCATGCCTTTGACGATAAATTTCGCTTGGTTCACATAAGCGCTATCGAGTAGTTTTATATGCTCTGGCCGTTCATCCACTGGGATATTCACGTATAAATCATCCATGAGCGTGAATATTTCGCGAAAATAAATTCGTTTGTTAATTAAAATAAGCCCTTTTAGCAATCCTATTAGCGACATTGTTATATCACATACACCTAAAAATACCAGTAAACACTTGAAATTGTCTTTAATTTATTGGTAATTTTATAGTTACAAACCTTCTACGAAAGCAAATATATCATCTAAATTACTGATAAGATTATATGCATCTGCTAAAACTACTAAAATATTAATTACCACATATATATACCCGACTATATTATATAAAATTTCTTTTCGGTAACTCGATGAAAATGGCCAAAAACAAAGTATTGCCATTACGAATTTATTGTGAGCGAAAAATTCTTGTAGATACGGATCCATTTCGAATTGTGAAATGAACTACCGAGGATATCCATATATATACAATATTGAAATTTTCTTAATATTTTATTAATACAAATATAAGTTATATTTGAAGTATTTATTTTATAAATTGGGATATTATAATAATTGTCCAATTTAATATATTTTTATATATTAATATTTCGGATAAAACTTTTCGACAATTTATATATATATATTATCATAAACTTGGTATTGAACCCTCAAGCATCACCATTAAGTGTTGGTATTATTATGTTTGGATAATTTAAATTTTATCTATATATTTTTTATACGTATAAAGTATCACAAGTGACTTTCACATTCCATTGGGTCGACGCAGCGATGTGTTTGGTATAAAATTATTTCACTTTAAATTATTTAAAATAAAAAACAATAAATTCATTTATCTTTAATTTAAATCTAAATTTTTATGAACCAAATCAAATAATCCGTCGATAAAAAAAATCATTTATCACAAGATACACCTGTTTACTTTCTTATACAAAATTTAGTGATAAAGAAAAGTTTCGAAATTTTAACTAAATATATTCATTTTGGACTTTTCTAAAAAAATATTTATTTATTATCATCGTGCTTTTAACAATTACACAAAACACAATTATTCAAATAATTTATAATATAATTCTCAATTATTTCCACTTATATTTTAATATACTTCTTATCTAAATAGCTCAATGTAGGCCACTGCAGATATTTTATATTCAGTAGATATACCGTTGCACAACAAATATTTAGGTAAATATTTATGTGACCCGAATATGTTTTTTTAGCAATATGTGTATATAATTTATGTTTCTTTTTGAAATAATATTCGGTTAGGTGTATTGTGTCACACATGTCTAAACCTGTAAATTACATTTCGAGGTTATAATTTGGAAGTAGTACAATTGTATTATTTCATAGCCTTTGGCACATTTAAAAAAAGTTTTTCTATTTTTTTTTGCAAACAATGGTCATTTATAGTTTGAAGATAATTTGAAAATAATTTCGCAAAACAAACGATTATTTCGTGTTATTTGGTGGCAGTTACTTGCGTAATTTTAAATTTTATTTCATTGTTTTATTTATATTTACTTTTAGAAGTACTTAAGAAAACGAAAGTTCAAGATCAAATCTGATGCGTTGTCGTTTCATTTCTTCATATAGTTACGTTTTTTTTTTAATTTATTCGGAATTGTTTATTTTTAATAAATTCTTCGCCTGAGTAATTTTAGTTATGTTCACTTTTATGTTGTTTAGTATGTCAGATAGAGTTTTTTAAACAAATACTTTTACACATTACTGAATATTTTGAACTATGAATGCGTTCATTGTGCATTGTTTTAATTATATTTATATAAACTTTTGTTTATTAGATTTTCTTATAATAAGTTACGGTTGTTTATTTTAATGCACTGAAAATTGTTTTAATTTCATATGACATAATCGGAAATGTAATATTTCTACTCATGAAATTGAAATGATTAAGCTCACTGTTAAAGAAAGTATCCTTCTAATAAATAGGAGATATATGCACCGCTGAGTGCCAATTTCCAAACAGACAAATAGTGATTTCTGTCGTTCTCTATATTTAGTTTTATTTTTAAAATCTTGGGTTGAAACAATAAAAAATAATTATATATTTGTTCAGTATATACTCTATAATATATACATATGCTTTATTTATTTATATGTATTATGTTTTTAATGTTTTTGTTCTTCAAATATATTTATTATTCTTGTGTAAATTTATGTAAATTTATTTTAGCAACATTTAAATTTTTTTTAAAATTGAGTTATTTTTGTAAACAAAATAAATAAAATTTTCTCTTTTATAAATATTCAATTTATGCCCAAATTTCGATAATTTTACTTTCTCTTAACTTATTAAAAATTATAATTTAAAATCATTCTTAAAGTGTAAAAGGTCGTGACGTCTGTTTAAACCAAACAAATTTCGTTATAAGCAAACAGGTTTATTCATTTTGATCGACATCAATATGAAATATATCATGATGATAGATGTTGGACCATTAACCGATATGCTGCAACGCTATTCGTTGCCGATGTGGTAACTAAAAATTACCAACATGTTATTGACCTTTCTCTTCATACTAAAGAACTAAAAAGAAGTTCATTATTAAATTTTGATAAACTTATTAAAGAAACTGACAATGTTGATATATTCTTTTCAAACAAATATTTGATTGAATAAAACAAAAGCAAAAATAGAAATTAAATCTACTTTTGATGTAACAACATAAATTAGGACAATATTACAAGTGTGAAATGTCTCAATACATCTGGTGTACTTAAATAAAACTAGTTACGTAAATTTATTTGGGACAATTATATAGTATTGTACAACGCAATATTTTTATAAGAATATACAAATGATTTTCGAACGTTTTTTTTTGTAGACTTTCAAAAATGTGATTTGCAAATCTTTGCTCAATATTCATGAAATAAACACAGTCTTTGTTTATCTACTGCTATTGATTTACAAGTGTAAATGTGCGTAATCAATTAATTATTTGTTTGTTGTTTTAGAACACTCAAACCCCAGCTATTCCACGATCAAGTGCGGTAGCTTCTTCGACGCTATGCGGTGGTTGGCACCCCTGCAGCCGACCAGATCGGGGGAATTCCAGAACTTTAACAACTATGCATACCCAACAACCTGGTTCGTTACCTGAATACCAAGTTGACCCTTACCGTCTTCTCGAAGACGATTTGAAAAGTGTCTACGATGAAATTAGAATGGTAAGTCTTAATTCTTAAAATATTTTATTGATAGAGTAATTAATTATAATATTAATAATATTTTTTATAAATTGATTAAATAGAAAATCGAATAATTAGAACATATTTGTGTAATTACACTATATAATTTTTAATTATTTACTTCGTATTCATTTTACTATTATAGACTACACTTTTAATAAATAGTTAAATTCGTAGCGTAATTTCATAATTTAAGATTTATTATTATTTTTATTGTTTCCGTTAAAATCTCGAGATCGAATATTTTAATGGTTACAATACTTAGTTATTACTTCGTATAAGGAAGTAAAAAGAAGTTAGTAACTAATAAATTGTGAAATTTAATTAAAATTTATTAATTAGAGTTAATAAATTTAGCAAATCTTTTCGTGTAAAACAAAGTTGTTTATCAGGTGTATTATAGTGTAACTGATTGGAACAAACACGGAACTAAATATAAAATTATGCAAATGTAATACACTTTGACGTATCTGCACAATGGCATGCCGTGCATATTATTATTGTTCATTCATAATTCATTGGAAAATTAATACAAAACATAATCGATAATGAAAGAGCGTCAACTTCTAAAGAGGCTTATGAAAGTCGTAGCGTTTTTTTTTTTGCATAAAAACTAACTTAGCATTTTGGAATTAATTAGAAAACAAATAGTTATAAATAAACTCATGTATACCATTTGATACAAATCTAAATAAATACGAATGGATTAAAATACAATAAACAAAATACTAACAAATTAGTTAGTCACTAGTATTTTTTGTTTGTTTTTTTACATACATCGCCAATAAAGGTGTTTGCAAATAAAATAATTCCGTTTGTTGATTGAGAAACACCACGATGTATGTTATACAAATAAATATTCCAATTACAGTCAAATGGTACTGCAAGGTAAATGCATTTTGAATTTAAGTGAATTACTTAAGCATTATTTATTTAGTTAAATGTGTAAATGTGTAAACACACTATGGTAGCCTTGGTGCAGTTGCATTAATTTTGTTTATACAAATTGTGAACAAGATGTAGAAATCGTAATACAACAAAACCGCAGAGTTCGCACGCTCAAGTTCAAGGTAGAGAGTTTATTGTTCAAAGAAAGTTTAAGATACAATACCCAAGCACAGGACCGTGAATAATCTAATGTTGATATTCAAACACTTAATTTCAGTCTCAAATCAAACAAATGAGTTTTAAACTTTTGTTTGGTCTGATACAAACATATAAGTCTCACCTATGGTTGTTAACTGTGGTCTTACGAATATTATCAGTTGATAAAACTAACGAACTAATTATCTAAACGTTAATGCTATCGCGGTAATAAATTTACCAGCCCTACACGTAATATTATTTGTCAATTTTAACACGCAATAGTTCATTAGATCGCTTTATTTGTTATGTTTATATATTAAAAATATTTCCAAACCATTATCATGATCTACACTTATTTCAATTAAATAAATATATCGTTCTTGTTAAACATCATTTAATTTAAATAGCACAACTTTTACAGTAAAATAATAAAGATCAACTATACGTTTTAATTTCTCTAGTTCTCTAGTCTTACTTTCATAGTTTCAAAGGTTATGCGGTCGCACAATTTCAATTATGCTGAACACTTGAAATCTGTAATTTCGTTAAAAATATTGTTTTCGTCAATTGGAAAATAACTAACACAACATTTCTAGAATTTAGTTAAAAATTATCTATAACTTTCAACTATTATAATTTATCATTTTATTTAACTAGCAGTAATTTTAAATTCCATGTACTTACACATAAACATACATTTAATCTGGAAACATGCAAGTACACTGTTGAGAAATTCAACAGAAATAATTACAATAATTTTATGTTACGTTCTAAATCCTATGCCAAAAATGTGTGCAATTTTAGATTGAACCACTTTTATAACATACTTTTTTGTAAGCAATTTTGGTTAAAAATGACAAAATTTGTCACGAAAACTAACTTTTGTCTATTTCATCACTTAAATTTCAAACTTATCAAAATATATCAATTACGTTATTATAAATTGACTGAATAGTCAAATATCAAAATAACGTAATTATTGAAAACTTATGAGGGGTGAACCTGAAAACGTTTCTATTCGAAATAAATCATAACAAAGCAAATTGTATAAGGAAATCAAAGTCAAATAAAAAAAAAAGAATTTAATAAGTAATAATTATTAGCTATAACAAATTGTAGTCAAAACATAAATAATGTAGTATTGTTTTCAAAGTAACTGACGGAGAATTGATTTCTTAGAGGTAATTCACGGCAAAGCCATTCCGTGTTTATATGTTTTGCCGTTAGTACCTATTGTTAATGATCTGTTGTGTAATGCGCAAGTATGCATGCATGTTTTCGCAACGTTTTACAATGTTTTGTGTCAAGGTTTGGCACTTCTTATAGGTACAGATAGTTGACAAAAATGATTGTTAATTATCGACAAACTACAACGTTAATAAGTTGTTTATTTGCGAAATATTTGCTAGCCAGTATTAATTAACCTGATTGGTATTGCTAAAAATAAATATTGTTAATTTATGAGAGACGAAAATAGATTGTGAAGCAATCGATAATGGATAGAGATGTTGTTCCTAAATTGTGATACTTTTTTATTGTTGCAGACTCTACGACGAAACACATGTCAGGAGGAAGTGAAAGAAGTTGCTACTTATTATTTTGACGGGCAGGGGAAAGCCATTAGACCTATGGTTGCAATACTTATGGCCCGAGCCATCAACTATCACCTCTATAAAGAAGAAAGGTCAGTTGACAATCATCAATTTTAATTTTTGCTTGTCGTACTAATAATATACTTTGATTAACGTTATAACTTTGACACATTTAAAATTACTTTTAGTCAATACTATACAATGAGACATATTTGATATTAGATAAATAGGCATTTCTTTTTATGCGAACTAATTGGGGTCTTTGACATTATTATAGAATTTAGATTTTATTGTTCTGTATTGTAAAATATCTTAAAAAAATATTCGTTACAGAAATATTCTGTAGCAAATTTAAAGTAGATATTATTTTAAATATCAAAATAATGACAAAAAAAAATTAACTAGTTAATGCTCCATTAGAATTGTGTGTCAAGATTTATTTCTCTGACAATAATACACCGACATATTTTATTTAAACATGCATATTATAAAACAACGTCCGGCATTCCATGCAATAGTTTCTTTCGTCGAATCATAAATAATATAGTGCAGTGTATTTGCACACCGGGACCGGGGTACACTGTCCCCTTAGTACTTTCGCCACCTTGACGACCTTGAGTTGCCGTCTCCCCGCATCGTGTCTCGTCTGGCATTTCATTCATAAACATTTCCACTTCCTGAATCCGATGTTTACTTATTATAACAGTCACGTTTTGGCACGGATATATGTCAAATATTCAGTTTCACTCAAATTAATTTCTCTCATTAACCCTCCGTTGCACATCGCTTTGACATAATTTCTTTCAATTTTAAATCAAATCTAGTTTAGTTTTACTTTCAATATAAGCTTTTTTGAACGAATTTTGTATTTGTATTTCCCTTTTGAGGCGAATATATTTGAAATTTCGTAATTATTCCGAATATCTTTAATTCGTTATAAATTTTATAGTAATTAGTTTTTTATCTAAATCTTTCTAGTAGTGTGCAATTAGTGCAATAATAATTTGAATTGAATGATGAAATAAAATAATGTTTTCCCCGTTCCAGGAAGTATTTATTTAAAATTTTTGAATAATTGTGGTTTTGTCTAAGAGTCTTACGACATTTTTCATCTCAAATCATTTAACTTTCTCCATTAATGGGTACCAATCTATGTGTAAACATATTTTGGCATAGACATTACATCTTGCTAAATAATCCCGGAAAAAAAATCAATTTCTGTGAAATGATTGCTTTATAACCGCAATTTTGAAAACCATAAATTACTATTATGGGAAATTTATTTCGTTGCAGTTTATTGTCGAAACAGAAAGAAGTAGCAATGATTGCAGAGATGATGCACTCGGCGTCATTAATTCATGATGACGTTATCGATCAGGCCGATTTTCGACGCGGTAAACCCAGTGCCAACGTGCTTTGGAATCACAAAAAGGTAAGTACTACGCGTTTCCCATTTATGTTACTCAATTATATTAGTGTACGTGTATAACTAAATATATATTTTTTAAATCTTTCATTCCATGATAGTGACTTTATATCATTTTTTATGTCGTGTTAAAACTAATAGCAACTTTTAAATGTTTTTCAAGTTGTATAATTAACAATATTTTAACATTACTCAATAATTATATGCATAGCTATAACTTGAACTCAATAATAATATAAGGTGCGTAAAAAATCGAACTGGTTATTTTACAAAAACGTGATCGTCCCTTTTTTAAGACAATATTTATTTAGAATCATTTAAATATGAATAAAGTAAAATTTGTCATCGTTTAATTCAAATGTTCGCGTATTTATTTAGTAGTGACCTTACTTTCAACACTTTTATTGTTTAAACTAGTAACGATTTTGTATTGTTTACATACAATTGTTTTAGTTTAAAATATTATTTTTATGCGTAAATAAATTTACATTATTTGCTGTTAAACATCAATAAAACAAAAATGTGTTAACCTTCATACAACGGATACCTATAAATGATTATTTACTCTGTACAATAACTTACATTTATACCTATCAGGTAGTAAATATGCCAGTACTTGATATAGTTGTACGTCGTAAATAAGTGTTTTAGTTCACGGTAAACATATCGCAATTACGAGTACAATAAACAAATTTAATCATATGGGAAATACAATAAATTATTTATAAATTAAACTTAGTTTGAAAGATCCTTGAATGGATTTATATCATCTACGAGTAAACTATTCGCCATTTAAGCTCAGGACGACGACGACACTTAAATTTTTTTGATACTACCATTTCCGTTAAAATCTCCAGATTGATTTTTTTCACGATTACAATACTTCGTATATAAGTAAAAAGCAATTATGAAATTTATGAATTATGTCAATAGTCGTATAAAATTAGTTTTGCATATTATTAAATATACGAAAATTAATATTAATAATTGCATCATATAATAGCAAAAGGTTAATAATTGCTATGTTTATTATAAATGCAATATTGCACATATTCTTATGCCATTACTGAAAATATACTTAGTAACACCTTAATAGATTTTATCTTAAATTTTTATTTTTCAATTAATTCTACGCATTGTTGAGTTAAAAATTACCAATATAAGTATAGAAACAGGTTTTCCACACATAACCTACATTGCAGATGATTGTGAAACTTGAAGAGAAAAGAAATGATGCACCAATGCATGAATTCAACTAAACGCATGTCTTTGATTTAAACTTATATATTATTTCGCGAACGCGAAATTTAAATTGTACAAAAAAAACCATTTCTAATTACAAAATTAATATTCAACATTACATTTACACTAAGCATGCTGCTTCCTTGTTCTGTAGGCATGATAACACAAATAGTGTTTATTGTATGTCGGTATATCAGTCACTAACGTATTAAGGTGGTTGCAAATTTTTGATACTAACAAAATCAAAATATAACTTCTTGCAAACAAAACATAATGTAGTAGAATCTACAATTTTTCAAGGTCAGCGTGTGTCAGTCTGTCTGTCCTCAGTAAGTTAATGGTGAATGTATGCCATGTTAATTCAATAAACATGGGTATATGTACATATAAATTCAAAAAGTCATCAGTAACATAAGTTACCGAACTAATATTATGACAGGACTAATTTATTCATTAATTGGCTATGTTGCTATAGAAACATCTCCCCAGCAACTAATCCAAAGTGTTGCCGAATTGGTTTAACACTAATTTTAAGTAGGCCATTGTTTGCATATTTCAAAATGTGTGTCCCAATCGATTAAAACTGAGTTATCTTAGTGCTTAATTTAGAACTTGTTTTGTCTTCAAAAATGAGATAACCATGCAGCGCAGATTATTTGTAAAACATATTGAACTGTGCAAGTTTATAAACATGAATTATTACAAATAAAAATCGTAATACACTTCGTAAAATAGGGTCAACGTGATTTTACTTTCAGCCGTTAGTGTTTGTTCACCAACAAACAATATGCTCTTGCTTGCCGTATGCTGTAACCCGAATTACTTGTTTAAATATTAAATTGTGATGCCATTCACTTAAATATCACAAGAATTCATTTAAAAATAATTAATAATGAATTCTTAAATAATATTTTCGTCACGTAGTTTTTTTTTTTTGTAACTGTATCTGTCGCTTTTATTTTATGATAAAATGTTATGAATAATGAGTGGATTAAGAAATAATTGTAGCACCATATTAAGCGCGTAGTTGGCAAGTAACAAATAATATATATAAGCAAAGAACATTAGTATTGAAGTAAGTATCTGATACTGTTGAGAAACCGAACTCGTATTTGTAGAAAGCGAAAGAATGAATAATTGAACACATGACTACAATTTAAAAGCTACGCCGAATAACCAGTATAAATAATAATTTTTATATTAACAATAAACTTTTACACAAATTCCTATTTACTCATTGTAGCAAATGATCATTATTTTTATAATACAATTTTAATTAAATTTTATTATCAAATGAATTCAAATAGAATACAACTAAACGTCAAAATAATAAAACAATATTCAATTTTGAAAGTTGGTGAACTATGAAAGCATATTTATTTAAATGCAATCTGTTACTTATCTTTGTTGTAAATTATTAATTATTAAACAGTTATTGTGCTTCAGCTTTCTTAAAAAAACATTAATATATCGACATTTATATGACCCAAATAAAAAACAATTAGGTATACCATATATCTTACCACAATATAATTTTAATAATACATCGTAAGTTGATTTACGAAATAAGACCATTTTTGCACTATATGGTTTATTATTAATTTAGCTATGAAGTAATTTAATTCGATAATAAATGCATAGAAAAACGAGAAAGTAATACCGAAGGTAAACTAAATTATTGTTATGTAAGGTTTAATTTTGAATTCTAAACTAATTTTTATAGGGTGATTATTTATTTCTCAATAAGTTTTTTTTAAATTAATTTATTCAATAATATAACTAAATGATCGATTAAAAGATTTATAATAAATAAAAAGGTATAAATAAAGAATAAAGAGCAGAAATGATACATATTTAAAATTTTCACAAGTTCTGTCCTACGTTCTGTCGTAAGTTTACATTTTTAGATCAAATGTATTTGCTAAGGAACAAGTTCTAGTCAGATAAGAAAATGATTACTAAACAAGTTATAGTCAATTAAAAAAAATAATAATACTACAAAATATAAAATAAAGTTTTTCAAATACGATCTTTAAAGGTCACACGTTTTACGTTCTATGATTTCAATTTGCTAGAAATATTTGATTTGCGCAATTCTGATTTTATTAAAACTATCTAAATATTACAAAAAATTTAATATTTACTTAACAAAAATGATAAAAACTATGCATAATTTGTTAAATAATATGAACATATAAGATATAATTATTTCATTCCATTTTGCCATAATTTATAATGAAAATTAGCAATTGCAATTATAATTAATGTAGACATATTTCTATTCCTATTCACTACAGTGAAAATTACAATTAAAAATATTACGAAACGTGTAATTATGTTAATAATTATTTGAAATTTGAGAAATTTATCTATTTCAAATTTATAAACATATACTTTAACAGATCAGAAGCTTTAAGTTATCGAATATTTTTTAATATTTTTTAGAAATTACATCAAATTAAAAAAAAATCTATGAAAATGTTAATTTTAACAGCTGTTGGATAATTTGCTATTTATGTTTATTGTTTAATTTATCAATTCAACTGCGTTTACAAATTTATGAAACTTTCAAAACTATTATATATCAATTGCATTAATTATATAGTATAAAAAACGTTAAATTGTTCTTCTAAACATCACATTTCTTATAAATAAATACTGATATGAATAGATTGCTTTCACCATCAATAATAACTCACGTAGAATATAGTTGGACATTTAACTAAATATCTGATACCTTGAAATTTAAGTAGAAAACAATGATTATTTCTAAAAACCAATTTTGATGGTGAAAGCGCTCAGTATTTACTTTTTTAAAATGTTTTATTTCAAAATATCAAATTAGAGTTTTGTTTAATATAAAAACCACAGTCAAGGTTAGGGTATTGACTCAGCCCATAAAATGGTGTGTTGCAACTGGCTAGTGAAGAATAATAGTTACACTAAAAACTAATATCCCATGTTCAAATCACCGAATAATCTATCTTCGGTGTTTTAATGAAGTAGGCGTGTTGAAGATTTCCCAACGAGAAAAAAGCCGGTGCATCTTGTATCTTAAGTGTTTTATGTTGTTAGGCCTCAAAGAATGTAATCATTACATCGTTATTTTAAATAGTTTTGAGCTACAAATAGTTTACTAGACGATAATATCAAATCCTCTTTCGAATATTAATGATTTATAGAATAATAATAAAAAGAAAATCTGTGGTGTAAATACATGGAAATATTATTGACTGAGCACTCCTATTATTTTGGCACTTTCATACTGTAATATTTATTCTAAAGAGTGGTTAGCAAAATTTGTAAATTACGAAGGTAAAATAACATTATGTAAGTTATGAAACGACAATTAACTAAGAAAATATATTTGGTAATTTTAAAAGTAATGTGCTATTTTGTGATGAATTTTAATTTGTATAATGTTTTTTAGGTATTATACACTAATAGGTAATACTTATTTAATATTTTAAAGCTGCGGAAAAATAGATATTGCACAATATCAAAAATAATTTTTTTTAAGTAAAATATAAGTAATTGTACTTCCTGAATTTAAAAGTAATGTGCTATTTTGTGATGAATTTTAATTTGTGTAATTTTTTTTAGGTATTATACACCAATAGGTAATACTTATTTAATATTTTAAAGCTGCGGAAAAATAGATATTGCACAATATCAAAAATAATAAGTAATTGTACTTCCTGAATATAAAATTTTAATTTACCCCATTACCCCATTTACTCCATTACATGGACACAATTGAGAGCGAGAAACAAATATAGATTATTTTAAAGAAAAAAAAACGATTAGATTATTTATTTTTGTATGAAACAATTAGTAAAGAAAATAACAAATTTTGCAAAAGTATTTGTTAAAAACTTTCACTAACCGTCTGAGCTGTGAGTGTTAAGATTTTCAATCGTCCTACTGACACAGTCCATGTCCACATAACTTTTATTATCAACATAACGCAATGATTTAATTCACACGAATCATGCAGCATACGCGCACATCACATATTAACGTTTGATTAACGGATTTATGCTAACAAGCTTACTCACTAGCGTAAGATGGATTATGATGGATATGTAACCAGCAATTTTATAAAAATAACATATATCTAATAATTACGTATTGCAACATTTATATTTATCCACTTATTCATTAAACTAATACCGCTTTTAATAATATTTTCAGGTCACAATGGCTGGGGATTTTATCATAGCTGCCACAGCGATTTTAATAGCCAGTTTAAGGAATGATAATGTAACTATATGCCTTAGCCAAGTAAGTGTGATTCACTTCTTATACATAGATTGTTACAAGAAACGTTTGTGACCGTAATTTGTGTGACCTTGACAGCATATATTTTGATTAATACAATTTGGTGTTTATTGACTGATCGTTTTTTAATCTTGAGTAAATTTAATTTCTATAGACTTGTAAATATCATATTTATTGCTTAATTAGATATATTGTGTGCAAATTCGTAATAATTCCAAGATATTCGAAGTATAAATATTTTTTGGCGACAACTTTCACTGTAGGAAATGTTTTAGTTTGTAAATCTAGTTGATATTTGCATTTCTTTCTTTTCTAAATATCGTTTAACTTATTGCATAATATCGTGAATAATTTATAGAATTTATTTTTCTATTATTTTGCTACAACATTTTGCATTAGAATTTAATTTATTTGTGGTTGCGTATAAATGTTAAAACCTAGTAAATTTACGCATGTCTAAATTAAATATAACAGTGATTCCATGACATAATAACTTAGATATGAATATGTTATTGAAATATACTGATAGAATAATAAATAATAGGTACTATGTCATTATTTTTGTCACGAACTCTTGAGACTTTTTAGCACTAAGGTAATAAAATACTGATTAAATTCTTATTCAATAACCATGCATTACGGCACGTAATTTATAGAATTTATAATTAACAAAGAAATAACTAACTCAATTAAATTTTTGTATTATTTCGTTTAGTACAATGTTCAAATATGTCTGTAGGTTCTAGTAGATTTGGTACAAGGCGAATTCATGCAATTAGGATCAAAGGAAACAGAAAATGAACGTTTCGCACATTACCTCAATAAAACGTACAGAAAAACTGCTTCACTCATAGCCAACTCATTGAAAGCAGTAAGTATTGAACTTCCTTTCTATTTATATTAAATACGAATAGTTACTTCAGATAAACAATTTTTCTATAAATACTACAACATTTTAATGTTGCAATTAAACGTAATACACATACAACTGGTATGCCAATCAGGAAATATTGCAAATCAATGAGCTTATGTAATTCTGTTAGGTTGCAATTGTAGCTGGCGCAGATGATAAATTAACCGATATCGCCTTTCAATATGGTCGAAATTTGGGTCTAGCATTTCAACTCGTAGATGATTTGCTAGATTTTGTTTCGTCTTCAGAAGCCATGGGTAAACCAGCAGCGGCTGATCTAAAACTCGGACTTGCTACCGCCCCTGTCTTATTTGCTTGCGAAAAGGTAAGATTCTAACCAAATATTCAAAATAAACGAATATTTAATACATTTTTTTTAGAAATATGCCCCAGAATTGATGAATTAATATATATTATGTGATTGGTTACAATATATAATTTTTTTTAGTATCCAGAACTGAATCCGATGATAATGAGGCGGTTCCAAGAACCGGGAGACGTAGAAAAAGCGTTCGAACTTGTACACAAATCGCAGGGATTAGAACAGACGCAATTCTTAGCGCGCCAACACTGCTTGGAAGCAGCACGACTTGCAAATACGCTAGTAGAATCACCCTACCAGAAAGCATTATTAGTCACCAGTGATTTGGTTCTAAACCGAATGAAATAACACACATTGTTGTTTATGTACAATAGAAACTTTGTAAAGAAAAAAAAAAAAACGTAATGTACTACTCAAAGGATATTTAAGAAGCGAAGTTATTCCAGGCGAACAAAACAAGTGTTTTGATTTGTTAGCAAATCAATCAATCACAGACGTTAAAATGGGTGTGAACACAGATAATTGCTTTATATTTATATTTTAAAACTGCTTTATTTTTTACTCATATCAATAAAAAAAAAATTTACACGATAACCGGACATTTTAAAAACGTACCAGTGTTGAACAGATTGTGATTTTAATTCATGTAAAATTATTCTGTGCAGTTTGTTTTTAAGCGCCCAATTGTCTGGATTAAATACTTTTGCAAAGCTACACTCAATATAAAGTTCAGGTTAAGGTGAGTCAATTCAGTTAAAAAGAAAATTTAAATAATACAGAATCGAATACCATCTTAAATAATTAAATATTTAATTTTTGATACTGTATTATTTCTGCGAAAAATACAAACCTACCATTTATTTTAAACTTTTTAAACCAGTTCGAATACCAAATAAATCTGCAAATCAAAATATTTATGTGTTATAAAACAGCATTAATTTAATAATATCCTTATAGTCAAAAACATTTTATTATGTAGTTATGAATTATCTTAAAATTAATAATATATAGCGTACTGGCTAGCCAGTATTTTAATTATGATTTGTTTTTATATTTATAATATTTTGTTTATTTCGAATTTTATTTTGGTATTTTGGTGGATTATCGGGGAAACAATTTTGGTTGTATTGTTGATATTATACTGCCTATAATTATAGAAGTACACCTAATTATTATATTTATATATTTTGATATTTAAAATAAAATTAACTATGATCGTAAGTGCTCTTATGACAAATTTAAAAATTGCTTAATAAATATTGAAATATTTTTCTGAAATTATGTTGTTTTAATTTAGTTATTTTTTTTTTTAAATGAATGTTTATATATATATTACTAACAAATTATGCATTGTACTTAATAGAATAACAGCGTAAGTTTCAGACAAATATTTCCGAGTTATATTCTTCAAACAAACTTTCTTACAAAATAAATTCTAGAGTTTCTAGATATATCCATGACTTTCAAAAAAATAACTATTGCATTTGAATCTACTGAAATAACAAAATTAGAATAATCAATAAATTTATATTATAATTTCTTATTTTAATAAAACTATATTATAATTCGAAACCAATACTGAGTTTGGCGATTTGTATATTTTGATTTACTTAGAAAATTAAGAATTATAATTGAATTGCTAATTGTATATATGAGTAATATATTTAATGATGTATATATATATATAAAAATGCATGTAGATAACAACGATATTATTTTTTTCGGTTGATTGAAAATGTATCAATTGTATTATTGCGAAACAGGTGAATTTGATGCAGTTTGTGTATATTAATAAAATGTTTATCGTATTGTTTTAACAAAAAATCTATCAGGATATTTATTTCGTATAATTGCAATCGATTCCCACATGGGGTTCATGAATAAATCATTAAGCCCGCGTGGAAAAAAATTATTCTCCAATCTGACCAACGATTACTAATAAATTAGGGGGTATTATTTATGTGTATTAGTTAATATTGAATTCAAGGTGGTTGTATTTAAAATAATATGAATAGTAATAGTTTTACAGCCACTGATTGTAATGAAACAAATGTGATTGTTGATGTCCGGGTGCTTCGGTGTTGTGATTCATATGTGATTTCTTCAGGTAATTTAGTATATATTTATGTTCTTGTTACTTGATATTCATAAATGTAAATCGTATTTAAATACATAAATAATTTATTAAAACGTATTAATAAGAAAATATAAATGTCAATTAATTTAGGTTACATTTGTGTCTAATTTTGAAATTTATTTTATAATTTTTTTTTGAACTAGGTGGAAATATGTCTCGGTATATAATGCAATGGGACGCACAACCAATGCATTTGGGCAAAGTGTTATGCTCATTGTTAGAAGCTCAATCACTAGTAGATTTAACGATAATTTGCCATACTTACTCAATAAAAGTGCACAAATGCGTATTAGCAGCAAATAGTATTTATTTTCGGGTATGTCTTACTGTTTGAATTATTAGTAAAATTAATTAGAGCGCATTTATAGGAACGTCTCCAAAAAGATATGTCAATCGACAGGGTTATAATAAATGGGATCAAACAAGTTGTTTTTAAATGTCTGATTGAATTTATGTATTGCGGCGAAACATCAGTGGCGGAAGATCACCTACACGAATTTATATCAGCCGCCAAATATTTTAAAATTTTTGGAATTACAACAATCATTCCAGAGAAATTTGGATTGGAAGAACCCGATGAAGGTACCATAATTTGACCACACAAAATTATTATTTAAATAAAAATTTAATTTTAGATGATGAAGTCCTAATAAAACCGCCTGTGTTTTTTTCGAAAAACGAAAAAACCAAAAGTACTAAAGAAACGTTAATCGGTGACTTTTCGGAAAAAAACGTCAAAATGCTATTAAATGAAAACGAGTACCCATACAATACGACAAGAGCTCCCCGTCCTATAAAAGTAACAGACGAAGCGCATGTTGCACTTGCAAAAGAAGAAGCTGCCAGTCGCTTCGCATTAGAAATGTTAAAAAAAGACATCAGCAACACGTCAAACGTTTTCGTTATCGACGAAACATGCACTGAAGCAACCGTTGAAACAAACCTAACAGCACAATACGAAAATCCCGCCAACATGATTCAAATCCAGGAATTCGTGTTAGAAAACAATATACCAGAAGTGAAAAACATTGATATGAAAATGAATGAAATAGGTAATTTATTAGACATAAAAACGAAACGTAGCCCTAGTGATGAATTTGAGAAAAATAACAAAATGTTCGATAACCAAATTTTATATAAACCTGGAAGTTATGTAAATGTTAATAATCAAATGTTAAATCAATTAAATAATCACATTTCGTATGAAGTAATGCCGCAATCAAACCCGTTAGAATTACAACAATATATATGTAATGATTTCGACTATAACGTCGACAATAACGACACATCCTTCGATGCGCCTAAACAGTCCAACCAACGTAAATTTACTTACAACGAACTTGTAGCAGAAACGGTGAACGACGATTACGAATCGGACACCGTTGAACCATATTCCGAAAATGTAACGCCATTAAAAAACGCGATTCGAAACGACATCGAAAATATTCTCACAAACCCTGAACATTCAAACACAAATGATATTTCAATCACTGACGACTCAAACCAAAGTACAACGATTAAAAAGAAACGTGGTCGACCTGCAAAACGTAAACTCGAAAAAACCGTCACGGAAACCAAAGAAATTCAATGTTTCTTCAATGACAATCAAACGGAAATGCATGAACATAACAAAGCGCAAATCTTAACTAATGATCAGATTGATGAAAGCGTAAAAGAAAATGTGGTGCCTAAAAACCAAGTGCTCAATTTAGAGAATAGTGAGTTGAAGAAACTGGAAAATGATGTTGAAGAGCGAAAGGTTTCGCCCGTGAGAAATCGCCGTCAAACTAGATCATCGACAAAAATAAATCTTTGATTTCTGATTGAATGAATACAATTGTGATTTATAGTAACAAATTTCATGTGATTTTAATGAGTTACCATTTAAGTTGACTAGCCAAAGAGTGGTTATTTGTTTATTGTTATTGTTGAATGAAAATAAAATTATTTCTTTATCTAATACAAAATAATCTGATATTTTGATTATATATATATTTCATAAGTGACAGTAATTATTGTAAATAGACTAAAAAATGCATAAATCTAAATTTATTAAATATAATAATTGAAATTTTAAAATTAATTCGAAATTTCATAGTCCTATTCATGTTAAGTCAGATTTTCCTAATTTGGATATAACCTAAATTTAAAATATACTTATTTGGCGAATGAGCGAAAAATCGCGCCTTTTATTAAATTAGGTTATAAAACAATTAATGACCAGTTTTTAACCTATCAAAGATCCAATTATACAGTACTCATGGTTTTCCCAGCAATAAAATTAAATCTTTATCAATATGATTTGCATTTATTCCTAATTAACTGCACTGATTTTTTTTGGTAATAATTAAGAAACTGTAAAACAATAAAATTAACATATCTGTTCATTAATTAAATCAATGATATTTAATGTTTGAGTTAACAAGTATCAAACTGATAGTTTATGAATCAATGATCACCTTCAGATACGAGAATAAAATATCTGTAATATTATGTATATTTATCAGTTTCTAGATGCCGTTCAGTGTACCAGTTTACATCACGAAACATAACTTAATAGTTAATATGTTCTTGGCATTTAATATAATGTTTCGATCGGCTTATTATCGTAATTATTAATAAAAATTACATCTTACAAGGGCTACCGATACCGTAAGCATTTTATTAATATCGATTGCCGAATTATAAGATATTTTATATGCAAATTGCCAAGGTGACTAAGGTTAAACGTTAAATATGGTCTTTTCAATGTGCAATTCGTATAATGAATGACAATAAATTCTGATTGATGTTTAAATGTAAAATATGCGAAGAAAAAAAATCTGACAAAAATACGCACACACTTCAGTAATTCAAATATTTTTCTGTCGGTTCTAGCTTGTATATACTATATAGGATTCATTGCGCAATATTATTATTTTACCCAAGAGCCAACTTGTTTTTATATAAACATACCTCTGCTTATATTTGTATTTTAAATTTCGTTAGTATTGTTCTAAACAGCGTGGAGATGGGTGTAGGTGATAATAAAAATAATAAAAGTCTTGAAATATACACTTTATAAACGTGAATAAAATGTAACAATATAAGTGCGTCTGTGTTTTTTGAAAACATCTCGGTGGCAGAGAATGTGCATTACTACATAGACGAGAAGTCTTATTTGTAAGTGTTTTATTTTATACTATATATATTCTTAAAAAGCTATTGGCGATGGTGGTGTAATGGTCAGCATAGTTGCCTTCCAAGCAGTTGATCCGGGTTCGATTCCCGGCCATCGCACTTAGTTTTTGATTATTTTAAAAATTTTAAAAATATAATTGATAAAATAACATTTATTGCTCTTATGGAAAACAAATCATACTTCTAGAGATATCTTAGAAAAATGATCCTTCCTGAATAATATTGTTAGGATTCCAGAATAATTTGTAATAACCTTGAATATAAACGATGCTACATTACAAATAACAATGCTGTTATCAACATACAATTATATATACCGTTATAACATCCACGTAACATTTGAAATTACCTTGGAAAACTGGTATATCGTATATCATAATTCATATTCAGAAATATAAATTTAAAAGTATTTTATTTGTTCATATCATGACAAGGGCCATAGTTTATATTATAGATCATAGTATATTAAAAACATTTCTACTGGAATGGCATTTAAAATTATAGCATAAAATTCAAAATAACTAAACTGCGTCTTGTCTAGATATACGATTTGTTTTAAGTTCCAAAAAAAATTTTATTCAAATCTCAAATACGCAATGAAATTGTTATATATTATTTTTATTTAATATAATTCTCTCGGAAACATTACCAATCTTAATAAATTTAAATCAAAAATTATTAGTATTAGTTTCTTAAATTTTAGGACAACAGTAGAAATATAATATTTACTAATAATTGTACGTGTAATAGAATTGAACAGGAAATGTCTTAAATTACATATATGTGTAATAAATTGCATATACATCGGCTGAATATCACCTCTTTCGCTTTGTTCCAACATGAAGACAGTTCCAGCACAAATTAAAGATGTATGTATTTCATTTAAAATTACCATAACACTTATATTTATAACAAATATGATAATTTTATTGATTCTAATAAAACAAATACAGTTGTATGAGACATAACTGATAATTTTACTTCATAAATAATTAAAATTTCGTACGAATAAAATATTATATATGTTTTGCCTTCGTATAGGATTCGCTTAACATTTTCAATGATTTTCTCTAATAGCCAGAACCGACTTGCAATTTTTTCCATGGTAACAACTTTTAAGTATTATACGTAATTGTTTTAAAAAATAAATATCAGTGAAATATGTACAACAAATTTATAAATGTAAATAAGATGACTTTCTAACGAAATGCATATTGTGTAATTGCTGGTTATGTATTATTTTTTAAATTTTCTTTTATTGACGATCCTGGTATAGTCCGTCTCTGGTAATGTTAGTTTTATTTTTACGGGATCACGATCATACACAGGTGACGTCTGACCACATATGCTAACACGCTAACTCGGTCAATGTCGATTCGTCTCGCTCTCCGCGATTTCGTTTTGATCTGTAGAGGGGCTGCTTCAGCGCAGCGCCATACATTCTGGCTGTATATTGAACAGATAAACAAAAAATGTCGCGGCAAACTGTATATAAAATTGATTTACGCAAAATTCATTTCGCGAAAATTATTTTAAAATATACGATGAAACAAAAACTGTTAATTTAGTATATTTATTTGTAAATTAAATAAAAAAAGAAATAAATCAAATATTTATGCTATTTACTATAAAAGGTCAACTAATTTTGGCAATAGTTTTAACCATGATAAATACAATTTGTATGTATTTATTTTATTCAAGTATTATTTCAAAGTAATAATAATCATTATATTTTCTGTGTGGGTGTCTCTAACATCGACCTTATTTTTGACCAATAATATGACCAAAACAACTGATAACTATCACTATTTATTAAGGTTTAATTATTACTCAATAAATATGGCACACACTTATTTAATATTCATGTTAACATACTTAAACCCTAAAATAAATTATAGATATTAATAAATGTCAATTTGATATGTATAAAATTACAGTATACATGTGCTTAATTTCATATTTAACTTAATATATTCATTAAAACAGTGTTTTCCAAACATTCGTGTACTCACATTCTTTTATTGATAGACTAATGGTTTGAATCTGAGCAACTTTGTAGTTTTATAAGAAGAAAATTAAAATTTTTAACGATTTTAACATTTACTAGAATTAATAATAAAACATTTAATTTAGTAAATATATTGAATATAATCCATAATTTCTTAAATAAACTATATTGAAAAATTAGTCAAAAAGGCAGGAACGCACTATTTAAAAAGAGTTGGTAATTTTCGAATTGACGAATGATTTTTATAAAGATATTTAAATATCCTTTCTATAAAAAGTGGCGACCACTCCAGATTTTATACAATAAATTAGTGAATGGTTGTAGAAAACAATAAATTAAAATACCAATTTGACAGTCATTTTAGTGGGTTCATTGTTGTCTAATGTTATCTACATAACAAAAATAATGTTGAAATAATAATAAATCTTTCTCAGTGTCGGCGTCTTTAAACGTACCTTAGTTATGACATAAGAGCCACACCTGACTCTTGATTGTATATACAGAAGTGTGTTACTTTGATTGAAGATTTATTGCAAAAACCAAATACTTTCTAAAAAGAATAAACTTGTCAATAAATGGTGGATAAATATGTTTAACTAGTTAATTAATAACTTTGAAAGTGGAAAAAGCTGAACAAAAAAAGTATACAGTTACATTTTTAAAAGAGAATTACCAATAATTTGAAAATTAAAATAACTTAATTATCTTTTAAACTTCTCTATACTTATTCTAAAAATTATTAAGCAGAATGGACTATTTCCATCTCTGAATAACACCATGAATAAGTTGTCTAGTTGATGGTTAAATTTTTAGTGTAACTTTCTTATGCTTATCTGAAGTTAGGAATAAATTTACTTTTAAATATTTAGAAATAGCTTTTAAAAATATTTGAACAATTCAAATAAATGATTTCCTAGTTTAAATTTATATAATATATATTTAGAGTTACTCGATTTTTACAGTAACAAAATAAATGAATTTTCATTAATTAAACAAACAAATAAACATATATAGGTTTCTATGTTATTAGGTTATTCTTACAAAATTTGCGTAACTCAATTTGCAATTATCAAAATCTAAAATCTTATATAATGGTTTATTTAAGTCACGTACAGATTTAGCGAATGATTGACATTACTAATTCTGTGGGTAGTTGATCTATTTAAATCAAATCTATACCAGTGGTTAGCAATACTTTTTATAACGCAAGTCACACACAGTTTTTAATTAATTAATAAACCATTAAATATCTATCCAAATGAATTTGGTAATTAGTTTAAGAATTTTGTTATTTTTCGTGATTACTATAATTTATATTTTTCACTGACACATTTGGGTCCAAAATATGTTGTTGACTACTGATTGTATACGTTTTATACGACCTTAATTAGGTTTAAACACTGATAATATTATTTGAAATATTAAATTGAGAATAAAAAACTTGCGACCCAAATAAATGAATTATGCAAATATGCCCATTATAGTCAACAGATTTTTACATCGAAAACTAATCATTCAAAATACGACAGATTATATATAGAACTATAGATCTACTTAAATCTTTTACTATGATGTAACGATGATATTCAATTTAACCAATATCTAATTTAATATACTAGTAGGTATATTTCAAAATTGATTCTAAGTTAGATATCTATTTTTATATAGACTATAATTTAAAAAAATCTTGATCTAGATTTCCCCACACATCAAAAATATTTGACAACATGAACACCAAACTTAGCACTGATTTAAAATAAATAGTTTGTCTACAACTAACAATAAGTAGATGCTTAACTGTATTAATAAAATAAATAGCATCACTCATCGTCTCATTTTTAGGAGCGACTATACAGACATTTCAAAGTTACGAGAAACACATTTGTTTTTGTAAAGTTTAAAAAATGAAATATTATATAACAATGCAAATTTTCTCGGTGTGATATCATCTTTTTATATAACGTTATTGTAGTTTTTATTAGCATAAAAAGTAATACTCCTAATTATTAATATTTTATACGCATCATAGCTGTCATTTGTGTATAATATATAATTATATCTTTCAGTTCAACTTTAAAAATTATTTCTATTGTACATTTAATAACTTATAATTAACGTCCTAACTTTGTTAGTTTTATAAATTATTTATACTTGTGCAATGAATATAAGCAAGCTTAAAACAAAATTATTTGTCTAGTTTGAGTGAAAATGCCGAAACATGTTCTAAACTTCGTTTTAAAAACTCTAAACATTATGAATTTGGATTTGCTTTCGAAGTATTTAGTTTATAAAGTCGTGTTTTGGTCGTTGCCGTTTGTTGCTTTATATTTTATGAATATTATGATTTTTTCGACTACAAACTTAAGAGATGTTGATAATGTTGTTGATTTTGTTGATAGCTCCTCAACTTTATTACAGGTATGGTAAACATATTTGCAATACAAGTACTAAGACAATATTTAACATATTTTATGAATATTGAATATTCTCTCTAGTGAGATACGCAGTGAAACATGTTTTGAGTTGAAGCGAAAATTTGTGTGTTTCTAGATATTAATTCGTATTTGGTCAGTGGCACATTTTCGCTATAAAATAATGGAAATGACATGGTTGTTTGAACCAAGACTAAATGAACATATTACAGAGCATGCAAAGCATCAAATAATGATAATAAGCCGTAGAGTGCGACGATATATGAAATTTGAAGTATTGCTCATGTTTTGTACGACATGTTATTATATTTTACAACCGTTTATAATAAAAACGAAGAGTATGCCAGATTTTTTTATAAATTTTGATCATTCTGAAGTTACACCATACCATGAATTAATTCGTATTTGGAATGCAATAATTGCAATAATTAGCGGAATAAGTATCGCCATTTCTGATTTAGTTATTATTTCTTTCTTTGGCCAACTGTTGATTGCAATATGCCTGCTGAAGAATCGCTTGGAAAATGTTACACTAAAAGATATCGTTACAGGACAAGATGAAGAAGACATACTAAAATATTTGTCGGATTGCGTTGTTTTACATATTAAACTGAAAAGGTACATCGTCGATTTAAAAAAGCTTGCGAAAAATAATTAAAAACACCATTGGTATTCAATATTTGTACATCACAAACAGAATATATGAAAACAGTTATTCTGTGTTCATCCGTTCATATTATGTTGTAATAATAGGTTTATTTAACATATATTTTGTTTTAGATATGGTAGAGATATTGGTAAAATAATAACACCGATATTTCAATGTATAACTTCTTGTGCTGTTTTAACAATTTGTACTGCAATTTATAAATTAAATAACAGGTTAATATCGCATATACTTCTAACGAGAAAATGATATAGTTATATATTACAGTATATTTATTGTTATTCCGACAATTTTCGGGTACTAATTGTTAGGGATCAATTATCTGGGAGCGTTTAGTTTTCTTCTGTAATGAATATTATAATTTTGAATATTAACTATATATTTTTCTTGTTCTGTTCTATTGCTTATGGGATCATGTTTTTATAGTAAGCCTGCATCAGAAGAAATAGATGCGCAATATTATTCATATATTAAAATCTTTGGTTATTTATACGATTTGCTGATTTATTTGTTTGTTGCAACTTATATCAAATCAAATGTAAGTTGAAACAAGTAAATTAAAATACAATTGAATTTAAGAATTAATGTCTGCTTTTAAGTTATTATCTATAGGAAATGCTGCCTACAATTGTGACTGGACTTGCAAAACAGCACCTAGAATTCGCAAAACACTACTTATGATTATTATTTACGCCCAGCAAGAGATATATTTCAAAGTTTTTGGAAAACTTGATATAGAACTACCCAGTTTGATATCTGTAAATACTAGTTAAAAAATCTATATATGACACCTGAAATTAATGAATTTTTATTTTAGATATTACAATTATCATTCTCAATCAACACGCTTCTTCAAGCATTGAAGGATAAATAATATATATGTTGTTCGTCTAAACAATTATTGATAAATTAGTACTGACATTATTTAGAAATCTGTTAGTTAAATACCAAATATTTTAATATGTTTCAGTATTCGTAATGAATCTGGAGAGCAAAATGAGAAAAAAATCTGAAACCTGATTCGAAAAGGTACTGGTTTAAACTGGTAAAATCTTGGTAATACCTGATTGGTAATCGGTTACTATTTAATACAGTTAACAATTAAACTATTACTATTAAATTCCTAAAATGAGAAATAAATATTCGAATATTAGAAAAATACTGTTGAAGATATTTAAAAACTATTATCTTTGTATCCGTGTTTATTTGCAAGAATATGACGTATATTTTGTTAATAGAATTGCTAATTTACATATTGTTAATTGATAGTGAACTCAGAAGTAAAATGCATAATAATGTGTTTACTGAAGTAGTGTCTTTTGCGGAATACGTTTGGAAATTTACGAAATTAAGTGAACGTGTTTGTTATGTTTACAAAAAAAAGGTGATTTTTGAATAATTTTATTAATTTATTCTAAACACATCTAATTCACCATAGTTCACAGATATAGTAGTGAAACCTGTTTGTAAATTATTCAGAAGATCAACAGTGATTTATATATTAACCTTTACGAAGAATGAATTTATAAATATATGTTCGCCTTGTATATTTCTTTTTTTATATAAAATATTTGGTAACACTGATTAAAATAATCTAGTAACATTAATATAACACCGTCATTTAAACTGACAGTTAAGCTTGATCTTCACGAAATGTTTAGCATGACTGACATTAAAACCCTAGTCAAATTATCACTGCTCGTGCTTTAGAATAAAAAAACTCAACTCCTCTGTTGATCATTAAACTTAATAGATTAATGAAATTTAAAATTTGATTAGCGATATTAACCAGTATATCTATCGATTGTAAATTAAATTATATTGTGTTTGAAAAGCAAGCAATCTTGAAAATACGGAAATTATTTCATTGATTTCGCAAGTAAGTACTAAAAATTACTAAGAAAATAATCAAATCGTACCTGATACGGCATAACAACAAAAAATGTAATTCATTTACTTTTGCTGCTTATATAATCTTATAAGTTAACGCACTGATTTAATAGCTAGCGTACTTAGTGTGATTCCTTGTGGAATAGTATATGCATACCTGTTTAGTTTGAAAATATTCAAGATACATTTTTTTACGATTTGTTTTTAAACGATAAACTTGCAGTCAAACTTGTTTTTCGCACGTCCAGTCGTATATTTCCCAACAATGTTTTGCGTGTTGTTATTTTTAACGATAATTTTAAAGAAATACATCGTAATATAAATCGTAATTATAAATGAAATTTATTGTAATTTATTTATTTAGAAATAAGTATTATTCAAAATCTCATATCTATTTCAATTACATTCAAGTAAAAGCTATATGTACATTTTACGGCAATTTAATGCGAACGGAGCACCACGGTGTTATGTATTATTTTTTCTTCAATTTCTATGTATAAACATAGGAAAACTAAAATATATGTATGCAAATTCTACTAGTATAATCTACTTTCTCTTTGCTAATTAGTACACAAGAGTAAAATTGTTTTGAGAAGCTTGTTTTATTCAAATTACGATTCAATTAATTCATATTATTATTATTCCTGTTATCATTTGATTTTTTAAATACTTTAAGAATAATTAAAAGATATTATTAATGAAATTGTAAATTTTTTCCACAATTGTTTCATTGAATAAATAATTATTTATTTACTAGTGAATAATGCAGTATGGTACATAAAACTAAGTATACTATATATTTATGGTACCTATAAATGTATTGAATGATAAACTATGTTAGCACATCTTCACGTCAAATATAAATTTATAATTGTTTAAATTAAACATTATATTAATGATCGGTGCATATTAGTAGTTAATTACATTTATTACCAAGACGAATACAACAACATAGATGAACGATTATGCAATAATAATGCACATCATGTTCTTCTTTCTTCCTACACAAATTGCAACTCGAAGCAGGTTCATTCATTCTGAATGACCTGCATTGCAGCATAAGGATGAAGGCAGAAGGTTCCAGAAAACGTTTACGTGTGCTCATCTTAATAATTACAATTATTTAGTTGTTCACGTACACATAACAACACTTTTAAAATTGAACAAATCATCTAATCTGTATCAAAATTCTTTATATATAATATAACATTATGAAATTAGAAGATAGAAAACCCTTTAATTTATAATAATAATAGACATTTTAATTAAATTTTTGTTATCTTTATAATTTATAATTACATAAACATTTAGTGATACATTATTTGACTTATGGAGGTAAAGTTATGACAACAAAATTGACAAGTTCCAATTATGTTTCGTAATTAATATAAGAATCGAGATAAAAATAACATAAACTAACCTTATCATATAGTATAAATGTAGATAATCATCAAAAATATGCAAAAACCGAAACGAAATGTCAAATTAACTTGCTTCACAAACATAATGCGAAATTATAAACTGGCGGCAAGATCTCATGGTATCATCATCTGGTATAGGTCGAATCGTGACATTTTCGTTTCACAATCCAATATAAATTTCATTGAATGTAATAAAATAAGGTTGTTCAATACAATTGTGTGTTGCTACTGTTTTTGGATTACTGGAAGCGGATTGGTTCCATCATGAACATCTTTCAATCCGGTTAATATTACCGGGAGGTCAGCGTAATGACGTACTTTCACAATTCTATAGAAGAAGACAGCATGTATGCAGGCGATTAACTAAATGCATATACATTACATAGATATCATGTAGCTTACAAAATTTAATTGTAAATTTAAATAAGCTAGTTCTAGGGATAGAAAGCATTCATTCAAATTTCCTCTTCCTATTATTTCACCAGTTTCATTTATGTCAGTAGAGAAATTTATTATATTTCGGTATAGCTGAACTGAGCAAAGAGCGCGATTGTATGAGCATATATCAGAATGCTTGTAATTTGCTATTTTACTGTAAAAGTTGTGATATTTAAAACAATTCTTATTATTTAAATATTTTTTTAATAAGAACAATATAGTGATTTTCTCGAATTAGAAGGATTAACCGAAGGTGATGTGATAACTGTTTGTCCAAATTCTTAATTCATATACCACAAACATTATAGCCTTTGTTTGTTATAAAATAAAGAAAATATACAAACAACAAAACTAAAGTCATCTGCATAATCTAACGAACCACACCATTGTTTCTTGCTATTTGTATATGAACGCTATGCTCAGATCTTGTGAACAATTTTGCTAAATTTATTTCATTCATATAAAGTAATACGTAAATGGAGTATATTGAAGAAAAACCAGCTCAAGATGTAGATCAGAAACTATCTTATATTTAAAGTGCCCAATTTGGGTTTTTATGATTGATTTTGTGGGAAAATACATTGTATGTATTTTTCTACGAAAATTGATGAGATTGAAATTTGAAGATGTGACAAATATTGGTTTGATACGTGTCGTATATTTGAATAGAATTTTTAATAGTTATTTAGTAGAACTAAGTAGAGGTACACGTCATAACCATAACAGTATTAATCATTAATAATTAAATAATTTTGTTTTTCTTTTGAAGAAATAAACAAATTTAATGATCTATATATAAAATAAATTCCAAACTGACTGAGAACACAATAAAGTCGTGGTATTTATGAAAAATCATAATTGAATTCGATTTATTCTGTATTTCAAAAGATCACTAATAAAATTTATCATAAATAAACAATTACATTGACCCCTTAAAGGTTTTATTTACAAACATATACTATCTATCTTTGAAAGTATTTTTACATTTAATTATTTTTAAAATTGTACGGTACAGATTAGATATGTTTAAGGTGCAATTTATATTTAATTTTAAACTACCCAACTGTAAAATCGAATGTTATTCCCCCGTGGTTTTTACTCGCAACTCGTCTGAGATGAGGTCCAACTTAGAAAGTATAACAAATCCCCTCCGTGAAATTCCCATCCTCCCAAGCGAACACCAGAGCCTTTCTAGTGACGAATTCACGTCGAACAACCTTCTGGTTCAGCTACAATCAACCAAATGTAAACACTGCGGATAGCCACGGCGACGGTGTACAGTGCCGTGTGCGAGCAAGCGAGTATGTTAGCCTAACCTATCGATGACCCACTACTTGCGTTGGTCTACAATCACTGCAGAACCAAAGTCAAACAAGCAGTCATTCGTTACCTCGCCGCTTGGAAGGACATCTATGGTTGGTGTTTTTGCAGCAGTTGTCCGCGTGCCGTCATATAGAATCGAGTGAAGTCGATTGTCGATTTTAGTGTCTAACAATCGAAAAGTGCGTGCGCATTCTCCACAAGTACAGATAGTGGTATAAAAGACAAGGTCGTTTCATGGGAAACGAGCCCAACACTGCATTCGACTGTCTAAATCGAAAAGTGTTAGACAGTTTACTAAAAAAAAGTTACATCATTTAATTATCCAAGACTATTGTGTCTGGTAATGTCTAAAAGAGTACTTGAGTAGCTGTGCGCCCACAAATAGTGCGAAAGACACAATCTATTGTAATAAATCGATTTTGTGCTCAACAATCAAAAGTTCAATTAAATTTACATTTATGCACTAAGACCGGAAAATATTGAGATTGTATGCATTAATAGCGTAAATTCACTTATATGAACGAGAAATATCACAATAGAATTATCGAGGAGTGAATGAAAATTTACATGAAAACCTACATTACGAATTTAAACGCTATAGTTTAAAAGCATAAATAGTGTAAATAGGATAACATTCCATCGCATTGTCAATGTTTATAATGTCGGATTACGTGATCAAATAATTTATGTGCATACAACTTTGTTTTGGAATACTTCAAAATCCAATATATTGTGTATAAAGGATTTTAGAAATTTCATATAAATATCTTAGTCCATAGAGGACAATTTTAAACAAGTATTGAACTAATTTAAGTGGTTGTTTACTATTGGATACAATTGAAGATTTTATGACTAGAGAATCTACTTTAGAATTATTTTCTAATTGTGATCAAACTATGCAAAGTGTGTGTTGAGAGTTAATTTTGAGAGTGAATTTGTGAATTTGGCGGTAACGGGCAAGTTGTTTACAAAAGGACATAAACTATAGCACATGGTGTATAAAAACATAAAATATGTCGATAACCTAGCTGAAATGTATGCTGTGACAATTTCTCTTTGACTCTTTCTAATGAATCTTGATCAAGTGCATCCATTGACATTTACTACAAGTTCAGTGTTCTGAAATTCTAGATTGTTCACACTCTACTAACAAGTAATTAACGTCTGATGAAATCGGTGTTTGTTAATAATTATTAATGTGTAGGTTATCAAGAATGGGGTAACATACATTCAGGCATTTGTTTTGAAACATATGTGGTATTATTTTTTAAATTTTAAGTGACCAGTTCGTCGGTTTTCTTGGCGCAACCTTCTAGCTTGCGGAGTTGAAAGGAAACAGAATTTTAGAAATTCGGAAGGAAGTACGATTTGTAAAATAGAGCAACCTACATTCGGCAGAATTATTTAATAAAATTTTTAAGAAAAGTGAAGATACTTTACATAAAGTAACTTGCAACCTGCATAAAATTGTATTCGAATTTCTGGGACTCACTCAACTAATTTTGTGTTTCAAAAAGTGAAAAATTAGACAAAATCTTCTATGGTTTAGTATTTAGTGTCAAAATTAGTTTCTTAAATAGATTTCTTGATTTAATAATGACATTAAGTGTGTATTAACAATAAAGTGACTTTACCTCTTCTAACGCTTAAACTCTCACAATGAGAAATGAAATGTTTTCAACAGTGTTAAACATGCAAATCTTCTCACCAATTAATCACAATTAACTACATGTGTTTATATTAATAAAAGAGTGTTTAGAAAACTTTCAAAATGTTGAACTGTACAGATTTAGCGTGTATTCTGCATCACCACCACTACTACGCTCAACTGCATCACTTGAAACATGGCACCCACCACGTTGAAGATGACGGTAAGTCCTTTTGCGTAATAATAACCAAAAAACTCGATTTCAACATGTCGTCTGCCGGTTTTCGGACATTGATCCCAATTGTTGTAACAACCGCTACCGGTCACTCATTTCTCAATACACTAGCATAATTTGTTGGTTTTGTTCGACACAGTTTTGCGTAGAACTGCATTCTCGTTGGTAATTACTATGTAGGTAAACGAAAGGAACTAGTGAACGGGAGCTCAGCTACTGCATGGGTGACCTTAAGTGTTTTGTTTCACATATGTGTAATAATAATTGTTGCATTGACACTACCTCATAGTGGGTGGTGTATTTACAGCGTTTTCGATCAATGGTTCGAATCCCGCTCTGGGACACAGTCTGGAGGTCGTTGATTAACGATCCTAGATAATGATCTCCTTTAAATGAATTTTTACTCATAGGTCATAAAAATATCACTCCTAAAACTCTTTTATGTTTAAATAGCAGAAAATATATATTTATTTAATTCCATTCATTTAATTTATTTCTACTTAAAATATTACACATTTTGCATATTCTCTACATAATAAAATATTGAATCTTTATATATTTAAAATTTATTTACTCGTATATACGGATGAAACTTTTCACTAAAACATCCAAACCGGAAGTAACATTATTCTCGCTACTTTATAATCATTTAAAATATAGTTTAACTATAAATATTAAATATACTAAATTGTCTTATAAGCTGGGAACATCTGCTAGAAAAATAATTATTTCAAACGACTTTCGTCTAATACACATATTTGTTGTTACTACAAGTAATAAGTGTATGTATATATATATATATATATTTCTGATATGAAGTGTATGATGTGTTTTGTTTATATTTGTTTGTTGTGTGCTAAATTACGTGAAATTGTTTTGGCCAGTGATATTGCGAAAAGCATATTTAGCAATTTTTTATTTAATATGACATCAATATTTTATTTTGCCAAATCTTATTATCTTATTACGTACTCTGTTCAATATTTATCGCAGCGTATTTAAAATGATTTGAGTAATATTTACATTTGGATATATTAACATATTTTAAGTAACTTAAGTGATTAATATAAAAGAATGTGTACATACATACATTTTTAAGAAAGTCGTTAGTTTTTTTCTTGCAAAAGAATTTCATACAGGAAAATATTATGAAATTAGTACGTATATATATATATCCTTGGAAATTTTCTTATATTTTAATTACAAATACCCTTATCTATGCATCATGATTGATTAATTTGAAAATAATGTTGTTACTATATTATTAAAATAAATAGAAACACTGTTTTATGGTTGGCTGAAGCATTGAATAAAATCATTAAATTTTAACTCCATTCTTATCTCATCCAGTACAAAGAAGCAATCAATAATTGTGTCCATCTCAACTCAAATGCAATTTTATTGTTATAGGAAAAACATACATAAGAGTTGGCCTTACGCTATTTTTTTGTTATGACACATTCCCTAGAAATATTATTTTTTTTATTAATTGATAACATTTTCTTAACATGTGGCCAGGTAGTAACTATCACTGAGCACAAAGAGCTTTGATCTCAAGGACTTTGGTTCCAAAGTCTAATAAATGACTAGTTTTTATTTTTGTCCAACGGCAATAATTTACTTAAAATTCGAAATCTATTTATAAAATCTTAAATTTGTTATCTGATATATCTAAAACTAAATATTTTTTGTTTGATTTAATTTTCGGTTTTAATTTACAAGTATTCTATTACATTAAGGCCGTCAGTGCTGCTAAATTTAGAGAAAGTATGTTTCTCACACTAGAAGTTTAGATTATAGGTAATTATTTTCATACATGAAAGAAAAAAATTATAAGGAAAGTACTGCATCACTTATTTTAACATGCAAACGAAGTTGTATTAATTTTAACCATCATGCTTTTCTAATATTTTGTATAAAACATAACCAGAACGTGAGGCTTATGAGATATTAGCATTACTGGTGAAAATGAATATTGTGCTAATATATTTATATACACTTACAGTGCCCCACACTAAACTTTCTTATACGTATATTAGCTAAGATTGGCAGGATAATAAAATACTAAATTACACATTATCTATTAGTAATTATTATAACAAGCAATTCTTTAGTTTTCAAATTAATAAAATACTTTAGAGAATATATTCTAGAATTTCGTATTCAAAAATGATTATTTTTATTATAATTCCTTATATACATTCTTAAATTGATCCGATGCCCGGTAATAATGTTGAAGATGAATTTAATAGGTAACTGTATATTTATTATAATTATACATTATAATTATACATACAATTATAATTTACTTATAAATTATAATTGTAAAGTATTGAATTTAAATATAATGCAAAATCGTCAGCAACGTACTTCTTTGTATAAGGAACAAATTGTGTAACAGCCTAGAAATTCTATAGTAAAAATGTTTGAGCAAAACAAGAGAACCCGTAATTGTAACCGGTACATTACAACGTGATCCAATTAACGTATTTTAAAGTGAAAAGAGTCTCATTCCTAACGGTAACATACGTCATTGTTTTCGATCTACGTCATACACTAACTTATGACGTTATACATATGAATAGGCCGTTATAAAGAATGTATAAATAAAATCAAAAACAAAGCATAGCATTTATTCTAGGAATATTCTCTATGATACCACTATTAATATTACAGTGTTAAATTTGTAAATAAAATATTTGCTAGTAAATATCTTTCAAGAATTTCGTGAAAGTTATCGATTAACGTTCGGTATTATCAGAATCAGTTATAATTATGAATGAAAATATTCGAAACAGTTAGACTTATATGTTTATCAATCAGTTTATCGGTCGCGTTCGGAACTTTCATTATAAACCACTTGGTTAAGCAAGCAATGTGTCCTCGAATTATTCAACAAGATTTGGCCTTTGCAGATTTGAAATATTAACAGAAATTTCTGATCAACCCGGAAGTTTTTAATTTTCCTGGTTATAATATCGCGGTCATATTTATTTGTGCATAGTATTTAAATGAACCATTAAAAAGAGTTTAATACGGTAAATTCATCTTAAAATTTGGAGTTATAAATATAAAAATAAATAATATTTCTGTCGGAATCAGCCAATAACTAAAACTACTTTAAAAAAAATTTGTTATTTTTACGATATTAGATCATTACTTTTTCCCAAAGTTATTAAATAATTAATTACATACAAAAACTAATTCGTAGAATTAATGGTGGGGAAAAACTAACTTCACATCTAATTACCATTTACATGTACAGGAAACTGGATCGAAACTGGATTGAGAAATGCTGCAGCGTTTATTTAATTAATTAATTGTAAATTATTCTAGTGGAAGTAACTGAAAAACAGTAATATATTATATAGATGAATTTGCTCTTAAAGTACACTAAACAAATTGTCTAAATTTAATTTAATATTACAGTAAAATAACTGATTTTAAGGATATTTATTTTTATTTTTAAGTCGGTAATATTGAATGACTTTGAATTATTATTTTTAAAACGAATATATCAATCGTTCAAACAAAATCCAAGCCTTCTAGAAAAAAGAAATTTGTATTTATCTAACCAAAATGTTGTATTTCATAATAAATAATACATTATTTTACAAACAAATATTTTCTTCATTATTCAAACTCAAATCTTATATTTGTGGTGTTTCTATAATAGTCATAAGGAAAAAGGTCAATGAAAAATTGTATCATTTTAAAGCTGTGGTTTATTAAAGAATATATATGCATACAAATTTCTAGGATATAATATATAATAATATATAATATTGTACATAATATTAGCTAATATAAAACTTTTATGACGCACAGTGTACAATAAAATTATATTTGCTAACTTAAGTAGATGGCTTATACTTTTTAGGTCAATGTACAAATATCATTACGATTTTTTCTACATCTTGTTGTTGCATTCATTTAATTTACTAGTATTTTGATCAATAATTCAATTGATATTGCACGCGATTATTGCATTAAATACAATTCTATTCGAAATTGCTAATATTAATATGAAATTTAACCTGAATTAATAATATTTGTAAATGATCAAAGTCAATAAGTAAAAACTGCAACTATTATTGCCATATTTATTTGACTGGTATTGTGGAGATTGATATTTGGCATGCATTATAGAGATAACAGTGTGAAATGCTTATAATTGTATGCATAAAACGATTCGCTCTCATTCTGACGGTGATGATGCGATATAGTTGGCCTGCATTCTACTTGCAATCATTATAAATAAGTTTAAATTACAGCCAGTTTAATTAATATCCTATCATATGAGTTCATTAATTAATGCAAAAACAGTAGCGCCTTATTGAAAAAGAAAGTTGAATTGTTTTCAGTTTCGTGAATCAGAATTATTTGTATCAAGGTGGTTGTTTTTAGTTCACATACATTAACATTTAAGCAACAAAAGAACTTTTAAATATTTGACACCAAATGTTAAAAGAAATATACCGGTATGTATATACGCGTATACACACACACTCACACACGCACATATAAATATATATATATATATATATATATATATATATATATATATATATATATATATATATATATAAATTTAAAAATTATATAATCACTATTGAATTATTCCTTACGACATAGTTAATAACATAATGAATAAATTTGATGCAAATTTATTCCGATCAATCTCAGAAAATATTCCATAAGTCTTTAAGTGTAATTTTGTAATACATTATGATACCTTTGTATATTAATACATAAATTGTAGATATAAATACAAACATTATCTAGAGATAATTTTTATGTGAAACACCAAATTATTTCTAAGTAAAAGTTAATCGTATTCATTTTTAATTCTCATTAACCTGATTAAACTAAACATTAACGCTTATTTTTTATTCGTTTGAGGTAATTATATTTTCAACGTTCTTCCTAATTTTAGGTTTAACTTAATTAAAAAAAAAAATTGGGTTACTGTCTTAAAATAAAAACAAATAATAAAAAAAATTTGCTAGATTTTCGTAAGTAGTGAAAGTGTTAGTTGGGAATCTAGATCAAACAAAGAGAGAAACGTTATTCTAAATTATATTCTATTGTATAAAGTGTTGATAGCTGTAGAAGAGTAATGTTAATTAGACTAAATCGAACTAAACAAAATTAATTTTGGTAGTAAAGACGCTAGAATGAATTAGTGTATATGTTTTAAGAATTATTATGCATTGTGATATTTGGGGATTTATAATAAAAATGAGATATCAATACTAATAATGTAAAAATAGACCTTTAAAATTAACGAAATTTTCAAACAGTTGTAGCAAATTTAAACTTTAATATTTTTTTCAAGACCCAAACTTATATTTAAAAAAAACAAATAACCCGTTGCCATCTTCTTTATATAATTAAATCATAAAACGAACTTTCACTAATGCATCAAAATTCAAACGATTTTTTTTGTGTGACCGGTATATATATATAATCTAATAAATGTTGTGTATAAAAAATAGCTCTTAAATAATATGATCAAAACTGTGTGTGATTATTGCAATGGAAAAATAAATAATACTTAATACATAACACATTTTAAAGAGAAAAAATAAAATATAATATCGTTCTAATAACTTTCCGCGAACACAAATAAATATTACGTAGAAAACGAGGGTGTCCTAATTATGTGTGATAACGCCATTAATAATTAATGAATTCACATATCCATTAAAGTAGTTTAGTTTTGCTAATGTATCATACAGGAAAAAAAAATAGAATAAAATTAATATTCTTTTGTTGTCTGGCATTAATTACTCAAGATGACACCTTCATTAAATTAATCATTCGAGTATTGTCATTAATTTTATTGAACACTCTTAGAAACATTGCTTATGTATTTAATTTTTACTACATTAAATATAATTATTATTAATTAATTATGTTAATTTTTATGATATTTAATTACCATTTTTATTTACATTAAAGAAAACGTCAAACCATTATTTTAGGGGAATCACGCATTCTGTTAAAATATTTTTTCCTCGAAAATTAAATTATACGGCAAAATTTATTATTCATTACAATTTTTGTCATTAAATGTATTCTAAACCATTTTATTGCATTTAGATATAAGTTATAGTAACTGCTAGAAGAACGTTTATTAATATATAAAATTGTCATTAAATTACTATACAATAATGATTTGTTTACAAAAGCATTTATAAGACTTGGCGTCTAAATCAATTAATAATAGATGAAACTAGAAAAACACATTTACTATTTTACACATGTAAAACGAAATCTGCATGACCCTGGATAATAAACACTAACTGTATTTCAATTAATTGGGATTAAATCTATTGATTATTATTTTTGTAACAATTTGTACAATATTTAATTTCGTTTTACATTTCCACGTTTGTTTAACCTTCGTTGTATAATTATTTATTTGAAATTTGACAGATGGCAGAGAAGATAAATAAATTTAATTGATTTCAGATTTCTTTAGATAAAATTAGAATTACAAAAATTACTTGTGTTATTTACTAAAGTATTAATTATACATCAAAGAAATAGATATATCAAGTAAACACATTTATTAAATTCAATTATACATACACATATATTAAATAAAAAATTATAAATTCAAATTGAAAGCGTGTCATCATTTTAAAATAATCTATTAGTGGTTGATTGTTAAATGATCATCTATAAATCCGTTATATAATAAGCTTAATTTTCCCTGTACCATTGTATATACCAGGTACTATAATATAAAAATATAATGTAATACAAGCTTTAAACAAGTAAATATGAATAATATATATGGGGTTATTCCACTGAAACAATTTATCATTGAATACCCAGTGGGTGATTGCGCGAATTGATTTTACATGCATTCTGGTCGGTATTTCCTATTGACCACATTGTGCGGCATGTATGGTTGTAAATTGGGCATGACATGCCACCGATACAGCCTCGAATACAGACACAGCCACCGTCTCGTCGCTTCAATCGTGCTGCTGTATTAACTAAAACCAATTTTATTATTGTCCGAGGTCTTGGCAATGTACATGTCACAAGGTAACCAGACCTTGTTCATATATTCTGATTTTAATTTCTTCACATCGACGCGCCAAAATTCTGCATGTCCGGTAATCAAGGAAAAATATTCATTGATGAGTGCTTATAAAGAATCAAAAATGCAATCATATATTTATAAAAAAATAATAAATGTTTATCAGTTATCAAATTTAAAATAAATATAGTTTATGATTTCAACATCATTGCTTAACTTAACAAAGTTTATTTTTAAATCTATCGATGACTTGTTAATCTATCTAAACAATCCAAAACGTATTAACGTGTATAGTAGATACAATCAGAAAATACTCATCTTTCCCAAAATCAATCAATGTCAAACTTCACCTTGAAATTTGTATTTCATCTTTTGTAACCGTTATTGTTTTATCTTTAACACTCTGTTGACCAGCGAAGGTTGTATACATGAGTGTCGACATCAAATTGATAACTTAATTTTCGTTATCTTCATTAACGCAAAGCTAAAAATATCTAAAATACTTGCACGTTAGACAATTGTTATTAAAACGCTTTGTACATATCAATTATCTGTTATCTGAAATTACTGGTAAATAAACAATAGGAAACCATGACTGAAAAGGTCGACGATTCATTTTCCGTCATGGAATTTCCATTTTGGTACTTTAAACTTGACCTAAAATTTTTTTTATTCGCAATATGCCACTTTTCTAATGAATTATCCTACAATATGCCAAACATGATTCTCAAATTTATTTTTAGGTGTAATCTAATTGCTGAGCAAATGAATGAGAGGTAGTTAATTTTCTTTATTAGTATCCTTATAGAGGAACCTGAAAACAGGAAATTGATATTTCAAAACTACCGTCGCGAAAGTTTCCAAAAGCACTTACATCGTATTATTAATATTAAATGAAATGAAATTTTAAATTCTTGTAGTCTTTTTGAAGTATTTTGTTAAATTTAATATTTTATCACCCAAAGAGCACATGTAGACTTACACTGTAAAAAATTGATGTAATTTTACTATGCTTTTCTCTGTAATTATTACAGTAATTACAGTAATTATATTAGTAAATTTACATAAATTCGTAATATTTCTGATAATTACTGTAATAATTACAGAGAAAAGCATAGTAAAATTACATCAATTTTTTACAGTGTAGTTAAAGATGTTGTTGACACTAAAGTTTGTTTGTTTGCTGGATTAATGGTACAGTTAAAGGCATGCAGAATGTAGAAGCAGAACATATTTTATATGTAGTAAACATGAACCGGACGATGAGAATCATCATCGCAGATTTAATTCTAGAAGGCCAGTAATGTAATGATACAATAAGGATACGATATATTATTGTCAATTGAGGTGTCCAATCATTCAATAGAGGTGTCCTGTCCTGTGATGTGTCCATGCCGACATATATAACATTGGCCTTCACCGTGCATAAACATAAAAATAGACGTACGTCTTTTTGATACTTTACGATGCATATACGCCTATATATATATGTAGGTAAATAATCGCCAGTACAAAGACCCAAATTCAGAGTAATTTGTTTTTCCGATTTAATTAAACTGCGCCACTGCACCATTTAATTTACGTTTATTCATATATTGTTATTTGTAATATTTTGTTACAAAATATTTCCCAATCACATTTACCGGTATTTTGTTGGTTTCATCCTTTGAACTTTTATCAAAGTGAACACAGTTAATACTAATTTGCAATTTCTGATTTGCAATTCAAATAACTAGAAAGCGCAAACGCGTGAAATTCACCTGCATATATTTAAAATGTATCGTCTGTCAACATTCCTCTGAAGCTTGTGACTGATGTTATCGTATTCATTCAAAGAAAAACTAAATTGAATTGCTCGATTTTGATTATTAGACTAACTCATATATTACCCTTTATATATCAAATTCATAAAATTTAACTCAAAAACAGAATCTACACTAGAGATATCCTTTACATATTATAGTTTGAAAGGTACTTTTTTTAAAAATAAATTATTATAAAACTCATCAATACAAATAATCTATTTAAAATGTTAGATTGTTATTAAAATATCTTATTTTGCACAACACTGCAAAATATCCGTAATTATTTTAAAATTACAATAGACAACACCCACTGATAAACTGATTAACATAAATTAGTCATCATTGTTAACAATTACCATAAGAATAAATAAAATCACAGTTGTTCTAACAATATGTATGTATTGGTGATAATTACACTTAATTAGTGACAAGTACGTTGAGCGGATATGCAAACGTGTATCGGCACACCAGATGTGTATCCGCCGTATGATCAAATCGGCATAGGCCTGCATTCCGGAAATGTTCAACACTACTGGATGATACAATCTATCTCTATGGTACATACATAGTATATTACAATACATTAGAATTTATTCAAGTGAACTTTCTATATTTATTATAATATAATACTTATGCTTATTATAACCTTTTAAACATAGAAGATTTTTATCTAAACATCCTACAAAGTGAAGAGAAATTAATTCATAAATTAATTTTGTTCGTTATTTAGAATACTGTTCCTTTTCAGATAAAATTAAGTCATATAAATACGTTTCAATCTCAGTGAAACTAAATTAAAGTAAAAAATATGATGAACATGATAAAAACAATTACCACATATTTACATTATTTTTAATAAAAAGATTTTTTTTTATAATTATGTAAAACACTTAATTGAAATAATTTCTTTTAATAACGCTTTATTAATTGTAGAAATTACAGGAAATATATATCTTTTAAGATACGTGTTAGTAATTTGACTATCGTTGTATCTTAGGCAACAACTTACAATAACAATTTACATAACAGATATTACGGCGTAATTGTATTTAAGATCGTGATTTTTAAGAGAGATTTTCACATAATTCTTGAATTTTCATAAAACAAGTTCCTTTAAGTCAAAGTTCAAGTATAATCAATTATTATATTAATCGTGACCATGGATTAGTATTTGTAAAATTTGTGCGTTTAAGTTTTTATGGTTATTCAAGGATATCTTATTCATAAAAACTTTAAATCGATAATTATTATAACAATGAGGTTTTGTGAAAATTCTTTTTATGTTATTTTAAGTAAAATAATAGCTTTTATACCTCATATTAACTATATTATACGAAATAAGTAATACGATTTTTTTAAAATAAATTAATGCGTGTCTTATAGCTCTTAGAATAAATATTCATTTTTAATTTCTGTATTAATTAATACGCTATTTCGATATGATTCTATTTCATGAAAATGAGAATAGTTTTACTGGAAATTAAGATAAAATACTTCATTTTTGAAAACAACAGCCATTATTAACAGATTATGAAAAATAAAAATCATTGCTAATGTTTTGCAGTGTCTTAAATTTGCTTGTCATATAAAAATACGAATAATACTAGATGTCATGATATATGGTATATTTTGATTACTTTAATTGTAATTTAACGGGTAATTTTGGACCTTGCATGGTACATTATTAAGATCGCAACGGCATGTTAAAATCCGTAAAACGAGGCAATTAATTTGTGTTTATTTTTCTGTGAACTGACAATTATCGGCATTTTATTACAGCTGATTTGTTTATAAATATACGCTTTTTTATCTGTTTCGTTCAAGCAGTATATCATGCGTGAAATCGGAAAAACAAATCAAAACAGGTCATTGTCATAATATCATAAATATAATGCATCATTATCGATAGTAAATTAATTTATAAATATATAGTTTGTAAATAATATAAAACTATTTTAATTTTATTTGAGAGTACAAATATGTCACTGTGGAGTTACGAAATACTAGATAATAAAAGTAACGCAATATTGCTAAAAACTTCGTGATACAGACTCTATCTTCAAGTACCTATTATATATGAATGTCTAACAAACACAAAATTTGCAAATCACTTTATATGTTCATCGTACAACATAAAAATTGCGAAAAGGTTCAAGAACCTGATGTCTAAATGTCAACCAACGAAATTTGTATTCTAATTTTTATATAGATTGCGTGTAAAAAAATACCCGCAACACATGTCAATGACTTAACCTCAATAGTACCATCATAACATTAATATCTTAATTAAAGTATTTTAATGATTCATAGAAAAAAAAATTAAAAACAATCCGCAGGTAGTGAAGTATCGTGCTAATATTCTAATAGTTGTAAAATTCCGATAGCTTATTCATATATTTGACACGCTGGCATCCTACCTTATTCTTATTCATCGATTTTTAACCAAAAAAAAACCATTCGGTTGAAAAAAAATTTTCCAAAAAATAATTCCGTCTATAGTAGTTGAAAAGTTAAGGGGACACCAGTTAATTTAAGCCAACAATTTATATATTTTGAAAAAAAATTGTTTCCATAACTAAAATTTCGTTTCACACAGCTGCGGCAACTTATTTTTAGTAACTGATACAATTACTAAAAATTAGTTTCCGCAACAGATTTTTTTAATGAAAATTAGGACAATTAAATTTTTAGTTATGGAGAAATTACATAAAATCTCACATCTGCATATTACATATAGTATGATTATCTAATTCTATAATGATTAGCGCGTGTAATGCATATTTATACTCACAGGCTCGTATTAGCAAATCAAATTGATGCATTTACACTAATATACACGCGATAATCATAGCTAGGTTTACATAATTATTTCTTCGATTATCGCAATTACAACTTAGTCAAGACGAGGCATTAGTAATCAAATCAAAATAGTAGAAATATGTTTTAACAAGTATCTGGTCAAGGTCTTCTTCATAATAATAACAAGAAAACATGGCTTGTCATACCGACGCATACTCCGCGTAGGATATGATTACATACCTACTATTGTTATTTTCATGATGTTCTAAGGAACTCCTTTCCAAACACCTGTGGACTTTAATCTGTTCACACTAGATGATTCTTCGTATTCTGTTTTTTGTGTTTGCCATTATGTTATTTATTTTTCCATCTTGTCATTCGCTTATATTATGCCACAATTTCAAGCATCCTATTTATTTGCTGGCGAGTTCTCACGGTAGTTTCAGTAAATGTATTCCTTTACTTCTTTATCGAGTAGATTACCAACTAATTGCTTTTTAAATTTGCAAATAACAAAGTGATTTTTTCCTATTTCAAATTTAAATAATTTAAATATTTTCTGTTACATAACTATTAGATTGACTTTGGTATTTAACATTTATATTACAGTGACAAGAAGTCTAAAAATGTGTATAAAATAACGATTAGACGAATCAAAGAATTTTGAAAGGTTCTAAGATTCTCGATGTTATTTTATACATTTATACCTATACCTCGAGTATTATTTATTATTAAATAGTTATATAAAAATTATTAATTTTGTCAACAGTCCTGGAATACTATAATTACTAAGCCAACCAAACAAAATAATTATCACTTGACAATTTCATACTAAATAATAATAGAATGTGCAAAATAGCAGGTGACTTTCAAGGCAAGTTTAATTAACATGAAACCATGACGTTGAACTACGCAAATATATTAATTCAGTTTAATAAATCAATTAATAAATAAAATTAATTGATATTGGTTTAGTATACATATTTAAAAAATATATTTACATAACCCTTTTTATTAAATACAGACAGCTTTAAAATATCATTATTTGAATTGTTATTCGAAATCTATATTTATTTAGTAATTACGAACATCTGTTAAATTTTATTGACATCAATGTCAAATGGACAAATATGTTTTTTTATGGAGCACTTTGTTAGTTTATCATTAAATCAGTACCAGTAAAAATATAATCGGTATCTATAAAAAACGCATGCGCGTATAGCATGTAAAGAATTCACATATTCGGGTATAGGCGGAAAATCTTGACAATAATACAACATGGTATAAAATTAGCGATATTAGTTAAATTAAAAAAAGTAACCAATGGAACTATTACTCTATATTATTATTTAATAAATAAAAAAAAATACTGGGGGTTTTAACACCGCTTATTTTTTACTTTTACATTATTTATAAGAAATAAAAAAAAATATTTATATCGATACCTCAGTACAGAAAATATTTAATAAGTTGTTTAGTTCAACCGCAATGTTTCTAAGATTATTTATTGTATTTGTGTTCATAAATAAGAAAATAGAAAGAGAATTTTACTGATTGAATAATCATTGTTATTAAACTGATACGTTCGTGTATATTCCGCGATGTAATTATAGTGTATCGATCGAGGTTTTAAATGCAATTTCGCTTTGCAAAGCAAGGCTTAAAGCAGATGCATGATGCATCAGTTTCTAGGAACTTTAGCAAATTTTTTTTCGTTGCGGTATTAACTGCATTACTATTGCAATGGCCCTTGATGTCATAAATGCAAATTGATTCATTGTTATGCAAAAAAATCTTCTTTGTTAATAAGATGGCATGGCCACTTAAAGAGAATGGAAAAAAGTACGAACTAAGGATACACTTGGGTGAGGAAAAAATACTATAAGCAAGTCTGAAAATATACCTGGAGTTCGACTTGTATTTGCTATTTAATTGGGTTCAAACTTCTCATAACCCTTAACTGATGTTTAATATAATTTATTATTCTAAACAAATATATGAACTTTTTAACTTGCTACGTTGTTAGCATATTCAAGTATGAATAATAATATGATTGGCGGAACTTCTTTAATAAGCTTACATTGATTGTCACATCAACCAGAAAATGAGCTCCATCAACTCATTCGCAGCTTTACGTACTCATTGTTATTGAGAATAGAAATGATAAACTATTGTGACGGCACGAGCTTTGTTATAAAATTATAATTACAAATAATTAATAAACGTAATGGCTTAAACGGAATTAAATATAATAATCACGTATTAGATTCCAATCATAATGTGGGTTTATATTCCATTAAAAAAAATACATATGAACCCAATTATTCGAAGCACGAGTATAAACACACACGCACGCACGCACATAGAGCAAAAACGTCATTGCAAAAACAGTCACAATTGATTCAGAGATACCAAACGCCCAAAATGTTAATATATTGTATTAAAATTTAGAGTTCAAAATTTTATATTGTTTCGAATACATTCGTGTTTCGTTTTAATTCTTTTTAAATACTCTTTTGGCAGGTAATAAATTTCGTACAACCTTTATTTAAATGTTAGAATAGGATCAAGATGAGTTATCAGACTTTTTAAAAATGCGTATTTGGCCTTGTTATTTGCCGTTACATAGAAAATTGGCAACTATTTTTTCAGTTCATAAATAAATTATTATCGGTGACGGTACGTGGTGTTTTTGCCTCGAAATCCTTGACTTTAATCAAGGTTTTTGCACATTTTCTTTTTTACTTCCGATGCTAGATCAAAATGTAATAGTAACGCTTCTGTGAATTTTTCGACGAATATATTTTAAAATAAATGACTTCATTTCACTAAAAACTTTTCAAATTTAAAACAGTAAAAACAATGATTAAATTATTATGCTATAAGATAGATTGATTTTGGAAACATTAAAATCTGAAGAAATTTTTGTTTGTTTGTATTTATCGGTATTTGCAGAAAAATCTACATATTGTTTATAGTGTATAATTACGAAGAAATATAATTATAATTTAATTTACAGATTCTTGTACTTTAGTTAGGACTTTTCCATATTGCTATTGACTAGTCTCTACTCTTCAAGAATTATTAAATCTGCGTAATATATTTCTTATTAGTATCGTTTTTAAATATTTGTTTGTATATATTTTGAACTTTGATACAGGCATTTCTTTATAATTTTATTGCAGGTTTTTTATTTACATTGCTTACAAAAAAAATAGTAAATTTGCGTAATGTATTCGTTAAAGAAACTTTTAAGTACTTGGAATATTTTTATAGATATTTATTTGCAGAATTTCAAACTTCGGCATAGTATTTTTATGGTTATATTGACTTATGTCTGCGCACTATTGAAATTAATGTTTACTAGTTTCATAGTTCATAGTTTGCAAAAAAAAGTATTATGATTCATTACAATCAGTTAAATTCAAGAGAATTGCAGACAAACATGACGTTTTCTTTTATTGACGTAAATTGAATTAAATTTTTAATAAATATGTATTATAGTTTTAATCTATATATTAATGTATTTATTATTATTCTCGAATTTTATATATATTGTTCAACATGGCAAATTACCCAAATTTTATATTTATTTTAAATTCATTTGTGTTTTTTAATATCACGCAAATGCCAAATTATATCTCGTAACGTATTCAAATATTTGAACAGTAGATACTTGAAAGGTCATAACAAGGCTAAAATAAATTTCAAAAATATATCTGGTCAAATGCAAACATACCAAAATAAGCTACAATATATATTTACCTAACTTAATTACATAAATAATTTAAGCATTAAGTGTATAATACAAAAACAGATCATTTGATTGTCTAGCGAAGGATATCCTTCAGAAGTAATTCATTATGATAAAAACAAACAAAAACATAAAAATTGAAAATGCTCATAAAAATAAATATCAATTTTATTTCTATTACTGTCATTTTAAGCTATTATCAGAGATTAATAAGCCTCTGCCATGTTATGCATGCGCGTGTGATATATCTAGAATGAACCCATTTTGCTGAAGTCGAAACTAGTATAAGTAAACATCCACGAAAATAGATACATCATAACTACTCGCGTATACCGAGTTCTTAATTTATCACATATCCTAACAATGCAGCTCGTGCTCAACGAACAGCAAGCAGAGATGATGTTATTCGCAGGTAAACAAATGGTGCTCTGCTTGCGAATCAGTGATTATGCCTGCGGACGTAAACAATGCAGGCGGCTATACGATCTGCGACCTCCATGGGATCACATGGGCAGCGGTAGCATGCGCGTACCCGCCGCGAATGCCGGCATCAACACCGGGCATCACCGGGCTCACGACTCACCTGACAGACAGACACTCCAGTCCTACACCACTCGCGGTGGGCCTACAAAGTTTAAACTCCAATCGCACACCTTGAGCAATCATAACAATATCAGTATCCAACGAGATCAGAGATTACTCGTGAAATTTTAGTAGAAAACAAGAATAATTGATTGTGAATTGTGAAGTTTAATAACTAGGTATTGTGATTTATTATTTAAATCCACGAACAAAATCGCACAAGCATACGAATTTTTTCTAAACATTTGCAGCCCTTTTTTTAAAGTTATTTAATAATTAAATCAATTATATGTTATACAGTTCATTAAATATATTTTGTGGAGCATCATTTTAAAATACATGAAAGAAAATATTTAACTAGCTCAGTAATATGTGTTATAAAGGTAATTTCTAAATAATTTAAATTTTTTTCCAAATATTTTGAAAATTATAATTATATGTTTTGAATTGCAATTGTGAAACTTCTAAATGGATGTCGCTCAAATAATAAATATTTTTGAAGTAGTTTAAGTCGAATTAAAATTTTGTTGATTGATTTGTTATTAAGTAATTATATTAAATTCTACAATCTGGTATTATTTTTTATGTTTATATATACAAAATACTAATTTAATTAGGTCGAGGTGACGGGAGTCATTTATAAAGTAAACCTATTTTAATTGTAATGTTCAATTACTAAAATGTATATATAAATTATTCATAAAAATTCATTTTATCAAGTTTTATTTTCTACTGCTTGCTATCACGTTTTACAAAAAAAAAAAGCATCTGTATACATATAACTTGTTAAATTTCGTAAAATTTTTATTTTTATCGTAGTTATACTTTAAAATAATTCTTAAACCAACAACTGTAACATATTAAAAATAATCATCTTGTTAATAAAAGTTAATTATTTCTAGTGAATTAATATTTATTATATTTAAAAAAAAATTCTGCTTAATTTTATCACTAATTTAAATTTTAAAAATGTTATATAATCTACTAATAGACAAAATAAGTATTAAAAATTGTGTTTTTGTGGACTACAATTTGGATATTATCAAATGATTATGTTTTTTTTTTAAATATTGCAAATAAAACATCGTTACAGTGAGAGTGAATTGATTGTTCTCTTAAACTTTTTAAAGATCCTTAAATATCGAGTGTATCAGAGAACATTTACCAAATTTAATTTGTGCAATATAAAACAACAGTCTCATGAATTTTGAAAAAAGCAGTTCCCATCGAGTCAGTGTCCTAGTAAAGTTTTCGGTCTTCAAGACCCAAAAAACATTGGAATTTAGTGTATCAATGACAGAAGAATCTCTTCTGGCGAACTCGTCTGGACAAGTCGATAAAATCATTGGTTTTTGTGTGTTTCTGTTAAATAGTTCGCCCTATATAACATAAAAGAAGTCAAGGATTGTATGTTTTTATTAATTTTATTGTTATGGTATGACTTATTAATTGCATATGCAACAAAATCTTGGTGGTGGTCACGTGAACAAAAGTTCAAGAATTTGTACGAGAAATATACGCGCGGTGGATTTGTCATTGACCCAGAAGTTTGCCATTTTTCTGTCAGTGTCAGTGAGTTTGTGTAAAATACACGTGTTTATTATTTCTGTGGTACAGTGCAGTAGTGACGTTTGAAGTTAATTTTATGTATAAACTGTTTTAAAAACGTTACAAACATGTGCACGAAAGATTGTCCTAAACTGGATTATTTGGAGTACCAAATTGCTTACTTTGAGTACAGCACAGAAAGAAGTAAGTTGCATAGTATTCTACATCCAATAAGCACTATGATACACTGAAAGTATAATTAAATATGTTCGAGTCTCAAAATTATACTAAATTTTCGAAATACCAAATCGAACCTTAACTAATTGGTCCAAATTATATTTTAAAATTACAATAGCATAACAATCATGAGAATATAATTGATAATTTAGGGTTTCTCATCAGAAACTGAGCTCATTCATTCCATTCGCAGTAACGCGGTTTCATGTGTTTACTCGGATATATTTTACATATTACTTGCGTTTTTTAGGAGTTTCGACAGCTTTATGAGTATTGTGTTTACTTAGTAAGTTTGAGTCATGTTGTCAAGTCATTTTTGGAATAATCAATTTTCCAACTATTTTCATTTAAATACATGTTTTCTTTTAAGTAAAATGAGTCAAAAACATCATTTATAAATTTTATCATTTCTGCGAACACGTAAAAAACTATTAAGCTAAAGAAGGACATATAATTATTTAACAGTTAAAAATCGTACGATTTATCTTGCATATTGAACTAATTTATTACATCGTAACATGTATGTAAAACGAATGATAACATATAAATATATGTAAATGTTACAAATTATATTTATTTGTCGTATTTAAATCTTGACAGCATTGTTGTTGTTTATTGTTGGTGACCTTATTTCAAGCAACCAAGTGCAAATCACCACAGACATACAATGACACTTGCTACGTGGTTACAGAAGGACTCAATTTTATAAAATAATATAATTTCGTTTTAGAAAAAAAAAACGCAAAACAGTACCTGAAAGAAAATTTGTTGTTTTCTACTTTACTTTTTTCTATATATGTACTCTAACAATTATATCCTATAATCAATATAACATAAATTAAAAACTATTAATTGTAGTTGATATTTATGTTTATATTTCATCATAAAATTATTACTTTAATGACAAAAACACGTGCTAATGAAAAAAATATGAAAATTTCCATAAGCTTATTTTTATCTGGTATTTATGGACTTTTATTATATATATATTTAATTAATATAAATGTGGTTTAAATATAATACACAATTATTTACACAAAATCTAAAAATAACCTGAAAATTCTATTTATATCCACTTTTCTATAGAAGTATTTAAATAATATTAAGATGCATTAACTAAAAATATTTCGAATAAGATAAATTAAACAAACATAGCAATCATGGTACTACTTTTGATATTTCTCTGCACATATTCTAGTTCCATTTTAATATTTTACTATAAAAAACGCTATTAATTTATATCATATATAATTAAAAACTGGCAAGTAAACATCAGATTTTTTGTAATAAATTACATTCATATATGATTAACCAATCATTTTTTTTAAATATTATATTTCGATTTCTATCGCTTTCGGAAGCTAAAATTAAGTTTTTCAACTTTGCTTCAACGCAGAAAAAACATAATTGTTAAACTGGTTTTACTAACCCGATCAAAATTTAGAGCAGGCAGGTATCGGCCTAAAATTTACATAATGTTTAATTTGACCATTGAACACATATACACAAACATTATATTTTTGGTTTATAAAAAGGATTCTTAGTTTACATATCGTATTAAAACCTCTAAAATTGAATTCAAATCCATTTATTTTGCTATATTATTTTTATTATTACGTTTTGTGATATATATTCTTAAGAAAATAAGGTTTTATTCGAATAAAAAAATTAAAATATAATTTTGAAACAATGAAAGAAAGTTAACAGGATAATAAAATAATCGCTACCTTATTCGTTTATTGAGTAATAAAACTTTTAAAAAAATTATACTAGTAATCATAGATATTAATTTTTATATAATCATAAATTGTTTACAGTTTCAGGCAGTTCTGAAATAGTGTTGCCTGATTAACGTACTTGTATTCTTTATTATTAAACTATTAAAATAAAAAATATATATTGTTCAAAACTGGTCTCATAACTGACGACTGTATGATAGTGTGTATGTACTTATATTTTCAGTTACATAACAAATTTAAAATAATCAAATGAGTCAAGTTAAAATTTATTTCCTGTATATTTAACTTTATCACGTGAAGGAAACGAATATTTGACTTAGAAAAATGATAAGATGCTTACCCAATTGTCTACAATTTTATTCAAGGATGTACATACAATTGCACTTGGCAATGATAGCATAATTTGTTTACTATTCAACATACATACATACAGAAAAAAATAACTTCCACAAATGTACAAATTTAACTAACATGAAATTAGTATTAACAATTTGAATTAAGAATAATTTTGATTATTAAAATGATATGAATCAAATGCTTTACAATAATAGAAATGTGCATGTTATTTTGCACATGTGCTTTAATATGAAAAGTAATCATATTTGTTATGTAATGAAGTTCTTATTTAATGAATGGCCTTGTCTTAAATTAATTTACTATACATCGAATCTGTAGACGAGTTAATATTTTCTCACGGTTGGCAAATTTGAATTTATATATTATCAGGGAAGTAAATATTGTGTTATTTTAAGCACTATAGAAATTATGATTTCACATGTTTTTTAATTATTTATTTTTGAATCAGACAAATAACATTCTCATTAAATTTATCTAGATTCTCTGTTGGAAACTGAGAGTGGTTTAAAAGCGTTTTTAAAATTCTATGAATTCGGGTACGTATATTTAATATGTTATATTTAAAAAAACGATCAAAATATAATTAAAATTACTTCAAGGTGACTGTATAAGTTTTTAGATTATATTTGCTTCTTATAAACTATAATGCCACGGATATGTATAGAAAAAAGTATCCGTTATTTTGATAGGTAAAGTTGTTGTTTTAACGACAATTTTAAAACGGCAGGATACTAATTCTATTGTTGGGAAGACGTTGTCCTTTCAATTTTAAAATGAACTCAACTAGCACTGCTGCACCGGTTCAAAAAACAATGAAATATCCTTCGTAAATGGTTTTTTCGTCTTAATCATAAAAACGTTATACATTTTGACCTTTTTTTCTAGTCAGTATCAGGTTCAACTCAATTTTAAACAAATTTATTTTGCTCTATTCAAATTATTCATTTATATACATAGGTAGATTCAATTCTTTTTCTCTCTTGTTCAATTGACCAAACTGAAATGATCGCGTTTCTAACTTTTTACTTATCAGGTATCATTAGATTAAAATACAGATGTAAATCAAATTCAGGATTTTTTTTGAATTTATGATGCGTGACCATATATTTTATCCTTCGTAATGACCTAAGAAAAGAATTGTACATATTACATTGGACGTGTGATTTTAAAACAATGCTAGCTAATATTTTGACATTGATACATCTGTTTAACGTCATGTGTTTTTAACTCAGATAAACTTCACTTCCATGTCCAATGAGACACAATGCCAAGGTCATATTTATCTACCTTCCTATCCTTTAGTATTAGCATAATTTGTTTACTTGAATTCTATATGTGCTACGCATAGCACGCAAATGGTCTTACACAATTTACGCAAATACAAAATCACGTCCACTATGTTTCCGTAGGAACTTATTACATCAATACACAATATTCTCAAATTTAGAAAGTAGTCCGTAAATCAGCTATAAAAAAAGTATTCGTAATGTAGTAATGACGATTTTCAAATATTTGCTATTGTTTTATTTTTATAATTCAATTATTGTAGTTAACTACAAATAATAACACATATTGATTAGGAAATTGATTCCTAGTACATTGACTGAGAATGAAAAGTGAACCGCTATGTGAGTAGATTCGTACGCACGAACATTGCTGCGTTGCGAACGTATAGCCGGAGGTATGCGTGACCGGAGGAAAGACCATTGCATGAACATCAGAAGGACCGGTTTTTACGTATTTGCGAGACTGCGAGACGCATAACTGCTCACTGGCATTACAAACACGTGATATGTGTATTAATTTCGCCGAATTACCAAATTAATGCCTGCAAAACAGTTGAAATAAACTGAAACATATATTTTTTAACTACTACATAAATTTGCAATTAGGTTTACTTTTAATAGTTGAAGAACATGATATAAAACTTGTGTGCCATAGACAACTAAATTATTTATTTATAAGAAAAACAATAAATTATTTTATAATTTTTAATTATTGTACGATATGTGACAAAATTAAGTATACGCGTAGGAAATGAATAGAATGAACGTAATCGTCAAGAATCGGTTAAAAATTATACCATGCTATGAAGGGATAATTTGATAAGCGCTTATTGGAGTAAAATATGTTTGAGTAATAAATCTTTAATATAGTCGAATATTTAATTTGCAATCTTAATATTAAGCAAATAAATCCGTTACTTTCATAATTAGCATCTTTCACGTAACGGTAACGTCATTTGATGTTAATTTCAATAACAAACTTAAAATATATTTTTTACTCAACTAAAACATTAGCAGTATTACCGTAATTTTTCGTGAACTAATATGTTGCTTTTTATTTAATTAAACTCTCTAGTATTTTATAATTATTTATTCATTCATATTACAAATGATATTATTTACTATAAATAGAGTTAATTACAATATGAACTAATTATAAACTAAGATATTATTATATTTTTAAATGAATCGCTCTTAGACACCCGAATCCCGTTTTATAATTCCGTTATAATGAAAAGGTATCTCTTCCGATATTTTGGACATATCAGCAAATGCATTTTCTTTTATAACTTCATCAATTTCAACGTTTTTCCATTCATTTTCTTTGTTTTTTCGATCTAATTCAGTTTTCTTAATAAGACTTTGTATCCGCTTTGACTTGGTATAAATGGAATCATTCATTTCAGCAGCCATTACCCAAAAATAGTCTTTCAATAATTCGGAATTATCCAGTGGATCCTTGTTGAAATCTTCCCGTGTATACTCAACAGCGATATGTTGTTTTGTGTAAAATAACCAGTACGGAAGTTTCATTAAATATTTCGACATTATTTTCCGCTGGAAATTATTTGACAATAAATTACCCATTTTCACAACTGTCAGTTTGACTGATACTTTTTTGTTTATGTAACACAGGTATGATGATTATGTTGAATCTGAGAAAAATGTGAATAGCGAATTATTCTGCCCATTAATTTCGTTATGTAAGTAAATAGATAAGCGTCATGAAATTGTTTGTAATACGTTTTGTTTTAGTAAACGGCTAATTTTTTCATGAATAATTTTAAGAATAGCTCTGGAATGCTTTTGGCTTATTCCGAAATATGAATAATTTATAACATTTTCTTATAAGCTGAAGGGCATTTTTCATAAACGATTATATAACAGAAATATTTAGCTGGATGTGGTTAGCAAAAATGTGTTTTGAATATTTTTCAAATTTTATTTCTTATAAGTAACACAAAAGCAATAAAAAGTAATTAAAATAAAATTACAATATTGTCTAGCAATTCCAACCTTATACTACATATATAGACATAAAAAAGATGACTATAGAGAGTAATTGTTGCCTATAATTATCTAAGCAAAATATAACCAAAATTGATGTTCCAATTTTATAATAATAAGTTTTTTGCATAAAATATTAAGTATTTGCTTTTAAAAAAATATTGTGTTAACATTGTTATGATTGTTTGCATCTATTTGAATAATAATATAAAATAACGAAAAAACTAACTATTATTTCAGCAATGATATATAAATTTTAACAAGTTTTATTAAAAAATGGTTCCTATTATAATTTATGAATAAACGGGAAATCTATGAAGCATGACTTTTTCAACAAAATATCACTATGGAAAAAATTCACATTGTCATAATATCTGCGAGGAATTCTAGCATGAAAATATTTACAGCAATTACAGCGAATCCAACCTTGAATTGTGTTGGGCTTATCATGTTACATAACCGATTTTAATGGCGTGAAGTTTCGCATTTTTTGAATAATATGTAAGCCATTTTGATTAGCGCTATTTGACGGTGGTGGCCGGTCGTTGAACTAGCCACCACATATACATTCAAATAATTACACTGACATGTTGATGAAGATTAGTTAAATGTTCGCTGATTTTTTTAAGATATGTAAGCTCTATGTTACTTTAATTCATATTTATCTAGTCGTAGATTTTTTTACTGTTTATACACATTTGATTGACAATTGACGTCATATGTTTGTCTATTAATAATAAACATAATAGAAGTGTCAACAAATTTAAATATATTTTCCAATAAAAAAAAACTTTTCATGGCTATTAACCAGCAAGGTATGGTATATATCTATGAAACATTATATTATGAAAACAAGAAGACTTTTATTAATATCGTAAGTAACATGACACAATTTTTATAAAATGCGTACTCACGTATTGTTTTAAACTGTTGTAGATTACGTCTGTAATATACTAATAAGTCAATACACGTGGCTTTGTAACGCATTTCTCTAATCCGTGACTATTTTATTCAATAACCCATTGCAAGATCTACACACCTGTACAAATTTATTTCCTTATTACACGTGGTAAGCCTTCCTACGATCATTACCTACTTCTATGCTAAAAATAATTTTCAGCTGTTATTTAACGTTTGTTAATTATATAACAGTAAAAAAGTTGTACATAATGAGTATTTAACAAACGCAAACGCATCCAATAAAGACGCATGCGCGTGTAACATACCAAAACTGAATTTGTTCGGCTAGTGCCGAGCGCACCCGATACCTTTCAATAAATTTTTAGCATGAGATTTACTACTAAAAAAGTATTTATTAGGAAAAGAAAATTTATAGATATTCAATCAGTCAATTACCTACTTAGATAGTAAATAAGTATGTTATAGTGTTTTTAGGTTAATTACAAATTTATAATTGTAGAGTAGGGAGTCATAAACTAATTTCAATTAAATAGTTCCTTCATATTAAATTTTTTTTTTTTTTACATTTTTTTAAAATTAATTTAAAATTTTGTGGTTTAAATCATATTTGTTATTCAGAATATGATAATTGAAATAAATAATTAGCCTGAAAGTGATCTTTATCTAGATATGACGCTAAGGAAGTAATTTTTTTGATTTAATTTCTAAATCAATAAAAAAGACATTTGAATTTAAAGTATAATATAAACAAATAACTGATAATTAATTACTTCCGATAATAAACACTAATTTTAAATATACATACATACCTCATGCGGATTCCCATCAAATTATTTAAATTGAAATGATGTCAAATACAAATCTGCTATAAATTACTTTAGATTCAACAGTGTTCAATTATATATATACATGTATAGATGTATAGGAAATATATCATGAAGTATGTTATTTATTGATTAAAATCTAGAGTGTTTGAAAAAGTAGTTTTACTTCTATAATTATTTCGTTTCGACGTCATTGGAAATCAGTGCTATATATTTATATTTACTTTATTGTAATTTTTTATTTACTAATTAACTTATTTATGTAATAATAACGATATATTTTAGAATATTTAAAAATATTTTATCTATAGCTTTTTTTTAATTATTTTAAAATAAGGTGATTCACAAAAAAATTAGTATGATTTCATTATTTTAATGAAAAAGCACGTGCATGTTAAAGTACATTAAAAAAAAATGTAATCTCAATACGAAAATCATTTTAGTTAATAAAGATTGTGAAACTAAATCTTAAATAAACATATCGCGATAAAGAAACAATAACCCGCGATTGACGCATAAAGATTTTAAAACTGTTTAATTTTAAATTACAAGTAATTAATAATAAATTCAATAATTTCCTCCATTCAAAGATCCTTCGTACCATGAATATATTAAAATACTTACAGTATACCGCTACTATAATCTATCACATTTTTTTTTGTACTATTTACAATTGTATATATAAAGATTCGATTGAAATTGTTAAAGATAGTGTGGTGGAAACTGTTGCGAAGATATTAATCGTGCTCTGATTCTCACAGACTTTTACATTTAAGGTAAACAATCAAATTATCGTATACTTTGTCAAAATGGTGGCAGCAGCCTTCAAATAACTCATTAATAAAATTAAACTGATAAATAAATTTATATATATTAAAAATAAAATTAATAAAATAGAGTCTCCATTACTTATTGTTCTACAATCAACCAGTTATCATAAACCTATTAATCATATATATTATATATTTCATGTCAAAATATAAGTTGTTTATATTTTGTTATAATCTACGCAGGATAATAAAAAAAAAATGATAAAATACTATTACAATGCTAAGACCTTAACCGAAACAAAATTATACTTCAAAAATAGTTTTACATAAAAATAATCATAAATAAAATAAAATATTGCCTTGTTTCAAAAATGATAATAAAAGAAAAATACATGAAATATTTTAAAATAAACAATAATTTTAAGACCTATCCTTGCTTAAACCACTACAATATTGGGTTACAGCTTAAAATATTAACCAGCTTCGTAGTTATGAAAGATTTCACTTATTTTAAAACATTATTTTAAATATTTCACAATATTTATTTGTTTACGCGCCTTTAAATACTATACACTAACTATTATTACTGTTTCTTCCGTCGTAAATTTCAAACTTAATTGCACACAAATGATAAGCCACGTTACAGGGGATTTTTTGTATTATATTTCTTAAATTGATTAGTAAAGTTGCATGAATGTCAAACGGTTTTTAAAAATAATATTATCAATAATTACGCTTTTGCACGTATTTTTATATGGGGATTCACTAAATATAAGATAGAGTGCAAATTTCAATATACGTATAAACTGCACGTATTATTTTTTATTTATAACAAAGAAACATATTAAAAATGCCATATCATTTCTGATATACGTCAATTAATAATAACAAAGCAATTACTTCATTTGTATTTTATTTTATGTTTAAATTGATGTTAAGATTAATTTTGGTCATTATTGCAGATACAATACGTAAATGTTTCTGTATATATCAATAAATATGTAAAACAAGTTCAAATAGCACATTTTAAATTGTTTTGATAAGCCGTGCGTCGATTTTACTTTTCAAACAGCATGTCCGCAAATTTATACATATGTCCTTGTGACATTGACTTTCGATTATTTTTATCATTAGTTTGAGAAAGTGAAGAGTGAATTCTGTACTATATTTTCTTTTTCTTGTCTATTTATTTGTTTGTAAACAGATGCCGGCAAGTGCTTTAAATTCAAGTTACTTCAAATTATAATGGTACAGGTTTATTGGCGAAAGTGAAATTCTATAAAAGGAAAGTAAAATGGTTTGTGGTTTTGTCCATTTTATGTTCGTACAAATTTGGAGACAGTTTTCATTTTCATTTATTTTAATACATATAATTGCATTGCTATAGCTTCCAATTTAAAATTTCACTATTAATCTCATTTGGTAAAAAAATTTTCTGAAAATTTTATACCTAATTTTATTCATTTACCAACGGTACAAATCTGTAAGTTTGCATTTAATTGTATACATTTTACATTTCACCTCTAAATTGACACAAAACACATACATATCACCTTGGTTTCAAATTGTATCATTTAACATACGTAATGGAATAATATTTTACTAATTGTGATTTATCTTACTCCTTATAATATAACGTACCTGGTTTCAAAATACCAGGAAGTGTTACTTGCCAATATACATATGTAAAGTATTATAAATGTGTATTTTTTTTACTGAGAAAAAACCTATGACTTTGGAATGGAACTTAAATTATATTAATAATTACAATAATTTAGTTTTTGCCTTGGTATATCAACTTTATATATTTTCTTTTAATTTTCGTCAATTAAGCATATGTTGAAATAACATCCTTGAAACAAGTCATATTTAAATAGGGTGATTTTTAAATTATTTTTATCAAAACCGCAATTAAAAATAATAATAATTAATTATTGGGTAAAAGTTTACTATAAGGGACACACTGTTAGAAATGATTAAGCGATTCCGTATTGTAGACCTATTTTTTAACTTTTGTTAAATTACGATGAAATTGCTCTTTAGAGAGCCTGAGAAACTTACTAGCTGCATTTTACCTATAACTAATTTTTTTTCTTACCTATAACTTAATTATGATTTAAATGTTATTTTCTCCGGGGTCCCTACAAGATTTCTTAATTTCAGCTGAAAATTATTTATCAAATTTAATTTAACATGCAAATATTATGCACACCTATGTAACAACTATTGACTAGTCTAGTCCATGCAATCTCCAGTCAACTGGCTACTCCGTTCATACTTCCTTTCTATTTATCTAGCTGTGTCCCCAATAGTTTATATTTTATATTAAGATCACAAATCTTGCCCTCTATTATCATTATTATTTTTATTATATTGTAATTATTCTTGGATTCGCACTTACTAAATAACAAACATATTTATAGAATTAAGTATAATACATGCAGCAATTAAGATTTAATGTGATACACAATTGATTAATCAAATTAGAAATATAAATTTCTTTATAGACATTTTTTTAACGATAAAACGTATTTAATTACTTCTATTTCAAGTATTTTAGAAATTATGTACTAATGATTTTTTATTTGTTTTAGGTGAGTACTTTCTATATTCTAACCTTCTGACCCTGGTAGTAAACTTGTAAGCTTAATACTTAATAATTATTTAATAGAAAATTATGAAATAATAATAAAATAACATATTCATGTCAAAGTCCGCTAATATTTCAATAGTAATAATAATACATTTAAAACAAATTTTGTAATAGTAAATAAACATGGTTCTATCCTTGATTATGCTGTTTAAGTACACCAATCACTTGCTATACAGTATTGAAAATTATATATACAACTTTCTATAAGCTTGATTTAGTGAAATTACTAAATATTATTAACATTCATACATATAAATAGAGATATCGTAATATTTAATTGTTTAATTGACAAAAATAGGTCGAGAAATAAGTAAAATTGTTGGTAAACCTTATTAATATAATACTAATTATGTCTATTGGTTAAGACAATGTTAAATCGCTTAACCGTTAAGGAAGTTAATGTTACGCCGCCCTAGTGCTGAAAATACAAACTACCTTTAGCATAGGTCTTGCTATATTCGATAGTCTATCAGAAAGTTGCTTTAATGCTCAGTCAAAGTAAAAATTATGTTCTATTTCTAACTAAAACTAGGTGTCCAAATAAAAATTCAACATGCCATTCATTGTTTAACTGAGCAAATAGTAGTTGAGATTATTGGCATACGTAAATTTAAATTGCTATCGCCTTGCGTGCGTAAAAAGAGCAATAAACAAAATTACAATACTATCCATATCTTAATCAATTTCACCTTAGGCAATTTATGTGGTTACCTATTTTAACCGTGTGGTTAAAGGTTAAATACAGTTAACCACCTTCAGGTCATGACTCACAATAATAAACGGTATAATTGTGACTTCTGAGCCAATCAACTGATACACTCCACCCATTTCCGGTCGTTAAACATCAATATAAATAGAGACAACCGATTGTATTATTGTCAGGTTTCAGTTGAAAAATAAAGTTTCTGTATCAATGGTACGAGTTACTTAAGTTCGTAACCTTGCATAGAACGACTCGGTTCAGCAAGGAGTGTACTTGATCTAATTTTTCTTGTTATATGATACTTTATAGACCCTGCGGCCCTGGTTGGGTGTTTGTGGGTTTTCTTAGAACGTATAAAAAATTATTCCGAATTTTGTTTCAATTTCACTGATTCACAAAAACTATTACTCGACAATAATTGTAATTCTCATTTATTCAGACCGAAAAGGCAATGTGAAATTATTTTCACATTTTATGATCCAAAAACTATTTAGAACGTAAATTAGTGGCCAATTACAAAAGAAACATGTTCACACCACAAATTCGATCATAACTGGGTCAAAATCGTTTTGTGAAAAGCCGCGAAAATGTAATAAATAAAACCGACTGTAATCATTGACCTTTGGGATCAAACAAGTTAATAAATGAAAATGTTATATTTAGCTTCGTGTAAGGTAAACACATTAGTAGCTAATTTTATAAAGATGTTTGAATAGTGGGTGTGCTTCGCTATATGTATATCTGCATCAAATCAATGTAATGGATTGTTGCAAGAAACACACAAGTTTCTAGGTATTTGAATCTGTTTCATTCCTACGTTCAAATTCATATTCTTGCGAAATATTTTTATTTATTGTATTTAATAACATGTTTATTTATATAGATTGGTTGATAATTACATTAATCTGGATATGGATAAGTCAGATTTAATGATTAAATCAATTGGATTTTATACTCGTTAATCTTTTAATGCACATGTTTATTTATATTTTGTTATTTCCTTTAACATAATAGAGTTTGGCTGTTTGATTTTTATAATTACTACGGAGTGTTGTTATTAAAATTATATCTTTTTAAATTGCGAAACGTTACCATAAACACTTCTTAACTTTTTCTAATAAAAACATCTCACCGCCTATTTGTAGCTCTGTCCGTCTCTAACGGATGACGTTAGCGAAAAGTATTAATAAACTTGCCCAGAACGAAAAGTGTCAATATTACTTTTATTTAATATAGAAATAAGGAAAGATGATATTAATTAGTGGGCATTCGTTTATTAATGAAGAAAATAATCACTGAATAAATGCAGCACATCTCGTAGATTGCAATTGTAAAAAATAGCTTATCAATTATAATGGATTGATTTCCAAGTTCAAGGTAGATGCAGGATTCGTATGGTATGGGTCAACACCCGTGTCGTTGTCGTTTCATTCACTATCATTATACCGATTGTATAGAATTACATGCGTACTACCGGTAAAGTAGTGATCCCGGTAGGTAGACGGGGAGGATACCAAGCTTCCGCCTTTCGCTTTTCATGCCGCCGGAGCATAGCGTTAGGTATTTCATCAATTCTAAATAAATACTATAGTAATTGCGAGATTTCAATATTAAAATTAAATATATTCAACTCTTAAAATTCAACAAATGTCTGTAGGAAGATATAAGTTAGTTGAATTTCAATCTATATGTGCTGCAAATTGCTGTACACCCCTTGTAAATAATATATAGCGTGATTTGTTCACAAAAACATATTATCTTATCATAAATTCAAGTTGTTTTAAAACATAATTCTTGGAAATTTAAACAATATTCATACATAAAATTATTTTACGATTACTCGACAATTATTTACGTGATTTTTTTCTAAATAATTATTTTAAAAAACTGTAACTACATCCTGATGTAACTTCATGGAACTTAGTTGAAAAAATTGTTGCTGTCGTGTGAGCACAAACACATTATTTATAGCATACTTTAAGTACCCAATATAGAATTTGATGTTTCATGCAATAACTAAATTTATCTTTTAGTTAATAAATTGAACCTCATCACAGTACTGAAACAGGACACAGTCGTCATTATACTATGTATAAACTGTAGCAATAAAATTATTATATTAGGCTCAAACAATAACAATGTGCTATTAATATTTAATTAATTTAGTTATGGAATTAGTTTTATGGTAAATAAATGACGTGTAATTCATTTTTCAGAACTTCGTCGGTGGTAAATCATAAATTTAATGAAATTCATAAGCATATATGTATGTATGTATGTATGTTTATACACTCTACTGGTCACAGTTCTAATAATTATATATTTTTTATATTGAACAAACAAAAATTATATTTAGGCATTATTTATATCTTTTTAAAAATCATCAGCTTTGGTCGAATATTTTAAATAAAATAAATATGTTTTTTTTTGTTAAAACATGAATAAAACAATTATTAAACAAAAATTATTAAAATTTTGTGCATATTTTCGAAAAAAAATTATTTTTTATTTCACAATACTAAAACTACGTATGTTGCAACATATAACATTACAGCATTAGGTTATAATTTCGTATCGTATCTATGTCAAACCGATATATAACTATAATTTCAAGGCCATTCAATATATTCGCATTTACCTTTAGTTAATAATCTGTTAAAGTGCATAACCAGGCATGCATGCAAAACATGAAATAAATTGTTATTATAGCGTAAATATATTATATATTAAACTTTTTCATAAGTTATTATGAAATTTATGGCGTATTGATAAACTAAAATTTTGCATGTCAATTCGAATTTCTCGTTTTTATTACATATAATACATGTGAAATGATTTACTGATTCATATATGAAATCAAAATGAATTTTTAAATGTCATATACATAATTATATATCTTACAAAATAATACTATTTATTCTGATGATATCTTTGTAGCAGCCTTTAAAATGCCTAATTACTTATATTGTAGCTCCCACATGAAAATATAAAGCTTTCTCCATTGGTCGCATTCTGTCAAAATAACAATAGAGTTATGAATAACACACGTTTTTTCGATTGATACAATCGATTTTGTGTCCTTGTTGAATCATTCATATGTTTTGGTGCATTTGATTCCAATCAGATATAGGTATTACAGTAAATAATGCAGTTAAACTGAAAATCACTCTTGAATTATGCAAGATACACATTTTCGATTATGAGAAATAGTAGGATCAAAATGTAATGACATTTGCGGTTTAGATCAAAACAAATTATTTTAGAAATACAACAATGCGTGTTTTTTATATACTCTGTCATTATTCACATAGTAAATTTTTTTTTGTATTAAAAACACAATAATAACAAAAAAAATATCCGCAAAGGCTTGCACTAAATTTTGTTATACGTATTTGGTTTATATATTCAAACACAAATTTTGAGTTGCTTAATCTTTAAATGGACCTACTACCTGTAAATGGTATGGAGCCTGTTAGTTTGCACTTTCGAATTCAGGGAAGGTCAAAAGATATATTTTCATTAAAATCTCGAGATTTTCATGATTACAATACTTACTTATACTGCGTATAAGAAAATAAAAAGCTATACGAAAAACGGCATAAGAAGTCATAACTTATAATTGTCTGAGTTACTAATAACATACTTAGTAGATATAAGAATATGTAATAAAATAACTGGAGGTTATCAAGTACATGAAAATATCGCTCATATTTGAAGAGGCAAAATTATCAAAATAATCAATTTTATTGAGACATAAACAGCATGTTGTCAAATTCTTTTTGATGACCTTTTTTGTTCTAATTATCATGCTTTTCCCTACAAAAAGAGGTAAATGACTTACCGCAATGAATCGAACAAACGTTTGTTCTAAATTCCAATAATTTTTTTAAAGTCAGATATAGTAATTAAATAGTTATTTTGTTAATATCTTTATACTTGAAATAATAACAAATAGAATATGTTAATATCGAAATATATAGAGTAATGTGTATCAGGTAAATGCATATTTAAAGTAATCACAAATTTAACTTACAAAATGTTCTTTTGTTTGACAAGGAAACGACGTAGAAAAATATATATAAAATTAGCGATATGTATTACTACGCAATTCATAATTATCTTATAAGTACTTTTGATTATAATTTAGAAAGTACAAAAAACTATAAGTAGGTTATTTTATCACAATATCACAAATAATTGAATTGATAAATTATTTTAACAAGACAACATTTAAAATCTAGAACGTATTTTTATATCATAATCTAAACATTTCATTCATTATTTGGTACAATTTTATGGCGCACATTTTCAAGATTAAACTATAAAATACATATATATTGATTGGAATTATATATTTAAGATTTCTATGAATTGTTGTAAATGCTACATCTGACTAGTGCACCACTTCGGGACTAAAATCGCATCACACAAGTTTATTAATTTTTTATTTTTCGAACTAGAGAAGTGTATTAAGTTAATAATGATCACATCTTCATAAAACGTAATATACATCCGCGTAATTATCAATTACGATGGTCAACTTATGCTTTTAACAATATAGATATATGATTTTACCTCGTGAGAACGGAAATGTGTAATGAGTCACCATTTTTATTTAAATTTTTATGACAATCTAGATCTAGAATAAACAATAACTATTACACCAAGTACTTTTAAGAGTGTATTATTAAAGCTGTCGGAAATTGAACAATGAAGAAAAAGAAAATATTGTCATTGGTTTGTGCTAATGTTAAGGTCGAAAATAAATTACATTATATATCACCTTTTAAAAACAAATATACTATAGAACATTCACATTTAAAGTAGTTAAAATATAATATATCAAATGGAATCGCAACCTTAATTATTGATTTTGTATGTTATGTTCTTGTACACTTTAGCTGTATACATAAAAACATATTGGTATCGATGATAGGAATCATGTGTTGCGTGCCTCTTTGATTCTTTTCTTGTTGTTGTTTTTATTTTTTCGAACACGATGATACTGTATTATTTACAAAAGGTCACATCACAAACACTCCCTCTTTACAGCTCCAGGTGGTTCCATCTTCAAACAAGTTATGTGATCAATGCAGAAATGATTTTGTTAAAGGTTGTTATATTGTTACTTCTGCGATATAAATGCAAACTTAGTCACACGCTTCTCAAATATATTTGTTACATCACAACTAGAAATGTAGTTGTTTGAAAATATTTGATCTTATAAAATATCCATGCAGAAACCGCAAAAATTGACTAGAATAAACAAGCACTTCTGGTTTGAATAATAGGAAGTTTTTGATCTAATAAAATATCTATGCAACCATTTTTGAGTAATTGCAGAAACCGCAAAAATAGACTAGAGTAAACAAGCACTTCTGGTTTGAATAATAGGAAGTTTCATAAAAGTACCTTCAACCGTTTACGCTATGGAGCGCATGCACACACACACATCCAAATACATTCAATAAATCACAAATTATTATTATGTTGAAAGTATATACCACGACTCGAATAATTAAATATTGAATATTATACATTTTGATAAATTCAATAAAAATGATGTTGTTGTGATGGTATTATTGTTTATTTGTTGTTACAATTTCATCGAATCGTAAATACGTATAATTTAAGTTAGTAAGAACTAGTTATCCTTGCTACAAAAATATATTTTATACTTACATATTTATAAATATTTAATTTTAAACTAGATAGCTTATTTGTTGCGTTTTAGAATTTCTGGAATAACCTGGGAGATACTCACATACAATTAATTATAAATTAACTACTGAATATCTAAATGTCTCTTATTATTTTTTATCAGAATGTCTTTAGGCATGATTTATTAGTATTTTTGTTTTTTATCTGTTTGTGGGTAATATCGTATTTTTACTGGTGCAGACTAAATAGTCGGTTTTTCCAATGTTTACAAAGAATGATATTATATAAAATATTGGATAGTTTAATATGCTAAGTCATTCAAGGATAATAGGTGGTAATTGTTTTTTGAATAAGTTTATGTAAATAAACATTAAGTGCGTTTAGATTTAGAATTAATGCAAATATAAAGAACCATTTCAGCGTTACTAATTTTGTGTTTTTTTATAACTTTACTCTTGTTTTAAAGATATTTATAACAACTGGGTTTTGCAGACAATAGTAATCTAATTATATACCTGTCCAATTTGCAAGGAAATTTATCTCAACAAAATTATAACTAATTATAAATATTCCCCGGCGAGGCTCGATGAATTTTTCTCAAATTCTTAATAAGCATCAATAAATATTCAAAAAAGAAATTGCACATTTTTATTTTAAAAGTATAAATGTACACTCATATTAAAAGTGCATCTAATCTCATTTGTTTGAAAAAGAACAAAGTTTTAAACAAATTCACTTGCTAATCCATTCATTTCCTACATATTTGCTTATTCATATCGTTTGTGTTAAACTATGTGTTAACTTAATTACGTGTGTGTAGTAAATGCTATGAGTGATGATGATTGAAGAAGTGATTAAAAACTACAATTAGGTCAAAGAAAGTTTATTAATCGTATGAGCCTTGAACTAGACCTTCAAGTTTCTGTACTTACGATTAGATGAAATATAGGTCAACAACAAATACCTTTAGAAAACACATATAATCTTTAAAGCAAGACGATACTACAACCTTCATATTATAAATTCCGATTAACTCTCAAATTTACAAAATTAAAAATTTATAAAACATAACAAGTAACAAATATTCGTTAAACTACGCACGCTTTTCTAAAGGTAAACAAACTAAAGATATAATGCATATTATATTCACGAACTTAACAATAGGCGAAAATACTTTCACTCAAATAATAAATGTTTATACGAGACAAGCGTTATAATGAAGACTACCATATTGCATTCGAAACATCCTGATATACGAACTTATCATCTGTTTACTAATAATGCATATGTAATGATAATCATTTAATTATGAACACTTTCTTTCAGAAGAAAGCTAGAACGATGATTTAAAAAAGTACCCTCACAATCAGCTGATATGTTAGTATGAGTATGAATAGATTTGAGTCTTTAATGTATGAAATTGACTACACGTTATCTGCAAATTGTTTTTATCAATACAAAAGAAAATATACCCGATATTTATTAATTACTGTTAAACTGTAACGTTTAAAAAGATAATATGTATGTATAAAATAATTGTTTAACCAGACACAATATATTGACTTTATTGAAGTGGAAAAATTGACTGAGAAATATTTAAAAATAGTTTTCCAGACTTTTAAATCAAGCACCGGAAACAATACTTAAATATTCCCTTTGATAATATAAACTATATAGAGACATTAAAATAAACAAAGTGAATATTACAAATAGTAGAAAAGTCTTCATAGGTTCTTTCACCCAATAAAACCAAGATAATCAACCTGGAAATATAAATATACATATATTGCAGCGATAACAGTTTAAAAAATATTTATTTATAGAAATAGTTTTTAAACCATCAGAATTGACACATAAAATGGAATTCTTTCTCTATAAGACATTCTTGTCCTTTTCAAAAATACTTTTTTGAGCAAATACATTTATCAATCTTATTCAGAAATACCAATAAGATAACTTCTAAATAAATAACAATATATATAAATATAAATCATGACGCTGTTTCCCCAAATTGAGGGTTGCTAGGTTCTGTAATTTGATTTAATATTATATTTTAAACAGATTAGAATATTCTTATAATAACATTATATTGGATCAGTAATATTTTAAGATAACCTTTTAATTATTGTTTCACATTTGGATTATTTGGAAAACAAATTTAATTTAAAACAACTCATGTATATTGATATAAATATTCCATGATAAGTTCTTTATGATGGTCAAACCAACAATATTATTACGTACTTTCTCAATACAGAAATGATAAGGTCTAGTTAAAATTATAGTTATTGAATGTGGGAGTCGTACGGTTATCGTCTTAAATATAGGTAATTGAATTAGTCAGTTAACATCAAGTTTCTGCTGTAGACAGTTCTGTAAGTAGAGTTACAAACAGAAAAACACTTAAAATAGTTAATTCACTTTTTAAATTTTATTAATTACGCTTTTTTCTGAAATAAGATAAATTTATATTTTATACTCTGCCATTACAAGCAACATAAGATATCTATGACGGGTGAGTTGATAGTAATCGTGGTTCGGATTAATTTTAAATTTATGTTCTTGAAATTAAGATTGAGACGTTTTTTTTCCATAAATTTATTTATCAACTGCATTTTCAAACGATTAATAATATTTAATTAGTTTGTTACGTTTATGAGAAATATAATTTTGATTAACAATTTATTTTACTATTAATCATTTTTGATATTGTATCATAGATCATTAAAGTTCTTTGAATTAATTAAATTTGAAAAATAATTTACTATCTTCAAAAATATTTCTTAGCCAAATAATATCTACAATAATTTCATTAGATTTCACTTAATCTTAATAATGATACGATTTTCGTATACGTATTTTATCATTCGTTTAACACACATATTTACTGTGGACACAACAGATAAAATTGAATCAAAAAGATTAACAAATCTATAAAAAACATTATATCTAAATAATTTATGTAATGATAATGTACAGGTGCCTATAATACTGTTCAATATCTAGAAATGATTAATAAAGTTAAAATGTAACTAAATCATTTCAAATATGTGAAATATTCGAAAAAAAATTCAGACCAGAATTTTAATATTTTTTTGAATATACCACGTATGTTTTTGTAAGTAAAATTTATTTATTCTATACAAAACCAAAATATGATATCCTGCGTCATAAAGTACAATCGCTCATCTTAAAGTGTCTCTGTTATCAGACGCAACACAAGATTTCTGTGTTATCACAAAATTATATTGCATTCATGGAAACAGGCTAGTCGAATACTATTAACGTAACTGTACAGATCTGTGTTTTTCTGAGTGTTAACAAAATAACGTGCGAATGTATCCTAATTATTTTAGGTTCAATAAACACTGTGTATTGTTTAGAAGTAACTATGTTATAAGTGACTGTGCATTATAGTGATTATTATTTAGTGTAAAATTGTGTTTAAAATGTTGGATAAACAATATTTGTTACACCATAAACATCGGGATCATATCCGACACCATGACGAACATGTTCCAGGTAAAATATTTATTAAAGACAGAAATGGCGACAGCACTTTCGCTAAATCATGAATTTTGAATTGGTATCGTCAACTTGTTTACAATATAAACACATGTTCAAGATATCCAGCTAAATAAACCTAATTAAATTTAAGATATCTATATTTCACATATTTGTAATTATATTAGCAATAATATTTAAATAATCTTTTTATTTTTACTTTCTACGGTACAAGTATGTTTGCAATCATAAAAAATTCATGAAAAAATTCGGAAATAAATTTTTTGATCTTCACTGGAATATCACCGAAAGGGCTACACTGTAAGCAATATATTTACTGAAAAATTGTTTCAAATGTTAGTCAAATATTATCAATTAGTAAAATAATATAAATTTGTATTTAATCTAAACAAAAAACGTATAAGAAAGTTCAGCGAATGCAGCTAATGCAGCGAATGCAAGCGTTTTATATAGTTAATTATAACTTTTAGGACGTGTGAAGAAACCTCTTAAGGTATTTAAATTAAAAATTGTTTTAACATAATATATTTATTTTGCGAAAATATGACAATTTAAATATATTTACTACCGTTCTTATAAAAAATGAAGAATAAAATTATCCCTATTATAATAAATTGTCTCTGTTTCTATCTCGCGAAATCTATTATCTTACGACACAGATTTTTGTTGCTCATACGTGAAGTAATGATTACGATAAAAATTTTACTGATAGATATTTCTTGATTTTTTAGTCTTGTTCAAGTGGTGTGAATATTAATAATAATAACAATATTATCAGAGGCAAGGACAACGATAACATAAATTGATAACAAACCAATTTTCATTCTTATGCTATTATATTGTATTTCCTTGTTTCATGTTTGAGGGTTTGATAAAACGTTAAATGTAAATTCTACTAAGAAAATTTATTACTAATTTGAAAAACCGTATTATTTAATTTGATATATTACGTTATTTAATTATTTCTAAAACTTATACTGAAATATATGTTTGTATACATATGTCAATGACTAATAATTCAGATTAAGAAAAATTTATTTATTACTCTCGTACATGAATTAACTATTCATATCTGTATGGCTATGATAATCATTTTGGTATAATTATTATATTACTTTTTGATGTTGTAGACGAGTATATTTAGTAGAACTTATTTTTTATCTCGAAATAATGTCGTGTTACATATGGTAGATTTGTCTGATAATACTTAAATGAATAAAGTTGTGTAGTAAGTACGGTAGTTCCATTGTTTTTTCTTTTCAAGATACCAATTGTCTGGCATTGACTGTCCAACATGTTATGTTGCTATGTCAATTTCATGTTTTATATTTGTTTAACATTGGTTTTATCACTTCTTTGTAAATATTGTTTGGAAAGGCCTATTGTTGGTTGAAGTAGTCATTTCTTGATAAATATTTAAATCCTAATTGATGCTATTAATTTATTTTCATCGAACACTTTATTTGTTTTATTTGATTATTGAAGAATGTCAATTAATATTTTTTTTGTGTGTGTTTTCGCCGATAACAAGATAAAAGTCATGTACAATATTATCTAATTAATAACAATAAAAATCTAAGAAATACCAATTTATTTTGTGATGAAACATATGAATTGCAGTTTCGTGCTAAAAACGAATTTGTCATTCATTCTGAAACTCTGAATCGGAGTGGGAAAAAAACAAAAACATAATCGAAGATTAAATACTCTAACGAAAATAAAAAATGTTTATTAATTTCAATTAAAATTGAATATTGCTCAATTTCATACCTTAGAATTGAAATAGGAATACTCAGATTCTTAGATACGCGATTGTCGATTGATTTTCTTTGTATCAATTTTTTTTGGGAATTATTATGCGTTTTTGAAGTTATTTTATATTATTATACACTAGCGAATAATAACAACTATTTACATTTTATGTGTTTATGACTATTGATCTTGTGGAAGTAAAAGTATAATTTTACAATTTTGTGGTTTACGATTTACGCCTCATCTTACTTATACATATACTAGTTAATATTATGTTTTGATAGTTTACGAATTCAATTAACCCAAAAGAAATTATATTATTTACAATAATTAATTTTTTATTCAAATAAATTCATGGTGTTTAGTAGGTTTTATGTTATATAGAAATTTCTTGCAATTACTCATTGCTTAGATTTTATTGCGAGTTTTATTGTATTAGAGTTTAGACTCTATATGATAGATAATTAATTTAATTTTTTTAAATTTATTTCTAACGATTTCATATTTGTAATAGTATATGATTCTAATTCAACCAATTTGAGCAAATTACATAATTACTCCATAATTTGTGGACTTAACTAGATTTTTACACCCAAAGCCTTTATTACTATTTACCTATGATGGCTTCTGTATGTACATATATATACAAAACAGTTTTCAATGCAAACACAATTTTATGGATAATTGTATAAATTCATTTATTTTTTATTTATTTTTAGCTATGTCAACAGAGACCGATGACGTCAACAATGATCCTTTACAAGGACTGCTCAACGATACCGGTGAGTTAAACTAAACACACGACTTTTTCGTCCTGAATAATTTAACAATCTATTCGTTGTGGCGCCAATGTTTTAATTGGTAAATGAATGGAATTCGACCGTTTAATTTTAATCGAATTTCGAGATAAAATCAAGGTTACTGTATCAAGGGCTAAAGGTCAGTAGCAAGCCCCCCACGTGAATGCCAAGGATCTAGGGTTTTTCATTCATGATAGCACGCGTTAATTTAGGCATAGTTGCTCATTGTACGAGACAATGAATTAGGAAATGATGTCACCTGTTTAATGCTTTATTTAATCAAATAAAGTAAATTTAATTGATTTTTTAATGTGTAGAAGTTCTGTGAATTTCGCAGTGACATTATAACGAATATAATAGTATATATTCAGTCGATAGAATTACAATTTTCAAATGCTAATTATAAGAGTTACAGTTTCGTAAATTTGCTTTAAATGATAACTTGTGCCATCTCACTTTTGATGAAATATGGTCTGATATTGTTTTTGTTTATATGTCAAAGATATTATTGTTTATTTTTCATACTTTAAACACTAGTTATCGAAATCATCACGCACTATTTTCTTTTTATTTGATGCAATAATATTTAGTTTAATTTTACTTTGACGTAATGTTATACATAATATTATTTTGAAGCATAAACATAAAATAATAGATTAAAACATATTTGACATAGTTATTAATTAAGATAATGTGTTAGAAAAACATGTGTTGTTCCTATAACTACAGACAGAACTGCATTTATTAACTGTAACCAATAATTAAATTTTCTCTATTTTACTATCATATAAATTATATTTAAATTAACAGAGTCACAAGTTTAGTTACTGTATTAAAATGGGTGAAATTATTAAATTGCCAGTAATTAAAGATTGCGAAAGAAAAATTATGATTGATCATTTGGCATTTTAAATTGCTTGCTAAACTAAATGTGCAAATTATCGCGATAGATACATTGCGAAATTTTGATGTTAATACTATATAGCTATTTTAATAAGTATAAATTGATTTTAAATGAGATAAAAAATCTGGTCCATTATATACACAAGAGTAAAAGTTAAAATTCGCAAATTAAATTTTGTATTAATACTTTCACTTTTTCTAATTTTGGCTGCTCAAAAATCATTTTTTAATTTTAAATTAATAACTTCGAACCTATATTAAAAACAATTATTTTAATTTAATTAAATCTCATTATTAGCTTCATATTGATCAATATAATTTTCATACATAATAAGTTCTAGAAAAGTATTTTATAATCCAACTATAAATGGCATATAATATTTACAAAAATAAAGTACGACAACATTTTTGGCTAAAAATTTAATATTTGATTCGATAGATATATTTTTTTTATATACGCCTGTAAGAAGTTGACCCGTTGTACAGTAGATACTGCATAGGCAAAATAGCCAGAATAGTTCATTTTTTTGCCGCTCTTATCGCTACTGATCAAATGAGCACCTTGTGACGTCAGCAGGTATTTTTCTAATTCATAACTATCTAAATATAAAAACTCAAACTTACCGTTAGTTAATCTATTCGTCGTTTGTAATGTTGGTAGTCAGGTGTGGTTCATGAGATATCATACAGGTGTATTTATATCTCTATATCTTACTCAGACTCAAACCTTAGTTGCTTCACCTATTCACCACTTGTTGCGCTACTAAGTAAAAGAATACTTTGTAGTTGATTATATATCTACTGCGTTGATTGGAAAGGTATCTCACATCAAGCTACCTGTATAGTTTAAAACTTTTGTACAACAGATAGCACCACATACGTATTTTTAAATATCGTAATGTGAATATAATAATTTATCAGGTCCGTCTTGCACAAATACAACAATTATTTATTTTGTCTTTTTGTTATATAATATAATAATTTTAGGAACCATACACCAAAAATTACATTATCTAGTAATAAATTGCAAAATGTAACCTCCACATTAAAGTGTATAAAGTCACCTTCATTTTTTTGTCATTGTAGATTCTTTAATATATTTGTTCTGCGGTTAGCTTTATAGTTACTGATATTACTAAATATACTACAATTAAGTATTAATATTGTGTATGTTAGGCACAGGAAAAAAAGTAAAAATGTGATGTCATATTGCAATGCGACAATATAATTTCACAGTCAGGGTTAAAAGGCACAATTATACAAATATTATATGGCCATGGAGTCATGACTACATGGTTGCATGTGAGATGGTCACCTGTCTCACAAATGGTCATTAAATATATAATTGACGTTATTTGTTTTAATGCGTTTGCTTCAGTTTCAAATTGGTTCTTAATTAAAAAGGATTCCAAGTTGAATAATTACGTTTGACCTCATGCAAGGTTTATTTAAATCAGCACGTGTCTACTCGAAACTACATTTATGATAATATAATAAGTATATATTTATAAATGAAAGATCATTTTTAAAGTTTTGACAAACAGAAATATATTTAAATCATTGATTTTATAAAATATATAAGATCTAATAAAAAAAATAGCAATATATGTATGTTTAATTCTTAACCAGCGAGTATCAGTAAAAAAAAAAATTTTTTAATAAGCTCTACACTTTATTTAAAAGTAAGTTTTCCTGCTGTAATGTATGTGTATGGAGTATAAATTTCAATCGACCAGTTAACCAATTATAATGGAACAATTTTTATTTGACAATAAATAAAAATTTGGTGTTTTCGAAATTTATGAATAATGGTTATAAGCTCCTGTTGAATTTTTAATAAAATCCATTCTTTCCTGAATGTTGTATCATTTAGTATGTCTAAAAGCGTTATGCAACATTTGCCTTGAACTACAAGCCATGAATTTATTATAAAACTGCAAATACAAAACAAGTTTTTCACAATATAAATCGATTCACTTACCTAAGTCAACCTATGTACCAGCTCAGATTACCACATGGCAAAATCATATTAAAAATAGTGTCTATGCAAACTTGATTAAATATATTCGACCTTATACTGTCAGATATATTTATTTTCAATTCCTACTCATGATATAGATTGATTAATAGTGATAAATGTTTTGCATACGAACATTCGATACAGTTAATTCAATTAAATTTGCTTCCTAGTTACAGCTTACATGAACAATGAAACAAGCCATATTTAAAGAAAATAACCAAATTTCTATTATTTTAAAAATTAGACATTACTAATAAAATTAGCCAATATTAACAATTTTTGGTAAAACCTAACAAACTACGAGATAAGAATCTTTATAATTTAACAGAAATTAATCTCGTGTACTTGACAATCCGTTGTACATCTATGAAGCCTTGAACGTTATGATCAAATGCATTTTTTATTATTTAAGTACAGATAAACGTACTTAAAATTTTATACTGCTGATGTAATACTGTATGCTCATATCAAATATTATTCCAAGATATAATTGAGATTTTTAATTGGCGTCACACGTCCCTATTTATTTATGAATAAAATATAAACTGACAATAAAATATTTGGCACCACGTCCTTGTTTATTTAGTTTGTGATAAATTATTATAATCTGACAATAAAATGTGTTTGTGCAAAAATATCATGATTGAACTTATGCAAATATAACATTGTTTTTCTATTTTATCTAAGCTATATAAAAACATAATAACAAGTTGTTGAAAATATCGTAAATCTAAGTAAACCCCTAGCAACAGGAAGAGCTTACACAGTTCTTTCTATCGATTTCTAAAATACGTAAGAGACTTCGTCATGAGGATTGCTATCGATGTTTAGCGTTCGTTTATTACAATTGCAAAAATATTTAAACAATAAAACAATAAAAATGCACACTTTAATAAACTGAAGTTGTAATTTTTAAAAAATAGTTTGTTTTTTTTAAATAAAATTAATTTTTAGAACTTGTAGAAATATTTTTAAAATGATAATATATTAATTTTTATTTTTTTGTTTATGATTGAAATGCTTAAACTTGAAAACGTATAGAATGCCATAAACCTTGAAATTGTATAGAATTATATATGGCGATGGCGATATCCAACTGCCACATTATTATTATTATTCTTTTGCTATATAATAATTTCCAATTATATATGAAAATATTTAAGTTTAACTTTTATAATTATCAAACATTTCATGCTACTTATTTATATATTTAATAGTAAATATTGATACAGGGATACTTACCTCTTATCAATATTACTCGTATTCTTGTAGATTATTAAAACAGCAAATCATGAACAGTCAAGTACCATGCAAAATTAGTTATAAAGAGTTTGATTAAAAAATTGAGCAATTTTCGAGATAAATATCAACTGATTTGTCATGAAATATTGCTATCTCAGTTTTAGCAATATCTGTGATTCATGTAGTTTAAATTTACCTGTTAAAGAGAAATTTTGAGAAAAGATACAAACTATAAACTCGTTAGTGTAGAAATCTGGTGGTAGTAATTATTTAGTCTTATTCTCTATATTACTTATAACGTAACAACACTTATCTATGAAACTATACTTAAGAAATGCAGCAAAAAAATTTAAATTAGTATTTAGGCGCACGTTGTTTCTTTATGCAACAACAAATATTATATATTACCTGTACTGAGTCAGGTATTAATCAAAATTCAATCATAGCTAATTACTCATATGTGTTTGTATTTTTATGTATGTATGTATGTACAAAAAACAAAACATACAATTTCTTGGAAACCTAATCGTAAAACAACATTCAGCGAAATCCAGTCCTAACCAGATAAGATCTGTTGAATTTACTTTGTTTATCTGTACCAAATACAAAAATCGATTTAGGGAAAACCGTGAAATAACAGGAAACCACTTTATTTGTCGTTTCCGCGTCTATTCTTATCAGTCTTTCGGTTTGTGGCCATAGAATATTGACTGCGTTTTTTCTTAACCAATATTTCCCTTAAAATGAAAATAAATTTAACGCAGATTACATACTTTACAAACACACACTTCGAAAGCTATAACTAATAATTTGTCAGTTACATTTTTCACTAATGAAAAAAACCACTACACATCATATTTTAGTATACTCTTAACTATATTTTGTATTAGAATCATGTGCACATGATTCTCGTGTTAGAGGAATAATAAATATTTTTATTTGTATACATATAATATAAACGAAAGTTATTCAGGAAATGAATTAACGAAAAAGTATGAAAAAAAAAAATTATTCAATTTAAAAGTCACGAAAATATTAAATCGAAAGGTTGTTCTAAAAATATCTCTTTTAACGAGCCCAATCAATGAAATACGCTTTGTAATTTTGCAAACTTTCAACAGTTTGCTAATTTAAAACAAGGTTTCCAGTGTTGCCGTTTCATTTTTAATGCCCTCTAAAATTAACTCCAGTCGCTGAAGACGATGTGCCGATATGACCTTTATTTACTAAAGAACCTTCACTGGCAATTCGCGTAATGCCACAAAAGCGAAGATTATTGCTTTACTATCGTCAATATTAACGAACTAGCAATCAACAACGAAAACAAAGTCAGAAAATTGCAAAAAAAAAAAAACCACTTCACATAATATCCTCAACAGGAGAAGAGAAACAATCTAATTAAAAAGAAACAGGAATAGGTGTTACCTTCAAGCATGCTAATTAAATACATCCCATTTACTGGATGACCCAAAAGGGCTAGTTGTATAATTTAAATAAAATTTAAAAAAAAACAGATTACATATAATAAATTATTTAATAGATTGCAAAGTATATTTATACGTGATTATGCACAAATATCTATGAGAAAATGTCACCCATATTAGCATTCTTATAATAATTTAAATTCCTAACAAATAAAAAACTCGCTAAGCAAGTTCATAAAAACTGCTATTTCATAATCATAATAAACATATTTTATATCACAATTTTCCTTCAAGTTAGCATTTGAACCATTGATAGGTCAACAGACTATTAAGAAAAAAAAATGAAAGTCAACGTGTACTATAGAATAAAACTGCATGCCATCGCGCAAAATAATATGGATTGTGTCCGGTTATGTGTGTTGATGTTTGCATGATGAAGGAGCCGTGCAACAAGTTGGTCGTCGTGTTGCGAGTGACCTCGACAAGGACACACAACAACCTCTAACGGCCATTTCCGTTGATGGCGATGGCCGATAAACGTACATGACCTTCTCTGACCTCTAAAGCAGGCGCCGCCATTCCGAAGATGCACGGTTATAGTTATAGATACATTTATAAAACATTTCAATAAAAAGAGCCTTGTCTAGTTACTTCAAATTTTAACTGTAAATAATTTTATTTTTGATTAAAACCGATCTTATAGGATGCACTTTATTATTTAATTTTGCTCAAATATATGCGTTCAGTACGGTACAGGATCTAGTGATAATTTTTGGGTATGAATAATAAAACCATCCAACAACTAGTTATTGGCAGTTAATTGAATACAACTGTTAATCTGTCTAATCATAACTGGACCACTAAAATAAGATGAACTATTTTTATTGTTTGTAATTTGAATATACGGTTTTCTAATTATATAAACATTAATTCTACGTCGTTTTGGCCGGAAACTCATGTCAGAAACGGAACATCTCTCACCGTTAGAAGTAAATTTGATAGGTGTTACTAAACATACTAAAACATCGCAAAATATACGTTAAGGAAAAGAGACAACATGTCTCACACACCCAGAACATATGCGGATACGTGCAAATTGATATAACGGTGTGATTATCAAGCTCTTTGAATCACAATATACGTTGCACATATGTACATGTGCTAGAATTTATAAAAAAAAAACAATATTCAAAATTTACTTATTTCCCTTAAAAGTGAAATTATTTTATCAAGGATTAGGATCTCGGGCAATGAAACTGCATCAGTATGAAATAACATTCTTAAATCACAATTCGTGTTTATGAATGGAGATGAAAGTGGATAAGGAAAATATACAAATTATTGGATTTTTCAGAATATACATTTAAGCAATGAATTTAGATCCTAGGAAAGGAATTCAGATCAGTATGGTTAAATAGAATTAATCAATTTTACTACAGATTAAGTAAGAAGATTATATTTGTTGCACATTAATTTTGTAATTTGCACTTATAACTAAACCGGATTAGCTTTCTAATAGTATATAATAGACAATTTGTACATATGTATATACACGCACGTCAAGGGTAACATGTTCCCCATGAATGTCCTACTTAGGAATACAACAGAGAAACAAGTTGGCCACAATTCAATTGTCTGGACTTTTTGTTTAGAAGCAACAGACTAGTTATAAAAGCAACATATATTTAGACTGGTTTTGACAGCATATTGCAATGCTAACTGTCATATCTTTCAAATAAATTGAAAAACATAACATATAATATAAAAGTTGCATCGCAGCATATGTCAAACATAATTTCCAAGTCATAAGTCGCCCTAATGAAGACCATAAAACCCAAAACAAATCATTCTCTATGAATCTATATATAAAATTCAATTCAGTCTAGATTAGTAAAGATACAAAAGTTTTTAAGAGACCCTAAAAAAAGGATATGTTTATTCAAATCTTGAATAAAAAATAAAATCAAATAGTATTCTTATTATTTATATTTTAATGTACAATGTTAAATTTTACTTGAATTTTCGAATAAAAGAAAATTTATTGATTTGTTTTATAAACAATCTAATGTAAACCACGCGGCTGGCATTATTTAGTATAAAATATTACGTATACAGTATAAATAACGACCGTTCAAACTCAAGGTGACAGATTTTATTATCACCCAGATAAATGTTTAAATAAAACATTTTGTTTAAGTGGGTACACTAAATGAGGGTCGCAATAGTAAATCTTCGATTGTTATTGGCCTCTTACGTTTTTGTCATCGTTATGTTAATTGTATTCATGTAAACCAGCATACAATTAAAAATAATCACGGATACATTTATATTTGTCTGGCCTCACCATTGTTTGAAATTTGGTGCGCCCGAGTTCGCGGTCGCCTCGTAAAAATATATTTCATTTTTAAAAAAGACACATGATCAATCAAACTGTTCAGTCGGAATGGTAGCATAAACATAATAAGCTGTACGCAGTTTTAAGTAAATTATTATTATAATAAACAACTGCATATTTATTATAGTTTGACAATAATGTAGTATCCGCAACATATTCACTCTTAAATATGAATAAACATTGATTTAATATCCGGTTTCAATTGCATTTAATCTTTAACAGGATACGATGAGCCATCTGCTTCTCGTTTTATAATTAAACTTTATAATTAATCAACAGGTTGATTCGAGTATACCAAGATATTATAAAATCCTCATGAATTGAATATGATATTTTCGAAGTAGATCTGTGTTAAAATATAATAAATCTAATTACATATAATTATAGACAAATATAAAATATAAACTTTTACAGACTACAATAAACATAATTCACAGTCCATTTTTATTAATCTTAGCGTAATACTTTGTTTTTCGTTTCAAGTATTATTAAAACAATAAAAAGCTTAATTTTATTATATTTTTTTAAATGAACTATGTTACTATGTACCATGTTCCTACCTAGGAGATTACGGGTTAAATATTTGATATCAGTTTAATAAATTTTTACAGTTTTTTTAAATTCAAACTTTTGGATTAAGTGAGAATTTGTTATCATTTTAGATGCAAAATACTGCATTTTATTACGGGAATAACCGTGATAGTATCAGTACATAATTTACATCAGATAATCTTTAAAACAATAAGGATAACATCTTTACATGAAAATTATCTGATATTTAAATACAATAAAAGTGCATTGAAACACTTTTCCAACTATTTATTAAAATCAATATTAAATGATAATAAAGGTACAAAGAAAAATATGATTTTCTTTTAAATTGCGAATATTGTATTGTTTATATTTATGTTTTGAAGAAATCAGAGATTATAATTGCACAATAATAAATAAATATTGTTTTGTGTTGATTGATTAAAATCAAATGTAGACACACGCCATTTGAAGAGAGCAGGCTTTTAATTTAATTAAAAATTTAATTAAATTCTTTGTACTTATTGCGTTTCATTGTGTTTTATCTGATTTATCTTTAAAGATCATTTTCTTGATTTTAGAGCCACTTAAAGCCAGTTATGTATGTTCATCTAACTATGAACTCATTTATGCCATTTGCCATTTAATAACCATTGATAAAAATCCTGATACTCAAGATAATTTTTGTTTGCAATCATTGAACTTTACAGTTTTAAAGACGCATTAGGAACTGAAAATAATCTGTTTATAAACTCTTAATATCGCCTGTGATTTTGGCATAGAACCGTAAATAAATTGACTAAAAATATTGCACAAGTATTTTTTTTTGGTAAAACGTAGTAAACTAAACTGGCAGTAATCACAAGCATGGCGTCTCCTAGATGAAGTAGAGGTATATTTCGCAGAAAACATTGGCATCCGTTTGTTTCCTTCGCAATGACTTGTATGACGTCCAAATAATGACGTTTTCTACGTCATTACAGACAACCAAGGACCACCCGAAAATGTTGTTCATATTTTTATATAGTTGAGCCAAGATTCAAAGTGCATCTTATAAATAGATACAATAATAAAAGAAATTTGTTTTACCAGTTACGTTTTAGTTGTTCACATATTAAAATAGGAACACATTTTTGTTTAAATATATATATATCATCTAACAAAGATCACTTTTGTGAATTTTAAATTAGATTTGTACTAACAAACTAATAAATATAAGTAATAATTTTAATAAAATCTACAGATTAAACTTTGAAACTAACTATTTGCATGCCAGAATTTTACGGAACAGAGCAATTCAAAATGTTGAATAGTACAATTATTTTAAATAAGTCAAGCATGAAAACGATTACATATATTTACTGAAATTGCACCATTAATGCCTAATTTTAACATTGGCTGTGCTTTATCGAAAAAGTATCTATGAGTACATATTTTGTGAAACACCTGTCCGTAACCTTCATTGCTCATACGTATATACAATATAAGATTGCATTTGTCAAACAAAAAATATGAATTTCGTCATACGAGGCACGTGCAATATTAAAATTTTGTTTAATCATTTATAGTTCTGCTATCGAAATTAAAATACAATACTAAACGTAGGTAGAAAATAATTAAGATTTATATCGACATCTTTGGCGGAATGAAGTAGGCATAGAATTGCTACTTTTAATCACTTTAAAGATTTTGCAAATTATTAAATGATGCAATAGTACTTGAAATAACATTGAGATTATGCTTAGAAGATATCTTTGCTAATGCTTTTTTAATTATATCTTGAATGGATCTATTATAGTGATAATCAAAATCTTATATTTGATTGATTTTTAATTTCTTTGTTTCAGATTCCGAACTATCAAGTCTGTCACATCTCGGTAAGTTTTATTAAAATATTTTATTTATATAAAAGCTTGCTTGTTTCTTGACAGAATTACATTGGATCAAAAGATCAGTATTCTTAGAATTGCAGACTTAATATTTTTATTAATATTGACTATATTAGGATGCCAAAACTTTGATATAAATAATAAAAATATTAAACAAGGCTGTATTCCTGAGAATATTGACATTTTGATGTATGTACATGTTTTTAAATTATTAGTAATACACTGAATAACGCAGATATGCTCTTTAGAGTAAATAAAGCAGTATTGATTGTATTTGTGAGTAAATATTGTCATTAAGATAAAAGTGGAGCTTATGTGATATATTTCACATAATTTGAAAAAATCTAATTTAAATATTGACATACTAGATTTGTAATATAATGCTAATGAATCCAGCTTGCAAAATGGATTGAATTACAATCCATGTGCAATTATCTATATGTGTGACCTGAAATGTGTTTATTTTATTGTCTGATATTTTATCTTTTATTTTAAATTGTGCCAATCAAGATTGCTAGTACACAATTGGATAAACATACTATATGATGCCAACAACGGATGCAGCGAAGCTGCGCGGCGCTGTTATAAACGTATAACAAATGTCATCACAATCATTATTTTGATTATTTCACTTAATATAAAATGATTTCTGTAGGTGACATTCATTAAATGCAATGGTAAATATTTTCCACTGTCACAGTTATCACTATATAAACGCATAAAGCTTTTATTTATATTGTACAATTAACATGCAGTAAATATGTGTACGAATTTATTTTATTATATTCATTGGTATTATACATTTTGATTTCAAAATTTACAAATATTCGTGTGGTACAGCAATTTATCTCAAATCCAAAACACCATTTTCGTTCCAACATAAAATTTATTTTTCTCCTTCAAACGCCAATGGTAGTGTTGTTTTGATCATTAAATGATCTGCAAATTAAATATTTCACGAATAATTTATTTATCAGGGAGATAATTTAAGAGCAGCTTTTCCGCAGTTATAGATTTTTCTAAAATTGGTGTCAGTTTTCTACAATTCATTAAAACGATTCACTCTGATTATTTTGTATTTATATTCACCGCATTTCCTGCACATGTAGCAATCCACATTTTATCTTTGTTTGTAAAAGCTATATCACAAGGTCTGCCTTTCAGGTCAGGATGTTCAGACATGGCAAATACTATTTTACGATTTTTTAAGATAAAGAAAATAAAAATTTAATTTTTATTTTATGAACTTCCGATGTGGCAAAGTGTAATTTACACACACACAAAAAGTGACTTTAATATATATCATGCAATGATGTCATCATTCATATAGTATTATTTTATCTATGTGCCACAGTTAGTAGAACCAAGAAGCATATATGCTTCTTGGTAGAACTAATTTTCTATAAATTGAGGCTATCATCTTATTTTCGAAAACCTTCATATTCTCAGTTTAAAATGTTTTTATGTTGAATTTATCGAAGATTATCATTCAAAATAATGAACAATTTTAATTTTATGCTATACAATCATTTTTTTGCGATTATTAATAAAATTGTAATACAATTTATAGATCCATGTCCTTATGCACATTTAACGGTATAAAATTGTCATTACGTGGATGAAATGAAATAATGAACGACCTTCAAATGAAAAAACAAAATAAACACGTGTAATGGTGTATGGAAAGAGTTGTAACAGAAAACGAATCTTTTCTTGATTACCAAGCGTCTAGCGACTATTCAAATTATAATAATAATATAGCTTGTGTCAGCTGATGATATAAGATTCTTACGATTACATTAAAAAAAGTAATACATTACATTTTTCACACATTTACAAATAAAATTTATTGAAATTGGTCAGCTTATAGTGCAAAAATATCAGACATGCTATCAGCAAAAAAATTTTATGAATAATAAAATATTTATACTTTTTTAAAAAAATTCATTAAAAAGTTTGCTTATTGCGCTAATAATTAAATTTCTATCGGCAATAATATACGATAAATAGGAAATTTTCTGTAAAATATGCAGATTCGCCAATTGGTAAAAATAATATTGCCTATTACAAAAATAGGTTTAAATTGAAGTGTTCAAAGTATAAATAGTCCAATGATGTTATTACGCCCTCAGATTTGAAGCTTTAACAACCTTGCCCTATGGCATAGGTTACGCAATGACGTCAATATTCGTCGTTGGCAACAAAAATATATTTAGTTTCTAAAATTATTCACCCTGCATTGTCAGTATGAGTGTCATGTATGACGTTCAAAATGTCAAACAATATCCGAGAAATAATTTATGAAAAAGTATGAAGGAGATTTCGTAAAGTGTTCATTATAATGACAGTATTTTAAATCGTATGACTGTTTCAATATGATTTCTAATGACAATAAAGTCTTCTAGAAAGGTTTCCATTAGTACCGATTATATTAAATTGATTGAAGGTTTAGTCATTGTGATGACGAATTGAAATAATTGAAGAGGTCATGAGAATCCTCTTACATTCAAAGGAAAGTTTTATCACTCTCTCAAGTTACCTTGAATCATTGTACTTTTTTTGTTGATCTATATTAATAAGAACTTTAATTATTATGTCACAAATCTGAAACTATGCTTTTTCATAAAATACAAATGGCATTTCATGCAGTTTAATTTTCAAATAAGTAACTCAAAATAATTTATTTAATTTTAACTAAACGCTGAAGCAGAGGCGTTGTGTTTTTCGTCATAAATAAAAGCAGCGGCGCTACTACAATAAACACTTTTTCGTAGCTCTTATAAATTATGATTCAATTTAAAAATAGTGGAGACATAAAAATTCTTTTAAAATATCAGAGGTAACTACTTTCTTGTTCGCATTGACCCAAATATCATCAGTAAGGAATGAAGTGGCACATATTACATATTACCAAATGAACAAAATGGCGCAAATTACCAAACAATCGAGTAGTATAGAATAAAAATCGTGTCTGGTACAACAGCGCGTGTGTACCATAAATGCGGTGACCCAAAAAAATATTCAAAGACTTCCGGCCGCACCTGGCGCCCACCAATCGACTATTCCACATGTGCCAGTTACATGCAGCTTTGTGGCATCTGGTTCGCAACTCGTTCGCATTCGCAGTCGATACATTTTTAAACGATCTAAAAACTAAAATTGGTGGCCTTCTCTGCCGATTTTCATAGCACAGACATTTACATTCTTAATTAATTTTTATTTGAGAACGGATAACACAATCTCAGTAGTTGCTGACGATTGCATTTTGAGCCTTTTAGTCTTTCACATCTTGACAATCTTTCGTCGCTCAATTCTATCCATACACATTTATTTGCCATCATACACGCTCTTGTATTCTGCTAGCCTACAACTTCCGTTTCACGCAATTCATGCTCAATCAATACCAATTTTCGTTTGTTAATATAGTTCTTCTTTTTGAAATATCATTGATAAATTTCGTATAAAAATAACTTCAATTTTACAATCTGGCAATTTCTACAATATACTTTACGTCCGTAAACACCACCCTTTTTGTGTCAAATAGGAAACAAAATAAATTTCAAACAGTTTCAGTTGTACATATTTCATGAAACGTTGTTGACTTACGTTTAATACTTCCGCAATATGCTAACATTGTTTCTCCGTGAATAAATTTATGCGTTTTGCATATATACGATCGTCCTTTGCAACAGATTTGATATGGAAAACATATCCTTTTATGTCACTTAACTTGCAAACTGTATTTCTATAATAAAAGAAAGTTTCTTCCGCAAAACACTTCCTAATAATTCAATCACAATATCTTACAAATATTTTACCACTGATCCCTGTCCCTGGATGCATGTATATAACGAGGACTTTGCAAAAGATATAAATCAAGTATAATTAATAGTATTTAGGATTTTTGCTAATTATTTATTGACACATTTGTTATCATTAATAATTTGTGCTTTATTTGAACAATAAATTTTATATTTCTTACCTTCACTCGTATAGAATTATAGCGACAAACTGTTTATATTGTGACCACTTGTTTGATCATGTATCATATATATTATTTTACTTTCATCGTTTATAGCGACCTCCGGCTATAGCGACGATATTTTTGGGTTTCCTTCAATGTCGAATTTTACGTATATGTACTAAGCGTAAATTATCTTTTTTGTTATTGCATTAAGAAAATGTAATAGATCTCATTTACTGGTTGTATTTCCCGGTACTGAGGGCATGCGGATAAACTTTCTTACATATTTTTTATACAAATCACAGACTAGTAAACTAGAAGTATCTGGTTACTAAGGACAACTTGAAAAGTATATCTTACTTTTTCTGCTAATATTAATGTCATAATAATATTATGAATTTTAAATAATTTCATTTCTATATCTGAGCGAAATATGTTTCATTGGAGAAAGTATTAAAATCATTGTTACTTTCACGTAAAATTCACGCAATATTATTTAGCGGAGAATTTCAATTTTATTCAATCAAACTCTCAAATAAACCGCTTAGATTTTTTTTATATATATCCGGAAGCAGCAATTTTGATATTTTTTCTGACGAAACAGAATTTAATAGGCCATTTGCTTAGTATTTAATCGTGGTTAAAATTGAAGATGTATATAACATAATTACTGTTGATTAGTGTGCTGTTAGGACCATTTGTAATTAAAACTTTCATTAAAAATTTCCGCGAATCTGACCGCAGACGGTTTTATGTGCTTCATATTTCTTATAATTAAATTCGAATAATTACTGAATATTCATAAGTTACTTAAAACTTATATAAAAATATGATTAAAACTAGTTGCATAAAATTTTTTATAAGGGTATTTATTAATTACCTTATTAAAAATATATTAAATAATTATGAGTCGTTTTTAACATATTACACTAAATTTAAAAATCCTAATATGCCCTATTATTTTCACTTACTGAATATTATGAACCATAGTAGCAACTCTACATATTTTTCTGTATATATCGATAAATAAGTATGTAGATATATTTTTAATCAGAATTTTTCGTAGGTCACGGTTAAAATCAATATATGTTATTGTTCATGGGCACATAATTGAATTCTATTTATAGTTTTATAAATCACATATTATTATTTTCTAATCGAGAATATCTATATTAATCATTCAAAAGTAACTTGATATACGAAAATATTTTGATGATAACATCCTACTCATATTAAATATCTTAGATTTAAAATTTAACTAGTAAACTTGTTCGTAATTCTTTTAATAGTCAACATAGGTAATTTCAATGTTGTTTAGATGTACTTATAAATATATTTATCCTTTGGTTTTTTTTTTTTTTGATTGGCAGAGATAAATATTACTTTCCGTACATATGGTAATTATAGTATACCACATACATGCCTTTCTTATTTATTTTTATATTGCAAAGTGACCGTGAGTACTCAACACTACCGTCTTGTTACTTGTATTAATACCTGAGCCCTGCTTATGTTTGATTGGATATGGCAGAGTAGCCAAACAATCAATCAATGGCCATGATGTATACCACTTTAATATTTACACGCCAAATGACATATGTATATGTTGTAATTCTGTATCGTCCTCTAAATAAAAATAGCGGCTTATGATTCTTCATAAAAACTCATATTTTAATACGAATACCCATATCAGGTCCCCCAAAATTATGCAAACAGCTCAATCAATGTAGTCAACACTTAAAGTTTCTATCTAAGCAATTGCTACTACAGTAATAATTATTCTTATTGGTCATTTGATTGGGTGATGTGAAGGCTAATTTCATTTGATATATTTAATACGGAAAAGAAAACAAACCGCCACCTTTATTAAAAATTATTTGCAACTATCAATCAGATGACCTAGAAGTTTTTTCCTAATTAATGTTAGTAAACCATACGAAACACTTAAATATTTGGTGTGTATTGGAAACATTCTCAGAATGGAAATAACAATTCGTTGAAAAGACATTTGTTAAATGCTACTCTATAGAAATGCCTGTTTAAGCTTGAGAGTAAACTTTTGAAATTATATCAATATAAGTAAAAATTTCTTTTTCTATTGTGTTATAAATTTAAAGTTTTTATGAAAAGAAACTATAGCATGAGCGAACTATGAACATTGTTATTTATCAGATTTATCCGGTTTGCAACGAAAAATGTAATCTACAAATTTACGTAGTATAATTTATTTGTGTAAAGTAATAACAAACATTAGTAAATCATTTAGATACAGCATATTTATTTTATTTTGTATAAATGTTAAAAATATGAATTTATTCAACGTGTTTGAGGTGAAAATAACTAGATTATATATGATATGAATATGAAGTGTGCGTAGTTAGCCGGGCAGTCTGGAAGATTTCATTTCAAATCTCAACATCTCGATAAATTTAGGATAAAAATAAATAAATTTTTTTTACTATCAAATAAATATCGATTAATTCAGGGATATTACGCCGCAATTTATGGGATATTAATTTGACCTCGCCATTTTTATTAAGGAGTGATCGACAGAATTATAAATGGCCAATTACGTATATGAATTGATATAAATATTGTTATATGGTACTTAGAACATATATAAAACGTATATGGCAGATCTAAGAACACTGTATCACTTTTAAAAACATTTTTATAGAAAAAATACGAGTTTCATGCCGTTTATTTTGCCATTAATGTAAGTGTTCTGCAAAAAAAAAAGTATTTTATCATTAAAACGTGTTGCAACTCAAGTTTTTAATGAGTTAATAAATTATGTTTAGGCAATCTTACGTCCAATAATTCACGTTAGAGATTTGGAATCCTTACTATACTATTCACTCTACTGTCTATAGTAAATTTAAATTCGTTTTGTATTATTCATCAGCCTATGAATAGATTTAAAAAACTGTGCCAAGTTGATTGAATTTTGTTATCAAATATATACCTACATTTGTTTTAACAATGATAGTTTCAAGTACATATTACAATATGCGTAGATATTAAAGATAGCATAATGTCCTTTTAGTGCAAATATTATACAGATGGTTATATTAACAATCTCAATAAAAATCACGAATATTATTGTTTATATTCGGTTTTTTTATTAGATTAATATAAATAATATGCTTAATTCTAAATTGTTATAACGATCACTGATCTGATATATGTATTTATAATTGAGAAATACAATTTCATCGCCTTTAAAATAACCGTTACGTATTTTGATTGAGCTAATAGATGATTATTGAGACTGCTCCACACAGATATGCTCTATAAAATTAACCTCTGTTGTCAACGAGACGTAACCATTGTGCGATCCTCGCGATATAAAACATCACTTATTAATGAACAGGTCAAATAAAGGAGCACGCGTGTTAGTTAATGTCGCTAACTGTCTATACGTTAATGTACGCAGATTTATAAGCGTACAATGACGTAAAACACATTTTTTTTGAGTTTTATGCACACATAAACATATTCAATGCACTTATAATAATAATATATTTTTTTATGATTAAGTTCAAGTAAAAATAAATTTACAGTACCACGGAAGAAGTGAGATTTGGCAGATGTACAGTTTGGTAAATATTTGATTCAAGATATCTGTAAACACTCTAGCATAATTCAAGGAAATTTTTATTTGCTACCTGACAGTATTAATGAAGGTTAAATAACGAAAATTGCGAATTTAATTGAGGCCAGGTATTTTTGAGTAAACTCAAAATAGCAATAAGGTAGATACATGCGAATGTCTAATCAAACTACTATGGTTAGTCATTTTAAACTTTTTTATGAGAACAAAAGAATTTATTAAAATAAAAGGTAAACTGATATTCAGTCGAAATTGCTTATGATATAGCGCGTTATGCTTTTGGAGATTTATGAGCATACTATCTACTAGATAAATAAAAAAAATTTTACAATAAATTATTTATCAATTTTGCTTAATCTCTAATCATTTGTCAATGTAATAAAGTTTTAATTGGTTTTAAAATATGTAGATAAGCCACACAAAAATCGAATATATGTTTACTATAAATTCGATATAAGATTCTGAATCAATTTTTTAACAAATGTTGATTATTGAGTCATTTTATTATTTTTATATTCTCAAATAATATTGAAATAAAAAATATTTTATTTTTATGTTGCGAAAAATGTTATTTTAAAAATGTATGCTTGTGTGTAATTAAAACAAAAGTAAGTACTAGAAAACTTGAATAAAAAATAATCTTGGTAATAATTTTTTTTTATTATTATTAATATAATGCTACACTAAAATCATTATAATCTAAATATAAAATTTTACTATGCTTTTTATGAATATTTTTTAATTTATACGTTCAATACAAAAAAAGAATAATTGCATGAAGGAAGTACTACATTTTTTTTTTGTAAACAGTTTTATTTTAGGGATACTTGGATATTTTTAAAAGCAAATATCTATTTTAATCCCTCTCAGATATTCTCTGTTGAACTTACAATACAATGCTAGTAATTCTAAAGTTTCGAACCGCTTTAGAAATCCAATCGGTTTATTTTTGGCCGTTCTAAACTAAAAATATAATGCATCCGAAGTTATGCCAGCGCCCAGACACCGCAGGCATTAGTGTTCTAAGTTGCTCGAGCCAAAGTAAAGATCACAGACATCGTCTAACGACAAAAGAAGGTCAAAGAATTTCCGGACCCTTTTTCTGATATTTTTTGTTCCATCGGGGGCGAATAACCTAACCTAACCTAACCCAAGAAATTTAAACGTGTTAGAAGCCGCCTAGTGAGAAAACCTTGAAATAACAACAACGGGTGATCTGCGATAGCAACTAACCAATAGGATTGCGTCATTTTTTGTATTAGCCGTGAACTTCAACCGCTCGCTTTTTAATAAATTGTTGAAATATTATTTCAGTCCAGTCACTATTTGTCGTTTGAATGATTGAAACCAGACGGAATTAAAAATGTATTAGTTTATCTTATCCTGTGTTGCTATGTACTTTATATTTGAACGTTTTTTGTCAACACATTTTCGCTATTTGTTTCAATATCCAAACTAACTTATGCCTTATTTTTATATATGTTTATAATACACCGTAATTTTCTATAAATAACGGCATTAATATAAACGATAATAATAGCATATTTTAAGGACTTTTATTACGTTCTATATTGATAATGAAACGAGTTTAGTTGATGTTTATATAGCACACCTTTGAACACCAATAAATTTGTATTGAAGGACAGCTTTAAATTAACCAAAATTATTATGACGACAGCCTAATAGTAACAGTATGCGGAAATATTCATTTACGTTAAATTATGTATAAAAGCACCATTCCATATTCGAACAATTTTAATTTAATTAATATTTAATAATTGTAATTTGTAATAAATGATAAATAAAAGTATATATCAGAATATATCTCAATAATATAATTAATTATTAAAAAATGCTTTCGTTTTCTATGCCGAAGAATCCCGATGATAAACGAATATGTTTGTTTATGCATTGGTTCACGCGCATGCGTATCATTTGGCGCGGTAATAAATGGTTTCAGTACATCATTACGTTTTTAACGTATAAGCATTAATATTATATTATTTTTTTTAAATATAATTTGACTTGGTATTTCTGAGTAAGATTAAATAATCGTTTCGTACGTTGATACCTGTAATACCACTCTTGTATTATAGGGAAATTAGTCTGCATGATTGCTCTTTAAATCGCACATATTTTAAACTTTTTATATTCAGGTATTCAAAAACGTTGCATTTTTTGTGAATATACGGTCTTTGACTCGGGGCCGTTCCGGTACGAGCCATTTTGGTTACGACCACCACGCCGTGGCGAACTAGGTCGCCGTACCTTACAACCTGTCCAACTTAACAGCAGACGGTAGTCTTGGTTGCCGCCTCGCGTCTTCTCAAGTTCCCCACGGGTACTCTTTGTTCGTTGACCGGATCCTTTGTCCTGTAAATAGTTCATAAACCTGTAGCGGTAACTCGTCTCTTTTCTCGCAGCAACAGAAGGAATCTGTGCGCTGTATATAGATCCAAAAACATCTGCTAACACAGACAGACCGACGAAAAAGTAAAAAACATAAGGGTTGGCGGGTATTACAAACGATATGCGAAAACAAACCATTTTTATCAAATGGAAGGTCAAGGTGTCTGAGCCAAGACGGATCTAACTCAATAATAAATCATCGATCTTTTGTTTTACGATTTCTACCGCTTATATAATGATGACCCTGCCATCTAGTCAAAAATTGAATTGGAACATAAACTTTATTTTTTGGAGTATCGTCGTATTTAATTATCTTTTCTTATTTGTTTTTGCCAATTTTTATAAATATACGCTTTTGAACAACATCAACCTTCAACGAATTCATCAGTTAAATTTGTTATATGATTTCGCGGGATGCTCATAAAATGATCAGCAGAGCAAAACATTGCCTGGTTTTTCCTGCAGTATCTCACAACTATAAACCACCTCTCTGGGGTCAACCATTTTCGAAAATAACAAATTTATCAATTAGCATATGAATTTATGTTTTGCATCTTAGAAAATGATGCAAGCCAGAAAAACCGATTATAAATATTATCCTTGTACAATAAAAACAAAAATTTTAATAAAATCAAAAATATTTTATTTTTTTAACTAAAAGAATTTATGCATCGCAAAAAGCATTTATATAAAACAATTCTTAACTAACCGAGTATATCAAAACACTAACGCGAGTATTCATTTTTTGCATCTTTTAATTCATATACTATACAATATATACTACATAAGATTATTTGTTTTATCAAGTTTAGTTTCATACTTTTAGTCCAGTCATTCTGTAAGTTTAAGATCTCTAGAAAACGCTAAAAATGTAGTTTATATATATCAAGTGACACTGTATTAATCTATATATAAAATATAAAAATTAAATCTCGCATACGATTGTATTATAAGCCTGCATTTAATTCTATGAAATAGATAAACAGTAGCATTTAAAATAAATTAATTGTTAAAATGTATTCTAAAAATGTCTCTACGAATAATGATATCTCGTTTGCACTAGTATACTCTTTTAAAATTGATTGAAGAGTTATTGATATTTTATCAAATGGTTAGTCCAATGATGACGTACACATATAGCTGTTCACGTGAACAGCACAATGCATTTCAAAGTTAAAACAAAAAGTGATTAACTATAATTATTTTATTATGAAATTTGTATTTTTTGTGCAAAACTAGTGAGGTAATATTTGAGTATAATTGCATTATGATTTAGCTGAGAACAAAATACATACATTAGAATTTAATCAAGTTTTTTTTTTTATATACTACTAGAAAATAACATTAAAATGTACATAGTAACATAACAATTTTGAAGTATAGTTCGAATATTTACCTATACGTAAATAACAAAAATAAAAGGATATTTTTTACTGAACACGTTTTTTATGTTTGGTAAAACAATGGGTTTTGCTGCTTACGTAAAAGAAAATACGAACATATGCATATAAAAAACGTACGCAAATAAAATCTGCTTGAAACCTGTTTATTACTATTCATAATTTACAATTAAATTCTGATAAGAAGGTGTGTCTTGGAATAGCTGCAAAAAAAAATGTAAATCTCATTCATAAATGAATATCTTCCTAGGCGAGGTTATCGCAAACAGTAGATTGGTAATTGATGAAGAATATTTTGCTTATGAACCGTACAGATACCAAAATTTTTTGCTGTTATTTTATCTGTTATTAACCCGACCATTTACGGAATCGCGTTGCTTGGCTAGTAACAACTGTAAACATACGTTTTAAATGATAACCCAAAATAATTAAAACTTGCTCTTTGACACTATTACATCATTTGCCATTTGGTTGGTTTCCACTGTATTCGCCAATATTGGCAACGGTTATTTACAGAAATAAAAAGTTTATCAAATGATCCATCCATTTTTTGCACAAATACCAACAGTATTATGCTTTGCACCCGAAACAATTCGATGAATTCATTGTTTAAGGAAAGTTCCATTTCACAAATTTTAAAAATGTTTAACATAATTTTAATTTCATCGAAATAATTTACTTCTCTCACTATACTGTAATAAAAATATGATATTGACCTTCAAAGCTTTGAAACAAAGGTGCATACATATGTACGTATGCGAGCACCATCTATAATCTAGTTCCTTCGATGTTTTAAATATTATTGATATTAAAATAATAACGTATCGTATATATTTAAAAATAGTAACCAGGAAATTGAACACAAGGTTTGTTTAGCCAAATTGTTATATCGGTATAAACAGTTCCTACTTGTAATCTTGTATATATTAGACATTGTTTTTAGTAATATATTTTGAACTAGACTTAATTTCAAAAAAAAATCGAAGGATATTTAATTTTAGTTAGAGCCTTCATTACTATTTACGCAGCTAATTTCATGTATGATATATATATGAAACCACACAATGGAAGTGTTGAAATTAAACAATATTTAATTACAGAAATCATGGTACGTTTTTTTTATTCGTCGCAATTGTAATCAAGGAAATGCATCTCGTAAACACAATCAATTTAAAATTTGGTAAATAAATGAAAAGGTATATACATTTCCATATATGGTTATATTACATATACAGGTTACTTGTAAATATTCTAATAATAGCAACTGATATCAATGTTATTATTTTGAGAACGACGTATCAGATGATCATAAAATTTAAATAATAACCAGATAGTTACCTAGTAACTAATAGGCGTGTCTATCAAATAATATTGCGTTTTAGTATAAGGAAATTTTGAATTAATTTTGTACGCATTATTAATATATCAAATGACGTTAATACAAACTAGATAACGTCAGGTGATTTGGTATTGATTGTTGCTAATATAAAACTACTATTCTTCAGTAAATAATCCAATTTTGTTAATTCAAATAGGTCATGTTAAAACTTTATTTTATATATTTCTTCACTTACTTCCAATGACGTCAAACACTGAGTTTGTTTTAACAAAATAATAACTTAAGAAAAATATTATTCAATATTTTGTTTAACATAGCAAAATATTTAGACTTGCATCGATCGACATTTCAACTATTTTCATGATGTACTTAATATAAAAATATACCAAGGACAATTTGATAATTATATTTATTCACATTTTAATTTGAAGCAAACCAGATAAATCTATAAATATAAAGTCTATTATATTAATAACATTTATATCTAATAAACGGTCAATTATAAAATAAAGAGGTTATACAAATATTTTGTATAGGAATAACACTTCGTTAAGAATTAAAAATACGTCCCTTGGTAACAGAAATCAGTACATACATAAATTAAAGATTATTTTAGCATATACATATATGTGCATGTTTGTTACAATTATTTATCAAATTGTAATATCGGTATAAAGATACAATCCGAAAAAACAAATTTAATTATACATTTTTCAATACATTTGTATATAGATTTTTTTTCCTTCCTAATAATTTTATTCAACTAAATTTACTTATGCGTTATTTAAAAAGTATTTTAAGCAAATTTTAAAACTATTTTAAAAACATCATTCAATGTTTTTCTTAAATATTGTTAATAATGTACGTTTATGAAATAAAATTTTAATGCGATTCTTACTATCTCGTAAAATTGTTCTTGAAGTATACTTACGTCATCACGTGTTTCGAATAAAGATTTATTTAAGAGTGCTTATTTAAGAGTTTCAGTTAAACAAATTTGCTTTGTATGACAATTAAGGGCGTAGGTAGCAGAAGTCTAAATTCAGCATTATAATGAACATTGCGGCGTATAAGCAAAGTTTTAATTTTTAATCTACTGCTTATAATTATCTGGACGAATGCGGACATTATTCGAGTAGCAGTACACGCGCTCGGAGGTCATTAGCTGGATGCACACATTACCCACGAGCGTGTTATAAAGTCGACGGTGACGGTAAAGTGCTGTCATTGTAATATGAAGACACAGTTCGTTGTGAGTTTAATTTAGCCGTTAGGTAGACATACAGACAGCAAAACAGCTCAGCGTTCATCTAACGTTACACAAATGACTGATGAATTTCAATTTACATATAAATGTGTGTTTTGTCTAATGGCGTGCGTGTCCTCGACACTCAGCTATTTTCCCTAATCGTCATCCTTGTTATTATAGAAGAGTTTCCAAATGGAAAGTTTATTTAAATTTAAATTATACAGGAAAATATTGAAATGAAATTAGGTCGATATTCGAAATTTATTATTCTGCCAATGTAATTCATAATATTAGGGCAACATATTTTAAGAACTATACATGAAATATGTTTGCCAAAAAATTTCTCTGGCACCCATTCTTGCTACTTAAGCGCTACTTAGCACCACAACTACCATCGTCAATTTTTTCCTAAGCTCTTTTGCTTTATTGGATATTTATTTCAATAAAAAATATAATATAACAGCATTATTGAAATGTCTAAATAAACTACTACAAAGATTAAAAAACCGCTAATACATTCGAAGAAGTTCTGCATCGAGTGTCTTACATGCATAATTTATATCTTATATAATAATATAAAGTTTGAGTCATACGCCAATGAATGCAGACGTTATTATTGCCAGGAAACCCCCCTCCCCCTGTTCCCTTAATATGCTCAGATCCCCCTTATTTAATTTTTTATGTCACCTTCATGAATTATTTCTTTGTTATACCTTCACGATATATAATATAAAAAAGGAATAACCGTGATTTCTAACAAGGTGTGTTAGCGAAATTTACTATGAATCATTGAAGTCTTAAAATAAGATTATCGTAGGTGTAAACTGTTTTGTAATTGTGTTAATTAGCATTTATTTATCTTTTACACACCGATTCGTTTCTATGTCTTGTATAAAATCAATTCATTGACATATGAGTTGATTGTCAAGGTAATACATTTGAGTCAAAATAATCGCTGATTTCTATTATAACATTTATAATGTTATTCAAACATACATCGTGTTATTTAAATTCGAATTCTTTGATTCATCAAATTTTTAAATATTAATAATCTTGATAATAATTTATTTCGAATACGTGACATATTACTCAAAACTCATTGGAGATTTACTTTATTTGGGGGGTACTGACTTATTTGCACACAGATCACGGAACAGGTGTTGTGTGCAGTAAAAGTGAACTACATACAATACTCTTTAGGAGTGATAATAAATTTTAAGTTAAATTTCGGTTAGTTTCCAATTGTGTATTTTGGAACTAGTCTCAGTTGTCAACATTTAAAATGCATACTACAATAGTACGTTTAACGAAGAATAACACTGTTTTATGAGGGAATAACATGCGTAACTTACATAAATGCAAACTTAAACATCGCGTACAATTGTGTAAATATGTAAAGAAAAACCTTGTTTTCCAAGAAGATCACTTTGAACGTCATCTGTTTCTAAATCTTTCTGTAACTAACAATTCACACAAGAACATACGCACGAAACATAATTTGAAAATGTATTAACTAAAACTTTGCCAGATGTGTTGCTGTAAGTTATACGTTATACCAAGAAACAGGAAATGATAACTTGAGTATATGTTTAGATATTAAGAAACTAATTAATATAGGCCACAGTTTCAATATTACTTTATGGGTAAAGAATAATAAATAAATTTGATATATTAACACGGTATTGACGTCATTAATATACTTATAATTACGTGAAATATTAGATTCTAATTTAGTTCATTTGATCATCTTGGAATTTGGCATAAGGAACTGTAGTTTTAAACTTAGACTTAAATATTTTTTGAGTTCTAACTAAAAATGATTGAAGTTTAAAAAGTACTTGCAATTGCTGAATGTTATCAGTCTCGAGGCGTGAGTAAAATGAAGTTTGTTGAATTGTATACACAATAAACTTTGTTATATGTGATTATGAAGAAAACCATGTGTCGTTTGTCATGCTTTTCGAAATTTGTGAATCTGTGTCAAGGAATAAGTACATTCACGTTATTTAATTTCCGTTGCACATTAGCATAGTATAATCGTGATATAACGATCGTGATTCATTTGATCAGGCAGTTAAACTTTCGCCTTTTTTCTACTATTTCTTGTCTATAAACAATGGATATCGAACCAACCTTTAAATTATTTTTTTAATTCATATTTCATTACTGTTAATAAAATTGCCTATTTAGTAACGTAAGAATATTAATATTTCAGTTTCACATAAATCATTTATTAATGACTAAATTAAAATAAAACCAAAATATAGGAAAAATTTTTTCGCGCAAAATAAGAAACCAAAACGATCAACATTAAAAGCAAACAACTGCTGTCTTTCACTATTTTAACTGTTAATAAATCATTAAGGTATTAATTATTTACAAAAAAAAACTAGCAAATGTACTGAAAATCTATTTATTAAAAAAAATGTATATTAGGTTTCTTTTGTTACTAAGATAACACTTTGACTTTCATATAACTTACAGCACAAAAATAAAATGCAAACTCATTAGTGTAACCTGGCATATTCAAACAGAATTATCTTTAACCATACAAATCATCTTCTGTGTTAACATAGGCGACTTGTCAGGGGTCTGTTTTCTAACAATTTCGGAAATTCACACAGTCAATGACATAAAGTGTCAGCAATCAGTAATTTGTTGTTCAGTTTAAAAAAAAAATAAACTACCGTGTGCAGCTTAAATAAATATTAGTTTGGGAGCTTGGATTAAACTTGTTTCGCGAAAATTGTAACGGTGACCTGAACCAACAAACTGAGTTATACAGCCTTCAAAATAAAATGAGTGCATTGATGGCAGGTAAAATTGGCACATATTACTGTATATTTTATCAAATAATAAATTTATTTCATCAATTAAATAATAACAAATGTTTATTATGTATAAGTATAAATTATTAAAAAAAAAAGTCTTTCTTAGATATAACGCGTACTCAATAAATGTATAAATGTAGTACAAAATAGATATTATTTATTTAGTTGGCGAATCGAAATAGGTACTGACGCTCATGTCAACGTATAATAGTAAATTTCATAATTATTTTTCAACGAATCAATATAACTTCCACGCCAACTCAATTTCAAAATTGTTTAACATATTTATGGAATTTATGGCCTCTCATTTATTCTAGTTTAAGTTTTGTCACACATGTATTTAAAATAGATTTTAATAGAAAATTAAAATTGATTATTCTGTTTATTTTTATTCAGACTGTTTGTCTAGAATACTTTTTAGAAATTTATGTTAAATATATTGAATTTTTTTTTTAATCTAATTATATTCACACCTATTTGATGAAAATAGGCGTGAGGTTATGCATGTTTGTATAATAAAAATTGATATAATTAGATTTTTTTTAAAAATCTTATTTGCTAGTTTCTAAATATAAACATCCTATATTCTCAATAATGGTCTACACTTAAAGCATATCATTTATGATTTGAGCAATCATCGTTCTCAATATCGCACTTATTTTAAGCGGCACAAATCTATGAAATTAGAACAAGATGCACTTCATTTTTATATCTAAAAATAGCTTGTTGAGATTAATTTTAGATCCTGCACTTCTCAAGATGTTACTAAATATACAAAAATGCCCTGACTTACTTTGAGTTGCATCAATAGTCTAGACCCGATTTTTGCCACTTTAATTCCTAGGGCATTGACTTTTGAATTCTAAAATTATCCGTGCATCCTATTTACGTCACAAACTTATTATGCAAGCTATTCATTTTAAATAAACGTCAATGTAACAACGGAACTGCATTTAAAATATTTTAAAAATATAGTGATGATCTTAAATTTAAAATGTTGTCATTGTTGATGTAAAAAAACATAACAAAATTAATAATTATATTTTCTTGAATTATTCGATATTTATATTTTAATATTCGTATTATGTAAACAAAATACTTATAAGAAAATTTAGTGCAAGGCACTGCATTTATTATTTGGTAGAATACATATAATATTTCTTATATACGTGCAAATATTTTTATGTATAATGCATTGTTATTTCTTATGTAGCAAATATTATTGTGTTATATAAATAATATAATACAGTATTGAAAAAGGTTTATTTTTACATTTATATAAACAAAACAAATTTGTTGAAAATAATATTTATCAATAAAATAAATATTTCATTTGCTAAATAAAATCAATTTATATGCATTGTGAATGCAAGGAATTATATATAGAACAATATTACCACCTTTAAGTTTTATTAACTTGATGATAATAATCCTTAATGAATTAAATTGGATAAGGACGCATTTTTTTGTAATTTTTATTGTCTGACGTACAAATAATAGTTTTTTTTTTGTTTGATTAATTTAATAATCAGACAGAAGGTGAAGCAATTGAAAGAACCTATATTAAAGATTAATGAATCATATACACGCAATCATTACAAATAATTAAAATCTTAATCTTATTGTTCAAGTTCATGCCAGGCAGTACCAGACTAACAAATATAAACATTATTTTCAATGCTAATAGCTTAATTGTTACTTTTTACTTGAGGTAAAAAAATTGTCTGTGAGATAAAATTTGTATTTTTAAATTTCTCCTTCAAATATATTTGTATTGTTTAAAATCATAATTTAAGTCACAATTTCTAAAATAAACTAAATATCAAAAAATATATTTATACAAAAATTTATTTCTTGTACTTGTTTTCTTATTATTATTTATAATTTCATCATAATTTCAAGATAATTGTAAATATTAATGAACTTACCTATAAACATATCCGTCTGACTGATAATTTTATTTAAATACTACGTATCGCATTGTTTACTATTAATTAATCGAATTTGAAATTCTTTTATTTGCAACTTATGACGGTATTGTTCTAAGAAACTTCAAAAACAATATCTTAAAATACAGATAGATATAAATTGTTTTGCAAATGATAATATAATTATAATTAATAGCTTTCCGTCAGAGTATATATTACTGTAAGCATAGGCATATTGCGTTGCATTTTATTATTTCACATTATCGATTGTTTTATTGTGCATGTGACATTGTACGATATAATTATTTTATTAATTATTGATTGAAAATCAATACGATGAAACACGCATTGTACATGGCATTGACATTACACTTGACATTGAAAATGTTCAATAATTTGACCGTTTTTGTTTGTATTTTTTGGATTTTTACGTTTTTTTCTTTAATTGTATGTTTTGACAAAACAATATCATTTGTATTCAAAACATTATAGAATACGTAACATCGGAAAATACATTTATGTGAAATAATTTATATACGCAATTTATCTTTTAGCACATAATTATTTTTCTGAATTTTAAATCATTTCTATATTTTTATTAGAGTTTTTATCAAAAAAATAATAATTTCCGTTTTTTATTGGTTACAGATGCCCCAAGCGAGAGTGTGTACATGATATGTGGTGTCTTGATTGCTATGATCCTGGTCGGAGTCATCATCATCCTCTTGGCCACGATAATCAGGTAAATATGGCCATAAAATGACAAAAAATAGTCTTTTAAAAAAATTACATAAATATTAAAGCTAATTTCTTGATACAAATAAGCATAAGCGTAGAACAAAATAATGCGAATTGGTATTTAAACGAATTCCGATATTCAAATTCAAACTGTTATTAATTCTATATTTAATTTTGTTTATTGCAATTTTCATTATATCATGCAGAAAGTTTATTAAATAATTTATTTACAAAAATGGCGTCATAATTTTCGAAATGAAATTTTCCTTTGCTAAAATCTCAAACACGCGTTTTTTATTACATATATGTTTATTCACAGAATACTGGGTAAATATGTACATTCTGACTACGTATGATAATTTATTTCGAAAAGTGTGTGAACATTTATTTTGACCCTGCGTTCGTTTAACAAGTTTTAGAGCACACATTTTGTCAATGATGTTATAAAATATATATGCGATATTTATAATAATGATAATCGTATTATATTATGATATAAATGTTATTTTCACCATAACAAGATCCATTAATAGAGCTACGTATTTTGACCTATTGTATTAACGTAATAATTTCCAACCGAGAATAGAGGATAATTAATATCACTCTCAATTCGTGTAAATTGTCCAGTTCCTGTACCCGTGATCGACATGATTCACAATAATCACTCATGAATCATAAAAAACAGAATAGCATACTATTTCACAGTGTTAAACAAATTTTCTCGAATCGTCGCAACTGGTAATTATAATTAGGTGTGAGTCCATCGTATTTACATTTTTAAATTATTGATTCATAAAAATAAACTTATATGATCAATACTCTATATATATATGCGCTTCATATTTGTATAAAGATACCAACGTAATATGTATGTATGTACATACCTTCATATACATAGTAAATAGGAAGGTACTGTTCCTAAGCAACTATACCATGGCACCATAAATTCGAGGGCATTTGAATAAATTGTTTAGTGTCAATTATCGTTTGATTAAAAACGTTTTAAAATTTAGAACTGTAATTGATGGTCATTGTCATTGCATATGATTTTAATAAATGGAAAATTTGTAATTGTATAATTTAGACAATTATATAAAACGACGAGAATCGATGCACTTTTTTGTAAATTACAACTCATAATAGTCTGTCTGATTATTCGTTTATTTAATCAAATTACAAATTATAAGTCACATAGAACTTAAATTAGATGGATTTTAAGTATAATTTTCTATTGATATTTGTTCTAGTTTCTTATGATGCTAATACTTATTAAGAACAATAATCGAAAATTTCTCCTATAGAACTTATTTCATATATCCTCATTTCTATTTCCAGTAACAATTTATTATTTTCTCTGTATCACGTTTTTTTTTTAACTAGCATATGCTTAACCGACACTTTTTTTTCGTATGAAATTGTTTTAATAATTTTAACGGATGTTGAAATGACATCACAGTTGCTCTTATTAATATAGACCTCTGTACATCGTGTGAGAGTTTCAATTTAGTTAGGCCATACGTTTGTTATTAGAAATTATTTGGCCAGTAGTTAACTGGTTAAATAAACACGAGTATACTAATTGTCGTCTCGTGTTCGATGTTGTACTCAATGCGGGGCCAATTCTCTGAATCCCAACTGTTTCAATTTAAACAATGAAACGGCTATGTATCTAATATTTTTCTCATCAATTTCTTTTTGTGTCTTTATATTTCGAACATTTCTCCAGCCTTGATTCCAAATAGAGTTATACGTCATATAGAAAATGTACGAAATATAATTATCATGGAAACAAATTGACAAGAACATTTTAAATATTTCGCCAATTTTTAATTAAACTAATCGAGTTTTAAAATCTGTATACAAAAATAATACAACCCAAACAATAGTTTTAGATTAAAGATGCTGATATTATTTCCTAAAATATAAAAAACCGAATACGCGTGCCCGGTATTTTTTTTTTTTTTTAATTCAAGGTTTGTATTTTATACGCCATTACCTATGATAATTTTTATAATTGTTTGATAAAAACTTAACACTTATGTTATTAATATAAATGAAATAATGCTTCTGAGAAATAATATTAATAATATAATTATTTTTATCTTTGAAGCATAAAAATATTGATTTTCTGATGGAAATAGATGTATGTTATCATTTTTGTATTGTTCTACGTTATTTAGAAATTAAATCAACAATTATTTTAATCATGCATCCGGCATCTCTTTTAAGTCTGAACCAATTAATTATAGGCTACCTATTAATTTTCTATAACTTGATCAATCCAGTTATCAAAAAATGTTTAATTTTTTTAAAAGATAATTCAATATGTTGATGTACTCTAAGATATTAAACATCTATAACTAGAAATAACTTGATTCGTGATAATGAACCTTTCATAATTAATTAAAAAATAATGAATACAATCCAAATAAAATCTAAAATGGACCACATTTATTTATGTGCGTAGTTATCTATTATAATTCATTTATTGCGTGTTTTCTTCAAAAATCTATTGTGGGATTGCTATCCTTAAAACATTCATACTCTTGACTCAAATATGAATTTAGTATATTAGTCAATACTGTTCTGAAAATGGCATATTGCTGGTGCAGTTTCAAAATGTGTAAATGTTGTTTTTATTTATTTACTGCAGAATAATATAGAAATTTACATTTATCTGTTCAGAATAATATAACGAAAATGTCAATTTACTATATTATAATTGATCATAAATTGAGTGATTTAGATTCTATAAAACAAGATGACTTTCTTAAATAAGATTATTATATATTTTCACAATATTTTGATTCTAGAATAATAAAACAAAAACACATGCGTCTAAAAATATTTATCTAAATTTACTATTGTTTATCTAACAGTGGGTTAATTAGAAATAAATAGAAGTGTTCAAAATAGCTCTTACACAAATCACTCTTCTTCGAATTCATGTGTTTTGTACATACTACGCACAGCATAGGTATATTTACAACTTTTTACTATTTTTCCGAAAGTTACACCATAATAACTATCACACATGTAAACACATATGCGTAATTCTAGCTAATCTACGTCAACATCAATCAAAATAAATCAAAATACGATGTATTTTCAAATTATTTAGCAATTTAATAATCGTCCTTTTGCAATTCGTGTTGTATAATCTTTATTATGATTTTTTTATGTTTTATTTTGGCACAGATATGAGACAATTTGTTAGACATATATTTCGTAGTATAGTTTTACTATGAGAGATACTTCCCGGCAGTTTCATTTTGAAGATTTGTATAAAAAAACGTCGAAATTTTAAAATAGATTATGAGAGAAATAGAATGGTTGCCATGTGTTAAAATAACCAGTGGCCTTAGATAATAGATTTATTTTTAATACCATTTTCTATCTTTGATATTAAAATTTCGGGCAAATTCACCATAGACATTTCTAAATAAGCTATCCTGAATATGACTAATATATTTATATATGTATACAGTTTTACAAATATTTTACGGCATATATACAAAGATATTTATCAGAACCGTGCGTGTATTAACAGTTAATATATTTTTAGTTTTGTTAAATAAATTTTATTTATCGATCATTTTACTTTTTTTTTACTATTTTAATGGCATATTTCAGTACATGACATTATTTACTAGAATATTAGTAATATGTCTAATGTGATTAAAATTGTTTTTCAAGTAGTTAACATCATTTTGTTCAAACTGGGAAGCCAGTAACATGATACTATGTATATCTAACCTCATTCTTAATTAATCCAGTAACTTAATACACTATAACTAACTTCATTCTTGATTAAATCGGTAAAAGTATGAAGCTTTTACATATAATAATTTAATTTAATAGTTACCGATTTAAATAATTTTTTTATTATTATGATATTAACAGTATATCTAGTAAGTTAAAATTTAATAAAATAATTTAGTTGGAGCAAAATATCTCAATTAAAACTCTGTAGACCACCAAAACAAGAGGTCCTTGAAGTGTAGGAGCAAGTGCCAAAAATCTTTCAACATCATTTATAAAATAGCAAAACACGCAAAAAAATATGCGATTCGCTAGATAATTTAATCAGTTAGGACTTAAGGAACTAACTTATTCGTAAATTTTCTGCAGTTTTAAATGCGTGTTATTTTATTGGCACCCAAAATACACAATCATTAAAGTATTATGTGCAGTTACATAAAAGACCCAGCAGCTCGTGGCTATTTCAGTGCAGAAAGAAACGATGCAATACATACAGACACATTTTACACAAACACTGCGACATTATGTCGCTAAAAACACTAGTGGGTGGCAAAAAAAGAAAATGGAAATGGGCCAAATTATTTTATAAACATGTGACATGAATATTTCAATTTTCACTGATTACTATAGTAATTTTTAATATTAGTTTATGGTGCAAACGATTATTTTATATAATTGTGAATAAATGCAATACTCAAATTTATAGAGCTTAAATGTCAAATTTTATTAAATAATGTAAAAGTGCTTGAATTTAAAATACATATCTCAAGACAAGAAATAATGTAATGTCAAGTATGAAAGTAATTGAAAAGTAAAAGTAAATTTCCATATTCACTTTCTTCAATTTCTAGAAATAGTCTATTTGTTTATAATGTTTAATTATCGTTTAATTAATAATTTAACGATTATTTATTTCAAAGAATATAACATTAGATAGTGTAATTATATTAATTTGGGAAATAATTATTTGCATATTCACATCAATACAAAATCCATGCAATAAGTATTTTAATTTAAAACATTTTAATCAATTCTAATCAGTATGCCTGTCCCTAACACTGAAAGATCTGCGGCACGCATATAGGCACGCACATATCTTATTTCGTTTTACATTTTTATGATAGCACTTGTTCTACAGTTTACAAGAAAAAATTCTAGAAAAACAGAAACATGATAAACTTAGTATGTCAAAAAAAAATCATTTTGATTTAAACGTTTTATTATTTGAAAGATAGTTTTCAAAGCAATCATTAATATAAAGCAACCCGGGAGTCTTATAACTATTCCACAAATAGAACACTACGAAATTATTTTAAATGAGTTCATTACACACTTAAACCTAAACTTAAATTATATTTATTATTTGGGTAAAAGGATGTTTGTTAATCAGTAATAAAATATCTGGCTTGGCATCTGTTAAATATATATATTTTTTAAATATGCATTTCTGGTTCTTACGCACTAAACTACGTTATCAAGGATCAAGAAAATATACATGAACCACATGACTTAGGAATTAAATGACGTGAAATATGACGTACAATGAGTAAATAACCATTATTTTTAAAATAAAACAATAACAAAAACAACACGTCGTATTATATTTTTTTTTTGGGAATACAAAATGATTGACATCTAATGGGGAATAAATATTTGTGTGCTAATTTTATTCGCGATAGATCAAAATAATACTAATCTGCAGCGAAAATAATCACGAATGCATAAACAAAAACATTTTTATACATGCTGATCATTATTTTTACATTATAAGACGGTTAGAACATGTGATTTTGGTTGTTTTTCTATAAATCTCGTGTTGTAAACAATAATCAATAAATTGAATTCATATGTCAATGTATCAGTTAACAAGTACTACTTATAACGCCATTATGAATATAATTTATATTTGGGTTAAAAGTCATATCAGGTAATTTTTTTAATTAGAATTAATTAAGTTTTCAATAATGGAATATTGTGATCAAAAAGTTTAATTACTTTACCTGTAATATATATAAATATTTTACGACATAAAAGGTCCTGACCTATTATGATTATGAAGAAATCGACTGGAATGTCCAACATTTTATATAGTAGTATGCTAAAGCCGTCATCGTACCAATCGCATGAACTTATAATATGCAAATTTTATCGAATCATCAAATGTCGTTTTATATTTAGATATCTCTATATACGTGCTTATAGTTACCTACGTAAAGAAAAATTTTCGTAATATTTTCGGCACGTGGAATCCGGCTTAGCAAAATTACCAATAAACAAAAATGGTTTCTAAATGATATGAAACATATTGAATACTCTAGCAATAAAACGAATTGTCTTGGATTTAAAGTAGTAACATTGACGTATGTAGGTGTTTGAAATAAATTCCCTCATAAATAATATTAAAATTTATAGAAAAAAATTTAATATAAAAACTTTAGATAAATGCTTGAATATATTGTTGTTGTGTAACGAAAAACCCCCCATGAGATAATTTTGCAAAATGCTGGGAAAGAAACGCTAACCAGAAATACCCAGATACAAATGAAAATTTCAAAACATAACGTAAGTGTACGATTGGTTCGAGAATAACAAACCCATTGCCCCGCCATTCGATTTTCAACGCGCGGCTGCGGCGTCTACGTCACAGACAAAACATGTATATATAAAGTCGAACGGTCGCTACTAGCAAACTTCAGTTAGACCCACGGTCGACAAGTAAAGTAGAGGTTGTTTAGCTCCATTAAGCTAGGCCCTCATAGCCAATGATGTTTATCTAGTCAATTTCACTGTGAAATAATTTCAAATTTGAGCTCGTCTTCGACGAGCTTCTCAGTGATTTGTGCTTAGTGCAATATCTTTGATAAAAGTGTGTGATAGTTAAGCTACCACTGTGACTTAAACTGTGATCAAAAAACCAAACTGTTAATCGTCGAATAAAAACAAACTAGTAGCGATCTTACGAGAATTTTTGGATTATCTCACAAGACGAAAAAATACCAGTTGCGACGAACAACCAAAAACAAACATTTACACCAAAAAGAATCGGCTCTTTTAAAGAATCGACGAATTTTTTTTTGTAACTCGTGATAATTAAGACTTCTGAACTCGTAAGAGTTTCGGAAGACAACCGGCTGCAAAATTGCTATCTTTAATTTCACATCGCGTACCCCGAAAGCTAGCAAGATGGTAGGCAGTAACGGTACTATGATTGCTATCCGACTTGTTCGCAGCAAACTCCGAAAGCGGGAAGAACACAGCAACAGTGTTCACCCCGCCGAAGTGGTGCTCCAAACTGCTGGCAATCCAATTTCAACCGTGCCGGTAACGGCTGGACTTCAAACGCTTGTAACAGTGCCACCAGATCCCATCACGTATCGTGGCCAATTTCTCTGGACCTACCCGCCACCTCCGCCTCAACAATTCAACTTGTACGGCAACGACCAGGTGTGTACTTGCTCTCAATATTTTTATTCTTTACATGTATTTAGGTCTACACTCAACCAAACAAAAGAAACAACAAAAACACCCTTATGGTGTATTTATACATATAATAAACCTTTATTTTACTTAAATACAACTATACAATTTTTAAAAATTATAAATTCAAAATTTTAGCATAAAATATACTTGATATGTAAATTCAAAGAAAATCTCTTATCACATTTTGATAAGTAATATTTTTAAATTTTATTTCAACGGTTTTAGTTTTTTTTTCTAACGATAACAGTATAGTCGGTATGTACAATCGCTGTTTTCAAACACGCGTTCCCAAACAGGAAACTTCACATCGTTGTGCCTACTTTCTACTTTTTCACTTGTTCTCCAATCGTGATTCCATGAAAATTGCATAAAATTTCGAAACAATACGGTAACTGTTAAAAGTATGTTTCAAAACTTTTGGCAAATAATATATACAGGAAATTTCGCGTAAAAATGCTTATCGATGATTGAAGTGTATATAGGTTATTAAATCGCATTTTGAAAGTTGTACTTATTTTCTCTGATAACCTGTTTCATATGTCATGTAGGAGTAATATACTCAAGGGCAAACTGTTGCTGTGTGTATTACGTTATCTTCTAAATTTCGTTACAAATTCGCCAAATTTCGATAAGAAACAGTAGTATTATAAATCCTTTTGGTATTTTTTATAGTATCTAACATAGGTTTATCTGTTACAATACTTAAAAACACAAATGCAGATTAAGTACTTCCGATTGTAACATAACTAATATTTTGTAATTTAAATCATCTAAAGTAATTGGGAAATAAATTTGAAATACAATAAATATTATAAAATGTGTACAGCCTAGACAAACAATGTATGATTGGTCTATTAGGTGATAGTTGGCTGCTACATTCATATCATTATTAAATTGAGGTTAGGCTAATAAAACTGTATAGTTACAACACCCTGAATAGCTCATGAACGATGCATTCTACTTTGTCCTCCTTTATCCACCTACAAACTTCAATCACCCTAGACAAATCAATGTTTTTATCTCCTTGACACAAAATTTTAAAATAAACCCAAATTTCTACACGACAAAGGACCAGAATCTTCCATATTGGTTCTTTTACCTGTCTCTATAGTTACCATGAAATACCCGTATTTGAAAGTGCCATAGCCAGAGAAAGCTGTTCGCTTGCTTGCCAATATCCTTGTAGCTATATTGTAAAAACGTGGTTATATCTCTGTTGGGTGTGAAGACAGAAGATAGTTGAAGAGCACAAGGGTATAGAATGTTTCAGCATTTAACAAACATATCCAGTCATTTTTCAAATGACTTGATTTGTATAGCATTCAAACAGACTGTTATTTAAATTTGAGTTCCCTTGTAGTTTTCGGTTACAATAACCGACTTAGAAAGAGAGAATTGTGGGAATAAAAAGGGATATAAAATGGTATATTTTAAAAATAGAAATTGTCCGTCCGAAGGCGAACGAACTTTCGTCATGTTAGGTTGGCCGCTTCGGCAGACGGTCGGGTCACATTTTAGCCTTACCTACATCCCTCTTTGCCTCGCTCGTTCACCTCCTCGCTAAACCTTATCCAACTTGGTTGCCGCTCACCACAGACACGAACAACGAACGTGATACAAGCAAGGCTTCCAGTCACGCGTCGCTTACAATTTTAACGATATTTTAACTTAAACATTATTTCAATACCCAGTCAACTGCAATAATAATGCTAAAATATCAAATTCCACCAAATTAATTGAAATTATTTAAATGTAACTGTAATTTCGATTAAAACAAATAAAAAAAACAATTTTCGCCATATTAGTAAATTAAATAAATTATTTATACAGCCAATACATTTTTTTTTATTTACCTAACAAATAGTTCAACAAATTCTAAATTTATAACTCAACAAATTAAAGTCCATGCATATACGTGCCACTTTTTATAAACAAAAGTAGAAATATCAAGGAAATATGATTGTTACGTATCATTACACACCTCAATAATTTCAATCAACAGATATGACGTTTTTTATTACAAAAAAATAAACTATGACGAGTTGGTGATTATATTAAGACCTTCACTGTCGAAACAAAAGAATAGTCTATGCAAAAAAAATAAATGTTATTTTTTGTTCTGAAGCAGTACGTGTTTATCTGTTCATAACGTAAGGTAACACGAAACAAGATGGAGTAGCATGTGCATCAAATAGGTTCAATGACTTTCGGTGCACTCTCATGCGTGTATTGATCCTAAAAAGGGTCCTTTCCCCTATACTTACACATGTCGTGGATCCCAACACCCCATGCTATTCACATCACACATCAATCTTTTTTGTGGTAGTTTAAATTTCTTTTTATATCTGAAAGTGTGGTTAAAATAAAACCCGATTGTTATCGTTTATGTAAAACAGTAGCGAAGCCCCTCTTTCCCCGTATGCAAATGAAACTTTTGTATTTATAGAATACGTTGACTTATGTGCCTTTTATTTTTTGATTACAGGAAACGCTCGTACAAAACCTTCCGGCGGAGAGGCCAGGTTTCTGCCGCGGCTTCCGGAAAAATCTGGGAGGTCGCTGGCGTCGTCTCGTCAAACGAAAACCCACAACAGAAGTCTATACCATTCCCGCTGAGCTCAAACCGCAGCTCAAACAAATATACGTCTATTAATGCGGCGCAGACGCTGAGTCAGAGCACAATATGGTGCTCAAATCAGTGCCGTTTTTTGTCCGGCAACCGTGCGTTACTTTCGAGTACACTGCTATTCTTTCATTGGTCAAATTTAAGGCAACCAGTCCCTGATTGGTTAGCTTTAACATTGCCAGTCTCTGATTGATCGATATTGTTGCTGTCCGCCTTTTATTGGTCAGCGCTAACGCGGTCACTCTCTGATTGAATCAGTGGAAAGATGTGCCCCGGCCCACCCCCCGGACGTAGCTCACCCACCGATCGTGCCTTGATTTGATTGGCTCGGGCAGCTAAAAACGGTGTTCGTTATATGACATGAGACTGACATTCAAGAGTTATATTTTTTAATCTTTGAACCACGTAATGTGCGGCCTCTTCTTCTTAGTGATGCAGAAGAAGACCGCATCGTATTAATAGTGTATATAATTATTTTTATCAAATCAGTCATCTTAGTTTGTTTTGTAGATTGTACACCCGCGCTTTTTTTAAACATTACTGAAACCTTAGAAACGATGCTTTAATAACTGCAATTGTTAGCGATTGTCTTGCTTTTTAGATTCTATGAATAAATAACTCAGTCAAAAAAAAATATATTTTATATTTTCATTGTTATTAAAATTTTAAATCATTTTATATTTTCCCAATCGGTTTTAAGGTTTTAGTATATATTTCAAATAATTGACTCATATTGAGTTTGATTGCCTCTGCCAGTTGATCTGACACGCAAAATTTAGTTATTATTTTTTCATAGTTTTTATGTTCCATTGATCATCTTCACATACTTCATCCATTTGAGTGATAAATTTTTAAACAAATAAATAATGTAATGACCTAAAAATTACAACAGTGTCTTTGATTTGCTATCCTATATGTAAAGAAATTTCTCGACTGTGTTTGTACAGCGATAGTTTTTTTTTTTAGCAAATTCTTAGTGAAACTCGCCCCTATTTTTAGTGCTAGTCATTTGCATTAAACTAGTGAACAATTTGTATAATAGATTTCTAATAGTTTGACATCATCGATTTAAATTTGTTCAGTATTATAATTAATTTATTATAATATTTATAGAAATGTAAAGAAAAATACACGCATGATTTAAATTGAACATCTCCGATAGCAAATATAGTTACCTACATATCAAGCCAATGTGTTAAATTAATGTGAATATTTATAGCAATAGAAATGTACATTGCAACATTCAAAATAAATGAATTTTTACAAAATAATACCTACATATCTTATCTATCCTCAAACCAATCAAATACTTTACAAAGTATTATATTTTTACTACAGTCTATAAATCACAACATATTTAAAATACACAACTTTTATATCAAATTAAATAAAATCCCATACAAATATAATGGTTTCATCTTACAAGAATTGCATCATAAATCTTAATACCATAATAATTCAATTTCTACTTGTATATTTATTTAATATAGTAATCTTTACGGGTGCTAAATAAAAGTTATTTCCTAAAAATGGCCTAACATATACCGTTTTTTATTGAAAAATGTAGTCTATACAAACACTCATTTTAAGTTTAATTTGTCTATTATATTTGTAATACTTCTTCCTTATTCACCTATAAGCATATAAAGTTCGGGACCTTCTTTCATGCTTAATCTACCAACTAGCGATAGATAGTTAAAACAACTTATTATAGGTAAGGTAAATATCACTTCACATATTTTCTTATTATTATTAATACAGTACTAAAACACTTAACTAAAAATACTAATATTAAAATATATATTTATAAATGAGAAAAGCTTTTTGTGTTAATTTCATTTTGCAAATGGATATACAATTGAGTTTGAATGATTTTCTTTGCGGTTTTTGTAATAAACGCAAAATATTCTCAACGTTAAATGATAACCAAGTTCGACAATGCTCAAAAAACTAAAGCCTAAGAACAGTCCGAGTAATCCTCCAGAATTAGCTGTAATAATAATATTATAGCATTATTCAAACTCCGGTGGATAAATAGTAATTCACCTAAAAATTCAGTAAACCCAAATAACTCATTCTTTTGATAGCTTCTAAATTGAGTATTCAAGAAATAAAAATGCATTATTACCAAATCGATTCTGAAATAAATTACAAGTAAATTTTAAAAATTTGTGATCTGCTCTGAAAATTCAATAAAGCGTGATACTTACAATTCTGTATTATTTACGTAAGGTTTACGTAATCTTGGATTAGATACATCTCCAATAGATAACTCATGGAAATATGATATTTCGTAGCATGCTGGTAAACAATTACAATAATCCCTAAAATATCAGGCAGAAATTATAAAATAGAATATATTTCAATAATTGATTTAGTTGGTACGTAATTAGAATGGTGCGTTTTTTGTTTCTTCGGAAATTTTGAAATATGCATATATTACTTACTTTGAGTCTAATATGGTCTCCATGTCAGCTTAGTATATTAATATTAATTATTAATTGTAAATTATTATTGTGTTTAAATTTAATATACCTCTAGCTTGTTTATAACAATGTTCTTTCTTCTTTCCACATATTTTCGTATTAATATTCTCTTCAGAAAACAGAAAAAGAATTATTTTATCAAAAGAGGAAGTGCTTTAAAAATTCCTCCATCATTTTTAAGCATTGTCTGTTTTAATAAATGTATTCAACCGTTATTTATATTATCATAAACAAATGATTAAGCCTCCCTATTGAGCAGTAAAGCTATACTCCTGACAAAGACTACCGATTACAGCTTAAGCTGTACCAATTTAAACTGAATGTTTGTGGCTCATTGCGCTAGTATATGTTTTACTTACTTGGTAAATAGTAAGGTACACACATACATAAATGTAATGTATAATTTGATATGCACTCAAGTTCACAATTGCTTTTCGTGTACGTTCTATAAAATAAGAAACAATCAAATAGTACCCAAATTATATTTCACTAATTTACCGGTAGAACACCAAATTTCTTTCGTATGAAAATAAACATTGTCTTTTCACAATCGGTATATTGCGAATAGTCTGTGAAGCTTCGTCAACGGTTGGTGTAATCGCGATGCGATTTTCTTTGCGAGGATGCACGAAAAACCCATAATCAGCTATCATAGGACTTTCAACTGGACTATGCAATCGAACCTTAAATGGTTAGTAGTTATATTTATGCTTTATAATGAACAGACCTACACCTACTTTCAATCCAACACTGTTGGTAGATGAACAATAATAGTCTTCTGTGTTAACATCTGCAACTATTGTTAATCCTAGATGAGCACCTGAACCTAGAAATAGTATTAAAGTTTATAAAGCTTCAAAAGTGGTTCTTATATAATATACCTAATGGTCGATATGGCCAAACGTCTGCTGGTGAGTTTTTTGGGTAACCGTTTTCAGGTGACCAATCTACGCTATTCTCTGGATAAGATAAATTAAAATCTCCTAATAACAGTGGATTATGATACATATAATCGCCAGCGACTCGATTAAAAGTACAACAAACACCTTCGTCTGTCAATGCTGAATTTATTAACTCGTTGCAAGGGTAAAAATCACCTTGCCATCTGCAGTTTACTATTAATTCATTGCAAGGTTGGCTTACCTACAGAGGGAGATTTTGTTAATGCATGTATATATGAGACGATTTTACTAAACACATGTATAAGTTAGTTTTACAGAATTTTATTTTTTTGGTTCATAATATATCATAATTCTGGCAATAAGTTACCTTTAGCATAAAATTTTTTACAGTGTCCCATTTCGATGATTTTTCATCAGTCATGTTTTCTGGGAATGAAGAATTTATGCTACAAAAATCTTCTAATAAAAGTAATTCTACTTCATCACTAAAAAGAAAATATGTAATAATACATTATTTTACGGATATATTAACTTTAGGTCGCCGTGAGTGTAAAAGTAAGTGTAATTTTTTTAAAATGATATTATCATGTAGATTTGGAGCATTTTACTTATTTTTGTGGAATCAAAATTATTCTTATTTCAAGGCAAAATTTCTGGAAATTGTGAAGAAAAAATGCTATTATTTTGAAGGTCATCTTTAATAGAAACAATAATATTTAATGTATATAGCATTCGTATTTTAATTATGCCTTTGCACGAGTACTTTGCTATTAAATTAACATTAGTTTTCATTGTTTGTATACGTGCATCAACCATATATAAGTAAATGAACCAAATATATGAACATTTTAAGATGAATATATTATTTATATTATTATACAAAATCTTACATCTTAAATTAATATATAATTAACTAAAATGCCTCTTAACATTGATTGACATTTTACGGACTGAATGTTCGTGATAATAAGGTTCCAAACAAATTTTTATTAAAATTTGCGAATTTAAATAAATTCATTTGCAACACTAAAAATTAATTAACTTACTCGTTATTAAGAATTTCCATCGCTACACTTCTTCTGACTTGATTCATATTGCAAATAGTAATTGCCGGAAATGGAATACTCGAAATACTTTTGAAACTCGGATTTATACCGACAATTACTGGAGTATATTCCCATTTTTCGTAGATATTTTTGATGAAATACGCCGAAAATGCTATCGCAGAAATAAATGACAGGATCCAAAATATTCTAAACCACAAATTATATTAAATAATTTTTATATCTTCGGCACCTTCCAAACTAAAGCTACTTCACCTTTCACATAACGAAGCCCCATCAGCGCCAACATATTTCAAGCCATGTAAACTTGTACCGTCACAATATTCTTGCACATATTTTCTTATTGCCTCAACTTGTATTTTAGATTTGTGTTTTTGTTTATCAAATTTGAACTCAGAATGTTCAATATTCAATCTGTAATGCAATGTATTATATTTTTTTGTTAACACAGAAAAAACATTGAAATAATACTTGACTCCATCAGTTTTCGTCCAAGCTCCCATATTTTTTCTTGGTCGAAAGTTTAAGTCAGATCTCAGCATTAATAGTTTATAAAATGTGTTGTATTTTATACTAATATAAATACAATGCTACTGGATTGTTTAACTTTGCTTTTACAGAAATTAATGTACCTAAAGTTAACTAATTGCTAATTGTATACCAATTAATCAATCAGCCATCTTTATATACGTATATGTTGTTCAAAAAATCATTTCTCTTTATTAGAAACACTATAATTAATGCCTTACATTACTTTTTAATTTAAATTGTATAGAATTTTATTGAATTTAGGCCGCATTTAGGATGTTAGAGTGCTTTGTCGAAACCGAAATACTAAAATACCTAAATTCAAACGTGGGAACAGTAGTATGAGTCTCTTTTCATTTGTGCTCTAGTACATAATTAAGTTTTTACAATAATGTATGTAAAATAAAATGTTATGAGAATTGATTTTCTGTAAGATACAAATAATTGAAAATCATACAAATGTAGGTCTTGGTGTAACTAGATAATAATACTTACACAAATAAAATTAATTAAACTCAGTTAATTATTATCCATTTAAAAGTAATTTTACTTTAAAATTTCAAACTAAACATATCAATAGAAAACTAAATCAATGAATGAATAAAAATCAGTATATCTTCTAGAAAATGCAATAATCACATACTGTCCTAGAATTTATATCACCTGGCTATCAAATCACTTAAAATAATTTGTTTCTTTAGCGTATCAAAACATCCATTTGACAGGTCTGAATTATAAGCCCAATAAAAATGACAATAAACGCGTATAATTTAATGTGATGCTTTATTACGATAACGACCATTTCTAGTTAAAGCAACTGCAAAACTAAATGGCCAAAAGCGACCATATTATTTATTCAACGACGACATAAAATTATGCGTGTTTTTAAGTCATTTGGCAAAGAAGTTATTTCTATTTATTTAATTTTTTACTTAAAAATATCTAAGCAAATATAGATGACATTATCAAGTCAATCTTGAGATTTTATAAGTAACATGTACAGTTATCCGTAATAGTTTTGTTCTAAAACCCTTTCAGAATTAATTTAATAATATATACTTTAATAGAAAAACAACAATAAATGTTTAGTTCAACGTTTTCGAGTTGTATACAACGGTTAGATTTATGCAAACTTAGTTGCTATGATTGCGTTATTTTAACAGTTTGCGAAATTCAATAAATTACCATTTACATTTATTTTTTATATATACTTAACAATACATTTTTTATTATTATAATCTCTTAAACATATTTTATATAAACAATGATTTAAGTGTCTATCAAATTAGAATTCTAAGAAATTTTACATTATTTGGCTTATCATAGATCAAACTTCCTAGGTCAGAATTTAATTTATATTAAAAATATTAATTGTTTGCATGGTTGGCACTTGGTGAATCATAATTGTAATTTTCAAATAAAACCACACTACCAAGTGTTGTTTTATTCCAAAAATTTTTTTTTTTTATTCAATTGTAAGGATCTTATAGCTTATAAATATAAATTATTTTCTAAGACAGCTAAATTTCTGAAGCCCATTCTGTGTTTGTGGACTTATTGAAAAAACATACACAATTAACGTCACGTAACTTCAGCCTAACCTAATGATTACAATAAAAATAGGGTCACGCCATCAACTACAATATAGTTTGTATTTTTTTACCTTTTCCATTAATTTTATTAATCCGTAAACATAATTACAGCTACATGTGTGTATGTGTATGTGTGGTATTTGTGAAGATCTCGGATTTAAAAAGTTCTTTAATGACAAGTTCATCTTTCATCGGGCTGAATCCAAATATTTGCAATGCCTTACAATGAACTAATATACGAATTTTTGTCATCATTAGAATTTAAAATTTTTTGAAAATTTAAAAAAATTATTCCTCAATCGTTTTATTTATTATTTGAAATTACATCTATAAAAGGACCGTAAAAACACATTTTACAATAAGGTGGTATAATTTTAGCTTTATTATTTTATTTAAAATACATTTAAATTCAAACAATACTTTTAAATCCATGACACTTGAAATTGTAAAGCAAGTAATACATATGAAATAACTGTTGTAGTAATCTGAAATGCAATAATTATAAATCGCTTCGTATGCTTTGTCTATACGCAATAATAAGTTTAATAACTCTACAATGATTAATGCTTGTTTGCTCTATACATATTAGTCAAAATGATTTATCTTATTACAAGCAGTAATCATTGAAAGGCTTACTACGTCTAGATAAGATAACTCACTGCACTGACAAGTCCAATTTTAATATCAAAAATCCCGGACGCTGAAAATTGTGGACGAATTGTTCGAATAGACAAAATTAACATTTCCACCTATAATTAAAAGTAATAATTAATAAATGATATCTATCAATATAAGGAAAGATACTTGTAAAATTTCTTGACTTTGAAGTTTACTTTTAGGGAATCCTTCTAAGAATTCTAGTATATTAATTTCCTAGAAACAAAAAATGTCTTTTTGCAATTTGAAAATAAGGAAATGTATGTTTATACGCATGCGTGTGAAACACTACAAGATTAACGTATTTTTCGTAACAGTAAATTCATTCATAAACATCGCCAAATTTTATGAAATATTTGTTATACATTATGATGTATTCTTTTTGCTCAAAAACACAGCTCATCTCATAGAGTTGCGTAATGGGAAAAAGGAATATGCTTACAAAAATAAACTCACATGTGTAAATAACTGTTCATGGCATATTAAAAGCCACAATACAGCAGCAATAATCGTCGTAGTTTCAATTTGTTTAATAATCAAAACTTCTATTTTTGTAGTACTGTCCACCAGCACATTAATGATTAAATATATATTTAAAATAAGAATTAGAACATGGGAAAGAAACATATAGACAATTAATGGATTGTATGTATCATTTGTTTGTTTTATATTTATCATAATTGCGCAGTGCATCCTTTGCAATTTTTGTAAAATATTCCCGATGGAAAAATTCGTTCTTGTTATATGCACCAACCGATTATCATCCAACCATTCTTCTTCAATAATACTCTTTAATCTCTCATTCATAATGAATTTGATTTGATCATAGCAACATTGCATTGATCTTATGTACATTTTTAATTGTATCACAATTGCGAACGTGTATATAGTTTCAGAAAAGACACAAAGACAAGCCGAAAATATTCTAATGATCAGCCCTACAGTCAAAGCATCATATGTGGTAATAATTTCACGTAAAAAATATATAAAAGTAAAAAACAACACTAGTACAATATAAAATATGATTTCAATTGTTAAATGTGCAACTGTTTTTTTATCAAATATCAAATCTACTCCATATCGATGTCGGTTCCTAACAATTAAAGCAAAACCATTCATATCTTTAATTCGTTCTTTTACGTTCAAAATTCGAGATACGTGCAAAACAAACATATTTATTTCATAAATCACCACTCCAAGACGATATATAATCCCAACTTTTGTTTTGATTTTTAATTCTAACAAATCGAAGATATTAATCACAATTGCCGATAAAACTATCATCGTCATAAAGAATGCTATGATCAGCGATGAAGTCGATTGTTTATAAATGAATTTATTTGACCGTCGTGTATGCGGACATTTTTTTGCATCCAGAGTTATTCCAACATATGCACCGAATAACAGAAACGGATGTGTAATACAACCGAAACATTGCTCGATTTCTGTTTCGGGTTTCTTAGTTAATTTAAATGTTCGTTTCGTCATTTTGTTTCAGCAACCATATAAATACTAACACCATTATTTTGTATCAGGATAGTTTATTTGTAATTTAGTATCATTACGTTTAGATCAGACTATTAACGAAATTAAAAGTAAATAAATAACTTCTAATGCTAATGTTATTATTTCCATATCATATTGTAATAATCATTAATTAATTTAAGTCATAATTATAGATATACATCAAATTATATATATTATTGAAATAATACCTATATGTGCTTAAACTATAATTATATCACACAAAAATATATATATGTAAATAAATATAAATTGGTTAATATAATTAATAATTATGTGACAAAACTATTTTAAGAAATCATCTATAACACTTCTGCATCTTGTATAAAAAATAGAACCTCGTCTCGTTCTTTTACCGATGTGTTTTGATTTTCAGTTACCCGTTTTCCCCTATATATAGTATACTCACAACTTTATTCAGCGGTAGAGCTATTTTGTCAAGGTCACGAACACAACATTCTACATTTTGTTGCTATCTTCGTTTGTATAGAATTTGCCATTAACATGTAGGTTAATATAAGTAAAGAAATAATATTTGTACAATGGATTCAAATCAAAATATACGCCTTTTATTAATAAATGAAATAAGTTTGGAGGGCTTAGATGGTATTACATTACAAGGTAATACAATTAATCTCGTTTAAATACCGAAATTGTATACTAATTTTAATATTTACAGCATTATGGTTACGAATTGCCGAAGTAACAAAGGCAAAATTACCGTTTTCCGAACGTTTACATGCAGATTATTGGCGCATGATATGCCAGATAGCTGATTTTAATTTTTTTGAATTGGAAAACCCACGGGCTGATCTTGTTATTTATGATAGATTCGTTCATTTCGATAACGAAACTGAGACATATTATGAACCAGTAAGTAATGAAATAAAAATTGAAGAGTTTAAAAAATACAATGAGTATTATTTTAGGATGAACCACAACTAGACATTTATGAATATAAACCTATCATAGACGAGCTGAATAAAATACGGGGTTCTTGTACAACTTTCTTCTCAAGAAAAAATGTTAGCGACGACGTCAGAACCACCAGTTATGAAGATGTTATAGAAAGGTAATCCACCCTTGTGTTCTATGAAAATGAAATGAGAATATAGTCCTACCATTTGATGAAGTACTGCGCACTATGCTTGGTTTGCTATTATAAATAAAAATATATGTCATAATTTTCGTATTTATTGCTCAAGTTGTTATTTATTTGTTATACATTATTAAATATGTAATTTAGCTGTACTGTTTGGCAAAGAAATTTTATTAATATTTTTGTTTGATATTTTAGATATGGTTCAAAATTAGTGATAGTAGCAAATCAAGAAAGTCGCGAATACGCTTTGATAGGAGCACAAACTTGTCAACATGTCGATATAAACACCGTCCAGTATTGTATATTAGAACGTATAGGTCGGTCGCGTTTCCACGGTGAAATAACGCAAGGAAAACGATCCTTACAAGTCCTAGGCGAGGATCCAAAATCACTATTTTACCATCGTAAAGCATTACTGAAACATAAACTAATCACTAAACAAGTTTATCATCAAAAATGCGGCTCGCAAAATTACAGCGGCACGCTACTGCATTTGCATCGGTACTATACAGAGAAAAAACCGAAGCCGTTGATTTTGACCGAAATGGTCGTAGAGTTTTTGAAAACAAAACCAAATTATCGGGCCTTATATCCAGATATTACTGCTGGCTTGAATATAGCAGCGAACATGAAAAAAGTATTCAAATCAACGGAGTTTCAACGATTCGTCCGTACAGATATGGTAAGTGTAAATAATTGACATCTAAAAAGCGACACGAAATATATTTGAACTGTTTAGAAAATACCACATAGGGAATACTATCCAAACGCTAATATAACGGAATGGAAATATAAAAATTGTGAAAAAGAACGCCAAGTTCGAGTTATGGAACTAATAGATCCAGATGTAGATGTCGCTGAGCATTGGAATAATTTAGAAGATGCAGACGAAGAAGAAGAAGGCACTGGTAATATTATAAGAGACGAGAAATGATATATTTCACAATTTTTTATTTTCATTTATCTGATTACAAATTTTAAACATACTTTTAGGCTATCAAAATTATGAAAATCTTTGTTACGGGATTTCATTGCTCGGACAAGCAGCAAAAATAGTTCGTAGCTACGGCGTAAACGGGGTCTGCCAATCAGAAATAGGCGATATTATGGGCCAGAATAAATTGGCATCGCGATCATTGTGTCGTAATTTATTACGACGAAACGCAGTAACATGTGTTATGAATGATGTTGGACGACAACGAGTTACGAGGTATTCTTCGAGTTTGTTTTTATGTATTAAAAAAATGTTTCATCGAGTTGTTAATCACTAGATTTGTCTCTCGGAAGTTTGAAAATAAAGGACAAATGACACTACAATTCAAACAAGAAAGAGTGCGAATGATGTCATTATTATCTAACTATAACAACGACTCTAAATCGGAGATTGACTTGATTGAAGCAAAAACGAATGATGGAAATGAATCAATTATCGCCGATGAAAGCACTTTAGATGTACTGGAAAGTCAAGAATCTAAAGATAATTCTGTTAAAATAACCGATGACGAATCCATAAATAGTTTAATCATAGACTTAGATCAATCCGAATCACCAAAGAAAAAACTCAAAACTGATCCAGATCAAATCTCTAAAAAACGACGATTATCTGAAGATTCTATACAATCAGAATCGAAAAAACAAAAGATAGATCCGATTAAACAAAACCGGATACAATCAACCGATCTCGATAATATTGATGTGAAACTAATTGTAGCGAAAACTTTACCTGGGATCAAAGGTTATTCGCAAGGATTCACGGAACAATTGAAACAAGAAGGATTAAATCCGTCAACGAAAGATGGTGGTAAAGTAACGTATAGATTGCTGCGTCGTGCTAACTTCATTATTGAATGTGTTCGACAAGAAAAAGTTATTGCTGATTTGACTAAATTAATTAAAATGATCCAAGAAGATGAACAAGAAGAAGGATATCATGCGAAAATAGATAAAAAATCTATGATGCGTTTGTTGTTAAAACTTGCAAAAGATGGGTATGTTAAGTATATTAAAGCAACACTAACGAGCGGCGATAAAATAAAACATATTTGTTTCGTTTGTGATCCAACTATTACTGAGGATCACTCGCTGATCCAATCCGCTTTAGAGCAAGCCAAGATGAAGTTTTATATTCGCGTTCCGCCTTCAGTGAAAAAAGCTCCAAAACCGGTCGAAGAAGAAAAGGTCGATGAGACATTTAACACGGAAGAAATAAACGAAATTCGAAAACAAATATACCAGGTGTCAACTATGGATGATGTAGAATACCCATATGATCGTAAAGCGACTATGCGTTACGGATTTTCGCCGAAATTTATCCGAATGCGACTGATTCATGAATTCTTATTCTATCTAACTTATGAAACACCGGGTGAACCAATCACAAAACCGGATAAAATAAACGATGTGTTACTAAAATTTGGCCAACCAACCGATGAAGAATTAGTAAATGAAATGTCTACTGTTTACTACGACAAAGAATTGAACTGGCGCATGTTCATACCACCAATTCCAACTCATGCAGGCTGGCCAAACGGGTGGACTTTAATTTGCGATGTTTTACTGCGCTTACCACTATCTATTTTCGTGCAATGTTTTCATGTTCCGTATCATATCGAAGACCTATACCCATATTTAAATCACCCAATCCGTAAACACTTCCTCGTCCGACACTTACCAGCGAAAATGCGCAATGCGTTAATGCATAAACGTCGTTATATATACGCCATGCATGAAATTGTTAGTCGATTATGTTTTATTGGACTAGTCCAGTTTGGACCACAACGTTTAAAAGAAAAAGATCAAGTGTTTATTTATTTAAACCGCAAAACGTCTTTGTTAAACACCGTGACGTCACAGCCAGGTTATCACGAAATCTCTAACATAGAATATGAGAAACACATGTATTATTTTGAGAATGCTTATGATATTGACCATTATTGGTATGAGCTTTGGACTATTTGTATCAATACAACTTTAGGAGGACGGCTATGTGTTACCGGCAAGTACATTGTCTTAGAACAATTGCATACGAAACAGGCGATGTTAGATGCTGTTTTGCCACGTTTGCCACACGATGCTATTGAAAAAGACATTGGTGAAGTGCCTGGTGATAGGAAAGGTGCTGCTGGTTTTGATTCAGCTATTTTTGCTCACTTAAAACGTAATTGGAAATGGTTACGTGGTATGAATTTAATTGGAGCGACAAAGCCACCTTTGAAACCAGAATTTACTACAGTCAAAATCCCTAGTCCAGACACTGGAAAAGTTCTAGAAATGGTTATAAAAAAACATGTAATCACCGCCGAAAATAAAGCTACCAATAAAACTAAATTACTAACGCCGGCGGCTCCTCCTAAAGCTGAACCACGTGTCAAGCGATTTGTAATAAAAAAGAAACCTATAGTACGTAAAGTCTTAGCTATAAGATCTAAGCGTAAACCATTTTATGATGAAAAAGATAAAGAAGCTTTACTGAAAATGGATAAATTACGAACCGACTGGTCTCCAATCGAAGACCACGTATTGCTGCTCTGTACTGTAGGAACTCAGTATTTATGCCCGAACCGACGAAGACAAATGGTGGCAGTTGCTGTGATTCGAGATTCTTTACACAGTTTGGTCAAAAGTGCTGTTTGTAAAACTTCTAGGGCTTGTCAAAGGCGTATTATTTATATTATGAAAAACACAAATACACGACGAAGTGTAAACATGTGTTTAGAAGAAATTCGTCAAAACGTAACAATTACAGAGAAATATCAAGATATTGTTAAACGATCTCATACCGGTTATATATCAGAACAAGAATTGAATATTGCGTTTTTAGAACTCGTCGCATTTATGAGTAAAATGTTCGTGAATATGATTCAACCGGATAAAAACATCAAATACTGTTTACCGGCCTCCATTACTGAACTAAAAGAAAACTACCATATATATGCGACAAATAAAAAATCGCAAACACCTAATAAAGAACCACAAACATCACATGATATACAATTCCATGTAATACGAACTGTTATACACAGCTCCATGTCATGTACAAAAGACAAAACTGCATGGGCGTATCAACTGTTTAAAGTCTATCAACAATATCCAGAGTCCCTATTACGTTCAGTTATAACAAAAACTCGCTTGGAGCAAATGATATCTCTCAAAAAATCGTATGTAAAAACCCACAAATCCGGTAGCACCATTCCCCTAAGCTCGTCACCCTACCAACTATCCATAAGCTACCGTTACCAACTTCTCTCAAAATACCCTTATACATTGTTCCAAGAAACGTACGACATGTTGAAATCTTTAACGAACTGGTTAAACCAAAAAGGCGAAAGCAATGATTTAGGTTTTGAGATAAATAATGCGCGTTCTGGCACAGCAACAGCTTTAATGGAAATGACTCAAAAACTAAACATTACATTCAAATTCGATATTCCAGAAGATGTAATTACACTAGATCAAAAGGTTCAAAATGATACTACCTACGATAGAATTCTAAAACGATTTTACAATATTCTACATGACCCAACTAGTTTTAATAAGTGGGAAGAGAAACAAAGAATAGAAAATCCTGATGATGATGAAGAGAATTTTCCTGATTTGGCTCTGGAAGAGACGCAGAAGAAACCTAGTGAGGTTATTCCAATTACTAAGTCACAGTCACGCATCGCGTTTTATATGATGCGTGCGGAAATGTGTGAAGGATTGGACGATAAATCTAAGCAGCATTTGCATGATTTTTTTGTTGTTAATGGGAGTAAAGTATTTTTAAATATTCCCAGTTCTGTACAAATACCAGCAAATAGTGATGTTGATGAGATTGGTAATAATTTAATGTTTATCAAGGCGGATGTTGGCAAAGAAATTCTTAATCGTATTAAAAGGTTTGTAATTGTTTTTTTTTAGAATTTATAGAATATTAACGTTTTCAGCAATTATTATTTAAGCTAAATTATGGGGATTGGAACACAATATTTTACTTATATAGATAATTTATTATTCATGGACAAAAAATATTACTATATTTATAAATTAATTTTAGAAATTCAATACTACCAAAAGAATGTCCAACTGAACTCGAAATTTTAGATTCTTTATCAAATATAAATGCAAATAAATCTGATATAGATCTTGGCCAAAGAATCATACTCTTCTGTTTGGAAAATGGTATTTTAGGAGCAACAATTCAAGAACTGAATGTATTATCAATTCATTTATTAGTTGCTAAATGCATGTAGATACATTTATATTTATTTTTAGGCATTAGTTCCCGAGTCATATGAAGGAATCATGTCTTTGGTCGATTTATTAGATGTGTTAATTGATATAAAAATAATTATACAATCAGGCATTGAACGATATCGATATATCCATTATCAACATAAGAAGCCATGGGTTATAAATACATATAAAATCTTACGATTAGACCGTGAAAAATTACCAACAATTATGACGTCATCTAAAGAACCAATGAATGAAAAATTAATACGACTCAAAAAACATTTTTCGAGTATTGAGTTACAAAAATCAAAACAACGTTTAGATTTAACGTAAGTATATTCATTTAATAATAATAAAGAGGAGATACTTGTCTCTATTAATTTACTAGTATTAATTCATTAGTTTAATTTTAGCTCTCAACAACAAATAACAGTACTACTGTCGCCTTGGTTAAGAATTGATGGTTCATTAAACCGAAGAGTACTTGATCGATGGCTAGGAGCGGTTTTAATTGCATGTATTGAACAACCCGCTATCAGTCTAGAGGCGCTTTCATATAAATTCCATTACATGAAAGCAGTTGACGTCATCACTCTTGTCAAAGTATTTTTATTTTTGTAATTTTTTCATTGTAATGGGTGACTTACCAGTTTTGTTTTAGATTTTAGCAAAATTAGAATGCATCTCACAATTAATCGTTAGCAAAGCGAAAACAACTTTACTGTCCAGCATTCCCGTAATGACAATCGGTAAAAACATTTCTTAAGATCTAATTTTAATTATATATACACCTACATATATGTATTCTTTCTTCAGTTCCAGCAACTGGAATGGAAGATTCTAGAGATATCTTGATTGAACCGCAATGCAACGCTGTCTCTAAATTAGCTTTATTCATCGGAGAAAAAAATTACTCATCTGATTTTTTTGTGTAACTGTACTACTAATTCTTAGTTGTTATATTTCCATTTATATATCGAAAACGAATAATTATTTATTGTGATATTTTTCGTTTGAATCGCACAATTGAGACAAATATATTTTTATTTCTCACTTATTGCAAATAATCTTGAAGTAATTTAAAGTATTATTTGGGGCAAAAATCGTGGTAATTTGTGGTCTATTTGTTTATTATGAATAAAATAATTACTGTTTTGTTTATTTTATATACCGATTAAAAAGTAACAATAATTTATTTTTAATTTGTTTTATAATATATATTTTTAAAATATATCAAGTTTGTTGTAAATATGTAAATCTTTAAGTTAATTATTAAATAACTTTAAGATTTTATTACGACTTTTATTACATAAATATACATATATAATTATTATATAGCGTTTAATTTTATTTGCTTGAAATACTTACCAATATATCCTCTGCATTATAATATTATAGTTATTTTTAATTGTTTTTATTTACTTTTCGGTCCCCAAAAATCCTATATATGTGGTAATCGTATAGAATATGAGATTCTTTAATACGACACTGAGAGTTGCATGAGTTGAGCAAATAAATGTATTGAAAAAGATTAGGAAAAATATTGTCAAATATAAGAACGAAATTGTCCAAGTAATCGAACGTTTTTATTTGCTACAACTTAATTATGGTAAAAATTAAAGTAAAATATAAATGAAACTTATATATTGAGAATATTTACAGTTACAATACAACCAATGAACCTCACACATCATTGATTCGAAAATATATTTATAAAGTAGAAAGTAATTTATTTATCCATCTTCATATCTTATGAAGAATAATTTAAACCATTATAATTATTTTAGCATAATAAATCATAGCCATTTACAAAATAAATTTACTCAACATATATTATTTTCAAAAAAAGGTATTGGCGTTAAATCATCAATTTGTGCCTTAAAAACATCAGAAAAAAAATGTAATCAAACGCACTGCAATCAGTGCTGCACAAAAATTGCTCCGGGTTTTACTAAAAACCAAATTGCCAAAATGAAGTTTCATAAATGCGAAATAATATAAAAAAAAATACTTAATATTGTTATACCAATTTTCTAAATAAACAGTGTATAACATTTTATTAAATCATAAATATGATTTTAGCCATTGGATTTAAATACAACAATTTGGTCTTCATGGTGAACCAGGTTTTACTTTAGATCTAATACATTTCTAGCTCTGTGCTGAAATACTAGGGTCGCAAATCCCTATCAGGCTCAGTTGTTTTAAATTATATCTATTATTAAATCATAAATTGTCAACATTTCAATTTTTTTTAGTATAAATACAACTATTATGTACAACATACCTTACAGAAGAATCTGTTAAATTGTGGTACGCACACATTGTTATCCAACTGAATCAAAATTACAATACAAATAGAAAATAACACAAAATTCTATATAAATATAATTTTTACAACTGTCCCTTAAATAAAAAAAAAAATGAAAACAATGATTAATTTAGCACTTTCCAAATTGTCTATAATTCTGCGAAAATTCAATAACATTGAACTATAAAATTTGCGAGCTACGTTGCCACTTCGATCCTCTAGAGCACAAAAGTGCTAGGTTCATCGCTATTAAAATCATTTATTTAACTTAACCTAAAGAAAACTGTTAAAATGCTCTACAGAAATATTTCAGATTGGTAGATTAGCCAAAAGTTCGATTTTTCTCTTTTTTTTTTGAAGAATAACTAATAATGAAAATTTTTCAGAACTGTATTAAATATTTTAATTTATCTTTCAGCCTCCAAATTATTACAAATTTAACAAATGTATTTAAAAAAAAAAACGCGCTCACCTTATGGTTGTTTAGGAAATTATCGCAAAATCAACATTAATATTCACAGAATAACAGCACTGAATTGATTTCTTTGATTTCAAGGTGTGAGTGTGTGTGTGACGAAGAAGTGTCATGTTGATGTTGGGTTAGAAGGCATCGCTCTCCGGAGCTGAGAGCTGCCGAAACTTCATCGGGACAACGAATGGCTGCGTTCACGGCCCTCATCACCAGCTCCGTGGTCACCCAGCCGCTGGTGTTGCGGGATTTTGTTGAAAAATGGGTGTCGCATCGCGTCCGCAAGCGTAATTCTCTGCGACGGTTCGTACTCTAGCATACGACAAACCAAATCGAACAGTTGCGTATGTTCTGTGTCGTTTGACATTTGATACCGCTAGAAAATTAATTAAATAATGTTATTTACCCGTCTCAAGAAAATAAATAAATTTGATTATATTGTAATATTTCTGATAGACTTTACCAATAGCGGTTTGCAGTTCTCTCGGACGTATCTACCAGCTGAGCTCTTCTCATCCCAGTCCAATTTAGTGTGATAGAAATATTTTGTTTTTGTTCTTCTCGCCATTCTGCAATAACATCAATTTAGACAACAATATTATATGAAAAAAGTCAATGGATTCTATTCTCAGTTTGTTTTAAAATAACTAGACAAAATACAAACAAGGAAACATTAAAATGAAAACTCACTTGTATGGAATGGGTCCAAGAATTCTTTCCATCATTGCCAGATGCTCTCGGTTATCGTGGGTTTGGAACAATGTAATACCAAGGTACAGTTCAAACATAATACATCCGATGGACCATACGTCACACGGTTGAGCCCAGCCTAGTTCTAAAAAAGTTATTTAGAATAGAATTAAATGTTTATGAACATTATTTTAATAAAAATTAATAACTACCTAATATAACTTCTGGCGCTCGGTAGTGCCTGGTCGAGACGATAGTGCTGTGATGCTCATGATCAAACGTAGCACTTCCGAAATCTATTAATCTAACATCTGTTCGTTTTACTCTTCTATATTCACGTCTCTGTCAATTAAACATTGTATGAATGTTAGATTTGGAAACGCTTAGTTAAACACTAACATGACTTACTTTTTTACTGTTATAGCTGGTTTCGTAATCGGAATCAACAAATAATATATTTTCTGGTTTTAAGTCGGTGTGCGTGAGTTTGTTCTCATGGAGGAACTTCACTGAGTAACACAATTGATACGCAATATGTCGTACGTGATCAAGAGGATAAGGTTGATAACTATTGTCTTTCTGTACGACCAAAATATAAACATATAGAATAAACTACTACGACAGTCTAAATTCAAAACTACTTTACACTTCTAAGAAGTCTTAAATCTATTTATGCATATATTTTATCTTTTTTATAAATATTAAAAGAGAAATATGAATGCGCTTTTGTGTTCACATATTCGAATTTTACTAATTTACCAACGATTTCCGGTGAAATATATACATTAGTATTCCTAGCAAATATTTGTAGTTCGAAAAACTCTAAAATAGAACTTCAACCGGAAATAGTTGGTAATTAATGAAATGTTATATAGCAAATATAATCTTACCAAAAAATCAAATACACTGAGCCCTAACATTTCGAAGGCAATACACATATGTCCATGATAATCAAACCAGTCCAACATTCTGACGCATAAACTAAAAAAATGACAATTTTTTATTAAATAGTTCAGAAATGTATCAAGTTTGACCACGTACTTAACACAATCTGGATCGCGTTCAGCAATTTTCTCCAGTACATTAATCTCTAATTTCGCTGCTTCTCGATATTTTTCCACATTTTTAATAATTTTCAATGCCATACCATGGTCCCTGTTTTATACAAAAAAAAAACAAATAAATATGAACTTGAAATACCTCGTGCAAACAAACAAATCAAGTATCTTTTTGTGTAATAATAAATGAGCTACTTACATTTCAGCATCTCTGACTTTGACTACCTTGCCAAATGTACCTTCTCCGAGAGTGCCAAGTACTTTATCTGCAAATGAACAATCGAAAAGAGTTAGTTAAGAATTTAGATAGATCGTGAAATGTGGTGTCATATGCTGTACATAAATCTCAATTCACTTACCACCTTGAGACTTTTCAATCATAAAAATAATTAACGGGTATAGAACGCAGAATATTTTCATCGTTCGTCAATTTATGCTTATACTTTAAATAGCTAATGAAATAACATCCAAATTGTTTCCAATATATCGTTGATCGACCCTTTAAACTACTATGGCTACATGTTCACATTTTAAGTAGAGGCTTTATATTTAAATGGTGATTTATATTATATTCATAATTGAAATATGTATGCCTAATAAAAAAGAAATTATTTGATTTATAATTACGCGCTAAAATTACGCTTCTAAAAGATCGATAAAATAAATTGAAATAGATATTATTTAAGTATGATTTAGCTTTCTATGCCCATTAATAAAAAAAAATCTTTAAAATAGAAAATAATGCTAGACACCACTTTCACGTATCTCCAGTAACAAGCAAATTAGGTTTGTTTGTCGGATTTATCATGCTATTTGCGATAATTTAATTTAAAAATCATTTAAATATTACTAGGGGTGTAAAACTACTTTCCGTAATTATTATAATAAAAATTTTGAGCATTTATAATTTTTCTTTGGTAGTAAACAGAATATTTTGAAATTAATTTCATAAAATTAGCTTTAAAAAAAACTCACTTCCTTTAAATGATTAAATTAATTATGTTAATTGAATGCATTATTTGATAAATAATTGAATAAGTATTCTGTGTATAATAAAGAAAAATTAGAAAAGAATTCGAGCATTTGTGCTCAAAAATTATTTGAACGCAGGGTCAAATAACCCCAGCTGAAAAGGAACAGAACAAAATTACAAGATAATTGGGGAGTAACTTGTTTGTATGACCGCGAAACCGTTTATGATTTTTTTTTTTTTGTTATATATTAATATTCTTTTTAGGGAGTTTTGTTTTGCATTTTTTGTTTTTAATTTATCTAACAAAGTGTTGTATTCACGAACATCTATCTTGGAGAATGTCCCCTGTGTGGTATATCAGATGGCCTTCTTCATCGTCTTCCACCGAAGGCGCTCGTGAACTCTGCGTTTCGGACAGCGAGGGTTTAAAGCGACATCGAAGGAGCGTCACCACAGCACACAGGAAGTCATCATTGTCGGTGCGGATGACAGGTTGAAGAACGGGTTCAGAGATCCACCACAGATTGAAGTGTCCGAGAAGGTACCCAAATCACGCACGCCAATACAACGGAGATGTAGGTAGCCCAACAATCAAGACAAAGGGGAAGGGCAAATGGATTGCCAAATCAACAAATGATTCTGTTTTTAATCCACTTTTAGGTACATCATTACTGTTATATGTATGCATGTACCACACATTACATAGAGTAACAGATGAAGGTATATATTATAAAGGAAGAAGACAACAACAAAAAATATATATATAGGAACTCTAATCACCAATTTACTATGAACTTATATTGTTCATTATTTTGGAGATAATAAAGAATAACCATCGCTAATCATACTAAATTTTACTCAATATACCTTCCACTGTTTAATTAAACATTCGTACGCTGTTAAAACAAAATTTACTTTGGAAGAGTTTATTGGAAGATCATATTAAACTATCATAAGTGAACTTATTTTACTGTATCTGCTATTAAGAATTTTTTGTTAGATTTGATTACAATTTTATTTAAAATCTTCTGTTGTCACACTGATCGAACGCTATATGCGTACAGTTTAGCAAAAATAGCAATGATGTTGACCTTGCGTTCTGCAGATCATTAATTCTCAACGCCACCAAAATAGTATCTCTAGCAAAAAGTTTATTATTATATTGTTCAACTTTTTTGTTTATTGAAACATAAAGCTTATTTATACCGTAAGTCAGGCAATAAAAGATGCAAGAAATATTATTATATTAAAAGTGCCATAATAATATATCAAATCAAAATCTACTGTTTATATTCTTATATTTTTCTGCTAACATTTTATCATTTTTTTACCACTTTTATTTGCTGAACTTGTATGTTTATACATACACAACCTCACTGTATTGTATAACCTTGCACCTATAAACATGTTTGATTTTTAATCGATAGTGTTTGGTAAATAGAATTCGATTAGTGTGACGTCGACGCTATCCTAATGAAGACATTCTAATATCAGCCGTTTAGTCGTTAATTTCAAAGTTATAAGCTAGATCTAGGTATTTATATAATTGATTTAATGTATTTAATTTTATAAATAATTGTAACAATTAAAAGGTATTGTCAGTTTGGGTAGAAATGACTGAATTGTGATGAGAAGACAATAATCTACTCTTTAGTAATTATTTATTTTTCTGTTTAAATTTTAAAAAGAGTGTAAGTGTATCGAATTTTCTTTTACTTATAGAAATTCATAAGTAAATTTGATGTTTTCAAGCATTAGCTTCCAGTAAACGCTGCCAATGTAAATGAAGCAATATTTGGTTACTTTTTGTATTTGTTAGAAGATAAATCCGAGCGGTAATTTACAAGTGCGATTGTTAATAGTCTATTCCTAACCGAATTCGTTTTAAATTCGTACTAGCAAACGGTGACTTTCACGGCTCACGGTTAGGCATGCTGTAACTGACTATATTTAGCCCGGTCTCATTTTTGGCGAACACTAATAACACAAACACTGCTGAATTATTACAATAAAATGGAAGATGAGAACTTACGGTTCGACATTAGTCACAAGCAAAACACAACACAGCACACACAATTGTATGAGTATTTTTAGCAGATATGTGACACGATTCTTTTGGCGTTTCCAGCACGCTGAATGTCAGGCTACTTACAGTTAGCGCGACTGCCAAAGGCTGAATTTGTTTATATTTATTCGAAATCGCTACAGTGGGACTAACAACGGGTGCTGTTGGTTTACTGGGCACCGCGTTATGATTCGTTGCGCGATTATAAGCTTCATCGAGCGCAGAATATTTTTGAATTAAACTTTGAATTTCTTTTCGTTTCGCTTCTCGTTCAGCTATCAACGGATCGTCTAGTCCGTTATCAACACAATTCGTCGGGGTATCATCCTCTCTCGGTTCTTCATATAAAGTTGATGTAGGTATCTCAACAGGGCATAATTTCAACGGGTGGGCACCAGTTTCACTCTTACCAGTACGCATTGGTTTCGCAGAACGTCGCGGTCGCAAATCAGAATGGTTTGATTTATTGCGAACTCTATAAGCACTATCACGATCCAAATACGCATACGGTGGTTCTGGGTAGTGATTGGCATGGGTTTGATGTGTTGATAAACCATGGTGGTGTGCCCCGGAGCGGTAGGGAGTTTTTTCGCGAGCTGGTGGTACATATGGGATATGAGCACTGGTTGCACTTTTAACTAAAGTCCTCGACGCGGACGGTTCCAACGTGCGTTCTGGATCGTGACGTTTTCCCGCCAATTTTTCAAGTACTGCCGAATATTTATCTTCAAGACGACTCCGTGTTGCACCCAATAAGGATTCAGTAGTTGGATTCGAACGAGTTGTTGACGTAGTAGGCTCAACAGCAGTGGATGGTCCGCGTACTCTAGTGGTTAAACGTTGAAGTAAACTTGAGCAAGAATCGGTTAACATTTGCGTCACACTTGTAGTTGATGAACGCGTATATCGCTGACGTCTTGCAGCAGTAGGATCTCTATTGGTGGTCGTTGCGGCAGGTTTCTCCGATGCCATTTCTCCTGCGGTTCTAGCTCCGGTATACAAGTGATTTGAAGATCGATGGTAATCCGGTTGTTGTAGATGACGCGTCACGTAATTCCGATCGTTGTTGTCATACGTCGTCCGCAGACGTGTGTAAGGTAAAGCGAATCCGTACATGAATGAATCCGTTGTTTAACATTTAAAAATCAGACCTCCCCCACGCGATGTGACAACGTTGCTATCAGGGATGCAACTAAAAAGATATGATGATTGCGTGTACGCTCTTAATGTTTCCCGACGCCTTGCCTCCCCCTGCTGAAGTTAAAAATACACAAGAGCTCACACGGCCACCGTGGTTCTCTCTCTTTACTTATATACGCAACTCGCCGTTGGCCGCGCACATCGCTAAGTGTTACATAAAAACCCCGTCTCATATAGGTGAAGTGTGGCGTAAAACTATTTCGAACATTTGGACGACGATCCAAAATTGAGAACAGCCAGCGCGAACTCTGCACAAAACGACGATTTCGTGTGGGCCAAGGGCATTGGGACAGTGACGCGCCTTACGCAGCCACTTAAGGCTGTCCTCGTGCGGCGCTTTACTGTACTATACATTTCGTTTTGAGCCTTAAGGAAAAAGTCAAGTTTCGTTCGAAGTCCTCATCGATCTATTCTCTATGCTATGGCATTTTAATCACAAACTGTTTAATCTATGTTGTCGCTAAAAGAATCGTGTCTATATTTAACTTTGGTATATGTCAGCGACAATCGAATTTCGATCTTATTTTAAACTTCTTCAGTTTCAAAATTAATTTTTAAATTTGTTAAAAATGTTTTTTTTTTTATTCGGTTAGATTTCATTCAGTATGTCAGACACATATAACATATTACGCAGTGCATACCGAGGCGCATAGCTGGATTACATATTTTTAGATGTATGCACACACAACCAAATTAGTATGATATCGTTGTACTACACGCGCTTTTAATAAAATATTTAATATTTATTCCGCACGTTATTATAGTATCAGTATAAATTATTTATAAAAATATTAATTAAAAATTTAAATACGTATTCATAAATCACAATTTAATATTAATACGTTTATTTTTAGAAATACTAAATATTTACCAAAACCACGTGTCTATGTATATGAGGTGATCCATGTTTATGTTACTGAACCATGTGTAAAATGCATCTGCTAATTTACCAGTAGACTTCTTTAATTTCTTCGAATATAGTATTTAAATTTCTAGTTTTTTTTCGAAAACTTATTTATTAAACATAGTTAATTAAAATGTTGTAATATATTTTTAAAAATGTAACTTCAAAACATGTTTTGTCTGGTAATTGTTGACATATTTACACAGTTGCAATAACATGAAAAACAATTCAACCCTTATCCAAATTTACGCTAAAACTATAACGAAACACTTAAATCATTTATTTATTTCAATGTTCGACAATACTTGTTTCTGTAGCGATATAATAAATGATTGGTGTAATTATATTTGTAATATGAGGATAAGGGTGAAAGTTATCATCGACCTGTTGTTATCTAACTAAAAAATGCGAACCTCATCGGTGGGTGTATCTGGTCCAACCAGAATAGGTTCGGTTAAATCGTTTTCGTTGTCATCGCGTTCAAAACATGGTATCCAATCAGTCCAAGGTGCATCGCCACCAGCGCTAGCATCGCCCTGGCGGGGAACTTTACTATTATTGTTATTATGTACAGGCCACCACGCAGAGTTTATCATAGTTTGTTGTTGCGGCCTTTGATGATTATTATTATTATTCCGCGGTGTAGGGAGCGCGTTAGCAAAAAGGCGTGCGGCAGCTGCTTGCGCAGATATTGGCCAATCAGAAGCGGCAGAAGCCATTATCGTATTATCACAAAATATGTTTGTAAACTAAAATTATTATCACAGCACAATCACTTTCAATGACACACCTAAATCTAAAACCACACACATCTGACCGATGGAACCGAACGCACTGACTTGGTTTTGTAAACGCGTTTTTGGCCTGTGTCCTGATGATTCTTCATTTAAAATAGATCAAGACGACCGAAATAGAATTCAGAAACAGAAAGAGTTCCTTTCCCGCGACTTTGTTTATAATGTACGCTCCAGCAAAAGCAATACGTTAAATAATACGGTTCCATTGTCTAGTTAGTACGAGTACGAATTTTAGCACTTGAAATATAACTAATTATCAAAAAAATAAAATACCAGTCTGAACTACGTTTTAACTAGATTTTAGATCGAAATACAAACTGTTCCAAAGCTAAATATTTAATTGCGTAGTAATATTATTTTATTTATATATAACTATGCTTTTAATATGTTCAAAAAAAATTAATTATATATAAATATACTGTATCGCACTTCCATCATTCTCGATGCCGATGATAATTAGAGAGTAGACTATTTAATAATATTCTAAAGCAATATTAGTTAATTTATTAAAAATTATTGTATATCTTATGCTTTGAAGTATTTTAACAGTGTACAAAATAATCGTTGACAATAAACTATTTATTATCCATAGCGATGGTTATTCTTGTAGATTAGGATAAATTTCATCTAATTGCGTGTGAGGTTTAGGAAAGAGTTTGAAATGAGATTTTATGGTTAAGATACGCACCTGAGCAGACGAGAATGACCTTCTGCAGTGTTCATCCCGATGACGTCTGCCTCTAGAACTGGACCTCTCGTGGTGACGGTGTCGATGACGCTTGTTTGACGTCGGTGAACGACGATGGCTCCGCTTATAGCGTTTCTCCGCACTGGTACCTCTGTCATGTTGTCTGGATCGTTGTGCTCTTTCGCTGCTATAAAATAATACATAACAATATTCTTTGTTTGTTGGTAGGTACATATTAATGATGAACTTGAATGTTAAAGATAGATTTAATAAAAAAAAGACGCGCATGTATCTACAAATAAACTAATGTCTCAGTGAGAACTTATTTTCTAAGAACGATTGCGTCTGTGAGTAAACAATCTATGAATTGCGCGAACGAAAACCAAGGGTCGCTGAACAGAGCACGTGACCCAAACGGTTCAGAAATAGAGTACACGCGTTGTTTGGTAGGATTACACATAAATATCTTTTGATTATTCTATTAAACATAAATAATTAAGTAGAATATAATTTCATAAAAATTAATAAAATGTTTGTTTTTGGCAGTGCACGTACTTTTTTTTTATAGAATTTCTAAAAATATACTTATGCTCACGGACATATTTTAAGAATTTTAATTCAGTTTAAATACCTAAATTTTTATCAAAATTAAAAATTAATTAGATTTGTAAAAGGCCTTGATACGCGTAACTAAGATAAGTAAGATACAAATACCGAATGAATTAATGACTTGGAATAAAACGAAATGTTAATTTAAAGCAAGAACTTTAATTCAAAACAAGTTTTATATAAAAAGAATCTTAAGAAAATACGTTAAAATTACATAGTGTATTAATTGAGATTTATAAGGACAATTGATTTAAAAAGTATGATTACTTTACAAAAAGCATTTATTTTTGTTTGATGGCATTACGAGTTTCTTGCGATACTTTCTTCCTTTTAGGAGTAGTCTTCGCATTAATCTTAACACTAGTGTTCAATAAATCTCGTTTTTGAATAGTAATGGAACCGTTTACAATCATTGTGTGAGCGTTCAAGAATGTATTTATCGCATCTTGGACTTTAGGGACCAGTTTATTCTCCCAGATACACCCAATCAATCTGGGTTTAATACGTTCTGTTTTCGATTTCATCTCTTCGTCAAATTCCATTTGCAGCAATTGCAATTTCGCCTTTTGTGTTTCAGGATTCAAAGCTTTATCGTCGTCGTTGTCAGCATCTTCGTCACCACTAAGATAGCCATGCGGCACGAATAATTCATTGTCAATTTCATAGTCATCTACAGATTCATTGGCTTTATCTTCATCATCTGATAGAGATTCGCCTGGTTCTTCTTCTTCCCAATCATCATCTGAATCGACTTCGTAGTCAAAGATAGTTGTATCTAATGCGAAAGGTTTTCGTGGTGTTACGTGCTTAGATTTCTTGCGCCAAGTTCCGAAGTATGCAGGTCGACGATTTAGATGGAATTTCAAGAGCTTCGTTTTCATTTTTGTCGCTTTTACATGTTCTTCAACACGTTCACCAATGTCTTCAATTATTATAAGATCATCATCGTCATCATCAATAGGCCATGTTCGAGTTGTTTTGGTTCCAATTTTACCGCGTTTCAGCTCGTCCAAATACAAAACAGTGTCCAATTGTTTGGTTAATTTATCTAACAAATTAACCTTTTCTTCGCATGAGAAATTTCGGCGTATTAGGGGCGCAACGCGCATATCAGATTTGACTTCAAATGGTATGAAAGCGTATTTTTCTTCTGGTTTCTTTAACTCGGCAGCGCCTGCAGATTTACGTGGTACAAAGAAATTCACAAAAGCAGCTTTAGTTTTTTCCTGTTGTACTTCTTTCTTCTTTTTACCACGATTCTTCTCATCAATTTCTTGTTGACGTTTTAATTCCCGATCTTCGCGCTCTTTACGTTTCTGCTCTTCAATCTTACGCTTAAGTTCTTCTTTCTCTTCCTTTTCCTTGCGTCTGGCCTCCTCTTTTTCTTCTCGTTCTTTTTTCTTTTGCTCTTCAACCTTACGCTTTACTTCCTCGCGCTCTTCTTTTTCTTTGCGTTTCGCCTCTTCCTTTTCTTCGCGTTCTTTACGCCTTGCCTCTTCCTTTTCTTCTTTTTCTTTACGTCGCTGGTCTTCCTTCTCTTGTCTTAATTTACGTTCTTCTGCACGTTTCTTTTCGCGTTCCATTTGTTGTTCTTTTCGCTTTTTCTCCGATTCAAGCCTCTTTTGCATTATTGCCTGACTCATTGTCTTTTTAGGTGTGACATCTTCCACTTTTACTGGTGGAGGACTCTTTGGCTGAGATGGAACGTCATCAACTTCAGTGTGCTTGGGACTCGTTTCCTTAAGCGGCACGTCATCAATTTGAGGCTGTTCCATAGGTGAAGTGGCATCATTTTTAGTGTTTATGGGACTGGTTGTCTTCGTTGGTGTACCGATTTCGTTGTCAACACTAGAAAAATTAATGAATTAAAATTGTATATGATACCGATAAAAGTATTAAATTTAATTAATTCTTATTTTATAAATAACAAACCATTACCTTCATGTCCTTTCAGTTGGATTATGTTCTCTAATCAGTAGGTATATATTAAGAACTGTGATTTTGAAATATGTCTGAGTTTCGTCGAAATCTACGTGTCTATTTGGCCATATATTCTAAATATATTTTCTGTACAATTATAAAATATTCGTCTGTGTGTATTAATTGTCATTTGGTATTTATACAAAAATATATAGTTAAATATCATTTTTTATCAAAAAAATTGTATTGGTCCATAGTGTTTCCCAATTTTCTATTGGTTTTACTAGTATACAAATATTATTACTATATTTTTGGATTTATACAATGTCAAGTAGTTTGATTAAAAAAAAAATATATATATAAAATTTTCAAAAAATCAAGCCACTTGAGATTGTATAAATAAATCTGTACCAAATTCAAAATAGTCACACAAAATTGAGTAATATTAGTTGTTTTTTAAACTTATATTTCTTTAACCATAATATATCCTTGACTGTATTCATCTATTTATAGTTGTGGCCTAGTTCGTAACCATCCAGTTTTGTCGCATATCCATATAATTGTAAATTAAACCACATACACAAACAAATGTCAACAAATGGATGAACACATCCAGCGATAAATAATCAATCCCCGTTTAGGAAACAGGCGTCCTTATACGGACATATAAGATAGATCTTCAAAGAAATCAACAGAAATGATCGCCTGGTTTTTTTTTTGTTGTAAAAAATATTTTATTATACATACAAAGACAAAATAATATTTCATTTATAACTATTACTTACCATCACTTTAATCCTAGTTTTTTCACTCGCACTATTAACTCGATTATTAACTTTTTACTTTCTTATGTATTTTTTGTCAATTTTGTACAATTGTTTAAATTAAATAATAAATCATATACACATTTAGCCATGTACACAAAAATAATGTATGGTTTTATATTTAACAGATGCGTCTTATAATTGTTAGTGCATGTGTATAGTAGAACACAAATTAATTCATCGGTTTTTTAATTATGACAATTAAAATAAATTAAAACAAACATTTATACTAGCGTTCACATTTGTAAATAAGGAATTTCTTCTAATTTGAACTATACGCTTTAAAATTAAATTATTTGGTTACTATAAAATAATCTTTTGTAAATTAATGGCATATTTTGAAATGTTTGAAAATAGATTTTGATATTGATATATTTTTAAAAATGTATATTTATTTTTAAAAAAAAACATGTACGCAATTCTACTATAGAAACAATTGATGAGCCGATATAAATAGCACTTAGAAAATAAAACAAAATGAGAATTTTTAAATGCCCATTACATACTTATACATGTTGCATTTTGGTATCCAAGTAGCCATGGCCACATACAAAGCTGGAATGGCAGTATCACGTTTCGAGTCCATTCTCAGCCTGGACAACTCGTGCACAGGAATTATGTGTTCCTTCGTGTGACCGATGTCACAGTGCAATGAATACGATATTCTTGAAGTGACCATTTTAACAATTTTTCTTAATTTAACGCAACAAATCACCAGAGCATACTAATTAATAAGATCACAAGCACTTGCACTTAAAATCAATCATAACCGATCCTGAAAGAAAAGTGAGCGTTCTTTGAACAGTTTCGAATGAAATAATAAATAAATGAAAAACCACAGAAAATTCCAAGTTTAGTGTCCACTGATTGCGATAAGAAGTGCGTCAATATGTGGATGTTTTTTTATGCAAATGTCAAAACAACAGTTGAGTAATTTGCATTTCGCGACTTTTAGATCAAAATATTGATTATTATATTTTGTTTTCGATTTCCTCTGACATGTTTGCTATTAAAACTATATTTGGCCATGTTAATGCGATAATATTTTGCTCTGAAGCATATGCTTTATTATTTCTCAGTCATGACGTGCGTTTTGATTTTAAAATAATCACCATTTATTATTTATCGATGTAGGAGTTTAATATTGAAATCTAAAGCTCTCCAAGAATAAAATAGTACCATATATATATTTGTATTTTTTTTTATTGTAACGTTAAAAAATTAATTTACGAATCATTAAATAGATAGTACTGAAGGTTAATTAGTGGTTACATTTTATATTCAGATTTAATTTTGCCTAAAAAGGGCTTAAATTACCAAATTTAAAAAAAAATTCTCTTATGAATATAAAAACACCTATAAATAAACCCACACTTATACTGGGTCAAACAACTATGTGTGTTAAACAATAAAAAAAATGCTGTGACCTTCAAAATTCCGTTAGACGAAAAAGATCTTCTATTAACTGTATACAAAAAAAACCTATATGCGGAAATTGATTACCTAAATTTGCCATACAATGTTTTGACATTTAACACTTTAAAATAAAACAACTGAGTGTATTACTATAAAATTAAGGTTACGTGCAATTTTATTCCGTTATTTTCAATATTTTTTAAATAGACAATTCATCACACGTATAATTAATATTATATGCAATTATGATCAGCAAAAATTTGTTTTATTATTTATCTTAACGTTATAAATTTGAACTATTTTTGAGAATAGTTGACGAAAAAAAAAAACGACTTTTTATAGCTACTTTTTAACGCGACCTTAATAGACAACATATGAGTTCTATAAATAATTCCAACGCATTTAAATCGTTATGCAATGTGCATTTATTTAAGTAATGTTATTCGTAATATAAAGATATTAAAATCTATTTCTGTTGTATTTAATTTAACAGCTGCTTTTGTAGCCAAAATCTTAAAGATGTTTTCTTTGATTTAATTGTATATAAAGGCTCGAAATTTGTTTGTTGTTGCAAATGTATTATTTTGGTAATATTAAGCTAGTGAAAGGTTGCATATCCTAAATGAGTTTCCAGTAATACCCAATTTTAGGAGCTTGTGCCATATTCTTTTCGTTGTAGCTGTTTTCTTAAACGAACCTTGCTCTCGATGTTCAAGTCAAGGTCATATCGTATCACCTGTAGCTCGCGGCACAGTACAATTTATTTTCTACCGTATATGGTGGTGCCAATGTCACAATGTGAGTTGTACGTAACTCGCAAAGCATTATATGTTCGGTCTCTTTAGTCCTCCATGGACTACTAGATACTCTTAACCAACCACCACCTGTTCCAATTATTATTGCAGTCGGTTGTGATAATGCGTATAGTGGTATGCAACAAGTTGATATGTTCTACCTACCGCAGATGCAATTTCACGTTGTTGTATGTGACGTAATTGATGATTTCAAATCATTAACGGGTGGTCGGCTGGTACAGATTTTTTACAAAAGTTTTGATTGCATTTAATCGAATAGTACTCTTGCACTACGCGGTACACAATTATAATATATTTCTCAATATCATTTATAACATATCTCTAAGCAGTAAAATTGCACAATTTTGATAATTTATATATTTAGATAAAACCATGAATGCGATAGAAAATAAAATATATTTGCACGTACTAGATGATATTTTTTTATGTATACTCATGATACAGATAAATCGTAATTATATTTTATGGCACGTACAACAAAATTTGTAATTGTATCACAATTAATTTATTAATATAGCACGGAAAATAAATAGTATCTAAATTAAAATAATAGAAAATGCGTATCCTTGTTTATAAATTCATTTGTTATAACAAAAAAAACCGAGAAAGTACATTTTTGATAATTTACAAACAACTCGCGAAAGAGAAATTTATCCTACTTATAAAAATTTAACTCATTACTTGTACCTGATATAGACAATGTACATATTATTGTTTTTATTTCTAATTTTAATTTCACTATCTTTGCATAGTCAATGGTGTTTACGGTATTCCGAGTTCATTTTCTCTCGACAAATACACGTATATATATAAATAGCTTCAATGGAGGCGTTTAAGACACCTTTTAAACCGTAATTTTATTTATAGTTTTATTACTCAATATGTTTTACAAACATGTAAAGGCGTTTCATTTCAAAATAGATTGCATAGATTTCAAAATAGAGCTATTGTTATTATAAGTCTGATATATCTTTTAATTACTAAACAAAACCATCAACGATTGGCATCGGGATGCCAGCCACGTTTTCAACCCTTCGGTGTCTATTGAACTCTGTAATCAACGCAGAGAACAATATGTTTGTTACTGTTGATAAATATAGTATGCAACAGTGTTATCAACTGACCACGACCACACTAGTGGGTTCCTGATTTGATAATATAATGCGTCTTTGAGAGCATTTCAACATAATTGATATTTTATCTGCACCCATTTATCAGTTGTTACTACACACATAAAACCATTTTACAACTGAAATAATAGGTTCACAACAAAACTTTAAATTTAGAAAATGGTGAATTACTTGACTAATACTGGAAAACATTAATAATCATGACTTTTACATCCAACTATCATATTCTGAGAAAATACTAACGGTGTTTTTCATTTGTTACTTTAAGGCCCGGTATTATAAAGAACAAATAAATGTTAATTAGTTACTATGGAACTAAATTTACTTACACAGTTAATATAATTTTGCGTGTTATAAAAGAATCTTACAAGTAAATTAACTAATAGGAGATTTACCGACTATTTTAGTTCATCTATTCATCAATAGATGACTAATATATAAATATTGCAAATTTCGCATCGGTTATTATTATAATATTTTAAATAAAAACAAATCATGAAGCTGTCAAGTAATTGACAGAATAAATTTTACTAGCTAGAAATTCATGGGAGTAGTTTAACTGTGAGATTTACTAGCGAAGTAAATTTATTTTTCGTTTATAATACGGAAATCTATAGAGTAAAGTATATTACTTGGTTACCAAATCAAATCTACCGAGTATTTTAGTTATTTGACATTTATAATACCGGGCATAAATCATTTAATTTCTAAGAAATAAAATTTGCCGATTGTTTTTATGGAAATTGAAGTTTAATAAGCATTTATAATTGTATGAATACGGGGCTTGGGTTTTATTAAGTCTATTAATTAACTAAAATATATTTCTTGGAGAAGCTATTGAAAGTAAAATGTATGTCCATTTTGAAGAAATATAATAAAAACTTTCCATTTCATATAATTACAGATAAATAATTTGATATATTGATTGGACTTTTGAGATGAATAAATTATTTATTAAATAATTCCGAAATTTAAATTATGTATGCACTGTATTAAAATATTTGAAACATTTTTTCGACAAAAAAAAAGCCATCTAAAATGTCAATCCAGTTTATGGTGTACTTGTTTTTCCTAAATAGCGAATTATGTAGATATTTATCGAAAATTTATGATTGACACTCCAACTTTTTTTTTTAAATTGTATTTTATTCTATAATTATTGTTCTCGATATCTTATAGACAAAAAAAATGTAATCATTTATGAACAAAGACTAATTATTATAAATGACCGTATTGTACCATAAAATTAAAAACCATATCCAATAATTTCAACAACAAAATAAATAACCTTCATTTATAGAAACCACACTTACATCCTTCGCATAGCACTTTCAAATATATAAATAAATAATAGCAATATCTAACCTTGTCAAAAATCAGTAGCAAAGCAACAAACTTGAAATTGTCTTGTGGATTTTAATCCGGTTGAATCACTAAACATTATCGATAATCAATCATGATCAATTGATGAAATAGGATGTATAAGATAAAATTAAAAAAAAAAACATTTATTATCTAGATTTGGAGATACGATTATAGTTCAAATAAAAGTCGATTCCAATGTGCGGAACGATTAGGTGGAGTGAGTTCGACAATGAAACTGAAATGAACTACCTTAGTTTTATAGCTTTACGTAAAACGTGAATGATATTAACCTATTTTTAAATTTATAAAACAAAACAACATCTAAAATGCTAAATATTGAATAATGTTCGCGTTTTAAATTTAAACCGAAACTTTCTTCATTGTGTATTTTCACAAATCCGATTTATATCAACGGTTTTCAAATTTATATCTTCAAATAAAATCTTACTATAAAACAGAATAAATCTGCTCTACTAATACGAAATTATAGTAAATTATTATTTTCATGTACATTTATTCGTATTTGATCTAAGAATTCCACCAATATTTAGCAACTAAATTTTGTATCTCCAAAACAAACTTAATCATAGAAACAATAAAAATAGAGTTTGAAAAAAATGTTAACGAATTTGTTAATATTTCTCTAAATTATCTTCTATTTTAAATTTAATCCATATATATTGAAAGAAAATTTCAATTGTATCGATATGTTTAGAAAAATTCAATAAATAAAAAAATATATATAATACCATAATAAGACAATCACACAACTTTGATAAAGCAATAAAAAATAAACAATAAAAAAATAACACATGTAAACTATAAACACTTAATAAAATAATACACCAACATTAGTTTCACGCATGTTACACATATTATAGGAACCAAACACATACACGTGCATTCAGCACACAAGTTTCAGTGACACTAAATGCGAACTCGAGACAGGATGGTTGCTTTGGTCGTGTGTTCAATGCAACCACACCAAACCGCAGAGGTCGGTTACTAACTCGATAACCCCACCACACTGGTAAAAGATACTAGACTGTTGAACAAAAGCAAAGATCGCGATACTAGACAATCATCTCACAGACCAATGCAAAGAATGAGCGACAACAACGAAAAAATAACTTCATGAATCCTAATTATTTTTATATTCACGTTCTGACGAGTTTGATTTGTATCTAAAAGAGAGTAATAATAGAATGTTTTAAAACCCAACTATCAGTAAACGTATTATTTTTTTCCAAAAATGGATATTTCGAAGACAAAATTAATTTATTACGAAAAGGTTTTCTGCGACAAAATTTCGAATAGCTTAGAGGATTCAAAATTCCCTTGAGACCAAACTGGTCCAAGTCCTCTTGCGGCACTATAGCGAACTATATTGAGTTTGAAAATAAAAGGATTAAAATTCTATCCAGTCAATACCCTGAAGACAATTCCGAAATATGCGTTAATATTTTTACGATGACCACTCTTTGGCGAAATGGATGAGTCAACAGATTGACTTTCAGACGAGTTTGCGAACTGTATTCACGCAAATTTTATAGTGTGAAACCGACTAGGACATTCGCACATTTCTGAATCATGTTTAGAATACCAGTGTATAAGTCATGGAACGACCTTCATTACTGTTTTTTATTTTTTATTTTCCGTTCTAATTTTACGCGACAAATGACAATGAAAAACAAACGAAATAAGTATAATGGCTAATTAAAATCGACTTAAGATGCTACAAAAAGTGTAATGAAGTAAATTCAGACTTTCTTTAGAAGTTTGTATACACATGTTCTTTTTAAATATAAATTGTTGTAAATAGGATTTTTTTAAGTAAGAGAAAATATAAATCGTTCTTAGAAATATACTACATATTTTGTGGTTCAGATAATGAAGATATTACATTTATAATTATTGTATTTCATATCTTTTCATGTTTTAATAAAATCAAATAATTATAAAATAATTTTTAATGGCGTTGTTTATATTTTAAAAAAAATACATTGATATTTTATCTAGATTGCTATAGATATATTTACGATCGGTGCTTTTTTAGAGGTTCAAATCCCCTTGAGATAAAGGGCCTAGTGGATTTAAAATACAAACGGCACGAATTATGTACCCATAGATTTAGTATACCAAATTTAGTGTCGATTCATTCCGTATCTTCAAGAGAGAAGGTCCGACAAGTTTAGTCTTACGAGCGATTTAAGTAGAATATCAATGTATAAGAGTACATAAACATATGACCGAATAATTTAGCACATATTTCAATAAAAAAAAACATGTTTGTTTAGCACGCAAAAATGTTCACACGATTATATATTTACCATTATTGCTTTCGTGGTATTTTATAATATTATTTAAAAATATGAATCTGAATCACATTGTTGAATATTTACAATTAGATATGTATTAATGATTGTAATATCAATTTCGATTTTGCATATGAATAATTTATTTTAATTGTTTCACTAACTGTATTTGTCTGACACAAATACATTGCATTAACGATAGATTTTTGTGTAAACTTAAATCGTTTGATTGATAAGTCATCCAGACAAGATGGCAATACCATTTTTGAAAAACGATTGTTTAAATTTGAAAATATATGAATAACTAACGGGAACCATAAATATGTTCAAATATCTTTAAAAAATACTTAAAAATGTTAACGTTTTGTCTGTCTATAGTTTGTAGGTGTTTTAAAAGCGATTCAATTGTGATATAATTTCGAAATAATGACTTCTCGGCGAATGACAGACAGTTAAAAAGAATGACAAATATAGTCCATTTCGGAAATCTTACACAATATACGTGGGTCAAGATAATTATTCGCAAACTCGAACACCATGTGGGCGCTAACCCATAGCCAAATATAAAAAAATCTAACGGGTCTATTCGTCACGTTTTTGTTATCATTGTTGATTGGCGGTATCTTTTGAAATTATAATTTTTAGGTATTTTAAGTATCGCTTTGTATTCACCTTTTATTTAAAACTATAATTTAGTTTATCTAGGTGATGCGAAGACAATAAATACATCTAATATGTAACTTTGAACTAGATTTTAAAATATTTGTATTTTCGGTGTCATCCATGCAATATTTTCAATCGTGAGTGCTGCCACTCACCCGTATTTTTAAATAATAAAATTGCCGAAAATATTAAACGAAAATAGATTCGTAAGTGCCTACATATATATTTCACTTTCTGAAATTCTCTCATTATTATTTGTTGAAAATAAAAAACCGGATTACGTCGGTGTGGCCGATATACACAGACGCGTTCATGTCGAAGAGTGTAAAACGGCGACATTTAAATAATTTACATATAATTTACAACATTACCGTTGTAAAGACTGTCGCCATTAATTGCACTTTCAAAACATTATTATAACTTACAATTTGCAACGTTACATAATAATATACATATTTGGTATTAAAAAAAAATATATGCAACCGTTGAATATCAAGGACTAAATCAAAAATTCTGACCCAAAAATTAAAAAAACAATAAATAAAGAATGTGTGAGCAATAATTGTTTAAAGTCTCACCCCAATTGAGCCGATCTCAAAACCGTCGTTCCCTCCGATACGGATAGCAACCTCGATCTGTTGACAAAGACTATTTTAATAAAACTACAAGAGAAAACAGATCTAATCCTAACCTAGAACAAGAATTGCGTAAAATCACACATAATAAGAATGAACGATTAAATAAGATTAATTCGTATTTTAAATCAAATACTCAAGTAACACGCTTTTAAATATTCTGTAAAAAAAAAACAATAATATCTAGATTTATCTCATTTTAAATCAATAACTATTGCTTTCTAACTAGTAATTTAGCTGCATAAACCCACTCATGCAGTAACAGAAAACAAGCCGATACCAATAAGTTAGTTCAACACTCTTGAATGAGTAATACCAACTTGTAACATGATATAAATTAATTGAATATATCACTAACGTTATATAACTGGTAGAAAAATATTTATATATACTACAAAATAAAAATTGGCTAATTTCTTTATTGTTAAACAAGCTAGTAAAAACATTGGCTAGTCAGTCTTGAAAACAATAAAAAATCATTACCATTTATGGTCGGGCAAAATGACGAAATATTGAAATCGATTTGCTCACAAAATAAATTATATTTAATAAATTACTCATGTAGTATCAATAAAATTATAAAAAAATAAATATGAAATTTATTTTATTGAATATTTAACTATTTTGAGCGGTAGATATATAATGGAAAAAGCTTAAAGATGCAACGATTCAACCATGGACCAAATAATAATTACTAAATTAATATGTATGACCCCGAATAGTTGGATACAAATAAATAAAATTGTATATTGGTTTTTGAAGTACTTGCATATATATTGTCGATATTTAGTAATATATAAGGTATAATAAAATCATTAAATACTAAAGTCACGTCGGCTAAGCAATCATTTCAAACAATGCGACAATAAATACCGATAACCATCGATATATGTTTTTACTTATGTTCAATTAATGCCTTTTAATTAAGACGTATTCACTGGTGGACCTTGGCGATTCGCGAACAAACAAGAATGCAGAAGATCACTTTCAAGATCAGTCTGATAACATCATCAAATGCCCAAATAAAACCGAGGAAATCGTCTAAAGATACGGAGTAAAAACGCATCTTGCATTTATATTTCAATAATTACCAAACAACTACTAATCGTTTTAATATATCAGATTTGGAAATTGTCGAAAAGAAAGATAATTGGGAGTTCGATCATTTATGTTTTATATAGTTTATTCAAATAGTTTTTTATTTTAATATATATATTTCATGATCTAGGCAATAATAATAATAAGTTAAAAGTGGATTTTAAATAAAATTAAGTATCTAGAAACAATTATAAATTTTAATCTAAAATTCATGAATGTTCATCTTTTAAGTAAAATGAATATATGAAATAGTTACTTGGGTACTGCTGTAAATGTAACCAGTTTCTGATGCAAATTGATTTACATTGAGAATTGTAACAGATGATAATTATATAGATGGGAATACTTATAAAACAGAATGAGCATATTTGTGTTGGTTGATATTCAAAAAGTAAAAAGCCAGTCGACCTCGGTTCAATGTTAAATTAGAAAAACCTCGTAACTGGTCTCGTGTGTGTGGTTGCAGTAACGCATCTTGCAGCCGTGAAACATGTCCAGTACCCTTATTTCATTTCATTAGTTTCAATAAAATATTATCAATCATAGAAAATGGGTCACAGTCAACCACAATTTCTGATTTACCTCAACAAAATGACACCCGCTTTAAACAATTCAAACTGTTACAAAATATTACCAAAAACGGACACATATCATTGTTTGCACCAAAAAATTCAATCTACATCAACATACGGAACTTTATAACTAAATTAGGCTCTCTTACGTTATGTATAATGTGCTTTATTTTGTGCTCAAGATTTCAATACCAAATCCAACTTATAAACATTAAAGATTCAATTTAAGATAAGTTTGTTAGAATAAACTTATGAAGAGTATTAAACCGCTAAGATATTGATGGCATCTTTGTCGATATTCCATTCGTATATTTACCAAATTGAAGTCTTATTCTATGAGACTCTTATCTGTAAGTGATGATCAATAAAGCAGTCATATATTTTAAAATTATTTATTATACTCAAACATCGAGTGTGGCACATAATTTTAAAATATGACTACTTTTCTGCTTTATTGATCATCACTTATAAATCAATCCAGGCGATCTCTCCATCAAACTTACCTATAATGTTTGAAGTTAGCTCAGTATTTATAAATAAATTGATTAAACACTTTATGAAATATACAATATATTATAACTATATATGTATATTACTTAAAATGCTTCAATTTTTACGAAATTAATTTAAATTTGGGATTAACACAAAATCTATGACAAGTTTATTACGAAAAATATCTAATCCGATCGCCAAAAAAAGTTTTTTTTTTAAATGTAATATATTCAATAAAATATGAATTAATTAATTTAAACTGAATGTATTTTTGTTTCGAAAGAATTTACTTAAATACATATGCCCTTCATTTGATATACAAAATTGACCCTATTCTTGAACTAATTAATTATTAGCAAGGTGTTACACACGCAAAATTAATAACATGTGCATTTTTTTGTAAAACAAATTAACTTTAATAACGTGACAAAATAAAAAATGTATTTTTGGAATCTCTAAATTTAAATTTTTACATTTAGGACAGAAAATAAGAATTCCATTCTAAAAACGACCTTAATTTGAGTGACCTACATCCAAAAATAACCAAATTATATTTTCGTCTTACGATGCTCTTAAAGAAAGCCATATCAAATATTTATTATCAAATTAATTTAATTCGATACAATCTTAAAGTTACATTTATATAGGGTAATAAAAATATATCATACTCAAATTTTATTTCCTAAACGCCATAAAAATGATAAAAGATGCAAAATCTATGTTGATCATCAAAGATGAACTTACGCTAATGGTTTTCGCTAGCTCAACGACCTGCTATGAGACCCGCGTGGGTCTATGCAACAGGCGGGCATGCAAGGCCTTCTTGCAACAAAATGCATTAAAAATATATCTACCTTTATGCATAAAAAATAACAGAATAAACGACGTAAAAATTATAGTAATTGATACCAATATTATATATCGTATATTTTAGAGCAGAACTAGTTAGTATTTCTCCAATTGTAGTTATAAGTCCAAAAAGTCGTATTTCCATCTTTGGGTACTCATGGGCTCAAAATACAAGGTAACTGTCATTATCAACCAAGGAAATGAAGTGTAAATTTTATTAATTAACGCGCCAATTCAACAATGAAACTATGCATTGATGTCGGGGCGTTAATTTTCGCCGCAAATGAAATTTGCAAAAATCCAAGGCTTATGACCTCACTCATAGCCGACCATATAGCGACTGAGCGCCCACATGTCATCACAGACAAGACAACGCGAACACACAAAGATGAAATTAGCGGTTCGTGGCGTAGTGAATATGGAGGGAAAAAAGAACCGAGCCCACAGTTATAACCAAGTGGGTGCAAGCGCGCCAGCGACCTTCCATCAATGCAAGTACTCTAGTGGTGGTAGTGTTCATTAAAAAAAATCATCTATATGCAATATCCATTCAACGACCCTGGTGAAGATACAATGCACTTTTGTGCATCCTTTTTCCGTACAAAACAAAAACAAATCACATGAATCACCTTAAAGTTCGTAACAAAGGCATTAAATATGCATAGCTCTTAAAGGGGAATAACGAAATTGGCCTTAATTGGCATTCATAGATAAAACCATCTTAAGCTGTATATAGAAACTATTAACGATTTGCTTCGCTAATAGTAAACTGTGTAAATGTATCTTTCACCAAAAGCAGTTTTATACTCACGGTAATTCGGTTTGATTTATCGAGAGGTTGACCACGTACAAAAACTGTGTACACCATATTTCCCGGAAAATTACCCAGATTACACGAGCGTGTCTCTGATTACTAGAGAATTCACAAAGATATCCATAAATTGTTTGAGATTTCTCAAAGTTTATCTATAGATTACCTCTCAATATTTCCCCAGTACCGTACACCACATTTTAATTATGGTTAACAGTTCTTTTAATATGAAATGAATCTTTTTTAGAATTTTTTTTATATAAATTTCAATTAATATGCACAATATTATTTTATAATAGATTTTTAATTAGATATTCGTTTCATTAATTGAAGAAAACATATAAAACTTAAAAGTTGTGATATTTCTCAAAATAATATTTTATATCGAAATTCTATAACACAATATGTGCTATAGAAATAAACAAAATTTTATTTACAAGGGGGTTTAGAGCTTATGACGCTATTCTGTGTCTCATCTGTGAATTCTATAGGCTAGACGAAATGTTTATTCTTTGCAAGGTTGTCGAGCTTACAAAGCCTATAGCGCTTCTAGAGTAATACAGTATAGCACTATATAGACGATAAGCTCCATAACCTTGAAAAATATACATTTTGTACGCAGAATAGCAAAAATTAGTTTTATACTTCAATTCTGCACAAATCTACAATTCAATAAGCAATCTGTAATTTCATATGAATACACATTGAATGATAATTCATTGTTAAAAGCAGTAATTATATTCGATAGATTTTATAGATTTGCAATTCAATTAAATAAATTAAAATATTGTAAATCCAATCAAATTTGTAGATTCTCGTTACAGATTAATGAACTTGTAACAATATTGTTATTAAAACAAATATGGAAATATGTCAAACAATAAAATAAGATCATTTAAAACTTAATTTAAAGAAGGACATAATTTCCAGTAGTTAGGACATACACTTAGAAAGTTTAGTAATATATAAACTGGCTAAGCGAGGTTTGCATAGTGCTGCTAGCGCCATCTATTGCCAGCAAAGTAAACTAATATAAACCATAGAAATTTCCTGTCAATGGAAAGTTTCTATTATCAATGGTATCTTATATGTAATTAATAATTAATGCATATCCATCCACCGATACAATATATAAATGCATGAAATTAATACGGTTTAAAAATAATAAAATATATGCGTATTTTATCCTAGCCCATAAAAGTTAACCTAAAAATCTATGTCAGATCGACGGAACGAAATCGCTTTTAAATGATTTCAAAACCGTTGTATGAGTCATATTGTTAAAAGCACACACATCCATAAAATAGCTTATCGATAAACAATGAATAATGTATAGTCATTTATAATTAGTAAAATATTGGTATATTTTGAGATAAATCAGAAAAATGATAACTCACCTTACGGATCTTCGACTGTGGGTATCGGGGGAGTCAACACGCCGGCGTTTCACATCTCGATCATGTGGCGAATGTGATCTGGAGCGTGAACGGGAATGATGACGTCTCCTGGAGCGTGGCATCTGGAATACAAAATTAAAATTGTTACTTGAATCAATACGACAAATATTTAAATAGTCACAGCTATTAACAAGGCACAAACCTAAAACGGTAGTATCGATTATTTTGTAATCAAATATTCACATGCCGTGTTCCCAATGTTAAATATGCGAACGTATAGCATAAGGCTTCGTTGTAAAATTTACATTTATTTAAATGGTTAAACTTACGAGATGTCTCCTCTAAGGAAAATTAATCAGAAGCGGGCTACGTTTATTGTGTAATAAATATATTACGTAGGAAACAATAAAAAAACAAACCGAAATAATAAAAAGAATTTAATTGTTAACACAAAAATTTACAAGTAGTTACTGCACCGAAAATTAATACCAAACTAGTCTAGCCAAGGGAAATTCTAACCAGCCATCTTGTTTTCCGCAGTAACTACCTCGATGACATGTTTCAACATTTTCTCAATTGTCTCACGCCAAGAATTAACAACTAATCTATTGATGCACTACACTTACCACGGGTTGTCGTAAAGTATTAAACTTATAACGAAAAAAATTCGCAATATTAATAAAATAATTCCAAGTTCGAACTGCAGAACCTTGTAATAGCTCACTACGTAACAACAGACCAAACATCGATCCGTTCTGTTCTTTGGCGCGATAGTCGTGTCGTTGCACTGAAATCTATTTATTTGTGCTACTTGAAAATAAAACTAGTTTGAAAATAATTATGAATTAAGGCAGCATTTAAATGATGTCAACTGTTCAATGCATTGTTGCATTTGCTTTCCGTAGGCTGTCGGATATAAAAACTTAAAATTTCGTCTGTTACTCCATTTGGGAAAACTTATTACCGATCGGCATGCGCGGAAACTTCATAAATCTGCATTTTTTTAGTATTCTAAACTGACATTACTGATACTAGCAGCACATTCGCGTTTCATTTTATTCATACAATCATACAATTTTTCTATAAACCTATAACTATATACACCATCAGGCCATCATATAATAAAGTATTTTAATTATATTTTATATTAATTGACTTTCATTATTTGATAGTAACGTCTTTTTTGAATGATGTATCGAATACATCATTGGGTAAAGATTCAAAATTATTCATGACGTCACACGCTAGATCTATTTCAAAAATCTACACTAAACTTGTTCTTGCTACACTTTAGTGTAGCAATTAAGTGCAAGCTAGATCCTACTCTGTGAGCTAGACTTGTTTGTTTAGTTATACTTATTAAATGTACTTGTATTGTTAAATAAAATAAATATTTTCTTTTGAGTTTAATAAATATAAATTCTAAAATAGAAGATGATTTTCGAAATTATGACATACATTGCCAACATAATTTTTATTAGAGGTTGCGCTGAGCAAAGTTCGTCGTTTGATATCTACATATGAGCATTAAGATGAATAGTATCATTTCAACTTGCGCGAAGAGTTTAATTTCGACCACAAAATGTGTCGTTGGTAGTAATATCAGTTATAAGACAACACAAACAAATCGGAATTTCTGTACGGCTGGACAAGTATGTATTGGTATCTTTGAAGAGATGAAAGCGGGAAATTAAAAATGTAGATTTTTTGTAGGAAAAAAAGATAACAGTTGCGAACCAAGTCCTTAATTATCTAAAAGTTGGAACTGGAAAAAACGTCGTTTTGTGTTTTCCAGGTGCATTAGGCACTATTTGGAGTGATTTTAAACCACAAATAGAAAAACTGGACAAACAAATATTTACTGTTGTTGCGTTTGATCCTCCTGGTTATGGTTTTAGTCGACCACCAACACGGGAATTCACGTTAGATTTTTATGAAAAAGATGCTACTATCGCATATCAATTAATGAAAGTAAGGATTGCTACACACATATGTTACTAAATAAGAGCGTTCACAGTGTTTTATTTGAGTAATTGCAATTCATAACAATTATATGCTGATTTATAAAATTCAGAATTTGGAAATTCCGAAATTTTCTTTATTGGGCTGGAGCGATGGGGGTATTTCTAGTTTGATACTAGCTGCAAAATATCCGGAAGCCATCCACAAACTAGTGGTTTGGGGTGCGAATTCGTACATCCTACCCGAAGATTTAGACTCTTTTGAAGCGATTCGAGACACGAAGAAATGGTCCGAATCATCACGCGCACCGCTATTAGCGCTTTATGGTGCAGATGGACTTCAAAAAATGTGGAACGGATGGTGTGATACAATGCAAGCTATGCAAAAAAGGAAAAACGGCAATGTATGCATGGATGCAGTGGCGAAAATTAATTGTCCAACTTTAATACTACACGGTGCTAAAGATCCCGTTGTGCTTCCAGAACACCCAAACTATCTCAATTCTAACATAAGACACTCTAGGTAAACTATTTGACTATTTTTAATTGTTAAGTATATATTTTTTGGCAATATTGTTTTTTAGGTTGCATATTTTTCCAAATGGCAAACATAATATACATCTACGGTATGCTGATCAGTTTAATGCAGTTGTGACTGCATTTATTTTGGAACAAGAACAAACAATCTAGTCATTTTTTAAAATTACTAATTATGTTATTATAATTTCAGTCACGCTCATAAGTTTGAAATAAATCATTTATAAACTGTTAAGGTAGTACCATTTTATTTTGTTAAGTTTTATAATGAATATGCATTATCACCTCAACTATTAAAATATAGAATATTTGTTGCTATTTTATGATTATTAAGTGCCAATCTTATATGTTGTAAGTTTAGTGTAGCGCGATTATTATTTGTATAAATAAAGTCTATTTTTAACTGTTATTCATTTGTATTATTTAGTATTAGTACAAAGATATGTATTACGGATTTATAAAACAAAATAATTCAACATATATTTCATTGAATATAATTAAATTATAAATTGAAGTCTGAATGGAAAATAAATTCGACCAACGAATAGTTGCAAAGCTTTCTTGTTACTTTATTTTAGCAAAAGATCAAAATATACTGACAGTATGAGTGGGTAACGAACAAAACGAGATGAACGAATTATTATTAAATTAATATGTGTATTAATTATAAGTGCGTAGATTATTTGTTTAGCCGTCAAGTTGACCGCTGGCCATTGCCTGTTGGTATGAAGATTCCCGACTTGGTTCAGGATCCAACTTAATCATATCGTCAATACGCAAAATGGTGATCGCAGCTTCTGTTGCGAATTTTAACGATTTTATCTTCGAGATGGCTGGTTCAAGTACGCCAGCTTTTTTGTTATCTCGAACGGTACCTTCGATCAGATCTAAGCCCACCCACTTCAAATGGGAATGGTCCAATTTAGTCTGGCTTGAATTTTGATAGGCGCGCAATTTCGCCACAAGGTCAGTTGCATCTTGAGCTGCGTTTACAGCTAATGTTTTTGGAATCACCAATAGGGACCTACATAATTAAAATATGCCAATTTTATTTTATGTTTATCGAAAAATAAGGGCGCAATTGTTTATATATGTTTAAAAAAAAAAAAGTTTTACCTTGCGAACTCTGCAATAGCAAGTTGTTCCCTGGAACTGAGTGTCGTGGCGAAGTTCTCCAAATAAATTGAAAGTGCCGCCTCCACAGAACCGCCTCCAGTGACTACGCTTTTGCTTTCCAGAACGCGCTTCACCACGCAAAGTGCATCATGGATAGATCGTTCCATCTCGTCACAATAAAAATCATTTGGTCCGCGTAAGATTATTGAGGCTGCAGTACGGGCTTTTGGTCTATTTTCATATAAAATTTAAATTATTCATAAATTTAACAAATTGTTATTGTATGAATTTATACAACTATCTTTTAGAAAAATAAGATAACAGCGTAAAAATTCATATATTTTTATTTGCCTAGTTGAAAACATCAAATGACATTAATTAACTCAATTATGTCAAGCACTAGGCAATTTTAATTGTGTCAAATTTATTAATTTAAATAAAATATATTGCAAATTGTTTATTATTATGGCGTTGCATTATTAAATATAATATATATAAAATTATTCATACCCTTTGATGAGTATTAATTCGTCATCGCATATTCTGTCTTGTATAACTTCGGCAGCTTCACCGACATTACTGGCATCAAACGTTTCTTCACCTTTACAAAAAACACAAAATTGATAATATTTGATTATAAAAGCGTTTTTTTAAATAATAAAAATAACTACTTCGAAATATGTGTTTATATAAACTTAACAGTTTGTGTTATAATTTATAAATGCAGATGAGTATTAGAGAAGCTTACCCTCCATATTTGTGAGCGAAGTAAGGTATGAAGCACCAGTCGCCTTAGCAATTCGTTTTAAATCCGACTTCTTAACCCTCCGAACCGCCATCGCTTTATGCTCAACAAAATACTTCAAACACAAATCATCAATTCCACCCGAACACAAAATCACATTGACTCCAGTGGACAAAATCTTTTGAATCCTCTCCTTAGTAATATCTAATTCCCTGGCGCGAATTCCATCTAACTTTTCTGGGTCGGTGATCAAAACTTGGACTCCCAACTTCATCTTTGCTTTCTGCAGGGAAAAGTCCAAGCACGCGATTTTTGCGTTTGTTATTTTTGTGGGCATTGCCTGAGAGGCGACGGTGCAGTTGAGGGCATAGCCCTGGACGAGAATACTTTCGCGAGCGGAACGTCCATGAGCTTTAAGAACATTTACAGCCTTGATCGGGTAGGCGGCATTTCCTTTTACGTCGGTGATTTTAATAGCTTGACACGCATCGACACACATTGACGAAAAGAAATCAGCGTCACTGTTTAATGCTCATTAAGGAATTATAATTATCAAAATGTATTAAAAATATAAAAAGTAATCTTATTGCTCTAACTTTATATTAATTTTTTTCTAAATCAACGATTAGCGTTAATTTTTATTGATGCAACTATACTTTAAATTTGAATAACAAATAAAAATATGTATGGATCTATGGGCTACAAATATATCGTTAGTTAATGTGATATATTTGCGAAAAAGTCCATGTTTTTTGTACGCTTAGTTGAAAACAACACATTACATGGAAAAGAAATGCTTGCCAAGCACTAAGCGAAAATTGAAAAACCTTATTAAGTTCACATATTTTAAATATCTTAATTTATTTATTATAATTTATATTTATTTTATATAAATAAGGATACGCTCCAATGATTTTCGAAGACATGGAAGTTTTAGCTGAATTTACAAGGCACTCGCGACCAAGTTCATCGACAGGAATTGTAAGATTTTCTTGAATATATTTACATGCCTCTTTACACGCCAATCGATATCCATTGATTATAGATGTAGGATGAATTTTTTGTTTCACTAATTCATCAGCATTCTACAACCGAACAAATAACATTGTTTTTATAAATTCATCTAATTGAAAATAGACTATATTTGGTTAAATGCCCAATTGAAAACAATGAAAATATCTTACTTTTAAAAGTTCAGCTGCAATAATAACGACAGAAGTAGTACCATCCCCAACTTCTTCGTCTTGTAATTGGGCCAAATCAACAAGTACTTTAGCGGCCGGATGTTCAACTTCCAATAGTTTTAAAATTGTAGCACCATCATTCGTGATAGTAACATCACCAATATCATCCACTAACATTTTATCCAAGCCTACAGGTCCTAATGAGCTCTTTACGATATTTGCTATCGAACTCACTGCCATTACTAAATTTTAAAAAAATTATTACTAACATATTCACGTTCTGCAAAATTAAAATCAAATAAAGAACAAAAAAAAAAATTATTTTCTAATAGTTTTTTAATTTAATACGTATAATTCAAGTCACGCGCTAGTTCGTTAGTTCTGGATTTTGACACCAGATCTATATATAGATTATAACTCTTTAAAACTAAATATCATAACTGACAGTAATGGCAGTTATAACTTTACTTTAAAAATAATTAGTATAACACATAATTTACATATATATAAAGAAATAAAGGAGTTTTAAAATCAAATATAATCACAATAACTCAAAATGCATCTAAGCGATATTTTTAAGTCATAAGCTTTAAAAGATCATATATGCGATGAAATACAATCATTTGTATAGTAAAAGTATATATTTAATTAAAATAATGTAGTAATTTGTGTAAAAATTATGAATCATGGCCGTCACCACATGCGGCATGGTAAAATTTTCTTCTAGAACAATGACGATATATAGTGATAGGTGTTAAAACAATAATATTTTTACCATTTTGTGTCCTAACTGGAGTCCCCGATGTTCGGGTCCCTCCTATGGATAAAGGGCTCGCTAAAGTTGACATTTTTCAAAACAGAACGGGCAGATCTGCGAACACCCTTTTATTCATACACAAACAGAACTTAGGCGCAAATCATACTAACTGAAGTTGCTGTGTAAAACTCTGGTAAAACTTAAGAAAATAAAATATCCAAGGTCAATCTAACAAACTACTGTCAAATAATTTATAATGTCTATTTTAAAATTTATCAATCAAACTAGTTTGCCCACATTTAAATTCTCATTTAGTCACAATTTAAGATTGGTGAGTAAACACCCGTGAATTGTTGCTCTAATTTATTTAATTTTCGTTCTTAGTTATCACAAAACGCCCCTCGAAGGGCACTTTTATACGTTCCCGGCGATAGTGAACGTAAACTTAAAAAAGCATGTGGCTTAAACGTCGATTGTATCACAATGGATTGTGAGGATGGTGTGGCAATTAGTAAAAAACAAGCGGCAAGAGAAACCATTCATAATTTGCTGAATGAAGGTCGACCGAAATCAAAATTTACGTATGATTTATCAGTACGTCCAAATTCGGTAGACAGTGGTTTGTGTGAAGATGATTTGTCGATGATTTTAACCGCGAAAACTAAACCGGATACAGTTGTTTTACCGAAAGTAGAAGGCGAAAAACAGTTGAAATGGGTACGCATGCACCTTATTGGTTAATGCGCGTATGACGTCACACTAGTTTTGTTCTCATTGGTCGATTCAGTTTGCAGAAAGAGTTAAAAAGTTTATGCCAGGTGATCAAAAAATTAATTTAGTAATGCTAATAGAATCAGCTATTTCTATTATGTCGTTACCACATATTTGTAAAACTGCGAAAGAATTATCAAGTCAAATAATTCCGACTTCATTGATATTTGGAAGTGACGACTTTTGCGCAAATATCGGTAATAATCTAAGTAAATCAAACAAAATAAATATTAAATTCAATCGTTAGGGGTCACAAGGTCTGAAACTTCAGTAGAGATTTTGTACGCAAGACAAAAATTAGTGATGGTAGCCAAAGCATTTGGACTTCAAGCGATTGATATGGTTCATATAAATTATAAAGGTGATTAATCATTTTTAATGAATGTGCTTGGATAGATATTTTTTAAATTTTAGATTTGGTGGGTTTAGAGAAACAATGTGAAGAAGGTATGAGAATGGGGTATACTGGGAAACAAGTTATACACCCAGATCAAGTACCAATTGCTCATAAAGCATTTCTACCGAGTAAAAAACAAGTCGAGTGGGCATCTGGGTTGATAACAGCTTTTGATAAACACCAAGCAGGAGGAGTAGTAAGTATTTATTACGTTTTCGCATTACGTGTTTAATAATTATTTTTAGGGGGCTTTTACGTACAAAGGTAGCATGATAGATATGCCGACCTTGAAACAAGCAAAAAATATAATTGAACTCACGAAAACAATTAAATAATACGGTTTTTTTTATATTTATTTTTATTATATAAATATAAGTTGAATTGGTCTACTCAATAAAGTATATTTTATTATATAATAGTTTTTATTTATATATATTCTAAACTGACGTCGATTAAAACATTAAATTTTAAAACCTGAGTGGATTGCAACAACACCCATGGTTAAATTCTCATAAGTTACATTTCGGAAACCAGCCTGTTCGAGCATCGAACAAAAATCAGTTTGATTCGGAAATTTGCGTATACTTTCCACTAAATACTGATACGGTTGCCATTTTCCCGATATAAGTTGGCCCATGACTGGGATCATTTGAAAAGAATACTGATCATATGCCCTAAAATAATATAATATAAAATAAAGCGAATGAAAATAAACGTAAAAAAATAAATACCATTGCGCAAAACTGTTTTCTAAGTGACTAAATTCGAGACACATAAATCGACCACCAGGTTTAAGCACTCTGTACGCTTCTTTAAGAGCCTAATGTTAAAATAATGCTTCAAAAAAATATATTGAAAAATAATTAACGCCGTACCTTATCAATATCTGTAACATTTCTAATGCCAAAAGCAATTGTATACGCTGTATATTCATTATCATTAAACTGTAGCGCCTCAGCGTTTCCTTCTTTCCAATCGATTAAAGTTGCTGGTAAATTCATAGTTTCTGCTCGATTTTGTCCAACTTTTAACATCGCTCCATTTATATCACACACAGTAACATGACTTTCAGATTTAAGTATCTCGTCACGTTTAATATTTGGTAGATTTAATAAGTAATTGATATAACGAAATGCGATATCACCTACATTTTATTTACATTAATAAATAAATAGAATTTTATAATATATTGAGCAACAGAGATGGGCCGTAATTAATTTAAAGTGATTCAATTAATTACTTAATAAGCTTTTTATCTATTAATGATTAATTATAGTTTTCAATTACTGTAATAGAAATAATCAGCATTTTAAAAAAAATATTATTATTTGTGTAATATATACATATAATTTCAATATATAAAGTTTTGGATTTTCTTGACGAAATGAATATTAAATATTATTCAAATAATACACTTGAATAACTCATTATTTTCGATACAATTAATTATAGTTAATAAGTAATTTAACCATCTCTGTCGAATTATTTCGATTAGTTTACCAGTTCCGCCAGCAACATCTATTAATTTGGTGTTGACGCTTGGCCCTAATTTTTGAATGAAAACATCTTTCCATATTCGATGTATGCCCAGCGACATAACATCGTTCATATTATCATAAGAAGTCGCTACATTTTCAAAAACTTCTCGAACTGTAACAAAATATATTCGTAAACATTTCGTGACTTTATAAAAATCCCATCAAACCTTTTTCTACTTTTTCGCTGGTTTTTACCGTTTCAAAACCAAAATGTGTAAAGTCAGTTTTCGACGTTTGAAGAATTACACTAGAAGTTCGTAAACTTCTAGTAATGAAATTTTTATTTAAACATACAAATTTACCAACGTGTGTCATCGTGACAGTAAACTACTGCAGGTTATGTTTACAACCGTTATATATATATATAAAATACTTTAATTATAGAAAATATATTATTGTCCTGACGGAATCCTATATTTGATATGAAGATCAGCACTAGTCGTCTGATTTAATTTGATTAATACGTTAAAGACATCAACGACTGTATCTTTGATTTCATTGTAATCATGTAGTGCTTTCATAATATCGGTTGCATCGCTATCTTTAACACCACTTAATTCTAGTTCTTGTATTTCTTTATCGATTGCCTTTTCTTTCTCTTTCAAATCAAGCAACTTTTTGTATAAATCTTCTTTCTGTTTATTGTGATCATTTTCACCCATTTTTAAATACAATACATAATGGTGGCCAGCGGCTATATTCACATCGAACTTTATCCGCGCAAATTTAACCTACGAATAACACCAAGATTGCGAAATAAGCAGACCAAAAATTCGTGCAAATAAATAAGTGTATTTATTTTAAAATTATTTTTATCAACGATGACGGAAAATCAAATATATATTATATTAAAATAAATATTGCTTATTTGCTCGAATTTTTCTAAATATTCTAGGCGAAATATGTTTTTAGATTTGTGTACAAAAATAAATATGATGTATTCATTAATTAATTTTAACGATTTTTAAGATTTCATCATATTAGCAAAATATATATTTTTAATGTGTAAAAATCATTAAATTTAATTAATGAATACACATTTATTGTTGTACAAAAATCTAAAAAACATGTATCGCATAGAATATTCCGTAAACGTCTATTTAAGCTATGGGTCCCAGCCAAAAATCTAATATAAGTCGCTGACCCCTGCTATAATTCAAAATTTCGTGGATTCAACCACATCCGTGTGAAATATCTGATATAATTTTACTTAGTATATACAAAGTTGGGTATAACCACGTCCGTCCTGCTTTTGACCACCACTCATTAATTAACGAATAACATATTTGCTGTTAAATTATGTGGTTTCCCGTAAATCACCCTCTCCGCCACTGGCTAGTATCATTCACAACACTAGTTTATTAAAAATCGCAAAGACAATTTTTATTTAGTTGTTGTGATTCTACACGTGAACAAACAACGGTTGTCATTCATAAACGACCATGTTGCGAAGTGTGACTATTTTATTGGTGATTTCAGTTTGTGCTATGGCACAATTGAGATCAATTAAACCTGGAGATTGCCCGCCACCGACCGTTATTAGTATTTGCACCAAAACCTGTCGCTCGGATCTTCAATGTTCGGGGCAACAGAAATGTTGCATTACAACTTGTGGAGGATCTTTTTGTACCATGCCGGTTACTATGCGACTAGAAAAACTTAAAGGAGGTATTTATTTGTATACGAATAATACACATGCACGAAAGATATTTTGAATAATTGTAAACATTAATATAATTTGACAAAGACATTTTTATTGTACAAAAGTAGATTAAAATAATTTATTTTTACTTTAAAGCTATAATAAATGAGAAAAAAATTTTTTTGTTGTAGTTTATTTTAGAATATGAAACTACATTTGGTATTTTTTTCACAGAAAAGGCTGGTGTTTGCCCTGCACGTCCTGCAGGTCCTTGGGTGTGTTCTAGTACGTGTGTTTTCGATGGTGATTGTCGAGGACGCCTAAAATGCTGCAAGAATCGTTGTGGCGCTATGGCTTGCATCAAGCCTGAAATATAATCATATTATTCACAATTATTTGAGAATATTTACATATTTACCTAATTTCCTAAACTGAAGATAGTTTTAATTTGATCAAATAAACGTTTTTTTTATATATATTAATAATAGTTGCTACCTTATCCTAATAATAATGTTAAATATGATTAAATTAAATTCTTTAATTGTTAATAAATGGTAAATATTTTTTTTTTATTCAACATTAATTATATAAGTATTTTATAGGTATATATTGTTTAAGTTTAAATTAATATGAATTTAAAATATTATATTACATAAAATGTAAGAATGAAAACATATAAAACACATATTTTATGTATATCAATGTGTTTAAAAATAATTATATTAACTTTGCAATTACAACTCAATAAGATAATTTTATTCAATATTGAGAATTGTGTAATGCCAATAAAATTTATATAATCCACAAAACATTTTTGTATTAAATTTTAATGCAAATATAACAGAATAAAACGTATTACATTTTTTGGAATATTATACAAAAATTATTAACCAATTAAAGAAAACATTTATACCACAAATACTTTATTTGTTCAAATTAATGTATTTAAAAAATATTATGCTTGCTTGTTACGAATATGTTCGCTAATTAATACGTTTTTATACAGTGTTCTACATTTTAACATTACTACGTTTCATACATTTAAATTAAATTTCGAAATATTAAAATGCAGTACCTGACATGTTATTTTTAAACAACTTCTATACAATGTTTATAATTATTTAATTAACCAAATAAAACGTTAAAATAAAATATGTATATGAACCTTCTCTTTTATAATTAATAATTAATATATCGAATAATTAGTGGTTAATTTCCATGAGTTGAGCAAATATTGAATTATAATATTTGAGAAGAGGTCAAGGTAATCAAGATGAATAATCGGAATTACATAAACAACAACAGAGATTTGTGTTTTGGAAGTGGGGAATTTTCTTGATAAGTTCTAAAATGGGAGGTAAATTGCTTGCCTTTCTACGTATATAAGGCGAAACCGCCTAAAGCGCCTAATAGTTGAATATTTGTTGCAACGATTCTAGAAACTAGATACGGATTTGTATTCAATATGGGTACGTTGATAATTAATTGAAATCAATTCTTAAGAATTTATAAAGAATTTGTGTGTGTTTTTTTTGCAGCGAATATTAAAGTGGTTTTATTTGCATTTGTACTCTGCACATTAGTGCTGGTTGGTTTTGCAGGTGAGTTATTCCAGGAATTTATGATTTTTCATTAAATTAAATATGATTTATTTTGTTTTGTTAAAATGGTATTTATAATAATAAAATTTATTATTAGCACATTTTGACTGCCCTATTTCAAGTCAAATGACAAGTTGCAGTCCAAAGTGCACGGACGATTCATCATGTTCCACAGGAACCAGATGCTGCCCAAATATATGTAATACAAAATCTTGTTCCCAACCGAACAAAGCAGGTTCTTCGGCTGGTGGTTACAAAGGATCGGCTTGTAAGTTTATCGAATTGGGGTTTTTGAAACAGTGCATATATAGCTTTAGCTTGAAAAATATTTCTATTTGGCAAAAAAATATTGTAAAATAATTCAGAATATTTAAACAAAAGTATTCATTTTTGTTATGGATATTTCTTATATTACGATTGAGCTTGACGCAATTCTACGTCACCATTCTTTATACCGTAGTCAGAATCAAACTTTTTTTTTCTAAATTTGAAAAAAAAAAAATTAATTGAAAGAGAATGGAAATTTAATAATTATCCAGTACATATTTAATCGCATGTCATATCTAGACAATATATCAAAGCTGCAAAAAGCCATGTTATGTCTCTGCTACGTAAAAGAGATGTTATATTCTATAGCTATAGATAATCGTGTTCTAAATAACCGTATAACTATATTAAATATTTATTGCGTTTTTTTTAACAGCTGGAGCAACTGGTACCTATTGTGGAAATTCCAAATGCAACTCATACGAAAAATGTGAATTTGATAAAAATACTAAACGCCAAAAGTGCGTTCGTGGATAAAAATATATAAAATAATTGATTTGTAAACATTTTGAAATTTATTAATAAATATTAGAACTAATATATGTTATTTCCTGGAATAAATGCATATTACTATTATCAACTGTTATGCTAACTAGTAATTCATAAAAGTGCCAAGTTGAAGCATTGAATGATAATGATATTAAAAATCATACTGCCGTCTATATTTGAGTAGCTGAAATAAAATAAACATGCATGAAGTTAACAACATTTCGGCTGTCAAAGCGAAAACTATCTGTCAAGTGAAATGTACACGGTGCACCGTTGAATATACTAAAAACTACTAATATTACTTAAATAATCAGCATATAATATTTAAATGACTCAAAAATAAAACGAAAATATATTATTTGCATAATATATTTTAAATGAGAAATACATTTTTATTTATTTACAATGGCAATACAGATAGTAGTTCAAGCCTTAAAATCTGTTTTATTCTTTTTCGTGGGCATTTGGCGAAGGGCGTTATGTTGCTTTCGCCGGCGTAGACGATTGTCGTGTGACTCGATACCGTTAACAGCGGTCGGCGTAGTTCCGGATTACGCTACGCCGGGTTGTTCAGGTGATCAACCAGAAAATTGGAACACATGGGATGAGCAACAAAATTTTAAACCAAACAGCGTACAAGAACATATAGAGATGTATCGACAACAGCAGGCGATGGCAGCACGACAACAGTCAACTGAGTCTGAAGAAGAAGTTAATAATGACTTTTTTGAAGATATGACACCGCGAATTACGAGACAAACCAAAGTTTTTATTGATGATGGCAATACTGAACATTCTAGAAATACAAATCAACAATATTCTCTAGCTCCGCAATCTATTTTAGCTCCAGTACGTAATTAATTAACTATAAATACCAACCATAGCAAGCCCATTTTATAAATTAATATTACTTTTTAAATATATCATTACCCTTGAATAGTGTTTTTATTTTATTTTTTTCAAATGAACACACCTTGAAATGTGTTAACAAAATTTTTTTTTTTATAGGATGGTTCACTGGGTGAATGGGAAGAGAATTCTGGTTGGGAAGAACTTACACAAAGAGACTGGGATCCAAATTCAATATTACGGGAAAAACGACGCCAAGAACGGGAACGACGGATATGGGAACAACAACAACGTAGACAAGAAAAAGTTGTGCGACCTGTTTCACTGGGCGCTAAAATATCTTAATATTATTACTTACAAAGCAAAATGTTTTTAACGTTTCGTCGCTAAATTGTTTTATACTGCCAAATATGGTTGTCACCTTGTATTGTAAATTTTTGTTTCTGCATTCAGATGTTCCAATAAAAGTATTTTTATCACCAATATCTAACTTCATTGTATACATTTTTGTGTTTAAAGCAAAGAATTTTTGTTGTTGTCATCAGTATGAATAATAAGAAGCTAACCACCTCAGAAAATGTGCTCTTAACTATATTAACAGTGGTTAAAGTGCAAGCACGTCATCTGGTGAAGCGAATATCGTTTTCTGTTTTACAGATGACAATTTAGTTATAGAAATACATATTTAACTTCTTTAACCTAGTATTATTTTATTTGGTTTATTGATTAAAATACTAGATGTAACCAGAAATATAAATTAATTGCTTGTTTTGGAACTTGCCGTGTGTTAAGCAATTTTCTATACTATTTTACATTTTAAATAATTTGATTTCAATGTAAATATACAATATATTATTTATAATATATAATAAAGATATATTTTTTGATTATACCAGCCAGTATAAAACTATAAAAATGTACAAAAAATATTGTAAATATATACACAAATAAACATTCACAAAAATCAACACGTGACAGCGTTTATAACTATAATATTAATAAATATGTTTAACTTATTATTTAACATTAACTACATATATATATTTGAATAACTTTAAGTTCGGGGTGGGAGGGTAGGTGCATCAGAATTTGGGGGTTGAAAATTCATATATTCTGGTAATTGTTCCGTTAAGGCGGGCATGTTTATATACTCATTTGGAGGTTCGTCTATGCTTGGCGCTATGTAATCAGAATCTGTTTCGTCGACTGGAACTGGGGATTTTCGCGATAATTTTAATTTTATCTCATTCAAAAGCGCTACTGTAAAAATAATAAAAAGATTGTATTTATTGTATAATAAAAATTCGTTTAAACAATAAATGCAGTATTTGTATACGTAATAGATTTTTCGTATATGCTATAAAAAATGAATTTAATTCAAATATATATAAAACATATTTTAAATATTGACTTACCCTCGACGGGGAGCCCTGACGGTGGGAACTGTATATAATATTCACTTCCTTCCGTCGGTGTGCCAATTCGAGGTATTGGATGAGGTGGTCTTTCCTATTAAAATAAAATTGTGTAAAACTTGTTCCCAATAGTTAATAATATTAATATTAAAATATTATTAATACTTACGGTGATTGTACTAAATTGTTGAAGTTTGGTTGGCGTGTACTTGTATGGCTTTTGGCCATGTGGTATTAAAAAATTTTTCTTTGGCTCTTCAATCTCTAGATATTCATGGTCACAGCTTGTCTGACGCTAAAAACAAATAAAATATAAAATTTAATCAACAATAGTAATTAACATATATAATGCCCGGTATTATAAACGTCAAATAACTAAAATACTCGGTAGATTTGATTTGGTAACCAAGTAATATACTTTACTCTATAGATTTCCGTATTATAAACGAAAAATAAATTTACTTCGCTAGTAAATCTCACAGTTAAACTACTCCCATGAATTTCTAGCTAGTAAAATTTATTCTGTCAATTACTTGACAGCTTCGTGTTTTGTTTTTATTTAAAATATTATAATAATAACCGATGCGAAATTTGCAATATTTATATATTAGTCATCTATTGATGAATAGATGAACTAAAATAGTCGGTAAATCTCCTATTAGTTGATTTACTTGTAAGATTCTTTTATAACACGTAAAATTATATTAACTGTGTAAGTAAATTTAGTTCCATAGTAACTAATTAACATTTATTTCGTTCTTTATAATACCGGGCCTAAATAAATTATAAAAAATTTAAAATAATTACTTTACGATCTTCATGATCAGAATGAGTTCCACTGTCTCCAAAAGAAGCTGCACTATAAGCACTCAACGTGCTCATACGACCTGACGATGATGAGCCTAAACATAAATAATAAAACATAAATATCTATACAAAATTAAAACATATAATATACAACTTACTTGTAGTGCTCTGAAGACTCAAACTACTAATCGGTCTATTTTGTCCACTAGTAGATGCGCCATCATTATTATTCTTATCGTCAACTAGTGAAACCTCAAATTTCGCATCTCTCAGACAAGACTCTTGTTTATTTTTCGGAGTCCGACTAAACAATTTCTTAATCCTATCAAACGGTGTTGGATGTTTCATTTCATCCTTCATTTGTTGTTGAAGCCGTTCGTACTCACGTCGCATAGCATTCAACTGGTCTTCCTTTTCTTTAAATGATTTCTGCACATCATTTCGATTCTTCCAGTCGTCAACTAGTTTCTCCACCTCCGATAATGTAAAGACGCTATTCTTAAAATCGTTGATTATCTCTAATAATTCGCCTTGCACTTTATCGGGGTACGCGCTGCTAGGGTCTGACCGGTTTGTGTCTTGTGGCGTATCAGCGGATTTTGATTCTTGCTCGTTGGGTTTTTGAGCTAGGGATGTTTTTCCAGTGGGTGTATCACGGCCTGGAGTGTTTGTGGGCCGAGAGGGTTGCATCTCGAGGTATCCCGCGATCGGGCCATTGAGAGTAGGTTGACCACTATGAGGATATGGGCGAGCGGGTGGTGGTATACTATAAGTCATTTCTACTGAGAGAGGTAGTAGGTATTCGTCTTCATCAACGTCTGGGGCTGTAATAACATTTAAATAAAAATTTATATATACATTAGAAGTAAAAACAAAATAATATGAATAATTACCTTGACTTGCAGCCTTAGTTTGACTTAGTTCTTTAAGTTGACTGTACATGCTGGTAAATTCATTCATTTGCTATAAAAGAAACAAAAATTATGATAATAATAAATAAACTAGAAATATTTAATAATAAAAAAATAATTCACATAAATTAATATACCATATATCCTTTGAGTGCTGCAGCCAGTTTGCTATGTCCAGAATTTTCTGCCATTTCCGCCGGTGTTAGGTCGCAAGCATTTCTCAATTCGCAAGCAGCTTCGCCGCCAGGACATTCAAGCAGTTGCCAGGCAAGCCGCTCCATGCCGTACTTGGCGGCGAAATGCAACAGCGTTGGATACTCTTCGTGCCCGTGCAGATGTCGGGCGGGTTGCGTCTGCCGGATACCGCTATTACTACCGTTGCTACCGCGAGATGAAGCACCAGGTGCTGCAGTTGTCGCAACTAAATTAAAATGGGGTGGTAGATTGTGCTGGAAGGAATGCACCATCCAGTTGTCTAGTTGTTCACGATTGGATGGCGTGAAGCCTAGAGTCTAAAGAGAAATAAAGCGATATGATAAAATGCCTACTAATTGTCAAAAATTATAGTAATTTCATACCTGGCACATAAATTCAACAGGATCATTGATTAAACGTAAAATTTGATCTAGTTCACGAAGTCTGCTTTCGCATTTGACGGGTCTAGTACCAAGAATGTTACCATTCTTTTCCACTAGGATGTTAACGATTGATGAAACTTCTAGACACCGATCAGGCATCGTGAATTTGAGTGTATATGGATTGCGACGTTTGACTGGTTTCACTTCGATTAATTCGCCATTTTTATCGACGGAAACTCGAACAGTATCGTCCTTATTCAACGGTTCAGCCAACAATACTATTAAACGATTTTGACTCTACAAATAAAAAGAAACAAAATAAACTATAGAGTTTCATTAAAAAGTATAAATGATATAAGAAAGCATATAACTTAAGTTTTTCAACTGTATCTGTATAAGTTTACCGAGAGAAATAAAATTACTTAGATGAAAATCCAATTTGTACAATTAAATGAAGCCACATAAATATTATATTGTACAAATTAAAAATATTTCGAACAACAAAATCAAATAGAATTAAAAAAAAGTTAATTGCACTAATACATAAATTGCAGTATCAAATCAGTTATCTCTCATATGTATACATAGTAATGAAATCGATTTGAAATAAATTAGAATTTATATTGCAAGGGTTTTTTTATTTCATACCTGTTTAACTTTTTTGGGCATAACAGAAAAAGTAGTTCTTTCCTCTAAGGCGGCTGCATGTTGTTGTCGTGCAGCTTTAGTAATAATTCCCATTGCGGCTGCCAAGAAATCCCTGGCGAATTCCTGGTCTTGATCTTGCCCAACTGGATGTCTTTGCCACTGGCGATATGACACCAACGACGCATGGTGCATATCGGAAAGGTCATCATCAGTGACACCGAGCAACATTGCAATAGTGCGGTCGGGTCGCAATAAATTGCAAAGGGCTGCAGATGATTTTGGTTGAGAAGCAACATAGTCTAACAGCTGCGGACAAACTATCACCACATGCAGTTTGACACCGGACACTCGTTGCTCTAATTGAGAACTGATGCCGCTGGTTTCGTTCACCTCTTCAATTCCCAAATGAAATACTCTACATTTCAAAAATAATTTTATATAGATTATATACTGCTAACAACAGTGATTGCCAAAATATATATAATTTTAATATAAAATGCGTATTTATAAACCTAAATCCAAATGGCATAGAATCGCTTTAAAAGAATAAACTGACATTAATTTATAAATGTATATATAATTGACACAGATGGTTAAAACTCAACATTTCAAAACCAGGAAAACTTGTATAAATAAATATCCTTATCATCTTGTGAAGACCATAATTATTAACAGTCATGATTTGATATTATTTAAATTGTAAAACTGCATCATAATGTTACTAAAATAAATATATTCGTGTACGAAATATTCCATTCTATTTGCGTGATGCATATAATTTATGATGACTATTGTGTCTTTGTTTTGTAAGGCCATAAATCGCAGTTTCTGGGACAGATTAAGCTATTTATTTTTGCGCGTAATTGTAATGTAAGTTGTGAATTAGGATAATTGTAGACATTAATTATAAACTTCTTGTTTTGTGGGAAGGCGTACTCAGTCCGAATTAACAAGAAACATAATGCATGCTTTTACGTAATTAAAATGTGAAAAGGTGCAATTACGTTGCGTGTATTGTAAACATTACAAAATTATATTCAGATGTATTTCGTTAATAAGTTGTGTAAGGAATTCGTTTTCGTTGTAGATGAATACGTGTAAATGTGGGTTTAGACTCTTAGGTACCCTTATTCCGACGCCAACAAAAGTGTTTAAATTAATGTATATTGCGTTGTTCCCTAACATCACAATTAGCTCATGTAAATGTATGCAAATTTTGTTTCAACGGTGTGAATATATATGCAGTACTAACTTGAGAGCTTGTCTGTCCTTTTGTCGGCTGATTTGGTCGAAACAGGTCCCGAAATAATTTACCCATAATGCTGCAGCCTGGCTGGACCGACTAGACACTATCAGAATATCTTCCATGCCGGGGCAGGATGCACTGCAACCAGCACCTAAAACAAGATAAATAAATGAGATATATCTTTACAGATATTTTAAATGAACGATAAAATACATAAGCCCGTTATAGAGTATTATATAATATTTATATTTATATTGTAACTGTATATTGGGACTGTCAAAACGGAATCTATAATATCGCCAAATTCGCGAAATTTGTTAACTTTAATATTTTATTTGATTATTATTTTTATCAAACAACAAATTTATATTGCGCTTGTATAGCAGATAATAATTTAAAGTTCGTTATCCAACTGGATTTTCAAAAATAATTCAATGTGAAACAATATTATTTAAAATTAAAACAATATTATCTAGCAGTCTATAAAAACTATAGGGTAAAATAAAAATAAATAACATATATTAAATCAATAACAAATCGCATTTTTATTTTAATACGATTATTGAAACGATAAACTATTTTTAAAAAGCTATTGATAAACTTACGTTTCGTATATTTAAAATAAAATCAGCAATAATATTTGGGCACTAAATACTTTAAACAATAAAAGTACATTCCATAACCGAAACACACTCACTATAGAAATATCCAACATGTACCAATGAACGACAAAATACTTGTTGTCAAGATCACGGGCGAACGTAAACTGCGATATCTAATGCAAATAATAAAGTGAATATATGATAAGCCATTATGAGTTTAGCTCCAAGAAAATTCACAATATCAAAAGATAAGATCTGTTTGCTAACGAGCAAATGGAGCCCAGAAGTGTTTCTATTATTACAATAAGCCGAACGTTCAAATAATCAATATGTAAACGTATGAGTATTTTATTTATATGTTAATTAAGTATTCTTTTCTATTACAAAAAGAGGAAATCGCGTCATATGATTGATAACAGTTATCAAGCCTGGGATTGTGGTGATTTTATATCTGGATGTTTAGGAATCCCCACTTACAAATTTCCGGAAAACAATATGGTAATTTGGTACTTGTCTTTAGAAATTAATTTTTTTTTCCTCAATTGTCTAAATTTGCTACGAGTTTTTTTGATTTATTAATTATTTTCTTGAAAGATAAAAAATGGTTTTTAAGATGATACCTATGCCTTAAAAAACTTTACTTCATCACTGTCGTGTGGCAAAATATGAAAAAACACAAGTAATTTATCATTCGTTTACTAATTGGTGAAATGACACTTGAATTCTAATTATCAGAACATCTCTTAAAGGAATGAGAAATGTGTGCTACATGTTCGGGAAATACCTATCTATCAAATGTAGCTAATTTAAATTATGATTATTATTCAAATATATGTAAAAATGTATAAATATTATTTATTTTAAAAGTAATTTAAAATAAAAACTGGTAAAATTGTAAATTTAATTCAACTCATCTGTTAAAACAAAGTATTTTTTTTTAAGCTGTGGTATACGGACCTCAAGAGATACGCGAGAAAAGATCTGGAGTTCATCTCAAGATTTTTTTGGCGCACATCTGTTTTATTTTAGTTATAGAATTGTGGCAAGAAATATAACAAAAGAAGGTATATTGATTTTTATATTTACGGAATATCATGGGTTTAGCCCATACCATCTTTTTAGTTATTTTCCGGTGGTTAGTAGCTACAATATTTAATAGAAATGAAACGCGTTATAATAAATCAATTTTTATTTATTTTGTTATTTTTAATCAAAAATAAATCGTTGTATATTTTACATTATTGGTAGGAATATAGACATTATGTGTTACAGAAAAATTCTAGAAATGTTCCCTGTTCTTTTTTTGTTCCGTTCTAAAAACAAATCCAATCAATCATCGATTTAAAATTTTTGCTGTTTCCGCTATTCGAATCGACTCTATTAGTGCTGCCATCTTCGGATATAAACTCATTAATGACGTTTTTAATCAAACAATTAAAAAGCATAATAGAATATGGAAATTGAGTTGACGAAGTGCTTTTTGTCAGTGTAATCTTTTGAAGCAAATCTCTTCTATATAGATTTGAGTCTCGCAATTTCATATATCTGCTAGGATCAATAAGTATAAAATTGTAAATCATAGTTAATCATTTCGTAATCTGAAATTATTTTAAATATTTGATTGCCTCAATGTGAGTTTGGAATTTGATTAAATTTGTTGTTCAACGCATTAAAATTATTCAAATATTTCCTGAATTTTGATATTTTCTAAACCACTGAATGGAAAACCAAGATCTTGGTAACAATTTTATATGTGCAACCACAGCAATTTTACGCGCTTATAAATATAGTTATTATGTTAATATAATTAAATATATCAGTAATATTATTTTGCAAAAAACTTATTTGTAAATAATGGTATATTTAACCATAATATTAATTTAAAAACAATTTTTGGAACTAATAATTTGACATTCCATAATTGTTAATATTTATATTGATAAGATTGGCATTTTATGAAAATTATATATTTGACAAAATTATAAAAATATTATATTTAGACTATTATTTAAAATAATTAGAATATGTTGACTATAGCTACTGAGCATCTGTGTTTCGACACAGTTCTAAATTTCAACTTCAATATTTTATGTTAGATGCGTATTGAAACACTTAAGTACTCGAAAATAAAAATAATCCCTGTCTATAATCAATTCTTCGTGGAAGAGTTTTACTGTCTATAAATCGACCTAAATGGCTTTTAAATAGTGTTCATGTCAAGTAGTTCCTTCAGTACTTTACACATATAACTAAACAAACCGCGCATTTTATTTTTATCGTTAGCAAAGCAAAGTAAATTTTCCCCTGAATACTGCATTATCCACAAGAAATATTGGGTTTCAAATGATGTTGACAATTTTATGCTTTCCTTTTGTTCTGAGTTTATATTTCATACTTTCTACCTTATATTTCCAGGTATTTTAAGCTTCAATATTATTTTTTTGCTATTAAAATACTGAGGTGTGTTAGATTTAAATATTCACTTATTTAAAAAATATATGAGAAAAGATAGTAAACGGTGCTTTTGAGCTGTGATGCAATGTGTGATGAATACGAAAACAAAATCCTAGTTTGCTGACGTGCATTCTAAAGTCTTCAGTTGTTTGTGCGATCGTGCTAGAAGTGTCATATTTTCACGAACAAATAAACAAACTCGGCGTTCGTTCGAAATTCCAATAATTCTACCCACCGTTGATAGGTCACACACCATGGAATCTTGCGCAAATAAAGCTACTTAACCAGGACTGCTTTTACGTTTCTTGATAAAACTATTCTCTATTTCAGAATTTCCAAACACACCACTGTATTATATTTATTTATATTTTTTATAAACTTTGTATGTTTTCTACTCAAGCATTGATTGTGGAAATTTATGTATAATTGACCTATTATTAAAATTATCAAAGCACTTACATAAAATATATGCCAAATTTAACTGAAATCTGTTCAGTACCTTCAGAGGAGAAGAGGCGACAAAATTTGGTCTTACGACATAGCGAGGAAGCCAGTAATTTTTATATATATATATGACATACATACATTTTTGAAATTAAAGCGATGCTAAATTAATGTAAGAATATAGCGGATTTAAATTAAATGTATCTAAAAAATATAGCAATATTCTTAGATAATTCTTTAAAAAGCGAAACTTTGATTTAAAATGATATAAAAAATGTGCAAACCATTAGTAACACTCTAGATTTATTTAAACAAATTTAAGAGTGGCGTAGGACGCTGTATATACGCAATCCGTATCCGTTCTTAAGAGGGACAGTTTCTAAATTTAGTTCCGTTATTAGTCGCGAGAGTGTGTTGTGGGGGCGCGTATGGCATGGTCGCGCAGCAACTAAACGGGGCTATGTTTACGTCCGCACACGACAGAGAAGCTTTCTCATAAATGTGCTGCTATTTTAATCCACACTATGACTTCTATGGTGGAATACGCTTGCTTGCTATAGAGATATGCGTAATATGTGCAGTACACCATGTTAATATAAAATATTGCCGTGCTCTTAAACATCTGCCCCAGCCTGCTAAATATACACTCTGGAGTATTAGTCTTATTTTATACACATTGTAGTTTGATGAACGCATGCTATTAGATTTTTAATTTCACTACTACACGCGAAGAGCTCTATTCAGAGATAACGCGAGTAATTTCTATTAGTATAACCAATGGTGTTATAAATAGGTTTATTTTTAAGACTGCTCAAATTCTTCATACTACACTTATAAATATTTTGGCTAGTAAGATAAGCTCTAAACTAACATAGGCTAATTCGTCAACAAATAAGCAGTATTGCTATGGGAACATAAGTATTTGGCTAATCATACTTTCAACTTGTTAACTACATATCCCTCTATCAAAGCTTATACTATTGGTTTTTATGTAAAAAAATCTCAAATAATAATTCTGAATATAAATGTATAAACTATTATAGTGATAAGTTAATAAATAATGAAATTGTGTACAATATATACTGTAACATTATTCCAGTACAAACACAGATACTGGTGCTCCAGATTTGTGAATAATTGAAAAGAAATAATAAATAAAAAAATTGCAATTTAATTTCATTGAAATACTAGCCCTATAGCGGTAAGGCTAAATAAACAATTTGTTTATTTGTTAATAAAAGTTGAAGAAACTCTAACGCCAACTTGAATTAAAAATACATTGAAATTTCTTCCCGGCAAGTGCAAGGCACGCGCACATGCCCTCATGGCATGTCATAGACAGTCAAATAAACTGACAAGACAACGCGGAGGAAGCGCCTCGCCGGATGTTACGTTTACGTTACCGCGATCCGTCGTCTTTTTACTATCCAAAAACTCTTCCTTTTTTACGACGCTAGCGATGACGGCCAATAGTAAAACAATGATGCAACGCCACCAATGACGAGAAGAATGTTATGACATGATTATATCAGATTTCCTAAAACTGTAATTTCTAGCAGAGCACGTGCTAAGTTAATTGGATTGGCGATTTCTTTCCACATAGCGCACCAATATCAATCAAGCTAGTGTAGATCGTAAAACGCAGACGATGTGTATGCGTTTGTCAATTTCAATTAACTTTGCACCTGACAGGGATGAAAATTTGATGTGATTGCGAGATGGGCTTTATTGTTTATACTGCGTGTTGTAAAAGCTTGCGTATTTATAACTATAGTGCTAGTACTATACTAACCTTGTAAGATATTTATTTGTATTTGAAAACATTTCAAAATAATTAACTTTGGCAAAACAAACCTAAACTATAGCTCAAAAATTAAAATATTAGATATATTTCGAGTCAGAAAAAATTTGATAAACATTTCAAATATTAAAATTAGAATGTAATATTTCATTTAACTTGACTATACAGTACGTAAAATATATTTACTACAATGATACATATATTAACTGTTAACATATGCGTATGATAAGACTGTATTATTTTGAGCTTGAAAGTTGATTTTATTTTGGATCTTAGGTAGATAAATATTGACTGATTCCTATAAAAAGGTATATATTTCATTTGATTTATTTTCATCTCCAGTAATACGAATACAACGAAAACAGATAACGATCGTTTGAGAATTTCCCATTTTCACAGATGGCTACACCATCTGTTTGTTCCCCTTATAAGCTCGTGCTATGCTCGGATCACCAGACAAAATAATGTAATGGAGATACGTAGGCAGGGAAGAAAAAATTCTAAAACGTAATGAAAAAAACCGTGCCGTAAAAAAACGACCCCTGTGATATTGGAGATTTGGAAATGGGTGCCGACGCAGCGCCCGTGCCCTTGTACAAGAAGTATTACGCGTAATTACCAGAGATGACGGATATGAGAGTATTCTCGTTTATCATTCGGAGTAACTTGCTCAACACTATACAATTCAAAAAATTGCTATTTATATTTTGTTACTATTTATAAACTGTCGAAATCTAAAATAATAGAATATTATAAAAATAAAATCTACATTATTTATATATTATAAATATGTACAAATGTGAAAATTTCTTATTTAATCAATAAACTACGCCTAGAAATTTGTTCAGAAATGAACGCAGCAGATTGGTTGGAATATTTTAAACCCTCGCGCCGTCTGTAGTCTATTGCCAAAAATGTACCAGGAGGACATAGCTTTGGCGAGGATGTAAAAGAGAGGTGGTGGTTGCTAGGCAACTGGTTACAGGTCAGACGGCAGGCTTTCAGCGGCTGTGTGACCTGCTACATTTTACGTTGATTTAGTTATTATTAATTTTCAACCCCCGAATCAAATTTAGATAACATCCTGAGACGTGACACTCGTTAGCAGATATGCCAACCAAAATAATACAATTTAAAACTTTTTAAACGAAAACAGTTTGTTGGATAAATTTTGTAAATATTATAGAATCATTTTCTTAAAAGAATATGTTTACATATACAACACAATTTAAATGGATTTACATAACACTCACATCTCGCTTTAAAACAGTTTATTATACATTGGAAATGTAATTTCTGCGTTTGAACGATTCCATATTCAATAGAGAAGTTAAATTAACATCATTATCGCTAAACTAGTTAAATTTTGCTATATAAAAACTGTTACAGATCAACGGTTTTAGCAATGAGAAGTTAAACATATACCATATCTCCTGGTAGTAATAAGCTACATTGTTATCGCTTCTCTGATAATTCAATAATAATTATCGAACTTTGCAAAACAGAGTTGTATTTATAAACTTTGATTCAACTCATATTTACTTGAATATTAAAATAAATATTACAATAAAATATATTAGTTTGAATCAAATAAGTCAGTATTTAAGTCGTATTAATTTCCTGTAAATATTAATTAAATAAAATGCATTTATAAAAATCCTTTTATTTCATAAATATTCATTTGTCTTACATTATTTTCGAAACAAACCAGTCTTGGGTATAAGACTGGAATGGAGCGGCTCCTCCACCAATTTTATATGTAGACTCAAATATCGAACGTTTTCTTATACATACGGTAGCAGACAACTTTTTTGCAGCATTTACAATATAATGTATATGTTTAAGTTATGTATGAAATAAATTATCTATAAGTTAAATTTAATTCTCATGCTAGCTTTAAAGTATATTTATACAATTTAAATATAACATACTACTTACTTTACATATAAGTTATAATCTGTCAAATAACTTCCAAGTTTTTGTTTATTCTATCAGATAAAATTAACTAGTTACGCAAATATGACCAGCTTAAAATAACTGTAGCGTATCTAACTTCAAAGAATTTTTAATTTTTTTATTTACTTATATACAATAAATATTAAATTGTAATCCAGAAAATTATGTTTACATAGTAACGACGAAGTAACATATTAAATATGTATTATTAAATATGTATTATTAAATAGTGATGCAATGAAATTTTGATCACCCCTCAATTCAACCCTTATTTACAAGATTAACAATCGCAGATGTACATGTTGTGAATGTGTATACGAGTTTTAGTTTAGTAATTCTGTGTAGAAGTAATCAATACGCGAGTTGAAGATATGAACGTTAATTTGCAATGTTCATTAAAACTTTGGAATAATATTAATATGAAGTTCTGCACTGGAGACATTTGTAAATTATATTTTAATGGTGATCATTTCCGTAGAGTAATTTTAAAATTATTCGCGAAAACTCCATTGTATCGCGTATCAAAACAGTTACTGGTCTTTGATAAAAACCGAACTATGTTGTTGCCGTTTATACAACGTAAATTAATTTGCATCTTGTTAAATATTTACGAAAATGAACCACACCAAGGGATCTTCATCTAAACCTCAGCCCAGCCAAACTAAATGTATAGAATAAGAACATGTATTATAATTTGAAATTTTGCTTTGAGTGTAAATTGGAATCTGAGCTCGGCTCGGTATCATTAAACAAAAACGTCAAATAAGAACAAGTCGTTTCGTATACATAGCTCTTTCAAAAGAACACGCGTACATACATAAATATTTAAACAAAAGGAAGCTGTGCCCTAGAATAAAAAATATTTACAACAACAAGCATTGGCTACTGCACAGAGTAAATTCTGAGAATGTTACAGACAATAAATGCAGAAAAACACTTAAGGTCCTAATTATGTTTTCTAAATATGCATATTTATAAATGTACCCTACGGATTAATATACTTGTATATTAATGATCAATAAAACTAGTTGTAAGCAAATGAAGATAAAAATAATCATTGTTACAGCAATATAAAAACATTAGCAGAATGTGTGTTCTTAAAATAAAATCTGAAGAATTCCGTATTTACGAAATAAATAACAAAATCGTTAATATATCAAACATGAATATTAAATATTGTTTTATTTACTATTAGCTATTTATTGATACTGTTGACATTGATAGATATGCTGCCGCCATCGGTATTTCCAATTAATTTTGTATGCAATACCTTAATCTGTATTTAATCAACTTTAGTTAACACACTTATTCAACGAAACATCATTTATATTCAAATCGTATTGCAATTGTACCCGACATACTTTCAATGATGTGCAAATCCAACACCATCTATGGGTGGTAATTTTAATCTCTGGAATGATGACAATACAAATAACAAACAACTATTATCATTCAAAATGCGTTTTGTTTTATAGTCAATTTACGTCACACGTCTATTTCTTCGAAGCATAAAATCGAGAACAATATCGTATTGTAGCATCAATATTATTTTGGCGCCGATATATTCCGAGTCTCACACACCAAGCAAAAGATACGACCACAGGGCCTATGTCGTTTTTGTATAAATAAAGGTTGTGTCCTCGACCGCTTCACTGACCCATAACTGGGTCTGTTTTTTTTTTTGCTAGCGCATATGGGAAGAGGATTTTGATACCTAGAACTGATCATATAGCCGAATGAGGTAATTTCACTTCTTTGGTACATATAAATTAATTTAAAATGTATTTCTGAAAATCAAACGCGAAAACAAGTAAATAATGCAAACTATTCTAATGTAGATCCCATTTGTTATAAATGTAGTAAAATTCTCAGAAAAATGAATTATAAAGTTTTGTACAAAATAATAGTTTTAATTAAAAAAGGGTATTTCTTTAATTAAAATGCAATTTTCTATGTAATTGCATGATTGCCTTATGAGCATATTTCAATGCTTTGTCAACAATTTTATTTCATACATTTGTAGCTTTGTTTGCTACGTGCAATTAAATATATTTTTATATTCTACTTATACAAATAAAAATATATATTTCTCGTAATTTATTTGTTATATACTAGTGTTTTTTTTTTTTGATTGCTATTGCATACAAAAACGTTTTCGCCAACGATGTAAATATTATAAGATGTAGCGCTTTTGTGCAGGAATTTTAATTAAAATAAACTTGACCTCGTAAATTAGAAATGTGAAAAGCGATACTTATGTATATAAAATATAATTATTTAATACAGTATAAAATACACGAATTTTGCCATGAATACAATTACAAAATGTCATAAAATTTATTATTGATCAGGGAAGCATAAAATTGCGAAGAGTCGCCTGGTGACATTATGCTGAAAAATTAAATTACTTATTATACCTATCTCCATTCTTGGAATAAAAACTTTGTTTTATGTTTCAATTCGAAGAAATCTATTAATATTTAACTATACAATTTCCTGAATATATTTAGTTTTTCCGCTGTAACTATCATTTGACCTGAAATTCGTGACAGACATCGACACAAAAAATGGTCGGCTCCTATAGTCAGCATCAGCAGGGTAATTTGTGTAGAAAAAACAACAGAGTGTCGAACTTGTTGTTTTTCGGTATCCGGTTGAAATGTTTTTGTATCAAGTGAAAGGCAGCGCCGTGACGCCAGTTCCGGCCTGACAAAAGACGCCCAATATCATTCAGACGACCGACGTTACATTTTACACATTATATGCGTGTTTTTCGAGCGCAGGGACTTATATTTACACGTTCCTAACGCGCTAAACATTCATGCATGTCAACGCAAATAATTCTATTTCAAGTTAGTATTTATTTACATTTTTTACTAAATTAAGCATCATTTTATTTACAAAAAATACATATTTCAGTGCAAAAAATAATGATGTAATTTAATTCGAAAAGGTTTTTTGTTAGGTGCGCATCATTAAAATTCATAAGTTACGAAGACAAGATCCATTACGTACATTTCAGAATATTTTAGCAGAATTCTAATTTATGTTAAATTCAAGATGAGATTATTAATTTCTATACGCATTTTATATGATTTACTCATACTTTATAGAATTCCAAACAGCTCAGATGTATGCTAAATAAATAAATATATGCATATATTGTATATAGCTTTGAGTCAAAGATTTTTAGCGCCATTACAGAACGTAACGTTTGAGTCAACATGTTGATACCGCACACACTGATTTCCCCATATCTCAACTGTCATATGTGAAGGTTCGAGTAGCGACACATGGATTATTTGTATATATCCACAGACGAGCGAACCAGACACGCACAAATCTGCATCCATACTATAACACTCGTTATTTTCCCTCACATACACCATTTCCATCGAGATCACTATTATGGCGGACGTGAACGATCGAACAGATATTGCTGCAGCTGACAGGCTGAAATAAACCACAACGAAATTCACACATCAATGGGTTTTAAAGTTAAACACACTGATTAAGCGATGGCATAAATTCTCTACGTCGTTGGGTACATATATTTTAAGATCAAGATATGAGTGAATGAAAAGCGTATATGGACAATATGAACAAAACAACGCTGGCATTGCTTCCATGTTTAAATATAACACAGATTGAAATTTTTGACATTTTTAAATTGTTTTGAAACGACTCGATTTTTTGCCAACGGCGATTGTAGCATGGTACATTTTGCAAATAACCAAGCACGTCATCTGTTTCGTATATGAAAAAATATATAGGTCATATTTTCCACCTTGTAACTGCTTGAAAATTTATATTTGTAGTTCCATTTAAATATCTGGTATGGATGTATTTAAACTTTTATACACAAAATAAGTTCTTTTTTATTTCGAAATACATTTAAGCTCGAAGTACAAAGACAAATATTCGTATTGAAACAGGGATCAAATCCAGAACCATTATTTCTGAAGGTTCTGAGTTCGATTCCCAACGGCAACCGATACATATTTCTCAATGATAAATATTTAATATCATGCATAATTGATATTGGCAAATATATGGTATGAATTTGAACAATTGATCTTAGAGAAAACTCATCAATAGTCTACTATTATGATTTATTTGAGTGAGTAACAGAATAATTGTTTATCTGGTACGCATTACTATATCAAATAGTATACACGGTAAATATATGCAATAAAATAAATTTGGAACCTTAGAAGTTCAATTTGTGACATAAAATTTCACATGTTTTTGACCATTGCTCTCAAGTTACCCAAAGTGATGCGACCGTTGAGTGATGAATGAATGGTCATATAAATGCAGATGGGTTTGTCCCGGCCTCGAACAACCTCTGCTCTCACGGGTAACTGCCGTTGTGGCATTTTACGAACCCTCGATCCTTAGTAGCAAATGAGAAAGCAACGATGACCCACTGAGATTGCCAATTCCTCTACCCCACGGCAATTGGCAATTTATGCGGAAATGACGACAAACACTTGACCCGTGTCACTACTGTACAGCTACTTGCTTATATAGCGTGTGTTGGTTGGTTGACATGCAAAATACAAGACACCGGAAACGGGGAGTTTTGATAGTTTAACTAACGGTCACATGGTACATTTGTCCATCACGAAATCGATAACTATTCAAGAGGGTAGACGAGCCGTGAGAAAATATGAATATACCATCTTTTGATCCAAACATAAATTTATTCAATACAATTTGATTATATTAAAATATTCTATATACATATACTATAGTAAGAAAGAGAATCATAAATCTTATTATGATCCTCTTTGATAGTAATTATGATTTAAAATCATGTATGCACGTTGTAAGTAGCATAGTGCAGTGCAGCCGCGGTTCTAATTGAGACAAGTGTTATCTACTCAGTCGAATACCGAAAAGCCCCCAAGTGCATGATGGGAAACGTCAGTCTCGTCTCAAGTGAACTATGACACATCGCGCGAGATAGACTCTTGTGTGAGCGGCCACACACTCACAGCATAGATATATTACAAGAATAACCGTAGTTCTCTGGTTATCTGAATGCGAGGTTTAAAGGTCTCGGTCTCCAGAATAACAATGAACGACTCTGTGCACACACAGATGCGCACGCATAACGAAAAATACACATTGATAAATATATATATATAAAAGTACAGTTCCGGTCTATAGGGAGACTTATAACTACCTGAGCTGAATTGTTATAAAGGTAAGCTCCAATTTTATCGGTATATATGTATCAACAAAGCTTCCAAGAGGAAACTATATTTTCTAAATTGATTTATAATTACATTTTATATCAATTTCAAAACAAAGCAATGTTTGTAGGTTTTGAAAAAAGAGAAATTGTATAGCTATATTCTCGAAATAAATATTTCTTAGAGCCCCTAAATTGTGTGGTATTAGTTTTAAGTCATTTATTAAGAACCAAGGGTACAGTGAAGTTACCACGTGCGATGCCCCGTCAAGTACTCTCCAGGCAGCTATTTGTATTTTATTAAGTTCAAGTAGGCACTAGTGCAGCAAAGCCCGGCCATGTTTAGTGCTGATTTGGTCGAGTTGCCAGCGCCTTTGTTCATGTTTCCTTTCAGTAAAACGACCATCGTCTGATCTGGGTAGCACATGCCTGGAATTCCAATAACAAGACGAGAAACTCACCGATGAGCATTAAATCTAGTTGAATCTAAGGAATTCATCGAAGCATGACCAATATTATTCGAGAGATGATTGAATATTATATTGCACACAATTTTTTATTTAATCTAATAAAAATTCGAAATAATATATCAGAACGTTATAATTTAGCTAATATAAAAATAAATAAATATATATATATATATATATATATATATATATATATATATATATATATATATATATACACATATATATTTGAATAAAAATACATACTTATTACCAATTTTCATGAAAAAGGGTGGCAGAAAACCTTTTACAGAATGGCAAGAAATTGACCAAAACAGAATAAATTCATCATTATTATTGAAACTAATAAAAAACATATTGTGAAAAAGTTCAAAGTTAGACCGTAAAAGGAGTGAAAATTGCTGTAATGTTGATCAGTATTCAATATTTTTCGTTCTAAACTAGGAAGTGAATACGATGTAAGGTATATGAAAAATGCGCGCGCAGTATACGCCGGAAGAACATAACCGGATGTCACGTGATGAAGGAACGAGCGAACGATGCAATCCCGATTTTGTTACCGATGGAGCCTAATTTGTTACGGTACGCCGACACCGGCATCGGCAAAGGGTTATGATGTGTGGATCCCACTGAACATTTCATTAGTGTATGTATAAGGATGGAGTCAAAGCATTTCGTCTGAGGCTTTATTCACGGAAAATGCGACCGGAACAATTCGGAGAAATAATAATCATGCATTCTAAAATAGATTTTTGTTGGGAACATATGTTTGTAGTTCGAGGACATTGTATCCTTCGAATTAATGTCTACACGACCACATTAAATTGACTAACGCAGAAATATTTCGTTATTATTATTAAGACTTACTACTATTATGTATATATTTATAACTTTTGCATAAGTGTTGGAAAAACGGAGACAATAACCAAAACGAAACAGGATAATCATCGCAAAGTACGTAATCAAAATAATATTGCTTAGAATATATACCATGTGATTCAGAGAATTAAATATTGATCAAAAATATTTTAGCACCATTAAACCAAAAAAAAAAAAATTAAAATCACTTACTGGTATCAACACTTGTCCAGCAGTAGCCAAAATGCTTCAGAGGCGTCACACAGTCGACACAATTGAAAAACGATTCGAGAATTTCAAAGTTACAAAAAAAAAACAAAATAAAAAACCACACTGAAGTTATTGCTGGATAGCTCACGAAAGCAACTCAAACAAGTGACAAACTAACCACGATGATCATCGGTCAACACACGCACTGAACGCGCTAACCGAACAATGAACGTCTCGAATAATCATTCCTTCAGCGCATAACAAACTTTTTTATGGGCGGGGCGCGCGACTGTTTAATTTGTTAGAACAGTGGTGTGGGTGTGTAATCTCTACATTTCAAATAAACCAGTAGTGTGTAGTGTATTTTTCCTCATTTGTACCATCACAAACGGAAATGAGAATTAATCTCGCTCTGGGGCCACTTAAAATAAGGGCGTTCTAGTTTTTCAAAGATTAGATTGCATTTGAGATAAATAGTCGATTATTTTTCAATTCAATTTACAATAAGACTGTTTTTACAATCATTTTTATGAGAAAATTATATACTACTACCGTAGTCATAGTCAAGCGCTTAATTTTAGATCAAGACTAAACTTGTGTTCTTATGAAATTTACTGTTTCTTTAGTATAGGTTTATTTTCTCTATGAATACGCACGTAGACTTTAATATATTGCTAGTAATGCAATATATAACATTTTATGTTTAATTATAAGTTGTATTTGTATATATAAAATCGAAATAAAATAGTTGAAATGTATTATCTAGAAGTTAAAGTTGTTTTGAAAGATATACTCCAGGTTCTTATATATGTAGTTCTAAAGTTACATAATGAGTTTTTCCGCATGTATAGCACGTGTTATATGTTAAACTGGCGAGACACCTTACAGAATAGAGCTTATAGAGTTGTTCGCACCTTTACAACAAGCCCCGCAGGTAACGATGGACCGTGCGGCAGTCAGGCGCCTCGTACTCGGCCAACGACGGACGTCCGATAGTGGTAGGTTGATATGGGATGCGGTACACGTGTACCGCGTCCGGTCTCTTCATCTTTCACGTGGCGGGCGTCACTGATATTACCACAGAGTTAGACAAGTGGGGAATTATATATATATGTGTATATGGGGGTGTATAAGATAACAAGTTTAATATATTTACGTTTAATAAAAATAAATACTATTATAGGAGAATATTCATTCCAATTTATCAAATTACATCTGCAATATTTTATGATAATAAAAATTCAAAAATCGCCAATTGTATAAATAGTGTATCATCCCTTTTTGATGTATTGGTTTCGTCAGTTTTTACTGTAAGTGAAGCTGTTATTGCAAAAAAAAAAACGCAAAAAAAGATGAATAAACAAGCACTTCCGGTTTGAATATTCTTTTCTACAATAGGTTTTCTTGCCATACACATCTTAAGAATCGATTCAGGGAAGGTCAAAAGATATTTCCGTTAAAATCTCGAAATCGATTATTATTATATGATTACAATACTTCGCATAATAAAGTAATAAGTGAAGATTAGAATGTAAAATTAGTATAAATAAAATAAAAATCCAATCCGCCTATTTGTATCGTATCTATTAATAGACCAATAGCAATAGAAGATCTAAAAATATAACCATAATTAATATAGATTAGATCAGTTGATTGCGTAAAACGATGGAATAGCATCTATTTAAAAATTAAGTTGCGCATTCACGTATTTGATATCGCTAGTTAAATTCCATGCAAATTTATTTATTAGTTATTCATATTGGAATATTATATTCAAGGACTTGAAACAAAGAAATGCAATTTAAAATATGATCAGTAGAATACTTGGACGCACACGATTATGAAGATCCACATAGAATTGATAAATAGTTGTGGTGATTGAAAGGGCCACCCTTAACATACAATACACCACTTGAAGATGTCATAAATCAATAATTATGGGCAAAACATTGAATTCTTAATTTCATCGATTGTATTCGAGGTGCATATGCAATAAATATTTGCCATTTCTTTCTTTCTTTTTCATAACCATTTTTAATATCGCAACTAAATTTCTTTATTGTCTAGAAATAATTTTTTTTATTTATAATTAAAACAGGAAATAACGCTTTTTCGTATATAATTAGAATTAATTATGCATTTGTTAAATAATGTCATTTATTTGAGAAAATCGAGACTAGAGCAATTTTTATAGTGACATTTTACGTGGATTTAATGTTCTGTGCGATTAAATTGTAATAAAGAATAAATGGAGATCGTCAGATAAATAGAGAATACGGGCTAATTGTGCAATGTAATTAATGTACGCAGCAGTGCACGACAATACCCATCATGCAACAGTTAATTAAATCAACTGGTGGGTTAATGCTTATTGTACTTGTCGTACTAAATATACTCGTGTGCCACACGTGCGATGAAAATGACACATGACATAATCAAATGAAGATCGAACCAAAATCACATAAGTTACAAACATTAAACTATAGCACTGCATTATTGTTTTTCTAATTGTTGTACTGCCTATTTTGTAAAATAAATGACTGATTTTTTATTGTTATGCCTTCGTTTATATTTTAAAAATGGCACTAACATTGAAGGAATATTGCTAATTGCAAAAGCATGACTCAAGCTATTGCTATGCTGAAAGTAGCTTAATACAATATTTGTTACGTTGGTTGAAAAATATTCGTTTACTGATGTGATATATTATCCATATATAACTTGTTGCAATCCCAACAAATTCTGCAGGGGTTTGAGTGTGGACGAGGTGAATAATCAAATCAGTAGAAGTTTGACAAATTGCAAGGAGCTATGAAGATTGATAACTAAGTGCTTTCTGGGGATCATTGCATGGATAACGCGAGGGACGCGAATGCTTATGTGCTTTTCGACTTGGGCAATAGGTTCAAATGTGCGGGGATTTAATCCTATTACCCGTGGGGACATACGAATATGTTCCTGTGTCTGGTCGCTTGCTGATATAACACTAAGCTAGTGCACAGTGAGTTACGATGCTGAGAACACGGAACACAGCAATCATTCTCATTGCGTTGAGTCGAGTATATATAACACATGGTTGTTTATTGACGGCAAGCCAATTGCTTCCATAGCAGATTGAGGACATAATCTGTTTGGATATTGGATAATTATTGTCGCCAATATTTGTTAAGCAAGTACTACAACCCTAAATTGGAGCGGTGATTTTTATCGGTCAATTTTCATCAATTCATTTTGCTGTAACTTGCATGTTGAAACAATGGTTCGTATTTAAAACTAAAGATGATTTTGGAATCAATTTAAATAATAGATGAAACAAAAGAAGTATTTCAAAATGTCCAAATGAAAAAAAAAAGTTTCAAATAAAGGTTGTACAAAATACTCTATAATTTGTATCCCAAAAAATTTTCTGTAACGATTTGAAAAATATCATCGCATATTTGCAAACATTTTTACACACACACATATATTTAACTAACCTTCAAGGATATTTTGCTTCTACGATATTGAGTGGACACCATTCGATCGTAAGTCAACGTTTTAACGCCCGATATTTAAAACGCACTCGTAAATCTAAATACGCGCGCGTCACGTCTCTGAACTTGTTCGACCGAATTAAGAAACAACACTGAAATAAATTTCGTTGGTGTTCAATTAAGTCTTTGTAATGTTTATTTTATTTAAAATTCAAATATCATCGTTCCAACAGGTTACTAATTTGTGTTATGTATGAGCACTAATTTGTGTGTACGGAAGGTTCGAATAGAAATAAAATATTTTTGAAATTAAAACAAGCAGTGCGTGCACCAATGCATCAATTTTAGAAACTATTTTTGTTAATAAAGACACGTATGTTATGTTGATGTACTCAAATAGTTTACCATATTTATATTATTTCTAGGTAACTGCGAAGATGAGACGGGAAAAAGTAAAAATCTTTTTAAGTTCTTGAATGATAAAAAACAAGTTTCATATTCATCGCCTTTAATTCAAATAAAAACAAAATCACCAGTTTACGTTTTTAAAAAAATCATTGTCAGTTTAATATTTACATAAAAAACTGAACATTAAGAGAATCCTTCTTAAAATTGTTAAATAAACATTTATACAATCCCAAAAATAAAAAAACGAATTAATGTAGAGCGCTCACACACACACACATACACAGACGGACGTCATTCCAAAAATAGTCGGAATCGTTTCAGGGAAGGTCAAAACGTATATTTCCTTTAAAATATCGAGATCGAAATTTTTCATGATTACAATACTTACTTATACTGCGTATAAGAAAGTAAAAATGCTTATGATTAAACAAACATACATTTTTCATTTGACGATATTTAAAAAAACCATGGCTTATAGAAGGCCATGGAAGACAAAAGCAACATGTTACATTTATTATTGAGCATTAATATCAGGAAATTGATTTATCATATATGTAGCACGGTGCATATTCAATTATAAATTCTGTGAACTATATTATTCATGTAGCGCAGATAGGCAATGGAATTAAATTCGCATAATAGAACATGTATATAGGAAATCACGAAAAGTTCGTTATCAGCTAAATTTAGCAACATCAATAATTACAAAGACTTACCTTTAGCGTTGCAGCAATTGCATCGTCTACGTGAACTGCAAGTTTGCCTTTGGCGTTCCCCATCCGAACTAAGATTGTTGATTGGAATGGTTGGTTTCACAATTTCACCTTCATTAGTCGCATGGACCGTCGCCAGAGGTGGTTCTTCCTTAAAACTGTTATTAGATGAAGTAGCACTTAAGGCTCGCTCTCGTTCTTGCAAGTAAGTTCCAATTGAGTGTCTTCGACCCTGTTCCCTACGTTGTTGTGAAACGGCAGAAATATTGTAGTATTTGGCAGTATCTTCACTCAAAAAAACTTCTGTTTCATCTTCAGAAAAGTCGATTTCATCTGCTGCTTCTTCTGAAGTTGCCAAAGGAGAATAGATTAAATCGCCAGGATTTGATATATTTCTTCGAAGTGATCGCTTCTTAACCGCATCTCGATCACGATGCGATGATAAATATGGCGATGGTGGAGCTATATCCGATGGTCTTGGCTCACCCAAAACCAACAAGTCCTGGTTAGTGGAATCAGCAGAATTTGAACTGACGCTTCTGAGTAAAGTCCGTAACGGCATTTTTCCATTTGTCGTTTTTGGTATTGGATCAACTTCTGCAGAAACATTAGCTCCCATTTTCTTTTTAAACAACCTGAACTTGCCTTTGCCGGGACATGGCAGTGTGCCGCTGGACACCGTGAAATACGATGGATTATCTGCGGACATGGAAACACTAAATAAGTCTCTTAGTTTACGTTTTCCTAAAAACTTTTTCAAGTTTTATCACTAGCTCATTATAATGTCCAACACAAACAAACACAGACACGTAGCCACATGCAAGATGTTGTAAAGTACCAATAGTTCTGGTAGTACCGACAGGAAGAGTGATTGACTCTCTGTCGCCAGTGGTCAGTGGAGGTGGAAGGAAGATGATTGAATGAAAAGATCACATATACACTCACTAGATTAACGTACTGAATTAATAACTATTATATTCTATCATGGTAATTTACGAGTCTAGGATTCTTGAGCACTGTTTACTGATTGTAATGCTACAAAAAACACTAGTCGTATAAAATATTGTCCAATTGTGTCTGATCACTAAACAATTATAGAGCCTATAATTGGACAATATTTTAAAATAAAAATATGGACTTCGAACCAAACACCCATAAAGATAAAATATTGTTTAGTACATTTAAATTTAAGTTGAAATACATAGAATTATTCTCGGACATATATTTATAAACTATTTATTAAAGTTGTAAAAATATTTATGTTTTAACAAAATGCAGCTACGTTTTTTAAAATTTGCTATTTTATCAAATTCTGAACAGAGCCTTATGTTTTTATTTTTGCTTCTTATTTTATGAAATATTTATTTTTGTCAAGTGTAGCGTCCATGTGTACACGGGGGAATAGTGTGGAAAACAAAGAAATATCCGACAGGATGTCACAGTATGGCAGGCGCATGACAACTCCATCATCTCTGTCGGACATTGGTCCGTTCTGTAGTTAAAGAGGTAACCGAACGCTGTGAACGGTGAAGAGGAAGAGGTGAATTGGAAAAAAAGCTTTATTCGTTATATACACACACTTTACTTATTTGGTATTCGTGCGTGATCCTCGTATTGTTCGAGGAAATGTTTACAAACAGAACACGGTGTATGACACCATACGCGCCTAGCCTAGACACATTATTTTGAGGACTGGTTTATAGGGTTTTGTGTTTTTATGATAGACTGAACGAGTTGAGATTATTGATTTAAAAAAACACAAACATACTAGTTAGCTTAATAAACAGTTTTTAAAAACTAAGAATCGATTTTATGAAATAATGTAAAATAAATAGCATAAGAAACATTATTATATAGACAATTCTGTAATTTTTGCACGAATTCTGAATTTGAGACTAGATTTTTATAAAATATGTACATATAGGCGTTACGTTTCATGTATCATGTTTCCTTTGAAGTTTTTCAAATTATTAAAATTTATCAGACGATTACATCAAACGAAAATAATTGAATTGGATAAAATTTAAGCAAATACTTCTAGGAATATTTATAAATGTGTAAAAACTTAATATATTATTTATTGCTTATCATTCTTATCAATACTTATCTGATATTGAGTTATGTTGTTTTTTAGGCAAATAAAATAAATTGGCTGTATGTGAGATATTTGTGAGATTTCGATAGAAAAGAAATCGATTGTTACTGATATATTTTTATACTCGAGTGCACAAATTCAAATATTTGCTCTACAGATGACAGCCGAGTCTACCTTTGAAAGCATGCTTGGAATTCGTTTATTGGCATTTTTCTTTATGAAATCATTCCAATACAATTTTTTGTATATATATTCTTTTCTTTGCATCTTTGGTTGTGAAAATAGATTTACCTGCTAGAATTTTGTATTTGCGAATTCTTTCAAAATGTGTACAGGCAGATAAAAGCACGTCAAAATTAGTTTAAAATTTTATTGATGTTTGAGTATTTGAAGCATGTCTTACTTACTTATACGAAATAATAAGTAAATATAAAAATTAGGTGAATTAGTGTTCATATTAGATAAATAATTAAAATAAACAAATGGCAAGAATAAGATCTAAAAGCAATTCTAGCCAAATATGTAATAATAATAACTTCAATGTCATTTTATCCATATTTAACACGTGTATGGAAAAAAAGTACTAGCAAACGTGTCAAGAATACGCTAGAATAGATGTACCATCCATCGGCTAATTGCCATTCCTCATAGCACCACATGGTACGCCGCGCGTCCAATATTACGTATAAGGGTTCAAGGAACGCGCATAGATATACAATTATATTTCATGTTTATGTATAGATATAAAATTAATCTAGGAAATGGTGGGTGGGGAACGGTTGAGGAAATATCGAATATAATCGTGCAAGTACCGATACAGGAAGAGGAAGTAATTTGATTGCACCACGGATACTACTTGAGGAACTGATTCCGTTAGAAAATAATTCTATTAAACTTGTTCCACGTTATTGTCACTTCTAATCTTAGATACTTATTTATTATTTATAAACAGATAATTGCTAATAAAGTAAAGTATTTGATTTATTACTTTTATTTGAATATAAATTACGTTATCGTAATAAGAAACATATTGGAAGAGCCAAATATTATATCAAGTGGGCCGTGCTTGAATTTGAAGCCAAGATTGTGGATGCTTAAACAACTTCTACATTCGCTGTCACAATATCTGATTAGGTTACTTATTTTGCTGAATACTTGATTAGCAGTCAAGCGGATAATCTCTAAATTAAATTGCGCCATTAGATATAATGTTATTTATAGAATTATTATAGAAAATAAATAGTTATTTGTTTGATATATATATTGGGTTTGGTAAACAATCTTGAAATTGTACGTTTCGTAACGTATCTGAAATCGTAGTTCGTGCCTTGAATATTATTTATATTCGTCGTAAATACAAAAATAAAAAAAATCCTTACGACCATTTGTTTCGTTTCTTTTTTAAAATTATCATGAATTGTTTAGATTTTTATTTAACTACGTGAGAAGATTAATATGGTAACGTTGCTGTTTTATATTTGAATAATATTATCGTAAATTTTCTTTATTTATACTATTTTATAGTAATGGTCCATAATTTAATTTGTCTACAAAATATCAATTGCCAAGATATATTTATAATTTCGAAAATTTTAGTATTTTACACTGGAGTTTTTAATTTATGAATATTAGTAATACATTATTTGTATTTGATCAAATTTATTTATTTATTCAAATGTGGTTAAACATCCTAGGGTCGCTTTGGATATTTTCAATATTTAGAGTAGATTTGTAGAGTGACATCATCATTTTGTTAAAAATATATTTATTTTAGTAAATATAATTTTGAGAAGTGGAATTATAGATAGAATTTAGTTTTGAATAAATTGTCGAAAAATAGTGACTTACCGAGTGGCAGGGCCATGACACATCCGGTTTATGGGACCCACGAAGTCGATGTGTTTCCGGCCACTGGGACCTGAAGCAAAGACATGCATTGGTTATCAACGTCACTTTATTGTGGGATGCATATAATATTATTATATCTATAGGTAGTTGATAGGAGACGTGCTCGTAAAGATTTATAATGGCAAAAGTTGAATGATCCATCATAGATAAAAAATATGCAAATTTAGATAAAGTTGCTGAACGACAAATAATTTCTTAGTTTTGAATAATATTTTTATTCCAAATAAAAGATTCTTTTGTTTTTCTATATTAGAGATTTAAAAGAGTCGACAGTCTGTAAGGATATATGCTCATTCGAAGTTGAAGAGATAGTGAAAAGATGGATTACCCTAGCAATTCACGTTTGAATAATTTAGAATAATGCTACATCGAAAACGAATTAACTTTAGCGTTTATATCAAGGGATCGTTGAGACGCGGGTGGTTGGATATCGGATAGCCTCGGCTATGGAGCGCAATGAAATAATTACGAATGCGGCGAGTCTCGTTGACGTCTCGTTAATCCAGCACATATGTTCAACCGGTGGACGATCGGACCATTTCTATAAACCGCACGCACAACCGATGATTAATTCTATTCGGAATTCCTCCAACGGATTGCCTGTTTGTCTCAATGTGTATACACCAGCATGTTCTAAATATAAAACTGGTACGCGTCAGTAACAAATAGTTCGAAGATGCAATAAAAACTATTCGCAGTTTCGCCAGCCTTGTTCCCACTAATTCGCAGTAAATCACATAAGTATCTGATTCGATTTTTTACAGCTTCTTAAAATTAGTTTCTGACGCTATAGTTTTGTGGTCTTTCAATTTAAACGCATAACTTGCATTCATATTTATAAATAAATATACATTTTCTATATGGAGAGCTCGTAATGTGTCCATCTCCCATTCATAATAAAGTGGCGATGTGTTCTGTTCGTGTTATTTTAGATACCGTGGGCACGCGAGTTCATTCACAAATGATAATTATAGCGATGTCTCGTCGTGTCAGTGTTCGCCTTAATTATAAGTTGCTCTGTTTATTCAAACTATATCCACGAGCAATCCTTTCATGGATATCGTTTTCGGATGTTATAAAACTGTCCGGATAAATAATGTTCTTTATTTTTCAATTTCTCACATTTATTATTGAAGAGTAATACTGACGAAAGTATTTAGTATTTGATTGCAATTTTCTGCTGTATTTCTTTCATAATTTCCAGAAATAAAAATTATTTATTTTAGATAGTTCAGAAATTAATTTTGTAAATTGTTTTTCAAATATATTTTAATTTTTATATACTGAGTGCTGGTATTTATACTAATGTATTAAACATTTAATGAAATAGTGCTCTCGTATATAAATAAATTATGATTACCTTTAATACCTTATGCACGGTTTAATAATAAGCTAAAGTGTATACCTACTCTAAATATAGTGAATATTTATTATGGCCTAATTAATTGTATATTTAACTATAATATTGATTAACAGTGTAAATAAAATATAAAAGTAATAGAATATTTAAAAAAAAATTATTCACGATATTTGTTTAACAAAAATAGCGACAAATTTTAAACAAACAAACAACATGTTTGTCAACGAAAACATCCTATCTACATAGTTACTTAGAAATAATATAACATCTTCGGTTACTCATACATTCTAGTAAAATATCTCGTAAAATGTGTATCATAGTTTCAATACGTCTTTTTATGACCATACCACAAAATATTTAATTACTAAACCAAGCAAGTACATATGATTATTTATGCTGTGGTTATAATTAAAATCAATATTTGTAATTGACAAAGAAAAGGAAATCAATGAATCTATGATTTGAAACTCAAAATGTATATACGTTATAAATTACAATATTTGAAAGTAACATCCATAAATTTCAGCGCAGTGGCGCTGTAACTTATTATAAATCACTCTTCAAAACAAAGCAAGCCAAAGCAGATTTGTTATTGTAACCTGTGTTACGAATTTAGCAAAATCTAGAACGCTGTTTGCAGGTGTAGTGATTGTTTTCGTGATTATTTAACGGCAAAGAATTTATGGCGGGTGTGGGACACGTGCGAACCAGCTGCCGACGCTAGCAGCACGTGTGCTATCGAACCGAGAGTGTTTCCCTCTGCAGATTTTATATTTAACCCATTATTAGCAAGCGTACAGATTGAGTGGTTTCGCCATACACAATCTTGCTTGTATTGAATATCGATATAGTCGCATGATGGTTTCACTGCTTAAAATAGATGAACAACTGCCTACTTACAGTGTTAGCTAATGGAAATTCACAGCTCGAACTAAAATTAGCGATTTATAGACGAAAAAAAAAATCAAATCTGCATTGTGTATGCGACGCAAAAAAAGATATCTGTTTCTAATTTTTGACAGAACAACTTTTTTGTGTGTCATAAAGAATAACACGGTATATAAATAGGACAAGCATGAAATGCAGACTTGCGTTAATTTTCTTTAGCATTAGCTTTTTTTTTATGTCTTAATGTCTGCATAGTATCTCCAGGTATTATATGTCGGTGTTGCTTCACTTTTGTTTATTCCTTTAGAACAGTCGACGGACATACGACCTGATTTGTCAGTAGAATATGCTTTTCGTTTTTTGTATAATATAAAAAATCACCGTGACGCCAACATGAAACATTTCTTCTGGCTACCAGATATATTTTTAGTCATATTGTAGGCTATTCACCTAAACGGAAACTGACTTATAAAATATTGACAAGCACATCAAACAAACACAATTTGACCCAAATATCAAGATAGGAAACGTTAATTTTATGATTTCACAGCGAAAATTATAAATTGAATAAATAATAATGTATAAATAACTTTTAAAAATAATATTTTAGATACAACATATTTATGTATGTCGACCTTACCGTATTTTTCCATCGTTGTATTTCATATTTGATTCTATTTTATCGTCCGCTATTGTATTCGATCGCATTCAATCATTTCTAGGGAATACCAATAAAACACCTTTTTTTATTCAATACCAGTCTCAATATTCACTCACATTGCATACAGTAACTAGAGAACGTACTCCATAAATCTTTTATAAATAAAACACAATCTGTTCTTTCATTGTACTAAATTTATTAATATATTCACACTAATAATAGTTTTACCTTATAATAATGAAAACCAATAATTTTTATTCGTTCGAATCGGATGGTATTATTTTTATCAAGATAAATAAGAAACCAAAACGTTCAACATTAAAACTTACCTTTCAGTATAATGAAACATTTTTAAGCTTCTTTTCATAACTACTTTACACGACTTAACGAAACAAGAAGGCATTGGCGTATAACAAAATGAAACTTGTATTTGTAATTTTGTCTTATAGTCTTTAAAAGTTAAGATATAATAAGCAATATCAAAAAGCGTTTGAGCAGTAACAACTCAAATTAAACCAAAAAATAGCGAGCGTATACAATGGAAAATATATTTGATTTTTTATATTTTTGAAGAGCTTTTGGTATTTATATGTTGATGATGAGGTATGAATTTGTATTTATGCATATTTTAATATTTCAATTCCAATATTCATAAAAGCACCTGGTAGTGTAACGTTCTTAAAGATTTTATATATATGTAAGTTTGGAGACGTATCTGGATGGAATACTAAGTAATTGGCGACATGTAGATATTTTAAACATGTGGTCTACGTCTGCGGTATACGTTTGTGGTCTGAACAATGAAAATTTCGGTGTTCATGCACTACTACTGGTGTCGTCGGAGTACAGTAATCACAGCCTCGCCATATGTTTAGAATCATTCCATTTTTACGCGTGGCATTGTCTATTCAACTTGAGATTAATGCATATTTGGACGTTTTTAGTAACAATAAAATATAATGGAACATCATCCAAGGATTATCCCGTAGGGGCGTTCGACAATGCTCAGAATGATTATCAAATTATATGATTCGTAAGTTAGGTCTTTTGTTGAAATATATTTTTATATGTGGGTCATTTAGCGTATAAGTTATAATTTTGATTAATTCGTAATTCAGTTACAATTTTCAATTTATTATGGGGCGAAATCCAATTAATATACAATAAAACTAAAGTTGTAATTGAAATAAAAAAATGCGCAAATCAATAAATTCAAATATATTCTGATCTTTATGGCAAAAAAAATTGAATGTTTGCAAGTCTTTGAGCAGACCGAAATGCAAATCTGTTCGTTTGATCCATTTACTTAGAACTTCACACTCGTGGAGGTGATTGGCAAATGCACAGAAGCAGTGGCGACAATATGTTTGTGTATGTGTGTGTTTTGTAAGCGCATTGATTAATTCTAGGCTATTAGATAGAGTAAATAGTCGGGGTACAGAGGTGTAACATTGGCGGCGCAAAAGCTTAATATCAAAGAGATTGTGGGTGAATGTGCAGGAAAGGCGCGTGCGCGTTCTCGTTTGACCAAGCGAGCGTGTCCGGATGTTTTCCCGGGATCGACAAGCTCGATGCCATGAGCTACACTCTTGTTCCTCCATATTCTTCATCAACATCATAATTAAATAACAAACAGGGTTCAGTGCACCGAACTGATTTCTTGTATATTTTACAACACCATGCTTGCAAGTAAACTAACGAGACAACGCAAACTTTACGTTTTCGTAATTTGTGTATCAAGTACAATATTACGCGTTTACAACCTATCCATTACACACTTAAAATTATCAATTCTGTATTAGCGCATTATTTATATGACTAATAATATATATAATTAACCAAAAAATAGATTTATACCAATATTTGTGCTGCCCTTTAATACATTTTTTTAATAGCATAGTATCCATATATTTACAATTTTTTTAATTGTATTATTTATATAGCTTTACTACTTTTAAGTTCAATGGAACAATTCATAATTTTGTAGTAAGGTGCTGACAGACATATTTATATTTAGATTTAAGTACGGCTTAAATTCCTTCGAAAATGTTAAGAAAACAGATTCGCATAACTCATGTTATTTCTGTAGCTCAAAGTTTTCATAATTTACCGCTTGACGCACAGATATATTTATTAATATTTTCACTTTGAAAATTATTCGTGCCCTATAATAATTAGTAATATAGAATGTTTATCTTGTAATACACACATTTGTAATGAAAAAATTTATAATTTCGACAAATATTATTATAACGTTATACAAATAATTATAAATTTTCTGCGTAAACAATATATACATTTAGGTCTACAGTATCTAGTTATTATTAAATTAAGCGTATAAATATTTAACTTTTTGAAACAACCAATTCTTGATTATAAAATATATAAAAAACTCTAATTGATTTATCAGCCATTAGAGATGTTCGGTAAGAATTTGACCTATCGAAATGTATAGCGTAGAGAAAACAAAAAGTTACGGTGAAACCTTTTTGTCTTACATCTAAAAGTTTACCGTAGGACTAAACTCCCTTAAGGTTGTTTATTTTTTTCTGATCCGGTTTCGAAAGAAACATAATATTACTCAGTATGCATTTATTTAAATATATGAAGACGAAATTCGCAATTGTATATTTTATATATACTTCCTAGAACATACAGGTGCCATGCTTAAATTCTTTAAAAATTTGTTCTACGAAAGTAATATGTCTACATTTATGCCAAATATAATATGAATTTTATTAATATGATTTAATAGATGCGGAAGCGTATTCTTGAGACTTCGATGGCTCTATAGCATTTATTACCAATGATATAGGTATCTGGAGTTATAAGTAAAATTTGTATTTGTACCAAATTTTATTAAAATTAAATGTTCGAAAATAATATTTTTAAGTATACATTTTAAAGCGAATTGTAGTCTGCGCAGTTATTCGAAAATAATTGATTGTTTTTATGTTATTCACTATTAAAATAAAAAAAATAAAAAAAGAACATACCTTTATGATTGTTAATAAAATACTCCTATCATAACCGCTTGCTTGAAAATGTTTGTAATAACACAGTTAACAAAGCTTAAAAACCCGGGAACGTAAAGAAAAATCACAAGAAACAATTGATAGATACGCGGAAAGTCTCACTAAAAGCAAGGACTGTACTGTCAGAATAGCCACACACAAACTACACGCTACAAGTTTGTTGATGTCAGATCCTAGCTACTAAACGTATGGCACTGGGCCCATACCAGAATCTGGGTAGGGGCATAACCGCTGTATATACAGTTGAAGGCAGGAACTGCAAGGCGGGAAATGGGCTGTAAAAAAGGGAAACATCTGTTTTCATCCCTTGCTCGCACAACAAGATAATACTGTCACCGGTGTCTTGATTGCTAGAATGAACCAATTGTCTTTCTTTTACGTCGACACTAATTTTCAATTACGAAATAAAGTGTACAACGATACTTAATTTTAGAGTCGCATAAAATATTATTATTAGTCTCAATAAAAAAAATTCTAGAAAATAACATTTTCTCAAAAACATATTTACGAAAAACTATTTTACATACAGCACACATTTTATTTATAGATCGCCCTGAATACAAATTTATAAATCAAATACGATTTATTTAATTAATTCAATCATATACAAAAAGATGCATTCCGAGGTTTCGTCTAGAAACTAAAAAACGAAATATGTTTTTTAAAAAAAACTAATTCAAGTAGTATTTTTATTTTTAGTACTTCTTCCGCGAGTAAGAAATTCTGAAATACATGTTGTGCAAAAGATAAAACCAAATTGATGCATGTTACCTTTAGCCTAGCATGTATCTAAATTTCTAACTTTTGCCAGAAAAATTATCCTCTTATACAGCTCTCTAATTATAATTTTACTGATTTTCCTTATTGTCTATCTATATATAAGAAACTTACTTATGACTCTGAAGCACTCACATACAAAATGAAAACAAATGGAAATAAATTTAATAAATAAATACATCAATCCTTTACAAAGTTAGAACAAATGAAATTATATCAATTATATTCACATCCTGTGAACCTTTCGAAAATCTATTCTTTTCACCATCATGGCCTGCTTTGTTTCGCTTATCAAATTACTTTGCTCCGTTTTCATAAAATACGAGCAACAAAAAAGCGATGATATTTAAATTGAAAACCGAGTTTTTAGAGAACAGAACAATTTTTAATTTTTACCCATTAGTCGCATTTTGTGAGTAATTTTCTATAAATGAATTACTGTATCGTGGTAATGGTGTAAACATCCCTTGTTTAATGTAATCAATTATGAGCGACCATGTCAGTTTTTCTGTCAAACATAAATGATCACCCTTGTTTCTTTAATGACTGATGTTACTAGATAAATAATTGATTGAAACTATGTTTACAAATGTGTCGGTTGTAAAGAAAATAGATTTTTTTGTTTAACTTTTTTTTAGGGATAAATTAAAATGATTGTATTCAGGGTTGTTTAACTCATCGTTTTTATGATTTTATTTACTCACAAAACGTACATTAAAGTATTAAAATGCGACCAAATTGAAAATAGTATTAATTTATTTAGGTGCTCCAAAATACCAATTAAATTTTTTTTATATTAATACTATTTTATTATTAAATTAAAATAGTCAAAAATTCTGTTTTGGGCTAATATTATATTTCATCATTCAATGGTTTCCTAAATCAGGAATCTTTCAACCGTTATCGCTTTGAATCATGTTTAAATATAAGGAAGCACTACAATATTATTGTGAATTTCTATGGTTGACCCAATAGTACAAATACCAAATTAACCAAATATGAAAATGGCAATTTTAAAAAGTGTAGTAGATATATTTATAAAATGATTTTATGTAATGAAGTTGAACCTATTACATAGGCAACTAACTTAACACAAATGTCTCAATGTCACTTATCGATATAGAAATATTATTTTAGCGAGGATTTAGAAAGGATATAAATTTAAATATATGTAACCATCTCACAGATCAATAATAAATATATTTCAGTTAAGGGTTATATAAGGTAGACACAGATAGACAGGACGTCAATTTCGATGTGAAACTGAAATATCATGTTCACCAGAGAGCAGGTCTGGGATCGACCGTGTTTTTCATGTGAAGCGTCGCGTTGCGTCTGTAAAGGGTTCCCTAAAGCAAAACAAAATTGAAAGAAAAAAACGGAAAGAATCATTTCGCATCTGCTTTTGAATACTCATTTTGTTTACTTTTCAAAAAACGCCTAGTTTCAAAACACCATCATTTATATTATTCAAAGCTCTTTTCATTAAAATCTTCGCAATTTATAAAGAAAAATGTTTTATGAACTTCGTCTAGTTTATATCCAAGTTTCCTTGAAACTTATTCCCATTTTTTAAAAATAGCCCATTTCCAAGAATTACGTTTGCTTCATCTATCTAAAATTTGTAATAGGAAGTAAATAAAGACGTCAGCAATAATGTGATAAAATATAATAAAACTAGTAATGGTCATGTAGGTGTAAACCAACCCCTCTTGGGATTTGGTAAACGGTGAAGGGGTGATAAAGACCTGAGGGTTACCCACATACGCGCAACCATCGATCTCGTAAACAGCGCATGCGTTTAGAAAACAAGTCAGGGATACCAAAACAGAAAAAAATTATTGGGTCGCATTAAAATCACTTATAAGCTCTGAAAGTAATAAGTTATTCACATATGTTGAATTTTATTATTACAATTTCGGAGTTTACTTTCACTTATTTTTTTTTTATGCTGGTTGTTATATCAACTATATCGACTTTGACCCATTTGTGGTTCATGTAACGATTGTTCTACTTTAAGATTATTATACAAATTTGAGTATATAATTTAATCCTTGTTAAATGTAATGGGACTAGGAGGCCATATTAAATTGCTCATGAGTTTAACTCTTCCTATAGCTATACAAAAATTAAATTTAATGTTGTCATATCTATCCACTGAAAGAATATTTTTTCCTCATGATTTCACTAAATTTTCAATTTGTTTGCTCGAACCACCAAATTGTTACCTTTATTTTTAATGGAGTAGTGTTTAGTACACATTGTTGCGCAAATAAACCTAATTAGCATTATGTAAATTAATGATAAATATATTGCAATTTGCAAATATATGTATATGTATGATAAATGTACACAAAGGAATGTATGTCAGCGACAAATATACTCATACATATTCAGGAAAATGACAATTTTATAAAATGGCATTTATATGGCATAATATCTGTATATTTTTGATAACCACGTTTTTATATCGCGAGTTTTTCTCGCTATAGGAATATTTAATGAAGCAATAAAAGTATTTTACGAATAAGGCGAAGAATGAATATCATATAAGATACGCTTAAAATTAGATTCTCGTAAATATATTGTGTTTATTTTTAGAAAAGTACTTATAGAGAAAAATAAAATTTATACGAAAGTAATGCTGAATTTCTATGTTTTTTAATTCATGTACAAATACATAAGCTTATCTTTTTTTATCAAGTTTAGTTATGGTTTAAAATTAATCCTTGACTATGAATAAAGGTAGAATGTGTCCCAAATATTGAATTATAATGTATTATTATATATGAATATATTCGTTAATATAAACAATACATCCTCAAAACATGCAAAATCAAAATAGTTCTCGCTGGTAAACAGAACAATGATTCACCCTCGAAGCTCAGATTGAACGTCCCTATGCCCTGCCTTCTACCAGGTCAGTAGTACGACGAGCAATATTAGAACCGTTGTGCCGAAGAGTGAAGGGCTGCAATGCTGCAACCCTGCGCGGTTGCTCCTGCTCCTGCTGTACACGCAACGCAGGAGGCCACCAGGAGAGACTTCCACACTGTTTCAACGTCAATTGCCGACGACACAGCACACACAAACACACACATACATACATACATTTAATATCGCGCGGATCTCAAGCAGCCAGTGGTCGAGTCGAGGTCAGTACTTTCCAAGTTGTTGTTTCGACCGAGATAGTAAAATCTAAACACCGTGCTCGAAGCGTCACGCCAGTCTAGAAGTGTCCGTGGCGTGTGTGAAACCAAATTTTGGATTTAAGTATTTTAAAACAGAGTTGTTAACTCAATTTGCGAAAATGAGCGCTGTAGATGAGATACTTAGCTACAAGCGCAAAGATGATGAAGATTTTTATAAATTGTTGGGATGCGATGAGCATTCGTCGGTGAGTTCAGATATTTTTTTGAATTACATTACTATGTCACGTAAAACTATTTTAGAGTAGAATTTATTACATTTTAATTTCTCAATTTATTTATTTATTTTTACAAATATGTATACTACTGTAAGAGTAAATATGTCAAAAAGAGCCATACGAATAAGATAGTAAATTAATAATAATAAATATATTTAAAAAAAATATATACATATAAAAGTAAAATCAAGGAAAATTCAAATAATATTTTTTGTAAGCGTCTTTCGTGTATTTAAAAATCAGTAAAGGAAATACCCAATACCCGTTGTTAAAAAATCAAAATGCACTGACACAAATAAAGCTAAACCATTTTAACACTGGCTATTGATTTCTTAACGCGTAAAAAGTCTAGCAAATTTTTTTAGCAATTTGTAAATAATGCTTTACTTGCTTAGGTCAATTGAACCTTGCTTAAAATGTGCCAATATAATAAAAGTCATGACAGTTTATCAAGGTTGAAAACTAATAACGAATATTTGAAATTTAGATTTGCAATAAACTAGATTAAATAAATCACGATATGCATTAATTATTTTTTCTATGATATTTGACTAATCAATAATAATAATAAACATATTTCACAATAAAGTTTTGACATATTTTTGTTGTAGATATCAAAACATAGATATTTCTGATTGGACCACAAAATATTATGATTGAAAATAAAATTATAAAATATATCGGTTATAGAAGTTTTCATACGGCACAAAACAATTCATTCGATATTAATTTGTTTCTGTACTTATGATTAATAGTTTGTTTTAATTATTTACAAAATATGTTTTTTAACTCATTTATTACGTATTGTTTTTGTGTATTAATTTTTTTATTTCGCATGCTAAAATGTCAAGTTTTTGTTTTCGATAATAAATTAATTTTATAGCTAATAGATTAAAATTAAACACTTACTAATAATAATTGCTTCGTTTTCATTGGTCCAAATAACATAAATTACATATAATATACCAAATATTCGCAATTTTGCAAAATATATGCGAAATAAAAAAACTTCGCAATAAAAACAAATACACAATAAAATATACAATTTTTATACGTTTTATGTGCAATTATAAATCTCATATATAATTTTGATTATCAATTAAACACCCTCGTTTATCTTTAGGCAGATTATCTGCAAGCGTCTAATCATTTTAAATGACAAAATTGCTATAGAATATTTTAAAATTACAAAGTGAATATGGGGTGTGTCTTAGGTTTCTAAGCAGCATCTTACGGATGCAAACTTTCAAGATAGTTAACAAGCTTTCATTAGGTTAAATAATCATTAATTATATATTAATGTGACTTGTTTCACACCATATTCTGTTAATTACTGGCAGCGTTAATTCGATTCCATTTATTAAGTGGAAATAATTTCGACTTTTTTTTTAAACTCGTTTATTAAAGTACGATAGATAAGAATATTTCGTCAGAAAACCATTAATTTCAAATGAAGTACGACGCTCTCGTCATCGTTAATGTCACGTCAAGAAATATTGCAAATTACTTCAAGACGCATAATTTGAACAATGAAAACTGATCTGATCATGTAATATTTTTAAAACTGACGCATTAGAAGGAAAATATGTATATTTTATTAAACCAATATGAATATTACATGAGTGTATTTATTGTTTTTATTTTGAATATTTATATATAATTTGATTTGCAGGTGGATCAAATAACTACGGAATACAAGCAACTTGCTCTTCAATATCATCCTGATAAAAACGATGGGGATAAGGAAGCAGAGGAGAAATTTCAAAAGTTAAAGGTAGGCAATTTCAATTCATCAGTAATTGGCGTCGTGCCTCAAGCGGGCAATTTATTTCCGTGGCTTGACTGACTGGCGAAGTGTGATATTATTGATGTATTTTTGATTACAAAGGAAGCCAAAGAAACGCTATGCGATCCCTCTAAACGCATTAATTACGACAAGTGGAAAAACAGTGGGATTTCGATCAGTTATAAGCAGTGGCTAGGCATGAAGGAGCATGTACACCAGGTAAACAAGATAACATTTCATTAGTGTTTATTTGTTCCAATCATAATCTACTAATTAAACATATTAATTACTAAGACCGTATTTACTTCTCGAGTTCAAAAAATAATATTTATTTAAAAATACGACCTTCCTTTGCTTTTCAAATGAATTGTATGTATTATTTTTTTAAATTATTATTCGTAACAATTCGTTAGGAATGAAGATGGAAATACCATTCCCGGGCGAACCTTTCACTTCAGTTAAATCAATATATTGTCCTTGTTGAAACGCATTTAAACAATTTGTTATTCTTTACTGTCTCACTCTCATATTTATATGTATTTAAGGGTGTTGAGTTGAATTTTAATTTAATTAACTAATCCAGCAAGAGATGGTACGTTACGTCTATCCCACTATTTTCTTAAAGCAACTTATCTGACAGAGACATCCGATTACAGCATGTTCTAAACTGAATCTTGTCAGCAATCCTTAATTAAGAAATATACACATAGTTTTTAATTAATTTTGTTACCTATTTCTAAAGTATTAAGATTTTATTAGAAGATGAAAATTTATAAAGTTAATCCGACAAATATAGTTAAATTTTTAAAAGACAATGTCGCAATGACACAAAGAAAACGTCCAATTTCCATTATCACCTTTCAATTTCAAATTATTTCAACATTTCGAACGAAAATAAAATTAATTGAGTTGTTTAATTAATATTTATTTGATGGGCGGAGGCCATTCATCGTAACATTAATAATTAATTATAAAAATAAAAAAAGATTGTCATTATAATTATAGAAGGAATCTGTTTTAGGAATGTAAATTTTAATTTCTGATTTCAGTCAATGCACTGGACAACCCCAAAAACAAAAGATCGTATGTTACCGGACACAAGCGGCTCGTCAGGTCCAGCTAGTCTTGGTGCAGGCGGAGTATCTGCAGCCCAGAGACGTGCGTCAGAGGGAGGCGCTAATTTACATTGGGGCGGCCGTGGTACTGGGGCACCATGGGGTGCCGAAGCACCCAGCGAAGTCGTCAATAAATTTCGAAATTACGAAATATAAATTCCAAACTCAATAACGCGAGAATAACACACTGAGCGAATAATCTCAAATAAGTCGATTTAAAAGGTCAACATTTAACCATATCCAAGTTTAAATATATATATATATTATATACTAAGGTTTCGTCAATCCTGTATTAAGTATTTTCGATAGTGTGACGTCATATGTAAAAGTGGTATAATCAATTTGGGATAGTTATTTTATTGTAAAACATGCGACTGAATAAACCTTAGTATATCCATATATGTATCATATCAATAGAATTAATTTGTTTTTATGTTACTTACAATTACTAGTTCATATACAAATGTTGGCCAATCATGTCATCGACATTTAAATCAATAATTTTTCAATGTTCAATGTTGATTTATAATTGTTGCCCTTTACGATAAATAGCTGATTATAATTTATTGATTTAAAAAAACCGACGTATAAGTATTGTGTCAAAATACCTTTGAATGTGTAGCAAAATGTTATTGATTTCATTTGAAGGCATATCAAACAATAATTGTTTAAAATATATTTAATAAGTGCGGATAACGTTCATATCGCTGCTGTATCTTATGTAGGACCCTTGAATGTGATAATAAGACAAGTTTCAAATAATTTTTCGACACAATTTTGGAGCGTAACAAGCAAAACAAGGAAATATATTTAACGTCTTCATTCTGTCTTGCCAAAAACAATCATCTATTTGAATTAAACAATTGGTTTGCAATGATAATACTATATTTTCTATAATTTAATTATAAACTGACTATATTTTGGTTAGTATTAAGTAAACTGCCCTAGTCTCAGCACTGTTTAATCAGGGTACAGCACAACTGTCTTCTAGAGTACCTAAAACGTCAAAATAACTAGTTTTCTATATTGAATTGAATTTTCAGACCCTTGTATCTATTTTGATATATGTTGTATTTTGAGGGAATAATATATATTCTATATTAATGTGATCAAATAATATATGTTTATAAATGTTTAATAAATATTATGCAATGGCCAAATTGAATCATTGATAACCGCTTTCCATTTTCCAATTTTATATCTGATTTATCGATGTTAGTGTGATCTTAGATACTAGAGAAAATACATTAATCGACAAACAGAATTCATATATTCTAAATCCATTACTACTTCATATAAATCAAACTTGTGTAATTATCTACAATAGTGCCTGTGTACTTGTACATGTTTTTGATTTAATTTTCCTTTTATCGCGGCTATCAAATAATAAAATTACTAATAAACACTATTATACAATTTCAAATGAAAACATGATGAATCATGATATGTACGAAACAGTAAATACGATTGGAGATGTGTAAACATCAGTGTTTGTTTACGTTAGGTTTAGATTCGGTTTAAACTAGGTTTAGGTTAGATTATGTATGTATGTTTCTTATGAAAAATAATTTATAATTCGCTTAATATTGGAGTGTAAAATAAATGGGAATCGATTGGTTGCATGAAACATGATTGTAGGTTTCGCGTATTATTTTATTTCAGTAAAAATTGCGTACTTACAATTAATAGTATAATCACTTAATAAAAAATTCTATAAATACAATTCGAATAAACAATTTAAGGGCCACAATGAAAGATACAAAAATAGGTTGTCCAAGTCGGTTTTAAAGTGAATATGAAATACATTTTAACAATAAAAAAAACAAAGTTATGAATTTAATAGTTACAAGATGTAAATGGTTCATGAAGAAATTTGATATGGCACAAGAGTTTTTAAGATATATTTCCAGGGATTGGACTAATTTTAAAATAATTGTTGACCACTCCCTGTGCATTTCCTAATATTAAACTAGCTATACATACGATGATAAATTATATTATATATCTCAATATGTTACATTAGACAGTCTATACTGTGTCAAGTTAATTAGAGATTGTCCGTTGTTCGTTTTAAATAGCAATTGAACAAAAGTTTTTCATTTAAAATGAACGCAGACGCTTCGTTTGTCACTTTAACTCTTGGTTTGACACAGAACAAGAGTAGGATCATTACTTTACCGTAAATATTTATACGCTTGGCAATTTAACTTTTATAGCATCATTAAACTACATATAAATTTTCCATGGGATCTTCCGTTAAATCACAAGGCCGTCGGAATTCTTGCCCGGCTTCATGAAGCCATTTATTTGATACTAAAAATAAAGATTCATATTTAATCTAAAAGTTAATAACATATTCTACTAAAACAAAAATAAACATGGTGGAAAAATACAAGGATATGAAAGAAAATATCCTCAGGAATAAATAAGAAACACATTACCGTAACACAAAAACATACGAAATAAAACTGCGTATTATTTTTATTCTGTATTAATAAGAAATTTCACAAAATTCAAAAAATATAAAAACATCTTAGTCCAAATGAATAATGGAAATAATACAGTGCGCTAGAAAACGGAACGGACTTTATTTCTATTGTTTTAATGTTTATATATTGTTTATGTAACATATGAAGACTACATTTATATATTGTTTATGGGGTTTATCCATCTACTTAGGTAAAATCAATATATTGTTTTTATGTTACGTTTTACATATTACAACTGTTGCGGTAAAACAGCAAACTTTCGTATATGCTCAAAGGGTATAAACTCTCTTTGATGTGTCGAATGTTTGATATGTGTAATTATGTGAAATATTGAGTGAAGTTATGTTGAATTGTCATTTAATCAATAGTTTAAGTCGAAGATAGTTGTTTGGAAGATTCCACCCCACCATCTTCCTACTACTAAGCAGTATAGTTAAATTCCTAACAGATTACGGTTACTAAACTATCACAAGAATCGTGCAGTATCTCCGTAATTCAATAAAATTTTGAAAATAAACACAATTCTTAAATGGAATAAAAACACAATTTTTTTATGTTTCTTAAAGGTATATGTTACATTCTCTTCTTTGTAGAAAATAATTAATATTATATTTATAATAGTTGAATCGATTAACTTTAATTAAAAATTGAATCTCTACGAAGGAAAATTTTGTTATGTTGTACTGTTTTCAAGTTGTAAACGTAATTTGTTGTACACTTTTAAAAAATAAAAACTTTCCTATTCCTGCATAATTTAGGTTGAATGATTGAAAAGTCACACAGGTATTCGGATATTTTAGGAAATTTCGGTATTAATAATCGAGGAATTAATATAATATACATAAACTCACCCCATTTCGAGCCAGCAAGAACCGGACACGCTGCGTGCCTAGTCAAAAAGTCACCTGCTCCACTTGGGTACAAATTATGCCAAAATGCTGCTGTACCTTTCTTGGGCCATAGAGCTGTTTTTAAATGTGGAAAAACTGTTGCTCCACCCTGAGCTACATCACTCATCTAAAACAAATAAATATATTGATATAATTTAATAAAGATGAATATTTAATTTAGTATCACTTACATAAAATAATACTGTTGCAATTCGATTGCCAGTGCCTAATGATTTGAATGCATTTATTTCTTCTTTCTACAAAAAAAAAGTAAAACAATTACAGTTTTGATCGATTATCAATGATAAAATGCATATGTGGATTAAACTTACTCTGGCGAAATCAAAGTGAGGCTCGTAATGCCCCCCAATACCATAGTTAACCACTTGTAGTTCTTCAGCAGTACTGACTGTTAAATCTGACATATCTTCTACACGTTGACAAACATTAGCGATATGTTTGTGTTCGTGTTCTTTCAACCAGGCGGATTTACTAATACGATATTGAGCAGTTTCAAGTTCACCAGTTTTGTAATTTTGAACCGTTGCTCGTTTGAACTATAATTAAAAGAAAAATTGTTCACGCAATTCGAAATTTTAAAATAATTTTCAACTTACTCTTGGTTGCGCTAATTTCTTAATAGTTGCAATCTCATGATCATACATAACTTCGTGAAAAATAACAATTCTCGGTTTCAAATGGGCTACTTCAACTTTGAATGGGGCGATTTTCAGAAACGGTTTGTTATTATCTACATACATACACTTTAACTGTGCCGTAATTTTGGCTGGCGTATATACTTCACCGCGGCATAACATTTCGTACAGCTCACGTTCGGGCAGTTCGTCTATTGATCTCTTGAGATTTTGTGTAACTGTGACTGGCTGTAAAAGAAATTTGATTAAAAACTTAATATTAAAAAAATGTTGAAAATTAAGTACCTCTGCGGCTAGAATTTCCACATCAGATTCATCCTCACCCTTCCTCTTCTCAGCTACTGTTTTTTCGATAGCTTCTTCATAATACACTTTATTCCCTAACGCCCTTTGGTGTTGAGGGAGAATTGCAAGTAATTCATTTGTGAATTGTAAAGCAAGTGGAGTGTTTCCTATTTCGAAAGTTTTATATTATTATTGCTTGAATTAGGTTTTCAAATAAAATAGTACCTTGCATATAAATAGAGAACGCGAGATACTCGAGTATATCACTTTTCTTTATTGTTTCATTGACTTCGCGTTCTAGTCGCGTATCAGCTTCTTGCATCCAGAGAACCGTATGATAATAATCGCCGTTGTTGTACGCTTGGCGACCAAGTTCAAAACAGTCGCCAGCCGTTAATTCGCTACTGTATTGGATTCCATTAATTTCACCACGAGCTAACGACGATGTGTCCAGTTTGTAAGTGTCTTGTAGACGTGTTAGCGCAACAGCTGCCCCGTTCAAGTCCTCGTCTGTTGGGAACTTTAGCTGGTCACGGAATGATGTGATATTCTCAATGAAATCTATATATTGCATATAACAAAATTAAGCAATTTTTATATTTAGTTATATTTCAAGTTGTTATAGGATCATGAGGAGTAAACTTGGATTAAAATGAGTTGAAAATTAATACCTTCGCCAACATTACTTGCCATCAGCGCTTCGACCTGCCTCCAGTCGGTGGTAAGCCTCTTAACTAACAAGTACGCATTAATAGGATTTGCTAAATATGCTTGGCAATCAGAACCTGCATCATCATGTTGACGTTGATATTCTTCAGAATATCTGTAGAAATATAAATGGATGTTAAAACATTTTATACAATATACTCAAACTAAATGTCAGATTACCTTCGAAGCATTTCGACTTTTCGCTCCTGAGCAGTTATGTACCCTTGCAATGTATTTATGAGTACTGATTCAGTTTGAAGTAGCTCTTCCATATCTGCTAACGCCGTGAAGATTTCCGCTTGTACTTGAGGGGTAATGCACATGAATAATGTGCACACAATCATAGAAATTTTATAGCGCGACATCATGATTCTAGAATCAAAAATATTAGATGAAATACACTAAATAATCAGTTACGCAAATATTTATGTGTATAACTTGGTTTTATTTATCGCAAAATTATTTACGTTCCATGGATTTTACGTATATATATTTTAAAGCACGATTTTATTTTCTATTGTCGTATGTCCTGTGTGGAATGTGTATATGATATGGAGAATGTCTTAGGTTTCTCATCGCTTGATCTTGCATGGTTAACAAGCATTTTTTATCCGGTCATACGTAGAATCGTTTTCACTTGTCTATTGTTTTCATGGCAGATGAGCTTGCGTTATAAATCTATTCAACTTATATGCTGTTATACTATCTTTATACAATTTACGTGAAATGTCACGGTTTCAAGGCCCAATTGCGCTACATAAATACTTGGCATTGCTAAAGGCAATTTGACACTACAAAACTAGTGACGATTTAAATTATTCTATTAATTGAAACATTTATTTTGATAGTTTTATTACTAATTTAGTAGAAAGAAAATGTTTTATTATTTGATTATCTACTCTGGTATTATACTTTCGTATCTTCCAAGTTGGGAAAATCCGATACGCATAATTATATATTAAATTAAAGATCAAACATCTTGTTATTGTTTAATAATTGAATAATTAACGATAATTCTACAAATATAGTTAACATCTACATTATTTACGAAACAATAATAAATAAAACTTTTTCATATTATTGCCTGTTAATATTATATTTTATTGTATATTAGACAGTAAAATCATTAAAGAATAATTACTATCAATTTATTAAACTAATCTGTGCTTTAATGACAAATTATTATTTAAACCAAGTTTATTGCTATACATTATTTAATATTTATTAACGAGTATGTCTTATTTTAGCATTGCGTTCTTCTTAAAAAACAAGGAATTCGGCTAAAAACAGTTTATGATTTATGATACTATTTAAGTTGATAGAATGCCAAATATAATTCTATACGATATAGCCGTTTGAAATAACAGTCGTTCGTAGATCGATAAACAAGCTGACAAAACGGTTAAAGCTCCTTTGAGTTTTTCAAACTTTTACCATTAAACTCTTTTATAAGCGATCTTACATAATCCTACAAAAGAAACAATTTTCACTTGTGTGACAAGTTATTTAGGCAATTTCGTAGTTTGCAGAATCGTTGGTTGCTTGTGTATTTAGTAGATAAAGAAGTAGGATGTCTACTTTCCTTTTCAACTTACCAGACACGTATACTACAATACAGAACAACGGTTGTTATATTAAAATCGCAACTTGAATATCAATTGCATATAAATTCGGATTTTAAGCGCGTAATTTTCCTTAGCAAGTGCAAATTGAAACGGAATATCAGCTACAATCTCAACAATACATTGAACCCATTATGAACAATACATGGTAGAGAGCCAAAATAATATATATATATATATATATATATATATATATATATATATATATATATATATATATATATTTATATATATATATATATATATATATATATATATATATATATATATATATATATATTTATATATATATATATATATATATATATATATATATATTTTTTTTTTCTAACATGAGAAACATCCCAGAGGAATATGTAAGGATATATGGTTCTTACCGATTAAAACACCCTCAAAAAATATGAAAGAAATAATTAAAACTTTAAACAAATGTATAGATATGTTTTTATAAGCAGAACGTTAACAAAATATTAAATTTTACACGTCACAATAGAACTTTTCTATGAGAAACCTTTTTTATGACAGACCTTTTTTACTTCCAAATAACAACTCTCTTAACTCTCTTTATTTTCGTATATATATATATATATGATATATATATGATATATATATATATGATATATATATATATGATATATATATATGATATATATATATATATGATATATATATATGATATATATATATATGATATATATATATATGATATATATATATATATATGATATATATATATATGATATATATATATGATATATATATATATGATATATATATATGATATATATATATATATATATATATATATATATATATATATATATATATATATATATATATATATATGATATATATATATGATATATATATATGATATATATATATGATATATATATATGATATATATATATATGATATATATATATATGATATATATATATGATATATATATATATGATATATATATGATATATATATATATATGATATATATATATATGATATATATATATATGATATATATATATATATATATATATATATATATATATATATATATATATATATATATATATATATATATATATATATATATATATATATATATGATATATATATATATATATATATATATATATATATATATATATATATATATATATATATATATATATATATATATTCGTAAAAAAACAACATTGAAAATTAAAATAAAACCGGTTTCTAACTTCCTTATAAACTGAATAAATAAAATGGCAAAAGATTACTAAATATTTAAATATGAGCAAAATATTAATCTATATTCGTATAAAATAAGCTCATTTGCAATAAGGATTATTATGGTCTTTATGTTGCCACGTATGTATGTACGTATGCGTATATAAGTTTGCTAATATATATGTATATATTGTTTATGTGGTTGTTTAATATGGTGTTTCATGTTGTATTGAAATCGTGCAGATTATAAACAGTGTTCTAAGAATTGTATCTTGAAAGACCGAATGAGAAACAAGATTTCTGTTATTAGCTGCTTGTCGTGTGAAAGAGGATGTGCACACAAAATGCATTCAGTCTTATTATCATTTGCCATTGCCACTAAGAGGAAATGGCGTTGATTACAAGTCAGCCTAATCGTAAACGTTGTAAAAAACACTGCATATCATTTTCATTGTCATTTCTTTTAACGACATCAAGATATTGCCGGTAAAATATCCTCTCAGTGTTAAAAAGAAAAGGATATCATTTTTGATTTGAATATTAACATTTATGAACAACATTTAAAATGTTTGCACATTAAATATGTCTAGGCTACTATTAGTTAGTAATACGCAATTTAATAAATTAATTTAAATTTTCTCATATCCCATTCATATAAATTCGTGACCCGCGCGCTTACTTATTTATACATATATTAAAAATCATATATACAACTTACAATTTCTTATATACAGCACTAAAATTGTTATAATATAAAGAAACTCCAAAACATTTCGATAAAACTAATTTATATTTCTAAAATAGTATTCCAACATTAAGAATTTACGTTAAATTTAATTTACCATTAATTTCGATGATAAATAAGAAACTGGTTTCACATCAAGTCGCGTTGACAATATATAGAAAGGTAGGAGGATTCCAAGCACAATTCCCCACCCCCTCCCACGTATTCAATTTTAAAACCGAATAAGATAATTTTATAAAGCATATTTTCTAAAAATATATACATATTTGTATTGTTTCATTGTTTATTGATATTAAATATATATACCAATAATAGCAGGTGACAGCATTGTCCACTAATTTGGTAAAAATAGTTATTTTTATCGAAACTGAAATGAGTTAATATATTTTAAATATAGTTTAAATGACAAAAGCACAAGGACACGACCTTATACAGACAATGTTATCTGTATGAAATACAAATAAATAATTTATCAATCGCGAGCACAATGAGTATGAATAAAAGTGGAAAAAGCTATTTATTTTCAATTGTTAATTAAATGACAGTCGTATTGTAATAGGATGTTGTCATGGATTGCAAAAATATATTATTCATCTATTTTGTCACCTGGTTTATTCAGTTAATTGTATAAAAGGTGTGAAAGTAGTTTTAATTACTATTTTAAAATACCGTTTATTTAATTGTTAGAAATATTTGTTAATTTTGGAGTTTGAAATATCGCGTGCGCTCAGTGACAAATATAGACTTTTAATTTAAATTACGCGTTATTAAAAACCATGATTAGATTTCCTTTTAAACTCCTAATAAACTGTACTGTCAAACAGAAATTGTCCGGATCAAATAATAATTAATCCATCCTAACTCGATATTGAAAAGTCAAAGCAATCACATTACGTAATTGCAGATATTTCCAATAATTTCCGGTTACATAGAAACCTTAAATCATCAAAGTAGCATAGAGTTTCACCATATTACGAGCATAGCACAATTTTACAAAATTATTTTCCTTTATCGATAATTCCAATTGCAATATTGGAACGTCTAAAATTCATTTGATATTGGAATGATAAAATCGTTCTTGTAAAACATTGCAATTGAAATAGCCAATAAAAGAATATAAACGCTCTACTATTTGTTCTCTGATTGGAACATGGAATATTTTCAATATTGGATAGTAATTTCACAAAAAATACAGTGAATGTAAAATAAAATAATACAACAATAATTAAAATAAAGTAAACCACGAACTGGTTATAATTTTAACAACAATACAATAATTTACAAACCGAATGCGTTTTTAATTGTTTTGGTAAATGGAAATAAATTGTAAAAGCTATATTAATATATATAAACAATGTTTAATGTTGTATAATCTATTATAATTTCTTTAGATGAGTTTCCCTACTGCATCCGCGGCATTGTTAACGATGTACACAAACTCACGAAGGTAAAAAAAATAAGGAAACACACAAACGGTAAGACACGATATTCCAAAATGGCAAATGAAATAAATCTTAAAAACTTTCAGTAAAATTAATGATGATAGGTTGTTAGGTCGTGCGAAATAAATAACTGTAATATTACCTAGATTTAATTTGAATTGGGGGTAATTTACTCAGCGTCTGTATCATACTAATTATTCTACACCTAATTAAACTAACAAACAAATTAGAATCTCTATACTGCGTAACGTGTATATGGATTTGTTCAAATTATTGCGCCAGGAAATAAAAGAACAAAACAATACGATTTTTTGGTGAATCGTCTGTCTATATTGACATGAAACTGATCATTTCATACTAATGATGGTGTAAAATTGACAAATAAAAGTTGTTAACATGCGGAAATATGAACAAATAAAAATCATTGTTATGATTTCAGCAGGCATTTGATAATAATTACAGTTTTAACTGTATTATGCAATAGAGATTAATATGTTTAGAATAAAAAGATTAGAATGACTAGAATATTAACATTACCACAGAACTGTGCTCGGGATTATGTCATTTCTATAATAAACTATGCATTTATAACACATCATTTTTCAAATAAATTTACGCTACAAGATACTTTAATACGAGAAAATGTATACAAATTGTTATAATACATATAGAATTATTTAAGTGCCTATTGAATGAATTAAATGTGTCTGTACATGGTTAAGTTCAAAAGCAAATACTTCCTATTCATAATTACTTGTAGTGATTAATGAATGAACATTTCAGAAATAAGAAACTTCTTACATATTTTGGATATTAATGTACATAGTACCGAACAGCTAAAATATTCTTGTCAATAATGACGTAGAAGATTTGCGTGGGCGAGACATATAGTATGAGAGCGTGGGATGGTCCTCGGAATATGTGGAAAAATATGTTACGCAAAAGTTGTGAGTAAACGGCATAAATGAGCTGAAGAACCTAACGAATCGAATGAAGCAAAGGAAATTCTAAGGAAAAATTGAATGGTGAAAATATTTGGATGCTCGTCATCTCAAGCTCGTAAGACCAACTTTGGCGCTCCTTCTGCTCTAAAGATACTGAACGGATTGCGATCAAATTTGGTATACATGATATATAGACACACAATTGAAGCCGTTCGAATTTTAAATCCAATAGACCCTTTATTTGTAGAGTTATACTTAAAATCAACATGTTAAAGTATGTGTAGATACAGCAAAAGTATTAATGTGTTTTTGCAACTGTCTTTTTACTGAAACTGTTAATATGTATGATAACTGCAGTTAAAATGGTGTACGTGACTCCACAAACGTCCGGGATAATGATCTACAATTCAACCATAGTGAGATTCAGATATGTCACACATGCTGTAGTACACTCCAGCCAAAATGAAAACTCGCTTATGTCAGGGGAATACGACAAGAATCGTTCTCAATTCTATTTGGCTGAATGTATATATTACGTACGAATGTATGTACGATATAGGAATCTGTTACTGTTTTCGACATTATGAATAAGATACAACTATTATTTATTATTCGGTTAATGAATGGAAGCGCACATGTTTACATACTTTAAAAGCAATTATTAATGAAGAAAGTTTTTCGATCAAATCAACTTGATTCAAATAATTGAAATATGAAATAGAAATGCTCATTAGCAGTTGTCTAATTATTTTGATCGATTCTTAAAATCTACTAAAATTATATTTTAATATGCAATTAAAAGGAATCCATTCATCAATGAAAGTTGAATTATTTATTAAATACAATTTCGATATTTACTTAGATTTAAAACATCAGTGATCAACTACTTTAAAGTTTAATGCTATTTATTTAGAATTTTCATCGTAAATACATATACAAAGTTAAAAATATGGGTAGACATTATACTTAAAAAGAAAGTGTGATAGAATCAAATAAACCTTTTGACCTTGTTTGACATTGAAATTTGAATCTTCAAGTATTTATTTAAGCTTGTAGCTTTCAAAGTTCATCAGTGATTGTACACGGTGATTTATTCAATTTCACTTAATTAAAGTTCGTTTACACATAATGAATTTTAATAATAATATTAAAGATTCATGCAATTTCGCATGAATTATAAATATAATTTATCGATGATTAAGTAAATTTACACACATAATATACAGTGGAGGCGATTTTACATAACCTAACTCAACATAGCTGACCTAAATTAGTCTAACATAACCTAAACCAAAGTGGTTTCTTCTAACAAATTTCTTAAATATGTCATATGTATTTTTGTAAATTTATTCTCAGTTTTGCGGGAATGTGTGTACTAGGAACCAGTTTGGTTTATGGTAATTCTTAAAATTTTAGAAAAAAATAATTGAAAGGAAATAAAAAGTAATATTGAAAATGTCACGGTAAGGTGAAAGTGATGTTCAATTCAAATCGCTAGACTTAAAATGCCGAATTTATTTTCTATTTCTTGATGGCAGCGGAAAAGGTCATACAAACACCAAACATTTCTGCAATCTAATTACAAGCAATTACTGTTAACACATACGGTCTCGACTACTCTTTCTTAAATCTGTTTCTCTTCTGTATGATCATTTGATACTAATGCAAATACTAGTACAAAGTATTGCATCATTAGATATTACGACAAATGTTTAAACATTTGCAGTTATTTTTTAAACAAACAATTATATTTAAATTACTGTCATTACATCGGTTTAAGTAATCATTACAACAATTGTTTTGCATAAATTGAAGTTTCAACAAGATGAGATTTCCTTGAAATTTCGAAGCTACACTCTCACATTTTTTCATAACTTTTTTATAATATATTTATTTACTTAAATTATAAGAAAAATTGATAAAATTCAATGTGTAATTATTTAAAAAAAATAAGAATATATGAGGAAGTAATAATAATTAATAAATGCAAATGATTATCTCTTCATGCCATTTTATTTTATGAGAAATCCATTTTAACACCTTTCCACTAACACAATAATTGACTAAGGAAATATGTGAATAATTTTTTGCGCTAAGCGCTAATCATATCATTACATATTCTTGTGCATGTTTTAGCAAATAATTAAGTACCATATAATAACCATTTCGTATAAAAGAAATTTCTGTTGCGTGTAGAACTAAACATAATCTTTACAGATGTTTGCGAGATAAATTAATAAAGAAGACCAACAATACAAAAACATCTTTAACCGAGAATATACTTTTCATTACCTCTATAAGCGTATTCTATTGTGAATAATAATTAATTGACTCAATTAAATTTTTGATGTTCAATATCACCGGTTGGATTTTAATTCTTATAAATATAATTTAAAACTGTTCCTTTTTTTAATGTGATACAGTTTTTTGCGAAAATTTTTTAAAACGAGTTCAAAGTAAATAGAAGCGAATCGCGTGGTATATTTTTGCCCCAGTTAAAATTTAAATAGAAATATTGTTCAATTGTAAAACTAAACAGTTAATAATTTAATACAGATTGACATCATGACCTGCGTTATCAAAATTAAATGATATAAATAGTAAAGGAAATGGTTAAACGAAACGTTCATACATAAATACATTTGGTAATTATTAAACGGATGCTTTTTTTTGGTGCACCTGTCATTTCTAGATAATAATAAAAACAGTCCCCCTTTTCAAAATTGGCGGTACAGGTTTGTGTATATTTGAACGCCTAGAATATCAATAAGTGAATAAAGGTTTTTACCTTATGAAGGAAGAATGCAATGGAATAACGACACACAACACTCCTACACTTTAATGCTCACTTGTAGAGTATCTGGCCGGCTTCGGTTGTTTGCGGGCCCACTAAGTGAAATAACATTCCATGTCAATGATCGAGCACATTGCCTACCACGCCACATGACATAAACGGCATCATGGATGCCAGACCACCGCTCTAGAAACTGTAAAGTGTGCCGATATAAAACCAGATGCTGCCACCTAGGGCGGTAAACTAGAATTTGTTTGGAATGGAGAATACCGTATACGAATCAGAAAATTATCCAATATGAAAAATAGTCCTTTTCGGATGAGAAGAGCATTTTAAAACATTCATAACTAACATATATTTATTTTTATACACGTCTATAAATAAAAAATATATTTTCATTTAACACAGATGTAATAATTCAATTTGTAATTAAAATAAATTGCACTTTTTATTAGCTAGCTTTTCATGATGTTTTTTCTTAATAATTTAAATATTTTTATGTAACAAAATTTCTTCGAAATGTGGTCGAATATTTCATGTTTTTATTCCTTCGCAATTATTTGTTTATTTGGCATTCCAAATCAAGCATCACTTTTCTCTTAATTGTAGTACCAGTTGTATGATACATACATTCAAAATTTATTTTGTTTTAAATGATTTCGTCGTCATTTTAAATATAACTAAACCCTTTCTGAGTTTAAACGTCTTATTTCATATACTTTGCGGTATGTTGAACCTATCTTGATAAAACTTCGAACTTGTAAGATTTGTAACGTGAGTTAACCATTGTTCGCCGTACCAAAAAAAGCGGATGAAGAATATTTTCTAAAAGTTTGATCCGATTACATACGACTTTTGTCCTCCTTCATACAATGATAAACTGAATATCATATTTTCTATACAAATTTTAAAGCGTATTTTATTCCGAAAGATGAAGATATAATAACAAAATTGCTTAAATAAGCAAGCGTTACTTGATAATAAATTGATCCCAATTTATGGAGACTATCTATACATGTGTTTTCTTACCAGAGCATTATTTTGGGCTTTTCATAAGATTTTTAATAAATAATTTAATCACGTACATAAATAGGTAAAAAACTATATACTAACATTTTCAGATTTGCTTTTAACGAAATATGCAAATATAAGGAATAAAAAATTATAAAATTACAATGTAAATAAACAATTTACAGAATAAAAAATATGATATAAAATCAGATAATGATTAGTATATATCAATATTTATTGTAATACACTATAAATATATAAATTATTAATACTTTTTATGCTATATTATTCTGATAAATAAGAATTTCAGCTTTATTGAATATTGTACATTTTGTAAGTTTTGAAGGCTGTGATAGAAATTAAAATAAAAAAAATAAAAAAATTTATAGACCATTCCACGCAAAATGTTATTCTTATGCGTTACTTATCGCACATATTTATGATGCTATTCTGTACCTTATATAAAAATTTTATAACAATATAGGCTAGAGATACATACAAAATTGCATATTATTTTTAAGGGTGTATAGACTTATACAGAAAAGCTTGCTCAACCGACATATGTATATATCTATGTTAACTCAGTGGCACATTGAAGAAAATATGTGTCTTATGGGGATAAAATACAGATTTAGATACTTTCTTCAATATTAATTTTAATTGTAGTTTTGCATAAATTATATCGAAACTAATATAAATTAAATAATTAGAGAAATATACTTCGTAACTTCGAATGAATGTTGAAGATTAATACATATTTTTAAATAATATTACTTTTATTATCTATAAAGGTATATATTTGAGATTTTCTTTATCAGTGAAATATATGTATGTGCAATCAAGATTTGTCAACAGATTAAAAAATGATGGTAGCAAAGATAAAGGATTTATTTAATAAGTATATAATAAATCAACAAATATAACTTTTTTTTATAAATTAAACAACTACTTTAAGATAAGATATTGATATTATTTGACACTATACGTATACTAATTAAGTTAGTTGGAACGTTGCAGTAGGCCAAATCAGTTCCTGCGAAAAGGTATGTCATACTTCAACTATTATTAATTTGTATTGTGTGTAAAAAACATTCTGAATAATAATATTCGCAGCAAACGGAACATTTTTGTCATTCAATTAGTATTATAATACTAAAATATTTTATAATTTTTTAAATATTATATATATATATATATATATATATATATATATATATATATATATATATATAAAAGGTCTAAATAATAAAAATATTACCTTGTCCCAATTCAAACCACTCTCTCTTAATATTTTTGTTTAAAAAGAGTCGAGATGATTTTTGCAATATGGTTTTTATTTAAAAAGACTCACAAATTTTTAAAATGTCTTATATCAGAATGTTGTAATATTGGAATTTGAAATACTGAATTATAAGCGCATATAATGAAGTGCGACGTCACTAGTCATACATAGAATGATATATTTTTATGTATCATGAACAGAACATAATTTTGAGCAAATCAGTAATTCTGTCAGAATCAGTAACATTACAAACAAAAATGTTTATTAAATATAAACAAATATTTTTGATCCATTAAAATGATAAAATTGCAGGTTTAAAAAAAATACAGCTTCTTTTTAGAGAATTTCAGAACTATAACATAGGTTTCGAAAACATCTTCTGGTGGGTAATTGCCTATAATAATATGGTGATACCTGGAAAAAGTGATTAGAGATCATTTTTACGATAATTGTATTATTATGAATTATAATAACCAAATTTTCATCAATTATATACCTTTATCTGAATTGCAATACGCAATTAAAAGTCATTAAGATAATAGCTAGTAAAAGTGCACATATGTACGCCATTGGTGCTAAGAGGAAAGGGAAACAAAATACTTCTGATGCAGACAGTTCTTTAAACAGACGGTTCGTTTTAATATCCAGTAACGATACGTTGTCATGTCATGTCATATGTATAATATGTAGTGTACAAGTGCGCAAGTTATTTCAGATTAGCTTTGTTATGTCTTAAAGTTTCTGAAATTATTTCTTCTGTGAAAAAAGTGATTTTGTTTGGTGAACATTTTTACAATTATGAAAGTTTTATATAGTAAATACATCAATTCAGAAATTATGTTATCTAATTGTGTTTAAGGCATCAATAAATAATATTTGATTAGGTATATCTATATTTATTATTTGATTTAATCAACAATATTTGATCCATATCTTGTCAAGTTCAAGTCTTTTAACATCTAGCTTAAACATATACATTTATCTATTTCGAAGATCTAATTGGATTTGTATTAGATTTCATCTATTACAATATTTTTAATTCTAAATATTAACTTATATAATACTCTTAATATCAATTAATATTTGATAAAATTAAGCTTTTTTTATAACTGCGTATACAAATCGCAATTGATTATTATTTAAAAACTCATGAACCTAAATATGTTTTATAATTTTTTTATCATAACCGAGTTCTACCGAATTTAGTCGAATAAGTTTAATATAGGCATGTTACTCGCGCTTGCGTCTTAACGCTGAAAATCCAAAATTAAATAATATAAAAACAATAATTCAAATATACTACGTCTATGGAGAAAGTATAATATACACATTAATTACTAATTATTAAATATAACAGTAGTCAATTTAAATATTATATAAGGTTAAAATACGATATAATAAACATGCTTTAACAATTAAAATACAATAGTCTTTTCACAATAGATAATTAGTTAACAGGAAATTGTAGTGTCATCAGGAAGCACTCTAACTTCTTTACAGACAAAAGAATTGGTCATGCGTCTTGTGTTTTATTGTTTGAATTCTTAAACTTGATTGACGTAATTTTATGCGTTGACAATATGTAAGTGATACTTCAAAAACATTATAACTCAGTAAACAATGAGTGCACGTCCAAGGATATACGTAAATTATTAACTGCAAACGGTAAGATTTTATTTTTGTCGTGTCTTAAACTTGTCAATATAAATATTCCTGTAATGTTCCTTTTCAAATGGGAATAAGCTATTTTAAAATATTATACTGAAGGTGAACACTAACAGGTATGAATGTACAAGGACATATATTTTTTTATTTTTGTCGGCTAGGTTTTCATATATCTTCAAGGCCGAAACAGAAAATTCAAGACAAAACTCTCAGGTTCTACTCTAGTTACAATAATTAATCTTTTAATGATGAATTAACAGTAATTCATTAATTATGTATTTATGTTAATCTCAACGAGAAATTAACAAAATGCATATTAATCAGAGAAATAAATAACTTTCGCGAGAATTGAACATTGTTTTAAAATTAGTCTATTTATTTATAATATTGTAGGAAAAATATTATGATCCGAAAACTTTTATGTATCAACACGTAATGAACAATAATAGAAGAAAAATATTATTATATTTTTTATAAAAATTTTTTGTTTGTTGTCATTATAGTTCTATAAATTTATATAACAAGAATTGTTATTTGAATAAAAACGGGAAATGAGTACGTGCTATTAGTTTTAGAATTGGATTTTAACTGTATAGTATTCTATACCCTATATAAATTCTATAATGACATTGTGCCATAGTATACGTAATAAGTGTGAACGCTTTCACCTGATGCTAATTTTCCAGTGGTGTCCCTACCGTTTGGAAACAAGGATACATTTACCTTTCCTATGTTATTGTACAAAATGTCCTACAAATAAACATCAGTTTGATTTTACAAGTGACAAAAATAGTGTTACCTGTATGCTAGATAAATAAACTCAAACTGTATGGTTGAATTTGTTTTTTTTGTGTGATTCAATCCTCCTAAAAACTTTAATAATTTATCGTAACCCGTCACGGATCTATGCGGTTAATACAAAAATGTGGATATCCGCAATTATAATCATAAAATTTATTTTTGCAGTTCTTTAAATTTAAAAAACAATTATATGCATTTTCAGCAATGAATTTAGTGTGTCATAATAGTTACAAAATATTTTCTTGTCTATTGAAAATTATGAAAGATATTTAAATTAATTTCTTGACTATAAATCTATTCATGGATACACATACTATATATTTTGTAAAGGCTAAACATAATTTCTAGCATTCTTACATATTGTATTTTTATAAAAGGTTTTACTTGTACCGGATTTACGTCAATGATTGTCTGTTAGTAACAGGATTTATTTGTTGATAAATATCTTATTATTGTATTATTTAAAAAAAAAAATTGAAAAGAAATAAAATATCTGATTTTAATCAGACTAAAAACAAAGTAATTATTGCGTAACGTTAATAGATTACGATAATGTTGGAAGCAATTTAAAATCTGTAGATCGGAAATAAACAGTGTGGTAATAGGATTAAATGAGAGTCACATTTAATTATTTCTTTTGTTTTTCACTAATGAGCTGGAGGCTGGCGAATATGATATTCCTATTCGGTAAAGTAAATCTATAATGATTATAGGCAAAAGCTTTGCATAGAATAATTGTTTGTTTATTTTGTTACAATTAATTTAATCGCTATAGATTATAATACAACGTTCCTATGTGAACATATACTAAATTCTATTTTAATATAATTGATGAAAACTGAATCATTTATTAGATATTACATGATGACAACAAACATATTAAATATGTGGTTTGCTTCCATTGCCCTTAAGTCTCATAACCTGTATTGTAAATATTTAATTTTTGTGAAATATTGCTAGCAAATATTGGTATTATTTAAAAATTTTATATTTGTTATTATTGATGCAAACAAATTATCATCTAGTACTGTTTTTAATTCTCTAATATTTGTTATCAATTTCGTCAATTGTATACAAAATCAATTTGAACAAATTCAATTTATGTTCAATAACTTTCCATACATTTCACATGACATCTGAAATAGAATCATATTTTATCACCATATTATATGGCATTTTATTAACTCAGTGTCATGTTGATGTCCTTGGCATGGTTAGAGCGCAATCCCGTGAATAAAATCGTATATCATATTTCTTTTCCGCATATCATGATATATATTTTTTTGCTAATGTTTGCTTGCCCTAAAATGTGCACAACTCATGTTTCAGTGAACATGAATGAACAAAAAATTACGCATTTACTTCATTGAAAATCTTTAGTCATCTTTATTTTAAATGCATTTAAATTATAAATTGGCAAACAAATATATACATTTTTACTGCCACATTTTTATTGCCACATAATATTCAATGTAATTTTTCTCTTTCAGATCAAATATGAATAAAATTTGCCTTCTAGCAGTAGGGCTTCTTGCCTTGGCTGTTTTGCCCGCTTCCCCTCTCCAAGTAGGCATCGCCATTTCTGACGTCACTGGTCCGGCAGCTGAGATTACCTTTGTAAGTATTCCATAAAAAAAAATCCTATCTCAATTTTAGCATTATTATAGTTATTTTTGACACACATTAAATCAGAAATACACATATTTTTAGATGGTATGTAGAACCCTAACAAAGTTATTATGTCGTTATAAAAATTGTTTTTATGGGAAGATACCAATAAAAAAAAATCATATTATTTTTCTCATATTGCAAACAATATAGTAGATAAATCTGTTATAATGGTATATTTATTTTGGTCTTTTGATTTTATTTTGCTATTATTAATATTAGTCTGAATATTATGGCATATTCTTTTTTTTTATTTCTTCAATCGTTTAATCTGTAAAGCGCTCGCTTACACACACGCGCATTATACACCATAAAAAAGCATACCATACACCATAAAAAAGCATTTTGTCAACAACATTTAAGACAAATGTTAGTATTCTTTTAAAATACTTCATGCAGTAAATTGCATTTTAATACATATTTGAATTATTCTATGCAGATGGGATATGCTAAAGCTGATCAGAAAGGTATGGGAATTCACCTAAGGCAGTTTGCGCGAGCCTATATTCTTGACGATGGCGCAACACGTCTTGTTTTCGTTTCTGTAGATGTTGGTATGATGGGTCACGGTGTCCGTATGGAAGTAAGGCATACTATACTATGTTAAGGTTAACCAGTCTATATGATATACTCGTTATTTTATATAGGAATTAGCCATAATGTTGCCACATCGTTTAAGTACTGTGTGACATAATTTTGAAAGTATTTAATAGTTTTCGCGCACAGATTTATCCAACTTCTTAACACGGAGGAGTAATTTTACGTGAAAACCTCCTCTGAAGCAAAAGTGATGCATGTAACTGTGACAATATATTGATAAGCGTATTCACAATACCCGCTTTAAAGTAAAATATTGAGAAACCACTTACGCGCGTATTTATAAAGAAACTAAAGTTTTATCCTCTTTTAGTTACAAGTATGTAAGTATATTGTTTTAAGCAATATACTAATACGAAATATATAATTAATATTAATGGCCTATACACATTTTGAGTAGATGTACATAAATTTAATTTCGGAGTTTTCAGTCACCAATAAAAAGCACTTCTTTATATCTAAACGTTTCGGAATTGAAAATAATTTTTTTATTGGTACTAGGAATTTAGTCCTGATTATAATTTCGAAACAGTAGCAAAAAAACACATGTCAATTTATTAGTGGTCCAGTGTTTTAGAAATTTGATTGGATAATTTGCAGCTCAAATGCGTAGAATATTATTACGCAAGTTGAATATAATTTGTATACCCTTTAGGAAATAAAATCGATTTTCGCTTTTATGTAAATATTAAATGTGCCTCTATAAATTCATGCTTGCACGATAATATTTACCTTATGTTGAAAATACACAGAAAATTATTTAGTTCAATAATATGTTTTCAATTTGAAATCTTATCTGCGGAAAATATTTATAAATTAGCCATATGTATGTATGTACAGAGTGGAGGTATCTCCCTATATATTTATATAAATATTTTTCAAATATAAAGAAATTATTTTTATTTTTTCGTTTAGGTTATCAAAAATTTACAAAAAAAATATGGCATGGACTTATACACAGAAAAGAATGTAATGCTAAGTGGTACTCATACACATTCTGCGCCTGGCGGATTTAACCGGGATCTCTTATTCGATTTACCCATCTTTGGATTTGTACAAGAGACATATAAAGCACTTATATCAGGAATTACACAGGTAACTGATTCAGATTGTTTCAATTATACTTAGTACGTACAGTCGTGTAACAATTTTTTTTATCTACAATTAATAATCAAACTAGAGACTAATGTCATCACTGTTTAATTAACTAGAAAATATGATAGTAGAGCATAAAATTACTGACTATTTTAGTAACTTTATATAAAATGTTTGAACCATTTTAACAGATACATAAATGAGTTCCTTAGTTTTATCTGGGCGATAAAATGATGTTTAGATTTTGCTAATCCAAATTAGAACTACCAGTAAATAATAGAATAACTCTTACGCTAAACATGTTTTAAGTGAAACTGATCTTAATTTAGGTAATCTCATTACTGAACGCCCAATTTCGCGCTATACTGAAGTCGCGTGTGTGCTGTGGTAATATCATTTGCTGTAAGCCTAATTGACTTCTATTATCTAACGATATTTGAAATAGAATGCTCTAGTAAATTAATTTTAGCTTTATGTTCTAGTTAGTAGATATTCCTCCCTTTATATAATATCCCTATATATAGATATTATAGATTGTCATATCAATAAGAAAATTTTACTAATTTGCTATTGAAAGTGGAAATAAAAAAAAATTCTGATTTAATTCTATGATTAAATTAGAAAATATATAAATGCATAATAGCAACCAAAAGTTTTAGTAATATATTTAATATATAGCTACTTATACTTGTTTTAACTGTATATATTCGCTAATTGGTTTACCCTAACAGAAAATGAACAATAATTAAACTTAAATCGTCAAAAAATTAAAAGAGTATAAATTAAAAAGAGTAATATTTAAAATAATACTTCCAAAACGCTTAATGCCGAATCACACATTCCAATAAGTTTTATTTATGAACTAATGAGGTGTGATAAATATTATTTTCATCCTACAGGCTATCGTAAAAGCCCATGATAATATTGTAGAGGCAAAGATGTCTATAACACGTGGCCAACTGCTTAATGCAAATATTAATAGGAGTCCGACTGCGTACTTGGCTAACCCAGCTGAAGAACGGGAAAAGTAAGTTTAACTAAGCACACCTAGTAAGTAGGGATGCGCGCGCATGCGCTTTTATGGTTGTTAAATTCAATAATGGAGCGTAAAATAATAAATTCAAGTTCCAATTATTTTTCATTTTGTAAAATGTTCTAATGGTTTATTCTCGAAAATATGAAAATATCTGACCGTTTATATTAGGCATCCTTCAATTAGTTTATTGGTGAAAATAATATGCGCATACATTTGTTTTAGATTTGAATACGATGTAGATAAAGATATGGTTCAGATTCGGTTCATTAGCGCTGACGAGCAACAACGTGCTTTAGGCGCAATTCACTGGTTCGCCGTGCACCCAACTTCAATGAATAACACAAATCGATTGCTTAGTTCCGACAACGTTGGATATGCTGCCGTTTTGTTCGAACAGAAAATGAACAATGGTGCTTTACCTGGCACGGTATGATTGAAAGTAGAGTTTATTCATTAATCTTTCAGGGAGGAAATATGCAGAACTATTGCTAGCTTATACGTTCTATATAAACTCAAGTACAGTTTATAGTCCTTACAGACATGTTCCTGTACTTCTGAGCATAGAACACAGATATAAATAAATACAAATATTTATATTTTATTAAATTCACATTTATAAGTCACTCATAGCCATCTCAAACAAACAAATAAATAGAAAGTTAAAATATTTATATTCCAATAAGATTGATATAAACACAATAAAAGTACTCAAATATAGAAATATGCTGGAAATTTTTCATGATTACAATACTTATTTATACTGCGTATAAGAAAGTAAAAAGTAACAATATCCTGCTATTTGAGCTACAAGTATGCGAAAATATGTTGTGTAAAATTTTAATGAAAAATTATTTATTCCAAAGAATATTCTTTCACCATAGAAAATCATTACTTTATTTTTTAATAAATATTCAAATGAATTTCAAGTTCAAAAAGTGAAAAGCAAAAATTTTAAAATTGTTTTCATCATAAAATTTGTAGGTAGCTTAGTTTGAATTTTGTTTCGATGAACTTTTTCTACAATAGAAATGTAAATGATACGTGTTCATTATCTCGAGATTTTAAGACATATAAGAAACAAATATCGAATTACATGGCTTATATGTTTTACGGTAAAAAAGAAATTAATATTGTTTATTATTAGGGTTCCTTTGTGAGCGCTTTTGCATCAACAAACTTAGGCGACGTTTCACCAAATATCCAAGGGCCTCGCTGTTTAAATACAGGTTTGGAATGCGACATTGCAAGCAGTGCCTGCGAAGGTCACAAGGATCAATGCGTTGCATTCGGTCCTGGCAAAGATATGGTCGATAGTACTAGGATTATTGCAGAAAGACTTTTCACCAAAGCCGAGGTAATTACCAAATAAATATCAACTGCATTATAGCAAATATAAATAATTATGAATTAACTAATGAAATTTTAAATTTATTTAACAAATTGTTTTTTTTGCAATTGGTAATACATTTGCTAAATTAATTTGGTTTTTCAGGAATTGTGGACTGAAAATGGTCGTGAAGTTACTGGCCCACTTAAAATAATCCATCAATACGTTCATATGCCAAGCCAGAGAGTTATTTGGAAGAATCCGAAAACAAACGAAGAAGAAGTGGTTCGTTTTGTTTATATAATTACCTCATTGAAAAATGTTTATATATTGCGTATTTAACTAATTTGTTTATCTTGATTAAAATTCGCCAACATACTTGTGAGACGAAACTCATATTACATTTTGATGTTATTACTGTCAAAAGATATTACCGGGAAATGCAAATTTTAATACCATTTTATATTTAAATGTTATTTTATTTAAAAACTTTACCTATTTGGTTAGCTGACATTCTCATATGATAATAGTCGTAGTATTAAAATATTGCATAGTAAAACCAGGTCAAACTCAAAAGTAACTCACACATTATAAAAATATAAGAATACCTTTAAAAAATAAATGTTTGCCTATTTGTACAATTATTTATGATGGCCAATGTTGATCAGGTGCGTGGTTGTCCGTCCGCAATGGGCTACAGTTTTGCAGCGGGTACCACAGATGGTCCTGGCGCTTTTAACTTTGTTCAAGGAACAACCACAGACAATCCACTTTGGAATATGGTGCGAGATTTTTTGAGCAAACCCACCAAGGAGCAAACTCATTGTCAAGGAGCGAAACCAATACTTCTCAACACTGGTGAGGTATGTTGCGCAAAAACAGATTCTGTTTACAAATTACCCATAAAACACTAAAACGTGTTCGCAAAATGGACCATTCGGCTATCATCGTTTCCGAACCCTTATATCAACACTTGTTGCTATAAGCATATTTAAATGGAAGTTCACTGACTTCAAACTAAAATATTTTAGAGACCACACATATTAGTCGAACCAAACTGATTGAAGTAGAGGAATTAATTTGATTTGCAGCGGTTGCGTCTTTGTGTGCTGGTAAATCAGTGTTGTGTGTTGAGTAAAATACACAGTCTATATACACTTACTAAAATTGACTATTTTTATTGGTGGCTTTATATACGATTTACTTCAATGTTGCACTAAACCTCTATCAAAAAGGTTATAAAAGGCTTAGTAGCCAATCAAAATAAATTACTTTCTTATAAAAATGAGGTTTTCACGAAAACTTGTGTTCGCCATGTAATAAAATTGAACTATAATAAAAGGATGCTCTATTTGAGTTTAATGGAAAATATAATAAACCGGCAATAATTATTAAAATTTCGGGCTTACGAGCAAATGTTAACGAGAGCGTTAACATAAAATATAATAAAAAAAATAATAAACTACCAGCTTCGTAACTATATTGCATATATAAATAATAATAACACACTTTTTATAATATTATCTGCAATACGAAATAATTCTCTTGAAACAAGGTTGAAATATATATTATTATATTTGTGAAAAAGAAAGGTATTTTCCAAGTGCATATGATATAAATATATTCATTTGAGTAATCAGTAGTATCAAAGAATTACTTCTCCAAATAAAAGATTTGGCATGTGTCTAGTCTAGACAGATCGAAATTGAAAGTAAATTTACATAGAAGTTAATTGGAGGAAATGAAATTGCTTTTGATGTTGAGGTAGAAAAATAATCAAAGAATCTGGTCTTTGAAAAGTTTCTTCAATTGTTGTATGAGTCGGTATCGTTACCTGACATTCTATTCTATTTTGATGTTGTTTGTGACATATAAAATATGCTAAATATCCTAAGAATTCTCGGTGGTGAATTTTGTTGAACATAAAACAAATTAAAATTTTTGGCTGGGATTTTTTAATTGGTTTCCACCACATTCAGGTAAAGTTCACTTGAAGTTATTTCTCAACGAGCATAACATCAAAAATTATAATTATCATAAAACTCTTTAGATTTTTAACGAAGTTTTCAAGTTTTACAAATATTTTGATTTCGTTTTTAGATGTCGTTCCCATATGAGTGGCAACCACAAATAGTTTCAACTCAGTTGGCAATGTGGGGCTCGGATCTCGCTGTTGCAGCTGTTCCTGGCGAATTTACGACGATGAGTGGTCGTCGACTTCGACAGACAATCAAGAATGCAATCAAAGAGGCTGGTGGAACATCGGACGCAGATGTTGTTATTGCTGGTCTCAGTAATATTTATTCTGATTACATCGTTACACCCGAAGAATACTCGGTGAGTTTATCAAAATTTACATAAATACGAATATATATTTCTAACATACAAAATTGATTTCTCATTCATTTTTAATTTCTGCTACTGAAACTATAACAATAAAACTTTATACTTAAGATTTATATATATATGGCTAACAAAAACTATTTAAACCAGAAGTACAGGTTTACTTAAGATATTATCGTATCTGCATATCTACGAAACGGTTGTACTTACAGTAAAAAACATTTTATTTATAAAAAATAATTAATAGTTATTGTTTGAAAAGTTTTCCAGTTACAAGAAAATCGCTACTAGAATTCTTAAATTTCTTATTTATGTTGTCATAGTTATAGAATTGGTATGTAAATTTATAAATCATATAAAATGTGTTTGTCAATTTACCAGCAAAATAAAACAGACTTAGATCATTTGAGATTTGGCATCGATTGTGCAAAATAGATTTATTAGAAGGTTATGGATATATTCAAAATATTTTTGTATTAAAGAATATATTCTGAGAGATATTTAATTTATTCCAATATTATCAAATTTCTGGTCATAATATTTACAAATATATATTGAGTAGTTATATTTAAATATAATCAAAGATACATACGTGCAATAAAGTAGATTTGAAGGCACTTCAAATACTTTCAAATAATGTAAACACAATTTCAAAATTATTCTGGTTGTTGAACCGACGCATTTGTATCTGACAAAATTGTTAAATTTATTTTATTTGAAGAATGTAGATACTTTATTTCGTTATTCGGTGAAATATTGCGGTAGTAAAAAAACCAATTTTGAAATCGAACCCTTACACTTATGCTTTTAACACATTTGATCTTATTTGCTACGTTTTCGGTAATCCATTATCACTGGACCAATATGGAAGATGATAGCATTAATTTTGTTCTGGTGATAGGTTCAACCATGTTCAACGAAGATAATTTTGTTGCTTGTTTATAGGTTCAGAGATACGAGGCCGCATCAACTATTTTTGGTCCACACACATTGACAATTTATCTCCATAGATATGGCGTTATGGCGAAAGCATTAGTCCAGGTAAATATATAGTATATATAGTAAATAAATGAGCACAAGGTTTTTTACTTTCTTATACGCAGTATAAGTAAGTATTGTAATCATGAAAAATTTCGAACTCGAGATTTTAACGGAAATATACGTTTTGACCTTCCCTCAATCGATTCCGACTATTTTTGGAATGACGTCCGTCTGTGTGTGTGTGTGTGTGTGTGTGTGTGTGTGTGTGTGTGTCTGTGTGTCTGTGTGTGTGTGTGTGTGTGTGTGAGCGCTCTACAGCCCAAACGGCTAAAGGGAAAATTATGAAATTTTAAACTTAAGATTTGTACGTGCCTGGCACGAAAACCTCCTATTTTTGAAAACCATATTCCGACCGGAAGTGCATGTTTACCCTAGTGATTTTTTGCAGTTTCTGCAATTACTCAAAAATGGTTACAGTTACAGAAAATTTTTGTGAACAAAAATTAATGATATTTATATTTAGCACAACTTTTGTTTGAATCTTTTTTCCAAAAAAAGTACTTGTTTCAAAATAAATTTCTGCTTATTATATATATTGTTACATAAATCGTATCATCTGCGCCTGTCAATTGTTTAACAAAATAGACTTAAATAATTTGAAGTTTGACATTTTATATTTATTCTAAGATACATATTTAGTGTAAAAGCGATCTAAAGGTTAGAACAAATATTATAAATTAGAAAAAACTACGATGCGGTTTTACCCATATGCGTATAAGAAAGTTCGGTGCATGACACTGCAGATATTTTTCATTACTTTTTATCTATTAATTGCCAAAAATCGAGAGTAATATTAGTTATTCTTTTGATATCTCTTCATATTCAGCTATAGTTGGTGTCGTGACATATTTGCAAAAGTTATATATGTGTTCTTATACCAACGACAAGGCTATTCATTATTTTCGTTATTTGATATTCGCTACACCTCTTCACGCTCTACGGTACTAAACTGGGTAATACGAAACTCCATTAATGCCAATTAAAAAAGAATCCACCACCTTTATAGAGCTCATATTAGATACGTTAAGTACCTGATTCACATATCATGTAATAATCTAACTAATACTATATAATAATAACAATGTGCATTTATTAATTTGGTTGTTAAAAAACGTTTAATTATAAATGAACTCCGTAAATAAAATGTCGCCCAATTTATACTATTGACCGAATAATGAATTTAATCTACACAGAATACAACATTAGAACCAGGACGCTCTCCACCAGAAATTGCAAAAGTGTTATCTCTAGTACCGCCAGTCTTATTCGACGTGCCCGGATGGCGACGTGATTTCGGCGACTGTGTGCAGCAGCCAGCTAAAATCGTTCGTGCGGGTGATACCGTAGTAACAAGATTCGTAAGTAATTACTAAGTTAATTGTAAGTTATTGTCTTCATTCCCAAAAGGGCACAGAGCCATTGAGAACTTTTGTCTTTATCGGCACCTTTTTTGTCTTTATCTTCTTACATTTTCGGTAGATCACACAATTACCATCAACTAATGAATGGTTACAGCCAATTTACTACACTAGAGATAGACGCCACTCATTTAGTATTAAGAGTTGACACTACTATTGACGGAAGCACTTTCGTTATTTACTGTTTCCAGTCTACTTGTGCCTTAGAGACAAATAGACTGATTGTTATAAACACAAATCCAGTCAACCACTCAGTTGTAACTAAAAATAGATTATATGCTTTATAGAAATAGGTGTGTTCAGTATCTTGTCGAATCAATAACCAATTTCAACTATCGAGACACAAATAAGATAATTTTCCGGGAAGGCATAGACTATTAGCAAATTATAATCAACTGTTCTAGACCAAATTTAATTTATATTTAATTAGGAAAATATGCTCATACAAGATTTTTTTTAATTAGGAGTAATAGGATTAAAGTAAATGATTTAATTATTAATTGAATATATTTGAATACAATCCTAGGTATCTGGGCATCCCCGAAATAACAATATGCATGGAAAAACATTTTTAACAGTTGAACGACGGGATGGAAAAGATGATTGGACCATCATAGCAACAGATGCTAGTTGGGAAACAACGTAAGTACAGATTGTATTTTCTATTTTTGTTTTTATATTGCAATTACTTATATGTACAATTTTCCATAAATAAACTGTAGTTTATTTATGAAACATTTGTAGTAAATTCATTTTAAGCGTGTTATACAGACTAGGTAAAACAATTGTCTATGGTTTTCTAGAAAGTTTTATCTTAATTAATAAATAGTTGAACTGTTTTATTATTATGGAACGCATTGTTGAAATGATATTTTTGACAGATTCAAATGGTCTCGTAAATCAACACTGACAGCTTCCAGTGAAGCGAAGATCGAGTGGGTTGTAGGCTCAAATGTTCATCAAGGGGAATACCGAATCAGACATTTCGGTTATTATAAGTACATCCTTGGAGGTATTTATCCATACGAAGGTATTTCGAATACTTTCCAAGTTGTATAACTTGCCAAATAATGTATTTACTATTCTCGGCTAACTATTTACGCGGGCTGAGATACTTATGTTGTGATACAGTTCTATTTTAATGTAAAATAATTATTAAATGTGCCATATCCAAAAGCAAATGTTATTGTTTTATTTTAATTTGTTAAAACCCATTTATACAGATTCGAGTCAAAGTTTCTGTTCTTGCAAAATTGTAAAAACAATATTCAACTTTGTGTTAATGTTATCATTTAAAATGCATTTACAAATTAATTTTTTAATTAAAAAAGTTATAATGCAATATTTTACTTTTGTGTACTGTAATAAAATTTGCTCTATACACAATGAAATACGTCAATAATTGATATATTTATAGATTGAATAGATTTTTTTATATTATAAATATAGCAATCGTTTCTATTTGTTATTTAAAAATACGTAGATGTGTTCAATGAATTAAAAAAATTATTTTTACCTTATTATAAGCGAACTGCATATTATATTATAAACGTTTTCTTATTTGCATATATTTTGATAAGATTATAGTAATTGTAACAATTAATTAAACATTTGATTCAGTTGTTCTCAGATGAACTGAGGTATGTCATATGTAAAGAATATGTAAAAAGAAAACAGTTAAAATGAGAAGTTTCTCCATGGTATAACTATATGAGTACACCAGTGTTCATATAGAAAGTCACGCCTGTAGTTTACCCTTCAGCGCTGCAACCAACATCACATCTTTTTCGACAGAATGCCACATCAAACGTCTACATACTAAGCGGTTGCCAAACCCTGAAAATTATGCCAAACTTCTCAGTCGTTGTAAGATGGCAATTGATATAGCTCTGAAAACATTGAAAATGCTCACTGTTCTATATTAATACACAAATTATCGTTTGTAATTTCAATTAAATTATAACTAATGAAAACACCTTTTTAAATTTGAGAAAATTACGCCTTCATAAACAAAGTAATTATAAATTATTATAATAATAACTTAGAATAAGCGATTCTAGAAAATTTAAATTATATCATAGAAAATATTTACATTTTTTATATATAAGAATAATCAAGTCCCGTAAACAAAGATATAACTTACTTACTTATCAAAATAGCTCTACTATTGAATAATGTATGCGACATATTAAGTGAATTGTTGTTTATACTAAACCTAATTTTACATGAGAATTATTTCCTCAAAACCAAGAAAAATAAATTTTCCAATGTGGATATCCACTACTAAATTAGTCTAGCACTGACGATTTAAGTGGACGGATTGTAATGGTATATACTGGAATCCTTCGTTGAATAGAGTATAGAAATTTGACTAATTTAAAATGTAAATATGTTATGTGTATGAAAAACATTTCCATTTCTTTCATAACCCGTAAAACAGCACTAAAACAACTATTTAATAGCAATTTTTGGTGAATGTATGATTTACATTCAACTCTAATATATTCTAAGCTTTCGTGCTTAAATTTTTTCCATTTACTCTCACTTTCATTTAAATAACAAACTTTACCAGAGCATATGCAACCCACAATGCCCATCAGCATATATCACCTACGAACGTATATTTATATATTTATTAAATATGAATAGACATGAAATTACATATATATGTATATTTTCATAAACGAATATCAATTAACTTAGTAACTATATATTTCGTCTTCTTGGAAAATATATTTACCAACATCTATTTTGCTTCACCAATAAACACAAGTAAAACAATTAATTTTATTTGTATAACCAAGGAGGATGTTTAATTAATTTAGACTCAAACATCGAGCACTCATGATGGTGGGCGTAATACTTTTTATTCCGTCAATTTCGTTCGACAATTTACGTATAAAGAGAAAATGTTTTTAGATAAAAACGAAATGCAATCAGTGTAACCATTCTGCATTCATTGGAGAGTCAAATTCTAATATAAAATCATCAACATTTACATATAGATTTCATTAAAATTGTGTTTTCTTCTCTGAATATAGTTATGCATGCAAATTATATAACTCTGGAATGGAAAATATATGAAAATGTTACCATATATGTTGAACAGAATCATTAATGCAAAACGCTGTCTGTCATTCTTATTCAACATACTTATAAAATATTCATCAAGAAACATAAATATCTAAATTACTAATTAATACATTTTATTTGCGATTTTAAAATACCAACACATATATTAAGTAGTTTGGAGTAGTATTAGTTGACTCGTCTAGATTTACTACTTAAATATTTATGAATACAGTAAATTATAAATTGCAATGGTTGAGTAAAGACGCATTAAATATTTATTTTTATTCATATATACTCCCATAACATACTTAAAACACAGTGAAGACTACTGCAATGAGGTCCTCTTTTCTGTACAAATTGACTTATCGTAATCCTAAATAGTAAGGTTTTTGAGTGAAACTGTCCTATAAAGTAACACCTAACAATATTTATACAAACTTGACATTAAAACGATTGAAAATGTGTTTGCATGGATGCAACCGAAAAAATATATACATGTATACATTTCCGGTGGACTATTGGCAAAATGTAGATGACGGAAATCACTTTTTATCCGTTAATATACTAGTATTCAGCGGTGCTTATATCTCCTATGGATTACAATTTATATCAATTTTATACATATAAATAAAATAATATATATGAAACGATGGTAGATGATTCTTTTGAATATAATAAAATAATCACGATTCCTGCCGTAAGCATACATCCATGATAAAACACGATCTTATATTCTATTTGATTCATATATTTTATTTTATTCAAATATTCCGTAGGTACTTCTTACTTTTTGGCAATTACATCTAGAAGATTTTAAATCATCAGTATAAGAAGATATAATCTTATTATTGACAAACAACAGTGTGTTTCTTATTTATAAAAAACAAACAGAATTTACATTCCAAGTAAGTGTAATGTATTAAGTTCTAACGTTGCATTAATATGAATACTGCGTACATACATCAAACCATCTGTAAACAGAAGCAAGATATTAAGGAATCAACCTACTTACAATATAATAGCTAGAATTAGTTGAACAATCCTAGAAATAATCCTAGAGATGGAACAATTGTCCCTTTCTGCTAATCCCAATGAATGATCTAGCCTGGTCAAACTATTAATCATAAGTGATGCTGAAGTGATCTGGATATATATATATATATATATATATATATATATATATATATATATATATATATATATATATATATATATATCTAATTTATTAAAAATATTATTTAAGTATTCTATGTATATCATTTTAATTATGCTTGAAAACTTTCGCTCTGTATGCAATGTAAAAATGAAAAAAAAGTAAAATAAAAATATACATACATGATATAATGTAACAAAAATGAGATGTTACATTAAATAAATTTAAACCGATGATTATATTAAATAAATTGAAATTTTTGTTTATTATATATGTAATTTTCTTTTGCGTCGGATTATAATTCTGATCAAATAGCAACATCAGATAATATAATTTCAAATCCAAAAACAAGACCATATTTGCAAAGAATAAAATTATTAAACAAATACTTTAGTTTGCCCCATCCCTAAATTGAAAAAGCAAAATCTCTAGCTTTATAGATAAAATATCAAAACTCAATGACGTCGACTTCCGTTACAGGAAATCTGATTCAGTAAAATGCCTTTAAATTTAGTACATCAAACACACAAAGATAAGCTGTGTAGGTACGTGCTGCTGGCGACAAATTCCGTTTTATCTGGGGATAACTTTTGACCTGCATTCATTTGAAATTTTGGACGAAAACCGCGAGCTGAAATCAGACATTTGATATTTTAACCGACAACAAGTAATTAAATTAATACCTGAAATTGAACCAAACCAGTGTATGAACCAGCCGAAAAACCGACAAAATATATTTTATTAAATTATTTATGTTTGTGTCTAATGAATATCCGTTCCCTCTTAAATGTAGCTATAGTTCTAAATATTTAATTCATGATATTCATTGTTTAAATGGGGTTATTATTAGACATAAATTAATAATTTAATTTGATTAGAATATGCACGAAATACCGAAACCAAACATTTACTTTTCCACTGGTTCGCAAAAGCTAATAATTTTAATATAAAAACGACAAACGCAAACTAACTGAACAAATTAACTGATCGTATTTCTAAAGAAATACCCATTTAGTTATTTCATATTTAAAATAATATTACAAAGGAAGTTTATGATATATTTATAATATATAAGACAAATTTAAATATGATATGCTGTTAAATTGCATTCGCAAATATTAAATTGATTTATATTTTAGAACAATGATAATAAATTATAATACGCATAAGAATAATTAAACGATACTTTGCAAACAATGAAATTTGACACTTGATTACGACCTTGCGAATAGTTTGACTTATTAATTACACGTGTACAGTTAGCAAACGAAGAAATGACAGCTTGGTAATTGTATACGAATCTTGATAGAAACGCAACTAAAATAGAAGATTTACATGCAACTTGTATCATAGAAAACGGCACGAATACAATTATAGAGTTTATGACATGTTTCATTAACAAAGTTCTGTGTAAAAAACAAACCAAGTCCAACACGTACCTTTTTATTTACTTTTTATACTTTTGTCTTTGTTAACTACAGTCTCCAATAAGAAAAAGTTTTGTGTCAATTTATAATTAGTTTAACATGAAAATTATAATGAATGCATAGGTAAAAATATGCGTCAGATATGGTGTAGATAATTATATTTCTTTTCAATTATAAAAATACACATAGTTTGAATATACAAAACTAACAGATATATTATTGCCTTTAATTAATTGGCGTAAGCTTCAGATCACATACGTTAGTAATAATAATAATAATTTAAAAAAATATATATGTATATATATAATTTGTAGAACTAATAAAAAAACGGCAAGATATAAAAATCCGCAGCAGCCAGTTTAACGTAAACTCTAACCAGTGCAAGTTTGCATCATAAATAAAACATTTCATTTTTTGTTATTTATTTGCCAGTTTGAGTGGAAGCTGGTTTTGCATATATGAAGAAGTGAATGTCAACATTTATTAAGTTTGTTGTAACATATTTAGGTCTAGTTGAAATACACGAAATGCAATATACAAAATAAAATTACTCTTAGAGTGATGTCTTGATCTCTATTGTCAAATACTATTAGTTTATTAATAAAGATCGTTTCTAAGCAGTGAAAATTAAATTTTAATTTAGTATTGATGCATACATATGTGTGCAATGCATATAACATACGAAACATATTCGAATAGCAACATTCAACAAATTGCGATGTAAGGATCTATTTATTATTATAAAATTAAAATAGAAGTTGTAATTAACGAGTTGCAAACGTGAGCTGCATAAACCAACTAGTAAAAGCATATAGCATATCTTTATGTATTAACTACTTTAATAGCGTATATTCAACATTGGGGTAGATTATCTGAAAATATCTGCAGTATCTTGCACTAAACATTTTTATACGTATTTTGTTTTGCTAAGAAGGATATTAATATACAAAATGTTTAATATTTCTAAAATTGTAATTTCAAATGCACTTAAAACCTATGAACATATTTAAATATTCACATTTTATTTACTTTTGAATCGTCTGTTCGCTTAATCTATCTGTGACAGTAGATGCTAAATTATTTGTGTCTATATACAATTTTGTTTGACGCGTATAGTTGATACAATATCGACAATTACGTAATATAAATAAGGCTAGTAAGAATTTTAATATAAATTTTCTTGTAACTGGAAAACTTTTCGAAGAAACTTTTCAAACAAAAAGATTTATGTCTTTCGTTTAAATTGTGACTATTAGAAGCGCAGCGGTTTCGGCGATATTGCAGGAACCGCAACGAATGACCAAATAAGGAGGCACTTCCGGTTTGAATATTCTTTTCAAAAATCAAGGAATTTTCCTTGCCTAGCATATAAAAATCTTAAGTTTAAAGTTTCGTCTTTTTACATTCAACCATTTAGGCTGTAGAATTGTCATACAAAAAGATAGACGCCCACACACACACACACGAACAGATAAAAGCCATTCCAAAAATAGTCACCGTATAAGAAAGTAAGAAGTTTATGAGCACTTAATTTATTGATGTATTTGGTAAGTTTGATAAAAACCTAAAACTTGATTGTTTTTAGGTCCGCGCATGTGCGCTAGCGTTTCGCGAGACTTTCGGGCAACGTGAATTAACTTCCTGGAGGTCGGAGAGCCGCGATACCCATCGTAACCAGCAGACACCGAACCGACCGGTTCATAGCAATAGCACCGTTCATATGTGGTTTGGTGCACATAATATTACGACAGCGTCGGCAGGTTGCGCGCAAATATATTATACATAAAAGTGATACGTTTTATTATTAGCGGCGTCAACTATACGAGGATTATTTGTGCTCAATTCTAAAAAAAAAATTTTTGGAAAAGTTTTTGGATTTAAAAAAAAGTGTTTTGATGCAAAAATCATTGTATCCTATATCATTTTCAGGATATGTTTTAAGAGATTTGTTAATTAATAAATGTCACACACTTAAAGTGGAATATATAATTTTGTAATAATATTTAAAATAATTATAAAATTTTAAAGTAAAATTGATGTTATATATATAAAACTTTTATTTACTTATATTGGACCTGTTGAGTGTGATATTAAACCAGCAAAAAATACTAAAGTGCACACATAAATTAAAAAGTTAAATATTAATTAATCAGTGTCCAAAAATCATAAGAAAAGTGTTTTAAACGTGCAATTTAAAAATAAATTATATATTATAAAAAGTAGTAGTGTCTCAAATAGAATTGCTTTTACAAATAGTTTCAATAACAGTTCTAAAACTTCAATTAAATGTTTAAAAATATTAAGAATATTATTTTGAAAAATCGCGTTAAATTTGTAAATAAAGTAGTGATGGAAAACATTAAAAAGTTACAAGTTTCCGACATTTAAAAAAAAAATGTTTTATATTATAAAAATATGTATAATTATTTAAAAAAAAAAAGAACAACATAATTGATTAGATTTTTTTAAAAACATAAATAGCACAGTTTTCTAAAGTACAATTTATATGACAGTAGTAAAATTGATAAATAAAATAAAAGTGCAACAAGTGACTGATACATAAACGCTGCAATTAACGCTAATAATTCAAGTTTGGTCATTATTTCAAATAACCTTGAACGAGATCTCTATAGCAACAATAATTGAACAGCATTTTATTTACGGTTAAATGTAGTGATCAATTCACCTGTTTCTAGTAATCAATCAACAAATACGGACACTGAACTCTATGACCGAAAAAGTCCTTATAGGTCACCATAAAATAATATTTAAATCACCGAGTATCTGGTTATACAATTTGTAAAGTCAATCATTTTATGTGCAATAAATTATGTATAAACCAGCATGGAAAAAAGTGATAAAAATAAAATGATGTCAAAAGTATCCATGGGTTACATTTAAGTACAATAACGGATATAAAAATTACATAAATTAATCAAGAAATTGTAAACTGCGTACATTTAAAATATTCGCCAGATGTAACGGTATAAAACTATCGGTTAGTGGAAGTAATTACTTAGTAAATTTCCTAAGATTTTCAATCCTTTGAGTGATTGATATCTTTATTTAGAGGAAAAACAAATTAATGTCACTCAGCGTCGCACCAATTAAAGCCTAAAAAAAATCAATAACACGATGGATTCTGCAATAGACTACAATTGGACAAATTTAGACATACCGTTAATAACCCAAACAAACGAAACTGGTTTTAATTTATCGATGTTAGGTCCCAAAAGGGACTCATTATATATCGTAATACCAATAACTATAATTTATGCAATAATATTCTTCACTGGCGTCTTAGGCAATGTGAGCACTTGCATCGTAATTGCACGAAACAAATCGATGCATACAGCAACAAATTATTATCTCTTTAGCTTAGCTGTTTCCGACTTACTTTTACTTGTAACCGGACTTCCTCAAGAAATGTATTCGATATGGTCAAGATATCCGTATGTTTTCGGTGAAGTGTTTTGTGTTTTACGAGGCCTTGCATCCGAAACATCTGCAAATGCGACAGTACTGACAATAACTGCATTTACAGTTGAAAGATATGTAGCTATTTGTCATCCGTTTCTCTCACATACGATGTCTAAATTATCGCGTGCGGTTAAATTGATACTTGCAGTGTGGGTGATTGCATTCGGTTTTGCAGTGCCGCAAGCTTTGCAGTTTGGAATTGTCGACTCTGGAACAGTTGTCTGTATGGTGAATAAAGTTATAATTCAACATTCTTTTGAACTATCAACATTTCTATTTTTTGTGGCTCCAATGACTTTAATTACGGTCCTCTATGCGTTGATCGGGTTGAGACTTCGGACTTCAAATATGATGAAGAAAAGTACAGGCCATTCGGGGAACACATCGCAAAAAAGTTGCAAACATCAACATGGTCAATCGTCCAGAAGAGTACTTAAGATGTTAGGTGAGAATTTATTTTTTGCTAGAAATAGTTTAGTGCTTACATTGATTTTTTATCGCTTTTTAAATATATATCTGTGTTATAAAAGATGGCAAATTTCGAATAGTCCTTTACAGAATCATGGAATAATTTTGGCATAATTAATTAAATTTCAAAATTACTATTGTATAAAACCGTATTATCTAACACAATGTGCAAGCAATTAAGAGAACTAAATTACAAGCATGTTATGTTAATTTTATCTAAAATTTTGACAAGCCAAATCACTCGAAATACGTTTTGCATCTACTGATTGGAAGTGATTGGAAAAATAACTTACTAATTGGAAACGATAGTCAAAGATAAAAAATATAGGCGTAGATTCTAGATTGATTTCGTAAATAATGCATTTCACATATTCATACGAATAAGATAAAATTGACGATTAAAAAATGTAATAGTTTTAAATATGAGTTCGGTAAAGCAAAATTAAGTAGCTAAATCATAAAGAATTTTTGATAAAATTATTACACTCATGTATGTTTGCTTTGTAATTCACTGCAAATAATAAAAAAGCCTTAACCTATTTACAGATTCTTCTTACAGAATTAAAAATATTCTTAGAATTGTATCATTAGTAGGTTTCAAGTGAAGAATGTGTGAACAGGAGATAATGAAAATTTTTAGATGTGATTAAATTTTATAAAAATCATAAAGAATCTTCTATAAAATTATTACAATCATGGATGTTTTCTTTGTAATTTACTGATAATAATTTAAAAGCCGCATCATATTTACAGAGTTGATGAAAGATTTTAGATGTAATTACATTTTATAAAAATAAAACATCTAAACTTCGTCTTCGGGGATTTCCCCTAATCAGTCAGGTAGAAAAAGGATTGGACCACCAAACCATCACGCATTATTAGATGATCTTACGATCCAAGGTTGCACATAAATATTAAACTAAACGAATAAATGCTTCCACAACTATGGATGTGTTTTTCAACACTTCTTGAGAGAATATTGCAAGAATGATGTTGTATTTGGCGAATAAAATAGTATCAACATTGTTTACTATCATTAATACTAACGAATACTCGTCATACTTTAAAGAAAACTATAATTATTGCTGCCTTTCTAGTAAATGTACGCTTTAAATTTCATAGAAGTGATTTTACTAAATTTATAGTATGATTTTGTTCGGCTGCTATAGCTACCTCAAAATTTTTAATCTTTACAAATATAAAATAAAATTCAATATTTTTGTGCTATTTTCACGAGTATACCGGCAACTATACCTCTTTTATAAATATGCTATTAAGATTTTTGCTTTAATACTTACAAATATTATCCATTTTTTATCGGAAATTTACACACAAAAAAAACACGTAACAACGTGAACAAGAGTTGTGTATTATTGATCTATTAAACATAAAAACAACAAAACGTCCAAGATATTTTTCAATTGGAAAATTCCGCTCATCAACAATATCTGTTTTTTTTATTTAATTTTTTTGTAATTTCAGATCTATTGCACCGATAAAGCTTTTGTTGAAATGACTATAATAGTAAAAGCTCTATTGCATTAAATGCGATCATTTTATTAATACAATTTGTACGATCATATAACACTATTTAATATTTATGAATTGGTTCCAAAATAATTCAATTTTATTAATGTTACAATTATTTCTGGGGTGTAATCATTGTATCTACGTAATTAATGTAAATGTAATTAATGTATAATCTGCCTAAAATGAAACACTTGATTCTACACTCAGAGCCTTTTTTTTTCGTTCAATTTATTGAATGTCACTTTAAAACAGTTTCTGTAATAGAAATAAAAGATGAATCGCATCTGCGCTCTACATCGTATGTTGTTTAAATTGTAATTAAGAATATCCTTCTTCATACACGTTCTTTTATTCCACTTACACACATGTTTTCGTTCATGCAATTGTACAAAAATATACGATTATATGTGTATACATTTATTTTCAATTGTTTTGCCTTATGGTACGATTGCAGGGTATCTCATGCAAATTCGCCATGTCAATCATACAATAAAATACGTCAAAAATTGTTTTATATTGCAGTGAATATTGGATATATTTTATTGTTTTTCATAAACAGAACTTTTGACTCAGCTTATTTGAAACTAGCGAACTGTAATATAATTTTATTCAAAAATATATCATTTCAAACTACAAGCTTTACTATAGAATAATTTCTACGATGTTGAAACGTAATTTTTTGTAAATAAATTAACAAAGTCAAACACATCGTTTTGATTTTAAGACTAAAGAAGTTTAAGGATTTATAGCTTGTCATTCAGTTGCAAGAAAAACTATATATGTATATGGTTACATAAAAACTGAATTTTGTTTGTTTTATTAGTTTCCAATTAAAATTTGAAAACATGCCAAACTATCCATTCATGAAAAAGCATTTTAATTATAGGTTTAAAATGCCCTGTTTTTATTTCTAGTTTGCATCTGTTCAATATATTATTTTCAAACTAAAACTAGTCATAAACATAGCTTATATAAAGCGCACTCTCTTGTAAGAGCTGGCTGCGAATACAAATATTGGCGTGATAAATAAAAATAGATCAATATTGAACTTTGAAATTTTTTTTTGTTACTGTAAAATTGGTGACTTTTTTACTATACAAAATGCATGAAAGTTTTATAAATCGAAATTCTAGTTATTTACTATTTTAATTAAATAGTGAATCAGATCTTTATTAAATTTAGATTTAGGAAATAGAATAACTAATTTTAGAAATTCAACTTACAGATGTGCTGAAAATTGCACCATTAACCGCATAATGTTTACTTTAACATTTACCCCAAAAAAAAAATGTGGCGAAGACATGCAATATTAGTCGTTTCAATAAAATGAAATAGATTATAAGAATCGTATTATATATTTTAATCAATTTTGCTATTTATTTACTGAATTATAATTAAACACGCTTTAGTATTCAAATAATGGTTGCCATGCAAAACATGTACATTTTCAATTTTATGAATATATAAAGTACATTTAAATTTGACATATTAACCTTTGTGGATATTATTTTCATATATTTTACATAAAATGTGACGGACTACACGATGGACAATTATAAAATTGTGAAATAAAAAAGCGATACCAAAGGAGAACAACATTTGAAATGAAGTTAAAAATAAAATATAAAACAGTGTATTAATTAATTATTTGATTTTATATTTCCATAGAATCGATAATACAATTAATGATTGCAGTGATTGCAATTAATTTATTGGTTTTTGCTAATATATTTAATTATTATATAGGATTAATACTCAATTATACGTTTATTACGGTAGTATAATGAAGTATTGTTCATTTTACAAGTTACTTAAACTTATAATTTAACAAGTAAGTGTTTAATGAAATATAATACTGTTAACATATATACTATAATATATTCCGTTCATATAACGTCATTATTTCAAAATGGAAAAATTATAATCATATATCAGAAGTCAGAAACAAAAAAATAAACGGTTATAAAATAAATTTTTTGCGGTCAAATATTTTAATATTAATAACTAGATTTCACGTCCGCAGATATAAAAAGAAAAAAGATGTAATGAAACTAATAATTAATCGAAAAAAAAAACTCATAATTTCATTATTTTATTATCATAAATACCTTGACAAAATTATCATTGTTGAAGGTCAATACTTAAGAACAATTGTTTGTTGATTTTATATTCCAAAACGGATACCATAAATTTAAATATGAAACCAGTTTTAAATATAGCTTGAACGACAATATAGCTAAATTAGGTAAATATATGTCAAAAATGTTTCGACATAGATATAAAATAATCATAGCGCTAGAAATACATAAAATAATAGGTCGTGCAACTTATGTACGGTTGATAATCTTTTAGCTGAAATCTGCTATCAGAAAACTGTTATAACACTGAAATAAATCATCCTATAAAAATATGAGAAATGGGGTTATTTATTGTGGGCCGTAATCTCACTATCAGCTATAATTCTGATGCTCTGCAGCTACAGGAAATATGTTGCAATCTAGTACGGTATATAAAAAAATAATACCTTAGATCACACAACTAAAACTAAATGATATATCATATTTATACACGCATATTTTAGTTATCGTTTAAATATATGAATTACTCCTGTAAAATATTGAGATAAAAGCAACCAGTATTTAGATAGGGCGATCGTAAATATTACCATTTTATAAATAATTTCAATAATTGTAAAATTGTCAAATATGAGAGACAGACAGTCAAATCTTTTAAATATTATTAAATTTAATTAAAATGTGTTTAGCACTTAATGAAACATTAAATTAAATAAAACACTTGTTTTCTTTCCGGGGGCCCAACATAATTTACTATCCTCACCTGAACAATATCAAATTTAGAAATTCTTTTATCTCTATAATTTTCAGTATATTGACAACTTCGTTCATCATTCATTGTTTTCTTGTGTTTATCTAGTCGAATCTTGTATAACAAATACTAACTTATAATTGAAACTGCTAAAATAATCAATCTTGTTCAAATATGGATATTAATGAATTTCAAACTCGATTTTCTTGGAAATAAATTTTTGAATAAATATTTAAGTGTGAAAGTTTTTGTTCTGGAAAGTATTTATTATTGAAATTGAGAAATAAATTATTTTAAAATATAACAATCTCTCCTTTATTTTTAGCCTACAATATCACTCTATATTCATTTTCTTTTATATGTATTTTAATGTAATGCTATTGCAGGCAATTCTATACAATACAGTATCATTCCAGTCAGTAGTCAGATATAATATCACATTTAAATACATTTTTTGTGTCTCTTGCATCAATATTTATTAAATCAAAGAAATATTTAATGAAATTTTAAAACATGTTTCTTTTGTATTCACAACTAATAAAGAAAGTAACAATATATGAGGTACAAGTATTTGATATTAAATTTTTATATTAAACAAAACTGCAAAAAAAAAATGTAAAATTTTCACTGTTAAGTAAGGGTGCTACTTCAAATACCAGCATATTTATATACACCTGGCCAATTTACCTAACCTATAATAAAAATAAATTATGTATTGGATATTTGAAAAATTATAAATTCAGGAATAAATTTAAAAATATGAGAAAAAAGCTATTAATATGCCTTGATTGCACTTATAATAAAAAATGATTTTATTATGTTATTAAAACGCAGCCCATAATTAAAAGTTACAATTTTATTTCAAGTAGCCTTCTTATTTTATCCTTAGATTTTGCAACAATTTAAAAAAGTATTATACATTTCCATTCATTTATTGAGCCTTCATTAATTTACAATATAAATTCCTTCCTTACATTTCAAATTTATCTGTGTTTTTTTATGATATTAATTCAGTGTCTGTTAAATAACTATGATTAAAAAGCAACAATATTTAATTTTTCGTGTTAATACATCGGCTAATATCTGTTGTTAAATCATGTTATGGGCGCGGTTCTAATTATTGCTGAAATATTAGAACCAAAATGATGCAATAGTTGTTGGGTCAAAAAAATTATAAATTATGGGTTATACCGAAAATGTTTATTAATCTTTTATGGGCAATTTTAAATTAATAGAAGGTTTCCTGTATAGTATTTATTTGTTTTTATATGCACCAAAAAATATATATGTAAAGGTTTGACTATCAAAAAATTAAATTTTATTTTTCCTAAATGTTTCGTTCCCAGTAGACAATACAGAAATGTTTTCTTCCATTACACATACCCTGATAATTAAACCTATAAAAGGTTTCGGAATATTTACAAAAAAATTGTATTTCCGTGGTAAACAGATTAATTAATAATTAAGGTTTTTTCCTGTACAAGAAATTCGTTATCGCCAAGGAAGGCCAATAACATGGCTGAGTTATATGTAATACCATATTATTAAACTCTTATTGAGAATTTAAGTATACGGAAAATTATATATGTATTCTAAATTATACATACATTTCCTGTATTTCTTATTATCGTTTCTTGCAACTATTTTGACAAAAATAACAAATTTACTGCTTTGCATCTTGTGGAATGCATAATTTTACCTCCTCATAATGATGCATATGAATACAAATTTCGCGATGGTGGCATGCAAATGTTTTAGTAGTTTATGGTTTCATTGATTTAGAATTTAAATAATTTGTTTGTTTTATATATAACTTTAGCATGTTTTTCTCTAGGTAAACACATCTTCATATATTTCTGAATAGTTGTAATGACTGATTCCACATATTAAGAGCTGCTCATTTAAAACTGTGAGTTATATTTATAAGCTGCAGCAGCATTTTCAAATCGTATATCAACAGTACTCTGAATTGGACCATCTTATACATAATAGTAAGAGGCATATCAGTTAAAATAAGGATATCAAAATACACATTTTTTAATTCAATTAAAAGAATCACTTAAAAATCTTTATTTTACTAACAATAAGATATTAAGTGAAGTATTATTTACGAGTAATTCTTTCATCATTTAACTCAAATTGAACGTTAAAACTTTATTAATCTTCATATTTTCGTAATTATTATGGCCTGAAATTTCGATTCAGGGAAGGTCAAAACGTATATTTGCTGATTTATTAAAAGGATAAATTTGTCCAACTATCAAATTCAGCGAAAGTAATCAATATGTAAATTATGCACATAGACTATACAAATGAAGCAGTTGTTGCAGTAATTTTGTTATTGTTGATTCTTAGTAAATAATGACAAACCATAATTATGCATTTCCATTCATGTTATGTGGCTGTAATTGTATATTCATTTTATTTATTTGTTTATTAGTAAAATATACTATAATGTTTGATTAATGTATATTTTGTTTTAGTTGCCGTAGTGGTGGCATTTTTCATCTGCTGGGCACCATTTCACGCCCAGCGCCTTGTTGCCATTTATGAAACATCATTCAAAGCTGCGCCTCCATACAAATTGAAGCTATACGAAATTATAACATACGTATCAGGAATTTTGTACTATGTTAGTACTACTGTTAATCCAATCCTCTACCACATCATGTCAAATAAATTCAGGGAAGCGTTCAAGGTAACTAATTCACAATAATAGAATCATATCATTTACATTTGCATATTATTAATGGTGTGTTAAGATAGAATCATATATCTCATTTATCATACAAAATATAATATAAATTTCGACTCAATAAAATACCAAACCGTCTCTATAAAATTCCAATGCTTGTTTACAATGTAAAATATATATATTATGTTTGAAAGGAACTAAACTAAATAAAAAACTTAAGGAGTTATTTAATTAAACAACTTTTAATTAAAATCGGTTTAATTTCATTTATCTAATATAAATCTTCCGATTTCATTTTATATGAATTAAAACATGTTAAATATCGCATCGATAGTGACAGCACATTTTCAGTAATAACTTATTTTAAATTATTACCGATCAACTTACTGCCATATTATAAATTCTATTTCTAAAAGATGCTATTTTGAAATAAAATGTAAATACTTTTTTCTAGAATACCAAAATGTATTTATTTTAATATAGACGTTGCGTTTGTACTCATTTTTCATTGAAGGTATTAAATATTTATATTAAGGCATACTTTTGAAACTGGTACTTGAATTCTGGTGGTAAGTATATAGAACATAAAAACAAAGAGGCCAAACTGCGTTCCATTTTATTATAGTCAATTTGCTCAGTAGTTATATATAACTACGTGATAACTGTCAGATATATTAAGTGAAATTAACTATAATTTTTATTATATAACAAGGCTGCTAGGTTCGCAACTTTTGTATATTTTTAAGTATCCTTTTATTGGTTTATTGTAAATGTAGTCTTGGAGTGCAGACAATTCGTATGATACCCTTTGCTCAACATATTAAAATATAAAGGTAGGCTTTTTTGTATAGGAAACCTTCAGCAGGTGTTGCTGGTGCAGTAAAGTTGTGCGCAGTGGGCGCGGTAAACGTCTCTCAGACCGACGCTCATGCTACTCAATCTTGAGCCGTTCCGGAGCCGGCGCAACCGCGGTCCGCGCTAGTGATGGCGGTGATGCTAGTGGTGGTGTGTGTAAGCACATTGCACCCGAAAGCACGGACAGCGGTACCTACTCACACCGCCAAAGCGAGGAAAGCATGTGTCTACATCCAGCCCCTGTGATGCATGGAGCACCGAGACAGGCACTTTTGTGAGTGAGTTTCAAAGCTCTCTAAATGATTATTAGTTTTTTTTTATTAATGGTACTATGAATAATTATTTTTATACTTTTAATTTTAAGGAAACACAGTAGTGCTCACGTATAATTTATAGCGAACTAACGGCAATAACGTACCTTTCGGGAAAACACACCTATATGCACAATTTCTTTTAGACCGTGCTTTTTATTGCGAATCTCAGCAACCGATGTTAATTGCAAAATAGGTTTTCGTTTTCCGGAATTCATTGTATATATATACATAAATAATAAAAAATAATAATTCTTTATAATTTTTTTTTATATGTAACATTGAGTTCCTAATTAGCAAAAATATACATTTCTCTTTGTAATCCAACGAAGAGGAAATTAAATAAATTAAATTTTCACAATTAAACATTTATTTCAAAAAATAATCAGCACTTACCATCTGCTAAATGATGAAGAGCAAAGGTTAAAAAAAAAACGGTAATATAACAAATATACTATGAAAGTCAAATATATCATTTAAGAAAAAGATTTGGTATCCCGAGAACATTTTCAATTTCAACTAAATTCTTTGTATTTCTACCAGAATAAATTTTCTTTATAGGTAGCTCGGTGTTATTTTGTATTATTTAATGGAGATTGAACTCTCTCTCTCTCTTTCTGCAAAATCGGTTATATATTATTTGCCACAACATTTCATATATGTTCTGAATGGGATTGCATTATATATGTAAATAAAATTTAAAAATTGGTTCAAGTGCGAATTGGTTTCAATCAAAACGTGCTGAACGTTTATGATTACGTAATTTGCATTTGTTAATGTAATACGTTTTTTTATATGGCTTCCAAGCATAACACACGTGTGTTCAACAAGATGCAATGATCCGCCCCAAACAAATTACAATTCTTGTGCAAAATAATTTTTTTCTGCACTCTTCAAGTTTCTCCGTTTGAAGATAATGAAATAACATATAATTATCCCACAAAAAAAAATACATTTATAAACATGAATTGTCTATTGTATAATTTGTAAGTTAACAATAATAATTATTTGTGTGTACCTTCAGTTAAATTTAAAACAAAATCATGTAGTTTTTTTTTTTTTTTATTCAAGCATTCACAATGACAGTCGAGACGAGCATGCTATCGAATTCACAAGCAACAACAAAGACATCACTCTCAATCCTGTCGATGCGTTAAACAAATTGAACGAACTTCAAGCAGACGAAACACATGCATCACCACGCAAACGAGCATCGCGCTCAGTACGTTTTCTACAAATATTCCAATGCATGACGAAAAAGTTCGATGACAAGAAACATCAGACGCCTAACGAGTTGCCCATAAACGAAACGCACGCAACTTTTAAACACCCCATTAGCAATACTACAGATACGAATGAATCTATTCACATGAGTACGTACAACGTAAGCAATACCAGTTTGCGAGATATTGATAACGGCGCACTTGAAGATGAATTGACAATCTATATGAAAGAGATTCAAAGGAGAGAAAAAGACAATAGCTGATGGCAGGAGTATCATTGTCCTTATTAAATAAAGGAAAGGATTCTCTATTGTATTTTATAAAAATTAAATTTTCCTTTCGTTTACTTGCCTAATATTGATTATACTATATGATTGCACAAAACACTTATTTTAAGCATAAAATACAGAATACATTTTCTATGTTTACGGAATACGAAATTCAGAAACTTAATGTGACTTATGCAAATATAGAACAACCTATAATATCTTGCAACGTGAAGACAAAGCCATAAATTTGATTAAAATTAAATTCCCTTTATCTATGCATATTCGTTAACATCAAACGAGCGAAATATTGTTTTCTATTCACAAACAGTATTCCGCCAATTACATATACTGCAGACAAAGAAAAAAAAAACTATTAATAAAATATTTATTAAATACCAATGTTCTGCTCATTTATTTAGATTAGTTTTCGTTTACAGAATAGATTATAAAATAAGACAAAAATAACTAATAAACTACGTTATAAATAAATGTATTAAAAGAATTAAATTTTGTTTAACTTTGAAGCAAACGAACCGTTTGAGAGCGTATTACACCCACGTAGACATGTGGAGTTTCACTAGTTTCAAATACGTAGACCTTATTTATATTAATTAAACTTTATAATTCACTATTTATTATGAAAACTATACAATAAAATAGCCAATGCTTGTTTATCTAAACATAAACTTTGTTTTCCATTAAATTATCTTTGAATAATTAAAGTAATATATATATTTAATCAATTCAGTGTAATATGAATGTGATTTTGGATTTATCTCTAATATCGTTTTCTAATCTGTTGTAAGAATAATGGTAATTGTTAATTTATGTGACAGTTTAAGCATTCGTCTATAATATATTATATTTAAACGAATTTATGTGATTGACAAACTTCTTTCTTGTATGGTAATCGATGTATCTTAAAATGTACCTTTACTTCGTATATAAACTGTTAACTGCAACTTGGTATTTCATGGTTAGATTATGATAAAAATTATATGAAAAAATAATCTTTTCTGTATAAGTGTATGTGTGAAACCAGACTGGTATATAAATTGTAATTTATGCATTTATTACTTAATTGTACGTCTTAAAGACATGACTGTTAAAATTATATTCTAGGATAAGTATTTTGTTATATATTTGTGTATCTATATGTTTTTAAATAAAATATTTAAACAATTATAGTATATCTTGATTTGGGTTTTATGAAAAGTTAAAATCACAATGAATGAAATAGATTCAAATCATAGTTAAATGTTACTCTTTAAATGCATGTTTCTTAAATTAATATAACTGATAAAAATAGTTATATTTCGCATAGCTTTTGTTTGAGAATCTTCTATTATGAGGAATTACATTTAATAAATCGTATCAACTTTGTCAGCCAATTGTATAACGGAAAAACAAAAGTGTTGAATAATTTGAGATATATTGTCACACATAGATTTAATGAAAAATGTGTTTCAAAGGTTAGTAAAATAATAAAAATGTTATATATATAAATGTCTGTTTTTAATTTACTTAAAAACTTTTAAATGTCCAGCCGCAACAATTCCTTATATAGCATAATTCTCCTAAATTTCGCATAATTCGTATTTCAATATCCTTAAACAAAATATACCTACTACGTATAAGCAAATGCAGTGCAAGACGTTACAGATTGTCGGTGTAGTAGCTAACGTTTCTACCTCCATAGTAAATGAACTATAAAGTTTACCTAGTTCGAATCACGCCTATGTCAAGTTAGCTAAATACACCAATCACGACAAATATTAACCATGTACACACAATACGCTGAAGATGGAACAAAGCAGCACAAACAATAATAATCGATGTTTGAACAAACCTAAATGGATTAAATCATTACAATTAAATTGAAATTTAATTCCCATTTCGCGTGCTACTTCTTTAATAATTATTTACAGAATAGCAGTGAACAACAATAAAATTAATATCAGTAGTATAGTATATAAACTTTTCGTTTAGAAAATAGTATTAAATCCAATTATTTTAAATGATGTTGGAGCAACACGGCGATCAATGACGTCGAGCGTCATTATATATCGTTCCAGGAACAATACTATTAAAATTATAATAGAAAACTGTTTAACAGTGAAAATGACACTTTAAAATGATTAGTTTTTCATATATAAATAAAACAAAAATATATGCTAATAAACTTAAAAGATTTTGCCACTGGTATCACTACAGGGAGTCTATTCTGTATTTATTACACGGTGCTAAATTATGCGAAACTTGACAATTTTTTGTGTTACATCTAGCGGTATATTTCCAAAGTGTGCCTTGTATAAAGTCAAATGGTTTTAGCACGATTTCCATGGTGCTATTCGTGTTTTAACAGAAAGTTATGTTATATTATATACCCTGTAATACGTAATCAAATATAAGACCACCAAGAGTTGCTAAAAGGCAGAATTGAGACCCAGAAGAAAATATCTGCAGTGTCATGCACCGAACTTTCTTATCCGCATATGGGCTAAACCATATCGTAGTTACATTATTTTTCTAATTTATAATATTTGTTCAAACCTGTAGATCGCTTTTACACTAAATATGTTTCTTAGAATAAATATTAAATGTCAAACTTTAAATTATTTCAGTCTATTTTGTTAAACAATTGACAGGCGCAGATGATACGATTTATGTAACAATATATATAATAAGCAGAAATTTATTTTGAAACCAGTACTTTTTTTTGAAAAAAGATTCAAACAAATGTGCTAAATATAAATATCAGTAATTTTTGTTCCCAAAAATTTTCTGTAACTGTAACCATTTTTGAGTAATTGCAGAAACTGCAAAAAATGACTAGGGTAAACATGCACTTCCGGTCGGAATATGGTTTTCAAAAATAGGAGGTTTTCGTGCCAGGCACGTACAAATCTTAAGTTTAAAATTTCATAATTTTCCCTTTAGCCGTTTGGGCTGTAGAGCGCTCATACACACAGACACACACACACAGACGGACGTCATTCCAAAAATAGTCGGAATCGATTCAGGGAAGGTCAAAACGTATATTTCCGTTAAAATCTCGAGTTCGAAATTTTTCATGATTATAATACTTACTTATACTGCGTATAAGAAAGTAAAAATGACTGTATGATTACGTTTATTTATAATGAAAAATCGCGGGAATTCCAGCATCGTATTACATAAAGCGACCCGAATATGCATGGCAAGTTTGACAATTAAAATCATAACGAATTACTTTGACACATTTTTTGCTCTCAAAAGGATATTGCAAAAAGTCGATACTTCAATAACTAATTATTATTTTGGTGTATACATAAAATTTATTATTTTTCATTTCTTAATTAGTATTTTGTGTTTAATTTAAAACGAATATAAAATAAAATAAACCAGTTTCCGCTGTTGATATTTTTATTGTTTTCTTACAAAAACATACACATGTGCGCATTCCTGAAAACAGTATATCTAAATATTCGTTCATCCACTTTAGCCGTACTTCGATACTTACAAAATAAATTAACATTCAGCCTACTAGATATCTAACTACTATCAAAAACCAGATACGCATTCATGATTGTAGTAAAATATTGAATTTTTTTTTTTTTTGTATAATCACAAACATGTTGACTTGATTAAACTATACAGTCGTCAGCCAACAATTTACAAACACATCAAAAAACAAAATTTTTATAACTAACAAAATATAAATATTAAACACTATAAATCACATTCGATCGTAAAGTCTTGATATTTCAATAAATCGTTGGGATATCATTTTTAAAAAGTTGATATTCAACGAAAATTTGATTATTTTAAGCAAAATGTTGCTATCATTATTTGAGTATATGCTTATTTGGCAGAAAGTACCAATGACTAGAAGAACATGACGAAAAAAAAAAACAAAACAAATCAGTATCCGTAGAATAAGGCAGCACCATAGCACAAGAGTTGAATTGTTCAACTTATTTCACTCAATACATTTATGAAATAAATAATATAATAAACGGATTTTGAGTCATATGCGTTATCACGAATGACGTCATAGCAAATACAATAACTCGCTTATTGAAAATCCGTTTATTTTATTAAATATTTAAATTTTTTATTTTTTATATAACCTAAAATTGCTCAGTCATATATTTTGGCTGTAATTGACACCGTCTTGTAGGTGCAACATACAAAATAAATTCCTATACTTAAGATCCACGTTTAATAATTATTGCAGTAAAAATCTCTCCTTGTAATGCACACGTTTTTTTTTAATAATAATATATAACAAAAACAAATGTAAAAGCACATTCGATAGTGAGCAAATCTTGCTTTAAAGCTCATATAAATGGTACACAAAAATGTCGGACACACAAATGATAGATTCGCGAGTTTTTCATAATTTTGTTTTTATTTAATAAGTTACTTACCAATAAATATGATTTCCGAACCGATATGATTTGTTTCGCGAATTTAAAAACTTTAACACGTATAAAAAGCGATATAAACGTTTAGCTCAAGTTACATAATAAACATGATAAATATACGCAAAACATGCTTGTTGTTTAATAAATATCAAAATATATTTCAAGATGTAATTTCAGTTATAATTAGATAAATCATAACAATGTTACTGTGACGTTTCTCGAACAAACATGATTGATAACACTTACGTGTGCTTCTGCTTTTAAAAAAGACAAATTCAGTTCAAGCGATCAATCATAGACTGGTTATATTATAAGATCTATGATTGGTCGCATCTACTACACGTTTTTTTATTGGTTGAGTAGATACAGTCTGATTGGTTGAATTAAAACATTCTAAAATATGACCAATCGCGCTTATCGATAAGTAACTATTTAGTTTGAAGCCCGAATTATGAAGGAAGCGTTAAAGTCGTTTCATTTGTGTTCCGTAATAAATATAACATAATTATGAAGGGAACTAATTATTATTATTGTTATCACAATTCCCAAAATTCACTTGACGTTCGATGACGTGATTAAATGACGTATTAAGAGGTAGATTAGTGCTGGCATTGGGACTAGAATCAGGCGAGGTGGCCGGTGTTAAAATACCGAAGTCATTTTCTAAATCCACACCTACGATTTTATGATTTTGACGAATTTTCATCGATAGTAATTTCTTATGTTCAGACTTTATGCGGATGGCTTCTATTGTCTTTGGATCGGTGGCTTTTGTTTTTAACGATTGTAAAACTGTTTGTTGGGACACGGGACGAGTTGTGTCCGCTAATTGATTTTGTACTTGGTTTAAAAAATTTGGCGGATACAAATGTATATTTGAATGATTTTTTAAGCCCTGAGCGGTTTTATAACTTTTTCCACAATGGCACTTATACGCTTTTTTTATCCTGCAAACAAATGATGAATCCTATTAACGGGAACATTTACATGGCGATGGGTCTTGGGATTTTATAATATGTTCAAAACAATTTTAAAAGGCCACACACCACTAAAAAGAAAACTTTTATATCGGCCATTTCTAAATTTTGTTTTAGCAATGAACGAAACATAGTCTCTTAAAAAAATAAGACTATATTTGATTCGTTTGAACTTTTAAAGAATTTTTGATACAAATGACGAGTTTAATAAACTAAATATATATCAAATCTATTAGCTTCAATTTTAAATCGAATAAATTATAAATTAATATGCAGTTATAAAAATATATTTAGATACGCTCCTGTGATAAATAAAACGTCGAATCTATGTTTTTTTTTCTGTTAATAAGTTGGTAACAGCCACGCCCACTAATATCAGCATTCTCAACCTAATATATGAATGTGCATCATGACAAAATGAGGTTATGTTGTACAGGATTTTGAAATGTATCGCATCTCGAAAGATAAATTCCCGTTTCAGACCCATCTGTTAAGACTTATATGATTTACTAACTTCCCATCTTTCTTGTGGCCGTTTTTGGAATGATATTTAATGCCGTTAATATTTTTATATCGCTTTTTACATCCCGGTACCGGACAAACAAACGGCTTATCCAGATTACCTAAAGCCGAGGCCGGATTGGACACTCTACTACCATGTTTTAAAATATATTCAGGCGAGAAATCCTCGGACGTCGTCCAAGATTCATTACTATCTTCTGATTCCGTGGCGAGTTCATCGTCTTGTTCCGATTGATAATTCAGCGTTGGCGATTTATGCGCTTGTTGTATAAGTCGGCGTTTTATATCGACAAGTTGTGATTCGCGATGCGCTGAATTAGAATAAAATTTTAAAACATAACTTAGTGGAAGGCATTGTGGTTGCTGATGTTCTTTTTGCTCTATAATCGCAGGGTCATAATCTATAATAAAAAACAACAACAATCATTCACCGTCCTCCACAACATTCGTATAAGCTCCCTTTATAGTTATGTGCAAGTTCTTTGGCTGACATTCGACTAAAATCTTGAAATTTCAAATACTAATTTGACAATTTTATGACAGCACGTGAGTGTTATTCCGTACAGTCAGTGGACATCACATATCATAAAGAGATAACTGACAATTGCAAATGTATTATTACCAATATGCGTATCTTCAATATGAAGTATTAAATCAGCTAAACTTGGAAAACGAATACCACAATCATCAAATTTACATATGTTTAACATGAACACTGCCATGTTTCCCTTTCTAAAATGTGTGACTACCCACCAAATCAAACTGCCTGCGAAACCTATTTATCAATATTACAATCTTCCATTAGTAACACAAACAAGACCCACAAAATTTATTTCTTATTTATTGAAATCCTAAACGAGTCACATATTTCGAAATACCACTCGGAATTAGTGATCCTAGAAAGTTATTTGAGGTGTCCTGTGATTCGAACTTCCATTCGGATAAGTTGGCAGACGTTCGTGTGCGGTCGATAAAGATTATTATGCCGAATACGTTGCGCAACACTCGCAAAACAGACAGCTGCGCATCTCGCAATGTAAACTTCATTACGTGGTAGTACCTTGCGTTGCAGCGGTGCGGCGCTAGAGTCACTCACGAATCGTACATTCCAAAGACCGGGTCTTCTCCTCCTCCGGACTCTGTACGCACTGTACTTTGGTGAGCCGCCGTATTTGTTACTGTGAGTAAAATATCCAAGTTTTTCCAGTGTTAGTTTCATCCATCGGCATTTTAATTGTGTTTTATTCGATACGATTATTCTTGTTTTATGTGGTCCCAGTATTATTTTTGTGTTTTCTGTGCTATTTTATGAAATAAGTGCCGGAGAACTTTTGCCTACGTAACGGCTTAGTTCAGCCATTTTCGGTCACTTTACAATTTCATATCAATTGTTTCTATCGGAAATATAATTGCTTGGATACAAGTCCAGTTGTAATCCTTTATTATTATCGGGTATTAATGCATTTTTTGTATAATTTAACTGTCATTTATCACAGAAATGTTGATTTTGATTTCGGTGTATTACATAACCAGTAGTAGTTAGAGTACTGACGTAGTAACTACGGTTTCTCTTCAAACTGTTCAATCATTCTTGTAACTAACTCGTTTATTACAGGTTCTAAGACAGACCCTCCACAAATTTCTATCAAAATGTTTGCCTGTGCCCGATTCATCGCCCCAGTCGCCAGAAACGCTGTAAGTTTATAAAATCAATCTTTTTATTATACAATTTAAATGCGTTAACTTAAATTTAACAACAAATTTGCGGCCGATCGCTGTTTTACATAAAAATCGATATTGCTCGAGCGTTATGTAAGGGCCGTTACACTTTAGAGTCGAACTGTTATGTCATAGTTTTGTACATGATGATAACAACTAGAATCATGATTTACCATGAGAGTTTTTCTTCCTTGGATGTCTGAAAACAAAACTATGATATTAATTTAACGAATTTTGCCATTTTGAAGGGCGTTTGAATGTTATGTAATCATTTTTGCCCGATACTAAATCGATGTTTAATCGAGAGAAACAGCTTCATTATGTGATTATTATAGGTTTTTATTTAATTTCATATATAGTTTAATGATTTTAAACCATTTTTTATCTCGAATATGCATTGATGCTTTATTGATGTAACTACTTTTTTTTATTGTATTTACCAATTATATTTAATCTATTATAATTGTATTTTAAAAAAGTTTTTGCTTTAACATGCTAATTGATTTTGGTTTAATTTCTGGTTTTTAGTTGGTTTCTAGCTCAAAAACCTACCTGCGACCACTCAGCAGTGTAGTCAGCCAAAGCCCGTCTTTGGTGCAACAGTCACACAACCAGGCTACCCCAATTAGTTTACTGCCCGCCATTCGTGGATTCCAAACTTCCGCTGTATCCCGCGACATTGATTCCGCCGCTAAATTCATTGGTGCTGGAGCTGCCACCGTCGGAGTCGCCGGATCAGGTTGGTTTTCTTTCGACGAAAGTTTCAACCAGAAATTTGTTTATTTGTAGCGTTAAAAATTTGTTTTAATTGCCTTGATGGGTAAAAACAGATTTAGTAAGTTATGTAACACTGAGTTCTTGTTGCATAAGTGGAGGAACATTAGCCAATTTTGTTTAAATGTCAACCTTTTTTTTATGTAATCGATATAAAAACTCATATACTTCTTGAAACTTGATTAACCATGATAGGTTTTCGCCTCCTTGAATGTCTGACATCAAAACTATGTTCGTAAGAATTGTTGTAAGACTTTGAATTTGTTTTTACTCAAATTCAGCTGTTGTATAATTACAGTTGTTCATTTTGGTGTTTATTTGTTTAACATTTACAGGTGTGGGTATTGGCGCAGTATTTGGCTGTTTAATGGTCAGTTACGCCAGAAACCCGTCACTCACACAGCCCTTGGTTTTGTATTGACAGAAGCTATTGGCTTGTTTTGTTTAATAATAGTATTCCTAATGTTCCCCTATAATAATAATAGAAAATATATATTTTTTTACCTTGTACTTAATTTTGTGTCGAAATAATAATGCGTTTTTAAAATAATATCTAAATATGAGGCGAACTCCACGACATATGGATTCACGCGACGACGGTAATTTGCTATTTTATTTTCTATTTCTACTGCTAAATATCACTGAACACGCAAAAGCTTAAAACATTTTAAATGGTGATAGGTTTAGGGTTGCTGGTAACAATTAGAATTAATTTTAAAAAAAGAGTCATAGTTTTGTACATGATGATAACAACTTGAATCATGATTTACCATGAGAGTTTTTCTTCCTTGGATGTCTGAAAACAAAACTATGATATTAATTTAACGAATTTTGTCATTTTGAATGTTATGTAATCATTTTTGTCTGATACTAAAACGATGTTTAATTGCTGGTAACAATTAGATTTAATTTAAAAATAATTTTATTTAATGTAATTGGGGCCTTATATAATATATATTTCTTTAAAAATGTCTCGAGTTTATAAAATACAATTAGTTGAATTTCTATATTTAGCGACGCTTTAAATTTGCGGCCGATGTTAGCTGTATCTTGTACTAATATTTTCCATATTGCTATTTCCTTTTTTAAACGATCGAAATACTGGGTTTTGAATTACTGTAAATGAGTTGATTTCAAAATATCCAGGAATTTATGACGAGTGATAATGTCGTGTACTAAAAACATATTTTTCTAATATTATAGGAGCTGGTATTGGAACAGTATTCGGTTCCCTCATTATTGGTTACGCCAGAAATCCATCTCTAAAACAGCAACTTTTCTCTTACGCCATCCTGGGATTCGCCTTGTCTGAAGCCATGGGTCTGTTCTGTCTCATGATGGCCTTTTTGCTGTTGTTCGCCTTCTAAATCATTACATTCAAATGCCGCGCGGGGCCATGGAATACGACAAAATACCAACATGCGGCCACGCTCATCCAACAACAATCCGAAAACATACACCAGTCTCACAACATCCACAAATATCGACGAAAATAATAATTCGCCATATGTCCCATGGTTTTACCCCGAAATATGAAATCAACAAAAAAAACGAGTAGCGAATAAAAACAAAACAGTTTATATTATTCTGCAATAGGACAATTTATATTTTTTTTTGTTCCTTCTGTAGAACTTCGTTTTAAATAAATGTATGAAAAAGCGTTTCATTGCTAGTTTGAGAGCATCGTATCCAGTGATTTCGGGCTAGTTGTTATTATTTTTTTTGTTAAAATGGGAGTGATCTGTCGGTGGAGTGTGTGATTATATTCAGTTGCAGTCGACATCCTACAACACTATTCATTGTACAGCGTTAGAAATTTAATAAATACCTTAGTTAATATTTTATTTTGTTCGATTAAGGTTTATTCGTACTATTCGATTGATTGTTTGATTTCTCATCTATCATCACCCATTCCTCATTTCAGTCATTTAGTAATATTCACAAGTTAAATAAATTGTTAATAAGAGTGGTACGCTTTATTTATGTGGCAAAATAAAGTTACTATTGAAAAATCTTTTATAATTAATTCAATTTCTTTTTTTTGCATATTTCTACTTAGATTCCTTAATATTTTATCTTTTTCGTATCACTCGATTGAATTATTTTAACTCCTTTCAAATCAACTATGTAAATCCTTTTTACATTTTTGTTGTTTGTGCAACATAAAAAGAGCCTTATGCAAGTTATTTCCTATATATTCACAATTACAAATCAAGCATTTTAACAAATTAGGATCCAAAAGAAATCAAAAATTATTTTAGTATTTCCCGTTAAACAATTAACAGGCATAGTTAATATTATTTACGTAATAAAATTTTCTATATCTAAGCAACTATGGCATTTTTAATAAGATGAGAAAGCAATTTTCATCAAAAAATTAAACAAAAGTAGTGCATAATATTAATACATATTTAATTTTTATTGTAACTATTTTTGCTGTTGGTGCATCCGTTTTTAAGTTTTTGCAAAAATGACTAGAGGAAACGTTATTTAAAAAGAAATACCAATTTATGCGAGAGAATTACCATTAATAAATATAATGAAGGTGTAATATTAATTTTATTGAAGGAAATTAATATTACTTCTAGATGTTTTTTCCATAAAATGGTTTTTAATATCATTATATAACTAAATTAAAAGTTATACATATATTTTTAGCGATAAACAAAAAAGATGATGGGATAAAATATATTTAATATACAAATATTTATACATATATATAAATAAATTAAATTTTCGTCCCCTAACCATATTTTTAAGAGAGGGTCAGTAAGAAAAAGAAGACTACAGGTTGGGCAACTTGTGAAGAAAATCCCCTAGTCTATTATAGGAAGCCTTTTCCGGTAGAACAGTGTAGTAAGTATGCTGTCATATTATTTTTAAAATTTAATTCTGTTATTTTCTAAGCCATCATCACGACAAGGTAAACAATATGGTTTTCAACAACAATTAAACTATTTATAATACCCAGTTTAATGGGTATTTTCGTGATTATTTTACTTTTTTCCACTAAATTATATGTGATTGTGTTTCATGTCATGTGTACATTTATGATAGAAAACTAACTTGATAAATGTTGTGATTTCTATATTGTTTAAGTATATTGTGTAGTTCGTTTATGTACCTTCATTCGAATTGTTGTATTGTTTATTTATTGTTGAAAGTGCAAATAGTGGTTATGTTTATAAATGTTTTTTTTTGTTCATTAGGACCGTCCCGTCAACATGGGGGCCTACAAATATATCCAAGAGTTGTACCGTAAGAAACAAAGTGATGTGTTAAGATTTTTGTTGCGTGTCCGTGTCTGGCAATATCGCCAGCTCACGAAAATGCACCGTGCCCCTAGGCCTACTCGTCCAGATAAGGCCCGCAGGCTAGGGTACCGAGCGAAGCAAGGTAAGATTATTATATTTCATCAATTATACAATATAAAAATATAAGATACATACAACGTTATATATTGTATATATTTATATTTTTGAAGATTTGTTTTACTGTTATAGATAATTTTATATAATTAATATTTTTATTGAATGATGAACTGTACATGCACCACTCTGACGATTTAACTTTGGTTTTACCGGTGGGGATTATGTTATTTCTGATAAATTTAACTTTTTTTTTCTGGTTATTACATGAAATTGGAATAGTTTTTAATTATATTTTTGTTCATTCAGGTTTCTGTATCTTCCGAATTCGTGTTCGCCGTGGAGGACGCAAACGCCCTGTGCCCAAGGGTGCCACCTATGGTAAGCCCAAGAGTCATGGTGTCAACCAGCTCAAACCTAGTCGCAATCTGCAAAATGTTGCCGAGGAACGTGTTGGACGCCGGTGCGGCGGCCTTAGAGTGTTGAACTCTTACTGGGTTGGCCAGGATTCCTCGTATAAATATTTCGAAATCATCCTTGTTGATTCCTCGCACAACGTAAGTTTTACCACACACACCAGAACAATATTTTTTATTTTTCCGTATTCGATTATTATTTATGAATTAAGATAACATGATGATTTATTATGCACCACTCTGACTTAAAAACTGGAGTGAAATATCCTTTGATAGACTGATTAAACTTAAATATAATAGTTTAAAAAAATACTCTTACATAATTTAATCAGTAATGTGAATTATATTATATGAATGTATTTCTGTAGGCTATCCGTCGTGATCCTAAAATGAACTGGATCTGTAATCCTGTTCACAAACATCGTGAACTTCGTGGTTTGACATCCGCTGGTAAATCCTCCAGAGGTCTTGGCAAGGGCCATCGTTATTCACAGACAATTGGAGGCTCCCGCCGTGCTGCATGGCTCAAAAGAAATTCCTTGCAATTACGCAGAAAACGATAAACTTAACATTATTTTCTATTATTTTGTCATTGTATTCAATGTTGAAATAAAACAAACATTATTTTCAATGGCAAGTTTACTTGTGGATTTTTTATGTATTACTGAAATATATATCTCGTAAAACTTAATTCCAAACTTCTTCAATATATATAGGTATATAAAATAATTAAAAACTAACTCGTTTCTTATTAAGAGATGAAAATATTTTGGGGTAAAAGCGAAATAAGAGTGACGTAAAGTAACTATCGTATTGGAAGATCGTCATGGATATTAAAATTTTAAATCAATTGTTATTGTAACAATGATTCATTTGTTCAAATTTGACATTTAAAAATTAATTGTACGAATTTGTGACTCAAAATTTAACTTTAACATGCAAATAATTTCGTCCGAAAACCCTTGTGGATTTTACTAACAAGGGGTGGTGTTTTACAGGAAAATTTTAAATCTATTACGAGTGATTCGATTTTCCCGTTATTCAAATACAATTCAAGTAAATAAAAAAACGGTGGTTTAATTTCCAAAAGTTGTATATTAAGGACAAAATAAATTATTGTGATCAGTGAAGAACCGGCAAAATTTCTGATTTGAATAAATTGTGCGTACACGAAGAACAAGAAGAACATGTTCGAAAGTGAGAAGTAGTGACGTATTTGTTAAGTTGGTGCAATTGGGCGAGCCTTTTAACATGGCTTCTTCAGGTTAGTACAGTTGAGTTTTGCTCACGTGAATTTTGCAGAACATTCTTACATTTATTGGTGTGCACACGTTTCTCAAAGTCGGCAAATTGGTAAAACATATTCTACGCTATCATACGCTTATATTCAATAAACATTTCGAATTGTATTTACGCATTTATTGCATTTTAAATTTTTATCATGTCTGCACGATGAAACCTCGTGTGGCATGATGCCATACGGGGTGGATAATCTCAATTTTGTTACGCGTTATTTTCACTTCTAAACGTGTTCGTACTACTTTCCATCTAATATTGACTTTTAACTGAAATTTATAATTTTTTCCGTTAGATTTTGTCGTTTTTTTAACACGTGTTTCAATTTAATAGGCAAAAAAGGTAAAAAATCTAAGGGTAAAACTGTACCCTTAACAGATTTTTTACAAGAAAGCACTGTTAATGTTCCGGTAAAAAAATACGGGAGCTGGTCCGAAGAAGTTGATGATCAAATAGGTAAGTTAATTGCATTTGTTTTACTCAAATTACCGGCTCATAGTAAAATTTTGTATAAATTAACATTTTATTCAGTAAAAATAATTATGTTGATGGCACACTTAAATACATGATTTTCCCCAAACAAATTATGATTCAATTTTTTTTGTTTTTTCCCATTACATTAATTCGAAATAATACAAAAAATTAAATATTAATTATTAAGTAATTTGAAACTAAAATTAGCTGGGTTTTCTGTAAAGTATAAGAGTACGCATGCGCGTGAATAATTAACTTGGAATACATTGCCTGTATACTAAAATTTCATATAAGATATTACTTAATCTTGTAAAGCATTGGTGTAATGATGAAATTATAATTTCAATGACTGCAGTCGGGTTTTTGGTTAGCAATAATCTTGCATCTGGGGCTTACACACGGGGCACACTGTTGTCATATATAGTCTCGGGAAGGTCTGAGATAAGGCCACAAAACGCTCTAGCTGGGCGTTCTCCTAGTGGGGAAGCGGGGGAACCAGAAACGTGTTGGCTAGGGGGCTATAGTCTGGGACTACCATCGAGGTATGAGATGATGCTCCCTAGCCTGTTGGAAACTCCTGTGGTCCGCTTTTTTAGTTCAATGTGCGAGCTGACTGGTTCGCGCCAGCCAGAACTCAATTCAGACTAGTCTGTTGCTAACCTAACATCTGTACGAGAAATTATACTGAACACCACGTGGCTTTTTATTTCCCATAACCATATATACTTTGGGCGTTAAAAACGCGCTAAACACACATGGTTTCAGCCGGAAACCGCGTTGCGATACATTTTAGAATTAAATATGTTTTGAATATTCTAACTAAAGATTACCTTCCGAATGTATTCGTTGATATTCTAAAGCGATAATAATTAGATCTGATAGATTATAAATAACAAAACTCATCAAAAATAAGTAATACATTTTTGATCCTATAAGATGGCATCCTTTACGAAAGTCGAAACAAAAGTAATGTTGTATTACCTACGGCGCCGCGAGCTGCTAGGTGTCCCGATTTATCCGACGATAGGATTCCTATCCATGGACCATACATCGCATACATCTCGAACTTGCCTTACGACATCGATGAAAGGGACATTGCCGAATTTTTCGAAGATATGAGAGTAAGCATCCATTTTTAAACAATTCTGTGAAATTTAAGTGCGCATGTTCCTTATAGTATAGCTAAGATCCGCAGTCCCAGCTCCACACAATGACTTTTTAGTTGCTGTGGCGTTTAGAACAGCGGATATTAAATGCGCGCTAGCTAAGTTTCTGATTTATTTTATAGTCTGAAATTTATTGCATTGCTACAATATAAATAAATGCTCAGTAGGGATACTAACTTTTATAATTTAAATATTTTACAAAAGAATATACAATTTTATATAGCTATAGCTTTATAACATTTGTATTTAAGATATACAACACGATTTTAATTAATTATATATATTATAATTAATTTAAGATCCGCAGTCCCAGCTCCACACAATGACTTTTTAGTTGATGTGGCGTTTAGAACAGCGGATATCAAATGCACGCTAGCTAAATTTCTGATTTATTTTATAGTCTGAAATTTATTGCATTGCTACAATATAAATAAATGCACAGTAGGGATACCAACTTTCATAATTTAAATATTTTACAAAAGAATATACAATTTTATATAGCTATAGCATTATAACATTTGTATTTAAGATATACAACACGATTTTAATTAATTATATATATTATAATTAATTTAAGATCCGCAGTCCCAGCTCTACACAATGTGTTTTTAGTTGATGTGGCGTTTAGAACAGCGGATATCAAATGCACGCTAGCTAAGTTTCTGATTTATTTTATAGTCTGAAATTTTTTTGCATTGCTACAATATAAATAAACGCTCAGTAGGAATACTAACTTTCGTAATTTAAATATTTTACAAAAAAATATACAATTTTATATAGCTATAGCATCATAATTAATTTATGTATAAGTAAACTAGACTATGACTAAAATAACAGTTTATATTATCTTAGAAAAATATGTTTAAATATATATTGAAAAATTTTTAGGAATAATTTATTGACTTATTGATAATTTAATAGATTGAAAGTATGCGTCTGCCCAGAGATGATCGAGGCAGCGATAGTGGCAAACTCAAAGGATTCGGATATGTTGTATTTGAAGACAAAGCCAGTCTTGTTGATGCTCTTTCAATTCTTGATACGGTAAGTGTGACTTTCTACTCATATTGGCAATATTTCTAAGGTGCTATTTTTTTTTATCAACAGAATCTGAAAGGTCGCAGAATTAAAATTGACATAGCTTCGAACATAGAAGGAGACCGCAAACGCGGTGGCCGCATGGATATAGGACGTGATAGACCTGAACGTCCAGAAGTCGCCATGGGTGATTGGCGAGCCGGACCACGTACGGATCCAGTTCCAGAGGGTCGAGGAGGAGGAGGAGGAGGAGGTGGTGGTGGCGGATTCGGACATAGAGATGGTAAGAATTAATATATATATATTATATTCCGCAATGTTTTGAATGTTGTTTAAATTAAAGTAAAATGTCTCAATTAAGTGCACCAATAAAAAAAAATCATGTGCCGATAAACATTATTTCACAGTCCCAGCTCCATACAATGTTATTTCTAGTTGGAATGGCGTTTAGTACTGTGAATATCAAATACTGTGCTCGCTATGTTGTTTGATTTATTAATAATCAAAACAATACAATGTGCAGTTATAAACAAATTCTATATTCAAATGTAAAGCTTATCATCCAACAGCTGGATTATGAATGTGTTTGTTTTAATGTTGCCTTTAAAATATCTACAAAATTCGTGATCATTAATCAGGTCCACCCGAATCAAACCGCTCGGGAGCATGGCGCGATGCAGGCGAGCGTCCGTCATTCCGTGATTCAGAACGTGGTGGATTTACGAGAGAGACCATGAATCGGGAGCCGATGAGTCGAGAGGGCATGAACCGCGAACCTATGAGTCGCGAACCCATGAACCGCGAGAACATGAATCGAGAACCCATGAGTCGAGAGGGTATGGGCGGCGATCGAGATAGAGATCGTTATCAAGATCGTGGTAATAGGTTCAGTGATCGTGATCGCGATGGCGATCGACGAGGTGGCGGCGGTAGTTATGGAAATCGTCGGTACGGAGATCGAGAAGGTGGAGGTTATGATAGGGAGCGACGGGAAGGAGGAGGAGGAGGTTATGATAGGGATCGACGGGAAGATCGTGGTGGAGATGGTGAGTTCAGAAGAGCACCACCTCGAGACGATGGACCTCCAGCAGATAAAGGTAAGAATTGTCTATTTGAATCTTTTTTTGTATTAACTTTTTAAGATCGTGTTTCTTTGAAATCTTTCATTAATCGTAATATGTTTTTTTTTTGTGTTAACAGATCAACGTAGTCGACCGAAATTAGTTCTTGCTCCCAGGTCTAAACCGGTTGAAGAACAAACTGATGATCCAGAAAAAACAGCGCCTGCTCCGGTGGCTGCACCAGTACCAGCTGCATCTATATTTGGTGCCGCCAAACCGGTAGATACAAGTGCGCGAGAACGTCAAATTGAAGAACGTCTCGCTAAAGAGAAAGAAGTTCGTCCAGCGCCCAGAGATTCCAGTAGAGATCGGTTAGTATCTCTGTGATATTTCACAAATTTATCAATCAAATATTAATATGATGAATGGGCATGCACCACTCTTACGTAATTATGCAGAGGAATTACCCTTAATAGACTGATTCAACATAAATCTTTAATAATTTTAATTATATTTAATTGTTTGTAAAGTAAGATTTCTTTACAGACCACCAAAAGAAGATGAAGAAGAACGTCCTCCAAAGCAAGGGGTTTGGGTGCGTAAACGCAGTGTAAGTCGTATTTTTATTTTATTTTTATTATTATTTTTCCACAGTCCCAGCTTCACACAATGATTTACCTAATTGGAGTGGCGTTTAGAACTGTGGATAACAAATGTTGTGCTCGCTATGTTGTTTGATTTCTTTAAATAATCAATGCAATACATTGTACACCTACATTATATAAACATTTTATTATTTTATTTTCAAGTGTTATTTAAAAAAAAAAAAAATGTTTACTGATTTTATTTATTATAGGATGATGAAGCGCCTAGAAAGGAATCTCCTGAACGTAGGCCAACAAGTAGAGGCCCTCCTCCTCGACGTAATGGTAAGTTACTAAAATAACTGGATAAATAGTTAAATTGCCACAGTCTCAGCTCCACACAATGCCATACTTAATTGTAGTGACGTTCAGAACTGTGGAGAAAAATTGCTGTACTCGCTATGTTGTCTGATTCTACTATAATCAAAACAATACACTGTACATCTACAAATATAATAATTATTGCCACATAATTAAAATAATATTTATTTTGGATGGTATTTTGCATATCTATTTCTGATCCTCTAGATGATAAGCGGCCGGGACCTGGGCCCCGGGATACCAAGGCTCCCCCTCGTCGTGACGAGAAGCCTCCAGCGAAGAAAGAAGAACGTCCATTACGGTGAGTGTTTGTTTGTTTATAAAAAATAATTAATTAACATGATGATTGGTATGCACCACTCTTACACAATTATGGAGCGAAACATCCCTTAATAAGCTGATTAAATATAATTTATATTATATTTAATTTTGAATCTACCTATTTTTGAAATTTGTTTATTTTGATTACAGGGATAACCATGAACGAGAATTGCCAAAGTTGAAAGAACCGGAATCAATAGTACGTTGATAACAAATGCTTTCAAAAATTTTACAAATATATTATGTTTATTTTATTTTTTTTTAGAACTTTTTTGCGTTAAACCTATACGCTGCACTTGAACCAGAGGACGACGTGTCGGACTAAATTTGTCTAGTTTTTTTTTTTTTGTCAAACCGCCCTTCCTCTGTTAGTAAATTCACTGAGACGCAAAAAGTGACTTTGTTAACTATCTCTAAACATAGTGCCACTATGGAAACTGTTGCTAAAATGAATACAAGTGTTTTTATTATTTCTGAATATTTGCGACCTTTCCCAGTCCAGTGTGGCTCTCGATTCTGTGGATGCTTTTCTATATTTTCTAGTTACCTTTTCCCCCACTATAATGATGATGGTATAAGATTGTGAGTGTACAGAGGTGCGCTGGGCTGGGAGTAAATAATTTAAAATAGTTAATTTAAAAAGTGCGTGTACACAGTACTATAAATAAATAAACAATAGATATTTAAATACTAATTAATGCTGTATTTCTCAAGATTTTATACAAAAGGTTTTCTCAATTGTGTTGCAACGTGTTTTTCCAATGGCATCTGTGTAGAAAAGCTAATGAAAACGTTGCTAATTTCAATTATAGCGGTTATCACCACATCCTGTATAACAAAGATTGCGCAATTTCAAATCTAAGCTCCGCCTACTTCAGTACCACGCGACTGAGTGAATCTTTGTACAAACACTATTTATTGCTAAGTAAGGTAATTTTTTCTAGCTTTCGGTGCCATCGATTCGTTTTCTTTAAATCAAATTTGTAAACAGTATTTGGGTACTCTCGTGTATTATAACCATGATTTGGGAATAAATGGTTTATACTATAAACGCATCACTTATTATAATTTTTGTATTGTGTTCTATTTTACCGTACATTTGTATCAAACTTTTAGAAACAAATAAATTTATTTTCGTAATTACTTGTTTTGAAGCAAGGCTTTGATTAAAAGTAATATATGTTATACATTTTTTTCAATATTAAACCTGAAGATGTAATAGTAAGAGACTTATGGAGCGATTCTCTGTCTGGAGAAAATGTTTAAATTATGTTCATTGAATAACAAATAAAACCAGTAAATTGGCGACTAAATGTATTGAACATTTTCATTAATTTCCCGATAGGCCTTGTATTAAATAATTAATAGATGCATTTTGCAGACTTATAGACATACTCAAAATTGCGCCATTAATATCTGAATTATACATAGTCACTAATCATGGAATATTTTCCATGAAAATAGTGGCATTTCGATTTACGAGATGGCAGAATTATGCCTTACATTTTTGAAGCTAAACAGATTTTGATCAAGTCTAAAGAGAACCTGTAAAATGTTTGAACTATTTTAATTAAATAGTAAATAAAACTGAACATAATATTTAATTTATAATTAATATACATTAATATTTGAATCAATTATATATTGTCTAATAATGGACAATTTTCTGTTAGGGACATGGGGAAGGGCCGTATAGTAAGTTGTGCGAAGATGCGCTGAGGAGATTTACGTAAAAAAATATCTTAAATCGAATAAATTTATTGCAATAAGCTTTTTTTGTTATAAGTTCAAAGGGCAGTAAACAATTTTTTTTCTTCAAAATTTACCATGACGTGGCCTGGTAAAATTTTGAAAACATGTTTTTAAAAAAGCCGGCAGATGTCCTTGTCCCAGTGATTCTATTTCCGGCCACGTTAGGAAATTTTTGACTGACTGCTTGTCAAGCATATTCTGCGTTTTGCACCTTTTTAAGGTGTCAAAACGCTAGTAGTACAATTAATTTCGCAAGATAGATGATTGGTAAATTTGGTCGAGATGGTGTCGCGTATTACTTGGTGGATCGCCGTTTTATGTGTGGTGAAATACTGTGGAGGTGTAGAACTAACCTTTGAATTGCCAGATAGTGCCCGAGAATGTTTTCACCAAGAAATCAAAAAGAACACGTCAGCAACCCTCGAATTTCAGGTATTCATTCATTACCACACTGAGCTAAATATTTATTTAAAATGCATTCTACTTAAGTGGGAGTGGTCCTTCAAAAAATAACCGCTTTTATATATATTTTTTTCATTCAACATTTGTTATTGGCTTTTCTAGGTGGTTACTGGTGGCCAATATGATGTAGATGTAACACTAGAAGATCCAAAGAAGGAAATAATATACCGTCAAGTTAAATCACAATTTGATTCACATACGTTTACAGCGTTATATGACGGTGTTTACGTAGTGTGCTTTAGCAATGAATTTTCTACATTTTCGCATAAGTTAGTTTATATGGATTTTCAAGTCGGTGAAGAACAACCACTTCCAGGAGTTGGAGAACATGTCACTGTTATGACTCAGGTACGAATTTAAAGCAAACGTTTATTACTTCCGTATTACATATAATTGGTGGTGTGTAGATGGAATCGTCCGCTCAGGAAATCCACAGAAGTCTAACAACAATTTTGGACCACCAAACGCATCATCGATTGCGAGAAGCGCAGGGTCGCAAACGGGCCGAAGATCTGAACGAACGCATTATGTGGTGGTCCATAATGGAAACATGCGGCATTTTCTTCATAACCGTCGGCGTTGTGTTCGTACTGAAGAATTTCTTTTCAGAAAAGAAACCATCGCAAATGATGAACTCGATGTAAATAATAATACTAAATAAATTGACGGACTTTTTTTTTGATTTAAATTTAGAAGTATCAAATTACTATTTTAAGTGCGTTTCTTGGGGGGGCAAAACAACTGCGTGTTGGTAGTAGTATATTTGTTATTATTAGTTTATTTGTTGAATCTGTGCGTGTGTACTTGGCTTGCAAGTATTTGAAATAATAATATAGTTCAATAAACAGTAATTATTGTTGAGTGTCAGTGATTAGTGCACTTGTATATACGCTAAAAAACCGCGACGGACAAATGCATAACATATTTATGTATTCAAATATGAAATAAAACCTATTTTAAACACATTATATAAAACACTGCATAATTCTTGTATTATAGTACAAACACTTCAAACTTTTTATGTAAAAATGAATAATTCATTTGATTTTAATGTAATAATAAAAAACCCATGATCTTAATTTTATTTTCAATTTTTATTATTTAGAAAGCAATAACTAAAAAAAATAATTAAATTCAAATTTTGTCGAGAAACAAAAGTAAAGTTTTTTTGGTTATATTTAAAATAATAAAATAGTCAATGATTAATATGTGTTTAAAACAGTAATGAGTATTTGTGTTAAGTCAAAATAAATATTTTATTTCAATTTTAATTATAAACAAGTTATTTTACAAAAGTTAATAAATATATTGCTAATGCACTCGGAAGAGGAACAAAAAAAATGCGTCATACTTTACAATAATTTGCAGTATTTATAATAGAAAACGAAAAATAATTAAAATATAACTAACAATGCGAAAACACCATAAACTAAAGCACAGGGATATGCTACTAAAGGTCGTTGTTGATCATCACCTGAAATCGTAACAAACAACCGCGACGCAGACAAACTCGACCAGCAAACAATTAAAAGAGTCAAACACAAACCAATACTTTCATTCAACGTCAAAAATAATCTCAAAGAAGACAAACCAACAGTTGGCAATAAGCAATAGCCGAGAATTGACGCAACATTCGTTATCGTAAACACACCATTATTAATTGTCATCAACGACAACAAAACATACATCATAATACAAGAAATCATAGAAATGCCATAGATATACCCAAACGGGGTGCTACTGCCTGAAATAAACAAACATGTTGCTAACAGTAAACAAAATGATAGAGGACCAGCAAGATCAGTATCCTGGGTCAAAAAATCAGGGTCATCCGCTAAGCCTTTCCCGTGAAACGGATTTAAGACAGCTAATGTTTTTTCTAAGATTCGATCCGGGTAGATTTCGAGCTCCTCCAACAAAGGCGGCTCATCGAACTCGGTGGGCGCGTTGTCTTCGATGGTGGACGGAGTGAAGATTTTTGGGAAATTTGAAGAATCTTGAGGATCCAAGTAAGGTGATTTCGATGCGTATGACGTGTTTGCAGCATAATAAGCGTTTGGGTCCGAGGTTCCTTCTCCGAATGATTGAAAATCTAAAAATATCAGAGACATTATGGGGTTTAATATGAAATCAAAAGGATTCAATACCTAATTGTTGGGATTGGAGGTTAGAGTATTCAGCTTCTGAATCATAAAATGTGTTTGAGTACATTTTATTATCAGGACCCCAATAACCACTTCCATCATTTATATTATATGAGGACATTTGAACTGTTTAATTTAAAATAGATATAAAATATTTTATTATTAACCAGCTTCTAATGTCAAAATAGAAACGTCACTTGAAAATAACTTTCGCTAACTTCAGGTTGGGCAAACTAATATAACCTAAAACTTATTAAAAACTGAACCGGTGTATAAACATTTGTAATTTTGAGATATATAATGGTATTAATTGAATTTCATTCGAAATATGATCAATTGATAAATTGTGTGCTTTGGTTTTAGTATTCTGTATTGCATAAGCATGAAACCGCTCACGAAGATTGCATATGGGGATGCGCTTGGGGCCGTTTCAAGAAAAAGAAAAGTTCAGATATAGAAGGCGAAGATAAAGAAGCATCAAGGTATACTTTTTCTAATAAATTCATATGTTATATGTTATAAATAAAATTTATTTAGAGATTCTCATACATCAGATGATGCCCCACCTGATTATCTTATAACAGGAAGTCTAGATGATTTGGTTAAAGTCTGGGAGTTTCATGACGATCGACTACTATTAAAACATAAATTAGAAGGGCATTCTTTAGGTGTTATTTCCGTTGCGATTAGTTCGGATGGCAGAAGTAAGTTTTATTTTTAATCTAATTTACTGATTGGGTTAAGACAGTGTTCTCAACGTAAGAAAATATTAATGAGTTTTTTGTAGCTTGCGCGTCTAGTTCGATGGATTCGAGTTTAAGGATATGGGATCTAGAAAGCGGGGAAAAATCTGCCACCATCGAGGCGGGACCAGTGGATTTGTGGACTATTGCCTTTAGTCCAGATGATAAATTCGTTATTTCAGGTTCGGATTCAGGGAAAATCACATTGTACGGCGTGGAGTCGGCAAAAGTTGAACAAACTCTTGAAACTCGCGGGAAATTCACTCTTAGCATAGCCTATGTAATATTTATAAGTTACGAAATTTCTTGTTATTGTTTTGAAATTTCTCACCGAAATATTTTTAACAATTCGATTAATTGGTTCATATTTTTACTTATTTAAGTGAAATACGTTGAATGAGCAATGCGATATTGTAAAATTATGTAGGTAGAAGAAGAAGAAGAGCAATAACAAGAAATTACTTGAAATAAATGTGTATATTTGTATATTATATAAATTATAGAGTCCAGATGGCAAATATATAGCAAGTGGAGCAATCGATGGTATAATAAATATTTTCGATGTAGCATCGAACAAATTAGTGCACACGTTAGAAGGACATGCGATGCCAATTCGATCTTTGTGCTTTTCGCCGGATTCCCAACTACTATTAACCGCCTCCGACGATGGCCATATGAAGCTTTATGATGTGTAAGATATTTCTATAAATGATTTGTTCATTCAAGTGCATCAATATGTTTTTAATAGGCAACATAAAAATGTACTTTGTACACTATCAGGGCATGCGTCTTGGGTCTTAAGTGTTGCGTTTTCACCAGATGGCAAACATTTTGTGTCTGGTAGTTCCGATAAATCTGTTAAAGTGTGGGAGGTCGCAACAAAACAATGCATACATACATTTAACGAACATGCTGATCAGGTTCGACATATTCTATTTTAAACCTGTGCTTGTATAATACAAATTAATGTTTCACAGGTTTGGGGTGTGAAATTTAGTCCTGATAACAGGAAAATTGCATCTGTTTCCGAAGATAGAAGTGTAAATATTTATAGTTGTCCTATCTGAACTATAATTACTAATATATAACAATATATTTTTAAAATCGATTCTATGATTTGTCTTTAATAACTTAATAAGTAAGCGCGGTTCTTTTGTCGAATCAATAAAATATTTACCAAATTCATTGTTTTATTATTTGCTTCAACCCAAACACTTCTATAATATTTATTTTTGTAACTTGTTTAGTACTGCAGTATTAGTTTTATATTTACTACAAAGACGGTACAATATTTTTCAACTAAATTAAAAGTTAATCAACTCGTTCCTCAGACAAGGTTTGACCAGTATTTCATGCCGGAAATTTTTGTATATTTTGTATTATCTTGCCTGTTAGTAGAATGGTATTATAAATTTAATTAAAAGGTGCTGATGTATGCGCGTTTTGTATTATATTTCAAAATTACTGACTTTAAAGCAACATGAAAATGTTCACATATTTCATTCGTCGGTCTATATGAACGTTAAATCTTTTATATAAAATTAGCGGATAAATAAAATTTAGTTCACGAAATTTCAATTAAAATAATAATTTGTTTGTGATGTTATGGTCCATATGGAAAACGTACGAGATTTTGCATTTAACGGTAAGAAATTTCTATATGTATACAAATTTATAAATACATAAAATATTATATTTTTCGATAAGAAAACGGTAAGAAATTTATATATATAGTCGGATCCACGAAACTTGAACATTTTTTTGGCATGAATCACCCACTGCGTTTATACAACACTTTTAAACGGAGCAGATTTAAATAAAATCAAGGAACATAACAGTTCAATTCGGTTTTTTTCTTCTTCAAATAACGACAAACTACTCAAAATCATGCTTTTGGCCCGTTTTAACAATGTGAAACAATAATGTGACATGAAAACAATAATATACGAAGTATGACGAAATATGATGGAATATAAACGTGGTTGCGTTTGTTGTTATTAATACGGCGTCTGCGTTAAGTAAAGATGTACGTCTATAAGCTTTAAACGACACTATCGCACATATTATAAAAGACATCTACATTATTTTTATGTCGTTACTTATATCTGACTAAAGAATGTCAAGAATGTTCAAGTTCCGTGAATTCTACTATATGTACAAATTTATAAATATATAAAATATTATATTTTTCGATAAGAAAACGGTAAGAAATTTATATATATATATATATATATATATATATATATATATATATATATACAAATTTATAAATATATAAAATATAATATTTTTCGATAAGAAAACAAAGTATGGGAACACATATACAATTTAGTCAAACTTGATTTAATGTCGCACGAACCAATCGCGTTCGTTGTGTTGATTAAGAATAAATTGCAAGGGGTGGTGTTCACCCTTACCGAATCCCCATCTTATAGAGCACAATGAACATTTTTATGGTTGATATAACTCTGGAGCCACTAGAACCCCTCGTTTCGCACAGTTATGGCTTCCAGATTCCGCCAATCACAAGCCAGCGTGTCATCCTGCTCTGTAATTACATTTCTGTCAAGGAATCAAATTATATTGCTTCTCTTTTTTTGCTGTCGTAGTATATCAGTTGATTGCCAGTAAATTATTTCATTAATTTTGTATTTTTATTCGCGGTAAAATATGATTAATATAGTTTTATATTTGGCCATTTTGATGGTGATATACGATCATCCTAGTTGGGAAAGTGTATATTTAATTAACAAAATTGTTTATAACTGCTATAAAAATATTATTTATTTATTAAAGCGAATATTTTTTATTCAACAAATTGATCTTGGTGTAATATTTATATAAAAGAAAAATTGATGAATAAGATTAAGTTTAGTAAGATATTTTCTACACAAATTTTGCTTAATTTAGTTTATTCGTACAGATTTTTCTTAAAATCATAAATAAGATTTCTTCCACCTTATTTTTACTGTAAGTTCTATTATATTCTAATTTACTATCAAAGTAGATTATTTCATAATTGTTGATAAAGTTTAGGAAAAGTTAAATTTATTTGTAAAAGATTTAGAAAAAATAATAACTTGAAAAAAGCTGCATTGTCATGCACCGAACTTCCTTATCCGCATATGGGTTAAACCATATCGTAGTTACATTATTTTTCTAATTTATAATATTTGTTCTAACCTTTAGATCGCTTTAACACTAAATATATTTCTTAGAATATATATTAAATGTCAAACTTCAAATTATTTACGTCTATTTTGTTAAACAATTGACAGGCGCAGATGATACGATGATGATGTAAAAATATATATAATAAGCAGAAATTTATTTTGAAACTATGACTAGAGTAAACAGGCACTTCCGGTTTGAATATTTTTTTTAAAAATAGGTGCACACCCCAGGCATATGCAAATCTTAAGTTTAAAGTTTCATAATTTTAGCTTCAACCGTTTAGGCTGTAGAGAACATACACACACACACAGACACACACACACACACACACACACACACAGACGGACGTCATTCCAAAAATAGTTGGAATTGATTCAGGGAAGGTCAAAACGTATATTTCCGTTAAAATCTCGAGATCGAAATTTTTCATGATTACAATACTTTCTTATACTGCGTATAAGAAAGTAAAAAATCAAATATCGGGGAAGGTTCAAATGTGCATTTTCGTTAAAATCTCGAGATTAATTACAATACTTACGTATTACTTCGTATAAGAAAGTAATAATGCTTTCTAAATTAATTTTTAAAATATTTGCTTCTTTATATAGAATTTTACAATTCTTAATATTAATAAATTCATACAATATATTCATCATGCTACTATGCTTACAAAATAATTTTATATTCCTACATGAAATTTGGTACAGAAATGTCCAAAAAATTTTGGTTTTATCTGTATTCCCGATTTGGAATTCTAGTCGTGTTTTCTGTAAGATGGTATATTTTTAGCGTCGCATATACTTTTACGTGCTTAACGAATCGCATGTTTGGTAACAAAGATAAGGGTCTGCATGTTACAAACTTGGTTTATTTACAACTACCATCTTGCCCATTTCGGCGTTCGCTAAAGTGTGCATGTATGTGTGTGTGTGTGTGTGTGTGGTTTTTGGGGTTAGTAAATGTTACGTGGGACCCTCGAAAACTCGGCGACGGTCCGTACTAAATGTCGAATATCTGTCTGTGCGGATGATGTGCCTCTTTTCTTTTATTCTCTATACGTTTTATTACTATTTGTTGTCTGATATTGTATGCATGTGTGTTGTGAGAGACGTATTGGAGTCATCTGGATCATATCCTATCGCAGTTCTCACGAAGATACTCTTGTCAGGATTTTATTTCCCTGTCGTCTAATGTGTATACACATTAGACGACAGGGAAATTTGACTATAGTCGACAAATTTGCTATACTTATACGAATTGATTCTGGAATTACTTAAATACATTCGTTCGTATTACAAGTATGTAAAAAATTGCTTTTTTGTATTGTAACTTAAAATTCTATAATACTGCAGCGACTATAAACACATACAGAATTGTATTCCTACGCAAATAATGTTCTAGCAACATAAGAACTATTGAATTAATTATGTTCTTGTCCAAAAATGTGTTTATAGTTGACTAAATATATTCGCTAAACTGTGAATTTGAACATATGTACATATTTTTGGAATGTATGGATAAAATTAATATATTCTTGCGGAATGTGTATTACTTTATAAAATGAATTTCTTGATCCTCTTGGTATAAAGTTGGAAATGTTGGAATTTTTTCATCATCGCCGCTGAATACTGAATACTCCAGCAATGCGATGTATGTACATAAAATGGCGGTGGATGTGGTATATTTTACGACGGTGTATCTGTCGTATAATGGCGCCCGCGTCACGTCACCACTTAACATAAAATTCACATGAAACGACGGTTACGGAACAAGACGCATAAGAAGCATCGTATCATATATACTTCAACCCGCATATACAAATATGTTCGCGATATTTCGTATTTCTTATCATAGCATAATATGCGCTAGACACGGGTAAACAAAATAAACCTTATGTAAAATATAGGAAAATGTTTATATACAAATGACAAACCACACTTAAATTAACATTCACTAATACATATTTTGTCGTCTCTTCTTCTCTGTTGGTACTAAACCGCTTTTAATCAAATATTGAATATGTGTCCGAGTGAATACGTTCGCATTTTAAATCCAATAAATACTGTACTATAGAAAATATTGGGATGCAAAAAAAATGCAAGCTCTAATACGCATTTTTGTAAAATTCTGACTATACCATAATAATCGATGTAAACGTAAAGTTTTTCTGATCTATATGAAATTGTTGTTTTGCTTTGTCGGCTTGTGCGGTGTTTTGAATTATATTTAATATCGAATATGTACTATTTATTATACCCAAAATATAAATAGCTTAGATTGATTATTAAAGCCTTGTTGGTTTAATTATTATTTTGATAATTTTAATTTTATTCTTACATTATTTGTTTATGTAGAAAGTCCCCATGATAAACATTAGGCTAAATTGCTCGCCGAGGCCGAGTTCTAAACATTGGTTAAGCCAATGTTTGTTTTTAATGGTTATCGAGTATATGAAAATAATTAGAAATGGATGTGCAAACATTTTAAAATTATTAATTGAATTGCAATTCAATAAATACTATGTAAGTTCTGGTATCTGAGAAGTTGAAAAAAAATCTTAAAATATCCTTTTTGTTTGACTGTACTGTTATGAAAAGATGGAGAAGTGTATATGCTTGCCGCCAATGACAATCCTCGCTCGATATTCGGCCATTCTGAAATAGGAGGTTATATTCTATTGCGCATGTGCATTTCGATAAAATTTGAATAAATAGGCGTTTCTATAATCTGAGTATAATAGTGTATAAGAACCTAACATATATATGAAATATAAACATGGATATGATTATATTTTCGTTAATAATATTCTATAAAAAATATTTGTTAGTACATTTTTGTCATAGGTTTAGGTCATATGTACTTTGTATGTGGTGATTTAGTGTCGAAAACAAAACCAAAAATAATCGAATTTGAAATGGACGCTCGTAAAATAACCGTTCGGTCATATGTTTGGTATTGTTCAATTTGGCACAGCTACACTAGTTTAAAATTACAAACAGGTTTATGACTTATGAGGTCAAACAAAACTTAAAACTCTTCCTGGAATATCGGGTTCTACATTCCACCATTCTATATACTGTTTCTGCTTGTATTAATTATTGGTGTTGTTTTCAAAAATAACGTATTTTTATCATATTTTTCAAAAAAAAGGATTAAGATTCTCTCCTCTTTCATTCTGAAAAAACTAAGATAATATACTGTAACTGTAGCAGTGATAACCGTATTGCCGTTCGTTGACTGTTAATTTGTTATATTATTATTGCAAGTTTACACAAATTAAATACACTGTACAAAATAGTTATGGATATATATTAAAAATTAATACATTTATAGTTTTAGTATCGTTGTCAGTCTACTAAATATAAATATATGTCTTTGCCTCAACATTTACTTCGTGTTAAATTCCACTGAATTAATAAACATTCATAAATTCAAGTTATACCTACATGATTTTCCGTACAATTTTCCTGTAACTTACAACTATTTTTGAGAGTGTTTTATATTTAATTATGTAAGAATAATTTATAATAGAGTTATAATGAAGCATCCTCAATAAAATCATTAGACTGCATTTATATGTCATTTATTACATTTTATGGTTTAATTCGTTACGGTTTCCCATGTAAACACACCTATATACATACAAAGCAATATATAAACCTAGAACGATGAAAAATATATGATATTCGCTATTAATTTGATAATTATGCTAAATTATTTAATAATATTGAAATTGACGTACATATACAGCTTGCATTTTACTAATGGAATATATATTTTTTTAATTGGCAGAATCTTTAAATCCATTTTAAATGTATAAAGAATACTAGTTTTATATATGTGACTTCCTACCTGAGTATGTTAATTTAAAAAACAGTTGGACCGCCCATGATGGTAATTTTGATTGGTTCACACGAAAATACCAAATCGCTTTAGAGGATTTTGATTTACGCGTTGACGTGCAGCTGAAACTAACAATAGATGAAGATTTAAACCCAACAAATTAACATTATTTTTTTGGTTTTATAGTTTCAGTTAATTTAAATTTTAAAACCAAATTTTAAGCTGAAGTCCCTAAGCATTTTTCCAATCTTCTTTTAACATAATTATTGTATATAATTATATTTAAAAACAAACAAAAAATTCACAAACACAAAAAATATATATATAAAATTCGAATACAACTTCACTAAACATTACAAACGTAAGTCTAAACTAGAACTGAATTGGTGATTCCGGCGGAAGTCTTTCCTTCTCGCAAATCTCTAGACCTTTAGACTTCAGAAATGGACGAAAATCGTTTGGAAACATTCATTTATTTTAGTTATTTTTACGTGCCATGTAACCTTCGTTTAAAAATGCCGTATTTCAAAGAAAACAAACACTACACATTGAATTATTAGGGCATTAAATATTTACAAATACACGTGACCGGCAAGGATTTTGAATGCTAGTGTGACGAAAAAACATAAAATTTCACAAGTTTGGTTGGTTGGTTTGAGAGTTCAACGAGTTAAGTCTATTGTATGGGATTGTGGACATCGTAAAATTCAAATATATAGTTGTGTGAGTTTGTGGTCCATCTGAAATCTGAAAGGATTTTAGTATATTTCTTTAACATTTTTATGAGTTCATTCTTTTTTCGGTGTGCCTGGGATATTTTACTGTTTGCTATTTCTTAGAAACTGACCATTTGCTCGAAAATCTATAGCTGATATCTACGCTGTAAATAATATTTTTGCAGTTTAAATCTATAGTTCCGTACGTAAACTTTATGTAATATTACCAAATCACACTGGAATTTTAGTAATTTTATTAAATTAAGCAAAATAATCAGAATCGATCCAGGGAAGGTCAAAAGGTAAATTTCAATTAAGATGTCGATTTCGATGTATTTCATGATTGCAATGCTAATTACGTTAAATAAAACTAAAAAAGAAGCTATATCCTAAAGATGATTTTGACATTCTTCATTGAGGTAATATTAGTTTTGTTGGTATTAATGCGATTCCTTTTGGATGTTTTAAAACACCAGCGAGGTCGTTTCGATATTCATTGCCACTTCATATCCCTTGACTTCGTGTGCTCAGTTTTAGATAAAGTTAATTGGACATACATGTATCCGTTGCTCTAATGAGCTTCTCCATTTAATTTAATTTTTATTAGCATGGCTTGACGCTATCAAGCAACGCGGCAAAAGAAAATTGTTTCGAAAAGGTATTTAATTCTTTAAATTATTAAGAATTTATAATCATATAAAGCCGATTGATCACTAAAGAATGTTAATTACTAGTTTAAATGTAAATATAAATATACGGGTTATCATTTGTTAGTGATTCTTAAATTAGATTAGACAACTAGAGTTTCTTTAATATCGTAAAATTAAACCTTTATAAAACTTTAGTGACGATAGTACCATGTTTTAAAATCTCTATTTTAGAGCCAATTAAGTCGTAAAATTGGGCTTCTGTAAAGTTAGTTATCCTATGGGTTAGGTTTTAATGAGGACAAACATGAGGACGCCATTTTATAGTCACCTAAACTATGGGATGGCCGATAACTTTGTATTTTTATTAAATATATTACCGCATTTTAATTCTATACAATTATCGTTCGGGCTTCCGTTATTTTAAATCGTAAAACTGTGAAAAATTGCACCTGTAAATATATAAAAATTAAATATTTGAGACAAATGTTTTGTGAAATATATTTATTTTTACTATAAGTAAACCCATTTTGAAAGTATTACTTTGCATATACACATAAAAACACGTTACCAAAAATAGTCAGATTCGATTCAGGGAAGGTCGAAATATATATTTTCGTTAAAATCTCGTGATCAAATGTGTGTTTCAGGATTACAATAAACTTAATTAAAAAGAGCCTTGAGATAAATTGCTTTGTAAATATGTGAGCATGTAATTTAGCATGAAACCAAATATTTAAACGAGAACACAACCATACGTCGATGTGTTTAAGGAACCAGAGCAAATTTAACTATAAACTAAATACTTTATACTTATACGAGCCAAAGATATTTACCATACGCATTTGCAACAGAAAGCATTGCTCTGCCTTCAGAGCAGTGGAATGATTCATATTTTGTGGCAGCTCGTAAAACCACGACGTGCATTATAATTTATGGAGGTGCGTATTCACATGTGTGTGATTTGGGAATTTTGTTTCCTCCTTGGCACTTCAGTTACACCATACGCGTAGAATATAGGTAATTGTTTAGGTTTAGATTTATTTATATTGCATGTAACAATGGAACACAATATGAAGCCTATATTTTGTATGTTTTGGTATTATTTTAAATATACTTTAAACGAACTTTTTCGTTGACTGGTAGTGTGTTTGAGTACTAATAATATAAGATTTTAAGTGTCTTACGCACTGCACTGATCGCGTGCAATGGCTTTGAAAGATATGTTGGGCATGGTGTGGCGTATGTTATTCGCAACAAGACTTTTTATGACCGAGTTTATGCGCCATTTGCAACATTTTCACTACCAACACAGACCTCTTTGTATCTTTTATGTAGCTACCCTTTTACAAATGAATATTCTAAAGGATGGGAAATGCTTCTGCAAGCTTATATATTATTTAAATATATTTGTATCAACAAACGGTACTACTTTTAACAAAAAGTAATAAAATATATTATTAAACATATTATTAAAAATATATATTTTAATATTTTGCTTATGTATTTACTTATAACCTTTCTCAATAAGCTAAATCAACTTTCATTTAAAATAATTAATTTTTAATATGATATTTAAAGAGTGGGAAAAAGATTTTGAAAAAGTCCTGAATCCACAACGTTCTTTATATATATATATATATATCTTTTTTTTTAAATATAAAGAATGTTTTCAAGCTTAATAATTTGCGTTTCATATAATTATATTTTTTTATTGGCAATATAAATCAATGTATTAGTTAAATAAATAATTAAATATAGGGTATATCAATAAATATTAATTTTATCATTTGAGTAGAATTCCAATAACACAAAAAATAATGTAAAATATTTGAACTTAGCGCCCATAATTCCTCCACCGAGCCTACTTGGATCAATACATGTTCCTGCTTTATCGTAAGCGCTAGCGTGATTCACCATTTTCTGCACAGGTGGCTCTGAGTTAAAACCTCGGATTTAACATTTAAAATACTATATAGGTCCTATAATTACTGCGTTTGGAATGAGGAAAATATTGAATACTTTGACGACATGCGTAATTCTGAGCGTGTAAAAATGTTTTATATTTATGGTACTATAAAGTGAGTATAAGCAGGTAATTAAGCATTAGGTAGTCTTATTGTACACTTTGTTATTTGATTGTAAAGGAAACCCGTTAAATTTAAGTTGTTTTTCATAAAATTGCTGATATTTATATTTCTATTATAACTGCGAAATGTTATATGTCATAAATCGTCTGATGACCAGTAGCTTCTGTGTAATTGATTATAATTTTTATTTGATAGTAAAATTTTAGATTGTACATCGTAAATTTTTTTTAAAAATAAAAAAAAATTATTTTGATTCTGACTGCTGCCCTAAATATTAATTAATTGCGTGTCTGTATCTCAGGTGTGTAGTATTTTAAATTTAAAAGCGTAATATATTCACTTTTTTAAATTCCACATAACGTCATATTCAAAAGAAGATATCAAACTACTAAGTTACCTGTAGGTAACTTAGTAGTTTGTTAGTGGTCGGTTTTTGATTATATGTATGTGAAAAAACGCCGGTAGAATATAATTTTATAGACCGCCCATTTGCAATAAATCTTCATAGTTAAGGGAAGTTTTAGTTTCGGTCTTTGGAATAAGGTTTATTAAACTGACACGCCTAAATATTTTATGAGGTATTATATTCTTAGAAATGATTATATTATCCAGTGTATCCTAGTGCTGAATAAAATTATCCTAATGATTAAAAATGTTCTGTAGAATTTAATTTTGAGAATACAAGAGCGATATTTCGAATATGAATTATGTGTAGTTATAAGACCATACATGCAGAAATAAAAACTACGTATAAAAAAGCTCAGTGAGTGGCGGTCTTTTTTACATAAAAATACAGTTATAAATATTCCACAAATATGTTATATATTTTTATACAGTTCTTTTATTTACAATTAATATCATTGTCTTGTAAAAAGGTTTCATTAGCAATTTCAAAAGAATAGATAACTTAACGTTTGAGCGCTCCATGATGTCTTTTATTTTGTGACGTCGTATAATTTACACTGATCCTATACTTCTTCTTCTTCTGGGCTGCAAATATATATGGGTGTATATATATAGGTGCTTTCTTTGCATCTAAACTTCCACGTTATTTCAAGTGGAATTGAGTAATAAAACTTTTGCTGATGAAGGAGTTGTTTAAGGAGTGCACACATAAATGGCCTTGCTCAAACTCAAGTGTTCTTCAAGTTCTTCGTTTTGTTCAGCTAACAATTCCTAAGCTCTCAAATGCATTGTATATATGTGTAGTCATAAATAGAATTGAATTTTTTACGCAACTATATCTAAATAAGTTTTATTGAAGGAAATTTTTAAAATATTTAAAAAAAAACTTTTAAATGTACCAAATGTTATGGGTACTAGTATCATGCGTTGGTGTACAATGGCACCGTAAAATATTCACGATCGTGATATTGTGAGTTTATGTGGTGTATGATGACATTAGCACAGCCCCCTGTTCACCACCGCCCCCGCACGAGTATTCATGCTCTATCGTGTCATATATAAAGGTGTAAAAAGGACCGTAAAAACACAGCCGAACCTTTCAAGTGTTCATCTAAACGCGAAAGGCGCGAAATAGTATCGCGCCGCTCTCGCTATGCAGCTGGCTGTGCTATGGCGCATGGAGGAACGTAAATATTTTATATTGTTATCTGTCCTGGAAAATTTATTCAATTCATAGATGTTTTTCCGGCATTTACGACTTTTAACAGCGTTAAAAATATATATTACCTCGTTGTGTTGAATATATATTTATATTTTTGAATAAAACTCTTAAAAGAGTTTTTTGGTATACAATAAAAATGTATAATAAAGGAAAATTTTTAATGTTTAAAAATTGTGATACCAAAGAAAATTATTATAAATACAGGTATGTTTCACAGAATCGAATAGTTTCATACAAATATACAAAATTCTTTTACCATAAATGGGATCGTTGAAAATACTTGTAAAAGTAATCATTTTAACTAATATCTTAAAAGATTACTATAACTAAAATATCTGTAATAGTAATGTAAAGAAACTCTTATTAAAAATCATATAATTTTTATAAATATAGCATGTTATATAAAAAAGAATCCTTGAGTCTTGAGCATAATTAAAAATAAATAAATTAAAAAAAAAAACACAGGACGTATACATTCAACATTAAACATCTTATGATATTTGAACTGTATTCATAAAACAAATATTTTTCTTGTAATTGTGTTTTTAACAAACTTATAAATTAAATATTGAAATTTAAATTTTGTAAATATTTATTTAATATTTATATTTACCAATGCACGGATACATCTTTGTTTTATATAAAGGATAACTGTTTCAACTAAAATACTGATTAAATCGTCATCGTAAAATCCTGCTATAGATATCATTGCTTATTATTAAATATATTTGGAAATATTAAGTAAATTTTACTATTATTTATTACATCTAATTTTCATTCGATGTTCTGAAACTATGGTAAAAATGGCGTACCTACCTACGTATAGGTACTAGTTTGGTTTTAAAGGTGTTCGTATTTATGTGAAAATAATTACCACTAAACATAACCTCACACGCACTGGCTTATTGCAAATAACGTCATCGTAAAAACCAGCTATAGATGCACCGTTTAAATGAGCGTTAATATTTTACAGCACTGGTGCTCATGGCGTCCGGACGTACACCATTCATTTATTATAGTTATGTAGTGATTTATACATTGCAATACCTTTACCTCTAGTTATTATTATAAATATGGGTTTTGGAAAATAAAATTCATTCTTCTTTTTTTATTTAATTGATTTAATTCTTTTTGGCATTAAAAAAATTAAATAAAATTCACACTGAATCGATAAAAATAAATAATTCTTGTACCAAAATATCTCCGTGAACAAAGTCTCGCTGCTTGTTAGTCGATAGAAACGGGTCGTAACTGGAAACCAACTATACAAGGGTTGGAAATTGAAAGGAACTCAAGTATAACGAACGTCGCTCTAAAAATAACAACCAGAACCCAGAAGAAATGACTTAGAAATGTTTAACGATTACAGCACGCAATCTCGCATTTCGCCTGGCCTACCCATGATGAAGAAGCACATTACGTGAATTTGTTTAATTAAAAATATAAAACAACAGCGTAAACTCTGACGAGATAAGCTATGGAGGGGTTAACTACCGTTACACGCGCTAAAATAATAAAACCCGGACTAGGGTGGTATTACTGATAAGATTCCTGAAGCTAAAATGAAAATACCAGCACTGGCATTCAAATACATTTTATATAAACGAATGTAAAAATTTAAAAATATATTTATTCTATTAACATTACACGTTATACCTTCAAGACGTCAAGAATTGATAAATATTTCCTTCTGAAATGTTTTCGTATATTTCTTGGTCGAATCGTTAGTGTTTCATTATATCCATATATATGCAGGGGTGGGGTTGCACTACTCTCATTCTACGCCCATGGCAAAGGCCAGGTATATTATTTATGCATTTGGTGTGCTTGTCCGGTCATCATAAAAAAGCTGGTCAGTGTGGTGTGTTGCTGTAGCGTAGTTGTAAATTTTGTTCACGATTTTTATTTTCTTTCGATTTTTTTCACCAATTATAAAGAAGAGATGATTCTGTATATGGAGTTGGGATGTCTGAAACAGAAATAATTATTTATTACTTATTTTATTTTTAGACCACAATTTAATTTGCGGTTGCCATTTAAAATTGGTTTTTCACAATTATATTTTCTATGAATATGATTCTAAGATGATTGAGTGTAAAGATATTTTATTACGTAATTGAAAAATTCTAGAACTTTCGTCATTGTGAAAATTGCTCATTTTTAAATTATTTACCGCGTAGTACAACTATTATAAGTTCGCTACGAATATAAAAATTTACTAATAATAAAAAAAATCGAACGCTTCTTTGATATTTTATACTATGCACGTTTAGTGTCTGCACTATTAGTGCTGAACCACTAAACCAAAGTTATAAAATCATAACCACCGATCCCTAACACACACACGTTTACATCTCGCATATATGCGTGTAACCAACGCCTATAAGCGTAAATCATAATACATTTGGTGTAATAATTTATAATTTGTACTGTCATTAATGTACAGGCACGTATAGAAAACCCCTTTGGTTGCGTATGCACGTATGAACATGTGTGTGTGTAACAAGATTTACACTTACGATCTGTCGAACACTGTAGGTGTCGGCCCATGTTCTTGAAACTTAAACTTAGAGCATAGAGAGTTATAAATTATAACTCAAGTATACGATAGGATTATTTTGTTCTTATTTTAGAGTTTAGAATTGTTTTCAGACTGAGAGAACGAATGTAATGATACTTGTATGTAAATTAAAAATAAGTTATTTGGAGTTATTTTATTTTATTATTTTATTTTGAGAAATTGCGCGAATTAATATATTTATTTGACTATTTCATTCCAAGAATAAGATTTAAGTAATTCTTGATTTATGCTATGTATTTATTCAATTAGGCGTTTTTTTCAATAAGTAGAACAAAACAAATGAAAACACCAATTTCTAATCAATATTTTTCGTTTTATTATATGAATCACACCACGATTGAATTTGATTACCATGAAGGTGGTTCTGTAAGTATTTGAAACATGGCTTGTCAAGTTGTCCAAGCGAACATAAAACCGTCACCTATAAACAACGAGTGTCCACAGCATGGTCCACACCACCATGATGCCGCTCCCATCATATGGGCACAAAGGTGTCCAATAGAGCTTGCTTAGATATGCGTGTTCTCAAATAAACTCGGTTCGATTGCGCTTGATATAAAATATATGACAACCAAGGTTGTAAATCGAAAGATTTAATCAGGAGATGGTCAATGGTGTTTTTGAAACTTATTTTTGTTTCGTTGGTCGGCGTTCCGTATCTTAAGCAACGCATATTTTATCCAAGTCCCACCATATATACGTTTGACTTTAACGGTTTCGTTTATATACTTTATTTTCTTCTCAGCAACAAACCTACTTGCTTGTCTTGTTATTCGTTTATATTTGAATAGGCGTTGCTTGTGACTTCATTTTTTTGTTTTATATATATTCAAAAAGAATTGCCATACACATATTTAAAAAAAAAACCTGCTATTTACTATACGTATCACAAATATTTACGGCGCAAATTTAAAATTACATGACATTTGTTTAAAAGCTACAATCGTATATGCACATCCGGTTTAGAGTTTTTAACAACATATGTTATACTACTGAAAATACATTCCAAGAAGAAATAATTCATACAATGCTTTTTTATTAGGATTTATTAATAATTCAAAATTATTATTGTGTTTCTTTATTATTAGAGGAAATAGTAGTTTCGAAAAAAATTGGGTGTTTATTTAAAATGTGCCCTTTTTCTGTGTTTCGGAACAGCTCGGATAGAGTGTGGGTGCTTCAACGAACGACCGACGTGTATCCGGGCTGCATGAGTTGAAACACTCGTTCCGATGTATAGTTCCGACCATTAGATGGAATCTGAAAATATTTAATCGATGATACCTTACATATGTTCTGAAATGAATTGTTTAAATCTAAAGTGTATTCTTATTGATATTTCCAATGACCGCATATATTTGTTATATATCTAGTAAAATATGATGATTAATAGGGCTTAGGGCTTGGGTTCATCATTCCAAATTATGTTGTATTACTAAGCATTACATATCACAAATAATACTGGTAGCGTATATGGTATGATGTGAATTATACTTTATTCCTAAATTTGAAATTTTGTTCAGTTGAAATTTATTTTTTAAGCTTTCAATAAATGTTATACTAAGTCACTAAGTAAATGCTTTGTTAAGATAGAATAGGGGGTTGAAACTAAATTACCATATAGTTAAGACGCTTTCTGTCGTTGCCATTATTAGACTTGAAGTTCGTTCCACAATCTACAGGCGCTAGTAGGAACATAAACACATTTGTTTACGAGGTTCCACGCTAACTAAGTATAATCAATAGCAAAAGCGTAAGTGTATAAGACCTGCGAGCTTTGTCGTTTTTATAAAGTATGTTGTTTTCATATGAATAAAAATAATAATTTTTATTGCAAATTATTTTGTCTAGGCATTTGAAATCTGCGGTGATCCGGATTCAATAAATCAGCCAGAAAAGTTGGTTTTCTACTTTATAGTATGCATTACCGTTTGTGTTATTTTACTGATTTTCCTCATTTATAGTGAACATTTGGTGTTATATTTAATAAAATAAACTGATGTAGATTTGAGGTTTTGAGAAATATAAATGCAAAAGTATATTTGTTTGTAACAGTGTATTTCTAAACTGTGATATAGTTTATTTGAAAACATAAAAAGTTAAGTTTATTATTTCGTAACGTTTGAAATAAAAGATGAAAAAAAAAAATTGTATCGAGTATTTTCGAAAGCAAACGTCCTTGACGTGCGTGGTCCCATATATAGAACTTTTGATAAAGTCTATTCTATACAGTAGGAATCCGGCCTATAAAAATTATTTACAACCATACACTTAAAAAGCTGAACTGAAATAATGAGACGAATAGCCATTTCTTCGTTATCTGTTCACGTGTAAATTATTACGAGCAACTGAATGATAACGACTATTTTCAAACACACACACCCAACAAACTAACCAATACACACATACTGACTAAAAAACACACTTCACACGCGTAGATTCAAGAATAATAATATTACAGATACAAGTTATTCGGTTTTAGTTTACTAGCCACAGAAGCTGCTTTTTTTATAATTACTCGTAAAATAAAAAATTTCTTAATGAAGCCACCATAACTATTTTTTATTTGTTTATGGTATAAATTTAAATGCATTAAACAAAAAGCACGTCTAGTTATGGTGGCATCTGTAACTGTTTCGTTTAAGAGCATCCAATTCATGCCTAAATATGCAGTGAGCCTTATTCGTTTTTAACTCAGTTGCGAAATTTTGATGATGAAAGTTAATTTAAAATAATAAATCATTGAAGACAGTGATAAATAGACTTTACAGCGCTCAGTAAAAGAATAACGATGCATAATGGTTGAATAAATGGTTAGTAGTTGGACACAATGTTTAGTGTGTGAGCAAAGTAGCATAATAAACAAATCATAAAAATAAGCAATTAATAAATCATTTCTTCATTTTATACATCGTTCAAGTGAACCGAAAAATAAATAAATGGTCTATCGCAAGTTGGTTTACTGTAAATTGGTAAGAGACACACATTATTAATTTAGAACCACTCCTAAATCAATATCAACTGTATGGGTGTATTTTCTTATTCACGTTTTGGAAGATTTCTTTTTGAGTTGAACTGTACCAATTTCATTGCAGAAATTTTGTGCTAACATCAATTTACTTTTAGCAGATAATAGCGGGTGAACTTTAATCAACTGTGTTGCTATTAGAGATGCCGTAGAAGACTTAACGCTTTGTTTAATCTAGCACCCCTTCTGTGTCGTCCATTACTCGAGGCCCCTGCTTCATAACCACTCTTCGCCTTCATTCCATCTAATTGAATTTCTGTGTAACTTTCTACCCTTGTTGCTTTTAGATGCCATTTTCTATGGTTGAGGGGGATCATCGCTGATCAGATTATTGATTTATGTATAACCTTTACGCTCGATTTAAGAACATAAATAAAAATTCACATTTTTACGCTGACATTTAAATGTTACAATAAATAATCATATAGGATATATGATGCTAGTGAAAAAAATCTACTTTAAGAGCTTCTAGCTACTTTTGTTAAAGTAACAATGTTGCTATGTTTATTTTATTGAACAGTTGGTGCTTCTATATACTTAAGTCGAAAGAAAATTTCCTATATTTAAGTGTAATTTTACTAAATTATATGAAAAATAAACGGAGAGAATATTGTTTTATTAATTTTAATAAAATATAAGTATACTAGAATTCTAATTCTACATCTATATTTAACAGTGTACATTGTGATATATTTCATTTGAATGTCAGAAAATAATGGTGATCTTGAGAAGTTTTATTCAAATTCCAAATGATGAATTTATGTATACCCAACTTCTACAGGTTTGATTTACGGTAAACATTTTAAATAAATTATGTGTGACCGTTTTACTAGCATTTTTCGATATATAATTTTTTAGTTTTTGTTAACAAGTTCGTTACAAAATGTTATCTATCGAGTTTGTTGGTTCATCAGCATGCGTTTGGCTGTAAATAACGTAATGTGATCCGTTCATCTGAGGCTTTAGTGTGTGAGTTGGTGTTTATGAAATATGCATGAGGTGCTGTATATAGATGAGCTCGTAACAACCAGTAACCAGAGTTTCTGAAACAAAATTCAAATAAAAGCTCCAATATTATTATTAAACGCAATAGTTTGAATTAACTAGCAACCACAATTAAATTACATCAAATATACTATATCTACTACTATACTATATATACTATACTAATATATTATTTTATAACATATGAAACTTAAACGCTTTTGCAAATCTATTCCTGGTTGAGTACTAATATATTAAAAATAAAACATTTAAATCTGAAAATAGCGCATCAAAAATAGTTTTACCATCACTGTCTTTACCTCCATCTAAACCTCCATCCATATGTGTCTTCGACCCGTCGGCAAGCGGCATCCCAATCGCTATTACCATCGCATACCCCGGTTAAAACAGCAACGCAACGCAACGCAACGCTGGGTCCGAGCTCGGGCCCGAGCCCAGTTTCGTAGACTCCCTAACGCCAAGGACCTGTCACTATATCTTATACGTCGCCCCTCCCGAATAGCTATGGCCGCTGTTCCCGTTTCGTACTGCGCATTCCCGGATTCGGTTTCCTATAGTCCTGATGGCCACCCACCCCTCTTGTTTGCCCCTGTCGAAGCATCCTGTGCGCGGATGGTGTGCCGGTGGTGCGAGGGTTGTTCTTGTTTGCTTTGTCGGCACCGACGGCCAAGTTTTACCATAATTTTAAGGGTGGAATGGTGAACTTCCGCATCTGCAAGTTTGATTTTAGGTGATTAGTCGGTTTATATACTAATAAGGTATTGTTTGAAATGTGAGTCGAAATATTTTTATATTTTTTTGGTTTGGCATGCGACTTTTTGAAGAATGAATATTGATAAACAATCAGAATATACATTGAAATAATTTAAATTAAAAATAGTTATTTTATATTTTTTTAATGCAAATTCACATTTACTTTCCAAATATTATAACAAAGACAAACGAGAGTTTTAAAAGCAATTTTTACCAACAATAAGCAAAATATTCTTTTCTCATAAAATAGTCTGAATTTTATTGTAACTTGGAATAAGTAAAATATTTTTTATAGTTTAACTTACTTACACCAATAATAATAATAATTTAACTAAAAATTAACTATATCTATTATTATTACGTATTTTTTGTAACCCATGAAAAATGTGTTGAATAGTTCATGGTTCACATGGCATATCTATTATAATTGGAATTACAAGAAAGTGCGAAATGTGTTATAAAATAGACACTAAGGTAGTTTTCATTTAATTTAAAAATATCGGTCAGCACAGAACTCTAATAATTTAGTTTACAAGCTATAGCTGTTTTTATTCGCTATAAATTAAATATAAAATTAAATTATATCATAGTGCAAACATTTATTCAAATAAAATAATATTAAAAACATATATCATTTTTATTTACACGTAAAAATTTAACATTGCATTAAAATCTTTGAGTATATAGGTACTTTTCTATTAAACTACCGATAAAGGGTGAATTATTCGAAACGAAATACATATACATCTGGTAGAACGAGCAAAATTTTTTTTAGAGTGACCAATTATACAATAACAATGATGTATTTATTAAAATATTAATTGTATGTTTAATGTAATTTTAAATCGCATTCATTAAAAAAGTCTTTTAACTCCTTAGTCAAATATAATTAGAATAGTGTTTAATGTAAACGCTATATATGATAAAAATAATAATATATCATGTCTTCATATCAAACAATGATTGTAGTTATAGTGTAATTTAATGTTGTTTTGTACAAATATCTGTTTAGTCATTAGCCTATTAGCCACACACATCATGTCATTTTAAATATATCTGGTTGGTCATGAAAGTAGCCGTCTCCACAGAGACAAGATATTCGCATTAATTTTACCATTTGTCGTAAACCCATTCCGTGTTAAGTCGTTAAGTTATGAATCTGTAGTGTTATTAAATTAATTATACCCACCGTATAACTTGGTACTTCGAAATGCTGTTCTCGGCTCATATTTGAAAGTCATTAAATAAAATCTTTTTAAAAAAATTTAAAAAAATCTTTATTAATTATACGCTTTTTACTAAACCCTGCGTGTTTTACGGTATTGTTTTAGGTTTTTTATCGTAATTATAATGTGTATGCTCTAGTAGAGAGATAATTGGAAATTTTTTTATATACGGATTGATTTAATGCCTTATTAACAAAAAATAGAATAATATTATTAGATTGCGATGTGAAATATTGCCTAAAAAGCTTAGAATATCAGCATATGCTTTAAAATAAAAGTGGTTCTAAAATTATATAATAATAATAAACATTATTTAAAGTGTACTATTTGTCAATATTGTTGATATTTATCTTATATAAATTGATAAATGTTTTTCGTTGCTTCAGATTTGGATGCCAATAATCTTCAATATCAATTGCTACTTCAGAAAATGTAAGTACTATATATTGTTTATTTTCGCGATCAACTTGTTTTGTAATATCAAGTTTCGTTATTGTCAATTTTCCAACATAAAAAAATTAAATAACTTCGGACAGATTTGTTGTTTTGAAATGCAAAGTTGTTTGCAAAAGACGTATAGAAAGAACAAAATTCCTCGAAGCATTTCCAAGTTTTTGCAACCCCTTACAACACTTCCTTATTGCTTTAAATGCCCCGTGACCATTTGGACAAGCGTTCTGTTTTATTGCTTACTATATTATATACAAACAAACACTGCATGTGCAGTGAAGACGAGATAGTGTAAGGAAATATTCAAAACGGCAAAAAAATCGTATGCATGTCCACACGGTGGCTTTAAAAGGGAAAGTTTAGCCCTTTTGTCTGTGACGATTCAAGCCGCATTGCGGAGCTATATGATACGGAAGCATTGTAAAAATATACAACACATTCAGCAAAAAATCACAACCCGACACAGTTTTTATTGTGGGTGTCTGAAACTGGTGCAACGTACATAAATATTTTCTAAATGAACTAATTTTTAAAAAATCTGTCTACATATGCATTTATGCATTCTATTTAATAATCTATAAAAATTATATTATTTTCTAAACTTTAAAGCATTATGCTATATAGTATAGTAAATAGTAAAATAACTGGTGCCTGAACAATTTCGTATATTTTTCAAAAATGTATAAATATGTAAAAATAACATTTTATATTGTAAATTATAATATTATTATTTGAAATCGTTCAAATGGTACATGTTGGTTTAGAAGTTCATGCATCTTATATGTTTTTAAGCAGGCAAGGCATTATTTAATAAAAAAAAAATCTTGGATGTATGGTTCCTAAATATGAAATTTAAATAAACATCCTATACCAAAATTAAAGAAACAAGTTTTAGTATCCAACTGAGTTTTACTATAACTCCTGAAGATAACCAAAACTAATGGAAGACTACGCCCAAACTGAACATGAGAATGTGTTCGACGGTAGCGTCTTACCATAAACAATACCATGACCGAAAAGCAAGCCTAGCGGCATTCTGATGTGTGATGCTCTTGTTACGATTGGCTGAGACTATAAAAACACGCGGACGTTTTCCCTTGCGTTGTGGAATCGATCCAGGCACACAACTCTGGTTTTCTTATCTTGCAGCCGCGCTGCTGCCTTGCCACACGTTTTAACGTCAAGAAGACCTCCACATAAGACCATCTCACTTTTTTTGTAATCTTTGTCTTGTTTTAGCTGTTGCCTATCCGCTAGCCTCTCATAAAAGGCTGTATAACAAAAACTAAAACGTTTTTACGAAAAAAGTCTACACTATCTGACATTTTTAAACGGGCCTTGAGATTCATGTGATTCGAAATATTTTTTTCGACCATTTTATAACAAGCCTTCGACTTTCAACTTCATCCAACTTAACATGAGTTGTGAGACGCAAATAATTTACTAAGACAATTACTTTTTACGGTTTTATTATTCCGTGTTTTTATTAATGAACTTACGAATATCTATCAAAATTTACGCTGCTATAACTATTTAATAACTACATTTTTAGTGGATTGTACTGTTAACATCTTGTGGATATAGTTTTCTTTGCTGTCGTTTTTATCTTAATATAAATGTAATATTGAAAGTAAAAATTAAATCAAATATAATTTTGTCATATTGTATGTTATTTCCATGAAATATATTCTTATAATAAGAACACTCAAAAAGCAAAAAAAAAAAACTGGAACTGATACGATGACAGTAAAATGACGATAAAGTGTGTAAATCGAGCGTTTTTATTTTCCAAATGACGGTAGGGAGACGCTGGTAAAATGGCGTATACAGAATTCCGCTCCACTAGTCATTAGTTGGAAAATCTAAGCTAAGCTGAATTGGATTTTTACGAGCGATTCACATGAGCCATCCGACAGACGCCGCTTTTATATTTTATTTTTTTCTTTTAGTTTTTTTCTGTTTGTTCAGAATTGGTATTTTAATTGAACAAGTATGGCTGCCGCATCTGCTGAAAAATGTCAAGGGTATAGCTTGTATAGGGTACAAGACATACCACACTAATTAACAAAACATATCTTTATTTGTTAAGGTGCAAGTGTATTTGAATAAAAAACAAATAATATTTTAGGGTAAATTTTGGTTTTTAGTATTATTACAATATGAAACACAATTTACATATTTAGTGCTGTAACTATACGAGACATATGTGGTGGCTGCATATGTCGTTTAAATTTTTAATGGCAGCCAAACTTAGAAAAAAATACCCCCCACATTTTAAAAACAGAAGTGGTTCGTTTCATTCTCACCACTTGAGAAATAACAAATTTGTAACCCAGTCTGTAAAAGTATCCAGAAATGACGGAGGACCTCCCACAAGCCATCAGAAAATTTAAAATTTATTGATCGCAAAATGTCCTAAATCTGTCAGCATGCACCGCGCAGATCAGACCCAGCATTTCTTTGTTTAACATGGCTACTTTGTAGCTAAAAGGCCATGTTTCATTTCGAGACTGAGTATAAACGTGGCCCTTTTATTAGTCAGGATATAATTCTCAGTTGAATGATTTTAGTGAAAGAAAGACCCTTTCCTTTACTCATATTCCAAGGGATAAAATGTCATGGAGTTATGTCTCAATTCCATTCGCTTTACAATATATACAAGGGAGTATCATACAATAATGATACATTGAAGTACGAAATACAAATTTTTACACTGTAATAAATTTGAATTTAAATGACCTTAAATGAGCTTAATTATATTTTGGGTGACGATTTTTTTTGTGTGTTTTTATATAGTTTCTAATTTGTGTGGATATGGAGAGTGTTTATTTGTTTGGTCGTTGTCTGAGTAAACATTTTTTCTTAGTATATTTTATTTTGACGCAAACTTTTTTCACGCTATAATATACGTTTAAATGACACACCGCCTCGCGGGATGTTATCGGCCTTTTATGGCGGTGATAAATTGAAAGTAATTGCGATCTCATCGGTATGCGATGCTCATAGAGCCTTGGCCTGGCCTTATAAGATGGCATCAATTTTGTTGACGTTTTAAATATCGAAAGAAACTGCATCGTTGCAGTTTCTTTTCTCTTCACCGGACACCAGTTATGTGTTAATGCGCACAGGTTGAATAACCATTGAAATGCTGTAAAAATAGTGCTAGCTATATGATATTTTTATTTGGTTGTTATAGTTAGTATAGTTCAATAAATCAATCAAGTATTAACGAAAATTATTTTAGTTAAAGAGATATTAAATATTATTAGAGGAGCAAATTATTTTCAGATTCTCAAAAATAGTAAAATAAGGAAAAATAGCAGTTAATTTAGTAATTGTAATAAACTGTAAAGAAAATCCTTCGAAATATAAAAATTCCCGGTTCTAGTTAATGCCAACCATAAACCATTTTGATTTAATTAAGAATTTTTCTGCGGCGTTTCATTAAGCCGTACCTTATTCTCTTGGCTAATAAATGAATGTACGTTTCTCTCACGGGGCAAGCTTCGCTACGTAATTAGAATTCGGGCGCCACGTTCGCGTTGTTTGTTCGCAAATAACATTGCATGATTGTGGCGGGGCTCGGACAGGGTAAAACCGGCGTGGCCTGGGCAAAAAGAGATGTTTTATATGCGCCATCACGAGCCAAGATTTAACAACGGGTAACGGTGCAAAAGTTTTATACGATCAAACTCTCTCGGTCGTATCTCGAATCGTAAATTCGCGGCATAGTGCCGATCCGATGCTGTGTGTTGGTGTAACTTCCTTTTTCTTTTTGTTACCGTGTGCAAGAACTTGCTTTATCATTCGTATATCTCATTAGAAAATTCTATAGTATCCTAGAATCTTCTCTATTTAAAAAACCCGAGAAACTTTCATAGTTCTTCTTTACTATAGCAGAGCTAAATTATTTCGCACTATATGTATTATTGTTGTTTAGTTTAGGATTTGTATTAGAGATTAGTGTATTTTGGATTTTTGATCGTCAACTCGTCATCTTTTTCGAGGATTCAGAATTGGTAGGATTATTTTAAATCTGGAAATGTGGAAAAAAAGATATTTTTATAACATTATTTTCCATATTTTGGAAATGTTATGCTATAATTTCATAGCTGAAACTATATATTAATAAATGTTGTATCAAATGACAAAAATATGTTTAGATCATTAAAGTTCATCTACCATTCTTATGATTTGTCCTAAATTCCAAGTAATTAAAAATATCTCATCTTTATTTATTCACTTATTCATGCTGATTAACTAACACTTTTGCCAATTTTCTATTCGTCAAATGATGTTTTTAGTCTAATAACATTAAATTTTTTAAATAGCGCCAGGTAATTCATATAAAACACATTTAATTTTTGTTTATATCTATATATAGCAGGTCTTAAGATTTGAGTCAGAAGTGTTCGTAAAAATAAAGTTAAACTGAAAAATCCTTGATGTTAGCGACTGAACATTAAGTATGAAAGTGAATAGGACATTTTGACATGATTGCTGGAGTGGAAAGTAGTCATTTGCTGGTTTATATGTCACTAACAAAAAATATTAGCCATTACATTATTGAAGTACATCCAAGCTTAGAATGATGTTGTATATAGACAACATGGGCTATGAAAATAAAAATTCTGTCTCACAACATTTTAAGATATAGCACTTGATTGTATGACTCCATTATAGTGTTTTCGTTTTTAGTAGCTCAATTATCCAGGGTCAGTAATATGTATGTTTGTGACGTTACGCCATACGCATATGTTTTTTATTACCGAAACTAATTTTATTACTATATAATAAAAAAATATGCCTAGACTTAAAATGTTTAAAAACCGAAATGTTCAAACAATTTTTTTAAATCAAACAAATTTAGAACACAATGCTAGTTTGTGTCACCGGCAACTCAAAGTTTGTCAAGAACAAAATCAAGATAAAAAACATTCACTTTTACCTTCTTGTGACTACAAGCCGCTATATTAACACAAGCAATTAGCACCAATATACGAAATTCCATTTACCATACCGTCGGACAAGGGTTAGTGGGTCCTCAGTCCACCGCAAAGAGTTGTAAAGTGAGTCTCGTTTCGGAAAATAAATCGAAAACATTTTAAAGTAGTGTTATCAACACGTTGATAAGTGTAAACGAAGAAATATGTTTAGAATTCGGTATTTCTAAAGTATTTTTTAAATGTTCGTTGTAACTCTTTTGTTGTGATAAGTGAAATTTTTTTTGTTTAACTATGTGAATGTGTACTTCGCTATACGTAAGCTGTGATGTGTGTTCTCTATGCTGGACAAATTTATTCAGTATGTATGAACTAGGTGCAAAATAGATTTTTTTGGTTTATATTTGTTTAGATATTCTTCGAATTATTTACATTGGATGCAGAGATTTACTTAAAAATAATTTTGTTTAATTCAACAAAATATGTTTTTTCTATTATTGTTTATAATAAATATAGTAGATTATCGTTTGAAGAAAATTACGCAAGTTACTGTAATTGTTGATTCATTTTTTTTTATTTACCTTTTGATAAATATTAAACCATAATATTTTTGTGATTCATATGGTGTAGCCATAATTGAAATCTTTATGTAAGGTCGTTCACTTCACGGTAAATAAATTTTTATTTTACAAAACTTGTCTTAAGTGTTCAATAAATTTCGGGAAATTCTTTGGATTTTTTCCAAAATTAAATATTCTAAAAATATTTAACGGGGAAATGGTTTTAACTTTTACGATTTTATTTAAAAAAAAATCATTTTTGAACCCGTAAATATTTTTAATTTAAAAACATTTAATTAAATATACCCATCAAACAATAAGCATTCTACGTTGTTCAACAACATATCATATACAGGTGTAAACTGTAGTAATTATTTTCCAAAAATATTAAAAATAGAAATTTATTCAAGATGATGGTCAAATGCTAAGAATAAGTTTAAAAATATATAAATTGTGTATGATATGGGAGGAGGGTTTGGGGTCGTGTCCGAGTAGTGGCAGCAGGTGCGTTATTATTATAATCCACGCCATAAAACGTCGCAGTGACAATTCAATAAAATAGTGTAATTTATGGTGAAAGAGGGCTTTGAGATGGAATGTGGTTCTCGTTGGCTCTGTTGTGCCTCGCCGTAACAGCGCAGCAGGATCCCTGCCATGGCGAGAAAGATGCCCAGACCGCTCCTATGCTTTGAGCCAAGATAACGGCGGCAACATCTCTTCGCTTTGGTTGCGTTCATTGGCCGCAACCGCGGCCGTCGGAAGACCCACGCCCAGACCCGGTTGGTCTGGTTCTGACACTTTTTTCTTTTAAAGTTTTTTTTTTAACTTTGATTCCTTTCCAATTAGAATTACTGTGATTGTGATACGTATTCATTTTATCTAGCAGCTCTCGAATTAAAATATATCTTTACTTAAATCTGTCTTCGACATTTTTAAAATGATTAGTATCAAAACAATTTCCATATACTTAAACTGCACTTTTAAACGAATTTTATCTCATTAATTTGCTCCAGGACTGTTTACACTTATAAATATGCGTATGAAAGTACTTAAATAAAGTAATTATTTTTGATTTAAAAAGTAATATGTTGAAATAAAAAAGGATTTTTGTTTTTTTTGTTTTAGTAACCCAAATTCACAAATATATGAAAGTAAAATCGCTTTTGATTTTTAAAAATTCAACGAACACAAACAAACAAGTAATAAACTGAAAAAGGAATGTTTATAATATAACATTTTGTTTGCAATAAAATTAACATTAAGGCAAGTTTGTATACAAACTATAAATAATCATATTCATTGATACATCAGTTATAGTGCATATTTATATTTATGAATTAGTTTTATTAGCAATAATTACTACATTTATTAATATGTAAAATGCTCAAAACGTGTCTTAAGTAAACTTTAACACACTAATTGAGCACTAATTCTTTAAATAAAGTTTAAAATTAAATAGATATTTGGTAAATTGAGTTAATTTGTACTTGTTAGCACACATTTTTAAATAACATGCTCCTGGACTTAAAACTTGAGAATTACTTTTAAATGCTTGCATCTACATCAAAATTACTTCAGGATTTTATAATTTGACGAATTTGCTTCGCAATTTGAAATAAAGGTTTAAAAATTAGCTTGGAAAGCACCGTTATTAGTAAATATTATATCGGGTATACACGTACATACATACATTGCTTGGCAAAACAGTGTTCGTTTATGTGATTTGTAAACGTGAAGAAGTGTGAAACAGATGTGTTGGCGGCATTTCTAGTGCGTGTGCCGCTCAAACGCTGACGCTGTATTTATTTATGTATAGTGAAAACGTGCCGTCACAAATATTGACACAGTAAGACATAGAGACGTGCGTTTGACGTGGCTAAGCCACGGTCTGTACTTTAAAGGATTATGTGTAAAAAAAAACATATTTTCAGCAAAAACGAATAACACAACAATTCCCCAATTTAGCCAATTGTGGCAATTGCAATTTTAAATGTGTAATATGTTACAATAATTGTCTATAAAATGCCAGGCGAGAGATAAATCATTTTATGAACATTTTGGTTATTTCCAAATATTAATTTGACCATTTAGATCATTTTATAAACAGTTTGCTTATGCATTTGGGGAAACTTATAAATATATATATTCGACGCATTTAGAGAATTATTTTGATATATTTATACAATTATGTGTATCACATTCACATATTAATAGTTTAGATATTTATTTATAGGTGTTATAAACATATTATAGTTACTGACATACTTATATGGCAGTATGCTCATGCATTTCCTGGAGAACAATTTTTAGATTATTGCACAAAGTCTATTAGAATTTTTATGACATAGAAAATCATCTTTACATCTTTTAAGAAGTCTTTGAATGATTTTAAGGACAGGATGTTGATTTGTTTTAACGCAATGCAAAAAGATTTACTGCTACAATGGAAAAAGAAAACAAGCGTGCATCATTTAATTAAAACTAATTGTTCGTTTTAATTTAAGTTTGAATTAAACTGGAACGGAAAACCTATTTAAATTTGTTATAATTACAATCAAATATTCGTATGGAAAGAAATACTACAATATAAAATAAATATTTGATAACTGAAGGATCTGGGTTCGATCCCCAGCGACAATCAATAAATTTCTCACAATGTCAAATATTTAATGTAAATAGGGATTCCGTTCAAGTTCGATTCAAAATTTCATTTATTTAATACGCACAATTCATTTTATTTATATGGTTTTTTGCAGCCATTCAAGAATTAAATCTTTTTGCATGGCGTTTAAAAATCAACATCCTGTCCTTAAAAACCATAATTCAAAGACCTCTTTGAGTTGTATGTATGTACTTATCTTAATATAAATCTGCATTTTAGCTTTATAGTTCTTTTCAGTGCAGACTTACACAAACAAGAAAAACAAAAAAAAAAACTCAAGAAGCTGAATGTCTGTTATAATACTTTGTAGTAGCCAAGGGGTAGATAAACGCATGTAACAAAGACAACCGTATAATTTTTTAATATAAGTCGAACAGAGAAGGGAAATACTCTTGCGCGATGTGGCAGCGCGTAGACCTATCGTATCTTCGTTTCCGATGGCGGGCGTAGCCTCGTCGATTGCCCCAACTGCATCAGTACGGCGTAGTATGATGGCCGCTCCGGTTATATTGTTGTATCAGAGATTTTGGAATTATTTGTTAGTTTTGTTCTAATTTAGACGATTGTGCAATATTGAGCTTTAATTTTTACGAATTACATTTGTGTTTCGTTTGTGGTGTATTGTGAGTTTTTCGATTTTTGTTTGATTTTTTTGGTGCCCCACTTCTAAGTTTTTAGGGTAAGTTATTCCAGTTATTAATAATATTTTTTTTATATAATTTATCTGAACTCATTTGCAGGGTGTGTCTCATATATTAGATAGATTGTACAATAAATATGTTTAAAATTATATATTATGTCACTGATTCTTAATTTAAAATTTCAATTGAAAACAGCTCACCTTTAAATTATTATTTATTATGCTTTTCGTAATTATTCTCAGAAAAAAAAATTATAAGTTTAGGACGAAGTATGAATTGCAGGTGCACTGTAAAAAATAATTGTAATTTTATAGTTGACTGTTAACTTGAAGTTACTATTAAAAATCGTTTTAGGTTTGTGTTTTAGATTAATTTTACTATGCATTAAAATTATATTCTTCGTGTAAATTTACTATAAAAACATGTGAAATTACTCTTTTTTCCTGTGTACAAATATAACCACAATTAAATGTGACACTTCTTTAAAATATAGGAATATGCTATAACATATAAAATAGTAATAGTTAATTGATAAATGCTTATTAGCCTTGTATAATAAATAAATACGTTGATGCTATGAAATAAAATACATATTGAAATAATCTTAATAATATTGCTTTGATTAAAGATATCAATAAACAGATATATCAAATCAAAGAAAACAATTTAAAAGCCATAAGGTTAAGACTAATGTGTAAGTATATTTTTACTATAACTATAAATTTGCAATTAACAGTATTTTATGTGTACTTAAAATATTATATAGACATCATAACTTAATAATCAAAAGAAATTACAACTTATGGTTCTTGTTTTGAACAAATATTTATATTTTCAAATAAATTAAATTTGTATTGCTTATTAACCATAAAATATAGCATATTATTTTATGCACACTTATCTTAAATACATTTTACTCGTAACATTGTAAATCGTAAAGAACAAAAATTTCATTCCACCGGTAAAATGAAATAAATTTACCTCATCAGGAAGAAATCAAAATTTTCACAATATTTCGACGTACAATATTAGTAAGAAGGCTGTTTCTGGCTCTAAACATATTGTTTAGAACCAGAAATATTTAACGAGAATATTAGTAGAGTAAGCTTAAATAAATAAGTTATAGCTATTGAAACATTTATCAAAAGTACATTATTTGATCATAAATTAAAACATATCCGATTGGTATCAAAACATTATCATTCATAAAATTAATTTAATGAGGGTTAAAAAAACGTATTCATTAGTGGTAATCCATAATATTATTAGTCCTCGTTTATGAGATAAATAAAATTCACTTGATTTTATTGCGTCCGTAATACTCGGGATATATATGTATATAAAATTATTATTATCAATTATCATCGCTCAAATGGCCCTTAGGGATAATCAAATTGAGAGGCACTTATGAAATTAACACTCGACAGTGAGTATTTAGCGTGACGTCATACGGGTCATGAGTGCTTTTAGGGAACACTTTATCTAAGCGGTAGGACTATAAAATCTATACTATATTGAAGTAACATGCCAAACAAGAGGGTTATATTAGAACTTTAAAAAACCTACTTCAATTCATTTTTTTGTGAATCATATTGACTAGAAAAAATATCTACTGTGTCCCGTACTGAATTTTCTTATACGTAGTATATTTGTTTAGAGAATATGGATACTAAAATAGAAAGAATTAAAAAAAAAATAAAAAAAAACATTTTACAATTAGATTAAAATTTAATATTGATTATATATCTACCGCGATTAACATATAATGCTAAAGAAGTCGCTTAAGTTAATAATAGTTTCACACTAGTCTCATTCAAAAATATGAGACAAAATTACGTAAACAGAATGTATTACACTTATTTTACGAGTATATAAATAATATATTTACTACAGCATTAAATATATTAACTAAGCTTTGTAAATCCCAAAAAATGTTTGTCCATTTCAAACTGTAAAATTATAAAAAAAAAAATAACAAATTTGCTATCATGCTTTTCAAGTACATGCATCACATGAATCAATTTATTTCTTTGGCGATACGAACACTGGAATACCTTCAAACACACCTGACCTATATATTACGAGACATTTTCTTATAATAAATAACTATTTTATCATTTGTGTAAAATAGAAAAATATGTTTTTTTAAATAGATAATTTAATAATTTAAAAGCGTATACTATTTAAGACTAATTATTATATATATTTTCCTATTAACTTACAAGAAATTTAAGTGTGCATTTGCATAAATAGTTAAAACTGATTTTTTACAATATATAGAAGAGCTGTGTTAAAATATGTTAATATATTTCTTTGTCTTAGTATTACACTGATATTCACATGCAAATTACAATTATCGCGTATATCTCCATTTAAAAGTAGATCAGCTTATGATTTACTGTTGATTAGAAATGTTATATTTGAAAGCGTGAATTCTAAAGAATTCTATACAAGTTCATAATCAGATAGGTATATATACATACCTACAAATGTACTTATACATATGTATATTTATCTGATGGCTTCAGACCATGATGCAATTTCTATTTGCAAAAGTAGGTAACATTTTATTTATAATCAATATTCATATTACATTATTATATAAATCTTTATATGGGTATAACTATATATGTATTGAGAAATAGGTAAACATGTCAAATATTCTAAAAATAAAATAAAATACATAATAGCAAAAATACATAAATTTTCTTCAACAAATCAAAAATCAAATAATATTACATCTCGTTCATGTAATTTAACATTTTCGTAAATAATTCCTCCTATACTATAACGCGTATGATTATGTAACGTATCGATTGTTATGGTTATAAGTTTCCCGAATTTACAGATTCAATCAGTGAATCCATTATAATGCATTTTTATCTTTATTATTTTTAAATTTGTTCGTGCATGTAAACATTTAGCTTTTTATTTTAATGCCAATGAACAATGTTGATTTAAATATAGAAAATGTCTACTACTAGATGGCTATATCAATTGCTAATGGTTAAAAATAGTTGAACGTAAGCAAAGGTAAGCAGGAATACCGTCAAAAAATATGGTCTTTTATTGTTACTTACAGTGTTAATGGGTCAATAAAGACAAGTTATGTATGTATGTTTTTAGTACCAGTAGTAGCACGTACTAGTAGTAGCTTATAGTAAGCAATAAAATATAAATCATACGGCAAGTTATCAATTTAAAATAACAAAAATTTTGACGTTGCTTAAAAACAGTACTAAATTTGATCTGGATAATAAGGTGTTATTACAATTTTAAGATATAATTATTTAACTAATCGAAATTTATTTTATTACATTACCCCTAGATATAATTATAAACAAAACTAATAATTATTGATATTTTTATTCTATGAGATTGTATATACGTAAACTGTTAAAATAAAGTTTAATGAGAGAAATATTTTTTAGAATTAATATGGTTAAAAATTACAAATTAATAATTAAAACTGAAACACATTAAACATGTTCGTTTCAATCTCGATGAACATGTATCTCAATATTATTCACTGACATATTTCTCTCGCAATCAGTGTACTTTCAGCGAATAGCAACCAAAACAGCTAATAAATTTAACGAGTTGCTCATGTCTGCGCGTTATATTAGTGATGAAGCACGATTACATAAACCTTTATGTACATCAGTGCAAGCAAAACTATTTTCACAAAATGTACATATATTAGAAATTTAATTTATAATTCATGGTACAATTTATTCTAATTAGAATTAAAATGAAATTTTATTATTTGCAAATTTACAATAATATTTCTTCTAAAATGAATTGTTGTCAAGTTTATACATATATTTCTTTTCGTTTAGTATGGCGAGTCAACGAAATTGACTTTAGAATTTACGATTTCTTTGTTTTCGTTACAATTTAACAATATTTACCGTAGCAATACTATAATTCATATTAATGCGTATACGTCGGATATCGTGTGTTTGCGTAGCGATGCCAGTGCAAACATATATAATATACTGAAAGGCTACTAAACTACATAATAATATATTTTATGACGTGTTTAGAGCCGCGTGCTAACTAATCGTTCATTTAGTAACCTCCTTCACTTTATGGACACCCGTTTATATTGTTTTTATTTGTTTTTGAAATGGTTTATATTGCCTACCTTTAACTTACCGGAAGGTTACACTTATTTACTTTCAAATTTAACTATACAAACAGAAAAAAGATATATTACATCGCTTCACAACGATTCATTTCGCGGTTGTTTATTTTGCGGGAAGTTTTACTATATTCTTAATTAGAAAATTACAAGGAAAAAAAAATTAAATAACAACTCAATTAATCGTTTTTATTAATATTTATTTCAAATATTTACAAAAATTAATAATTATTCTTAATAACATATATTATAATTAAATCTTAAATGTGTGTAAATAACTATAAGATGTTTTAACATAAATACTGAAGCTCTTAGTAAATAAAATCTAAATAGAAATTTCGAAACCTAACCTCGATGTTTATATAAGTATGGATCCATACCAAATATCGTGTTGCGCATGCCTGCGCCATGATTCTCTTGTGACGTCAGTAAATTCAACATGGTTCTTGTGAAGGCGTTGCCTAGCAACGGTGCTTCTCAAAAAATCCACACAACGTTCACGCCCAACACACAACGCGCAACCAATCGTTTTAGTCTCCCACCACAAACTAGAACGTCTGCCCGCCTAAAAGGTGTTATTATTCTTAAGTGGTGGGTCGGAACTCGTTTGTTATTGGACAATAAATTGCAGCTTGACGTTTTTATATCGCAACACAAAATTCTTAAGTGGGAGAGCAATTTAATACCCTGTAAGTCGAAAAGAGAAGGATATATATTTAAAGATACAGATAGGTTTATTTTAAGAGAAACAGAGAAGTGTATATGTGTGTAGAATAAGAAATACGGTTTTGTTAATGTATGAGCAAGATAGTTATTTTCGTAATATGAATTGGTTTTGTGTGTTTTAGTTCAGGGAATTTTCTCTAGATGTCTCTACTACGAGTTTAGTAGGTTTGAACCCCAACTAAATAATAATATAATTTAAAGGACTAGGCGAACTATTAAAAAATATTTGCAGGCATTTATGTAAATTTTTATTTATTTTGTGCTGGTTATTATGTAAACTAAGATTGTTTTTGTGATATAATTGCCGAGTAATTTGTTTACGATCATATTTATGTAACCTTTATGTCGGTTACAATTAATTTATGCGTTAAGGTTGTAGAATGGTTATTTACTAGTTACCGGTTAGTAAGTTTACGAGTCTGTGTTAACCACCCGCACTAATTGCTTGGTGATTTACGCTTCTTTATTTACTTGGTTATTTAATGAGATATTTAAAATAACGTTTTGTTTGCCATGCAATACACAATTTGATTCTAATAGACATTGATTGATGTAAAGCGTTACATTTAATTAAACACCTGTTTTAGTCACAGTTCTTTTGTTGAATGTGAGAATTAATTAATTTCTTTAAATAAAAGATTCTTTAGACTTATATCTGTTTAGGTTTTTAAGTCAGAAAAATAAAAAATTACGATATGCTAACATAAAATTGACAATGCAGATTTTTTTTGTGTTGCATATTACATTTTTTTGTAAATTTGCCACCTATTTCGTTTTAAAAACGCGACATCTATGTTTAAAAATTTAAAGTTATATGAACAACAATTATTCTAGGCGTGCTTTGCAAAATACAACGATTTCCACTCGTACTCTAAGGACGATTTTCCCATATCTAAACGTATCCCCCTATACAGTACCAGCCACACTAAGGGTTGTTATTGATCTTCTTTTCGTTTTAGTTCAAGCATGCTTCGCAATAGCGCTTCGCTCTACTACAAATTTAGTTAGTTAATTTTACCACAGAGGGCTTCATACAAAATACTTAATCATTGAATTATTTCAATAAATAAAATAAATATTGTTCTGTATATTTCGCAAAATTAATTACCAATTGTCAATTTTTTTTATTATTATTATTATAGTTATCGTTCAATTAAAGTAATAAAGTCTACGTAGTAATTACTATATGAGATTTTCAACTCATTTATTATAACATAAAAGTCACATTCGAAGGAGGCTTAGTCCTTCATTATATATTCATAAACATGTTAATAATTAACAGTTATAAAAGAAACGTTATTATCTTTAGTATTATGGGTGGTCTATGGTACACATATTTTTATATTTATGAAACCTTGAAATAAATAGATAAATCTATCAACTACAATTGAGAACAATGTTATATTACATATCATTATCTATTTATAATGGGATATTTTATGATTTATAGTATGTTTATGCATTCTTGAATATATTTGAAATTTATTGTTTCGAAATATACATACGTATAAAAGTCTATATGCAATTTATTTATATAAATTGTTCACTTCCCAGGTTAAAATAAATAGTTTCATAATATTTAATATTATAAAAAAACATGATACATATTCAATTTAACCCTTTCGATTGCACTGTCCGGGTTCTTGTATATTGGCTCACGCCCTTTATGATACATTGATAGGGTATCATGGTTGATATATGGGTGGATCATACGATTGTTTTAATAGGACCTACTCCACCCTAACCGCCGTTCAATGGCTGTTTTACTAACTCAACCCCAACGTTTGTTGTCATAGGGTGGACAACGGTCTAGAAATTAATTCTTAGTAATAGGGGAGTGTTTTCAATATAAGCATACAATTCAGAGAAATGTACACAACTGTAGTTTTTCAAATTAAATCATATATCGTTGCCTATTTGTCAAATGGCGTAAATATTATAACATGTGTACATATATGCGTATAAGTTGTAAAGTTAACAGGCACATTAAAATGCATTATGAGTTCGTGAGCGCATCATAAGAAGTTATGCCGTAAAACTTCTTTGTAAACAATATTTATTGCGATTTTACAACCTGTATTGTCTTTGTAAAATGATTACTTTGCATTTTCGCCCCAATCACTTTGTTAGCAACCCTAACACTAACTATATAGTTTCAACTCTAAAGTCATTGCGTCTCTTTTACAGAGAATTTTTATACGCTTAGACTGTTAGTGAGAGATTCTAAGCATAGCTCCAAGACTATAAACAGTTTACACATATATTCAACTATAAATACCCGCATATCATCTATATTTTATTTATTAAATTATGCGTGTTTATAACACAGCGTGGCCGAATAGAAATTTATGAATGCACACTTACAAGGACTGTTTTAAATCTATTTAAGCACCAGCGTTGGTAGAATAACTTCATAACCCTTTACCCTATACAATTTTACGACAAGACCATCCCTTTCGAGTAATGACACCAGTAGAATTGCATGCATTTAAGCCAGGGTTCATTATTATCGTTCTACGTTCCACAGCAATCGTTAAACATACAAAATTCGTACTCGAAATACTTCACAATATATAGATACGCTATACAGACAATTAAGCTGCACGCATTTAGTATCGCAGAGAATCACATTTATTTTGTCTATATACTACACAAATATACAAATAATAGAGTATACAATAAAAAAACAAAAAATAAATATTTGAACATAATTCACAAGCTGAAAAAAGATAATTGAGTAGTGAAACCATTAGAAATCAGTAAAAAAATAATTAAACCTATTTGAAGTTATAAAGTGTAATCATAGAATTAAATAATTAAACGAGATTTTATCCCTGGGAAATAAATTGCAGTGTAGTGGCGCCATAAGCGGCAGATAATTAAACTAGGTAGTAAATAGAATGACTAGGTCGTGTTGGTTTCGAGTGACGGTTGACGCTATGCTAAACCGTAATAATATTAAAGTTTAATTTGTTTAAACACAGAGTTGGTTTGTGCGAATTAAACTTTGCAACTATATGCAGAAGCATCGCACGACACGTTAGTGTAATGGAGCAGTTAGTTAACGTTAGTGGAAAGTTTAGTGGTGCCCGTTCGTATGGTAATAGCTAATGGGTTTATTACACGTGGGATATACTATCTGTGTGCACCTAAGCTGTTTAATAACTCAATTTTTAGGACATTTTTGCGATAAAAAACAAGAATTACTCCAACATATTCACAATCCAATATATATTAACTAATCAAATTAGAAGATTAGATAAAAGAAAAGAGAAAACGAATAGAAGATTCTGAGTATTCTATTTATTTATTTTAATATTTATAAATCTGTCTTATAGATATGTAAGTTAAATTACTAATAAATTGATGTTTATTTATTAATTGTGTATTATTATTGAAACATTGGAGTAAGGGATGAAGAAACTAATAAAACGACTACTACGATTAAATGGTGCATGTAAACAGAATATATAAATCGCAGAGAGAAAAATAGTTGGTTCCATCTCGTCTGGCTGTGCTTTCAGCGTTATCAAAGTTTTAATTCGCAAAGTTTAACGTTCACATTTTACTGCTGTGCAACTTCCGCTAGGATCGCTCGCTCAACTTTTTAAACTAATTTATTATATAAATGTTGCGAGCGTGCTGAGTTTGCAATAAAAACACTATTTCACAGATTCTTCTATTGGATCCTGCCGACTTCTCAATCTTTTGCCATTCAACTTACACACTTATATCGCTTCATTATACAATTATGGTAAAAAAATTCATCCCAGACATAAAACAAATCATGGAAATCGATAAAATTAAACCTTGGATATATATATATATATTTTTTTTTTCTGCAACAATACAATAAAATATATTCATGTGTTATCAAACACCAAAATGTCAAACCCATATAGATAGCTATACAATATAAAGCACCTACGTGTCTTATACCTACGCATAATCCAGCCACGGTAAGCTACTTTGCGTAGTGTACTAATACACTAGTTTATTGCTTGCTGGGAATTGATTCATTGCCGTTGATTCATAATTCATATTAAACACTAATAGAAGTATAGGAGTTCTTCAAATATATTTTTAGATTAATAAATAATTGGTAAATAGGCAATCTTTGGTGCGATACGATTGGTCTGTGAACGTTGCCCAGAGTTGCATTAAATTTATGTTCAATTCCGCTCATGTTGACAACTTTAAACTCCATTAAACATTGGTAATCGACCCATAAAGTTGCTTTATTCTATCAGAGCGCTTGCTCATTCAAGCGTTCATCATCCGTGGATGTATCAATAGCAAAAAAAATATAATGAAAACTTTTATTGCGATTGGTTAAGATGAACAGAAAAATAAAATCGTGTTCATCAGAAAGAGAAAACAATCTTATATATATTTCCAATTTTTCATTACGTTTTATATATATTTCATTCACAAAATAAATAATGATTTTTGAATTGTCCTTCGGGAGAAAATATGCTTCTCACACTCGTCAAATATATTCAAATGAAACCGCAACAAATTCCTAAAAAAAGGCGACCAAGGTGATCCTCCATTGTATACAGTTCAGCTACCTGCCGTCGGCGTTTCTAAGAAAGACCAACAACCCCGCGAGACCATCAAGTTCGGGCTCTTGATGGACAAGTGACCGCCCATTCCGCCATTATTTTCTACACTTGTGCGTTTGTATGTGCGTGTCTACATTTCTACTAAATCCCCCGCAAAAACCTATTGCCGTCAGCATTGACAATCAACAGTCGACAATGTTGTACACACACACACACATTCTCTTTTTCTCTCTCTCTCACTCACACAACACACAAATACATATATTCGTATAGGTTTGTTTCAAGAATTAGACTTCTTATCCTGACTTCCCTTATCTCCCCCATACACCGAGAGGTCTTGTTCTGGCTTGATATATTTTTAGTCTGGCCCGTAAATAACTTCTTAATAAGCTGCGACAACTAATATATTACAGGGATGCCGGTGGCGTGGCAAGGAAATGTCTGCTGTTGTGAAATAAGATATAATTTTTCTACAAAAAAAAAAAATCTCTACCAGACTGGGAATTCGTGATAAAAAAAAATCAAGGATCTTTAGTATTTAGTGAAAAGATCATGAAATTTTTGTCATCTACCAAATTTATCTCGAAAATACTTAAGATATCTGTTCTTAAAATTGTAATCTTCAATAGTCAGTTAACACATTTCTTTTCACATGTAAATTATAGTACGTATAGTAATTGTTATATATATTTTGACAGGCTATACAATCTTAAAAATCATTGATAATAAACATGTTTATCTATTACACTTACGTATAGCTCCCGTACTGAAGTATTCTAAATATTGTCGTAATAAAATTAAATTGTGCAATAAAAATAAGACATTTCGTACCTTATAAATTTTATTTGTTGAAATATAAATTCAACAGCTCACCAAACATACAGGGGGCTGTATTTATTTTTCTGTTTCCCAGTAGCCGTTTAGGGCGGGTCGCCCAAAATCACCCTTGTCTTAGGCACTCTAGTTAACTAAGGGTTGCTGAGAATTTCAACCCTATTGCACTGTGCAATAAGAGCGGTTTTTATTGAGTTAACAAGGTGAGAACACATTGCATTAGATGTGAAACATACCTGCTTATCTGACGGCTGTTAAATATCTTTCTTATACTCTGATAGGGTGACTTTGAACGGCCATGAGTTATAGTCGTGTGCTCTGAGCACCTCAGTTCTCAGACAAACAAGTAGGCCTTGACTGTTTTTATAATTTTTGTTGGTAATTTATTTCTACAGTACAATACCGTCTCATAAATTTGTATTATTTGTCAACATATTTTTTACTTTTACTGTTAATCTCCTAAAGATTCAACAATATTTTTTTGGGTATTAAATTATAGATATTTGTATTCGTTAATTCTAATTTATCTATAAATATATAAGTAATATGCACTAAAACAAGCTTTACGTTTTGTATTTACAGTATTCAGGCTGTATGTATGTGTTTTGCTGTTTATGTTTTATTCACACCCTAGGAATATCTGAATATTTCATTATTTTCGCAAGAAACTTAGTTTGCGTCAAGAAGCTTTGAACGTTGTTAAAATTCAAACCTAATTTCGCGAGGCTTCGCCGTGCAAAAAGCCCGGTGAAACTTTTTCCCTTTTTCATAACATTATTCATGAGACCTTTCCGTACGCGAGTTGTGAAGGAGAACCCGTGATGTCATTTCCTGTTTGGCTCCCTCGGGAAATATCGTACGTAATCGGATTTTCTCGTCTTGGTGCAGCGCGTCGCGCTTTTCTTATAAATTTAATTAAATTGGAGAGAATCGTAAAACGGTCGAATGTCTGCGCTATACCACTGTTATTTAAAATTACTATTTTTACCAAAAAAGGAATTGTATGCACGTCAGTAATAGAATGCATATATTTAACAATATTTCGACGAGCATCCCGGCAATTCTGTTACATTTATTATATCACAATTTTGTGAATGTGTTATATAGTCACGTACAAGCAGAAAGAAAAATATAGCGAAATAAACAGGATATAGATGCGAAAAAGATGAAATATGGCGGTTCTTCCGGTATTAAATATCTGAACCATTTCACCCACCTTCCGCCTGTGCTTCGCATTACTGATGCTGGATCTAGAAGATATACGGCAAAATAGATGCACCGTGAAATATTCATGTTTTATGCCACGGGAAGAAAAAGTTGCGAGGGTGTGGTTTGAATTTATGGGACATGCATCGCAAACTTCTAAAAATAACTTTAAAAAACTAGCTTTGACGTAAATATATGTACAATCAATAAACAATAAGCTAAGTAAACTTGGCGCAATTATATGTTAACACCAAATTAGTTGACTTTTGTTTTATTGATTCATTTTGTTTCAAACGGCTTTCCGTTTTATTCTGAGAAAACTAACATAGTTGTAGATTTTTATGGTGTACTTAAATGTTTCTAAAAAGGTTTAGAGTTGCCTCTTTTTCGGAATTATATAACTCCTGAAGCATGACGCCTATCAGATTTAAAATAAAAACAGATCTTAGACGACACCCACGCAACTTGTATACCAAGTTTCGAAAAAATCGGTTGGTTATCTTCAAAGAAAAAATCTTATTAGTGAGAGAGAGAGAACAAGCAACCAACACATACATCTACTTTTCTGATGTGTATCATATAATTTTTAAGAATATAGGACGAATTTTTGTGAATGAATTTATGATTAATTGTATATGCATTGATAAAAAATCACATTACATTATTTAAAAATAAATATCCAGTAACTTTTAAATAATATATCAACATCTTCAATAATATTTTTTTATGAAATGGATTTGTCAATAAAACATAAAAATAATTTTAAAAAAATTGTTGTCGCGGTTGTAAAAATATCAAGTATAATTAAGAAAATTCCGTAACTGTTCAGTGAACCGATTTGTTATTCTTTTATAGCAATCTCTTTCGTTTTCTGCGTCTGTCTCTGTCACGATATATATAAAGTAATTTGGGTCATCCAGGCCATATAACAGAACAACGTTTCGTATGGCAGAGCTATAGGGTAAAAGCAAAAAAAAACAAAAAAAAACAAAACAAAAACGTAAAGCAAAATAAAATTGTTTTTGCTAAAGGAATGCAGCCCAGCAGAATTAATCGGTTTGTTTTTCTCATGCGAGTGTGTCCGAGACATTTGGACATGGAACTATAAAAGCGAGAGGTTGGGTGCAAGCGCAGAAAAGCCACGACAAAGTTCCGACGGAATTGGTTCACGTTTCTGCAGTTATTTTATAACCGAACTAGCATCGTTTCACGTTTTCTCGTTACACGAAAAGATTTCTGCTTTTTTAAAATGCTTTTTTTAATTTACGTTTACGTTACGATTTACTAAGCTTTATTTTCTAATGCGGAATCGACAAAAATGTCGAACATAATATAAATTATATCGTTTTACATTAATAAAACATCCATTTCAATGTGACGGCACCCTTGCATTAAGGATAAGCCTTAAGTGCAACATGAGTAGAAAATGAGTTCTATTATTTTATTTTATATCAATTTTATTGTGTTCTAATATACAACAAGATCTAGACAATGCTTTATAAATTATTTTAGTTAGGATTTTAAATATTAAAACACTGCAGTAAATAGCGAAATCCAGGAATTAGAAACTAAACATTAGTACCACGTATATTTCTCATTAGACCTTACTGCTAGTGCGTGTAGCAGTGTCCTATACTATTTTATGACGTCACGCAACAAAATAATGCTTTCTGGAGGAAGTAGTAAAGTACCCCTCGTCTTATCATTACTAGCCCTGGCGTTTTAGACCAAAAACGGGGTTAAAAGGCGAACAAACGGAAATGGATGGTACTCATCCAAAGACAAGTCGAGTTTTCATGACTAGCAAGAGTTTTCATCAATCAGACACGCCCCAGAGTCAAGGGTTCTATCTTATAGAAGCAAAAGTTTAACAGTAACTTATAAAATCGCGTTTTAAGTATTTTCAATACAAAAATTAGCAATATATATATCGCTACAACGTCGTTAATAGCCATGATAACTAAATAGTTATCATGATTTTTATGCAAATGGGTATTATTTAGTCTAGTATTGTATATTTTAAAGAATAAATTACAATTATATCTGAATATATTTCGATGATTTATAAATGAAAGAATAAATATTAATTATCAAGATTCTTTGGTCTTAGACAATTCACGATTGTACAGCTCCATTACGGACTGTTTACTTTGTTTTATACTATTTTTCCTCTACTATCAAACTATTTGAATCTATAATGGCGTATCGCGGTAGCAATGTCTGTTGGAACTAGCCGGCCTTCCAGATTCTTAAAAAAGCGGTCTCATTACTGTCTTATCTTAATAAGAAATCGTCGACGACGTTGGTGTATAGAGCATGCCTCCATATTAAACCATACACGTAAGACAGGACTGACTGGTCCCTTCTGCCGCACTTCACCTCACCGCTGACTGACAAAGTCGTAAAAACCTCCTGATGGCTATACCGAAAAAGAAATAGTTAGAACGTGCGTACCTTTACATACGAGATACCACGATATACATATAGTGTGTGTGAGCACAGAGTCGGCGTACGAAATTTTATAAAATAGGGCTCATTTTATAAAAAAAACTTTGTTAAAATGACTGCTTAGATTTTCTATGTATACTAAAATAAAAATTGAATTAAAAAAAATATTGTTTTCGATCTTATGGTGCATATTCACATACTGGTACTTGTAACTATATAACCCTCTTGACACGCCACTGTGTCTAGAAGTTAATTAAACTATGTTAAGAAACTCGTATCATATAGTATAAGGTCTGGTTACGACTGTATTATATATACACGATTCTCAACGATCTTGAGCCCCGCTTATTGGTGAAGCGAGGGAGGCTGCTATAGGCCAAGCATACAAACACGATTATAGGGCACTAATCATCTCTTGGGGAATGAAATGAAGATATATAATAACGACACTATGAAGATGACATAAGATAGAATTAACTGTTAAGTATATTGCTAGCTTGAGCATACAAACGCGGAGAAAGATGAACGTGAAGTTTATGATTTCATAACTTCAATCATCATATTTACTTGTGGCAAAGTTTATTTATTTTGGATTATTTTCTCACGTATATGACGTCGTTAAAAATGGAATATATAACAATATAAACTTTATTTTACTTATACATATATTTTAAGAAAAGCAAAATCCTACCCCTACTCCTACTTAAAGGAAAATCAAATATATATATATATTTTTTGTATTAATTCATTGACCATATTCCTTAAATTAATCATATAATGCCATTATTCTATATAACTATCGTATTTTTGGACTCGTAAAGTTTTTTTTAAGTTGCTTCAGTAATTTTGCCATTTTTATCAGATTTTCGCTATTTCAGTTTGGTTAATAATTGAGAAGAAAAATATTGTTTGTAAACAAATGTGTTTGCGCATATTGCCTTTTGGTGATGCGAGAAAAATATTTTATAACGTTTTAATCGCTGTATTAAATTGCATTTCGGTAGAAATTATAAAAGGCTTGCTATTTAATTAAAGTTATTGAGAAAATATTTTTACTCCGCTTGTGATAAATATATGGTAGCATAAGCCAGTATAATAAGAGGCCTCCTAGAGGGCAGCTATCGAAGATGTTAGCTGGTGAACGCCAACAACTTTATTGCCTCGTGAATATTTATGGACACGCCGTATGAGGACCTGTATTATTATTGTTATATGGTCAGTCGTGCCAGGATTATTTTGATTATGTTATTAGCAGGTATCTTAATTTACGAGTCAACTTCAACCATAAGTATAGACTCATAAGAGCCCGCCCTACCACTGTACATAAAAATATAGAATAAACTTAGCACAATCAAAAAATACTATGAATAAGAATATTTAGATAGAAATAAATACGCGTACTTAAAAAAATAAATGTTTAATAATATTACTTTTTGCTGTCCAGCTTCAAAAGCTTTCGCTATTAAATAAATATATATTTTTTAAATTTTAATTAAATGCTACGCATTTTCTACGTGAAATTTAATTCAGTTGCTCCGCCCTTTCAATGTTATCTTTGTACGTGTGTTTGTAAATGGCTTGATCACTCGGGCAGATATGCACAGAGGGCCATATAGCTGCGTTAAACGGGGTCCTGGGTTCGTATTCTGCTATCCGCAATGCGAGTTAATCCTCTTGCATAATCCTTCGTCTGGTGTGTTCTACTCATCCGAACATCGGGGTTAGTCGTTAAAATTTCCGTGCTTATTTACGGGTCTCATTGCTATTGCTCTGGAATCCCTCCTCGGCAATTTTAGAATTATTCGGCATAGGCGTTAGACTTTCATAAAACTGGGGTTTATATTATAAAAATATAAGACTAACCATTGGCCACATGTTGTGTATCCTATCTGTAGTATAACTCTCACACATATTAAAATTTTAACGTTATCGAAGTATATGTATTCCGATCAAGTAATTTATATCGTAATTGATTTATTGATTGAAGTAATGTGAAAAACTCTCCTAAGTTGTTTGAAGTTTCTGCGAGCAAATATTTTTATCTATATATTTAAATCATTTTGTCTGAAATTCTAAGAATTTTGGTGCTTATAATGAGTAACTTTCAACAACACGATCATATAATTTGTGGCTCTCGAACAATGTCGATGGAAATGAGCCTGAAATAAATTAATTGGTTCATTAGTAAACGCCTGCGTGAATTTCACAAATTCTATAAATTGTTTACCAACGAATTAGAATTTATAATGGGGCATATTCTTGGAAACCTTAGCAAGTTCAGTGAGAACATTTTTTATGTCAAAATAACATGAAATATAACTACGAACTTTTTAAAAATATTTTGTATAATTGTGCCACAATTTCGTTCATTTAAAGCAGAAATCCCAAAATTATGATGATTTTAAAATTATTATTTTAAAACTACAAATTATAATTACTATAATATTATTATTTAGTTCATTTTTTAAACGATAAAAAATCTGGTAATATAGCATGCTACATAATTACGTATGTCTACCAAAATATGTATAACGAAAATTGGTACACTTGTTGATTGATTTATACACATATCTCAATTTCATACCATGCTTAAAATTACAATGCCAGTCGTAAGTCAAATCGCAAGATTGACGTCTGCCAATTTGCAAAATGCGTTAAAGTAAATCGCAATCTTGCATGGCTAAATGCTTGCAGTATACTGTAGCTAGTTCTAATTATCAGTGTCCCATTTACGGTTTGTGAAAACTTTTTTTTTACAAATGAGAAACTTAATTTCGCTTTACTATAAATTGGATTAAGAAAGCTGTGGATATAATTTAGGTAAATTTGAATCGAATTGTAGATGCAAGTACCACCTTAAGTATTTTAGTTTGATGAAACACACATATAAATAATAAAATTATTTAAAAAAAAAAAAACTCGAATGCCAGAAAAGTTTCTCGGTATTTTTATCATAGCGCATTTCAACTTTTTTATATTTGTTTTCCAGAACACTTGACTATACTGTATAAGTAATCAAAATAAAAGAAAAATTGAATCAAACTTTAGTTTTACGACATTTATGAAATATAAAATTGCCAAGTGTGCAGAAACATTCATAGTGAAATTTATCTTGTAGAAAGAAACTCCATTTGCTTTTTACAGCGCCATGGTTTTAATTTTATTACATGCCAACATACACACCACTTTCGGATCTGTTATAAATCCAATCTAAGTACTTTGCAATTTGCATCGAATGTTGGTACAATAAAAAATAAAAAAGTCAATAGACTTTAAGAGTAAATGTTCAATTTCATTTTTGATACAAACCGAATGACGTTAGCTTCATTACTGTTTGATTATAAATGTTTGAGATACCATCAAATGATATGAACCCACATTTATAACATGCCAGAAATGGCAAGTAAAATTACAAATCAATAGTCTGATGTCAATTTTCCAGCATAATATATTGCATTTATAAATGTAAAGAAGTTTATATCTGTTTTTAACATTAACCGAAAGTTAATATTGAATTTATTTTAAAATCGAATTTATACGTCACGAGAGTTTCCCATGATAGAAATAAGAAAATAAATCTGACTTCACATCCAAATATAAATATTAAAGTTGCATTGAACATTGTACAAATTGTTTTCCAATGAAGGTCTAAAATAATTTAATTTTCTGGTTAATTTCGTTCTTAATAGAAACTGTGACATAAATCATATGTAGCGTATTCTATTCATAAACTTTTATTGTCTAAACCCTTTTGTTATATAATATAAATAGCAAGAGCTAGAGATAGGGCAGATCGAATGAAATACTGGTTGTGATGGTGCAGTGCGCTATCTGTCCTAACTTATCCTTGACTTGCCTTTATGATACTCCGGGTAGCACGAAGATGACTCCGGGCTTCAGAGGAAACGTGCCGTTGCCGTTGGAGCGCATGCCGACAAAGATAACTCATCCCGTCTCTCTTTTTCTTTCTCTTCTCTAGACGGTGACCCGGAGCGCAATCAATCCGGGGAACCAGATCCCGCCAACTCAATAGCAATGCGATCATTTCTGACTTTTGTTTCTTACTCATACGTATACTTGCGAAAAGAACTGGTGTCTGCATTCGTAAAAGTTCAATTTGATCAAGATCTAAAAGTGCGGAGGGAGCAAAGGCATGGAGTTTCGTTAGGTCACGTGGTACGTTACACAGGGTGAATTGTGGATGTTTTGGCGGTGTTGAGGGGAGCAGGAGACATTAGATAGACAAAATCGCATGATTCAGGATGAGAGAATGAGAATGGATGGATGTATGGAGAAACTCCCTGGAAAACATCGGGAACGAAGATAAATGGATGGGCGTTGTAAACAAAATACAAACTGAGGCATAACACGCGCGCTCTCTTCAAGTTTCCAAACAGTTGAATTTGAGTACATGCTTGACGAACATTTATTTTAAAAAAATAGTAGTTATTAGAATATGTATCAATGAACAAACGTACTTAAGTACACAATGATTCATAAATTTAGCATATTCTAAACAAATTCTAAATTAATTATGAATAAAAATAGAAAATTATATACGTATTTTGTTTATTCGTTGCTTGATGGGAATTAATTGTATATTTTGAACATTTTTCGTAATTTTTTAACAATGAATATTTTCTACAATAGACATATATGCGTGGTGCTAATACCCTATATAGTCAGCGTGTAATGGGACCCAGGTGGTCTTAAGAGGGATGAAAGTACCCTGTCTGACATGCCCCATCATTTCTAATTTCCGGTACGCGTGTGGGACACATCCAGACACTATATCACTCCGGTGAGTCCTCCGTAGTCTTAAGACATTATCGCAATATATACGTAATCTAGTAGCACTTTTACGAATTTTCAAATTTGTAATATTTAACTGCTTCAATCACCATAGAACTGGTGTATAAGATAAATGAATGTGACTGTTGTTTCAAAAAGGTTAAAATTTAAATTAGTTTGCAAGTAAGATACCATAATCATTTTCATGATAACAACTATCTGTTTTATGACTACTTGCGTTTTTTATTGTTGTTATAATTTATATCCTTCATGTACAAATGTGATATAATTGTTTAATTTTTGGCAGTTGTGTGTTATATTTATGTCTATTTGATTGTAATATAATTTACAACAGTAGAAAAAGTGACACATAATAGCATGTAAAATTATCGTAAAATATTTTGCGATAATTTAATTTTTCATATGTATTATTCGTATAAAACATTTATTTTTTATATTCAAATTTGTCTCAATAAAATTAATTAAATTACACAGTTTTATTGTTAGACGAGAGTCTGGGAGGTTATATGCCGGGCTCATATACAAACATATAAACCGAAATAAGTGTCCATCAATGTCTACTGTGATTTAGTAGGACAATATACTTGTTATAAGAGATGATGAATTTATACACAACCCGTATTTTATTTTACTTACGTTGTCGAACGATTTGAACCCCTGTTACAGTAGCCCAATTAAATTTATGAACTGTTTTGTGATTTAAAGACTTCATCGCTGCTATAGACATTATTACACTGGACATAGGATCATAAAAATATATTGAAAACCGTTTGATTTTACCGTCTCATTCAAACTTAAACATCGACCACTAATCCTTTAACACTTTCACTGCAAAGCAGCTGCTCCAAAGTTATTTAAAACTAATGAAAATAATGTTAAAAAAAACACGAATAAACGATTTTACAACTTTAAAAGTGTAAAAAATGTATTTAATATCATCATAAATAAATTAATAAAAAAAAAATAAAGACAGATGTAACATATTTATATTGTTTATATTTGTACCTAAAATAATTGCTCAATACATGAATTATAATATTTAGAATATTATATTATATTTGTATTAAAATATGTTTTTGATCTGCAATGGTGTGCCAGTCTGTTTTAATGTAATTTGGAAAGTTACTGATAAATCTGTGAACCTGTGTTTGGATGAAAAAATATTCAACAGTGATTGGATAAAAGTGATAAAAATTCTTGATCAACAATTAAGAGAAATAAAAAATTCTGATAGAATAAATTTCATTTTTTTTGTTCGTGTGCAGAGTAATCAGTGGCCATTAGTACGTAGCATAAATTAAGGTATCCTGTCCTAATGAGTAAAACATAATTAACGCGAAAACTTAATTGGTTTAATCAGTACGGAACATCAGACTTCGATGATATAATTAGAGCATTTCGATATTTATATGGTTTGAAGCCATGAAGGTGATCAAGCCATCTACAGAACTAGATTGTGGGAGACTTTTTGAATTTTCGTCTGGTTGATACGGTTTTTTTCAACCCATAGGCGCACTTGAAACATGTGAAAAACGAACTGCAAGTGGTAAACAAAATAGATATTTTGTGAAACGTACGCATATATCACGCTTGCGCTCTACAGGCTTTAAGAATTTAAGTAACAAAAAATAAAGTCGTTTTTAAAATGCCCCACACGAACGCACCTCTATTTCGAGCTTGCAATTAAAATAGTTAAAAAGTGAACAAAGACTTGCCTTCGGCTCGTTTTAAAAATATCCCACGTCTGACAAAGGTCTCAAATCGGGAACCCGCTGAAGCAGTGATGGCATCAGGCATTGGTGGAACCAGCTCGACCGTCTTTTTCTGTCTACGGCACACTGGGCAGTATATGTTCGTCCTTGTTCTGCGAGTGATTGTACGGCCGCCATATTGCCATGTCGACCACGTTGCTTTGTGTGCTTAGCGCGGTCGAATGTTTTTAACCTGTACCAAGATGGTGCGGCACAAACGGACATCTTAATCTATATGCGATAGTCGATGTGCCACGCTTTTTACGTTATTTGTGTTTTATAACCTCTATGTTGTGACAATTGTTTATGGACACTGAGCACTGTTTTATTGTTAAGTTACAAATATGATATTCAACCGGATTTTAGTGTGTGAAGTTTTTGTTTTATGTTCTTGAAATTCATTGATTTTTTAGCCACAGTAAGATTTTTTTTATTTATTTGTTATATTTTTACAATATACTAACTGCTGAAAAAATAATTAATACCACCCTAAACGGGTAGAATAATCATTTATTTAAACAAATTATTATACAAGATGAAATAATATTTTATTTATATATTTAATTATTTTGCAATTTATTCAAATATATTTTTAATTAAGAAACAATTTTGTATCGAAAATAAGGATTTAAAACTCGTTTTCGAAAAAAATTACTGCTTAATGTAGTTTGAGTTACAAATTGAAGAAATATACTTTTAAAAATATATGAAATCAGTATTGCATTAATTTGATGATTCTTTAAGTAAAATCGCGTTTGGTTGCGGTTATGTAATAAAAGTGACCGTTAAACATAACCAAATATTTGTTATTTACTACTGTTTAGGGAATTCTATTACACCGTTTAGATTTTTGTGTGCTGAGAGCAATAAAGCACATTATTACATCTGTAAACATGTGTTTCCGTTTTTTACTGTACACACATACACACAACACATTTATGATAGACTTAATAAAAATTTTATTGGCATTAAAAATTAATTTTACTGCCGAAAACATGAATGAAGATGTGTAACTTTAAAAACCACCAAATAAATTATTATTTTGCACAGCGCGTTGTAAATTATATTTATTATTTTTAAGGAAACAATTATTAATTTTTCACTCATCATGTTCATATCGCGCCCGGTAATCTTCACTTGATTTATCGCAGTTTAGCACGTTATTATTAAATTTTATTTAAATACATTTTGTTTAATTAGCACTTAATTTTAAGCTTATTTGCGAAACACTCAATTAGCACTTTACTAATATTTAATTCATTCCATTTTTCTATGAATAAACATTTGCTAATTACCTTCATTTATTTGCTTAAAACATATTCAATTATTATTAATTTGACTAAATATAACAATATTTAACACACGTACGAGTTTTATTTAAATCAATAAGTTGTGAATATTTAAAGATTCGGCACTCGTCTCGATGAGTCTGACCGCAAACTGAACTAAAATAAACCCCTTACCACAATATTGTGGTTTTCTATAATTGAGCATGTCCAAATTTCACTATTTCCGGGTATTCTTCGCCGTGATGTTTTTGCAAAACTTTCCCTTTTAACAAAGCTTCATATTTTCAAACTAAATCCGACGCTATGCTGGTTTTATTATCCTTGGTGTTTTTCTGCTGCTATAAGGGTCATTTACATGTAAGGGATGGCATAAATTTTATTTACAACACACAATGCGAACCCTTCTTACCTTACTTTTATATCTTTGATATTGCTGTTCTTCATATATATGTCTTGGTTGGTGTCTTCATTTAACTTATACGTTATTTAATAGTCTACATTTTACTACAGCAACTCTAATTTAACTAAATAATTGTAAATTTTATTCATATATTGTAAATTTTTTTATTGGCTATTACTTTTTCAATAAATCTAACGCTACAAATATTTAATACACTAAACTAAAAAAGCCGTTACGCTAATATTCCCGAATAATTTATTGTCTTATTCTTATATATAGATTAAAAAACACCATTCGCTATTGATACATACAAACTAGGAAATTATATTCAAAGTTATAGAACTTATAGCGTCGGAAACGCTTATACATTTACACAGAATAGTTCAATTTTATGATTTTCGGTTATTATCTGAATTGAGTTAAGAAACATAAACAATTTTTGATGCATATACATTTTTTTGGTATAATCAGAATAATAGGGTCTTAAAATTTCTCTTGAAATATATTATCTATTTGATTGAAAGTATGGACGGATTTAAGCGAGCATCTGTATATGTGTCCAAAATTTGGTTGAAATTGCTTCGGTACCTTCGGAGGAGAAGAAGCGACAACATTTCGTCTTACGATATACAGTGTTAACGATGGAGCTACCAATATGTTAAGAAGCATATGACTTATAAACAGTGTTATGTATTGTAAAATATTTTTTTGCATCCGAGAGAAAATATGCAGACATATTTTTAGTGCAATTCTGAGCAAGTTTGTAGATCTGTAATGAGAATCAAAAAACTAAATCGAACACAATTCTTGTTATATATATATATATATATATATATATATATATATATATATATATATATATATATATATATATACAAAGATTGAAATAGGGGTAAATAACCCTCTTGGTTTTAAATACTAGATTTGTCTGCCCCTATTACGGGGTGTTTGTCTAGTCGGGGCGTCACAAACTCAGGGTTAAACTCACGTCCCATCGTCCTTACTGAGTTGTTTTTTGAAATACCTGTATAATGAGTTTTTGACTGTGCGAGCGAAGGACGTTATTTCGGGTAGTGCATTAAGCATGTTGTTCATATGGTGTCGATTTTTTTTGTGGAGCATTCGAGGTCGTTTCTTGAATATATTTCTTTTGGATATTTGGTCAGCTGTTGAGGTACGTCCCTGAAAATATAAATTTAATCTTTTATTTTGTTCCCTATGTAAGATTATTTCATTTGGTTTAAGTTTCAAATTAAAATATTAGATGAATTTTGTATAGTTTTATCAACCAAAACATTACTTGAAAATGTGTTGAAATGAAAGCATTAACCAAATTCTAAATAAAGAGTTATAGAAAATAAATATAACAAATTTTTTTATGTAGTTAAATTTAACATACGTAACTTTTTGGTGTTACTTGATTTAAATAATTCTTGTCTCTTAGTGTGTAGCTGATGAACTCACGAAGAAGTTACCTAACTATTTCATAATTAAATACATCATTGCTAATTCTTGTTAATATAACAATGAAATGCTTTTTTACATAAAATATAAAAATGATGTAATTGTTAATAGCATAATATAATATAAATAATTTAAAATTTGTTTGCAATAACCATGAAACATGCTTCAAGTTCATCTTACATAAGTTACCATATTACTTATTTTGTCAGAACCGCAAATAAATATTATAGAAACATACGTTTTAGTTTGTGCTTAGTGCGCATATCAGATGTACCGCTGCAGTTATATGGATTGGTAACATGTGCGAAAGGTATAAAATTTATGTAAATTACTATTTCTATTTTTCATATATTTGTAAGTAAAATATCGTCAAATCTGCAACATTTAGCAACAGTTTCTAAATTTGAAACACGGAAGAAAATTGTTATATTATAAGTAGGTATATATGTATTTCATTTATGGTTTATTTGGTCAATCTAACATTGGTTAATTATATATAATACTAATCCCAATAAGAACTATTTTTGTTTTAGTCTCATATTTATTTAATCATAAGTTTTAGTTTTTTTTATTTATAAAGTAATATTATTTTGATTTATTTGAATGAAATAACGTATTTATTAAATTAAATTAGGTCAAATAATTAGTTATTTGTTACAATTGTGGCAAGCATATTTAATTGAAACAATTAAATTCATATTTATTTTCATTATATTTTTATAAAATTATTCTAGACTATTAAATGAGGAGAGATGATGGGGAATATATTAATTAAAATTTTATGGAAAGTGCAATATAGTATTATATAAAAGTAAAAAATCCGGACTCAGTGTAAAAACAAACAAACCATGAAAATAATAATATTTATTTTAACGCCTCTGAGAATATTTAATAAAAACGTTCAGAATGTCTGGACGTAGCTGGTAGGTAATATCAATTCCTTTATCCAGAAATTCATTGAACCCAAATCGCGATCAGTTTCTATAAGCGCGGGGGATCTTTAACTAAATACAAACACACATACGGTAACTCGTAAAGAGCTCTGGGCTGCGGCTGGGGCTGGGGCATGGGCATTTTATGGGAAAATGCAACACATAAAATACAGACATGTTTATTATGATTGCCCCGCTATCTGCATGTAAATTGTGAACGGACATCTCTAACTTAACTTACGCATGCGCTGTTACTCGCTGCAGGAGTCATCCAGTCTTTCTCACTTATTTTTTTTAAACAACGCGAGTGGTTAATAAGTTTCATATTTAACGAACCACCACTGCGAGATACGGCTTAATAATAAACTCTGTAAGAAATGTGACAGGTTTTCTTGTAGTATGGTCTTTTCGTATTTGGTTCTTTTCTTGCATCGCGTGATAGGTGAGGCTTACGTCAAAGGAACGTGCATACGTTACGCGTTTTATTGACGTCTGTCAAACGTTTCTTATCTACAAAATATGCTGCTTCTTACTGTTATTTTATATTTTTTTATTATATTAGATATGATATATTTATCTATGCGAGAAATATTTTATTAAAATTTTGCATAAATTTAAAAATGCGAAATTAATTCTATAATTTATTGCAAATAATTTTATGATTTTTTGTATATAAACTGAATTGAATTTGAACAAATATTTTATTTTAGTGTATTATTGCAGATATCCGTCGACTGCCATCTTAGTAAAGCCTCGTCTTTCCCAACTTCAGACCTAAGGTAAGACTTTCTTTATTTATTTTATTTTTCTCTACTCTCATATATTATTACTGTCCAAGCCACTGCATCTGATACATAAATAATATATCTGAGTGTAATTTATAGCAAAGCCTTCTCGAGTATTTCTTTTTTTCTCTTGGTTAACGTTATACCGGCGACGGCAACACATTTGGCCGATTTGCCTCATGCTTTGTCGGTATAATTCAGCTACATTCTACTCACAATGTATAGAGCTTCAAATTTATACAAAATTAGAACCATTTTATCTAACGCCCAATTAAGTTATGATCGACGGAGAGATTGTGACGTCACTAGAATTCCTAGTACAATTAAAAGTTTTGGTATTATAAATTCAAGTTTGAGTTTCTTTTCTACAATTTAACTAGAGCATTAGAGTCCACATATGTTAGTAGGAAAAGAATGCAATGAATAAATCGTATGAATTATTTTATTTATCATATATTATTTTTTTATGGTGTATAATCTGTACAAGTGTTTTTATTTGTATACGACGATTGGTAGTTTAACCTTCCGGCAGCTTCTTAAGAGTGTAAAAGAAGCGGCCATTTGAGACCGGCACGTGCTAACTGCTCACTAAAATGACGATAAAACGTTTAATGACGTATTATACATACGTCACCGTTTCTGCACAATCGCTGAGATGTTTTGACAAGTCGTTAGATTCAAACAAACTTTATAATAACAAGCAACATTCAATTAGATTGTATTTAGTATTATTTGACTTTTATCTCGATTTTAAAAAAAATATTATATATTACCATATATTAACACGTTATTCGGATTTATTTTCGGTATTTCAAAAGAATGCTTATCGTAATCTATGCTAACGTGGCCTAAGCAGGATATATCGTGAAAATATTCTAATTTGTATACCGCATGTTAATTTGATATTAAGTTTAGTGGCGATTTATCACACGCCACACACAAATTTGTGTGTAGATTAAATATTTTCGGAAAACCGAAAATTCAAATTTTTCTTGACGTCATCTTATACCTAAGCTGGTTTAATGAATATATAAGGTTTTCTTTCGAAATAAGTTTCGACGGAATTTACTACATTTTTAAAATGATCAGTCACAAAAGTTTCGATTTATTTATTTGGAATTACAATATGTAAATACTATATATTTATTAAATTTTTTTTAGTTTTTAACTGCGTTGTAGATGTTGGTGTGTAAAGGTGATAAAATGATTTAATATAAATATATATCAAGTTGTTTTTCAACTGTTATTTATTTTGAAAATTCTATGTTTATAGTTAATTACCAACTCGTATTTTTTTAATAATAAATGTCGCTCTAGGTTGATAATAAAATATGGAGACATCTCTATTAAAAATAAAATGCTATTACGAATGTGGAGAATATAACTGCTGCAGCAGCAAGGGTTGCTCCAAATTAGAGTCATTCCGCTTAGAGCATGACTGTTTTATTGCAACTGAAATCAGTTTCAGTCTAGTCACAATCTGATGTTGCTTCTGCACCAGTGGTCAGTTATTAAATCCAAGGGTAGCGTATATAAAATATATACATATATAGATATAACAAAAAACATACAAATGGCGTTCTGCAGAAAAATAAAAATTCATGACGCGAAAGAGTATACGCCCAACACACATACAACCCACACATTTCACGGATGCTATACGCTGCCTCATACATAAATGATATACGGAAAAAATATATAAAGAAACCTATACACACGTTTATGTACATACGTATATAAGGGTTATAGGTATGTACGTCCGCATTCATAAACGCTAACTAGTGGAGTGTGTGTAACGCGCTACTAGCACGAACAGCAACTCATGTGAGACGAAAACGCAACGTTCGTTTGTGTATGACTTCAAATACAGTCACGCTATGGTAACGTCAAGCCAACGAACGCAAAGATCTAGTCTTAAGATATGCGTAGAATTGCTTGCACATGCATGTTTCGCCTTCATCCGCAAAGAGTCACCAGATGTTTCTGGTCAGCGGTTTCCCCCTCATCTCTTTCAATATTTATTTCATCCGGATATCATAACACAACACGCGAAATACATAAAGTTGCCATTGAGATTTCCAGAGTTTAATAATTGAGAAAAATCTTAAATTATATCGTTTTCGAGACTCATGAATTTATTTTGTAAATACATTTATAATTCACAATAAAATTTCTACTATATTACAGGAGCTTTACTAAATCTATGCTATTAAATATTGTCCTAGAAGGTTTTTGATGTTGGCATTTAATAAATATTATATTCGCTTTAACATATAGGAGAAACAGTGTAGTGATTTTTCTATTAAAAATCTCTAGACGCGCAGCTTTTCCAAGTTATACTTGAGAGTACAAAAAACGGGTTTATAAGAAGCGGATTGAGGAGGCAACAACCTCCATCCATACGGTGGGTATAACTGGTATAAGATGTAAATAAAAATGGCCGGGGCCATCAGTACTGTTGGCGGCGAGTCGACCGGTGCACCACTCGGGCTATAAACGTCACCGGCAGACACTTGCATGCGCGGTCGCAAGTCCCGTCCACCGATAGCGGATTATCGCGAGCACCCGAGAGATGCCTCGAGAGAGTCGGACCATAAAGTAATGTGTTTATCGTACTGCAGGACATAAATTGCAAGTAATCCGAGACGAGAGGAGTAGAGAAGAGAGGACGAAGCATCGTCACAGCTTGAACAACAACAGGGATCTTGCTGAACACACACAGAAAGGGTTATATTACACAGATCATACGATCTGGCTTGGTTTATCATTTGTATCAGAGCTTTAGAATTATTTTATTTTTATTTTGTCGTATTTTGTAAAATATGAGATACTTTATGCTCTATGTGAACAATAAAAAATTGTATTTCTTATGATACTTTATGATTTAATTTAATACATATTTGCGTCAGTATCCAGTTTGGTAAAATGAAAATCAGTTCTATAGTATATCAATTAATTCGTTATGAATTTTAAACGTACAGGGTCAAACCATAAATTATTTTTAAGCGGCGTAATATAAAAACATTGCGTAGCCATGCAGGAACATTGAGAAGAAAAAAACTCATAAAGAAATAGAGTAGCCGTAAACCGAAGGCGATAATGGCAAAGCCATGCTGGGCACTTGAGCTACAAACGCGAGCGAAGGCACACTGAAGATGTGTATACGTACGCTGTGTGATCACAACCAGGACCGGTTTTAAATATGCACATAATTTTGCTGAAAAAAAAAACCATATTGCTCAATTGTTCAGTTGTAACTAATATTTCTCTCATTTCTGTATTAAAATATATTGCATTTGATCCAACTCCCTATTATAATCTATATGATAGATTTTATGAAATTTTTTAATTTAAAATCAGAAAGATTAGAAAAAAAATTGCGGATTATTCAGTTATATATATTTAAGATTCGTGTTGGTTGAAGTATAAAAATATGTAATTACGGTACTGAAGACCGCAGGAGAGAACGTATATAAAGAACGATGAAGAAGAAGAAGGGAGGAGAAAACGTGCGCTGAATTCCGTAGCCGTGCCTCGGCACTTTGCTAGAAGTTTTTACTGTTATCTCACGCGTCCCGTATACGTACCCGACCAACCGAACAGTAGAGAAGTCTTATTTTACTCAAGTTGTAGACTTTTACAACCTTTGCCACTGCGGCGCCACCTCCGCCGCCATCGCAGCAGAACTACAACGGCGACGCAAAAGCTTATTTTCAAACGAAATGAAAATAAAAAGGAACATTCGTTCCGGAGGTGAACTTAACTTTTGCACTGCCACAATCCCCGTCTTAACAACACCATGCAATCTAAAATTGCATCCAACTAAAAATAAAATAGATATCTGTTACTAAAGATTGCTGCCAGAATTGCTACAATGTGTATTACACTATTTCATCTAAAATTACATTCAACAAAAAATTAAAATTGATTTTTGGTTTCATTTATTTTCAATTGCTACAATTAGAGATATAACAAAATAAAAACAATAAAAATAAAGCTATTTCTACTTTCTAACAAATTATACTATAACGACTTATATTTTACAAAAAATATTGCAAATCAAACGAATGCCTTCATATATATGGGCATTCTTTAAGATTTGTGAAGATAACAATCTTTAATCCTGCGAGACTATTGATTTAATTTTGTTGTTTGAAATGGTTGTAATTGGATTTATCTTTCGTAAATTAAGGTCACTTGTCTGTGGTTCGTAGATATATAAATCAAACGCGAAGCATGTAGTACACACAATCGTGTTTTCGTTGTGCTGTGCACCCATTTATCCAGCGCATAAATCTTGTGCTGGATATGTCGTTATAATTGTACACAGCAATCGCGTTGCTCCATTGCTCCAATTTAATGAGCCATAAAGCGTTTAATTTAAGTCAAAAGAAGTCGCATACGGCATTCACAACAAATATAGCATCTCATTCATTTTTTTATTGCGCTTATTTTTGTTCGTATGATTTTACATGTGTTTTTGGCAATCTTTTTAGTTCATGTACATAAAAATTCTGAAGATTGAAATTTATTTCGTAAAATTGTGTTAGCACAGTATTTTGTTTTACATATCATGAAAGAAATCTAAAAACAATTACATTTTTATCGAAATATTTAAATTTCTTTCCGTGCAAATCCAAAACTCATAATAAATTATTAAAATTTATAGATTAGAAAAATAAAAACATTAAATAACCAATTTGCTTTAGTTATAAACTAAAAAAAAGAAAGATATTTTCTAGTGTTATTTTATGAACGAATTTTATTTTGATTATATTCTGTATATAATAAATAATTTTGCTCGTTTTGGTACCTTAATTTCTACATTTAATTAAATATATGAACATTATAAATTAATTAATTCTGGAAGAGCAAAAAAAAACCCTCTAACATTATATTCCCTAATGACTCTCGTCTAATAATACAGCCCTCCCAAGTTTATCGACGTCTCACCCACAGACGCGACGGCGAACACAAGCACGCGTTCGCGCACCTATCGAACGACGCTGTGCCCAGGGTTGTCGCGGCGCGGTATTGATCAACCACGGCCAGCAAAAGCCGGGGGCCGCGACTTGCACCAAGCATTCTCAGGTCACGTGACCCCTGCACAGGCATCATGGCCGCTTAGATATCCCGCAGCGACTACATCACTGGGCCACGCCTTGCTCGTCCGACGCCTTGAAACACTGCTTTAAAGCGCCTATGGTTACGGGTTAAAATCGAGCAACCTCTCCAACGGTTGGATACCCGAACCTCCGATTTTGCTGTAGATATATATATATTTAGCTGCAGGATACGAATGTATGCGCTATGCTTAGGGTATTTTAGGGTTGATTTAGGTTTCGTTCGACACGCAGACAGATCGAAGATTTGAAGATGGCCCTGGGCCAAATGCGTTACGGTTCTCAAACAATGGGACGTTTTAGTATTCCGATATGTTGAAAAATAAAATTATACTGTTGATTTAATATGTAACATATTTCTTTAAAGATTCTAATAAATGATTAGTTTTTATTTATTACTTATTTTCTTCACTTACATTTTATGTTAAATCTTTGTTGTATGATTAGGATGATATATAGTCTTATTTTTTGTATTTTATTAGTTTGTAATTTTAAATATTTCACATTTAAAGTTTTTTTGAAAGATAATATAAAAATATATTTTAGCATGAAAATAATTGCGGTCGATCTATGTATTCAAAACTGTTTGAAAACAGTTGAAACTACGAAAGAATGTATTTCTAATAACTATAGATATTTAAGGGCGGTAACTTAAGGTGGTTAAAACGCGACCAGAAAACGAATCTATGATATCTATAGATATTCTGGTTCTGATATTCAAATTTCATCCTAAAGAAACAAGTAGTTAAGGCTTAAGATTGGCTGCTTGAAAGAAAAGGTGATCGGAAAACAGAATTGGATTCTGAACCGATCTCACCGTGTGTTTATTATCTGAGGAACGCGACCTGCTTACGAAAATAAAATTCAACTTGCTTTGTATTTCTTCGCATGAATGCTTCCAAATGGAAATTCTTATCGTGCTAAATTGTGATTGAGTTTTGTTTTACAGTTTTTAAAATGATTGATTAAAATTATTAATTATATGCTTCATAAACATTATACTGTTTCTTTTTAATGGCGCTTTGTCTTATATAGAGTTAGCGATTATTTTCTAAATGACATATATTTTTATATTCATAATATGCGTTAAATTATTGAACTTTCTACCAACATACTTACATATAGAAATAAACTGTTGTTCAGAAACTTATAAACGGTAAAATAACTCACAATTTCACGCGTGCACTTATCAAACTCTCGCTTAGTTTTCAACGATTTCAACTTATTTCTATTTTGTGTTGAACCTGTTCCAAGCAGACCCTAGAGCGTAACTATTTAAGCCAGTAAATATTTTGACAAAACCCGACCAAAGTGAGAAATTGTGTCACAATTACTGACCCTGAACATCAGAGAAGGGCTTATCCGTTCAAGATGACCAAGGACTTTCCTTTTATGATGCAAAAAAGCGTTAACTTTCATTTTATATTCATGCTGTTTAACGAAATACACACACACAACATTACGCGTTTGTATTTTAAGGAGAATATTGATATGATTGAATTTAGAAATATTTGTATATTTCTAGCAAAATAAAATAAAATTATATAGGTTTCAATTATCTTTTAGGCTATTTTATTCGAAAAAAATCTATGAGCCAAATTGACTTATTTGACAAACTAAAATATTGATATGAATGAAACAAAAAATAATTTTCCACGCAATTTTAATGAGCTTGTTTTTAACTATATTTAATATATGTATAATAATAATAAAACTAACCTTCCTAATAGCGATTTATTAGAGTCTAAATGAAAGTTACTTGTTGTAGGCAGATGTTTTTAAAAATTGCAAATTTTTTTTTCTAGCTAGTTGCATGCATCATGCAAACATGTTCGCTTGTCATTGTTTGTATTCAGTATATGGACGATGTTCGTTGTTCGTTGCCGCATTATGAAGTTTATTCTTTTTCTTTGCTTGGTTGTGGTTGTGTAAGTGCCAGGCGCGGCCTTCTTACTTACCAATCTTTGTTGCACATTATCTTGATACATGTACGAACATATATTACGGTTCTAATGACGCGACATGCCTGTTGTGAAGCCTGACCTTTGCAAATGCAAAATGTATACCTTCTTTTTAACGCTGACATGTTTTCCGTGGAACATGTTATTGTATTTTTATCTACACTTTATTTATATTCTTGGCTTGTTTCCTAACATATTATTGTAGTTGTTTCTTTAAAATTGAATATCGGCGTGAGTAATTTATTATAATGGATTTTTAAAAATATTTCAGAATATTTTTAATATGCATATATAGATTTAAAAATCCAAAGTATGAGAAGTGAAAACTATAAATCTTTTCACTAGGAATGCATAAATAACTATAGTTTTGTTCTCAATACACTGATAATTTCATTATGTTACAATGTACCAATAAGAAGGATATTAAATATTGGCAGGATCGCTAAGACAAAAGTGATCATATGTCGATTATTTCATGATAGTAATTAGTTCTCTCAGTGTAGAATATTAAAAGTATTTTCAAATAATTTTGAATTAACTGTTACTCAAAGTATTATTTATTATTTTAATTTCAAACAAAATGATTTTAGTTTCTCTTATATTATTTGTTCCTACTTATTGTACTAGTTTTTTTACTGAATTTATAATTAAAATTAGTTTTACGTTTAATGTTCGCGTGCAGTTGAGTATACTCGTAAAGTAATTAAACTTTGTGACATTTACTAGGTAAATGTGGAAAAAAGTAAACAAAAACCATTTCAACGATGCATTATCGTATTCGTGCATTCCTGCGTCGGCCGGCGGCATCGAGTTCTCCATCGCTACGGCTGACAAATCCTTAAAACTTGCAGTTAATAAACCAGCTTTTCATGCTGTATAAATTCTGCAGTTTATTGCTCCGTCCGAGTGCGTTTCCATAAAATACGCAACTTTATACTGGCTGGCTGGAATTTTGCAACGCAAATAAGTATTCGCCAACTTACATAAACTGATATATAAACGTGTACATATACGTGTGTCTTATTTTGAGTGAATTATGTGACAAACGTTACGTTTATTACCACCTTCATGTGCCAGCCCTACATGATATATTATTTAAACATGCGGTAATCAGAGATAACGAACCCAACAGATACAATTCTACAGAAAAATATGAATTATTATTCTGAGAACGACTACTATTTTCCATCCTGAGTGTTACGTTAATAACGTACTACCGAATGTTCAGAACAAACGGCAAAATAATAACTGTTCAATAAACATATCATTTTTTGTCAATATGCAACATTTAAAGAAAGAAGTTTTCTATTTAGGTGATTGAAACGATAATAAAACTCCTAAACATAAGCAACCTATAGTGCGTCCTAGCAGACTTGGATTTTATAATTACATGTTTAAAATAATATTAATTGATAAAATATATAACGTTAATACTTCTAATGAAGTAATTACAAATTATATATTAAAATCATTCCATTGAAGCCTTTGAGTAAAACAAAATGGCCACGAAATGCCTGTAGCCACACTACACGCTCAGATAACATCTTGGAAGATTGTCTGGCTTGACTTGCCAGTGTGTATATGCAGGTATAATTTACATTGAGTGCATTCTTTTCCACGTCAGATGGTCGGATCGTGCCAATTAGCTCTCGGCAAAGCCAATGTAACCACCGCTGTATGTATACCTTTACGCTTATTATAGCCATGCATCCATCGAACGACTGCTTGTTAGGCTAAATTTACAACGAACACCTGCGATTTTAACAATTCTACTTTAAAATAACGATTTTTATCCGTTCATTTTTTGTTATTTACGTAATTCTATCCTGTAAAATAAACTGCTAGCTAATAAATTATTTATTTTCTCTCGAGATTTTCTCGAACAAAATTAGTTCAAATAAATTTTATTAATGAATCGAACGAAATGTCTGTATAAAATATAGAAAATGTATTTATAAGTAGTCTGTTATTATATCTTCCAAACATTTATTTATTTCTGAATAAGATTTTTGGTTTAAATCTTAGAAATAAACTCGCTCATTGGACAACATGTTTAATGTTGTGCAGCCGTATGGAGACGGCATGTTCGCGTTTTTACGTCTTAATGTGCGTTGTTTATTGACCGGTAGTGACGTCATTTTATATTTATCCGTAAATCAACAGCAGGCCAGCTAATATCTTCCTACTCATATAAAAAGTTTGATGCATTGATTGACAACTGCTTTACATTAAACAGATTTCAGATATATTCGATTTTTAATTTTAATTATTAAAACTAGTGCAATTTGTTCTTAATGAAAATTTATATAATTATACAGAATTAGCAACATTTAGTATAATTTTACTTAATATTATGTTTTGTAACAGGATGTGTGTTTTTCTAGGATTGAATATTCCTCATCATGGAGTAGTCCTCTATTATAACTTCTCTTCAATAATCATCTTCTTCCCAACCAATTAGCCTTCATTGGTAAGTGATTTTTTTCTTCAGCACATAATTAACAATATTGAAATTGAAAAATAAAATACATTTTTTTTGTTCAACGTGCATTAGTATTGATGCAACTCGACTTTTGCGTCATTAAAATTTGCTAAAAATATCAAAACATGTCTGTGCTTTTGCTATAAAATTTTATGAATAAGCTATTTAAGAAAAAAACATTTCTTTTTTAGTGAATGCTAGTTATGTATATACATACATAAAAAAGAGGTGCATCATGCATAAGAATACCATTAGAATCAAAAGTTAAACATATGTTTGCCTGTAATGCTTATTTATTTATTTTAAATACAATACGATTGATTACACTTTCGTATAATTTAAAATATGTGCATTTTTCATATTATACTTTTTGTTCGAGTTTGTTCTGATGCCATCGGTCGGATATACGGAGAGACTAGCTCTGAACACGTATCTTCAGTTCTTTTGGTTTCATGACCTCGGATTTTCGAAGCCCGATTTTTTTTTATACCAACCCTTTTGACTGCTTAGCTATGCAACGACATTGTAAGCTATTTTCATCTTTACAGCAAATGATTGTAAATGCGGAATATGCAATATATATTAACTTACATAGACGTTCGTTCTTATTAATAAATGTAAATTCAAAATTGAAATACTAGATTAAGACTAATATAGGTGCGAAAGTTTTATATTATATTGTATAATATATCACATTTTGATCGATATAAAATTAAACGCAAATATTTCTAAGAACTTGCTCATACTTTATAGTTTAATTTTTATAAATTATGGATTATAATTATTGAATTTTAAATATATAATTAAATAATCTTGATTTGTAATTTATTATACGAAGTAGAGTTTTCAACGGAAATACATCCCTGACTATATTTAGAATAGCGTCTGTGTTACTTAAAGTAATTAAATAGGTACACATTTTAACTGAAGGTAAAATAATATACCACGCCTATGAAGTTTGAACTATTTTCACGCCTATTCTAAAGGGTAACACTTTTTGTGTCCCGAAAGTAACTATTCTGCAAAAAATCTGTGTTTAGGGATGTAAAATGGAAAGTGTCTGTTTAGCATATACACTATATAAGCATACCTAACTCTATATATATTGTATCTATGTAACCTTGCCATATTTAAGGCAAAAGGAACTCAGTTTCACTTTTGTATTTATCACCACAAAAAAATGGAAAAAAAATAAATAGCAAGAAACGCTGTATGTAAGAAAATTAAATGGGCTCCGGATTCGAATCCCGCCAACACTCAAGTTCCGATTTTTAAAATTAAATAGAATGCGACATAAATGCGTAAGAACGTTGAAAAAATATACTTTAAAGCTATTTTAGTTAATAATGTAATATTAATATATTTAAATAAAAAATAAATACAATTAGCAATTAGGTATAGATATGTTTGAAGTTATATAAACATATTTAAAAGCAATTTTCATATTTGTTCCATAATATAAAATAGTAATTAACTCAGATTAAATTAAATTTAATTGAAATGTAATAAAGCTCGTTAACCATGAAATAGATTTGAATTACAAATTTTATTTACACAGCTTGCTTATTAAAACATCTTAATTATGGGTAATAATTATTTATAATTCTTGGCTAATATGCATTTGTTTTTCTTTAATTTAAAACTTTTTGTTTTCTGCATTAATTATTCATACGTGTATAAATTGTAATAATCAATTATTTCGGTTTAGTATACATAAGAACCTTTTGCCTGGTCTAAAATAACTGCAATACCAGTTGATATACTTGCTTCCGAGTTAGTGCACCGATTTACCAAGTGCTGGCGCTGGTTCGAAATTGGTGGCAGCGCTCACTTTGGCAAACACCGTTCAATGATTTTTATTTGTATTTTTGTGAAATTTTGCTTCATATCATATTTAAAAAAAAGTATATATACATACACAATATCATGTTGATCTCCATCAAATGGGGTGACAGAATCCTCTTTATATGCATTCACATCTTGACAATAATTAATGATTTTTAAAAATTTTTATTTTTATTGCTGCTTTTGTAATTATTGTTAAAGATTATATCAAATATATCTGTTCCGAATTAAAACGAACGTGATACTATGAAAGTACTGATAAGTACTTTATACATTCTAATTTTTCTATATATAAAATTTTAAATAATAAAATTAAGATAAATAGTCTAATATTATAAATTACAAATAGTTTATTATGCATTATCGATATTTTATTACACTTTGGACATCACAATTTGATACATATAATTGCTATGGTTCAATTGACTATATATTGGAATATAATTAACATAATCTTCTTGTAAAGCAAATCAAATCCATTACTATATACGAATAGTAGTACATGAGCGTAAATTACGTTCTAAATAACATTTTAAATTTATCTGTCTATATTTAATTTATTATTTATCCTACTTTGAGCAATTAAAAGAAAATTAGTGATAAAATTAAAAGGACTTGGTATATACATTTCATTTTATTTTCCATTCTGCAGAATGTCTCTTTGTTATTTTGTTTTGCAGCCAGTGTTAGTTGGTGCTGGTGCTGGTGCCGCACCTTGGACGTTCACTCGTTCTATAATGTATTTATAAATGCAAACGGTCTGCTCGTTGCTGCCACGCCGCCGCCGCCCTAAGCTCATACGGGGCCCGTAATTATGCAGATGCCGCCCCTTGGCCTCATATTCTATCTGTGTGTGCACCTCGTTCTCCTATTCACCGACGTAAACCTCTCGAACAACGAGAACGAGTCCCTTCTCTTAATTAAAAGTGCCTCGGTGTTCGTTTTGTAATGGTATCACTTGCATAGTAGTAGTCAGTATTTGGAAGTTTCAAATATATTGCTGCATAGTGTAGATGGAATATGTTGGTTTGAATAAAATATAGCGCCCATATGTTTTGTAGTAACTTAAAGCATCAATTATAAAAATTATTCAACCGTTAACACATAATAAAAGTACTAATATTTTGTATTTAAAAAATATAAGCAAGGAAAAACGAAAGCTGTTTTTTATATTACAATCACTTAATTGTTATCAACTGCAAATATTTTAGTGGAATATTTAACATTTATAATAAATTGCATTTGATTTTAGATACTTATTTAATTTTCTAAGTAAATTTTTAAAAATCAATTCTTTAGTGCATGTAAATTCTGTTTTATCATTTAAGTTTGATTTTCGTGTGACATTTAATAAATGAAATATCTATTACCATTGTATTCATTAACCAATTTGAAACTAATTATAATTTAGAATTAAAAATTGGACAAGGCACTCAAAAAATTGTTGCAATTTTCTATAAACTAATTTAATATATAAACTAAAATGCGCGATAGATAATTTCAAGTGAACTACGAATGAAGAGCAAAATACATGTGAATTGTGTTTTGTGTCTCATATAATGATTTACGTTTACTATGATAATAAAACTTAATAATATTCAGAGTTTTGTCACTTCATAAGCTTGTAGGATAGAAATGCCAATAAATATTACTTATTTGGGTAGGTATATAATTGCTATTAAATTCTAATGCTTGAATATATATATCAAATTTGTGTTTGATATTTCATTAATTTTTAATTATCCAAATTCTATAGAATCACTTAAAAAAATTTATTTAATATTTAATTTAAAATAGAGTGAAACCAATTTATTATAAGATTGGTGATTCTTTAACAGAGTTTTTTAGGCATTTTAAAATTGCTAATTTAATTTAAACTCAACTGTGTTAATAATATCAGTAACAAAACGAGATTCTTTTTAATCAAAATAGATTTATTTTTTGTAGAAATTAATTGTGTCTCTTGTAAGTATTTTGAACTTATGTTTACAACTTGAAGTTCTAACGCTAGGAATATAGTATCAAAACTGAGCATTTACCATTCTCTTTTCAAGTGTTGTCATTAGTTTATCTGAAGTTTTAACTGCGAAACTTGTGCGTGGAAGCTCAACTTCAATATTAGGCAGGCATTGTGGTATAAGGCGTGCGTAGTTCTTATGGCGTAACTAGAGTAGTGATGTAATCCAGCGTAATTGGCCTCTAAAGCCTGTCATTCTTGGCATGAGTCTACTTTGGATTAACATTCGGTATCATCTCTTGGGCTTCATTTTGGTAATGGGTTAAACCATTCAAGCTTCGGCATTCGTTATCTACAATATAAATAATATTTAATAGGACATAGATATAATTATTGACGTAGGTATACGATTCAAATTTGCAAAATATATTATTTAGTAATTCTTAGATAATATAACATCATAAAATTCAACTTTCAACCATACATTCCATAAATCAAGTACAGCTAATGCAATTTTGAACAAGTTATTAACAATTTACCATGACACATATATGTCACTTAAGTGTACAAGGTGTTAAATGCTTTCGCATTTTTATCCAATATTTATTATTTTAATTACTTTTGTATTTGTGTGACAAAGATTAACTCAACAGTAATGGTGTTCAGCTTAAGTGGCTAAAAATGTAACGAAATGTTTTAATATATTTTAAAACAAGTTTATAAATTCTTAAGATTGGTTAATATTAATATGAACATTTTAAAATGAAACAACAAATATATATATATTTTTTATACTTAATTGATTTGTTCTCCGAATTAAATTCTATTTAATTATTAATGAATCCGTATATCTCAATAGAACTGTGGGTAAATACAAATTTGGTGGGCATATTATGAGAGTATACTGTTAATTGTCTGTCAACAGTTGAACTTATACGTTGAGTTCCAGACATAACAAACGTGACTATTGGCTCCTTCCTCTTCCAATCCTGTGTGGTGTAAACATTCCTTGTTGGGGAAATCACAACTTTTCAACATTCAAGCGCGTCCAATCAGTTTATATATCTGAAACATAACAAACAAAATATTTACGTTCACTCGCGAGATATGATTTGAGTAATCTAAAGAATTTTAACAAAAATATTCGTCACTATTTTAGCTACATTTCATACGTATCAATACAGTTTTATTTCCACTTGAATAATATTTAATTTGATTAGTAGAAAACAAAGTAATACGTTGAAAACAGAAATTAATTTAGTGAGAAACATCCAAATTACCTCATTTAGTACCTGGTCCCGTGTAATAGTTGGCGCGGGCACCTCCCAACCGACTTTATTACATAGTAATATTCTCCGCGAGTCAAGCCGGTATCTTCGCAGGTCGTCATTTTGCATAGCAAGTATAACAGAGTAGGGTTTTAAAATATTTCTGATACTTTCCGCCCGCGTTTGTTCACGGTGCTCGTACAATCTTGCGGACCACCCAACATGCGCTCATTATGTCGTCACCAGCCTTAATTCCATATTCAGGTTTCTGGTTTGGCTGTTAATTACCGAAAGTGTAAAGTGGGCGAAATTCTTATAAATATTTCTTACGATTTATTACTATACATTGTAAAGCGTTCTCGGAATAAATGGATATTTAATAAAGCAAGTGCATTTATTTAAATACTTACGTGTTGTCTGCAAAAACAATGCATTTTACATCATGATGCTACACAAGGTTTTTGTATTTGCATATCATAGAGCGCCGATGAAATTGTGTTTGTCTGGTTTGCAATAAGTGAGCTTGACGTCGAGTAGGTATAATATAATCTCATCTCCTAGAATGTAATTTCCGACTGGTGATTGGGTTGCTCGCTGGTGTATACTCTCGTAATATCCGTACACCGTGACGTCATCAAATTCTAAACTCCATGAACCTCGTATACGCATATACATATATTTGCCAGCCTGTAAAATATTTATTTTAATTTATTAGACTAAGAAATTCTTACTTACACTAGATCTTCGTTGCGTCTTATAGACTTACACTAAGAGAACTAATATTAGACTACTATTTTATTAATTTATTTCAATACTACACTAAATGCAAAATACTAATTTATTTGCTGCTATTTGATTTAATTATGAGAAAGATAATTAATCGCATCAAATCTTATTGCCATGAGTAATTTAATTTTTACTATACAAAAATTCTACCTATTGATTTCTTTGATTTACCCGTTTTGACTTAAGAATTAACAGTCATAAATCAACAAATTGAAATATTTACGTGAGAAATAAAAATAGATTGAGAATGCTAGATAGTCCTTATAATGATTGCGAGATTGAATTGCGTGAAAGTTGTGAACAAGGAAAATAAAAGAACGTGTATGAATCTTAATGAAGCGAAAGAAATTTGTTAGAATTGAAATATTGTTAAGATTTGAATGAATGTAAAGGGTTTTCTGCCTACTAAGATATGATTTTCCTTTAAAAGAAGGAAAGGTGTGCAAAAGTAAGTTATTTTCGGGAAGCTGTGTGCAATTTGGATCAGCTGATCGCAGGAGGCAACCGACACAAGACATCAAGCATTTTTACGATGTGGTCGCAGTAATTTGATGGCTCATAAAATGACGTCTGCGTGTTGTTTTCTGCCTATGTGTTTTGTATCAGTGTGCATGTGCGATTATTTTTCCGCTTTTCTATTATGATCGCTTCACATTGCCTTATCGCTCTTACCACGTGACCCTTTTGTTATTGTTTCGTATACTTACACAGAATCAATTTCAGAAACAGGGCAAAAGGAACAAAAATTACGTAATTGAATTGAACAGATATATATGAAATCTGATAATGGTGCTTTATATAAATGATTCATAGAGTTTTATTTCAACGATAACTTTATTGTACACTGTTATTTGTATTAGATTTTATTTAAAACAAAAAAAAATACACATACAATTTTATACAATTAAAGCAACAATAACGAATATATAAAAAAAATAATGCAATTGAGTTCATCATTTTAAATGATTATTATCATTTAATCTTTTAGAAATATTAATATTTAACTATATTTAAATATATAATAATATTTAAAAAATAAATTATTTATAAAATAAATTTGTTATTTGAAATATTCTATGGAGCAGTTTTTACAGTGTAGTTTCCCCATATGTTATAGCCCACCATACCACAGGCGTCAGCCTCGGTATAGTGTGTGTGCGATGTTTCTATATTAACTTTTTAATAAAGCAACGCAGTGGATTCGCGTGTTCAAAATTGTTTATAGACTAGTTCACAAATGGCAAGAACATGTGTTATTTAGCGCGTTGTGTGTGTGTGCTCACCTCATTTCATTGTTGTTTGTTTATCGTGGAAATTGTGGCCATCAGGGTACCCACGGCGTCTCGGATGTTTGTTGGCAGCAGCGGCCATCTTTGGACACTGTTGTCTGTCTCTGGTTGCTGTTGCTGGCTAATAACACAAGCTGGCTGCAATGGGATGGCAGATCAACGAAACGAATGGTATTTTGTTACACTGGAAAAGGTAAAGTTCGTGTTTTCGTTTTTATGTCTAGATACCCTAAAAAAGCATTCATTCTTGAATGGAAATTTTATTTATAAACTTTCGTAGTTTATTAAATATCTTGGTTTAAAATATAAATATTTTTAATCAAAAGATAAGCCATATCACTTGATGATAATTTATATTCCGGTCAAACTCTACTAAGAGCAATGATATCCACATTATGATTATAGCTCTTGAACTTACTAAGCCGTTTTATTTATATGATAAATCAAATATTAAATAACTTTTAATTGTATTATTTATAAGTCCTACTATATACAAACCGCTTTGAGTACTAATACTACTTAATTAATTCTTAGTAAACAAATAATATTTAATTATCATAATATTGAACATAAATATTTGTATTTTTATTCTTTTTGAGCGGCTATTTATTTTAAAAATACAAAATATACACAATTAGAAAAAAAACTCATATTCTTAGAATTTCTGTTTCACCCAATACGTACTTCTCGTCTGTGATATTTCTTAGAACATTTATTGGTTTCGACGTTTTCGGTTCCCTACGTCTGTTATTAAAAATAAAATAATTCCGTGCCTTTTCTTCAAATGCGTCTACAATTTTTTTGTTTACTGCTCGAAATTATAGCTCACATATGCCAGCTTCATTTTTCGTTTTCAAGTTTAGTGAAGCGTTATACATTATGTCTATGTTTATGTTATTTTACACTCGTATTTATTTATACTACCACGAAAATGTGTCGAAATAGTTATTTCGGCCATAGAACAACCATTTTTACGATATATTAGTATTTCGGTTTCGGTGTTTTTCTTCAGTGAACCCTTTTATGGAATAATAAAATAATACTTTTTAAATTCTTATATATATTGAGAAATAATTATAATTTATATGTATATATAGTAAAATTATAATCTACAGTTGCATTAATTGAATTAGTAAACGACTAAAATGTTAAATTTAGATCGCGTAAAAATATGCTACAGGTTATTAAATAGGCATTTTTTTCGCCATAATTCTCTAAAGAATAGCCTAAATCAATGAAAACTAATTAAACTAAATATAGTGCAATACATATTTTATTGATTAATTAATTGTTATATGTGTATAAATAAATAAATATATGCAAAATAATTGTTTTAATTGAGTGCAAGGCCTACGTATATTTAAGAATTGGGTAGGTATATACGAATGGGCTTTTCGAAAGTATTCAGCAGAATTGTAACGATTTGCTTTCAGAACGTGTAGAACATCCCTAAGTTCGCTGCAGGGGCTGAGATTTACTTTCTGTCTATGAAACGAAATCCGCGTATCCTTTAAAACGGATGAAGCATAAGAACGTGGTTTCCTGTTCGTTTCCAGGAACGTTCACAACGCCCTCCTAAACTCGTGTAGTAAGCGGAAGATTTTGTAACTATACTTAGCGGGAGACGCACTCGATAAAACAGTCACGCAATTGCCTAGAATCATGTGTGTATGGTTGGCTGATGTAGATTTTTAATTTTTCTTGTTGTTTTTTAACGGTGGGCGAATAGGTAATAGCTACTGGTGTTGAAGAATGAAAATTCTAAGTAATTTATGAACGTGTAGGATGTTAAGTTAGGAACATCTTGTTGTAGGTGGCATTACACGATGTGTTTGTATACACCTATTTCCGGTCTGATAGTAGGGTGTATTAACATCAGAAGCAAACAACAATGACATGTTGGGTTGATAAGGAACATAATGCCATTTTCCGTTTTTGTTAAAATAAATATATTCTAAAACGATTAACTACGCGTTAAATATTTTTTTTGGTCGTAATCGGTAGACTATTTTATTTCTTTTAAGAAATAAATTTAGATTTTTAATCCTCTACATATAAATAAGCGAGTATAAATTTTAAATAAATTTTGGTTGCTATATTAATATTTGAAATATAATATTATATTCAATTATTTGCGGTAACTTATTTAAGCATTTGAATAAAATAGCATTTTTATGAATTTAAATTTACATTGTTTTAGAATTCTCAGAAGAAAAACGTAAAATGTTGATTAAATGTAAAATATTTTAAAGTAAATTCCATACTATGGTATTTATAATATATAAATGTTTCAAATCTCTAAAGTTATGACTTTCGTTTAAGTTGAGCAATACTTATAAGAAATAAACGAGAACTAAAAATAAACTTGTTGTCGTGGTGGCGCGAATCACAGTACAGTTAATTCCGTATTATAGTAGCGATTTACCGAAGTCCCAATCGCAGAGACGGTTGAAGGGAGTAACGTAAATAAGAATTAGTGTCCGAGCATGGGGCACGAAGACCAACCCACGTCCATATGTGCATATCATTTTAAGTCGTGTTCACTTAGCCACCTCGTGGACGCTAACTAAATGGACGGACGTGGGTTAAATCCAATTTATACACAAAGTGTGCATAAAATCAGACATACGGAATTGTGAAACTAGTCGTGGGTAATGGGAAATTATTGCGATGCATAACGATTTTGCAACAAACATATTGAATTGTTTATTAGATTAGATTTGTATTTTAAATGACTTGAAGCTTGTCTATAAAGCTGATACCTACACAGATTAGTAGATTTCAATTCGAAAATTGTATATATAAATAACAATTAATTGAAAACAATATCTGATTAATAAAATTAAAATTTATTTAGAACTAAGTAAAAATATTTGTAATTAATAATCAATTTTCATCAAGACTTTTACGATAAATTAAATAAATATGAAAACTAAATTAAAAAACGTTTTTATTTTTTACACTTATTTAAAAGTTAATATTAAAATAAAATCATGAAAAATGGTAATTGTTAATTTAATTACATATAATGAGCAGTAATAGAACAATTTACAGCATTTGGTTACAAAATTCTTAACTTAATAACTAATACTTTCTATAATAATTAGTCTAGTAATTATTCGTAAAGTATTAAACTCAAACACATATAACGCAATGAGGTCATATATCATGTAGTGAACGTTCGTCATATATTTAAATAAGCCCAAGGTACACTTGATATTGTTGTTTGAATCGCAGTTTATTTATATTGAAGCTCAACCCGTTTTGAATTAAGCGCAAAAACAAGTTGCAGGTGCCAAGTTCTTTTGTCTTTGACGTGAAGAAGACTTCCATAAGCTCCAGCACGACAGCCGAGGCTATAAAAACCACATAAAACCTTAATTTTACGTGCTAGATAATACTTTTTTTTTCAACTGATACCATCGACTACTATTCAATGTTAAACGGCTACCACTTTCAGTCCGAAATATTTTTAATTAATCATTAATATAAATGGAGAATTTTCCCAATATTTATTTTTACTATTTGAATCATATATTAGCGATTAATACAAGTGAAACAGCATCTGTTTTGTTTGCGAATTTAATATGCATATACAAGTGACCAATAGTGTAATACCTCTAACGCCAATGCACCAATGATGGCACAGTGTATAAGCCAATCTGCATATCCTGCTGTGCAATGATATTGCAAATTTATACAACGTTTTAAATGCTATTTTATTTGTTTGTAAACTACAATTTATTAGGTATTTCATTTTTATGAAATTTAATAAACATTATGAAAAAAAAAACGTGGAATATATTACAGTTGTAAATTGTATCAGATAAAAACTTGAACAGACTCTCTTACCTATATTATAATTATTGAATTCCATATAATTAATATTATACCACCCACACACACACACACGTATATTTTACAAATTTATACATAAATACAATTCTAATACAATTTATATATGTAATATATGAATATAAATTGTTATAAATTTATCTCTGTCCACATTTAGCTTTAAAAAATACTGAGATGTTTGAATTTTTAAATTAAATATATATACGCTACAAATATATTAACTGCTTAAAATATTATCGCTATTACCTCAAATTTAGAAATAGTGAAAAATATTTTTAGATGTTATTGTTTTAATTATAATAGTCATTAAAATACATATACCACATGGAAGAAATTTCTTAAATTATTGATATATGAATAGTAAAATATTTGAATTATTTAAGTAATATTTGAATTTATTTATACAGATACATTTTATAGCAATTTGTGTGCGATGAGAATGCAAATGAAAGAAATGTCAGTGCGCTGGGTTGGCTTGGTGAAGTAAACATCGTTAGATACGTTCTTAATAATAAAGGCCACAAGAGCTCCACTTGTAAATAACTTGGACGACTGACAAAAAGTATTAAAGTTAAACAGTTTATGATAACTGGCCGGTGCTCATGTGCATACCCAACCAACGGATACACTAATGAACTTTAATTCACATACTTTATACGCGCCAAACATATAAACTGTGCAAAATTATGTTGCATTTCAGGTTTCTCCTCGCAAACAGACTCAGTGTGCAAATTGCGCGCGCATTGCATACTGGAACAAACAGCGCACTGTGGATGCCGTTTACGAGGCGAACACCAATGATATGACGTGAACTAAACGGCCTAATGCATATTTTTTAGCGATCGAAGTCAGGTTGTATTATTTGTCATTTGTTGCATATGTGCTTCGGTTTGATGTGAGCCTGCATGTGGATCGTAAATATGTCCAATGGATACGCGGGTTCTAATGGTTCTTTAACGCTAACTAAATCATATTTTAGTATTACCCACAGGATAATGAATCAAACAGATATTATGCGAGCAATTAATTGTGAATTTCCGTATGCTTTAGTATTTAGATACCCATGTCACAAAATATTTCTAAAATATAACTTACCTTTAACAACTTCACTAACACAACTCTTAGCCACTACTAAAAATATCTCATCCGCATAGAAGTGTTTGAGAATTCATACTTTCTAAATTTTTTGCATATTTTTCTGTTTGCTGGGAGAAATCTTCTCTGCTCCTAAAGCATTGTTATGGTATTCTATAGTTTGTGGTCACTCTGTCTATTTTATTGCGCAAAAAATCTGAATATAAGTTAACCGAAATTTTAAGGGTTTAGAGAAAGTTTCAAAGGCAGAAAAAATCTTTCAAATTTCTTGCCTAGCGTAGATCATTGTCAAAAATTATATTCATACATTCTATGTAGATTATTTAAATTACTTCGAGAAAATAATAATAATTTTATTTTTACGTATTTTATATTATCGTCTAAGCTATTTACAAACTACATATTAAGACAATTTATCATAAAAAATTAGATTTTACCGTGGTTTTTTAGGATATTATCGTTTTCTTTTAATTCAAAATAAATGAATAGGCAGAGAATTGTTGGGAGTATGATATATTTAAATTAAATATAATAATTAAAGCGTATACATTAAATAATTTATCATATATTTTATTACAAATACACAGCAATAAATCTAGAAATGCTATTCAAATATATTGAAAATTTATATGACGGCAATATTTATAAAGTTGACGTAAATCCGTAAATGTTTTAAATGTCTAAATAAATAAAATATTCGTAACGACATAAATAAATATGAGTGAAAGTTAAGCTTTATAATAAATAGGTACTGTTTAAAAATATACAATCAATAGCAGCAATAATATTCTATACATTCATTAATTCCTTCATATATTCATGATTTGTCAACAGCAGTCGGTTTTATGTAGTATTTTTAAATAGCTTTCCAGTAGCTTTAATTAATTACCGTTACACAAATGTATAACAAGTTACCTATATTATTCTTACTGTAAAATCCATCTTAGTTATATTATAATACGGTTCATATTAGTAAAAAAGTTCCTATATATGCATATATTAGAAAAAAATGTATCAAAAAAAAAATCAAATTAAATAAGACAACACAGTTAATTATTATCAGAAGAAATATCTCGCTATCGTCTTCTATAACCAGTCGTATATAACTCTATCAAGCCAGTTAGGTACTTCTTGACATTCTGTGAGCCTGGCAGCCAGTACGTAAGGATAGATCATACCGCGAACGAAACTGCATAGATACGCGTCTAAAATGTAAGTGCATTTGGCGTCGTATGCACCAGCGATGCATTCCGTCGTTTTCTAGGACAGCTATACTGTTTTTGTATCAAGAGACAGCAAGGGAAAATATGATTGTTAACTGTTTAAACAAGGAAAGAACGCAATATAACATGATTTTTTAAAGTTATATTAAACTTTTCAATTAACCAAATTTTTTTTTGTATATCCTTATAAAAGAACTCAATTTAAAAATTAAATAAGAAAAATATAGGTATTGATTTGATAATTTTTTGTATTTTAAATTAATTTTCCTAAAAACTATTATTTATTGTTTCTTAATTATTATTATAAAAATTCTTAATTGGTATTCTTATATTTTTGAAGCTTATCAAAACAATAGAAAAAAAATTGGATTAAAATGGCATCGTTTTATTTAATATTAATATAAATATTAAATCATCGCTATACTGATGTTTATAATAAATTGAGTTTATAAAAGATTAAAAAAACTGCATTGAATTATCAATATAATTTTATTTTATCTAAATAAAACTGGAATGCTGAACCTATCCCCACTGCCAAAATCAGTGACGTCATTGCCAAAAACTACAGTTGTGTTGTGAGAAACACGCGGACCAATCACCATGCACTTGTTACCTATTTTGTATATAAATATTATAAATAAACAATTATTTAAACTAATATATATTGCATTCTGAATATATTTAATGCCAGGGAAGCATGCATTGGAAGAGATATTCGCTATGACGACTCGTCTAGGCTAGATACAAACATACGTAGTGTTGGGAGGTAAACATGTTGACCACTCCGTGCCGTGGCCAGAAGCGGTTGGTGTGCAACGCTCGTACGTGGTGGGAGATGTGTGCATCGCGTGACGTCAGCAGACTTGCATTGGTTTCATGCAGTTGTTCATTCTAAATAATTGAATCATATATAAATATAGCAGTATTTTATTTTATGAAAAATTTTGGATTTCATTGCAAATCTCAAATATTTCGAGATTGAAATTACAAATTCTGCCTAAAATATTAAAATTTAAGATACAGTGAATTCGAGTTTGATTTAAATAAGAAGTGAAGTAAAATGGCAACAAATGGGAAATGTATCATTTATATAATTTATTAAAAAATTTGTGGATACATTTGCGATAGAGTCAATTATTATAGAAAAGATCATTCATTAAATATTTTCGTATTGATAAAGTATACATTTTAATTATCTGAGCAAAATAAAAATAGCTTCAATTTTATCTTTTAAAAGTTACCTATATAATTAGCACACCAGGCAAGGCTAGTCTTTCAATTAAAATTCCGCAAATCTAAATTGACATATTTCCGATTAATTTAACTCTTATATGTATATCTTGGCGTAGAGACCAACAAATGAAGAAGTCGTCTTTCACATCTTCATCAGGTCATTGACTTGTTTGTGAGTGCAATGCCAATAAAACAACAAAAAACACAAAACAAAAATGCATCAGTTACAAATTTTTGCGTCAGTAAAATGGTTTCTGCAGAAAACAGAACTGGTTTCTTCAACCGGCTATTTTATTTACTCTTGTTTTTCTTATTTCTCGCAAGCACAATAATGAAATGCAAGTTTATTCATACAGGAAAAGAGTCGTTTTCATACAATCCATATATTAATGTACGATGAAACATATGACTTATTATTAATTATTAAAATTAAAGATGGATTGAATTTATCAAAATTTAAATAATGTTAATATTAAAATATTGCGAATTAAAATAATGCACAAATATGTTTTATTAAAATGTGAATAATATACACATATATTTAAATATTTTTAATTAAATTGCCTTTTCTGCATAAAAACGTACAAGTTTACGACTAAAATGCAGTTGGAGGTTAGTCGATAAGAGATGATTAACGGCATATTAATAATTTATGAATGCACTAGGTAAAAGAAAAAATGAATATCTACTTTAATACATATTTTTTATAAATCGCGTGTTGCATTTTCGAAACATGCAAAAAAAAACACTTATAAATTACATTTAGTAAAAAAAACATCCATACGCATATCATTGTTTCATTTTATAAAATTAGAAACAATTCAACAAATTTATTTTTATTTAGAAAGTATTTTGCTTCCATAATCTATGATTTCAAATAATGAAAGATAATGTATTTCAATTTTAAAATAGCTTTTATTAGGAGCGCATCAAAAATAATTTAAAACTATTAATTAGATATATTCCAGTTTCTTCAGAGACCATATGGGAATAATAAGCCTGTTATAATAACTTATAGCATTCGGGTCAAGAATTTAAATGAACGCACAACATTTATTTTTAACATATATACATTTCTTATTGTATGTGATGGTGAATAGAATCGCGTGTATGTTGCCAGTACCTCGGTAGTTTATTTATACAAATTATTTATATGTTAGGTCTGATGCCGTCAACTCTGCTGTAATAATTGCATTAGTTAGTGCAGATTTGCACGTAGCACGCAATATCACATGTGAAACACATTTTAAGTTAAGACTGATGTACTTTTTTTATCCTAATTTATATTCATATTAATTTTCGAAGTATTATTTTATAAAATAAAAATACTTTGATTAATTTTGTTATATTTCGTAAAAATATCTAATCTGCATATTTAAACATATATAAATATTGATTTCTTTGTCTTGACGTAAAGAAACGATAATAAATTCAATACATATACCGGATATAATTTTTCTTCATTCATTCTCCATCATTGCTTTTGTCGTCTTCATCACGTCCTTCGTCGATTTCTGTCCCCATTTTCGTACGGTCATGTGTGTGTGTGTGTGTGTGTAATCTATCCTTTTCTTCTCTGTCTCTGTGATGTGGAATGGTAGATGATGGAGCTATATAGACACAAAGGGTTCCCTCTGATGTGTATATGTGTACTCGTTCCACGGATCATGGCTGCCTCGTCCCATTTTACGCCCCGTAAACCAAACAACTTTAGTTTTATCTTTACCATATTTTTGAAACGTCGCTTGCTTGTGTGCTATATTTTCCTCGTCTTCTATTCAAACTTTTTTGTCGGCAGTTTTGTTTTTATTCGGTTTCGATCTAAAAATTCATCAAAACATATAATACAAATACATATATTGTGCTAGTTCAACATATATTCTCATATGTAAAAACGACATACAATGCTCATTCAACCACGAAACTACATACAATATTTCATTGTAAAAGTCCCCTAAGACATATAGCTCCCCAATTTTCTTGTACTTTAAAAGCACAACGTTGATATTCCCCCAAGGGCGCCACTGCAAATAATTCTTCATCAAACTACCCTTCTTGTCTTATAGAATTTTATAATTACTAACGAACGTACGGGACTGCGTATATGTAGAGATATGTTGAAAGATAGTCCTAAAGTTTAGTAATTAAATATCTTCACCACATTCCTTCTGCCTGTAAAGCTTGATGCGTAAAACATATTGATGACCATATTTCCCGAGTACATAACTGTATTTAATTTAACGCCTAACGGCTGTATAAGATTTTTATTTATTTATAAGTAATGATGATAATTTTTGTACCAACACTACCAAAATATGTAGTTCACCATTTGGTGTAAGCTGACCTGATTTTGTATTGAATTACTCATATAATTATTTAATTTTACTAGATTTAGGTTTGGAATAATTGAGTATTATTTAGAAAATATAATATTTATTGGTACTCTATAATGTATAATACATTGTATGAAAAACTATTATAAAAAAATTTAGAAAGAAAAGCAGCAGATGTCTATTCGTTTTAATCTCCATGCAGGTATCGATTTGCACAGAACATGCACACTTGAACATATTTATGAAAGTATTAACGTTCGTATCTACGATGTAGTTACTGCAAGAAAATTATATAGAAAATATATTTATGTGCACACCGCTGTTATTTTTTGTTATATGATAAAATACGTTAATATTCATGAATACCGTTAAGTTATATTACGTGTAATATTATAATTGGAACAGGAATATTGGCAGTGTCTTTATATTTCTACATTAAATTAAATAATTGTTATAAATAAAAAATACGCACCCTTTCTCTTTGATTTGCATGATCTACGGCACTGAGCCAATAAAATGGGATCCACCCTATAGTTATGATTCATATTAGAGTCGCAAACGTATTGTCTTCCAGAATATTCAAACGAATACCTCCTTTGTCACTGCCCATTTGCAAACGACGCCATCCATTATAAACCCTTTGGCACTTAGGAATTTCTTTTGTACTCCCCATAACCGCCATTTTCTTAATGTTGAGAGCACTCTTTCTGTCGCCATAAAACGCAGAGAAATTTGGAGTTATTGTTGCTCTAAAAAAGAAAATTACATGATTCATTGAACAAAGTTATATTTTGTTCCTTTATTTTATTTTAAAATTACATTCCTTTATTATATTCACTTTATGAATTGAATTAGTTTTCCTTCTATTGAAACTAAGTAATAATATCTGAAATACATTTTTGAAAATTGATCACTCATTTTCGTAGTATTTAAATTGAAATAATTCGTAAAATATTTATACCAACACAATGAGGTTGTTGGACAATACTCATATAACAGTTTAAGATTTTATAGGCTCGTAAAGTTCATATAAAAAGTGATTTATTAGCTTGAACTAAATTCTGATTTAAATCTACGCTAAGATTTGTCTTAAAGCATATTACTAAATGCTTAGAAAATAGTTCAAGGATTCTAAGTAATGCTATATTTTTTATCTTTAATGTAGGATTCAATTATTTTCCTTTCTAACTAAAACTATTCATATTTTAATAAATCTTGACATTATAATGTATTTTCAAAACCGGTTTTTTAGAACTCACTAATGAAGCAATTAATCACGCGATTCTAAGAGATGGTATTAGGTAATATTACTTAAGTCCTCCGATATTTACATGATAATTAAATGGTTTCATCCAAAAATTAAAATTAAGTGTAAGTCTAACCATAGCTAAGTTATAATTTGATTCTGTTTAAATACTACATGCTAATTTATCATTGTATCTTTGATCAAAGTTGGTTTATTTTCTATATCTTTAATGTAGCAAGCAAAAAAGAAGAATTTGATGAATTCACGCCTATTCCTTGGAATAATTTTAATAATTTCATGTATTAATACAAATTTTCGTTCTTTGATAATTTAAATTAATTAAATATAATTAAATGATGTTTCGAATTATTTATCTAACACTTACATAGGTAACTGTAAAGATGAGATTGTTGAAAGAAGACGTCAAGAATTTGTGTGTGCGACCGTATAGATAGACCGGTATAATCCTGGACGGGACCTGTTCTCAAATCGTAAATCACATTGCGGCTTGGTCACAAACCCATATGAGAAAGATTTCTTAATTAATGCATGCAACAATGTATGCATGACATGGCGGCGACGATTCCATACAAAAGACTCTTTCAAATAATTTTTTCTACGAACAAAATGGGAGGAGTCTCATCACTCTAGAAAGGGTTGAGTATCATATGTTCACATTTCTATTTTTAATTTTATTTAATGCATATAACTTGTAGCGTTACATGTAACATCTAATTAGGGGCATAATATTACGATTATTTGGTATTAATTATACGGGCATGACATTTGGATTTTTTTATCATGTTTTAAACATATATACATGGCGGTATCATCCTTTTTATATAAATAATTACGCTTTTTCTCGAAATTTCCCTAAGCTAATTTTAACATGCCTATTTTGCTGTTTAATTATATGGTTTTTCTTCATTATGATAATTAGCAAACCTTACAACTGTCAATTTAAGAAAAACTATAATGATATGTATTTATTGATTACGTAAACATTTGCAACAAATTGTATATTTAACATTAATAAATTGTTAACAGAATACTATTTAATTTATCAAAAAGATACAATTGAATATATGGTGCCGATAAAAGCCAACTGATTGTACTAGTATCAACAATTTCGTTGGGAAAAGCATTGCAACTTTTATCACAGAGTGTACACAAAATCACCGACTCCAATGGAGCTCTCCATACCATTTCTATTCCGTCTATATACCTATATATATGTTACCTTCTCTAGTACGGAAGCCTTATCTGAACTGCCTGAAGCCTTTAGCCGCGCACACATAAACTGCTGAAACCGTTTCAGTTTCAGAAGAGAAATCCTCTCTAGACTCTCTTTAAATCCCTCTTTTTGGATGCAGGTGTTGTCGCTGGGGCTTTTTTCTATCGTCTTTGTTTGAAATCATAGTTAGGCACTGTGCGCTAGAACGAGATGGAAACATATGAACGTATGTTGCATTATTCACGCGTATGTTAATGAGATTTGATTATGTTTTATTTATCAACAGAAATATCTTGGTTTTGGCTGGTATGTTTTCTGATGTATTTTTGCAATGTTTATGTAGCTACAGGCGACATAAGTTGACTTGTCTGGTAAGACAATGGTATCTGATTTTGAATTTCTAAATTATTTAGATTCTATTTTTTTTTTGAAATAAATGTATGAAAACAAAGTTATAAATTAACTTGAGTATCTTGAAGTAGGAATCATATTAAATAATAAAATATAGACTTTTCGGATAGATTCTGAATAAATAAGATTTCGGAATAAGTTTTTCATTAAAGAAGAATCAGAATGCCAAATTATTTATCTATTGAAAAAAACACTAACAAATTTTCAAAGTAAAATCCAATTTGTTATTCGCATACAATGTTGCAGTTTAATGCATGTAAAAACCTCTTGTAATATAATTATTTTCCCAGAAAACTAACTTAGAAAATGTACTTACTTCACATTACATATCCTAAGGTTCTTTAATTACTTTTAATTACTATTATTACTGCAATTTCCGGAGGGACAATCACATTCTACCGTTATCTTCTAATGCATTTCCCCAAACATCATCGTACTTTTTACACCATTCTTTTATGTTTCTTTGTCATGCTCTGTGCGAATAAGAAGAACCGTGGGTACTTTCATTTACTTTTAATTCTAAAACTTAGTCAACTCAATTACATTTTTGTACTTTATCTTTTCTTTTTTGTATTTTTCTTTAATTAAACAATCAAATTGTGTCGCTTGGCGCAATTTCTCTTTTTTTATCATGATAGCATTTTCGTAAATTGGACAGGGTTCAGACTGTGAGGTTACATGAATTTTAAAATCTCAGCGTATATATATTCTAATGCATTAGCCCCTGAGGTGCAACACAATTGATGGTTGGGTAGATACTATATATAAGAAAGAATTTGCTATACACTATGACATTTTATGGGACGACCTGGTTCATCTTTTATAGGTACGCACCAAAAATGTAATTTGCTGTATAATTTGTACTTGATCGTTCAAACATTTTTGAAAGGTTATAACTTATATATTCAGTTGGTTTACTAGTATTTGTATATTGAAAACGTAAGTATTTCCGCATGTTTAATAACACGGAAAATCAATGTTAAATAAAATTAAGTAGTGTGGGCAATAAAAGCAATTTAAGAGCCTGTTTTAAAATATAATAAAATGTTTTAAGAACAATAAATGAATTAAGAATCTTATAGCTTCATAAAACTAACACTCAATAAAATTATACAGATTTTATAATTATTGTATCATTGTATACAATTACATACAATAACAATCAATATATATTTTATATTGAAACTGAATTGATAATGCACACTCTATTAAATTGGATAAATTTTCGACCGCAATATTCAGAGATTTCGTCTATATTAAGCCAAGCGTGTATCAGAATAACTTTATTTTCGTAATATGGTCTAGCGGGGTGCATCTTTGGGCCACAGGACATTTTATTGTATATAGTGGACAGCCGTTACGCATTTTTACGAGTTTTCTTTATAACAATAATATGAGGGTCTTCTAGATGTTCCAAACTGTATATAAATATTAAAATTTTGATTAATATATTCGTGGTACAAAACCATTCTGATTTAGATTTGATTAGAAATTTAATAATAAAATCAATTTGTTAATTTGCGCGCAGATCCGTGCTCAGATAATGGTGGCATGATAATTTTCAGATATCGTATTTGGTAATAATACTGAAGGAAAGTTTTATTTATAATATTAATAATATTGATATATACAAAGTTATATTTTCTATCGTGGTTATTTATATTATTAATTGCGTACATGGACTTGATTTATTAGCAGAACTATTTATTTCATTAGATTGTTAATGCAAATTAATATGATTGTATGTCACTTTGGAATTTGTATTTAATTATTATTATCCGATATAAATATGCAAAGCAATTTAATTTTACGATAATGAAGTAAAAGCTTAGTAGATTGTGTATTAGTAAGCAATTTAAACCACGTTTGCAGCGAAATGAGTAGTTTCCTAGATTTACGGAACTAATTTGGTCGGCTGTATTTGACGTAGGACATGCTCGTGTCCACGCATGGTGGTGATCTCTTGCACGCAGTTGGCATTAAGTGGACCAGTGTCGACCACAGATGAAGCACGTCCATCGTTAAAGAAACCTTAGAGGAGACGTCCTGAACTAAAGCATAGTACATACAGCGTACCAGTGAACGAACATCTTAATACTAGTTTTCAATTCAAGAAATTGAATACAAATTTGTTTGTGCGCCACAAAATAATATTTAGTTATTTAAATAAAACATGTGTGGAATATTAAATTATTTTATTTGTTTACAAACTATGAATTTCTAAACTGGGGTTTATTGTAGATAGGTAACCGGGTGTCTAAGGCAAGCTTTAGTTAGAGCGGCTGCTGAAAATTTAGCGACATTTACCCGGGATCATCCCCTAGACTATCGTTACGGTACGCGCGCAACGATGCTCTCTGCGAGGTGAAAGGGGAACGACTTATTGCACACGCCGGAGTTGCTTTACCGTGTATGCGAGGCCGCGTGAGCAAGGGCGTACAAAAAAACTCATTTTATTCCTGGGAATTTGGGATTCGCCGCGCGTTCCCGCACAAGTAACGACGTTGTCTCTCTCATTGGACTCACACATACTCGCGCATTCAGAAACGAATTTATAAAGTTTTCGTTGCTTCAATTCTTTCTTATTATACCTCTGCAGCGAGCCATTTCTTTCTCAAACAAACAAGTATACCACGCTTGCGAAACATCACGTCTTCTGTAGAATGGTTCTTTTTCTCAAAAACAAATTTACAAAATGATTAAATATTTTATATACCAAAAAGCAAAGTAAATCTCTCTTTAAGTTATTTTTTAATAAATAGATATGGAATTCTTAATTTGATTACTAAAAATATTGGGAAAAATATATCCCTTTCAGCAATCACTTAATTTTGAAGTGTAAAGTTCTATTAGTTTTTATTTGTGTTTGGGTATGTTGTTATTTTTATTTTTGCTAGCTTCAGGGTAATATTGCACTATATATATTACTTATTATCCCGAGTGCACTCTGAACATAGGATTTTATCGTGTGAGCTGTTCTGCAATATTGCCCTGCACCTCATTTCGTTGCACTTTTCCCCGCGTATCAACAAACCGTTTTCAATTCGCGTTGGCTTGGCTCGGTAACCGGTTTTCTTCCATAAGGTCTGCCGGGCTAGATATCTGCGCACTTGAAATGAATGTACTTAAATTACCAACTACAATTTTCTGAACACTTGCCAGATAATCTATAGGTACTAATTACTTTTTCTGTGCGTCAATTACTATTTTTGTTTTTAATAAATTATACACTTTTCGAAATTATTACCACAGAACTAAAACTAAATCGTGAGTGACGCCACTCACCCGTAATTTTTTATTAACATATATATTTTATCTGTCAGGGAAAATCAAAACTAATCTTTAATTTAGTGATATAAAATTCAAAAATAAATTATTACATTGAATATAGTATTTATTCTGAGATTTCATTTTAAAATGAAGTTATCTTCATGATGAACCGCTGGAGGGCTTCAAGAAATATAAGCTTGGATAGGAAAGCAGGGTGACTTGATATCATTTCTAACGAATGAACCATGAAATTTCGCGGTGCGGTACTTTTTTTTCATCATAATAAACCAAGCCAATCATTCACGTATTTCCTTTTGAATTGTCGCCGCGGCGTTTAATGCGATTAAGGCATATCGTGCATTTTATAGTTGTTATAATTTAACAGCTTTTTGCAACGCTCGAGGGTGGCCTACTCTCTATATATATTTTAGATAATGTTATTTTATGGTGCCCGTTTTATATGGTTAATCTTTGTGAACAATCCCCCATAGCGGTAATTGCTTATTGATGAAGTTGTTATACCGCGCTTGAAATATCTTTGATTTAGCACACATGGGTCATAAAAGAAATAAATACGTAAAGGAATCATTTTGTTAGGAAAGCGTTATTATTTTTCGGGGTCAACTTTGCCTATTGTATTTTTCTTTAATGCTTGTTTCTGCCGGTAAAAGAAACAACTGTGACATCTTTTCGCGTGTGCAGTGTTTGTTAGTAACACGACTGCAACACTGCTTTACGATCTGACAGACTATAAAAACCTTCACGTGTGCTTCTCTTTCTTTTCTGTCATCGTGATGGTGCCTGTTAGATTGTGACGTGCCCTTATTGCTATTTCCAAATACTAGCGATAGTTCGCATTCTAATGTGATTCGTTCAATATTAATATAGTTCGATGGACGTACATTTGTTCTCGTCATGCTAACTTTACCTATTTTAATATTTATTCCAATTTAAAATTGTTAATCAAGGGTTGTTTCAAAAATTATTAAATTACATATTCATAAAGTAAATAAAATATTAATTTAGAAAATTGAAATAGTAAAGTAATATTTAATTAAATACGAAGAAATACATTGAAGAGTGAATATAAATTAGTTAAATAAAACAAAAATAATCATTGTGTTTTATGTTGCTAGCAATCAGGCATAAGGTATTAAATAAGGGCGATAATCCGCCCAAAACTACAAAACAAATCAATCAATTAACGCATTGTTTATTCAATTAGGTGTTTTAATTCCTCAATATCCTGTTAAACGGGGCATGGTGTATCTGCATGTAATTCAAAACATTTTACGAGCAGACATTAGTTTTGATGATCTTAAATAATACACGGCTGTTGTTCGTTATATACCGTAACCGTATCAAAATTGATTTCCATGCTCCTTTCAATAGGAAAAAGCTTGATCCTGTTTGCTCTTTTCGTCTATGTATGTGTGTGGAATATAGTTCCATGTGCTGCCGTTCCGCCGGCAGCGCTGTTCGGGTCAATCGTTTGTTCCGCCATCATGGTGTGCGTGTTTGGCGCCGCCCAGTCGTATACCTTCGGATAGATTCGGCTCGATTCGCCAATGTAATCTGTTAGTTGGAAAACATGGCTTTTAGAATACACTTGGCAAATTCAAAACGATTTTTCTTCTATTCTGCAATAAAAAATTGTTGGTTTTAGTCCAGATTTATTATAATAAGAATGGTTTATAAGAGTTTTTATTTATTTTATAATACAAATAAAATTATTTACTAGAAAATATACCAGAAATTTGGTTAAGTAGCATATATATAGATTACTCTTAAGCCATTTCATATTAAAGTAAACAAAAAATAAAATAATTAAATTATATTTTTAAGATTATATCAGGGCAGCTTAATAAGGGACTTTATCACAATACGTTTTGGTAGTCAATAAATAATTATCTATGATTTCAAATAAATAAATTGTCTTCGAAAGCAGAATTTTTTTTATAGAGTATCACCAATAATATATATATTACACAAAAAATAAATCGAATATTATTTTTGTAACTGTGAATAATGCAGTAAAAGAAAAAATATAATAAGCCCGGCTTTGTGTTTATAAAAATGTATAAACAAAATTGAACATACACGCACCATTTAGCGGAACCCTGCTTAAATACGGGAGGATTACAAGGCATGCGGCTGTCAAATATATATTCTTTATTTGACTCTGTGGATGTATTTTACACCAATTTAACTCAAAATACGGGCATTTCTTTTCAAGCAATATAATTCTGCGAATAGACATCAGATTGTACTCTACTGCATATAAAAGTATACATACCAGCACAGTCTAACCGCGTGGCTTCGTTTCAAACTTTCTGTATACAAATACAAGGATCTATTTAAATACGTAATTTCAGTTGCTCTGGATACACAGAGCGTTGTGTTTTGTTTGGGTATACAACACAAAATGTGGGTTGTACCCTGTAAGCTTCAGCGTACACTGTTAAAATTAACGTATTTATACGTTTCTTGTATTTTTATCGCTAGTAGTTTTTCTTTTCAAATTTACTTTATTTTATTTGTATATACGAGCTTTTATATGTTTACTCTTAATCATTTTTTCAAAAATATTTATAAAAAATAAGTTATTTATTTATTAATTCCTTAAAAAAAGTGTGTGTGTATATATATGTGTGAGAAATTTGAAAAATATTGGTCTGTTGATATCGACAAAACGCTAGTATTTGACTTAGAACAACGAGGAGATTTCTAAATTTGCAATTCAAAATATATAAACAATAAAAAAACCACATGATTAAACTTTAAGGTGCCATAACTGAAATTTTATGACCGGAACAAAACGTTTAGTGATATTTAATAACTATCTTATAAAACGCTATTAAATATTTATTACTGTAACAATGTCGTATTATTCGTTTTATTTACCCATATGTTTTATTCGATAATTACTTCGTTTATTTAATTGTTTTAGTAGTAGTACGTGTTAATTGTATCTGAATAAATCATGTTCTATAATAAAAGAATTCAATTATTGATCTTGACATTTGTAATTATAATCATTTACAATTGTTTTAGCAATATATTTTGTTTCATTTGTTGTTCAAAAAGTGTATGGATCGGTTTTCGATTTTCTTTACTGATTCGCAAGCGGAGAAGGAAACCGTTCAAGCGAAAATTAGTTTTTGATTAAATCATTCCATCTGCGTAACCCATCTTTTCCTTCCACCTAAAAAGGGTTCAGGCAATCTCATACCCCTTGTCCTTCACCACGTAGTGTGCGCAAGCTTATATAGCAGTGAGAAAGTTGGCGTTTGATGGTATAACTTGCCCGAAGGAAACCTTCGCACAAACGGCCAGGCACAGGACAATAGACCGGGCTATATGATGATGATTTTGGGCAACCGGTGTGGTGTCATGACGTGCAAAGCGCAAGAAAAGACATCGAGCGGAAATGGGCTTGGGAAATGTGACGCCGGTGATATTGCCCATGCCGGTCGGTGCCCGGTGGGTAATTCAGGAAACGAAGCGGATACTTTGTCGAGAAAATGAGGTTGTTATGCGACGCACATCACGCGATTATTCACACCGACTGTCCTTTACAACGATTGCTCTAACCCTCGACATAACGAATATTTATTGTAAATTATATTAGTTTATGTCGACATATTAATGAGTGATAATGTGCGTACAATTAAACTTGTCTTGAAATTAAAATACAATAACTTTTAAGCTCAAAAATACACACACACACACACACACAAACATAAGCACACAGAGAGAGCTAAATGTAGATGTTATCGTAAAGTTTCACCAATCATAGGAATAATTTTATACATATGTATTTTTATAAACATTTTATATATTCTAAATTCAACTAAAGAAAATAAAATGAATATTAACGGTCTACGTTGATTAGAATGGTGAACATTTCGAACGACTGGTTTCATATATAATCCAGTCACCAGTCACAATTTCCCGGGAACCATTTAGATACGGCTGTTGGCGGAGTTGAGTGCTGCATGCACTATCCATAATGTGATATAGTGACGATTGCAATGCGCTTTTCAACATGAACTCGGTCAGCTAACACGGGAAAGCTTTCGGTTGCCGGCTGAGCGAGTACACCATACAGACTGGGGTTGGGCTAGAAAATTGAATGTGCACCCCAACTCCAACGTATCGGGGGATAATATTACCTCCCAGACGAAAACCATAGAAGTACAATGAAAACAACGGATTACAAAATAAATGATTTTTAATCATACACAAAAATGTATTATCAATATAAAACACAATGATTATTATATACACTAAAATTTTCAAATTTTACCTAATTTACAAATTACACCAGTTTGTATAAAGAACAGTAAAAACAGTATTTTAGGCACAAAATATAGTATTGAAGTATTTGAGTAATTTAGGTCATTTTGTTATTAAGAAACAATATTTATTTATATGTCGCATAGTTATTTATAGAATTAAAGAAAAGAGATCAATATTATTTTCGCTACCACTGATTTTCTGTCACCCCTTTCTAGTAAATGAAATTCTCCTATCACATGATGCATGTATCAGAATTTGTGTATGTGTGTGTGTGGTTTTTACGACCTTTGGTTAAATTGAATATACATACGTGCGGCGCATAGAGGAGAACAAGCACCAATCTCTCCAAGAAACGTCATTTATTTTGATTGTTTTACAAATATAAATCATTTTTATTGAAAGTCACATGAATTTTTATCCATTCACTATTATATGCTTCCAACCATAACTGTTCAACGAAAAACCAATCAATATAATGAAGTAAAAACATTTCTTTGGATGCGGAAACTCAGATAAAACAATTAATTTCTGCACGTATCTATTTAAAACTGCAGTTTCAAATATGCAATTAAAGTGCATTACGCAAGAGTTTAATAATTATTCTCTTATATAACAAACAACCTATAATTGAACACAAATGTATTATGTTTATATTGTTGCAAAATAAATATAAGTTGTCGAATGTATCACCATTATTCATTCGAAACGAATCACTAATCGGTGGAAAGCGAGCATTAAAAGTTAACACGATGTCACACGTGTAGAAATAAATTTGTTTTTAATCGGAATTTATTGACTAAAAAATGAATGTCTAGCAACATATACATATGATAAACTTTGTTATAAATAGAAATGCGTGTAGGAAGCACTTACGATATCTAATTATTATAAAGCCTACGTGACGAAAACAAAAATAACCATAGATTGAATGTTTCCTTATGTGGTAAACAAAAAATAGTTATTAATTAAAATACAACATATAAGGTGTATGAAGACAGTAATACTGTGATATTGACGAGCAAACTAAGTCTGAGCTAGTCATAAATATATGGATTACAATATTTGAAAGTCTTGTCTGTTATTAATAAAAATATTATAATTTAAAATTCACGTGTGTTTTTGTAATTATTAGCATTTATGAATTTAATAGGGGTAATACAGTATCAATTTACAATGATCTTAAGGTACCTCTATACAAGCTATCATTGTTCCCTGTAGTAATGATTATTACATTATATGTGAGTGGTTCACCATTAAAATAAACAGTTAACGATGCTATTAATTTAATGTAAGCACGCTGTGTTGACCTGTTGGTGGTCTGTCAAGCTGGCGGGTATAAAGCAACATTGCTTGTATCTGATTACCCGGGGCTACGCATTTTTTTTGCGTTAAGAAACATGGGGTCTTTGATAAATCAACAAAAAATTTCTTTTATTATTTTCGACATAATCTAAATATCCGCAATGGTTTGTACTGAACCATCTTATACCTATTTGGTATACACACACACACACACACACACACACACACACACACACACACACAGAAATTTCAAAAATGATTCAGGGAAGATTAAAATCTATATGTGGTATTGCTTATATTTTGGTAAATGATTTGAAACAGAAACACTTTTAAAGTCTTTTAAAAATTTTAAAAATGCAGTTCTAATTTTTTCATTCTTTAATCTAACGGTGTATAGATATTTTACATTAATTAGGATTGTTTTGGCATATTTGTTTTGACACATAAACATGTCGAAAAAAACTCGCGGGCATTTATAATTAAGACAACGGTATTCGTAAATTATTAAGCTGTATCAATAAACATATCAAAAAAATTAAGAATATAATACACCAGTCTTATAAAACGCTCATTTTTTCTAGTTTTCCTACAATGCTCGATTTTAGGTCAGGGCGATGAGAAATATATAGTTATCACGCTTTCTTTCGTGTTAGTAACTCGTATAAGCTGTGAACTACGAACTGCATTACAATCGCATTGGTCAACTTTCATATTTGCGCTTTGTAAAAACCGCACCCAACAAGTCAACGTTGAAATAAACGACAACTTACATATTATGCGTTCATGTGCCGTTATTCTAGCCCCCACGTTGTACGTACGAGTTCCTATTCGCGAGTTGTGCATATGTGTGCATACAATCACCGTTAACTGCGTTTAACCTGCCATTAAATCGAACCCCGGATGCTGAGTTACCGCATGGCCACTCACATTTTCTCTCCCGTACATACTATACGAAAACTATATGTACCTTTCTCATAATATTTAGTTTAAACATAATTATAAAAAATATTCGAGGAAACTAGATATTATCATTGTTATTTATAAGTAAAGAAAATACGGGTAAAAAAAAGTTTTCTTGTCGTCATAAATTATTTTATTTTATAACTAAACCAAATAAATTACTTTAGTTACGTGCATTAGCAGCTTTAGTTCCAAAAATGACATTTTAATTCTCAATTTCAATGTTAAAATAAAAATGTTTGTCTTTAAATAATAACAATAAACACCCTATATATTTATATATTTATTACAAATTTACATAATTCATATTTATGAAAAAATATATATATTTAAAACTGTTTAGGAATTTTAAACAGAAGGTTTTTTGGAATAACGATGTGTCGATTATTTTACTAGAGAATCCATTGTATTTTTAATATAAGCGAAAAAAAAAATTATTGCAAGACCTTCAATTTTTTACGACTATAAATAAAACTGTATGTATGCTCATATATTATTGACAACTTAATTATGAGTAAGGTAAAAACATGTAATTATGTAATTTTATTGTTTCAGGCTGCAGTTTCCTGTTGTATCTGCTCATGTAATGCCTCAAGCTGTTCGCAGACGTGGAAAAGCCTATTCGGCCATACGAGTTGTCTAACAGGTATTTTTTATATTCATTAATTAATTAATTAACAGAGAAGGAAAAAATCATTATTAGATTAAAAAAAAAACTATTATAGTTTTTTCAAAGCGAAATTATTGCATTTTCATAATTTATGGTAAATGTTATGGTAGTTTTTCTTGTTTTTATGTGAAAGTATTTTATATCGTAATTGATATTAAAAATGTAGCCAATTGCAAAATATGTTCACAAATGATTGTGTGCGATACAATATGTAATCCTCCTACAAATAGTTAAAGCCTTAAGAAGAAAAAAGCCTGATGCCGTATAAGGCTCCAATCATCTGTAGCGAACAAATCAATCGGTTTGACAGCTCGGTAATCTGTTCGATAAATACCCACGCTTGTGGTGATGTGTGTCTGTTGCCAATAACTGCACAGGGACGTGCGAGAAATTGTTCCCTAGAGATTATGTTTATTGGGACAACCCCGTAAGCACGCGAGCGCCTCACATGGCAAATATGAAAAACACACGCGCCCGCCATTTTCTCCGGGATATGAGGTTATGGAATTTTGCGGCGTTAATAAAATTTAATGTTTCTGTTTCTGGGGTAGGTTTCAGATAGGAAGTGATTTAATCCGACTGGTGGTAAAACTTGAAGTTTTTTTTTTATGTACACACATGCATAAGTTTGAGATTGCATTCTCAGATGAATAAATGAGGTTTATTTTAAACATTTTGTAGTCAGTTTTGTTTTTATGGGCTTTCAATCATATTTTGATAGTTTTATTTTTTTAGATTTTCAATTTCATATAGTGCTAGTAATTTAGTTATTTTTTAGAATAAATCTAAAGAAATTTAGAGTACATTGTAGGGAATGGTTTTTTTTAATGTAATAATGGTTAAAATATGTTTATTTAATTTTTTTCAATTTATTTTTTGTTTTACCAAGTACATTAAATATATAATTAAATAATTGATTTATGGGGTTCCTAAGGTGTCCAATGCCTCATGTCGTATATTTATCGTTTAAATATAATATAAACTTCCTTATCTGACCCATAACGGCAGTGCCGTTGTGCTTCTACATAAATACAAGCAAGCTTAGTGAAAAAGTAGTTTGTTTATTTTCGAATGTACATTTTGTCGACACATTTCCGAATAATTTACGAGCCGTTTGGTGACTTAGGCGAGCCAAGCAAACGTCAAATAGTTAAAGATTTAATCCAGATCAGAGGAGGCGGCGTGTGCACTCGCTTGCTTGGATCCCAAACGTGCGTTTGTGTAAATAAACTATATGGGAATAGGAGACGCCTTTGTCAACGCATTGCTTGAGGCATGGCTCACATTGGAACCTATAACCTAAACATCCACCAATATAAATAATACACATTCTTACACAGATATACACACCAATACGCACACAACCAACACGCACACTACCAACAAACACAGCACCAATACGTAGTGTCTTATACACTTGAAATACTATCCATGTTTTCGAGGCGAAGCCATGTTCATTGGTTATGCTAGTATTTTATTCAACATTCCACTTTTATTTTTTTGATTTTTCCTTGGGAACATTGATTACATTCAGTTAAAAATAGCGACGAATTTTCGTTTTCAATTTCTAAGAATTCAAATAAAAACGACAGTCTTTATAGAAATGTTATCATTTTCAGTTATCTAGTAAATCGTTAGCAACATAATGCAAGCATTTTGTGTGCATATATATTTTTAAGAGTACCTTGAAAAATATCTAATGTTATTTTATTTATATAATAAACAAAAATACCGTATAAAATAAATATTATGTTTGTACTAGCCAATATCCGCCAAAACTTACGAAATCACTGCAACTGACAACATTTTTCGTAAATACTACATTTCTCTGCTTAATTTATTTTAAATCAGACACATATGTAAAATACAGCGCTTGTTTGCTAAAGTGAATTTAAATAAATATTTTACCAAACGTCAATTATAGTAGAAATGGTATTAATTGATAGTTTTTAATCATACTATGTAAGGGAAGTGAAAATACGAAAGGTTTCAATTATGTATATAGAAGTGCATTTGTTGCAGTCATGCAGCCGATTGTAATTAGGCGGCATAATTAAACTAGTAATAAAAATTGCAACTAACGTTGCATGTCAGTGCAGTAGGCGTTGCGCCGTGCATGGTGTGTGAAAAATTAAACAAATAAAATTAGCTATTTGCTTTTTCTATACAATATAAAAATTTATTGTCTGCATGGACATAGGCAATCTTTTATTAGATACCAAATATATATAAATTCTTATCACTTTTAATGCACTTAACGTCATTTATTATTATTTTTTTTATTTAGATAATTTGTTTTATTTTCAATATAGTTCAGTGGTAGATTTATAAATGTATAAAATAGGTGAATTTAATAAAATAAACAATACAGGTAAATCAAACCTTCTATAATGTTCATAGAAAAATTGAGATTTTTCTATTTATGCAATATGGAATATAAGCTTTTTATTAGATGCACTTTTAATATGTTCTTAAAATATGGCTCATAGAAATATATTAAATAATTGTATTTATTTTTCAGACTCTCGCGCGTGTTTCCTTCAGCCACGCTGGCCAGTCTACATCAAGGTGAGAAAATGAACAAAAAAACAATTAAATATTTCTAACAAAAATAGATCCAAAACTATCCAAAAAACAAATTTATATCATCCTATAAATGGTGTCATGAAAATATATTTAAATAAAAATCAAATAATTTTTCTAAATTCCGATTTGTATCAAATATAGATATTTATTTAAGTAATAAAGTGTAAACATATTTTTCAACTCAAAAATATGTTTAGTCTACTTTGAAAATTGTCGAACCATCGCAGATATGCTCGTTCAATATGCGCGCGCGTTTGTTGAAAGAGGCGGTAGCGACGGCAAGAGAGGGTGATATATGTGGGGGTGGCTGTAAGGGGGTGGCTCTACGGAACGTTTAGCCGCGCGGGGGTGGAGCACGATCCGCATATTGGAATGGAAGCTTCGTTTCGGTCTCCAGCGAGCGGACAGCTTCGGGCGCTTTGGATTGATAGGCTCTTCAAGCCCGAACCGATCGTTCAAACGCTGATGGAAATTGGAAAATGGAATGCCATACTATCATTGCATCCATACGAGAAATGGACGGGCATACTAATTTATCCTGAATTTTCGCATACATTAAATGAGCTCACTCATGATTTCACTAATGATTGCATTAAAAACAAAAGCACAATTGATAAAAATTTCAAATAAGATTTTATTCATATATTATCAAAACTACAGTCATTGTAATAGTTTTATCAATAGAGTTGATTCAGAAAACAGATTCATAATTATATTTTGCATAAGAATATTACTTAAGAGCTGTTTTAATTATAGCCATATCAGAAAACAATCTTTTTCTGTATTAAATTATATTATTTTATATCGCTACCAGGCGAACAGAAATAAATATTATTATTATATTGAGGAAATCATTTGAAAAGCATCAATTTAAAATGTATATACCTGTATCGTTGAGAACTTTTGGGAGTTTAATTTCGAAACGACTACGTGCGATTGGTGCGTTACGTTTTCACTCACAGACATACAAGTAAGTAAAAAGCAGCCAGCGAATGTTGATTTTATGCGGTATAATCTATTTATAAACATACCATCATCATGTCTAAAAATAATTCAAATCTATGATACAATTTATTCGTGCGAATCGCTTGTCAATCATTTGTCAGACGTACAAAAACAATTGAAGAAAGGGTACGTAATATTTGGGTAAATTAATGAAGAACACGAATGCCCCTTCTGATTGGTAGATTTGGTATATAAAATTCTTTTTATTATCAATTGGTAACGGTACTGAAATGCGTTATACGCTATACAAAATTAATATTGTTTTAAGATGCTACCATGAATTCATGTTTTTATTTATAATTAATGTTTCTATAATGATAATTACTCTGTAAGGATAATCTATAAAATTTCGATAAATTATGAATACTTAATAAATTCATTTTTAAATATAGTTCTTTGCTTTAGTTATTTTTTCTTCTTATGCACTTATTCTGATGACGGCCTAGCATTTTCACACCATTAATCTCGCCTACGTAAAGATAATATTTATTAAGAATGTACTATGAGTTACACTGTGAAGTAATGTCTTATTAATTACTATTAAAACTACTACTAAAAATTGAGAAGAATCCTACAAGTATGTGTGTATTGTGTGGTGACATCATTATAAATGCAGTCAAGAAATTTAATTTTGAATTCACTCATTGCGTCTGGATAAAATCTAAACTTTGTTGCAACGCTCAGTATGCTGATACATTCTTCCCTCATTCAACAATCGTATTGGAAACACATGCATTCCATATAAAATGCATGTGCACGCGACACCGGCTGCATTCAAAAAACAACATAATGCCCGAGCGGTTCGATTTGCTTTGCCGTATTTAATATTTATTCAGTTTAAGTACTATGATGTCCAGTGGACAGATGCGTACTATGAATCATTTATATGCAAGCAATAGCCTCGCTGAACCTCACCATGAACCAAACACAAAATATTCTTGCAGTGCAGTGGCTAGCCGCCATGCAATACCACATCAAAACGGATGTGCATTGATGGCAACGAGATGCACTTATGTCCGGTTACTGAGGTTACATTTATCAAACTTTGTGATGTAAAATTGAAAATGTTTTTCCTTTATACAAAAATTACATAAAATTTGCTATCATTTATAAAATTTTAAGGATTAAGATTAAAGTTGACACATAAAAAAAATTTATCTCTTCTTATATAAAAAAGACTAGAAATATATAATTCTCTATAATAGCTCTATTGAGATAGTTTAAATTCTATATGCTCTATAAGCGTATATAGAAAAAAAAATTATTAAGATATTTGGAAAGTATTTTCAAACATCTTTTTCTTAGAACTTCTGTGTTTGTGTGTATGTATGTAACGTATGAAATACGACAGTACTGAATAAAAAAGTTATTTAAAATAAAATTGCTGCATCAGGATATCAGAATAGTTCCTGATTTTGTCGAATTGGCAGTTTTTTAATTAGTTAGATATGAGTTACTCAACAAATGATTATTTTTCTGCAGTGTATTGCTTTTTATTAAATAGAAGTTCCAGCAAATATAAAAAATACAATACCGCCAAGGGAGTAAATTAGAAAATATAAAAGCTATGTTTATCAATACTTTGTTGCACTCCAACACCATATTAACTTCAGTTTTTTTATACCTGCATATTCTACCATCATGAGGGTAAAATTTTACAAGCCATGTCCAATTTTCAAAGCAACTTCGTATGTCTTCAGATACGGGTTATGCAATTTTATTTTAAAAATTTGTATTAAAATTAAATGCAAAGAAAATATGCTGCATGCCACATATAGGCTGGTGTTTCTTTGCAAATCTACTAGATGTCCCTGATAGTTTGATTCTCAGCCCCCTAGGTGATGTGTTAGTTAACCCCCCGCACCCCTAGTTGGTGTCTTAACCCCGCCGTACAATTGCGTCATTATCTGGCGTCACCCTAGTTGCCGAGGGTGGACGTGGTATATTGGACTGCATACTTGCGTGTAGATACAAGGTATAGTTAGCTTCGTTCCCCGAGTTGGAAAAAATATCACACGATATATGTAGAGCGAAAAAATCAGAAATTTTTATTCATTATTCATGGTGCTATAAATTTTCGGCTTTGACCAAGACTTTGATGTAGTCAGAACGGTATTAAACAAATTTGTAAAAAATCAGTAATTTAATACCAAAAAAAAGGAGATTTTTGGAAAATATTTATATATGTTATATAATTTTTTTAAACTTTTATTTGTATCTAATTTAAATAAAACTACAAGCAGTTACATTATTTGGAAATGTATCTCAATTAAGATTCAAAATGACTTGGAATAATATTAGATTTATAATAAATGGTAGGAGTATTTTTTTTTCATTTAGTTGAGATAATGCGATATTATTTTATAACCCAAAATATGATGGGATATGATGTATAATTTACACTTAAGTTTTAAATCATTTTTGACATTCTTCAAATAATTATATTCACTATCATAAATCAATGTCGTATATTAAATATTATTATTAACTCGTAGGTAGTTTTTAATGCAATCTCTAAATTTGGGGTGTAATTTTATTTTATTTTACTCTAGCAAGTATTTCTATACAACATATTATTAAAATCATTTTAATATTAAAATTACAAGTAAACTTTTTTGTAATATTATTTATTTCAATATTTATGCCAAAGGCAATGTATGACAGAGAAATAAAACAATTAAAAGAAAATTACAACTTATGTAGCTGTATCACATAGGGAGATAGGGGTCATATATTTCTTTGGTTTATTTGCAAATGCACACAAGTGCAACTCGCAGGTATTGTAGACCACTCGAAGTGTTTGCGTCTCATAAGGATTCTAGTGGAACAGAGAAGGACCGCGGGTATTATTGAGATTAGGAAATGAAAAGCGTAGCTTCATCGGAAAACCGACGCTCGTTCTCGCTGTCTTTCTCTTTCCCACCCACCACAAACAAGCGGGACACAATATTGCGGCTGTGTGTAACGGGGTACGGCTTCGCGTGTGTTAGTTCACATCGCGATCGTCGAAGAGCGCGCGCGTAGCGAGACGCGAGAAGCCGCGACCGACGGCACACGAAACCAACTCACACTCGCAGTACGCGACTGACATGAGTCTGTTGCTGTCTGAACTCTGTCCGACGGTTCGCGCGAACTAATGACATCGACTGAAAGTCATACATATACCACTCACATAAAGTATAAATAAAGATTTTGCGTGGGTGATTTTGGTGTGCATTTGATTAATAGTGCTCCTAATTAAATTGAGATAATTTCCGGGAGTTTCGCGACAAGTGTATTCGGTCACCTGCTGAGTTCGGAAGAAAGACCCTCTTTTTGACTAGTGATACCTGGCTCTGACAGTGATTTACAAGAACTGGGATTCTTTGTAGACTTTTAAGACTTGTTTTTAACATTAAATGTGAATAGTAAACACAATAATAAATAGTGGCGCGTTGTACGATTTGATTTTGAATATCAATAAATACGATTTACGACTCATAAATTGTGCGAGTAAATCAAACACGCCAATTGTAGCGTTTAGTAAAGCTAATGCTAAAGCTATACTGATTGTATTAATACCGGTGACACCATTTGTCCTGTGATATAAATTCCCCCTGTCCATTTCCTAATTCTATAATAATTATTGTGTGAACTGTTTTCGGACTTTATGCTAAATGAAAGTTGTTTGTTTCTTTTTCATGACTTTGACTACATCATCTTTAACATCGTCTTCGTTCTTCAATCTTGTTTGACTTGTGATCGTGTTCCTGTTTGTCGGCACGTGTCAACTCTTATGTCGCTCCCGCTGTGACTGCTATCTGTACCATTATCCCACGACTGATCTGTCGGAACCCAAACATCCCCACCATCCTGTCATCCCCCCTCTTGATCATCGCGTGCGCGTCGGTGGTGCCAACTGCGCGTCTGTCTCTGTTCTCAACATTTGACGTCGTTGCAAACATCTCCTTGACTTGGATGTGTTGTGCGAAAAAAAATCATCATTTAATTAATTAATCGGTGTTTTGATTGATCTGATGATTTGCTTTTCTTGTTGATCTCGTTCCTTGATCCTCTCTTCCACCTTGCATTGACTCGTCGCTGCTTCACTCTGTGTGAATCATTGCTACTGGTTTCGCTGACGCCCCCGTACCACAACCATCACCATCATCACCATCTCGGACCACGTGGCTGCGTGCACGGCCGCAACGCTGTACGACAATGCGGTACCCGGCAACGGCGGCGTCGCGTCGCCAGCCACCGGCACGGGGAATTCCTCCGGGGTGACTTGGTGGGCGATGATGAACGGCAGCCTATACGAAGACAGCCCACCGCCTGCACCATTGCCATCGGCAGCACCGCCACCACAGAACGCGTCGACACCGATCAGTTCGAGCGGCATGACCTCGCCAGCCGCTGCGGCTACTGTACCGGCACCCACGGCAGCGACAACATCGACCACGTCGTCGACGTCACCGAGCTCCTCGGTGGCGAGCAACAATGGGTCGACGGGGCCGCTTCACATACCGGCCAAACGGCTGACGTCTGCGTACGGCGAGTGCACCGAGGCGGGTGTCATCCGGCACTCGCACCACGGTGCCCAGCCCTGGAATTACTCCCCTGTGGCAGACGGCCATCACACAGGTTCCGGGGCGTTCGAGCCAGCCGCTGGTTTGAATCACCACCAGTATCCAAACGCACCTACTTACTACAATTTAGCAGATACGGCATCGAGAGATGCAGTTCGAAAAACTTCTTCGGGGTTACCGTTTTGGTCGCCGGCAGCAACGGCTGCTGGCGGCAATGCCTCAGAGTACAAATACTCGACCGTATCAGCAGCGGCTGGCCCTTCAACAGATCCAGCCGTATCATCGTGCCATCAGAGTTTTGCCGCGCAAGGATGGTGCAATTATTCGCCATATACCTCAGCGACATCTCGGCATCACATGGACTCGCATCATCATCCGCACGCACAGTACCTGGCACCCACGGACGACCGGGGGAGAGTGGCTGCAGCCGCTGCGATGGTGGCCGCCGAGACCGCCGCTGGCTTCACACATGACGGTTACGGATTGCGGAACTATGGTGCACCCGAGCCAGTTCCGTCCACACCATATCCACCTCCAGGTGAGCATTTAATGCACGTGATTAACACCCAGTATGCTTGGATATGATTGTCAACCGTTGCTAACACTACACATTTACATTAAAAATTAAATAGCGCAGAAATGTTTAATTTCACTGAATTTCATGTACCGTTTCACTTAGAAAGTGATTATCCGCGTTCAAATTAATATATTCAACAATCGCTATATTCATGTTTCTAGTTAAGCGTCCGATTTGGAATTTTAACGTTATTATAGTCCCATCTTTGTCAGACAGGTTTAAATTTCATACGTACGCAACAAAGATAGCAGGTCAACGTCATTGAACTTCTTTCAGTTTACTCTATCTCTTTTATTTCATCTCTTCCTCGCTGTCATGCGTAACAGCTTCGGTTAGAAATAAATTTTAATCCAACTCCGTAAGTATAAAAGCCGGCTTTGAAAGTAGACGAAATACAATCAAAACTGATCTCCGGCGCTACTACAGTAGAGTGTTTTAATTCGACCTCCCATAAAACGATAACTTTATGTGTTCATTCATGTTTGACACGAGATTTGTGAAAAGATAGACGTAGATGCCTTATGGTAACCGTCACAATGAATACTATTATTTAATCATAAAAATCCATATATTATTTTAAACTTTCTTTATATATTCAAACAATTAGTTCAATAATTCATTATCAATTTTATAGTAGTTTATCACACTCAAATGTCGTGCAAACCATGTTACGCTCTCTTAAACTCTTAATAGTAGTGTAGTTCGAATGAGTGTCCATAGGTGGCAACATCATTACCGAAAACACTAGGCTAACGCACTTGCGTGATGTCTGGTCGCTGCCAGACGACTAGGGTCGTTATAGCTTTGTGTGACGTCATGCAAGCAAGAGGGTGATAACTTCTGTTTGTCGGTATAAGCGTAGTCAGTTATATAGGTCGCTTAACCGTATTTACACGCATATGACGCACTTTCCAACTTGTGTTCCAAGAATACCGACACGATTTTCGTTTCACATACACAAAATTCTTATAAGCATTTTTACTAAAATACATTTTTTATTTATACTTAAATTATCTATGTTAGTTTATTTGAAATAATACTTTATTTTAAAGGTTTAATTATCATAAAATTGTATCTTATTAGAATAATAATAAAAAATAAGAACAAATTAATAAAGAAAAATTGGATATTTATTCACTTTAAAAAAAATGTAATTTTTCTTATATATGATATTTTGCACACAATTAAGAATGAAATAAACAAAATTAAAATTGCATGATGAATTTCATACTACGTATTTTAAAGTGCGCAGCGTGTTGGTGGAGAGCGTTGTGATAGGTCAGTTTTATGGCATTGTAAAAATACAATAGTAAAAGCGACTGTTCCTTTTGGTGTTTATAACTTTGGTGAGTGATGACGATGGCTTCTTATTACCTATAAATGGCACTAAAAACTGCTCCTGGTATTATATCTCGTTTACATTCCGCCTATTGCATACAGTTGCATACCTTCATCAAATTAATATCACACCTACATTTGTTTGTAATTTTTACTAAGTATTAATAAATTTTGGTTTGTTATATTCTGATTAATGAATGAATGAATGCGATTGAATGTTTGTGTAACCCTTCCAATGACCGACTAATTGTTTAAAGTGATGTGGGGTTCCTCCCCATCTGCCCTGGCAGGTTCGCTATCGGGGATGGGAGTCGGTGTAGCGTGCGGCGCGGGCGGAAACCCGCTGGAGTGGACCGGCCAAGTAACCGTACGAAAGAAACGCAAACCGTACTCGAAATTCCAAACACTCGAACTCGAGAAAGAATTCCTTTTCAACGCGTACGTCTCCAAACAGAAACGTTGGGAACTAGCGCGAAATTTAAACCTAACCGAGCGACAAGTAAAGATCTGGTTCCAAAATCGGCGGATGAAGAATAAAAAGAACACGCAGCGACAAGCAGCGCAGCAACAGAATAACAATAACGCGACTACGAATAATCAGAATCACCACCACCATGGGGGACACCATGGGCACAGTCAGCACCATGTTGTTTCACAAAACCACCACGTGGCGGCGAATGGGGCGGTCAAACATCATCAGTGACCCGCGCCTTTCTCTGGGGTCGTGTTTGGGCACCATCACCACGGGCTTGTGACCTAGGTGTTTGATAAAAATTGGTGTTTCGGCAATTGAACTACAGTACTGGCATATTCTCACGACTTCAGGGATGTGTCGGTTGCGTGCCAAAGAAAAACTCGGATATAGTTTCGTGAGTTTTTTTTTCTTAAATCATTCTCCGTATTATTAGGACTGCTGAGTGATAATTTTTTTAATTAAATAATCAGTGTACTTTAGTTTTAAAACGGTTCGTTTTTTTATAGTACTAGTTAGGTTTTAAATACAAGACTATTAAAGCGCATGCGCGAGAGATATGGACTCATATGTTATGAAGACTGTCCAGGGCTTGTGCAAACATACATACATCTCCCTTCCTCCAACCGTTTCCTGTATATATCCATCTCTACAAATCGTGTGCGCGTAATAACTTTTGAATTTGTTGCATGATGTCACGTTTAGCGAACTGGCGATCAAGTTAGTATGCGCATACTTCCCTCTTTTAATACTTGTGTAACTAATGTACATTCACACTGTGATTAGAGAAACGAGTGTCATGTTATGCTACTCCAACTGATGTAAATATTTTATTAAGTCAATTTGTTGTAACCAAAATGAAATTGACCCTTTCGATAGAGTTCTAGCGTTACGATAATAGAATGTGTTTTAATGATATCCATAACGTTCACGTTGGTAGGTAGATTATATTATTAAACTTAGTGCTCTGTGTCTCTGTACGATATAACTGTCTTTCTCAATGTCTCTTCTCATAGTAAATACTGTCAATATGTCAACTGTTTGCAGTACATTCAAACGACTATACTTAAGAATTTTGCTAAATTTGTTATAACTCTTGATTTGTTTAATAAAAAAAAATGTAATTTGTTTTTCAATTTAATTGGCCCATAGCTAGAAGATGGTTTATGTACGGAGCAAATATTTTTAATTTAACGAAAGCGATTTTTATTATTGAAATCTAAATTAAATTTTCTCATTTTTGAGTATCTCTTATCTATGGGCCAGAATGTATTGAGTCGTTTTTTAATTTTACAATTTTTATATTTTGACTATAAGAACTGTTTTTTTTTATAACTGTTACTTATGTTATTTTTGTTAAAACTGCAATAGTAACATTTTACTTAATTTTATTACTAAATAAAATGCAGCAGAGTTGTATTTGAAAATGTGTCATCAAACAGTTTTTGTTTACTTGTTAAAATTTATTTTGTTAAATTAACCATTCGTTTTACTGCTGAATTTTCAAGTACAGCTCTGTGCAATTTATTTAAAAAAAAAAAACTGTATGTATGTATGTTAATCTTCTTAATTGCCATAAAACATAATTTTGTAGTAACTATGACAATTTAACGATAAAAACCCTCCAAATATCGTCAATGTTGTGTTTGTAGGTCTGTATTGTGAAAAATAAAAATAAGCAAAAAAAAAATTAATAATAATTGAATAAACTTTCTCTAGAAACCGATTTTACAGTGGGTCAGAATGACTAAAAGTCTGACTTGCACAGTAGAAATGTTTAGACGCAATGGGACGTGGTGACCATTTCTTAGTGAATTACTTATAACTTGTAAATAAATAAAATTTATATAATTTAAATATCTAGAAACAAGGAACACAGTTTCATCAACAATTCTAGAATTGGTCAACGAAATGGCGTTTTGTTAAAGTCACTATTTGAGAATAAAGATGACTGTGAACTGATATCGTTGTTTGATTCAAATTAGTCATCTTCATTCATTATTATTATTAAAATTCAAAGGACAAATTTTAAAATCATTTAAAATGCGGCCCTGGATAATTATTCATTACATAAAATTCTGTTAATTCAAGCTTTCAATGTTAAGAATCAAAAATGAAGCCAATAATAAGTTGAGAACTTTATGCAAAGCATACGATCGGTATTATAGTTGAAAAATAAAATGAAAGAATTTTTTTTTGAAAAAAATTGGACGATTTATTAAAAAAAATGTACCTAATTATTGTACTATATAAACTATATACTTAAATAATAATTGAAGTTTCTTTTTTAAACTTGTTGTGTTCATTTAAGATACTTATTGTTGTGTTTCTGAATGTAAATGTACCTATTATATATATATATATATATACACACACATATAAATAATAATAACATTATTAAGCCTCGTATATATGTATGTGTTTTATAAACATTATCGATTTATAATTATTATTGTTTTATTTTTGTCTACTATAAAATAAATACTTAATAAAGAAGCACTGATTAATTACGCATCACGTGAGCACCTGTTTTCGGTGTTCTATCGCACGTGTTCTGTTGCAGATGTGTAGTTGTACTACAGACGCGGCTAAACGTGCACACCAGAGAATTCATCGTCAGGTATGTACAAATGAAATATGTTCTGTTTTATTAAAAATAACTGCTTTTTTACTGTGTTTAAAGACAAAATAATAATCAGAATAAAAAAAAATCATTGTCCAAAGCTATTTAATGAACCTATAAGTATATTTTTAAACAATAAAGTACCATTAAAATACATATTATAACCGAAAATTACGATTGAATTAGACGATTTTATAAATAAATAAACGTATCTATTTAAATTGTAAATTTACAATATACTCGTAGATTTTAAAAAACTGGTTAGTCATTATTATTAAGGTACCCACGCTTAAATTCTATATGTTAAAAATTATCAAAATCTCATACAAGATTTATTTAAAAAAGTCTCGAAATTATGGTATTAAAGAAATAGGTGTGTGAAGCTAATTATAATACATCTATGCATGACTAAAAAATAATTTATATTTCATAAAAACTTTACACACAAATTTGATATATTCATAAAAAAATTTTGTACTCATATCTAAAAATGCCATTCTCTCCATTCAAATAATCTTTTTGGTACTGTCTAGCAGCTTTTGTATCTTGCTGAGGCTTTAATTTTTTATGAACATACATCATCAACCATAAGCACTATTAATATGAATGGATAACTTAAACATACATCCACCAGAACCACATTAAAATAAAATTATTCATGTATAATCAATCTCCAAAAACAGTCTAACTAAATAATCTTGGATAAGCTCCTAAATATACCATAAATTTCCCTTTTATAAACCCTATATAGAATAGTGCAGACAAGAATAGGTATATTCTCCATACCAAATTGTTTTCAAAATCTATTCGGCATTTATATTGTATTGCATTCTTGTAATTTTGGTGGTGAACTTTTAATGAATTCGTATGTAACATTTACAGAGACCTCTACAATATGTATGTACAATGAAGACGCCGAGCAGGTAAATGGAATGACGAAACGGCTCGTTACAATTGATTTCGAAACATATTTTGTTAAATACTGAGTAAGTAGGTAATTTATTAATTCTGAATAAGCAAATGTGTGAACGGAATTAATTCTAATTAGCCAACTATTAATGTATCACATTTTCATCATTTGATATATGTATACAGATATAGATACAACAACGGTGGGGGGGGGGGTTGGGTACTAGGTGCAATTATCCCCCTATCGGCGTACAAGAGTATATGAAAATTGTAAGAAATAAGTAAGTATTGTTACTATAATAGATTCTTACTTTAAATGATTATACAATAAAAATTTATAAAAATCACCTCCTCTCCTCTTCAAAACACTTCAACGTGCATAAAATCGCCTTACGAATTTTTACATAATTATAAATGCATCATCACGCATTTTTATAAGATTTGAATAACAGGGTTGCAGAAGGTTTGGTGCACCGCTCAAACCAAGCACCTTGCTGAAATCTCATAAGATTTTTAAACAAAGCACTGTTCATATTTTCGACACATGATTTTTAATAATTATTTATGTATACTAAAATACATGGTATACCCCAGCAAAATTAATGTAATATATGTAAAACTTTTTAAATGAAACGGTCAACTTCAACTACAGATGCTACGAAATTTTATAAATTTGTGTTTTTTATTTAAAATTCTGAATTACAATAATTTGCAACATTTCAAAGCCAATTCTCCTATTTCTAAAAAAACTATTATAAATTAAGTTTTTTTTTAATAACCGACATCATATAGGCAAATAAGATTGTTACTACCAATTAAAGGTATTTAAGTAAATATATATTGAAGTTCTTTTTTATACTGGAAGGGTATGGTCGTTATTTTTAAATAAAATGATTACATTCTTTTCTAAAAGGCATCTAATCTGCAAATGCATATGTCAGACAGTAGTAATTTATTAAAAAGCAGACAAAACAGTGTCGCCATGTTGTTTTTGGACGCGAATGGAATTGTAACGTGGCACCATTAAGTTGAGCGAATCACTGCGCAAACTGACAAGCACTAATACCGGTATATTTATATACCATATTCGAGGATACTTTGTGCACAGTGTCCGGCCAAGACTCACTGAGGATTCGACTTTCGGTCGTAAAATTTGTAGTGTACGAGCGTTCTGTGGACGTGGTCAAACCGCAGGCTTTTGGTGTACGAGATATCGTCAGGGGAAGCCAGTGCAAATTACAGGATAGAACTAACGCAAATCTATCAGCGATTTTATACAAGGGGGATACTTTCAAATAAAACAAAATCTTAAACATTTTTGTGATGATTCCTATAATAATAAATCCTAATAATAGATTTGTCCTGTACCAATTTCATCAAAATTCATTTAAATTAAACTGTGATTGTCGCAAAGACTCGTAATTGCTTTTTTTTGTAAATACTGTAAATAGCGTCATATAATTAAAAATGTATAAGTAGTCAAGTTAAGACTGTGATATATGTAATGGGTTAATCCTTGGCCAAGGTTGTGGTGGCAGCCGTGTTGGTATGGCATTAACAAACATACCATACATACTACCATCACAATAATAACAACAAAATGCATATATTATAAGGAGTGAATAGATGTTGGCTATATTCCAGCTGCACCGACACAAAACACGGGCGATTATCATAAAATACTAAATTTGAGACATGCATTTTACACAAACACAAAACAAACCTTGAAACAAAAATATAATGTAGCTTTGATATACAGATACGTTTCTGAAAAATACGTAATTTAAATAAATTTTCCGATAAGATATTAAATTTTAATGATCCACGTGGACAAAATTGATTAATTAAAATTGTCATTTATTTATAAATGCGTACATATTAGAATATTGCAAGAAGACTATATTGGAGTTGAAAATATAAATCTACAAAGTAACATGGCGTTAGGATTAAATCTGGTTAAATCAGCTAAAACCAGCTAGGGCCAAACGACAATCCAATTATAAACTGTGGCAGCCGCGACAGAGCTGCGATTGGCGTATATATTGCCAGTTTCTGGAAGGTTAGGCACGGTTCATCAATAACAAAAAATCCAAATGTAATCTTCTTAAAAACGCTCACTTTGTGACTGTCTACATTTCGCGAATTCGCAGAAATGCATTGTGAACCAGAAGCTTTAATACATTTATCATGATTTAGTTGATATTTTATAGAAATAAAGAACTATCGCAGAAAATGTAATTTTAAAAATCCAGTAAGGAATTCGTTATTCTTAAATGTTTATTTATTTTATTTTTGAAATAAAGTCTGAAGATACTCGTAGCTATTCTTAATTTGATCAATATCTTTTTACTCGCTGGATTGAGATTTTTATAACGTAAACTAAATTAATAAATGTTTAACTAGATTTTTATTATGGATTGTAAATTCTTATAAAGCGCACGCTAAAACTTTAATTCTAGTTTTAGAATTTTCATAATGTGTGTATTCAAATTTTAATAAAAGTAATTTTTGAATAAGAATAGAAAAATGAATTTACATTAAAAAAACATAAATAAATAAGAAAGTAAAAAAAAATTGCTATAGCATATATGCTTCCCGTAAACTATCATTCTGAAATACTGGATGCTTGATTTTGACTTTGAAAGCGATTAAATATTTAAATATATTTTGAATAATTAAATATGTAATTTTTTTTTGGAAATATAATTTTAATTTTTTTTTTAATTAGCCAACTAGGGGCCTAAGTAATTGAGTTAGTATTCTAGTTAATTTATGAACTACATTTAAACCAAATTCACACCTATCTTTGGCCAATTACTTCATTAGCCACCGTAATCAGTGGCGTTATCTCCCTTCTCCGTTCCATCTTCATCAACGTTCCATCCGTATGTTTTACGATACATAACCTGCTCACCAGAGCAAGACACGAGATACAAACGAGCGATACAGTAGAAAGAGATACCTTGAATATCAGTATTAGAAGAGTGTTCGGAAACGGGGGTGAATATACGAATGCGTCGGCGTTTCATCCCCGCACGGACCCCTCGCCGCCGAAGGGTAGATTTCCGTGGATCGGGGGAGGGGGTGAGTGTTCGCAAAGTGTCCTACCTAAAAGTTTTACAATCGCTGTGCAGCTCGTTGCTTGATGGCCTATCTTCCAATGCTGGCACCGACCATAACACTAAGATATATATACGGCTGCGCCCGACTCGGCACATAAACCTGACACCACTCCCCCTGATGTGGCTCTCGCACAACAGCACCACTGTATATGTATATAGTAATGTCGGCTCGATGGTGTGTGTATGTGTGTGTGTGTGTTGGTTAGGCATAGCGGGTAGCTTTACCTTCACACAAACATGTCGTCGTTCTCACATCAGTCCACGATTATGTCGGTTATTGTGCGAATGTGCTGTCTTGTTATCCGATTTGCTACCGGCCGGTTCGTCGGTGGTCGCGCCGAAGCTTTGCCACCACCAGGAAGTCGTCAGCGACTCGATGGAAGATGTCAATATGGCCGTGTATCCGGTAAGTGTTATAGGCTCTGTTGCATGCTTCCTTTGCATTATTCATCTAAGTTCAGGCGCGGAACGCTCTTAATAGTTTTCATTATGTAAATCATTAAATATTTTAACTCCATTTTGGAATTATATTCCGAACTAATATCATTCGTTATTTAACCAAGGGCCCACACACCATGCTTATCTTATGCGTATCGTATAGTACAGTATAGTATTATTAGAATGGCGTATTTTCACAAACATATAAACATTATTTTAAATGTTAATAAAAATAACACCAAAATAAATTGAACCATTATTTAAAACCCCAAAATCAGTTATCCTTTAATTTACGAAATATTTTACAAAACACTCTATATTCATCCAACATTTCAAATTAGTTGCTGTTTTAATAAGTATAACTTTGATAGTATTTATTTTATCTATGCCTTTACGTTAAAAATTAGGAGTAACGCATTTCTAGTTTTTTTTATAGAAATTCATTTAGAACCTCTAGACAAATATATCAATTTTAAACACATCTAAATATGTATATTTTAAAATCTCGTTCCTGCGATAGTCTAATTTATAATATAACATCTAAGTAAATTTAGTCTCTATATCATTTGGCTTATTATGTGAAATATTCCGTATTTATTTAAGCATATTTGTGTTATACTGGCGGCGTTCCAAAATGGCGAGTACGTGCTTGATTCTAATTATATGTGTGTTTTGCTCGCACGTGGTACAATGGCACTTAGTTAATCACCCGCGCCACGAAACTCTAATTTCTCACTTAGCGCTCCATTGTTATACTATCTCTTACTATATAATTATGCTAATTATTTAAATCTGCTTTCCGAAATGGTCGACTTGTTTGAATAAAAATTACCTTTAATTTTACAAGCTTCAGCTTCTGTTTCGTAATGCATAATGTTAGTACTCGGCGTCACCAACATCAAAAAAACTCTTAACAAACACAATTGAATTAAAATGAGACTCACGTTAACAGATGACATTAATGATCAAATATTTTATCCAAATGCAATAAATAATGAATGTACAATCATTCTTATATTACATTACACTAATAATTGTGTATATTTTATGTAACAATAGGTATTGCAATTGAGCAACGAAATATTTTACATTGAGTCAAAAATCATTATTTTAATTTTACGTTTATAATTTAGCCTTACAATATTCTGTAAAAATATAGAAATTTATATTTTGGCTAGTTATCATCGGTAAATAAAATAAATTATTTATTTTATTTATATTTTGGTATGTAATAAATCCAAATAGATTTAATAGAATGGCTTGATTTGTGATCAAGTGCCGCAAAATATATGAAATATCAATTAAATCCACAAATATGTTTCAAATATAAATAAAAGGTTAAAACAGTACATAAAATTAAATAAATAATAATTTTAAAAAATAATTCTTAAAGTGTTTATTTTATTGAATTCAAACATACTTCAGTAGTGCTTTAATATAGCTCAAATTGTACCTAATATTTATATTAAAGAATCAAATAATATATATAGACTTTTTTATTAAAAATTTATGAGCAAAATTGAGAAATTGCGTTCAATTACGCAGCAGATACAGAAGCTAAGCGATTATTACATGTAATATATTTCAAGTTAATCTAAGAAACATCATCCTCAATGTCGCAGACAAAATTCTGACCTATAATAAAGCATAAAATCGCCGCACGAATCCCGTTCGTAAAAGGCCAAACAAACAAACAAACACATTATATACCACAGGAGAGGAGAGACAGTGCGACCCGGACAGACGCGGATAATTGAATGTGATGTCAAAGCTAATATAATGACACAGACACTACAGGCCTTATGTCTGACCATCTTTCCATCTCACTTTTCTGATTGTCGTACTAAGAGGGTTCGTGGATCGATTCCCGTCGCATCGCGCGTACCCTCGTGACCTCGCCCCAAGGCGCCATCTTGTTTTCTCTAACCCTGCACGCGCCCACTAGATCATTATCTTTTCCAATGTACTTGTTGATCTCCAGTGGGTCTTTTATACATGGGAGAGTTATTCATGTATAGTATAGCTTGTAAATGAATATAAATATTTCAAAATTATGTTAAAGATGGCTATAAATACAAGTGTTCTCTACGTATATTCCTACACGATCATTTGAATAATTTTATAGATTCGATTACTTTATTTTTGATCATTTGCTATAAATGATAATAGTTACAACGTTGCTTTAGTTTTTGATAAATACAATTTTCAGATCGTACTTTTTATATTTGAATTAATTCTAATTCGTAAGCAAATTAAAAATTAAATTATCTCTTGAAGTATACCCATTCGATTTAAAGTGCGAATGAATTTAATCAAGCATGTACACAATATTTGTGCCAAATTTGGTATCAATTGATTTAATACCTTCGAAGAAGAAGAGGCGACAACATTTGGTCTTACGATATACAGATTGAATTAGTGAACGATCGAATAATAAACATGTTATTTAGTAATTGATTTATACGTATTTGCGGTATTAGGGCAATGTTTAATGAATTTTCGGGCAATAATTATTTGAATCCGAAATTATTATAGACAAATATTTAAGCTTTAGAGTACTACGTATAGCGAGTTAAAAAATTATCAAATATTTGTTAATTTAATAATTATAATCTGTACTAAGTTATTTATTTTTATTACTTTATTGAATTTTATATCACCAAAAATAATATTTATATCAATTGATTCCGCAATCGATTTCGATACAAATATTTGGTTTTTATATTAAAACGTAAAATTATGTACGTATTAGCTAAGGAACAATAATATAAATAAATATTTACACAGTTAAATTATCAATAAAAATCCAAAATAAAATTTTTGTTTAACTAAAGAAAATAATGAGGTTAGTATTCTTAATTTCGTTTCAACCGAATTAAATCAAATAATAAATTGTATATTAAATCACTTACCGCAATAAATCCATAGAGGATACTTCTTGTAAACGTTTTCACACACGATTTTTCATAAATAATTCTATATATCCTGAAAATGAATTCACAAACATTTAACGCGCTGACTGTGGTGTCGACACACGCAATCACTACTTCGATATATACTAGCGCGGTCTTTCCGAATTCTAAAGCTGCCGTTTTGGAAATGAGGTCAGTTTTTGCTGGTACTAGACTAAAATTTGGAAAGTTAATTCCTATGTTTGTGGTAAAACAGAATTTTTTGCTACCCTTTATGAATAACAACTAACTTTCACAAATGCAGAAAAGGTTAGCTTTCTAAACCGTAAGGGCTAGACTAAATTTGAATAACTCTCAAAGAAACAACTTATTTGAATATTTAATATAGTTTTGAATTTGTTTCTTTACATATTCATATTTTCTATCTAAAAATAATACTGCGCTTACATTTTAAGTCACACCTAAATAACTTAAAGTATTTAATAATTGATATTGCTATATAAATATTTATGAACTAAAATAAAAGTTTAAGTAAATGAAGTGCAATGATCTTAAACTAAAGTAAATCACCAATTTTTTTCGAAATTATTGAATGTGTTTTATAGAAAATCAAATCTTCAGAATTGTAATAAATATAATAAAATATTCTTAGAAAAACTATAATTAGTAACATATAAATCATGTATTGTATTGTATCACTTGTTTACTTAAATACAGCAAGATTAGAAAATTTCATCTGAGACAATAATTGTAAACAAAAATTGGAAATTGCGTACCAGTTATTAAATGCGGGTAAATAAATTAAATTTTTCTTATAGCTTTTATAGAAAAGAAAATTCATTATTGTAACTTTTGAGCCATTTTAATTCATTTAAGAATATTTGACAAAGTAAAGTTTATATTGTGTGAAATATTAATAATACGGGTATCTCAAATCACCCATTATTTTCATATAATGGTAGTCATTATATTTTAAATATCTACTTTATAGTATCGGTTCTATTTTATTAATCAGCACCTGCATTTCAACAAAAAATTATAAAATACTCCAAGTAAACGAGAATAAAATTGATACTCTTTAAAAATAATAATTCAATAAAATTTAATTTTCTTAGCATATGCGAAAGCAATTGCTTTTATACCTGCCGTCGAATTTTCGTTTATTGCGCAACTCAATTATAAACATTGCGCAGTAGTATACTATTCTTGTCTTTGTCTATATGAACTATATTAAAATAAAGAAAGTAATTTATTTTATTATCCCAAATTCTCTACAAAATTATCAGCTTACTCCAAAGCACCACATAATACAAATGATAAACAAAAAGTAAAAAAAGTGAGCCAGAGATCTTCATTGTCTAGTGAAAACAATGCACTTCATTAGTATGCAACATCTTGTTTGTTTGTCAAGGTCGCATTAGAAATAAATTCACTTGTGACGTAAAAATGCTTGCATAACAATTCTTGCGGTAAACTAGCAAACATTCAACTTTGAACGAATTTATTTCCGTATGTAAATGAATCCCAGGCGTTTATGCTCACGCGGTCCGTTTCTGCCAAGTGGAGTGTGAATAAAAGATACAATTTCTGGGTTACTAGTTGACGTATTTACTTGTTTTTTGTTTCATTTAACCGACGTTTAACAGGCTTGTTTTACTTTCATTTATGTACCGCGGTTGATGAATAATTAAATGATACGTGTACATCTAATTATCTAACACTATTTTAATTATATAGTTAGACATATATTAGGGAATAAATATCACTGGGAATAAATTGCGACCAATCGAAATGTGTAAGAAATGACGAAAAATTGTCAAGAAGAGTATAAATGGTTATTTGATAGGAATGGGCATTAAGTTATATGTATGTTTTAAAATATTTTAAAATTATAGTTAAAACACATTTGATTTGAATTGACCTTTTGTCAAATTGCAATAAATTAAATAATAGACAATTAGAGAAATGTAAGAACGCAATTGATACAATGAGCTATAATTGAAGCTACTCTATAGTCTAACTAGGTATAAATGCAAATAAATAGTATATATTCTGTATGCTAAATAGAAACTCGTCCGTCCTGTAAACATTTTGATATTTTTTCCACTGGTGCAGTCTTTTAGTACCATTCGAATAAACTATTTTACGATATTTTTGATAGTGTTTTCGCCAATAAACTTGTTCGTGTCCGTCGTTCTCGTTTGCTGCAGTGAGGCCAGAACAGCGTCTGTTGGGTGCGCGTGCGCCGAAGCTGGCCTTCTGTCAGTGCACGTTGTTTCTCCTCCCCATATGCCGGCAAGTTGAGCGACATGTCTCGTGTAAAACGTTGTTTTTATCGTTGCATTATCTTTTCTGGCGTGCATTTTTGTTCAAAAATATCATCCAGTAAATCGGGACACTGGTCCCGGTATCTGGTGCGTTTCAACCGCGAGGTTATGGTAATTTTAATCGAAAAAATACGCCTGAAGTGGGTCACAATTGTAAGAGAAGTTGTTTATTTTTGTTTAATGCAATGGTATTTTGTTTTACGTGAGTGTTTTTTAGTCAAATGTGTGTTCGGCGTGATAGGGTAAGTTTCTTTCTCAATAATTTCTATTACTTAGTTCAAGAAGTATTTTGTATTAACATTGAACAATAAAATTCAAACAAATTTATACGTTTTTATTTTAATTTATATTCCCCAAACTCTAAATAAGAAATATATGCATGAATTTATTTAACATGCTTATTATTTCATATAGATGCAATGCATGTTCTCATATTTTGCTAAATTGGTAACTTATATGCTTAAAATTACGCCATTTCCCAAAAATGACGAAATTGCGTAGTATTAAGTTGCTGAGTAATTTCAATGATGGAACCTGACCTAGACAATGTTTATGTTTTTAACCATTTTAAACGTGTTTTAATTATTTTATTATTTTGTAAACCAATGATTTAAATATTTTTATTAAAATTATAATACATATTACGATTCTTTAGGCGATAATTTTCTAAACCTCCTTGGTCTTTTATGAATGTTCCTGATAGTGTATTATATATTTTATTTAACTCTTAAATATATGAAAATAAATAATTATTATTTAGTATTAAGTACCTTATTTCGTATGAATAAATAAAATTTTGGACGAAACTGACCAACAAACTTGTTAAAAATAGAGGAAAATTAACTTCCATTTGTGTTAAATTTATTTTTACTCTGCACTCAAATACTTAAACTACTTTAATGGTGAACATAATTCTACTCGGTTTGTAATATATTTCCGCAAAATGATATTTTACTCTACACTATAAAAATGTAGTACAAAGATACCTGACATAAAACTAACTTTGTATGTAAAACAATTTTAAAAAGCATACAATTACATGGATTTTAGATAAAGAAAAACCTTTTTTTCTACAGAAATATAATTTGTTTTACACATTCTTATTAATCCTCTCATCATATAATTTAATATAAGCGAAAATTAAGAGTAATATTGCTCTTAAATATTATATTTTTTTTTAGTATTTTGAGTTAACAATTAAATTAAGTTTGGGCCTTATATTTTTTTTAATAAAGCGAAATAACTGAGAAAAATATTAATTCCATATCTTAACAAAATAGCCCTACATAATTTTCATGAATATTAAAATTGAAATAATTTAACAATTCTTCATATAAAATGCATATAAACGCAACACTTTTTCTCATTTTTTAACAATTTAAAAAAACACCTAGACGTCGCATAAAAATAAAACAGTCGGTACAGTTGCCGGGCCATTTCGAAAAGGCACCGATACCTACATCTATAGGACGAACGCATAAGCACACACATTTAACATGGGGAAACTCATAAAAATTTTACTATTTCAAGTCCAATGAAAGCGGCACTGGCAACTTTTATAGCGTACCCCCACTGTTCAGGCAGCATAAAACGTGTTATGCTCTCGGTTATGCGGGGCTGGGCTGCACAACACCGTTGCCATGACGACCGTATCTCCATGCAGCATCGCGATTGGATGAAATGATCACGTGACCGGTGGAAACCATCATGGATCTGTTTGTTATCGGTTCAGCACGCCGTGGGTGTATTGCGAACGTATCGAACTCTTACTCTCTTTGTCAGTTTCTATGCGCTAGCGAAGGAGAGGTGTATTTGAGGTTATGTTTTTCTCGTGTTCGACTTGGATGCATTGTGTTGGGTAGACACTTGCATTGTATTGCATTTCGTATCTAGGTCAATGCGTATTGTATGCTACATCTTTGCTTTACATTTATATCAAATTTTTATTTCGGTTTCCGTATTAAATTTTTTTTATTATATTATATTTAGTTGGATATAAAAATTAAAATATATTAGGCCTTTTTTATTGTTTATATTTTAATAAATATTAAAAATAAATATATTATAATCTCAGTCGTACATTCTAAAATATCTCGAATAAAGATGTTATATTAAAAATATATAAATAAAACAACCATTAAAACGAAATAATAAAATTTTTTATTATTATATTTATTAAATGCACTTAACATATAAAAATATCTAATTAATTGGCCTAAAAAAAATGCGAAAATCGATTTTTATTCGATAAGAAAACAAATGGTTGTCGATAGAGGGAGAAAATGTATAATTATTTTTTCATCACTCAATCACGAAAATTAAAATCCACGTTGATCACCTGGAAACAGAGCACAGTGTTTCCATCTATCGTCTGTTTTTACGAGCTCTTAAAGCCCTCGACTGGGTAACAATTGGAACACAGCCTCTTCGCAGACCATTAAATAGTTCTCGTGTTTGCCGCGCGCGGGCTAACCGCCGATGGCAGCACCAGTCTGTTAACGTTAACGGTGTTTGCATGGGCCTATACATATACACCAACACAAACTCACTTACAAGCTATCAAAATATCAAAATTCATTTCCATCTACAACTACACGCAAATAATATACACACGCATATATTTCCTTTATAGTCTATTAAAATCTGGACAACTATTTGCCTATTTTTATCTATAATATTTTGAATTTAATTAAAACATTTGAACAAAAAATTCTACAAATTTTGACTATTTCATCTTGGATATTTTAATTAATTAAACATCTATAGGTTATTTATTTATTAATCCGTTTGGAATAAATTAAAAATTAAAATATTTCGTAAGAGCTTTGAAGGCATCGGAATCTTGTTTTTTATTATGATTAATTAATTATATTTGAAATTAAATACTTATAGTGTTAAGTTACTTAAAAAATGCTACACGCATATCTCGACGCATTTATTAAAATAAGTAAATACATTTAAATTTTATGCTTTAAATTGTTTTCCAAATCGTCCTTCCCAGTTCTTATTTATTAATCACGATTTAACACAATTTAAAAATATGTACAACGTAAAAAACGAATATAATTCTCTACTGAAATCTGGCGCGATCTGAGCATAAAATAGATTACGATACGTAAGCAATCACAATATCAAGTTAACTTATTTTGTGATGTAGCGAACTATACTTAGTTTTTAAACTATTTGGAACTGCATTAGTTAAAAAAATTGTGATTTAATCTTATGATTTTATTTTACGCACCATTTTTCGATCTAAATTTGGATCTTTATCTATATGCTTGTCTTAAAAACGAAAAAATATATATATTCCACATTTGATGTTTTACCGGTAAAGATAAAAAAGTTATGTATGCAAAACCATTCTCGTCATTGCTCATTCCTGTATGTCGCTTGCCTGATCATACCATATATATCGGCGTGCTATGGAGTAAATATCGAAGTGTGCGGCGACCAGAATATTTGCCGTCGCCCTATCCGGCTCTCGTCGTTTCCATAAACATGGTTAGGAGGGTTAAGACTTCTCTATACATACATACATACAGACACCGGGTAGAGATGCCTCTCCAGCCACTAAACTATGGTGTAAAATGTACATATATAGTCAAATACCGGCTTCACCGTCTCTATCACACATTTCATTATAGACTTACCTCCAGACAGTCCTGTTCCCACTTTTGTCTCCAAAGTATTTCATCGAAATGTGCTATTTTTAGTTATAAGTGTTGTGCATCTGCATAATATTGGTGAGTTTGCCAAAAGATTGCCTGAGAACTGTTAAAACCACTCGCTTTTGTTTTTTTAATTTTATTTTACATACAAGAGTGCATTTATAAATTAGCTACGAAATTTATTATGATTGTAGATTATTCAGAAAATACAATACTGTGCATGTGTGTGTGTTTGTTTGTGTGTGTGTGTGGCAGAGAGAGAGAGAGAGAGAGAGTATGTGTGATGTTAGGATAAAAATATTTTTCCACTTATTCCGAGAACGATCCTTAAATCTTACACCATTCATTTGACCTATGTAAATCTTCTTCCATTCGAGAATTTAATTTATATAAATTTCCAAAAAGATAGAATCGAATTTTCATATATATTAATTCAATGATATAAATTGTCTGAATAGTATTTGTTGAAAAATAAATTGAATTCAGCTTGAAACAAAACGAAATGAAATTGAACTGGAAGAATAAGATTTATGTATTTGTGTGTACGCTGGCTAGGAACTTTCAATCTACAATATTGGTAGTATAAAACTCGAACAGTAGTTGTGCTGATTCAAAACAAACTTTGATATCTTTCCATACTGACAACTATGAATTCTATTCCTAAATTTTGTTTCCTCAAGATAAAACCTTATTGTTGGCCATTACATAAAATGCATTGCTTTTATGTGAGTTACTCTAGCCAGAAAACAATCAACATTTTTTCAATATATCAATATATTTTCGCGTAAGGACGAAAATATAAATAAAATTAAAAATTACTTTACTCTCCGGGTATATATTGTTATGGGAGAAAAAGGAATTTTAATTACTATGCAAATATATTTAATTTTATACAATCTCATTAAGAAATTATCAGATAAAATTTTACATGCGTAATAACTTCGCATCATAGAGTACATCCTTAGCTGAACAGTGCTGACAACTTAATAACTACGCGAATATAAAAATCACTAACAGTTTTCTTTCAAAGTCTTGTTCACAGAACTGGTTTTTATAATACGTTTTAGGCTTAATTTTCTACTTAACTTCTGTAATGGTTGAAAAGTGCTCATATTAAATGCTAATGTACTTAACATCTTTGCAAAATAAATTTACATTGCGATGAAGTTTCTGATTAACTTATTTTACACCATACACCCAAACAAGTTATATTTTCCTACTATGCTAATTAAACCTTAAAAGTAGACTTACAGACATTTTTTTAAAATATTAATCTTTTATTTGAGCCTGAAATATTTAAAACAAAATTCAATCTATTCTAATGTTTCGCTTCTATTACAGGTGCGCGTCGGTTCGGGATGTGACGGTGCGTGTATCGCGAGTGTCGTGACTGTGAGTGTTCGTTGTCGTCTCGTTCTAAACCAGGCGTCGTTTCGTCTTCATCACTGTATTTTCCACTCCTTGTGACGTCACCGAGTCCATCAATTGTAACTACGGTAAACAAAGGTAAGCACATGTTATTTGCTGGTTATATTTGTGTTTAACTGGGATTGTAACTTCGAATAATACCAAGCTGGCTTGATTGTTACTGGAAATAGAGAGAGGCGTGGTCTTTATATGCATGTCAATAGTGGAAGTTGGTTTTGAGGATTTTCTGAACTAGATTTAGTTACGTATTTTTAAACTGATAAGAGTTTCGTAATTCGTGCTTAACCTTGCTGATGTTACTAAAGAATCGTGATTTTTTTTTAAATTATACGTTATTTCACTTTCATAGTTTGAAATAGTAAGAATATTATTTAATTTAATATAAAATTGTTAGAATTATATTTCAAATCGGTTTGTTTTACAAAATTGTTTTCTTCCTTGATAGTTTAAGATGGACAGTAATGAAATTGTTTTCTATGTACACAACACTTAATAACAAAGTCAACAGCATAAACATAAATGCTATATTGCTCATAAGTGTCGGAGCGTACACACATACAGACACATAAATACTATCGAACTTGAAATATGAAACGTTGTTATGGCTTATGGGTTGTTTAATCATATATACAAATTGTTTGTTTGAATAACAATTATTTTTCTCTATACTTTAAGTTCAAATAACTTATAATCTTTGTGATATCATCCCATAAATAGGATGGTTATTTTATTTCGGATTATTTAAAATAATACTAATTCACTTTTACTTTTTGACAAAAATAAATTCGTTTGTCATCAAAAAGTGTAAAACTAATAAATTCAAAAAACATGAGAAATGCATGTACCATAGCATGTAATTAAACTAGTAAATATGTCATCATTTCAACATTTGCGTGTCTGTGATGTTCATTTCGACCCACACAGACCGAATATATTTTCGCTATTTTATTCGCCGCGATGCAACCAAAACAAATTTGTTTGCATAAAGTTATGCGATTTTGTATGGCTACCAAGTCAAGCAACACTTTCCGTTGTCGTTTTTTGTTAACTTACTCGTATGCATCTTAATAATTTTATTATGCAAATTCGTGTTTCTGATGATGCACAAGTTTCGTTTTATTATTATTTATAATCTTCATCGTCATCTTCTATTATCTTCATATATATATATTTCCGATCGAAATGTATCTCATTTTTCTGCATGGGCACGTTATTTCGGTATGGAATCGCTGCCAGCGACCCACTGCGTTTGCACATAACACCACACTATCTGGACGGCCATCTTTGGGAGTGGTTCACCCGTCGGACATTCGTATCCCATGTTGGATACTATGATCTAAAAACATAATAAAGACACATCCATTTCAATAAAAAAATATATATACAGTTGCTTTAAAATAATTTTGATTTGATCGTTGCATTAGAAATTAAAGTTGGTTTAATTTAAAAGCACCTATGAATACAAATAATAAATAAATCATTTAATAAAAAATTATCTAAATGCTAAAAAAATTATCTAAATGCTAAAAAAATCTTTTATACACATATATTAGGAGTAATCAATAATCCAATAGTTATCATATATGTAATTAGAATTTTGAACGTAAAACATATATTTTGCGCAGTTTTGAAAGGATCTCTATAGCAAAATACAGAATTTCTATCCTGTATGAGTTTTGTTCGTTAACTAGTGTGATGTAGCACTTCGGTCGGAACATTTTCTTTAAGTGCAGACAACTTTCTTAAGTTTTTTAGCGCACTATAAACTAAAATACTTGGTTGTAAAAATTTTCATTGCTTCAACTTAGCTGCAGTCTTGCCAACTGTCATCCCATCTCATCGTACCAATTACCAAGATACAAATAATTGAAATGTGTAAAAATTGAATTAGCTACCACATCGATATTTTAAAAGTAGTTTTACGAGAAAAATCAACCCATCAACAATCCTAATAAAAGATTATAATTATCGGGACGATATTTAAGATACGCTTAAGAGGAATATATCGATACATAAATTTATTTTAGATTATTAATTATTTCAAATCTCGTTACGTTTACGCGATTTTTAAATATTTCGTCAACTTTTCGCAATTTAGGTAATTAATTGTATTCAACAAATAGTTTACACTCATCTTTAGGGCTAAAAGACAACATATCTATAGTGTTTTCTACATTATACTGTTGCTGATACTTGATACTGTATAAGTAAGTAAAAAATTTTGACGTGCCCATTGGGTCATTGGTTACGTTAAGCAAAACTTATGTTCAATTATCTATGCGTGACAACGCGTTCTAAATAGTTTGGAGGCGATAATTTTTAAATTTTGCCTCGTAACGAGCTTCGCGACAATTACGAATTTTTTATTACACATTATTAATAAATGATACTAATTAAAAGGGAACAAATAAGATCATTTCGTATAATATGACAATTAAATTAAAATACATCGGTGTTTTATTTAGCGCTAATAAATATGACTAAACGTTTAAATTTAAAAAATGATAATCCTGTACAATATCTAAATATTTTTTTTTTTGTTAAGACTTACTAATCATGATTTGTTAAACATAATAAATAATAAAATAAAATTGATCGTAGGCAGCGTGAATATTAAAAATGGTCAATTCATTTTAATTCTCCGCGAAGGTTAAATTTAATTGAAATTTAACGAAACATAGCTTTAATTATACATAAAACAATTAAACTAGTGTTTGATAAGACTACAGCTCCACGTGTTACAATTTCATTTTTTTGTTACATTGTTTATTTGCGAATTCGTTGAGACAATAATCTATATTTTATAGAAAGCTTTTACCCTAAAAAAAATTTCCATAAATTGGAGTACATATTCAGGGTATCAGCATCGGCAATTTGGGCCAACAACCCTTCGTCTTGATTGGATCTCGATGAATGGACAAACTTAACCCATTTCTTTAAAAAGCCTTTTTGCGCGGATCGAGATGGTATGATTAGCGTTCCCTCGTGCAAAGTGCATGGTGGGCGAGTGTATGTGTTCGTTATAAAGTAGATATGTCTGGCGCCGGTAAAACTTGTGCAATTTTCCAAACGGGAGCGCCTTTGCTACAGAAAAATGTTGCGCGCGAAATTGGATTGCCTATTCAAAGTTTTACAAGGTATACTGTTCAGAGCCGTATCTAAACAAAATATATAAACAAAAGCGTCGTATAATTAAATTAATTTTTTTAACTGACAACTTTTACAAATATGCGAAATGAGTCGGTTGCGGCAAGAACATTTTTGTAACAATTATTAAAATAGTCGTAAGTTTCCGCAGCATTCTTATTATTGAAATTGCGATAAGAATTTTTAAATGTGTACATAATTGGGTTCGTTGTAAAGTATAAAATATTTGGTTGAGATTTTTGTGATGAATTTTATGAAATATAATAAAAATATCTGATTTAATTAAAATTTTTAGTTGGTGCAAAATCTTAATTAGCGATCTATATAAGTTTTTAAACACTTCGAGAGTAATTGGTCTAAAATCTGATTAATTACACTCCTGTCGTCAATTTCCAACTTTTGCCTGATTAAAACTCTTCCGCTAATTTAAGTTTCCGCTCTTGGAAGAGTTATTTCGCGGTCTGTCTACGTCGGCAGAGTATACCACCTGCAATCATCTATAACCCTGCTTTGGTACGCAAGTAATCTCTCCGTTTGCGCATTACTGCTACTTGCTTGATTAACTGAGGCAAGAGGTTACATAAAAAATTTTATACGTTACTAGTTATACGTATCTTTCATTTTTTTAAAAAAATATATAATCTTTGATACTTAGAAATACTATACCGTGACAAATTTGTCACGAAGGTGAATTTTTTTTTATCTATTTTGTCAGATGAGAATATTTTGGAACATTATGCTTGAAATTAATTAATTCGAAGGTGTTTGGTCATTAGTGTAGCATATTCATTCATACACGGATAAAATAATAAAAATAATATATTTGAAGTAATTAGCAAACGAATCTGGTAAAAATAAATAGTGAAACCAACTGTTTGATGATATCAAATAGTGACACAATAGTATTTAATAATTAACATGAACGTAAAATTGTAACAGCACATCAGAGATTAATCTGTGCATGCCGGGCAAAACATACACATTACTCGCAAACGAGAGCTATTAACACTTTTGGGAAACATAAAAGCTTAATTTATGGCAACGTATTAATTAAAAGTCGGTCTCCTAATACAGCATTTAAAGACTGCTCTGTGATGGCTGTCGTACTCACACATGCACAACTTCTAGACAAACTGTAACGGGGAGTATTAGTGTCACAGATTTATTAAAATAATTTTACTTTATTTTTTTTTGTGGCTTTTAAGCGGTGACCTCTGTCTAACCTCGATAGAAACAAATTTGAAACGGTAGTTAATATTATTCCTATCGTAATTATTATTTTTTTACGTTACAGTTCGATATTTTGTTTACAATATTTTATAAATTATTGGGCTTAGCGGTTTTGCACGCTAAATAAAAAATGATTTATTTACGTATTTGCTTATATTTGTTTACCGTTTTTGGATAAATAATAGTTTTTTTTTCAAATGTACACAATTTGAACGTATATTTAAAATAATATGAACAGTATTATGAAATATTTTATTATTAGGTGTACTTTTCTATTAATATTAAATTAATTTTTAAAATTTATACATACAAATATTAAAATAAGAAGTCAACTATATATATTTAAAACAGGACATTATTTGTTGAGTTTGTTGAAAAATATAAATAAATATACTAGGTATTAAATTAAAAACCCACACTCGTATAATTAAAAATTTGTGAACCAATCAAATTTGTGTTAAAACAATGAAACTTCAACTTCTGGGTGGTCTATTAAACCTCGCTGCATACATGTATAAGGAGGTACACATGCTGATAACGGTGCAGGGGGAAAGACACACACACATACAGTAAACTCATGAGCCATCATCAATGCAAATTCAACTTTTAAGCGAAATTGTTAATAAAATACCATAGTTTAATGCAAGAATGTGACACTAAAACCACGCCATGTATCTCACAGTACTGTGTATACCTACACTAATTACCACCGTATATTTAGCATTTAATTAATTCTGAAATTGCATAGTAGTATACGACGAAAATGTATTTTTGTTTCTTTATTAAACGAAGAATAAATTAATTTTAAAATAATTTTTTTTGCCTGACAAGTATCTTTCATCTTGTTTTTCAATCAAATAATTCTCAGATTCTCACTACATTTACATCGCAATATAAATCCTTTCAACACTTCATTTAACTATCATATTTCTATCAATGTTGCAGTCTTTATGCAGATTACCGATATTAAGATAGCAATAATCATTTAGTACAGAATAAAATGCATATTAATACAAGAATTAAATAATTTTGCTATTTATACTATAGAGTCTAAAATTTCAAACAATATTTATCGTATTGTTATACTCTCAGTGCGTAATAAAAATATTGTTTGATTGCGAAAATTTCTTGATGAAAAAAAAAATACTTAAAAAACCAACAACTTCGAAATATAACAAATAACTGGAGGAACATTTTTATCGCAAACTTGTCTGTTGCAAAATGAAGGCATTTGCAGTCTAACGAGAAGATCCTGACAGCCATTCCGTGCAACGCCACATATCAAGCCAATGTTTGTGTGCATCAGACTGTGCCGCACTGAAATACAGCATACGCAAGTTGTTGCGGCTTACTCACAGTCACAACCCATCCGACAGACATTGCGATCAAAAGTTTTCGGTGCATTTGAGCCGTTGCCAAGCGCGCTGCCTCTCACAAGATAGTTTTAAGTGCGACCTCGTCTGCCAAGTGCAGCTCGTATTTTGCACCGCGCGTTGAGGATTTACAAGTTTGCATTGCATAAATTATAGGACCGTATTCAACTACATTTACAAAGCTACGAAATATATTACATATTCACTGCAATCCTACTAATTATTTACATATTAATCAAATTATTTTCACATTATTTATAGCAAATATAGACACTATTCTAGTTCATGAAATTATTAATAAATGCGACATATTAAAATCCCCATATTATTAATTTTAAAAAAAATCGTACTAGAAGTTTCACAGTTAAAATGATTAAATTATAAATTACATTGCAAATAAATTAAATATTATATTTTATAGTATTTCAAGCTTAATATATCTGAATACAGCTCTTTATGTTGAATTTGTCAAGTAAAATAATTTTTATTTAAATATTTATATCTGTTTACGAAGCTGCATTGGATTGTTGGTATAAGCAAATTATTATGAAGATATCAAGGAAATAAAGTATATTTCTTTATAATATAAACACGCGTAAATAACGTTTAATTTTATTATAAGCATTTGCTTTGGGGTGACTTTTATAGTTTAAATTTGAATAACTTCAAAAATGTTGAGCAATTTATGTAAAAGTTTCGTTTACAAGACATGTTCAAAGAAACGCGAAATATTACTTGTTAAAACTGTCTAAAATTAGCGGGGAATTAAAATAAACAATTTTGAATATTTTAAAAATGTTTACACAATCGGCATTTGTGTAAAGCTGACACCATTTCAATTTTTTGATGTGATCATATAAATACCTACCACAAAAACATAATTCTAGGAATATTAAAACATTTTTATTAATATTGTTTTTATTGTCGATGAAATTATTCCGAAACTGATTTTTTTTGTTAATATCTTAACCAGAAATCTTTTTCGCAAATTAATTTTGGCATATAATTATATTATTATAAAAATCTATATAGTGTTATTATTTTTGAGAACATTTTGATAAAGAATGCCTATTTTTAAACTTTTCTCATTGAATATATACTACGACTTCTAGATTAATGAAAATATGATTTAGCATCTGTTTTCGTGTAACACGTCCATATGTTTTTTTTTTTCGAAACTCGACGTTATTTGAATCCCTCATGACAGATACACAATATAATCAAGAAATCCTCCCATCTCCAAATCTGATTATTAGGCTTGACAAAACATCGCTGGAAATCGTAAAAATATACAATTCCTTGTCATTTCACGTAGGATTTTTATATGTACATCCGGTGAACAAAAAAGACAAACAAAAATGAAATTACTGCGATTTGCCGAAACGAAAGAAAAGGTTAAATGACTCTGACCTTCGTACGGGCCAGGTGGAATAGAAAAAAAAACCCGAATAGCACAGCACTAGGATTCGCTCATGTCATTTTCCCTGTGTACATATATGCAACATTTACTGCTCGCCGTGTATAAAAATAAGATTGTTGCGCAACACATCTAAGACACAGACTGTCACCGGGTTGGGTATCCTCATTCGGTCCCCTTGTACTACTGTAGGTATTACCCCACATGAAATCTTTAATGCGGTCGGTGTCGTCGTATAAGCCGAGACCACCGACCATTCTCATACCTGTATGGTGTATATGGAGAAAATGAAGAGAACAAAATAAAAAAAACAAAAACAAATATACTTCTTGGTAAATCCACCCCGTCGCGGATATAATGGAAGACTACACCACCGGTACAGGATGTCTTATACTTTTGTACAGGGCAGTATTACTATATTTTTCAACCATATACTGCAAACATTAACTGACATAAAACCTAATTAAGAACTTGAATTACTTACAGTGAAATTACTATATTAGGTATATTTCTGCAAATAAGTTTTAATTCCGCAATTGTTTAATTTTCTTCTGGTTTAGACTACTTTATTGGAAATTACACCTTATACATTTTCAGTATCTTAGATAGGTACTTTAAATCCCTACTCGTATTTGAAATAATAAATAATTAAATGAAATTGAATTTTACCAGATCTCACAATAAAACTATAAACTATACGTATGTGTTTCATATAAGAAAATTGTATTTTATTATACATGTGCATGTGGGTTGGGTATATCACAAGATGAGCCAGTATGGGTTATGGCTCAGGTCTTTTTGTTGGTACATACACCGACAATTGAGCTTCTGGGACTTATAAACGGCATCGTATAAACACACTCATGAACATGAGCTTTGCTTCATGCATCACGAACCACAAGTCTCGTTTTTATTAAAAATGTACAACCACAAAACAGTGCACAGACGCATAGTGCATATACATATTTTCCAAATATTTACAAGAAGATACAAACAATTATTTAAATTTCCTATTTATTATAAATGATTTCTGCGCAATATTTTTTTTCGTGTATCTGCTTATATCGAATTCCTTTCTTTGTATGCTGGTTTTTTGCTAAATTGTAGATTTTGAGTTACTGATCATTTTGGTATTAAACCCGTTGGTATCGTTCGGGGACATACGGGTTTTCAGGTCAATATGTAATGCTTTAAAATGGCCCAAGCAAACCATAAAGTTGAATAGCTACGCTCAGAGTTACGCAATGTTGATCTGTCATCCACATGCGACCCGAAGGAGGAAATGAAACTGTGATTGAATATTCCGATATCGCCGGTTCATGTAAAATGAGTTACGCTGATAAGACGTTATTGATTACTATTCAAACTATCGGATCGATAAAATTTGATGACTTTTTGTTTCAATTTTAATTAAATTACGTTTGTTTTGTTTTATTGATCGAATGGTTTATTCGTCATATATATAAATACAATTTTCGCAATTCTGCAACAATACGAAATTTAATAATAAAAATATGTTTCAAGTTTTTGAAATAATTTCTGTTTGTTCAACTAAACATTGAGATACTTTTAAGAAATGATCTATTTCTTTAAATTAGTTTACTGCCCAGTATTTATTTTTTCGTGTCTTTAAATTTCATTTTTTAAATAACATGCAATATTCTGATATTCGAAATTGCATCCATTTAATCTGGTGTTCCAACTAATTATATATAAATAATCAATACTTATATATTTGTGAATAGTTAATAAATGAGGAAACTGTTGAAATAATTAAATAGAAAGTAAAATAAATTATTTAACCAAAACCAATTTTCTACGAATTACACCAAATTCTTATCTGTTTCTAAGTGCAGCGATATCCTTAAATAACGTATGTAACCCAATACTATAGAAGTCATATAATTTAGCATTACACCACCGTTACATTCCTCTCGTATCTTTTGGTAATTTTCGTCCGAAAGATTTCTTATACGCGTGTTCGACATGAACAGAATCGTAATTGGTATGAACCGCTCATAATTCTCCGTACCATTTTGGAGATGTTCGCTCGCGGCGGCCATATCCAGTGACGACAGAGCCAAAGTTATTCGTCCCAGGTTTTATTTTCATGTTACTATACTACCTCTACCGGCGAAGCGCGATTCCCGGATTCGTCTTTATGGGAAACGTACATGCGCTGAATTTCTTAGTGACCCAAGCCCGCCTCGTTGCTTAGCGACGAGTTTCCTTCATTGTTCTTCTTGTTATCTTATTTATCTTCGAGACTTTTAATTAATTCGTCAGACAAAAAGGTTAAAATTTTTCTTATCTTTTGTCTTTTTATTTTCTTATACGAAGCAATAAGCAAGTATTCTAATCATGAACAAATCTGATCTCGAGATTTTACCGGAAATATACTTTTTGACCTTCCCTGAATCGTGCATAACTATTTTTGCAATGAAGTATATGTGTGTGAGTGCTCTACAGCATAAACGGTTTAAATAAAATTATAAAAAATTTAGACTTAAGATTTGAATACGCCTGGCAAGGAAATATTTAGTTTTTATTATTTTCATGATGTGTATAATATTAATAATCGGTTTTTCCATCTTTCATAAATATTAATAAACGTATGATTCAGATAACTATATTTTTTTCTTGTTGCGTAAATTGATCTATATTTGGAATATTCAGAAGGTAAATTTGTTTTTAACCACAGTTACATAAAATACAATCTCTCTTGTAGCCTATATTTTCGTCAGCAATTTATTCACTGTAAATCGTTTTTAGCATATTTTCGAACGTTTCTGTAAGGGAGTGAAAACATTTAATTTGAAGTACATTGGGGCGCGGGGTATTATTTTTGCCGCAATTACTTTCAACGACTTTCGACTTTGAACGTTCACATTTACGTCGTTTTCACGTTAACTGGGGACAGATCCAGGTCGCACGGGAGCTTTCGTACCAAAATTTCTGTTAATTTCTACTATTATTTCATTCAAAGTACACGACATTCACAGTCTCGAAAATTCTCGAGTTTAATTTTACATGCAATTGCAGTTTAGACTGTGTCACATTGTTGTAAATTTTGCGCAAGCGTACTGAAGTTCGGTCGATAGGATTGTGTAAGCGCCGATTTCCGCCCTTATGGTATAGAATTAATTATGTTGCTTTGGTGAATTTCGCGTGGGCTTTTTCTTGTGGAATACTACGCAACATGGTTGCTATTAATCTAGGATTTTTTTTAAAGATTTTAAAACTAGGCTGATGGCTGTAGTTTTCATTTTCCCGTGACGATTTCTGATGGCCGTGTATTTGATAAATGTTTATTTTTCCGAATGGGGAGTGCTAAATGTGTCATAAACCAATTGCGACTTTTATGGTTGTAATTCTGTTGTTTGTTTATGGTGTTATTATGGGGCCGCCATACACTTAAAGTGATGCATGAGTTGTTGGAGAATTATGTTTAATTTATGACTCATAGCTTGTTATTTATTGATGGCGATCAAGAATGCGTTTATTTAATACAAATTTTACGTTTCTTTCGTATATATTCAAAAGTAGTCTTAAGTTAGTTGCAAATTTAAAATCCATTCCTAAAGAATTTATTAATTTTAATTCAGAAACCATTTTATCAAAAACGGACATTTCATATAAAAATGTGTTGTTTTTACACTTTTTAAAGAGATTACGTTTGTATGTTCATATAAATTTAAAAACATTTAAATTATTCACATTGCACATATCTATGTATTTAACAAAATACAAATAAAATAAGAATAATTTAAACCTGAAGTATCAATATAAAAGTGTTACTGGTTTTGAAAATGGGTTTCGAATTTCAGCTATTTATTTCGTAGCAATGGTGTCCCATTTAATTTGCATATACAAGTGCACCAGTGATACTATATACTATAAAATACGCTAGTATAGTATTTCATATGTACACTGATGTAGATCTTAATGAGTGCAAAATGATATTCGCGTGAATCCAATGGGACCGCATCCGCTTAAACCAGTCCATTGTGGGCTGCTCTAAACGCCATCGATGTTTAATCTTATGGAAAAATTATTCAGAAAAAAAAACCGCGAAGATATTTGGTGATTTTTATAACAATTTATGTTGAAGTTGTTTTTGATATTCTGTTATTTACATTCATTATTGTCGATATAAATAAATGTCAATGCAATTATTTATAAACAATTTAAATCAAAGAAATCTACACTGATCATCATAAGAAATAATTACTTGATTGAAATAACAAATCAAATTCCGATAATAGATTAATAGAACTTTAGAAGTTTTAACTATCACAATTAATTATATTTCTCACATTAAAATTAACGCTGTAAAGCCCAGTCAATATTTGAATTATATATATAAAGAATGTGAAACAAGCTTGAATTTAATATGAAACATCAATTTATTTTGCTAAATTTTTAATTCTCTACCCTTACAGTTTTAAAATTCACTTTTTGTAAAAGTTTTTATAGGTTTGTGCACAAAAACATTTTTTACTAATAGAGACTGACGTAAATATTAATATTTTAATACATCGCTTTTATTTGTATTCTTCCAATAATATTAATAAAGATGATAAAAATTTTGACAAAAAATATACCAAGAAATAAAATGCAAATGCTAAATATAGGTATTATGTGCAGTTCTGTGTCATGTCATATATAATAAACATGTTAATATTAATGAAATAATAAAGATGCTGATTTTATATACAATTTAATGCTAATAGTTTGCTAATGAAGACGGGCGCAGTCATATATAAAGATTTCTACCTCTAAGACATTTACAAAAATAATTTAATATATTTTTTATATTTAAACCTATCATAAAATATAAATGCGCAAGTTTTTATTTAGAGTAGCTAATTATTTAACTCATATATTAGTTATTTTTCTAAAAAATAATACTAATTATTAACTCATTTGAATCACATGAAGTTTAATATAAATTAAAGAAATAATTACATGGGAACATGAACATGATATCTTGAAGCACAATTAAAATTTTGTTGATAGCTAAATTATGAATGAATAAAATTTTATAATTAATTATGATATAAAGGGTGAAATCTTACCTTAGAATTCTATTTTGTATGACGAAACTTATAATTTAAATTCAGCTTGATGTTAACTATTGCTTGTGAGGACGAAAACTGATTTTAAAATTTGTAGTTTTCGTGTAAACTGTGTCGAACGGTTCATTTTAAAAGGTGCCATCCCGGAAAAGGTAGCAAAAAATCGTATTTTCTGTTAACGGTAAAATGTTTTTGCTCCGTAAGTAAAGGGGTATATTCCTTAACGGTGTTTTCATAACAAAAAGTGCACGCTTGTTAACTGTGTTTTGGTCTTGTGTTGTGTATGGTTTTTAAAAAAAAATGTAAATGTTCGCTTTTCTACAAATTTTATAACCGAAACGAATACTAACATATATTGTGAACATCAATTTTTAAAGCGTGTATCCTTGCACAGTATTGATCTGAATAATATTAATTATGTATCTTACAGATGAAACCTTAAAGTTTATAAATAAATTACTATGGGTAGGTTTTTAATCCTATTTCGGTCAAATAAATTTGTAATTTAAACAAGCAATTGAATTAATAATCTAGAAAATGTATATACGAAAAAAAGTAATGTAACTGTATTTGCTACAGGGTTAGGCGGTTGATTTATTTTATATATAAAAATTATTCTGCGATATATTTATAAAACTCAATTTATTATTATAGAATCTTTATTTTACAATTCAAGTAGTATTAAAAATAAGTTCTTTTTAATTAATCTACTTCTAATCATCGTTTTATTAGAGAATCCTTTATTAATTTAAGCTCGTAAAAGTGTGGCAGTTTCACAGCACCATATGAAAAACGCTGATAAATATCTATGCATTGAACAACGTTTTTATTGATATATCTTTGGAATTTTCAATTAGTCTGATGGAGTTTTCTTGAAGTAGCATTGGCTCGTTCTGTCTGTGCTGTGCTGGATAATATGTGTACAAACATTTATCGACCATGCATGGTTCGTTAGGCATTCCACAAACTATTGACGAAGAAAAATTTGATGTTTGTGCTGACATGCTCACATCTCAAAGTGGTCTTTGGAGACGAGAATGAATGTCAAATTCATTAATTGACCATTGACTCTCTCCAAGATCAGTTTATTTTACTGTAATATACAAATTGAACAGAATCAAGTTAATATATGTTGTATAGATAGTAACTTGTTTTTAATCAACTATGATATGCTTTTAATAAAATAGAATGTGACTGGTTCCAGGGGTTTATGTTATAATAAGTGTCTTATTATGGTGTTATAAATGATAATATGCAATTTATATTGGAGTATATAATGTATGTACATATGTGTATATAATTCAAGGTTTAGTTGCTATTTTAGAATAAGTAATGTAAAATATCATAAATTGCGTAAAATAGTTATTTTTTTAATTTATATATTAAAATAATATTATGGTAATTAAATAAAACAATGATCTAAAATTTTTTAAAAAATAGGCGTTATTTTGTTAAAATTACATTAATTAATGTGTTATTCTTTAATAATCTATTATTATTTTTCTATTGTTTATTTAGATATGTCATGGGATAAAAGTTAAATGATAAAAATCGTTTTAAAAAAAATAATTAATCTTCTTTTATGAAATGTTTTTTTCTTTTTACTGCGTTTAATTTCTAAATCATAATTTATTCAAACGCATTTTTTATTCAAAAAAGCTAGGTAAAACTGCACTTGCAAGTTTGACCTTATCTACATATATACACTACATATGTAATCTTAATTTATATCAGTTTTTTATAACGTGTGATTTTTTTTGTCGTTGTTTGTTAGAATTATATTTTTATTTTAAATTTTCCCTGTCACAAGGTCAAATAAATTTCATACATTTTTATAAATATTAAATTATTTAGGTAAGTACGTAAATTTTTTCAGAGCCTAAATGTACATGAACAATGTATTAGGCATGTCTGCACTACTTGCAAATTAACTGAAAGACAGTGTAAAGCCATTTCACTAGATCGTCAATAGATTTTTTGTTTTAATTCAGGATTGAATCTAGTACAAATTAATGAAAAAAATTTTTTTTTTATTATTTGATAAATAAGGTCTCTCGGCGGAACAGAATGTTAAAAAATGAGTTCGTTCGGCAGTAAAGAAAACAAAGCAAAAAATCCAAATTTATTCTTTCTGAGAAAAAGCAGTGCCATTTCGACCTATAACCTTTGCATTTTTGTTTTTATGTGAGATGTAATATTGTGCACCGAATACCGCCAATGCGCATGAGTTCACTATTGTTTGTGCGCACGCGCAATATACTTTATATCGACTATTCTGAAAACATTCTACGTCCTTTGAATGTATCCTTTTTGCAATCTTAGTTCCGATACCTTACGGATGATGGCGGTGAACACCAGCGCCGGAATTCAATGTTTTATTAAAGAACACAATTATTTATTTATATCTTAGTTACATATCTAAATTTATATTATTTTTCATACATATTTTGGCTATAAAATATGTTTTTTTGATTTTCTTAACAAATTGTTAAGAAATGTTGTGAGTGTATTATGCAAAATTTGAATGCAGCAAAAGAAGATTCTAAGAATAGAGTTGAATAGCGAAAGATATTAAATTCGTCAATTGCCTGTTTTCAATTTTCTTCCATTTTACAAATTTATTCATCGACAAATTAATTCAATTCCGTAAATTAATACGTAAATAAGTTTAATGCTCCGTATCGAGTGGGCCGTGGTTGCGCATTAATAGGGACCGGTCGCAGGTAGATTTTTTTTTGCCTAGCGGGGGGCTTTGCTTAATCACGCATTCCGACTTACTGATTGGTTGTGGCTTCAGACGCCCCTGTTGCTCTAAGAAGCATCAATCAACAACACCATCATTGCAGTGTGACCACTAAGTGGGAAGCCATCATTGCAACGCAAGGATACCACTACAGACTAAAAGTCACTAGAACAGTTCCCCCTCTCTATTAAAGCTAAAGGGGGTTGGGGTATTTTTCCAATACAGAAAAAGATTTTGATTACTTTAAGGATATAGAGACAATTTAATAATATATAAGGTCCCACTTCAATACTTACTCGAACTAATAACTGTAATATAAAATCTTTAACGGGAATGAAAATAGCGATTTTCAATGAGAAATTAGAAAAGTTTTATATATTTGCTTAAAAAATCAATTTGTTTATGCCTACAGACATTTATTTATGCTCAATTATCTGGTAGTTAGCGAGTTAAAATACACCTATCTTGAAATATAAATTAATTATTTTATGCCGTTTGCAATTACTGATAATTATAAATGAAATAAAGAAAAACGCTGCTAATTCTTACGAGTGCATGTTGCAAGGCAATAAGGTGCACTAAAAAATAAATTAACTTTATTTGAAATAATCTTATATATATGTTGCATACAGGTAATAAAACAAAATAAAATATGTTGCCATGTATTTATAAACTTATCAAATAATTAATCTGATGTATTACAATGTTTCTTATTAATGCAATTCTTTTTTCTACGCCTATATGAAATATAGTGTAAGCTTATTGTGTGGTACATATAAATAAATCATACATAAAAGTGACATAATATGTATAAATAAATAGTATAAATAATCATTACAATATATTCAATAATTATTATTAAATATTCGTGACGCTCCCACATATTCTTGTGGCATAGATACTGGGTATAAAAGTTCTGGTTTGTATTTTAATAAAGATGTGTTGGATTAGAAGCCCCATCAATTTAAATAAGGCTCTGTACCTAAAAATATATTGGAAAATAAAAATTAAAAATAATAATATATTAGAGAATATTTTAAATATTTATGAAAAAATAGTTTAGATAAAATATATAAAACTTAAGTATAACATCACATTGATAGTAAAAAAAAATGATGACAGTCTATAAACACTTAATTCATAAAAATTTAATTTAGTTTATCTACACATTTATTAAAAATATTTTTCACGCTGCTTGTTGCTCTAAACAAGCGGCAACCGATCAGCCACTAACCGGGCATTGTAAACCAGCAGTCCGCTTACAAAATCAATAAGAGCCGTTTGAATTAAATGTATTATTGCTATTATAAATGAACTTTAATCACCAAATTTATTACTGTGCAAATCAATTAACAATACCAATTGTTCTCATATTGAAAGGCATATAATTTACTTTTTCGTTCTGCTCATGGAGTAATATAAATTAAATCTTTTCGTCCCTACCAATCAGAAAATATAAACTGATAACAATATTTATTACTAGATTATTGGTATATAAAGAATTGAAATTGCGATACAAATATAGTTCTTGTTCAAAAGTTACTAAGATAAATAAAAACTATTCAAGATATTGCTTTAGTTTTGTTTGTGCAAATATATGTGAATTTAGTGCTACATTTTAAAATAGAGGTAAATACAAATTCAATTAAAATATAATATTTATAGTAATTCTATACAATACTGTAAGCATTATAATAAATCATAATACAACTGAAATTGATACAATTTAAACTAACATATAAGTGAAACGAATTTAAAATATTACGAACTAGAAAAAATAAAGTAACTACAGTTATGTATTATATATAATGGTTTTGCTCTAGGAATTGTGTTGAAAAAGCCCATAACGGTTGGTTTAAAAGGGTTAGTTTTTGTAGTCATAAAATATATATTTTTTGTTTTGGTGTGGTCCAACGGTAAAATTTACTGGTGGTACAGGTTTCGAAAAATAAAATGCATCTTAAGTAATGTTATGCAGTTGGTTCAAGATTACCTGCAGTACACTGTTTCGAAAAAAAAAATCTTAAGTAACGTTATGCAGTTTACCCGAGAGTATTTGCGGTACACTGTTTAAATTAGTATATAAAAACGTAAAATTTATGTCATTGATTAAATAAAAAAAAAACACTAAAATACAAGTAGTTTTTTAATTTCATCAATATTTTTTAATTGGCATGTGACATTTTACCTGTACCATGTTTCATACAACAAATCTGACAATTTAGTTTAAAGGTTATTTTTATAGAAAAGAGTTTGAGCATATGATTAATCATTTTTCCAATTTGTGTCTATTAATATATTGAATTTTCAAAATTATATATATTACTGACAATTTCTTAATATTAAAAATTTAAGGCACATTTCCTTATAATATTCTATTTTAATTGGACAATTGTCATCTACTTCCTAATTTATAATATATGCAAATCATATCTGTTGAATAATTCTATGTTATATGGTGGGTATGTCTTTATGTAGGTCAAATACTTACATCTAAACTTGTCGGTTGTTTCTGTGCGATATGACAAACCTCGTTAGAGACTAGCGCTCTCGCGTTGGCGAGATGCCGAAGGCGAATTCTGGTAAATTAACTCTAATACACACGAAACTTTACTCATATATACGGGCAAGAATAAGACGTCAACGAAGACGTAGAATAACAAGAACGGTGTCAATCCAGGACTTTGTGTCCAGACGAATAATAATCTCACTAAAGGTTGCAACGCTGTTATAACTTATTTTGACCGTACTGAATTTCATTTAATTTTTATTAGAGAGCTTCAAATGAAAAGCCACATAATTTTCTAGAATATTTGATTTTTAGATGAGAATAATAATTGAGTTGAATTATTTATTAAAAACTACAAATGTACCAAATTATTGATAACAAAATGTAACGCGAAACTTTGATATATTTTACAATATTTCTAAATTCCATCCAATATCACAAAGTTCTCTATCTTTTTGCTGTCACTTTACCAAATATATTGGCATTCAATATTCATATAGGTAAAGTGCATACGTGAAACTACTTCCACCAGTTTTATTTGCAATTTTTTGAACAGTTGTTACGTTGTATTACTTTCCAATAATGAAATATATTTAAAACATCGAACATTCGCTTGAAAATTTAAACAAACCACTTTAACATTACGACGTGGAAAATTTGATATCTAAATGAAAAAAAGTGTTTTGTAAAATATTATAGTATTTTTTAAAGTGATTAACATGTCATTGCAACTATTACGATAAAATTTTTTACAAAAAAAAATCTACTTTGTTACAAAATGTTATTTTATAATTAGTAATTTGCTAAAAATAAATTTTCTGTACTTTTCCAATAATTGGATATTAGTTATCTAGTCACCGACAGTAATTGATTAATTTTATCAAAATATTTTCAATTTACGTGAATAATTTCTTTTCAAATCAGGAATTTATTTAATTTTAGAATTAATATAAATTGTTAGATAAATAATATATGACTTCAAAATTGAGCCTTATATCTTGTAGTCTAGAAATACAAACTTAATCTAATCTTGAAAATAAAGCAAAAAGATTGTCCACTGCTACCTACGATCCAAAAAAAAAAACAAACATATTTACCTAGCGGATATATAACAAAATAGACCGGTCACATTGGTTGATACAGACTGTGAATGGCCAAAAACAAGCATACAGTGAAAATGAAATATCCTGAATGTGCATCACAGTCTTATGTCTCGTGTGCATGAACGTATGAATAGTGTGAGCGGATATACTGTGACCGACAACGGAATGTGGTCTGATCTTTTGGTATCGCAATACCGCGACGGTCACATTTACTCTTGCATTCCCCAAGGTGCAACAGACTCGCTTCTTGGATTGTTCTCTTTTGATATTGCTTCTCTTGTTACCTTCGCCTTGTCTGATGGAACGGGGTGGCTCAGGTGATTTTATTTTTCAATTTTCTGTAAGTAAATGAGAAAATATTTGCAGAAAAAAACACCGATTTTATTTCTTTTTTTTTAAATTATTGCGACAAAATAAGTCTATATATAAGGATTAGTTGTGTTAGATGAAGACAGTAAATTAGTTTTAATACTTGTAGGAATATATATTAATTATAATTCTTTTTCAAAAATGGCTGTGGTATAGAAAAAAATACGAATGTAATTAAGAAGAGTTGAATGGTGAGTAGGTTGTAAGCGAGTCCTGCTTTTAAATTAGCATTATGCTTTTAATCAAGAGATCTTGGCAATGTAGTCTCGGCAAATAATTTTGCATAATCTATGCGTTGCATATATGTATAAGCTACGCCAAGGTCCATAGATGTCATGGCGTTCTCTATTAACTAGTTATTTGTTATCTTCATAAGTTGGAATATTGTCAACTATACATGCTACTCATTGCAAACGGATTAGATTGGTAGAATGTATAATTTTTCTAGTACTGGTCGATAAATTTCCTTATCAAATTACTACGCACAACGCACAGCCTATTTAATCAATAGCAATTTTCTAGATGCTAACTTGGATATGTAGATTTATTTATAGATATTTATTCATGAATATATAAAAAAATCAATACCCCTTGAAGTACATATTGTAATTATCGAAGTTAATTTAATTGGAAGAGTTAAACTATGTCTATATTAATTATTTAAATGTTTATTTTATACTTGAAAATTTACAATAAATCATTGGTTTTTCTGTAGTTATAAATTTTAATTTTAATGAAAATTTGGTTGAACTTTATAGCAATTTTTTATATTATTAAAAAATATTGTTGGAGGATAATAAATAGTTTCCAATTAATATTTACATAGTTTTGTATCAGATTCTGAATTATAATCCATATATTTATGAAAGTAGAATAAATATTTTATTTACCGAATAATTTAATTGATACAATAAAATAGTTGAAGTCTATTTTGTTAAATTAATTAATAATTATAAATTGATATAAAAAATTATTTACCTTATTTGATATAAAACATTATTAGCTGGTGGCTCCTCTAAACATTGAAACGGCAAATATCGGAATTTCCTATTGAACGGTTTCTTCTTCCAAAGAATAATACTAGACACCAATGTCCGTGCGCAGGCGTAGTGACGTCATGCCTGTATTAAGGCTCCGCCCTATTTTTCAGAAACCATGAGTGCATTATCTGTGACAGTGCCCGTGCATTCTGTAACATATGAACACTGTCATTGTGACCAAAGAAACCGGAGTTCATTTACATAATGAACTTTTGTTATTTAGGTCAAATACCCAATGCGCGTTTCAAATGAACCGATTAGAATAGTCATGTGAGGTGTGCGCGACAGATAGCTTTGAAAATGTATGTAGATGCTTAAATACCCTAAAATATGTTCGTAATTTTGGAGTGAGTTATGTTTAGGCTTACTATTTATTCGTAATTTAAAAACGTATTTGTCTGAGAACAGATTTAGGATAGAAAACAGGATAGAATACAGTTTCAGAATAAATCATAGTATATTTTTAGATTCTATTTTTTTTTTCAAAATACAGAACTTTGTTTGAAAATACAATTAGACGTAAAATCTGTCAAGCAAAACAAACTTATAAATATATATGTAATTATTTCTATAATGTATAGGGTTTTATAAAATATATTTCCTCCAAATAAATATTACTTAATTATATAAATTATTTTTTATTTAAACAGACAATTTCCAATTATTTTTTGTTTCAATATTATTTATTAGGTATATAAAAATAAAAATTCAAAATACGTTGTAAAATACAATTATTCGTAAATTAAATTCTTTTCTATTTGTATTTCAAATACAAAATACACTAGGTGAAGAATTACAAATCAAAAGACGTTTTTTAAATTTATTTTAACGCAACGGTCACATTTTATTTCTTAGAATAAATAAATTCGCCGACCGGTTTCGACCAATGGATTGATATTCAGGTTTATAAATCTACTGGTCGAAAGCAGCCGGTGAATTTATTTCTTCCAAGAAATGAAATTTGAACGTTTGGTTTTTAATCTTGAGTTAAATATTCAATCATAAACACATACAAAACATAAATAAATTGCCAATTCCATAATACAGTTGTTTTAAATGGTGGTAAACGCAATTTTTAGTTCTTACAACTAAAAATTAATTCAAGCAATTTATAGATCAAAAACAATTAACTTTTGCAACTAATAATGAACCAACTGTTTAGTTGTATATTCAAAATCTATCTTTGATTTCTAACACTGTTGCAATAAATTTAGTATATTCTTTAGAATCTAAAAGAAAAAGCAAATGTTTTCATCAAGAATATTGCTTCTATTTAAAGTAAATAGAGTCTGATCGGTTATCCATTGCTTGCAGAAAAACAATGATGGCCTCATTTCCATCTATCTATCCATTCCCATTCAAATCAGTTTGGAAACCTCCGTAGTTTGCTTATCGTCGCCGGGTCCCCAAAAGCCTGGATACGGGAATGAGAGACTCGCTTGTCGTGAAGATTCAACTATACTGGAAAGGAAAGCCAATGTTTATTCCATACGAATGAAGTCACATGACGCAAATTCATTGATCGAGTGCGCTATGGCTGCAACGCGGACATGTGACGTCACTGCCCGGTGGTTGCCATATATGCAGTACGCAGCTTAAGATGCGGGTAAGTGCATTTCCTATTTTTAGAGTGTAAATCATCAATTGTTGATTCTTATTACGTTCCTGACATTAATGAATATTCAAGAATTGTTTTAGTTACAATGCGAATAGTTGATTCGAAATAAAACTTTATTAAATATCTCTTTAGGATCATTTAGCAAAAACACTATTATGCGTTCATAAAAGTAGGCCAGTTTTTAATTTGCGACTAAGGAATCCTTATAATTAAATAATAGGGAAACGAAATAATAATTTATAGAGACTTTGGTTTTATTAGACAAATGTATCGTAATGTTAAATAAATGTGTCTATTGATGTGTACAAATTAATAAAATCGAAAAGTTACGGTCTTATTTAAGTGCAATGCGCTTACATTTAAATTAGTTGATTAACATTTTTTTGTAAAGACTAGACTGTTCAGAACTCCGATGTATTTAATATTTACTTAAAAACAGCATGAAAGTCGCAACGGTGTAGGAATTCGTAATGATATTTGTACGGGGTGGTCTGTACGTATCACTTGCTAATTGGCATAAAAAATGTATTGATTATGGTAGATGATTTTTATTATTATCGCGTGCCTCCGTGTTTTTTGCTAGTCTATATAAACATGTCTAATACTACCGGCGAGGTGATCGCAAATTATTTTAAGGTTGCGTATGAAGGAAGTCAACTTACTTAATGCGTTTATTACATTCATTTGAATGATAAGCACTTTTCAAGTGATTTATGACTATAGTTTCAAACTATAAGTCTATTAAGTATCATGTAAAGTGTTGTTCGAATTCGAATTGTACACTTTATTAAAGTTTAAGCGGACATAAATAAAAATTGAAATGATTGTACAAATATGAGCCTTTAATCCTCTAGTTGTAATACGACAAATTTCGTAAAACAACGTAAAATAACAAATTTGTGAAAACAAGTTGCATAAATATGTCTGAGATATAAATGCAATACTTTTATTTAGTTTACAAAACAAATAAGATCCCTTGTTGTGTTGTAATAAACATATAAAATATATAAAAGTACGAGTTGTTGGTCAGGGTGGGCGTCCACGTAAATAACATCCATATTACATATCCGTAACATTTCGACTTGAACACGAAATGCGATATTATGAGGGCGCCACTGTAACCCAGGTGAAACTGTTGGTCACGTCAACCAAAACAAAAAAAAACTCATATTCCACAGAAGAAACGTGTAAGCCTTTATTTCCGACAAGCCACTCCACCCCTCACCCATCTCACCCTTACCTTGTAGCATTGAAACATTCACTACATGCGAGAACCTCCAGGGAGAGGCATCAATGCGGCTCTTATTTTTTTGTTTACCTTTTTGCGCCGTTCATTCTTACAGCACGCCCAAAATACCAGGAATTTCTTGAGATTACGCTTTTAATGAACAAATTTAGGAAATAGAATAGCTTCCAGTGTTTTTACATTACATTCTTACTTTCTTATACAAATGTATATAAGTATTGTAATCATGGAAACTTTGGATTTCGGGATTTTAACAGAATTACACCGTTTGCCAATCCTTGAATTGAATCTAACTGTTTTCAAACTCAAACACGCGTATTCATACAGAAAATAAACTTATACTAAATCAATACTAAATTTCCATCCTCTTTTAATTCATATACAACTACATAAGATTATCTTTCTAAAATTAAACGCTTGACTATGAATACGGTAAAAAGAGTACTACGTATTAGGACTTGGACTTCAACATATTTAGACACATCGATCACTTAAGCTCTTTATACTTTACGTAAGGAAAGCTATAAACGTAATAAGTAACCCACTTTTTCACACCGTTGCAGCCATCAAAATTTACATGGCCAATAAAACTGTCATAAATATAGTCGCTTAGTCACATGCATCACCGCATTGTATTCAAGTCACGACATTCTAAATGTGAAGGAAACGTACATATATACATCTATAGTTTATAATATGACCACGTACATACATACATACATACATAGTTACAGCATACAGTGTATGTAAGATAACGTAACACAGTAGAGGCCACCAGTAACGTAAAACAAATGATGCGGAATTCTAGGTAATCGAGAGAAAGTTAGCCCTATAGAAATAAGAAGACACAGTTGTGGTGTTACTTATGTATGGGATGTGTCAGATGGTACGCAGCGGTTCGTCTGACTTATTGTTATTGGGAAAAAGACATTTTGTCGGTTTTCCTATGACTAAGATAACGAGATAGACTTGGAATCAATACGAGAAACGTATCTATGGATTTTCAAATTGTATCTTTCATACCGTAGTCAGTATTCGAGATTTTATTTATATATTCTTGGAGAATATATAAATGTGGTCGGTCGGAATACATTTCTGTAGTAGATATTAATTCCACAAGTATAAACCGCATAATTAGTAAAATATTCAGGTTTCTCGGCATAGCTTGATTTCTTGATGTGAACAGAAGACTATTTTACACCTATCGCGTTTCTAATAATTCCGAGTGCCCAATTGTAGTAGATTTCGTCATCTTTGACAGAAATTCGCCAATAAATATTAATAAATAATTTTTACGTTTGTATGCACTGTTAACAAACACGCTCGTCTGCAATATTTGAATTATATGAATGAAATAAAATTACGCTACTAAACTCGAAAACAAATTATTATTCTAAGCCAAGCAAATTAATTCCATTAAACGAATGAAACGAAATAGCATTTCTCGTACGATTTAGAACTTTAATTTAAAGTACAAAAAGTTTCAATACGAGCCAAGTGAATGTTTGCGTGTCTGCCACCCATCTTTAAATAAACACATTTACTAAACCAGCGCAAGTCGCCAGCGAACAACAACGAAATAAATAAAACAAAAGAATAGAAACAGAATCATTTCGGTTTGCTGTCGTCGTTGCAAAGATACGTACGAACGAGAAAGAAAAGAAGCAAAAACCAGTGAAACAAACAGAACGTATAGTAATATACTTTGCAGATGGGACCCACACGACTAACGCTTACTACAGCAAACATTCTATATCCTAGCACAACCAACCCAACGAAATGGCCGTCGCAGAGGTAAGGTGACGCCGAAGGGGGTTGACTCAACATTCAGATAACGAACAGTAACTTTGGGTGTCCATAAATCTAATCAATTATTGAACGATTGGTGCTACTGATTTTTTTTGTCATTTAGACAACGACAAATAATGCTATCTATCTCTTTGTTTTGAATTGTTAGAAGTACACAAATATTTTATATGTGATGTTAAATGTAAAGTACAAATTAATTTGTACTGTTGAGTTAATCGAATGAAAGTTTCGCTTTAAAATTCCGAGTCTCCAATATTTTATATATTTTTTTTTATACGAAATTTTTAGTGCTTTTGAAACAAAATTCTATCTATGTATGTATCTAAAATGTGAGTGCAATAGCCCGGAGGTGGAAAACATCACGATCCATTTTGATCTTGGGGCGACGTATGTAGGCAGTAGCAAGGTACCGTCTTGTGACCACGTATAGAGTTACCCGGTAGATCTTGTTTTGATGCGGCTCCAATGCTGCTATTTGCGGGCGACGTGCTTCTTGCGTTACTCGCGAAAATGCCTCGATGTACCACGCCGTGTTTTTATATATTTCATCAACCCCCGCAAATGCAACAACCGCGTATGAAATGTGTTCGTGTATTATATTGGTTTCTACCGGTTTCAAATATTTATTTTGTTCCGTTTTCTTTGCAATACTTTCAAAACATACAGCATCTTATACTTTGTATAAATAATTAAACTATAAAATCGTATTTTTCCCCCGCAATGATCAATATTACACATTCAATTCATTCCATATCTCTTATTTACGTATTTATTCTTCCAACATTGTATCACTCATAACAATTTCCAATGGGGTTATAAGTCAACTATATTTGAATATTTATTACTGCCATGTACAAATTATCATTTGAAGTACGCAGTTTATTATTTATTGCGAACATGATTATTTATTGTAAAATATACACACAATTCATTCTAATAACATTTCTATATTGATTTATTCATTTCCAAACTAATATAGTTATTAATTTGATTTCTTAGTAAATTTGTATATTTAATTCTACTTTAAAAGTTTTTTAAATACTCTCCTATTGATGCAATCATCTGTAAATTGGTAACGGGTATTGCATTATTTTACTGATATAGAAAAAATTACTGAATTCTTTTGGGGTGGGTTAACTTTCGAATTTTTTTGCGACCGCCCTTTCCACAATGGCCGCGTCCACTACAATAGTTTCCAATATGTTTTTCAGCTTATACCAAACCATTAGACCTGCATAACATAATGCAACTAAAGTTTCTATACAGGGTACCAAAAAAACATGGCCGCTTCTAACGCATACTAAGGGTGGTCACCCTATAGTTATAGCGCTATTTTTTCCTCGAATGTGCAACATGTTTTTTGTAGAGTGCTGTTTATGCTGTCTTAAGTAGGGTTGTAAAATTTGATACATATTTGGTGTAGTTAAAGGTTTATTAAGAAAAAGGGTTCAGGAATCTCTTGTTTTAGTATAACATATAAGTTTAGATTTACGGACACATTTTGGGTTTATATTTTAAAACCACACAGTAAAGAAGGTCTACATGTTTTAATATAATTTATGTGTATATATGAAGGTTTTCAAATTATTTAAATTTTAAATTCATTTAAAATAACTTGAGCTAAGGATTACGTTCTGATTAAAGCTACCATGTTAAATGCGCACACTTTTATTGCCATGTTTGTTTTGGCGGAATTATTTATAAAAATATGTCTAAAAATTTTTATTTTTCTATTATTTATTAGTATTTTTATAATTTACTTAATCCCTTTTTATGGTCAATTTAAAAGTAAACTTGAATTTATAAAACTTCTTAAAATATAAAATTATTGTCATTAAAAAAATTGTCTTAATTGGGAATGCGTTTTTAAAAATAATCACTCCATAAAATATGCTATATATTCGTAATTATTATATTGCATTAAAATTTCGTACCAATAATATAAATATATAGCAGTTAAGTCAATTAGGCTTGGATAAATTGAAATTTGAAAAACATCAATTTTTTTTTTTTTGCTTCTTATTGGGATATTAAAAACAAAATTAAAATTTCTTTTTGGTTAAATTATAATTGAAAAGATTTTTTTTTGCGATTTTAGATGCAATAGTTTAAAGATTCATTTTTTTAAATTTTATTTAAATGTTTTAACAAGAAAACGAAAATGAAGAAAAAAAAAAAGGTTTTCAAGAACATTTTGCTGCCTGAGAATTTGCCGGAGAGTCGATAATATTATTGGTGCTGCCATCTCAGAGAAACGTGTCGAACTCATATTAAAAGTAAACAAGTTTTACCTTGACAACCACACGATTCATTTTTCTTCTTTTTTATTTCGTCTAAGCTTGAACTATTAATTTAAGTTGCGCGAAAAGTTCACCGTTTTTGTCTTCGGCCCATAAATGTTTTAATTACAACTAATTAATTCGTTAATGAATATCGTTCTCATATTTCGTAATTATATACGTATATATTATAGATGAAATTAATGAACTCTATAGATGAAATTAATGAAACTTCTACAGATATTATTATTATTTGTTCATGTTTTGAGAAGCAAATTTTTAATAAATTAGAATTTGAAAAATTATTAATTATGTAACATAAGTTATCCTATATTAATTAAATTAAGATTATTGATATTTCGATTTGCAAATTTCGTTGCGTCACAGTCTAAGATCAGATACGGTAGGAGAGCAGTTTTGGGCTTGGGTTAAGACGATATATTATTAACCTATGGTGCGAATGCACCTAAGACGGACCCCTATAGTCGTAAATAACTACACATAAGCCAAAGTAAATGTTACAGGATGAAGGGGGCTTTGAATTTTTTAAGTTAATGTTGCATCAATTCCTCAATATTTATAGAACCTACACCCTTATTGAATAACAATAAAATACAATTTCCATAAATGATTCATATTAAATTAAAATAAAACTGATAAAATTAAATTGAAAAACTTTTAGTTTTCTGACAATTCTTTTTTATGTATATTTTTTTATTCTATAATTATAATTTAAACTATTTATCTTTATCTTATGAGCAACAATATTATTAATTACTTTTGAAAAGTAATTTTCAATTAATAAAAACATATTAACAGATATTGAAAATAATTCAATATTTTTCGACAGAATGAGTTTTATTTGTTGAAAGTCAATTAATTTAGCTAAATAAAATAACTAGAATGTCTACAAAATATTGAAATTAGTTTTATATTTTATTTTTCACGAGAATTCAATCATATTTTGTATGAGGACGAAAAAGTAATTATTACGTTAATTACAGAATTATGGATTTGTGATTATGTATATAATATACATAGCATTATTGACGAAGGATTTTTAAACGGTTAGTAATATGAGCAACAGGTAACATTTGCTTCGGACTTTATATAGTTCGACGATTCTCCGACTGCTGGCGCTCGAGTGCAGCGCCCTACCGATATTCGTTCAATATATATACTCTTCAGTTACGACTAGAGTTTCAAAATTTAAAATATGTATATTTATTTGCAAATTAAATTATTTCAATCTTCTAAACATCTAGAAACTACATTCTTTAGAAAATTGTCTACTAGATGCATTTCTACTTTCTTTTTGTTATTTATCTTTTAATTATTTTGAAATTTAATTCAACGACAAAATATATACTAGAATGAAACTGAGGCAGAAGCAAAATATTATCATTTCAACACCATATCCTGTTTTTATAAAAGCAACGTCTATTTAATTTAAATTTAAATGTTTCCGTCACATTTTGTATATAATTTAAAACAATTTTAGACTTGTTAAGAAATTTAAAATATATTTTCTTATGCCTATGTAGCATCAAAACAAAAATAAAAAATAAAATCTAATATAATCTGCAAAAACAAATTTTGTCTTTTGAATATCAAATCGCAAGTATTTTTCATCTGGCTCATATTTTCGCTACACGTCTTTTGCGAGGCAAAACGAAATCAAGCCAATCTTATTCCGTTCATTGGTTGGACTGTGACTTTTCTTCTCTAGTCGTAGCCGACGCTCGGAAGTGAAATACCGTCTAAGATAATCGTGTTTTTTAAGAACCAGCACAGCTGGGAATTCAGACGAAAAGAAGCGGTGCTCTTTAAAAACAAAAGCAAAAAGAAAAACATCGCGTATATAGCACGAGTTCAGAATTAGGGGTAGGGTGCTACCATCCACCCACCGGTGAGTAAGAGTGAATTTTCTTGCAACGGTACGAGAAAACTTTCCAAAGATAGTAGAATAGGGATTAGATTAGATTAGAAAAAACTTGGTGGATTATTTTAGTATTTATTTATCTAGTCGCTGATCCCCAATTTAATGAATATTTTTTACATTTATATTCTTTGTAAATATATGGTATGTTTAAAGATGAAAATTAAATTAAAAAAAAAATATATTATAAAAATGCAGACAGCATACGTAATATTTTGAATTAACCGCTGTGTACGAAGGCTTGAGTTTGTATTATCTAGATAACAACTAGCCAACCCAAATCTCTATTATCACCATTTCGTTGGGTTCAAAGTTCATATGTTTTGTAGCAAGAATTTTAGGATTGCACTAGACGAAAGTAATCCCAGCAAAAATTTAAAAATAATTTTCCTTCTACGTATATTTAAATAACACACAAGCACAATAGTTATGATGCCATATAGTTAAACATTATTATGATAATAATGAGAAACTTAATGCAACAACTGGGCTTGCATCTGCGAACTTGTCAAATAAAATGTTATCTTTACTTCGCAATTAAATTGCGTACACCCGCTGAATATGCTTAACATTATTTATTAATAAATAAAATATATATTTTTTAAATAATATACTAGATATTTGCAATTAAAAACTGTTAATTACGTGAAAACAGGTGATTACTTTAATAATTAACTCGTAATTGCGCAGTGCTAATTACGATTGCATTTATTAATAATAAGATATATTTATATATGAATATTATTAATATTTATTTGACCTATTAACATTAAAACAATTTTGAAAATAAGCACACATTTAAGAAATAATATGTAATAATTATAATAATAATTCATATGACACCAGGGAGTTGGCAACGTTTGTTCTTGTGGGCAACCCCTTTACCCCTTTTTACCACCGCATTTCAGTTCTTGCATCGTGTTTCAAGTTGGCAGATGCAATGCAACTTTGACGGCAACCGGTTAACGTTTATGACCGCTGTCATGTTGCGCAAGTTACGCCATTTCTGTACCGTCAATTTACTCAACAAATTGTGCAGATACTATGCGCGCTGGATGAAGTTCATGATACAAAAATAAACAGAATTTTTAATTCGAGCTGCTACTTCTTATCGTCTTTGTTTGAATTATCATTTTTAACTCTTATATGCAAAGATAATTTTAGAATTATTTTATTTTAGCTCTTTATTGTTGATTAAGGCAAAATATAATTATTTTCTTAAAAAATTTTATTAAACCGCAATATAATATAATTATTTTACAAGTTGAACTATATTTATATAAATTGTTATAAATAATACAATAAATACTAAAAAAATTTATATATATATATATTTTGTATGCAAAACAAGTATGAGATTTTCGTACTGTAGACTCACTATATATGGTGTACGATAAGTAATTCGTATTCACAATTGACTTCATACTGGATAAAATTGTTATTTACTTAGAATAACTGCAGCAATAATTGAATTGACTGATTCAATTAGTCGTTATCGGGTATAGACTATCGTTGATTCAAAATAGTGAAGTGATTAAGGTAACTGCGATGCATTCCATGCACAGGTGAGCATTTGGCACGCCCGAGCCGAATGGCTGCAGCTTCGTTGGTAACTGCAGCGTCCCTCGCATGGCAATGAGCCACAGCTCTCGGCAAATTGACAGCCATTCGAGCCAGAGTGCCCGGCTGCACATTGCACACTGCACACACCCTATCATTATGTATGCATCATATATTTGCCTGGATTCTATCAATATCAAACTATACGGATTCGCTTTATGCTAGATTAAATTTGAATCTATTTTAAATTTGTTGAATTGCCTAACAAAAATGTTACTAAAACATTATCGTGTGTATGCATACAAAAAATAAAACTAGTCAATTTTCTCTTAATGCATGTACAGCTACTTTTTTCTATCAAGTTTAGACTTCATCCAAAATTATACGCTTGACTATGAATACGGTAGTAACAATATACCATAGAGTTGAATGGCGATAGATTCTGAAAATTCAAATGGTTTCCTACCACCGCATTTATGAGAATAAGCATGTTCTAAATTATTTAATTACTAATGAAATTTTATTATGTTTTTGTAAAACAATTTATCATTAATAGTATTTACATGATTAAATATTTAGAAAATATTTAAAATTGAAATATATATGTATATATATATATATATATATATATATATATATATATATATATATATATATATATATATATATATATATATATATACCTATATATTGAAAGCGTTCATTACGAATGAATAGTCATTAAAGATACATTTTAGGTAAATTGTAAAACGTAAAGGTAATCCTATTGTGTGAGGTCTATGATACCATGCAACGGATATGATATGCGCTTGCACTGGTGTATGACACACTTGATGGAAAACCACACAGAGATCAGCTAGTTTGTATACAGAATGCAAAATTATGCACATGCATTCATACAGTACGTGCCGCACATTTCATATATGATGTCATATATTCCAGCTAGAATATATTCGGAAATTCTGATTAACTTTTAAACTCATTTACGAAATATTTATCAGCATTATCCGGGATTATCTAAACGGATGCAATATAAAATCCTCATCTTCAAACATATATTTTATTTGTACATTATCGAAACATAGTGATCATTTAAATAAAAAACAAAACTTTATATTCGATATAAATACAATTTCAATAAACTTTTCTATCGTTCTTTTATTCTATGCTGAATGTTTAAAACTATGTATATATTTATGTGTGTACCAAGAAAAAATTGTGAACGTACATATTCATATGTAAAAAATCTCATTTATTTGAGCATTTTATAAGATTTGCATTCACTGAACACAAATTTGGTAGAAAAGTAATATGGTTGAATAAACCTACTCCCTTGTCTAGATTTAATTTTCGTAAGCCAGACGTTATTGCTACGTTAGACAGGGCGCAAAAAAATAACATTTGCTAAGGAAAATAAATAAAAACATAATCAGTTCCGAGAAAACACGCACTCGCTGACAAAAATGAAACAAATTTAACGTAACACTGTGACAACTGGCATATACATTTCAAATTTAATAAAAGTTGTATGTTTTTAAAGAAATAAAAGGTTCATTTTTTTCCTTCTCTAAGACTGCAATAATATAGTACAAAAGAACTTCATGAGCAAATTATATTTTATTCCATAAATTAAATTGTTGATAAAATTAAATAAGTACAATTTATTAAATAGCTATTTTATTGACCAAATAACTCAAAATTACTGCTAACAAATTAATAATATACTTAGGTGTATTTTTACGCTAATTAACTAACGCGGGATTTTAGATATAAAAGGTAGTTAAATAATTTATATTTTAAATATTTGCTTAAAATTTATGCATTGCTGGGATAATAATTCAATTCAAGAAAAAAACTTTGACCATTTCTGGTGAGAGGAGCACGTATACCCAGACGGATATATCCTATATGAGGTGCAGGTATCATATGAACATTAATATTACAGTCACGCTGTGTTCTATGTCCCCCAGACGATTCATACGTTAGTTTTGTTATCAACCGAGTCACGTGGCCGATCCATAGCTTATCTCTTTCTGTATAATACTTTTCGATAACTTATATGTACTGGTTCCGGGAATATTGCGCACGCGACCACCGGTAGATGGCTCCACTGTGTGGTAGTGCATAGGCGCAATGGGAACAGAGGAAACAGGCTGAATTTATCACTTGCAGGCACGGAAACATTTTATATAAATGAAATTATAGGTAGAAATAGTAAAAAGGGCTTTGTTTTATTTGATGGGATCACCATAGTAATAACTTAATTGTAAAACAGTGTGCTTGTCTCGGTTGAATTTTAAAACATTTTGAAATATGGCACAATATACATATGGATGATATAAATAAATATTTTTTTCAGTCTCATAAATGATGGGATAATTTTTAAAAATAAATTGCTTACCTTTTTTTTGAATAAAGAAACCTTGTTAACACGAACAGTAACGTATCTAATCAGTCGTTTACAACCTTCAACCCTTTAGGAGTCAAGTTCATCACAAGTCCACATCGATCACGCACTAACCTTGCCTCACCTGACACTGATTGCAAGTTTGTTGAATCGTTATGCCCTTGGTTCGCGGTTTTCCAGCAAAAGTGAAATTTCTCATTCCTTTATTCATTTACCTGGCCAGTCTATAGTTACCTGCCGTTTTATTACTCTCGTTTTTTTCTTAGACCGAAAAAACCATATAACCCTTTTTAAGAGCGGTAGCTTCATATAACTAGTGGAAGGGCTAACTTTACGAGAAAATAGTTTAGTTGTGTTCTGGTTGGCTTAGAAAGTGAAAGTTTTTTTAAACGAAATGTTTTGGTTTTATTATTTGCGGGTGAGTTTTATTACTTAAATTTTAATTGGTGTACTACTAAGTAATCTCATAAATGAAAACATCTCCGTCGATAAAATATATAAGCGTAATATATTTATCGGGTTATTAAAAAAATTAGTTATGCTATAATTAAAAGTTTATTTTAAAATAAATAAATATTTTTAACCCTGAACTTGAAAATATTGACTAGTAAACACGTGACATTGCACATACTGACCTAGAAAATCTCAGACACGGCAGCAATGCAATAAAATCGAGTGATAGCATGAAAAATAAATTATCTTCCCGAGTTTTACGACACTTAAAATGCGCTATAAAATTTTATTGTATACTGTAGAAATTTTAATTGATATCATAATACCGGCTAATTTTGTAAAACGATTTGCTACTGTTACGCAAATACATTTTTATAGTTAATAGTAGAAGTTGTATAGTATATAGATGAAAAAACATATTAAAAAATATTCATTCATAAGTATACAGTGTTTTATTAGTCGTTAACTTTATTTTATAATACCAGAAATATTTTATTTATTACAAATATAGTAGTATAAATTACTTTTATTGTGCATTAAGCTCAATATTAGTTATTTATCAGGCGTTTAGATTTAATTTGGATTACAAATACACATATTAACAAGTTAACAATTTAAACAATTTTCTAGTACTTTTATTGACAATGAATTTTATTTTAACTAATATATGACATCGAACACATATTCAAATGCATTTGATATTGCAGTTGGCTATATTATATTTCCTAGTAATTTAACTTGAAGCATATTAAATTAGTATCAACTCTTATGCTAACTATTTATTTATATCCTGTTTAAATAATTGTCCAGTTATGCCAATGTAACATATTCTCGTAATCCATTCCCTTAGTAAGTGTTGACATATTGAGTACACTCTACAAATAGCAATGAAATAATACTCGCAGATATAACACTTCATAAATATCTAATTTTTTCTCCTACTTATTTTGAAAATTTTAACTCTAATTATACACCACGTGCAGTTATTTATTGATATATTTTTGTAAGTTTGACAATATATTACAAATGCTTGCTATTAATAAATGTTCATTATCACAACATGCAAATGTATATTACCTGCTGGTATCTTTTGCAAAATTAGTCCCGCTAGACTAAATTTGCATTTATAATTTTGCTAATTTATATGATTGCATAAATAGATGATGAATAATTTTTTTGAATATACTATATTCTTATTTATTTTATTATTTGAAATATGTTTGGAAATATTAAATTTTGAATCAAATAAATATGCTACAATGTATTTATTTATTAGAATTTAATAATGGTGGTGTCAATGATGTCACTTGGATAATATATACGCAAGTGACAATTATTTGAAAGTGAACTCATTTTAATAAAATTGTATTTAAAGTATATTTGCATACACACATCGTTACAAATTTGCAATTTTACCTCCTATTCTAATTAGTGGTAAAGAATTTAAATATATAGGAGGAACATATTCAAAACTTATTCTCCAATTCTATGGAAAAAAACATCAAAACTAGTTTTCAGGGTTTTGTCTGTCTCTATATGTGTGTATGAGTGTGAAGAGACGAAATGCAGACCTGCATACATGTGAGACTCCTTCCTCTCATGGACCTTGCGGGTCGGTCGTTAGCCCCGTTGGCTGTAGTGGTGGTGGTAAGCCACGTCACCGGTGTCGGCGATTGGTCTCAGTGGAATGCGCGCGCAACTCATCAATATTGCATCGCGCCCTCAATGTATGTATGTATGGAGTCCATACTATGCATGTGGCCCAGACCTGGACCCAGGACTCGAACAACCGTGTCGTCTTTTGAACACGACACCTGAGGGGGTCCATGATGTGACGTAGGGGGCCCACTAGGGATGACATGTCGTCTTCCTGGTATGAAACGGCCGTGTTGTTTTTGTTTCAGTGTGAATTTTTTACATGATCGTTTTTTTTCTTCCGCTCACTTTTTTTAGTTCTTTATTTTTTATATGCGCGATTTTCATATTTCGCATAGAACTTTTTGCGTATTTGAAGTTTTTCCGGGCGGTTTATTAAAAATATATTTTTTAATATTTCATTTTGAGATTAAGTAACATGAACTAATTGGAGAGGTGAAACGATGCATGAACAAAAAGGCTTTTACTTTGGTCTTCGTAATGTTTTTTTCTTAAATATAAAAAAGAAACAATGTTAGAGATACGTTGTTTATACATATATATATATATAAAATATATAGAAATTAGTACCTCTTTGTAGGTATTTTGTTTAATATTTTTTTCTACGATAAGTTTTAGGAATTTCTAAATTAGATAAAATATTGCAAATTATTTTTTTTCCTATATACTACATACAAAAAGAGTGGAAATCGTGCTTTTCAACCAACATGATTATTTGTGTAGCAATTCTCGTTTCGGTCCCGGGTGTGTTGTTGATTGCTGCTTCAACTTCACATCGAATGATCCACTTTAATCAGACGAGATGTGATACCCCATCTGCTTGAACTTTAAAATATAATCATCACAATTGAGGTTAACTGATTATTTGTTAATATACGCTATTCGTAAATTCATTTGACAAGTTTATTAAAATAAATTAGAAGCGCGTCTAAAGTTAAAAATTATTATTCTCTAGACACAAAATGCAAGTTTTTAAACAAAATTTATTTTTACATGCTTCTTGAAAACTTGTCTGAAATCATATTAAAACTTCTTCCATCACATTCGAATCTCTTCCAACGCTGGCTGGAGCGCTCTTGCGAGTTTTTAACTGTTTTTTTTTTACTTTTTCTCATGAAACGATGCGCGGCGTACACGAGTGACTGGTTGGCCGGATTGCCCTCATCAAGGACATGTGACGGCTCTGATATTTCCAGCAACGGACGTCGAGATCAGACGACACAGTTTGTGCGCTCTTGCCTCGCTGTTTGAATGAGAATTCTTGTTTTTCTGTTCTTATTTTATCATCTTACGCTTGGATTGATTTCGAACTGCAATACGTTCCAAACATGTTTCACTATTTGATTCGATTCGGTCTTTTCCAGTTTTCTCTATGTAATTTTACCATATTCATTCCTTGATATATTTTATTAGTTTTTGATGTAGATTTAAGGTACATCTATTGAATACCGTAGTAGGTTTCTCAGAATGCATGTTTGAAAGTTTTATTTTTTGAATTTTTTTATACTACATTTTACATATATTTGTATAAATACTTATTTCGAGCAATGATTATGTTGCTTAAGCACATCTAAGGTGGTCCGCATATAATATACTTATACGTTCTTAATACATAATAAGAATTTTAAATTACTTGTATTTTATTCTATTAATCGTATAAAAGGGCATTGGGAGTAATCTTAAGAATTCATGTCATGTATTAAGAAAATAAATTTTTATTTCAACCCTTCTAAAAGTTAGTACACTCATTAGCAATTCTCTTCGGCGATTCGCTATATAATTTTTGAATCCATTTTGTATCAGCGCTCTGTTTACAAATGTTTAATTTCGAGACGGCCCATTAGCATTTCCTGTGTGCACGTTGTGAAATTTTCACGTCGTTAAAGTAATTTTGAAACGTTCCTTTTCATAATTCCTTTATACAAAATTAAATTTCTAGCGGCGTACAATAATTAGCAGTACATTAATTAAGTAAAGGTATATTACTGTTGCATTTCTTAATTGCTGGATAAAATATTAAATATTTTATTTAAAATAAATAATGAGTTTAAAAAATCTTATTAAATATAGAGGTGCTATATATTTGGTTATAAAAGATCTCATCTGTTTTGGAGTAACAAAAACTTTTTTAAATCTCATAAAAATCCGCGCTCCTCTTCATTTCACTCCAAGTTTTTGTTAGTGCATCACTGTGCAAGCAAAAGTATCTTTCGGAAATATGAATACACATCAGGTGTGGTGTACGGAGCATATGTGCCAACATGAATCCTGTCTCGTCTCAGGCAATGTTTTCGCTCTTTATCTGTTCGCTTCGCCGTGTTTCTATCGCATCCAATAAACAAGCATCGTGTGTGAGAGCATTGGTGCACGTGTGTGCGTCAACATCGCATCCGTTGATGATTTCAATTTTGCATCCACCAGAAGTAACATCGATGGCTGTGTGCTCTTATCGTTTCTCATGTTGATTTGAAAACTTTTGTGTGAGTTATCGCCCTCAGGGATCTTCCCAACTACTGAGTCACATACTTTTTCTTCTTGTGAACTTTACCATCATGTACTTCTTGTCATTTCCAGTTGGAAATTATTAGTTCTTTTTGCAATTTCAAAACTTTTTTCACGTATCACTAATAAAAAATGATAGACCACCTCTGAGAGTCAAAAAAAGTACTATAAATATTTACAAAAGATAAATATTTAATTTATAATAAATAATAAGAAAATATAATTAGAAGATAATTTTCTTATATTGGTATAGTAAAATTATTCATAAATTGGTCGTATGATACGAAAATTTGAGTATTTAATTTCCAAATAAAAAGTTCAATGCGAAGTACTTAATTCCGATAATAAGAACTGTGTATTTAATAATTTTATCCGTTTCATTAAAAACACCAACCCGATTACAAATTAATGTAGTTACGCGTAAATTAATCTGATATAAATTCCAACAGGGTCCAATAACAATTTGTCGTTATTGGTTGGGTGAAGTTCAATGTCTGATGCGTTTTTCTCCGTGCCATCAGCTACCAATGCCAACTAATTCGGTGTTAAAAGGTTCATAATTCAGTGGGGCCCCACGTAAATTCACTCTGTACACGTACACTAGACTCTTTTTTTCCCCCTCAATTCAAGTGGACCCCTGTACACCGTAATCTGGTTACAATGCCAAAGACACTCCCCTCATTTTCCTAGAATAATGTTACATTTTTCATTCTCTGGCGTTCTTTAGCTAGCTGTATGTGTGCACTGGTATACCATCTTGGGTGAATAGGCTATGCTATAGAATTATTTAAAGCCGACACGAGTAACGTATCTTAAAAGGCGGATAGGGTTTTCAAAAGTTATTATTTCTTATATGGTAGTTTCTATAGATACAGCTTTTAATTTAACGATTGCGTATTTGTTTGAAAATATAAGCTTCGTTAATAATAATTATAACATTCTTCTAATATAAGTAAATGAAAGAAAAAATAGTTTAATGTGTTTGAAATTTAAGTAATGGGCATAGGGACATATGTAAAATTGTTGAGATACTTTATTGTTATAAATCATTTTTAATTAAAATTTATTTGTAAAGTATTCCAACTCGTTTCGTAACAGTGTAAAACATGTGACAAAGTTCGCTTTGACTAGATTCCCTTGCGTCTCACGGCAAATACTTTCGTCGTAATGCGCTGACAAGATTGGAGCTGAGAATGTAGGCAGGAATGAGGACATTTTAGCCATGTTCTGAGTCTTCTGTAGTGATTGCCACCTTGGTATTTCATCCTCTAAGGATTGGGTGTGCAAGCCTGCCAGCGTATATACGTCGCAAAAATTGACTAACTTTTGGACACGCACCATTTTTGTCATCTAACTTTGATGAAAACATCGCAGGAATAGTCTCATAATATCGATAACATTTTATCGTGATCTATAATAGCTGATCCTCATTGTCAAAAGTTACTAACATCAAAAACCAACTGTGGTAATAATCATTTTAATAAATTATATATTGCGAAATACTATACGTGCCTGAGATAATTATGAAGCGAAGCTCACAATATTGATCAAAAGACGGTGTGCTGCAAAACATTTAAAATTTGCATATTCACAAAGACCAACTGTTTATGATGTAATTACGTATAAGGACTATCCGTAACATTGGTGGTTAGGGAGGTAATCTTTTGGCACAGTAGTATCAAACATTTTACCGGCAAATGGTTTGCGCAAGTTTGTGTAATATGTCCGTGTAACTCGGTAGTAAAATTTGGAAATTTCTGGTTGTAACAGCAATGTTGTATTTACTAGCAAAATGTCATGTTTACAAATTACTTATTACGAAATATAAGTTTTTCGATATTACTACCAGCGTATTTACGTTAATTTATTCGATACTAGAAGATTAACACTTACACATACTCTAATATAAAGAGAGAGAGATGATACAATTTGGATTCTTTGTTATTTTATATTTACATTTAAATAAATGTGTAATCAATAATTAACATAATTTCTCATTTTATAACTTGATGAAAATGTTTTATTGGTATTTTTAATTAAATTAACATTTTTACTCCCTCGCAAATTGAAGTAAATTTAAATTGAGAATTACTCAAGTCGTGAAATTCGTAAGTGTTTAAACAAAGAAATAATTATCTCAACAAGTATGTATATAATATGTACTGCAGAAATTTTAGGGTCAGGAGCAAATTATATTTACATAAAACCTCAATTTGGTGAAACTTTGCGTCAACATTTAAAATGATACAGAAAAACCACTCATGTTGTTTAAGATACTTTAATTAATTAGGAAATTACAGTTATTTATTATTATAGCAACAAGTTTAATTATTATCCAATATAACGGAACGATACAATTTAGGTCAAAATCATAAATTTGTCCAAATCTATTTCAGTAACTTTTAAATACATAATCTATAAATTTCCTTACAAACATTGTTTAAGATAACTAAAAAAAACTGTTTATTTTTGCTATTTTCAATCCAATATACAAACATCGGATTCCTTTTCATGTGAATATGTGTACACTCTTAAAAATAAAACAGATAACTTTATCGCACACGTTTTGGGATCAAAAGTCACTTAATCAGACTAATTTATGGGTTAAATGTGTTAATTATCTATTTGTATAATAACTGTTTAACCTTCTATATCAAATGCTGATTTTAATTTTTTTTATATGTAATTATGAAAATAGATTTTTAAAATTATATTCTTTAAAAATAGCCTTATCATAATGTTTTGTTTGTAAATATCTTTTGTTATTGTGGCGCCATGATTTTTCTCATGAAATTTTTTGTTGACGAGATTCGTCACGTAGTTTAGATATATTAATAGGTCATATATTATATAATAGTTTTGGCCTCAAAATGGCAGATATTTTAATATACTGACTATATATTACTATTATTAGTCATTTTCGGATATATGTATACAAAATATCAAAAGTTTATTTGACAGTTTTGGTGGTTTATTTAAATCTCGCATCTAATATATTTCCGTCCTTAAGGATGTTATTATATTTCCGTTGTATCTCCGGTCGAGAAAATTCAAAAAAGTAAGAAATTTCACGTCACATCATATCCGTATGGTAGTAACGTAGCAGCGATTCCATTTTCTCTAAAGTATGCGAGAGACAAAATTTGCGGAAAGAAAATCCCTAGATAATGTAATATACCGCATGCATTGTGCTATCCGTCGTTACCGTTTGTATGACAACATGCTGGCTACGTTATGCTATGCTATGCTATGTTATGCTATTCCCTGAGATGAGGAACCATGTTTTGGTTTCGTCCAACCGACAAACATTCACATTTAGTTATTTTGGTTGCACTTGAACGACCACTATACTTATTATTTATATACGTTACTTATGGCTGCTCCTCAAACTTCAACTATTTCTCTTATTTGACTTGTTTTTAAAAATGTTCTCAAAATAGATTACGGTGTACTGTATTAGAAAATTTATTTCAAATTTAGATTACTCAGCGAAAGACCATAACTCTGATCAATATAAAAATACTGTTTATTTTGAATAAATTTGCAAAATTACAACTAATGTACAGTCATCACAAGATTACTGATATAATCATTAAAAATATTATAGCTTGTCTCTTTTAGGCGAAAATTACTATAAATATTATTAGTATTCTGTAAACTGGCGCCTATAGATTACTGTAGATATATCTCTTGGACTTGTTTACATACGCGGCTAGTAAGTATACATACTCATTACACACGCTAATTATAATAGAATTAATATATCATATTATGGCGAACATACATGTGCTTTAAAGCGTCAGGATTTAATAATATTTTACTTATAATATATAAATTAATAAAACTACAATGACTTTTATTTTATTTCATTTATTTTTCTTGAAAAAAATTACAATTTTATACTACAAAATAAATATTTGTATGTGTTAATAATTTACCTACAAATTATGTAGATAATCTTCAAATTTATACATATATACTTAATAAATGACAATAATTTTATACACATGTCAGAGATAATATTAGAAATTTGCGACCATTTTGTGCCACACGTTTCAATATGAGAAAGAAAAAAACCCTGCCATATTTATAATAATTGGCAATGCGCTTGGGGGACTCACGGTGGGAGAATTTACACAAATATACATTATGCCAGTTTGCATCCACCGAGAACGAGTGAAATATGAAAATACGACGCATAATACCTACAAACTCTCTTATTAGCCATGTCCGTGTACACGCGGGTGACCGTCTGCAAACCGGTAAAATGTAATTATATTGCAGATTTTATTTTATCAATTCTATATGCGCGCATGCTGTCGAATATTATACGTATAAATATGCCGCCTAGTCACTTTGAAAACGCGCGTTGCTAAATTAAACAGCTGAATAAACTAGCGAGTTTAAATTGTTGCCAGACAGTATATGCAAATGTAGGTATGTTCAGTAATACCAATCACAAAAATAAAAATTAAATATGATAAATAAATGGATGCAGGTCTACATATATGAACATTTTTAAAAAAATGCTAAATACAGATTTACAAATATTTAAAATGCAATATATATGACTTTTAACTAAACTTGAAGTTCCAATGAATTTTAACAAAACTAACATTCCTAAACAACCTTTTTCTGTTTGATAAAGCACAAAAGAGCATAAAACGTAACTGAAGCAAGGGCGATTTATGATGTTCTTGTTGCCGGCTTCTAAAGGGTTGAATAAAACTTTTGCTTTCCTTACGAAACGTTTGGCCTTGTTGTTGTTCAGGGTTTATTAACCCTATTGTTAAACTATTTTTACAACCTTGAAGGTTTTAGGAATTTTTAAAATAAATGCAATAAGGAAGTACAACAATAATATTTTTGGTTTGAAATACCATAAATTAGCCTTTTCTTTTTTACAGATACACGGACGCAATGGAACAACATAGACGGATCTTCATGATTGGTGAGTTTATTTAAAACTATTCTTAACTAAATAAGACACCAAATTATATCTTTCATAAAAATAAATAGCAAAAGAATTGAATTCGAATTCGAAATATATTTCTTCGAGCCATGTGATCACTTGTGGTAAATAGTGTATACATTTATAATTACTTGATCAGAGACCATGGCAATGAACTATCAAAGTCAGAATAAATGATAATTCTGTTTATTTGCGATTATTTTATATAAAATTTAGTAAATATCGTTTGTGATTAATACAGTTTTGTACCAAAATAAATATATAAGATATTCTAAATTTACTACAAATTTAAGATAGAATGTCTTTTTTTAAATATTTATCATTATTTTGCCATAAAAATAAAATATACAAAAATATAATATAATAGAATCGTGAATAAATATTGTTTAAAACTGGTTTAGCATTTACGCGATGTATTCGATAATCTTGATCTAAATATTTATTTCGCATAAATATTTCTAAATTTGAAATGGAGATCGAAATATATGTAAATAAAATATATATTAGTATAAATGTGAATGAAAATAGTAATATAAATAATTATAAAATAAATGTCCTTATCAAGTGGTAATGGTGGTTGTATGGTCACGACTTCCGCGTGTGAAAACATTCAAAACTGCTGGCGTTTGAGACATACGGTAACGAATTACGTCGCCGTAAAGGGGCCCATAAAAAAGCAATAAAAGTGTCGAAATAAAACGGCTGTGTTGTGGTAGGTCAGTTTAAGTGCACGGTGTAACTGTTCTATACTTTTCTCTGTCCTTTGACAAAACAGTCGCGAACAATATTTTATGTACAACATAATATATTTTCGTTAGTATCTAATAACCAAATTTGAATCTTATTTTGATGAAAATCTTTTCGGAATAGATTGCACTTGAAAGCAAACCCAAATTGTATAGGCTGCATTTTATAGGCTTGCTATTCATCGGCATAAAAGACGTGCGTCTTACGAGTCTACACTTCCGGTTACTGTTTTATTACCGTATGTATGGCATAGTATTTGTAACCTTGACCTATGATGTCACCTCGTAAGACACACATTTATTTATTGTTTTACACAAAGAACATATGAATGTGTGGGTGTGTTTGTACGCATATAAAATGACAGCCGCTTGTAGGAACAAGTGAATTTATGCATAATTTTATTTGGTTGTTCTTCGCCGGACGTGCGCTGAATTTTTGGGTCACACACTTCAAAGATTCATGCTATATATTTCACGCCTGGCGGTTTGTCGCTTATTGAATCATTTTGTTTTCGTTCAAAGTTTGTCGCCGGAATATCAAGTATTTGTGTTCAGCGCGGAATTTTTTTGTTGAGTGTAAGGCCACGCGAATTTATGTTTTTGGTATTATTTTTCATTCGTTGACTTTAAAATAGATGTAACTAGATCTTTTCTCTATTAGAGACTATAGTCTCTAATAAAGAATGGTTTAAAAACCATCTGTATTTTTTATTTGCAAGTTAAATTGTCGAAAGAAAATACAATTTTTTTTTTATAAATAATATCAAAATTTGAACTTAAAGTTCATCAACATATGTACATCCATCCTACTTAGACGCCTATTATACTCCATTGAAATAATACTATTAAGTTACCGTTGCGGCCTTGAACCGATTTCATTTTTATGACATTTTAACTATCATTTTATGACTGTATACTACACACACTGACAACACGCATTGAATCAGTGCTGCCACCTGTACCAACAACTCAGAAGCCGCAGCAGTTTGCAGACGCCTCTTAAAACTTTACAAGCATATAAAAGTAACCGTTTATGGGCCATTCCGGCACTGGGTGTGGGGTGGTAACAACCCCGCACCGGGTAAAGTGTGATCATGTGATCAATTTCCATTGAACACACTAACGTACCTAAGTTTTAAGGACGAATTTCGCGGTATTAAATGAACGAGTGTGTCTACGAATCGGTCAGGTGTGGGGTTCGGGAGCGGGTGGCGGCATTTTATGCGTCCTTCTTTATGAAGTCGTTATTCGCGTAGTTTAGAAGATATACGACTTGTAAGATGTGTTTGACGATTCTGTTATGACGATTTAGTAGTGTTTAAGGTTGCGATTTAGTTTTTTTTTCTTATGCGATTGTACTAGATTATGTTTATTATCAATAAACACGTTTTATTGTTTTATGGCTTAGTTTATAGTAAACGGTGGCAGATTAAATGATTTATTACGATTTTTTTTTAAGAATGAGACCTTTATATATCTTACGCTACACTAGTAAACATGCATTATACCTATAGAAAATTATAATAAATCTATTTTTTTATTTTGTAAGTTCTCCTACATATATTTTAAGCAAGCTTTCGAGAATAAAATAAATATATTTTGTCGCTAGATCAAAATTTGAAACAATATTGATTTCTTAATATAATTAATATTTTCGTAACAATAAACGGAGAAAATATTTTTAGTTAAATAAATAATTTATAATAAACTTTAATGCATTTTTCGGTATTCTATTTAAACCGTATTGAAACATTTTATTTATTAAAACAAGAAATTTATATTTAACGTTCATTCCATAGCAAATTAAAAATATATTTGGATTGAAACACCTTTACTGAAATAAGTTTCTCATTATTTTGAGGACATTTTAACTTAAAACACCCTTTGATTACTTTATGAATACAATTTCAAAACCGCTAGGCTTAAAATAAAACATGACATATTTTCTTCAATTCAAGTAATTTTTCAAATATCTTCCTATAAAAGTATTTCATTGCGTTCATATACTTCGTTATATCTACAATTATTTACTGAAGTAGCTATAATATAAATCTTTCGGTTATTAGAATAAGAACAATACAGTTTTTTATTTTGCTGCCAAAGTTTTTAATTTATATAAACTGATATATTTATCAATTGGATTTATGTTGCGATTCTGATCATGTCTAGAGATTCGTAACGAAAATCTATAAAGGGTTCACTATATTTAAAAATTTGAATCTATAAAATATATTTCGGATATAATTTACGTTTTTGCAATGAGCTATTTATTATAACTACAACTAGAAGTTTGTTAAAATATAACAGATCCTACTTACGGAATTGTAGAATGTTTAAAAAAGATAAGACTTCTTGAATTTTTAAAAATCAATTCGCCATATACATAAATAATTATTATCCCAAATCTAAAATTATTTCTAATTCCAAATCTAATAGTAACCTACTAATAATTTATAAAATACAAAACCAGATATTTTAAATATATGTATATATTTTTTCAACAACAGCTTATATGTATCAACAAACTAATATCAAAAGATATTTTTATAACAAACAACTTGGAAAGGTTGTTCATAGAGAACACTTCTGTCTTCAGCAAAATCCTAGCCATTTTGATAACATTCCGCCTACTTTTACCCCTTCCCCAACAAATTTAGACCCCTCCTAAATTGCAATGGCCGCCCTTTTAGGCCCAGCCTTCCTTTTGTCTTATTGGTGCGTGAATGTGACTAAGTTCGAATGACTACAAACATAAATCATACTAAGCAGGAGAAATCCATGATGGCCGCCGTTGTTAGACCAATTGGACCTAGGGGAGGGGCGTTTATGAAATAGTTCAGCGTTTTGCCGGCAGCTAGCAGCACAATCTTATGCTTAGTGGCGCGGTTTTCTAACTGTAGTTTCAGGTTAATCTATTTAATGATTAGTTATTTTTATCGGGATGTACTTTATTACTGAAATAACTTGAGTTTGTTATAAGTTTAGAATGTTTTATTTGTATAAATCAGGTATTTTCGGTGTTTTTCGTTTAAGTTTACTGGTGTACGCCTACATTATTTTTCTTATTTTTATATTTTTCGTAGAAGATTTCTCGAGGTAGGGTTCCGCCCAAGATATTCAAAGTGTAAGAATGTTTTCTGATGCTAGATGGATCTGGGTTCTGTTTTCAAGATATGCTAAATAAGTTTAGCAAATTCAATTATTAGCAATTTTTTATTTTTAAAATCAATTTAAAACGCAAAGATTATTCTATAATAAAAATATGTTTTGCTTATTATTTTTAGATGTATTTATGAAATTAATATAGATATGTTAAAAAACTTACTTATATAAAATGTTTAGTTTCGTAATTCACGTAAACACTATGTTTAATAATAAAATTCTTATAGCCAGCAGTGTTTATGGCATCAACCATATAAATCAATTGTGCTTGCCTTAGAAGTGTTTTCAATTCGTGGCATCTAAATATTGCGATTGAAATGTTTACAATACGCCGTTTTTAGCTAGAAAATACGTTCTGTTTATGTTAAGTGTCAGAACGTACTTTCAATCACGGTAAATAAACATAATGACCAAAAACATTTACCGACTGCGTGCGTTCGCCCACCGTGGAATGTGCAATTAATTGTTGCTTTTATTTCTCTTATAAATGACTTTCTCTGTATTTATAACGACATTTTTAACTCCCTAAATCGGTTTAATATTATGTACTTGTGTTATTTCAACATAAATATGTCACTCTCGGTACTTAAAGCGAACAATTTCACTTTTGGTAAATAGGGATTTAGCATTCCTGTTAAAATATATTAATTTCACCTATTATGAATCTGCTATAAATAGTAAAACTGTGAATATTTTTACAGGACAAGATTAATAATAGGAATCATTTATTTCTTGTTAAGCATCGGGAACATATATTAATAAAACAACAATATATAATACTTTATTTAAAAATGATTATAAGCATTAAACTTATTTGATTTTCTTTATAAATTCTATAATTAATTCATTTACAAATTATTGAGAAAATAGTTACACTAAATAGTAGAAATATTCATATATGTTTATACACAGTAAAATAAATTATATAAAAAATAAAAATGTATATAAATATCAAACAAATAAATAAGATCGTAGTTTTCCCGGCATTTTCCTGAAAGTTCGGCGGCAAGTAACCGCTCGCTAACGCATTTCATTTCGGTGTGCCTGCGGGCTATTCGATGGCGGTCTCCTCGGCATCTGCAACGAAACGAAATCGGTTATAAAAGTCGCGAATTGGTATCGTAAAATTGCGTAAAATGTCTTCGAAATCGAGGCTTACATTACAGCTATTATTTTTTTTTTTCGTATCCGTATACTTGAGATAGGCCGACCAAGTATTCCTATCGTGTAAAAGAACTCGCTGCTATATACTATGTAAGTTAGTTGGCAAGTGAACATTAAGTCGTTGAATAATGGACAGAAAATACACCGTCCGGTTGGGGATTATACAGTTTGAAGGCTTGAGAGAAATTATGAAGTTGTTTTCGAAAAAATCGACTTGATGCACCAATCCCTTCGCGTATGGTCAGAGAAGGAAAAAATAAATACATTGAGATCTTTGAACTCATAATTTTACTTTTATTTACTAAAGTATTCGTATTGTAAAATGGTGTCTGTATTTTTTTTTAAATAATAGCCGGTTGTCATTTTATAATTATAATATATTTCGTATTATCTTACTAGTAAAACCTACTTGTTCTTAGCATCTCTGAGAAGTTAAGAATGTTTTGAGGCTAGTACTATATTAAAAAAAATAAATTATATTATCAAAATTAACATTTATTAACATAAAAAGTCATATCCATTTATTGCAGCGTGATTAGCAAAGTTTATTATGCTTTTAAATTAACTACTGATATACAATAAATAAGATAAAAATTTTCAAAGACTAATTCCTAAAAATTTATTTTTAAACCCTTTTATGAAATTTATTGGTTATTAACCCATTAAAACAAACCAAAAGTCTACTGGATGCGAGGGTTAAGTATGACTATAATTATAAATGCCAGATTATTTTACGAGATACCATTTTCCCCAATTATTTTTTAAAGAATATAAAAATAATAATCCGTGAATGATAAATATCTCGGAAAAATAAATTATAATAAGTTTACATTTGCAGAAAAATATGTAATAACATAAACAATATATGCATTCCAAATTAAATTATTCGTATAACAATAACGAACGTAATAATTTATAAAGTATCTTAATTAATGATAATATAGCGCATAATTAACTAATGCTTATGTACATTTTACAACTTTATCTGAATAAGACTAACAACCGTGTGATTATAACTCATTTAACCTGCAGATAAAGTCTAACGGTCTTGTAACTAATTTGTTTTTTGCATTAAAATTGATATAAACTCTCTTATTTGAAATAATAATAATAATAATAATAGGAAAAGTTACGAATTAAAAGCAGTTCACATAAATATTATAATGAAAACATCAACAATTATTTAACTGTATCAATTAAGAATTAAAATTCTTGGTTGCTAATTAAAATCGCGAATATTTTTTTCAACTTTATGGTACAGGATACCAGTTAAATACTGTATTTAAGCGGCTGTAGATAATTATTGAACAATGCTGACTTGAATATAGCGATGGTAGTAATTTCCATGTTTTATACAAAGTATGTCGAGAGTGTATACGTTTTGACATTAGTTCAGTCGATAATTACAGTACGTTTACATGGTAATGAACAGTTAAAAAACATATTACGACTGGCTTCTACCATGATTTTATGCCAGCTAAGTACGAAATGATTATAATTCGTTTTGAAAACATGAACTGCCATAAGCGTATAATGCGAGCTGCGATCACATTGTAGCACTAGTAGCTAAATATAATACACGCTTTATTGAATTATTTTCTAGTATTTCTAGACACTATAGCAAATATATTCACAATATTTATTATTATTTCGCTTCTATCTTGTAGGTATAACATGTGGGTTGATAAGGTATATAATTTATTTATTTATTAATAATGCAAATACAACACCGTTAGAGAAATATATGCGAATTATTAATCTATTTATTTATAGAAAAAATTTTTTATGGAAAAGATATTCTACCGTATTAATAATCAAGCGTTTAATTTTAGACCTAAACTTGATAAAAAAATATAATCTAATGTAGTTGAACATGAATTAATTGAGAATGGAAATTTAGTATAGGTTTATTATCTTTATGAATACGCGCGATTGGGTTTAATATTAGTAAAAATGAAATAATCGTGTTTAAATTATCTAGATATTTTGATGTTTTATTTTAATCGTTAGATTTACATTGAAAATAAATTACATAACAATAAAATCGTGTTTTTTTCGTTGAATTAAAAACATCGCCTACTTCATTTGATATGGAAATGATCCACTTTCCGCAATCAGTTGAGATTGGAATGAGAAGCAGCTAATTCACTCAAGTATAATCAAATATGGGCCCGTAACGCATTACATTTCAATAAATTGAACCGTTTTACGAGGCACACCATAACATGTGATCGTATTGCACGGTCGTTACGCTGCGCTAGTACTGGTATAATTCTTATATTTATATCCAAGTGTTATTTCGCGTTTACCTGAGACTGGGATTGCTTCGTTCATCGAAAATGTGTTTGCGAGGGGTCAAGCGAGGCGAGGGACGCGCCTTAGTTGCAGTCTTTGAGACGGCCAAATGGAACTTTGTTACTCTTAAAGTGCACATGAAAGTGAATATGCTGTTGCAGCTCTTCTACGGAAAAGTTGGGATCGGTTTTCGTATGAAACGTGATCGTTTCTATTTCTTCTGCACCTGGTCCAATGCTTGGAATCTGGAAATTTATTCAATTATCTTAAATAGATGTCAAAAATAACTCTTGCAATATATAATGGTTATAATATCTTAATTAATAAAAACCATTTAAAAATATATATAAATTTTTTTTATTTAGGAGGATATCATATTACAACAATTTTATAAATTACGAATTATTTCTTCTCTTATAGACTTAAAGGATCGAATTCTAGTTTAGTCGGTTAACTTTTAAGTTTAATATCTTCGCATCAATTTCTTTCTTAAATTCGAACGTGTTTTTTTTTTGTGTAAATATATCATCTCTCTTACATACTGAATTTTTATTTTATTTTTAAATTCTAGTTTCTTAGTTCGTTGTATAGTAAAGTCTTTTCTTTGCAATTTCTTGTTGGATATTTATCTATTTTGCTGCCTTAAAACAATATGTTTCTGCTGATTTATTCGTTCACTTTCACCATTTTTCATCTACACATATTTCCGTATCTATTTCAGTACACTATACATAACACTTGAGACAATTAGGTGCACATGGAACACTTGGATTAACGAAAGCAATAAATTATTTATAAATTACGAAAACAAATGGGATACTGATGTACAGTTGCAATTGTGCTTAAAATTTTATTCATTTGAGTTAAACAAATTAACTAAAATTGGAAACATACACGAGGAACTGATTGTATTAAAGAATGCTACAATTGTAACTTTAATAGGGACATATCGCATAACTAACTAAACTAGTGACTCTTCATCTAAATTGATAAAATCATAACAACAGCATATTGTGTTTATTTTTAAGAAGAAATGCATATTATTGTCTATATATTAATACAAATTATATAAAAAAGTATCTAGATTTTTATTGTTATAAGTTGCAATACATATTTTGCAGCCATATACTTCTATGTTGCTATCAAATAGTATGGTGTTTTATATGTGTATAAATTATTTTTTTCCGTGTGAAAACTACGTAATTAAGAAAATCGTAACATTATTTGAATGTTTGAACGTGATTTTGATGTGTAAAAATTGGTTTCGGTTTCACCGTAATCAAGTATTCAGTGGTCGGCACTCTTGAGCGGGGCAATAAAAATGGTACATTTAGTTTACGGTGTCGTATGGCTAGTGACGCGACCTCCCGAACACCTGGTGCATAGCCTCAGCACGTCGGACACGATGTGTCGTCAACTTCAAATTTATGCTGATCTCGTCTACTGTGCATCATCGGTAATGCGACACTTGTCACTATTCATTACCAAACACAAGATGTAACATTTTTGCACCAGAGTCAAGGTCGATTATAATTTCATTCAAAAATCATTCTTATTACATATCACCTACTTATTTTATCCCGGATATGTATATATTATTCCTTGACACTGCTATGCAAATAATAATATTATAATTTATATATCTGCAATTATGTGAATTATAAACATTAAATAAATATTTCTAATAACTAATAGAAAGTACTGGATTGCTAACGATATTTAAATAGTATATTTAGTATTAAAAACAACGCTCCTACGATAAATCACGCAGAATGAATAATTAAACACCATTTTATGCAAGACAATCTAAATATTTAAATTAATATAAAATGGCTGGTGCCACACAAGTCGAAATGCGTATCTGAATAACCGGTATAACAGATCTGGTTCGCTGGACTCGGTGGAAAGGAAGAGGGTGAGGAATGAAGAAAAACAAGAAATTTGTTCGTCGGAAGGGTGTGTGTAGCACTGCAGAGTGATCTTGTAAAGTTTTAAACACGTATGAAATTTTAAATTAACATTCGCTGCGAGAATACCAAATAAGTTCGCTAGCATGAAGAAGTTCTGGGACAGTAGCATAAGTAATCGATATGTGAGACGGGCAAACGTTTTCATATTTAATTAAAAACTTTCTTTCATCTCATCTTGCTCGGCGTATATATTACATAAAGTCTAATTTTGTTACTTTACCATGTGGGTTACATAATCAATAAAAAGTATCTTTATTTTCCGTTTTTACATTGTCTTCACCATGTGGGTCACATAATCAATAAACATTACTTTTATTTCCTGTTTTTTCATTGTCTTACCTATAAATTTGATTACTATGTTACTAAAAATTGTAGCTTATCTGAATTTGCTATTAAAGTTTATATCTTATTTATGCGAAATTGATAACTAAAGTCAATAAATTAACAAAATAAAACTTTTTTTTTTGAGGATTAAACTACAAATTTTTTATTATTATGTTCAACTAATATTAAAACTAAACATGTCAATACTATAAGGGCAGTCTAGTTATTTAATTTATGTTTGAAAATTGAAAGAGTATCTAATCATTTTTGCGATTATTAATTAATACATACGGGCGGCTCGGAATAGCTTGAATAGCGTAAAAGAAACAAAAACGGCAATGTGATAGAAAAAGACAAGAATATAAAAGATATTTCAATGTTTACGTATTGCTACGTAGCTACAAAAATAAAAAATGTTACGTGAATCGGTGTTAGAGATATATTACATGTATATGTCTGAAATTGTCCTGTTTCGGTGTAACCGGATGGGTCATATCCCGAATAGGATAGATGTCGACAGATTGCAAGTGAAGCAATTTACTCACTCACCCTACACATCCTTGCCCACTTCACGTTCATTGTAGTGCCTCACGTGACATGGAAAGACGAACGCAGTAGAAAGTGCGTGTATTGTGACTGTTTCAGGTGAAGCTTCACCCTCTCCCACATTTTGTTTACTGTAAGGGAACGTTATTTACTTAGTGGACTGGTATTGGTATACCTATTGTCTTATGTCTTGGGGGAGTCCGTTTTCTTATTTACTCTGTGGTTGGACCCACGACTTTAGGTAATTACGTTTCGTTTTGGGGGAGTATAATTAGCTTTGATTAAATTTACAGCATCACTGTTTGTTGACTGAGTTATAAATGAAAATAATATTACTTGGATGTATATACCTGTAATAATGGTCAAAATAGAAAAAAAATATTATATTCAAATATTTACGAGTAGAAAACAATAACTTTGTAAAATGGTGCTAATTTACGTAATAAATAATATCAAATTAAAATTCGGAAAATATACAATATTATTTTGATTTTAGGGCAGTTTTAGTATAATTTAATCAAATTAAATATTTTTACAAGCAAATTTTAATTAGAATTGCTCCTTTAAACATGTTGTTATGGTTTAGTTTAGGTTTATAATTTATAGGCTCTATTAAGTACTATAGTGCTCAGCTAGGAAAATCATAAATTATATAACCAATACTTAAACCCAACTATCAAACTGGTTAACTAAATCAAAGTTGAACATAACTACTCATTATTGTGACTCTTAATTTGATGTTTTATTGGCTTAGTATGCCTATTTTAGTATGCAGTGGTAAAATGTAAAAATAGCATCGAAATAAAATTATATAACATATGCATTTTTATATTTATATCTTCTTATAAAGACATAACAATTTCGCACGTAATAAAATGTTTATGGCTTATAAGCAGATGTTTTGTTTCACCTTTAGTTACAAAATTTCAAAGAAAATTTAACAAAAACATAAACACAAACAAAAAAACTGAAACCGTATGGACAGAAAAGTATAAATTATGAATGAAAAAAACCAAACTCCCGTTCATAAATTACCACATAACATGTTTCTTTCTATTTGAAATAAATTTTATTCACTCAACAATTTCGAAAATAAATAATCTAAAAAAACACACACACACAGTTTTTGTTGTGGTTGAAGGTAGCCGGAAATGATCTTAGTTTCCTATACATAGAATCGAATGATTTAGTTTTGATGAGAAAATCGATCGCGATTCACCAATATTTATTATAGTTTCCAAATCAGGTGTCGCTTTCGTTCAAATTTGCATAACATCGGCCGTAAATTCTTACCAAAAGGAAGACCTTAGGAACGCATAAATTCTAAGATGACAAGTCGTAAATGTCCTAAATATATAAGCACTAAATTTACTGGCGGCAGTAAAATTGAGTACACACACATACAAACACATTTGTAGACCATGAGAGTCATGGATATAAGAATAAAATACACACGCAAGGTTTACGCTAGCAAAAATAGAATTTTATAAGCATGGATTACAGGATGGCATTCTCATATATTTATAGAAAAATGATGTGTGCGTGTTCAAACAAGCATTGAACCAATATGTATACTCTGGTATAGATGACCGAAACCAAAGAAAATGGTATTTTGTAAGGCAGGTTAAAATAGAAACGTGCTATCATTGCGTATATATTTTATTCGATAGTATAATTTTATTCTAAAGGGGTTTATATTCCCAATAATCAGGAATTATTGATACAATTTTACTGATTCAATATCTCAAATAAATTGCGATATTATACGGTGCAAAGGTAAAGTACGTTTGAATTTCACGCAACGAATTTGCATATAACAAAAAGTGATTTCATTTCTATTTTATTACCCTATTCTATAGCCTCAATGATATGAAATATTATATTCGGTATATTTAAAATAAAATGTGTGTTGATGTAAATTTTCTCATTTATTTTTATGCTATTCAATGTGTGAGTAAGTGTTAACTTCTTTAATAGTGAAAGTATCTAATGAACAGATTTGTAAGAAGCTTGTGGTTGTAGGATGGATCTAGGAAATGTAGCAGTGAAAGTTCTTATAGGGGTTAGTTTATGGTGTCAGAGTATACCTCCGACATTGGGGGATGAAGCCGACGATCCCTTGCGCGGACGCAGCTCCCATGAACTGTATTCCGTGTATTTGTGTGTGTGTGTGTGTGTGTGTGTGTATGGGGTAAACATGTTAGAATTTGTGTCCCGTGCGGACCTTATGTTGTGTTTCTTATTGGAATTCCCCAGACCCAGAATACACAGAGCAAAAACATATTCCGATATGGTGCTAAAGAACTAAAGCATATAGGTCTTCATAAAATATTTTTGATGGCGAAAAGAAAAATCGATAATATATATGAACAACAAATTACGAAAATATAATTTATAAGCTCAGTAAGATATCGAAATTAAATCAGCTACTATATGAGGACTAAATCATAAACATTTGCACAAAAAATAAAAATATTTCTTCAAATACTGAACATCAAAATAAAATATGTCATTGCAGCAAAACCAACTATGTCTATGGTTTGAAGATATGTAACATAGATGAATAAATAAAGTCAATCTGTCACTGATTGTGTCTGAATTTTAAATTTTTGTTTAAATTAAATGATTCTTTAAATATTTATGTATGTTTTGGCATCTGTTGCTACTGTGAAAATGGAGGAGTTAAAAGGAAGCACGTGTTACAAATCCTATGAGTCGTGTTTGTTTATAGTGGTGATTTACCTGAATAAATGACGGAACTACTCTGCTCGTTGTTTGGATGATTCCTGTTGTGCCTGAGCAATTGTTACGTCTTTGATCCCATGTAATCATGTGTGAAACACTCGTATGTCGTATCTACGATCTATGTTCTCGGCTGTTTCTGCAAGTGTTATGAGTGTCATTCCTCTATAGTTGTCGGAACTTGATCCAGACCAGCATTACTTGCAACACTAGAAACTATTTTTTATATTATATTTTTTATATATAAATATTAAAAATACTTTAATGCTAAATTGGTATACATTAATCGAATTCCTATGGATAAATCAATGTAATTTGAACGTCGCTAAATTTTGATATTTGAAATATTTTGTGGATATAAGAAAATTATTCACTACATGTATGTCACTGAAAGGTTTCGCTAACGAAAGTATAAGCGAGATCTTTAGCAATTTTTATTATTTTGAACCAACAAAATATTTTAAGTATATATTTACAAGAGTGCATTTTAAATAACGTCAATTTGTACCGGTTAAAAATAACGTTTCGGTTATTTTTCATAAAGTAATAAAAGTAAAATTCTTTCTGAGAAACTGTTACAATAATATCTAAAAGGGTCGACTATTTCTATACTTTCTCTTTTCGAAAGGATTATCTAAAAAGGGTTAAAAATTGTATTCGTTTACGCTTAAATAGCTGTTTTATTGCATAACTTTCCAATTTTGTTAAGAGCGAGGTACTACAGATATTCGGAATATCTTTATTTATTAATGTATCAATACTCCAAGAATGGGTTTCTATTTAATTTTGAAAGCTTTTAGAAATCGTCTAATTTTAATAAATCCTTAATTTAGAAAAAATTCTTGATTATTAGTGCAATTATAGTACTATAATATAAAGATTGATGAGAATTTATGGGAGTTGAAGGTGGTTTGTTTTAAAGGCAACTTAAATTTTTTTATGAATAGTCTCTTTATAACTTGTGACCAGGCTTTATTTTAAACATGAATTGAGTTTATGTAATATTATATGGATATGTGTCAGTCTCTGGATACATATGCAATAAGATTTGTTTCCCAAAAGTACATATGTAATGTTTTACAAGATCGAGTCCCTTGTGGGATGAATACAATAGGGATGCTTCTGGTGTGATATCCAGAGCAACAGTGAACCTTAGTTCCGGGGGGCGGCGAAGAGAAACAAAAAAGAGACTGAGAAATAAAATGGTGAAACAGTAGGCAATACGAAAGAACGAAATAAGCCCATAAATAAGAAAGAAATAAGCCATAGCCGGTATACGAAAGGAGAGATACGCGGGGTGAATAGCTACCCAGCTACCACCGCATCGCAATAGCACGCGTGGCTATAGAATTGGACTCAGGTGAGACCAGAGAAAATATGGCGCTGGCAATGTTTACAAAGCGGTACTTTCGACCCCTTCCGACGTCTGTATACATCCGCAACCGACCAGAATACACTACTTTATCGTAACTATTCTTGTACATTGGTACTTGTCTCTTTTTCTCACCAAGAATAAATTGCCCTTTTCCAATGCAGATGCGTTTTTCTGCACACATGATGCTACACTGCAGACTTTTCGAAATAGACCCTATTCTCAAATTCATTGCATTGCAATTTTTTATTTATTTTTGTCTACATTAAGCAATAAATAAATATCTATATATATTTTTAATCGTACTTAGAATAGTTACCATTTTCTTTTAATAGTGAAAAATCGTTATTTTACTAATACAATACAAACATATATACATATCACGCATATACAAATTTGTTTGGTACTTAACATTCCAAGCTTGATTTGAAAATAAATCAATCAAACACTTAAAAAGTAACAAACTGTTCCACTCAAAGGGAATAATGATTTATTACTAAGACGATAGCTGTGTTCTGAGTTCAGTTTTGTCGTCTTATCTGGTGGTATTGAGCAATTACTATTTAAAACATGTTTCACACGTGTCATCATGGCGATCTTACAACGTGGCGCCCGTCGAAACACTGATTGGAAATACAACGAAAAATACTCGCATAGCATAAAAACTGTCTTTTTGTGGAAAAATATAGAAAACCTGTATCTATACGAACATTGCAGAACGATAACGTGATAAAAATTTCAAATGTAACTTTCCGAGTTAATTTTAAACGAAATATATGCCTGTCAAAGTTATACATAAATAGCAACAACTTTCTTTTATAAATTTATATAGGGATATATTATCATGAAAAATTACTTCCACTTTTCTAAATTTATATTTTAAATCTTATAAAGATTAATTTTTAAATGATTGGTATTGAAGAATAAAACATACATAAAAAGTCAACAACTTTTGAACTTATTAACATTGACCTTTAACACGAATATCAGTCAAGGGCATACAAAATATTCTTCAATTTGATATTTGTAACAGAATTCTCGACAACACCAGACAGAATTGCCGTTGAAGCCTCCACCGTGAAATTCCATCCCACTCCGATTCTATCACCGACGCACGTATTATCCGTCCATTTCCCTCAGTAATCGATATCAACACCCGCGTAACATACAACAATTCGTACACCATCCGAATATTGTTCTGAAATGTCGCCATTTCAGCGTCTACCAATGCCGAAATATATTCAGCGCACTGATTCCAGGACCTTGCAAATACGTGCATTACGGACTGGAATCGCGTATTAGGGTTTTGGGTGTCATGTATATGATAACACTGTACTGTAATGGATGACTGTTGTTTGTGTGACGTCACGGTTTAATGGCCGTCTGTCTGGGGGGACGGCTATCACTCAATGACGTCATAAACATGCTTGTCTAACACTTAAGGCAGGTCGTGGATGCTTGCTTACACTCACAATGACAAGATCATGTTTGCATATACATACAATGTTTGTGAAATTGACTCCTTGTTTTACTTCGTTTATCAGAAGTTCAAGCGTTTACATTTCATTTGTATACAAGAAGATTAAAGTGTTATATATATTATGAACATATGTAATTGGATTATTAGATTTTCTTTTAATCGTTTAAATATTAAATTGTTGTCATTTTTGCCATAGCTGTATTTTTGTTTGATGCAGTTTTGCATGCAGACAAATTTGGTTCCAATACCATTATTTTTATTTATTTGGTATTTAGTAAAACTATTTTTTTTATAAATACATATAGTTGATTTACCTAAATTGGAAGAATAACTAGCAAAATATTATGTTGGTAATAATATTTCTAGAAATTATCTACTTAGCCAGTTAATTTTAGGTTTAGAGATTTTATGAATTAAATCAGTCAGTTGCAATTGAAATTAACAAACAAATATACATACATGCATATCATATTGCGTATTCCAATCAATGGGGTGGCAGAAACCTTTTACATTCTTTAACATCTTGACAATATATAAATGTGGTGAAACACAAGAAAATAGATACATATTCTCTGTGGGCAGGAAGCGTCGGCTGTGGTAAACGACCCAAACAACTGCGCCATTTCAAACAATATTTACTAGTTATACATACCAGAACTAGTGTTTTTAGTTGAAGTAATATTACGAACAAACTTAGCAAAACTCTTATCGTAGACTTTGGTAAAAGTTCGATGTCTTTTAGTTGGGAAATGGACATCGTTTTGCAATCATATTTTATTTAAGTTTGTGCCAGCATAGAATTTATAAATTGTCTTAAATTATTTCATTTCATTTTATATGCTACTCCTATTAATAAGACTGCTCAACTAAATAAGCAAAAACTTTATTTTAAATACAAAATTAGAAATTGATAAAAAAGAAAAATATTGAATAATCTGAAATAAAACAAAGAATAAATAATGTTTCGTTTATTATAAAAGTTACAATTAAATTGTAAGTTTTTTTAAATATAAATTTAAGAAAATTGACTTTTCTTGTAGGTAATAACTTATTGCATTGGTTTAGTTATTAAGTATTTAAAACAGTAAATAGAAAACTACATAATATTTAACTCTATATGTGTGTAAATATATGTAAATATTAACGGATAATTAAATTCGCAATTGTTTCCATTTAGATTCACGCCATTAATTATGGTATCGTGACCTTTTATGATATTTTTAATAGCTTGATCTTAAGTTCGAGGCAGATAATATTTCCGTGTTTGCCAACAAACTACAATAATTTATCATGAATTTATCACTACAACATGCACGTTAATATTACGTGCGGATAAGTTGCGAAACATACTATTCAAATGCACGGAATGCATTTCGCCTTGAATTTATTGAAATAGGTATGTACATCGAAAAATATAACTCTATTTTTACATAGTACATTTATCAATGCGTTTTATTTTGAACAACATTTAAATGATCCTAAATTCGAACAGTTATTCAACTCAAAAATGTGCGCACAAATCCAAACTACTTTTCACTAAATATTTTGAACATTTAATTTATATACAGGATAATTTTACTGTAGACATTAAAAAATTTGTAACCAAATTATATTTTGGAAAATATGAACATATGCACTCAATTTAGATTAGTAAATCGTCTTCGAAAATATTAAATATGAAAGAATTGAATGATTAGGCCTGACAAGTTTTCAAATATTTTGATTAATATTCAATTATTTATCCTCTAATTGGATAGTTTATAGTTATTTAAGCTTTTAATTTATATCTAAATTTCTGATTAACCTTTAACATAAACTAACATCTAAATTGAAATTTAATACGTCTCTACATACAAGCTAATCATTTTTAGTACCCTATTAGGGTTTACCGAGTGATTCTGTAATACCCAAGTAGGATAATAGTGATTTGAGAATGTTAGTAGCATACTATACGACAGCAACGGAATTTTAGTCAATAATATAATTTAAGTTAGCGTTAAATTAGATGTATAGAAACCTTAATATATATTTGTTATTATACGCATAATTTTAATCAAGTTTTTATTCTTACAGTTTTTTAAATAAGTTTTCATTTTGTTACAGTTTGGATTAATCAACTTACAATGAATACCAATTATACTACAGATGGTAAGTTTAAAAAATCACATTCTATTTCTATAATTATTATCTATAATAAGATTCAAATTTTAATTAATAAAATAGTATAAATGAAACAGAACTGTAATACGCATATTTTAAAACTTTAGTTTGTTAATTTTTCTACTTCATTTAAAACTTTGAGTAAATTCGAGTACAAAAACAAAATGAGCCAACTTCGTCACCAACACATAACTAAGTTATATCGCGATACCGGGCGATGCAAAACTTTATATCTAGCCAAGCAAAATATTCTCCCTACGTCGCCATATCATTTTTCGACCCTAGAATTCGGGGTTCACCACCCGGCACAGCCAGGGCACAAAGATGGCCGCCGTGGACCCCTGGATCTGTGAGCAGCAGTTGCCTAGCAACCATGTCTTCTATAAGCCAATAGGGCCGCTGGAATAACACAGGGGGAACTCGTTCCCAAGCGTACTCTGTGTATAGAAATTACCTCCTTCACCCCGCCACAACACCCGCTGCCATGGTTGTAATCGCGGGATGCTTTTGTATGCAAGAGAGCAAGGGTTGTGAGATGGTTATATTCGCCGGGTTGTATGCACATGCGTTTTCAGCTGCATTTCCATGGAAATCAATACTTGGTGTCTAGTTTTCTCAGCTAAGCTTCGAAAATCTGGCAATGGGATACCCATTTTGAATATCAAGTTCGTGGTTTTTATTTTGTTGAATAATACATGTGTTATTTGCTTGCAAGTGAGGTTATAAAGCATTTTTAAAAAAAGTTTAGTCGCGGATCTAATTTATGGGTTTGCGTCTCGGGTACTGAAATATTTTTTGGTTTGTATCCTTGATACAAGAAATTTGAATTATGGAACGTACTATTTTGTTTCTTATTTAATTCATGAGTATATATAAATTGCGCGGATATATTTATACGTATATTAAAGTTTTAATGAAATACCTTTAACATTTCTGCAATATCCATATATATCTTGATTTAGTCACAATTCATCACAAAACTGAATTTTTAAACATTATTAATATCACTGTTAACGAACACAGCACTCTTCGCGATTGCACGATAGTGTGATACTGATTTCTTTTTCGGTGCCAAAAGTGTTAAGTAAAATTAGAAAGTTTTTCAAGTTGTATAACAACCCTATTATATTTTTGGTTCAAGCAACCCTTTGAAATGTAGAGAACTTTCTAAAGTTTATTGCACGACTTTCCTAACCCTTTTTATTGCCGGCTATAGATTTTTACACCTACAAAGTTTTTACAGTTAACATTTAACTCTTTACTTTTACCAGATATTTTATTACTTGCCAAGGAAAATCGTAAAGAATAGAAAGTACTTTGTATTTTTTTTCCAAAACTGGCCTAAATGCCTGTATATATATTAATTTGTAAAACATATATTACCATTTAATGTTTATCTAAACTTATTGCTTTGTTAATTACTTTTAAATTTTAAAGTATTGTAATTACAATACATAATTATTAGTTGGTAAATACTTTTATTCATCTAGATTAGCTTAGTAAATCTATATATTTAAACCTCATATTTAGAATGAATTGCTAACTTCTAGCTTCACAAGCGAAATTATTTTTAGAAATAACTTATATTCAGTTTTTTTAATCATTTATTTCTTAATACTTTATTTATCAATACGTATTTGAAATTAAATTGACAATATACGATATGCAAAAATGAGTTTTTGTTTAAATATTTATAACAACTTCAACACGCAAAAACTAATATTGAAAAATGTACTTTATTTTGTTTTATAAAATATATTACACATTTCTAAATTTTAATTGTATTTAAATACAATTCAAACGACAACTCTAAGTTTATTTAGTTAACTTTTAATAATGTTTAATATTTTTGATAAAAATATGAAATACTATCTTGAAAATAAATGTGATAATTCAAAATATAATCTTATTCTCCAAATATTTACAATTTGTGAATTATATATATTACATAAAATTATCTAAAGAAAACTATTTTAAATTCATTGAATTATTCACTATATCTATTAATAAAAGAAAAATTATTTTATAAATTCAGCTTTATTTAATATACGAATTACATATAATACAATACTTAATTAAATCTGAATACAAGCAAATAATCAGTTCATCTGGAAGTGATATCAGATCCAGAAGTTTAGAAGAATGAAGAACAATTGGAGAAGATGCACAGTGAGGCCTCCTGTTACGTATACTGAAGGTATACCGGAAAGGAATACACTCAGGATACATTCAGTATACGTACAGGGGGTCCTACAATAATCAACTCCTGAAGATCACCAATTGCCAACGGATCAGCTGGAGCGCTTCTATAAAAGACACAAACATCGTGAGTATCAAACTAAACGGGTTAGAAGACGAAAAATAACGTATTAGTCCCAGAGGGAAATGTGCACAAACCCGCTCATAGTGTTCTCCAAACGGGCCCATTGGGACTGGTTTACTCGGTCTCCGGAGCAGCCATGTTCTGTTGCTATGGTTACACAAAGACCCATGGGGTCAGTAAATTCGAGTCGACTGCTAACCAATAGATTTAAAGGTGTGCTATACAAACGGCAGTACCCGTGGGGAGTTGTCATTCTAGTCACAAAATAAAAATCAATTTATAAATATAATTGTAAAATAGACGAGTATAAATATATTTTTTTTAAAATAACTTACGATTCAAACTGTTTGTTTCAAACGTTGTACTAGTGTCAGCACTGGCTGAAGTCCTTTGATCAACTGTCAGGATTGCAGCGAACTGGTTGTGTTTTGTCCGCTTGTCTCTTGGTGGAATGAAGATGTTTCTCGATGAATGTTTGAAGTTGGACTGGTGTTCTGGACGCTTGGCGTCGATGTGTTCGGTGTAGCGTCGCGGTGCTACCCCCCAGCCAAGATACGAATCCTCGATGGGTTGTACGCCGACGCAGACCAAATCTAGGGGCGGTTTCTCATTTATCTGTGGGCAGGATTTAGTGGTTTTTATTATACGGCATATTCCAGGGGGGAGACGACCAGAATGTGAATAACAGGCGGCATTTAAATGCACTATTTTTCGTAGCATTATGCGTGTGTACCATTCGGTGATTTATAATTGTCAACCGCTGCATCAAGCAACCAACCACTAACGGTTACTGTATTTTAATTGAAAATGCATTCACAAATATTAATTTTAGTCTTATTGCATTTATATGACATAATAATCGATCCCTGTCTGTCTATATTCCGATTAGTTGTCATAGGTACATTGAAATATACATTCATAATTAATTTTTATTTAATATTTATAATTTTATAAAGTAATTTGATTTCTATGAACTTTAATAGGAATAAATTATACTTTCATTACAAAAATAAATAGTTTATAATAATTTGAATAGGATATAAAGAACTTAAAATTCGAATCTAGTAATTTTATTTATAAATTTTACTGCGATTACAGAAATAAAACATTTATTTAAACAATGACTTATTTAAGAAAAACATGTATTACTTTGAAAATACTATTTATTACGTTTCATAAATAACAAATTGACACCAATATCAATAAAATATCGGATATAAAAAATATAAAAGTTAACAATCATGTTTTTTATATATGTTTTCTGACATAAAAAACTGGATTTTGAAAAAATTAGCTACCTATGATTAGACCAAATATTTTTTTCAATTTATCGAAATTTTCTAATTTGATAATCTGGATATAATTTTTACACCTTAACGTATTTGGTTAATAAAGATCATTTTTCAAAACTTCAAAGACCAGTCTAACCGGATCTGTGTGTGTGTGAACTGCAAAGATCCATGCATATATCAGTGAAGGGGAGGGCTTAAGTTTTCTGATAAGATATCAAGTGGGCGTTACCCAGGGATCAAAGATGCTGCTAAAATATGGTTATCGTACCGGTTCCATTCGAAGCCACCTAACAAGACCTCTTTTTAACAAAGCAACGAAGAAAGAACTCTTACGACCCCTACATGCCTTGTTTAGTTGAATGTAAGACAAAGATACGACAACTAGGAATTAGCATGAGAGAGTAGATATGAGTAGGTAGCGCCGCTGTGGCGAAATTACAAACAAACATTTTTATAATTGCTTTGGGAGTTAAAATTGTTTTGGACATTATTTTAGGTGTAATTACTGTTTTAATTATAAACATTTATACTTAGTTTGTCGTAGAGTTAAAATATTTACAGCATATTTTGTAATTAATGTTTTGGTAATTAGTTTCAAAAATTTGTTCTATTATCTTAATTATGGTTCGCAGTTAAGTATACAATACTTCAGAAAATAAGAATGGGTCTTTGTTACATTTTAAATTATTACTCGAATGAAGATTTTATTTTAATGAGTAATATAGAGCGCATGCTTTATTAAAAAAAAAATTTAATAAATACGTTAAGCAAACCGTAACAAAAAATAAATGTAGTGACAAAGTCGTTATTCATGCCGATTCCACCATAAATTATATTATTTTGTTTAAAAAAATCTAATTCTTATTTCGTATTAATATTTTTAGAACATTTATAAATCATAAAAATTACAATTTAACACAAATTATTAGATCAGAAAATTTATTTATTTACGCAACTATAGTTCATCTATTTTGATAATTTTCTTACCTCGAGTTCGAGTCGGTTTTCGTCCTCAAGCTACTTCGGAAATAACTTCATTTTGTTTTGAAATATCTTCTTTTCAAAGTGCATTTACAATTTTCACTTGTTTCACGACTCAAACCATATATTCTTGCAACATTTTCAATCCACAATGCACTTTTCTGTAGTGGTGAATCAGAATTTTGCTAGTTTAAAATCGTGCGCTACCCGTCGGATGGTGTCAACTGCGGCTGGCCTATGGGCGCGTCTTGTCGAACAAACGACAAATGCGTAGTGTGGGAACTGCTTGTCACACGATGGGTACGTGGTGTCATCCTTGTCACTCGCACCCTATAGCAGCTGTCGCGCTGGTCCCCATCTAAAATACACAATGATGAACTACAGTGTTACGGATACATTGGCGGAGGTAGCATACACTACAAAAGGACCCTAATCTCATATTTCTCTTCTTAAACAATTACTAGTTTAATTTAATAAATATAATTTAGAACAAATTCAGATAATATTAGATTAATATTCAATTTCTACGATTAAATGATAGAATTGGACATAGCTTAAAAATATATATTTAATTACAAGAATACAACACATATTTATCAAAAAAAAAAAATAGTTAATGATTGACTAAAGCTAATATAGTATTGAATGTAGTAAATATGTTATTTTCATGAAATAAAACAATTTATTTATAAAATAGCACGGTTGCATTTGCGCCTTTTAGAAAATTCGGTCTCCAATCTGTCACGTCACTGGTATAGACAATAAAATTCAACGGTATACTGAATATAATTTGACATCGGTCTATTGAACTTATCGTCTCTCAGTATCTGCGTATCGTAGTCGATTTTATTGTTGCCCAGTCTCTCTTTAGTAAAAGACACAAAAAAGAAAGAGATAGAATAGATGATCAGGGGTGAAGGGGGAGGGGCACAATGTGTGTGTAATGTGTGGTGAAATAATGGCAAGCATTCGCCATTTGTTACGTACTTGGCAGCATCAGGAGCGGTGGCGCTGGAACGGCGGCAAACATACTAGGTACCTGGAGGCAACCTCTTTAAACCGTGGACTTTATAGGCCGTATCAAGCGATGTTCTTTACTACTATGCCGTTCGGTTTTTTCCTGTCATGGAAGGGCAAACCGTTTTCGGTCGTTCGAATTGTTTAAATACGCGTGTATAGATTGTTTCCACTAGGGTTTCTATTAGTGCAAAAAAGAAACTCAAATTACTAATAGTTCTAAAACAAAACTATGTTAATTACGTAGTTGTTCAAGTTAAACGAAATTTGATAAATATTTTGTATCGGAACACTTTTATATATAAAAAAAATAAAATAAAAACATGAACAAAATGCAACCCTAGTTATTATATTTTTGAACACACATATGCACACGCACTCATACGCGCGCACACACACACACACACACACACACACACATATGCATACACACATACGCACACACAGCCAGGTACAAATGAGATTAAAAAAAAGCAGAATCGATTTATTGACTCTCAAAAAGTACATTTCATGTATGTCTTTTTTCTTGAATACTTTCTCTTGTACTACGCCCAAGAAAGTAAAAGTGAAATAGTATACGAGTAAGACAATGAATTGAATAACTCTTTAGTAATGATTTGACTGTCAAAATGTATATAGTATATTTCCAAAAATAATTCATTTAGCCGTACTTATTGTACGATAAATATCCGTCGTCAATCTTTATGCGCTTCAAGTTTATTGGCGGATGTCAATGCATTGGCGTTTCATGTTAGTACATAGTTACATAACGAACTAAACTAGATTCTAGATTACACTCGTATTACAATTTAAATGAGAAACGTTTTGGTACATGCAATTCCGAATACTATTTTATGGATGATGTCACGGATTTGTTTAAATAATAAATTTTATCTTGTCAACGGTGCATAATACCTATATAAAGAAAATTACGTTCGAGTAATGAGCTTGAATGGATTTACTTAATTATATTTTAATTGATCTAATTTAATAGAAAACGAATTTAATAGTAATGAAAGTTGTTTGTTATATTTCATAAATTTATATTTATTTATAATAAATTAAAACATAATTACATAAATTATTATTAACTACGATACTTTTGTGTATTTTCAAATCATTTGGCCTCATAACTTATTCATATAAAATTGCATTTTTTTTTGGTCCAGTCTAGCCAGCCCCCCATTAAAAATCAAATATTTGAAAACACCCCAACCATCCCAATATGGCCGCAGTAGATACGATAAGCAAACTATAATAATGCATTCATGTCCCTATTCAAGTCGCCCATAAGACTGTGAGGTTTCCTGAATGCACTCGTGCGTCAGTTTCCATTATGTTTGAATGCGCAATTGTGGTGTTCGTAGTCGTGTCCAGTTGAACCCATTCTAAGCTAATATGACATTGATACTACAATGCATAGTCCAATTTGTATTATGTTTGTATAAGCATATTATCGAAATATATTATCGTGAATATGCTCAAACATAAAGAATAAATGTTTTTAAAATGTGTAGTACACTGTTATATGTTTGTTTGATTTGTTTCAGATTATATATTGGATGTAGCTGTGTAGCTCAAAACAATCATCGGAAAACGTGAGTTATTTTTTATCACCTAATATTGTTTTTCGAATTGAAATTGCGTGTGTTTTACTTATTTTGTGCTTTGATTTGCGTACATTGATATGCATATATACTGGGTGTTGCACACGTAATGCACTCAACTCTGATGTAAGAATTATCAGGAATAGTTACGATGGCCAGTGTAGGTATAATCGTGCACACATATCGTGCAAAACGAACTGTTTCTTTATGCAAAACTTTCCTTTATTTTGCATATATAACGCACGTCAAGTAGTTTGCAGTTAATATTTCAGTTTAAATTCGCAATTAAAATTTCATAAATGTCAGAATAAAAACCATTGAAAGAGTGCACGATTGAATGAAAACTATTTTCACATTTGTTGTTGGTTTTATTGAAATTACGAAAAGCAATTCCGCAATTGAGTTGATAGCGAAATTATTGATATATAAACGGAAAGTGCACGCATTATTTTCTGATTTTATAGTAAAATAGATACGCACATAGCACATCACCTGAAATAACTTTACATTTACTTCGGATAACAAAATTCGTATAAATATACGGAACGATATAAATATTATGTTGTACGTGTTATGTTAATAGTAATTCGGGTCAAGGTTTTTGTTCTCTGCAATTTATTTTTCTTAAATATTCATAAATTATAATGTTTTAAACTATTACAAAATGACGTATATTATGTAAAACATAAATACAATTAATTATCAAATAACTATTCATGAAATGTTTTATTATTTTTGATTGAAAATATAGTTATAAATATCGTACAGTACAGTTGATACATAGTAACTTATTAATTACTGTTTTTAATTAAGAATCTATAACAGGGCGCCTCTGATTAGCATATAAATGAAGTTAATTAGTAGCTATATAAATTAATTAATCTGCACGTTATTGTATAAGAATGTACTTATTACTCTGTTAATTCCATTATTTACTGTAGAAAATACGAAGGATTATTTCAATAAATTTCCTTTTATTGGAAATCGTTTTGTTAGAATTGTAAATGAAAAATAATAAATGTAGACATAAATATTAAATTATTATGAATGTAAAATCATTTAGGGTACAATACAAAAGTGCCTAAAAGGTATCTGGATAAGAATCAGGTCAAATGTATAAATAAGAAACATAAAAAGAGTTCAAATTAAGGAATGATAGTAATATCAAGGTCAAAAACGGCGAAGTTGATTCATAGCTATATTCAAATTAGTACTGCATTTTTGGATGTAGATTTTATCTTTTTCACACATTTTTGTATTAAAAGTTAACCAGTTTATGGTAACTACCAATTGTAACAACCATAATGCCAATGCGAAAGTTATTTAGTCTACTCAACAACGAAAAACGAAATGACTCATTCGAATTAAAACTGTCGTCTCGACAAGCGATTAATTATGAGTATTTAAACATGAACGCGAGGCATGATGACTGCTACAACGAGTCTGGCTTTATTTAAGGGGATACACTGCGAGGGCATACCCAAAATTGCCGTGTACCACGATAGTGCTAATGCTAGTTCCCTCGGCGGCCGTCTCTAACGATGGCGTTGCCTGTACACACCGATGTTTACCGTCGCATTGCTGTTCCCGGCCAATTACATTTTTCCAATTAAAATCCCTGTGCGACCCTGCGGCAGAACTGTATCGAGGAGGGGATTCAAATTATCGCAGGGCAGCACGTGAAGTGCATGCAGCCACCGCTAGAGGATTCTAAATGTGTGTCTTAAGCCAATTTGTATGCTGAATTGGATAGGAGGGTTGACCTAGCTACGAAATTAACAATTGTAGTTAGAGTATAACTTGTCTAATGCAGTAATCTTAAAAAGAATGTAGTAACATGTATGGGCTGAAACTAGAAAACTTAGGTGAAAAAGCCAAGCCACATAGAGGGTGTCAAGTACTTTGGTAACCCTCTGAAAGCATGAGATCGAGTGATGGAGAAACGCAAGGGGATAAAATGGCGGTGTAAGACCGTAAGAGTCCGTGACGTCATGCAACTACGTGAGGGTGCTGTAAAGGTGAAAGAAATTAAGAGGGGATGCGTGTGTATGGCATCTTTCGAACACACATTTACGGGAAGGTTGACATTCTTTCATGGGAAGTGCAGAAAAAAAAGGAATAGTGCCGAGTGATACTAAATCAAGTTTAACGAACCGTGTAAAGGTTTGTGCAATCGTTTGGAATAAAAGTATTGCCTTGCACTTTGCTATACAGACAAAAATGGATATAATATGAATATCATCACGAAGTAACTATTATTAAATTCTTTGCATCGTTTAATTGAAAAATGAATATAATTGTAATTTCAATTAATAGAATTAATATATAGGCATAAATTCAAGACAGTTGACGAACTACTAGTTAAGTCTATAGTGGTAGTGTATTTACAAATAATTAAACGTCTAGAGAAGAAAATGTATTCTATGAAAATAGTACACGTTCTTCAGTAATACGAATTTATATGCGTTGCACTGCATATACGTACAATTCCATATTGCAATTTCTTGGAATTTTATTATGCAAATGTGGTCGACAAACCAAACCACATGTTTTTTAGAATTCCACTCAGTCTGGTCTGTCCGTTCGAATAAGAAGGAGAAAATGAAAAGCGGAAGTAGAAGAACAGAGAGAGTAATACGCGTCGCGCCCTAACGTTGCACAATATCGAGGAATCTATGAGGAACCGTTACCGTTTTGTATGATAATACCACCGAACGCGCACTTGGACGCTGGACCAGCCCGGGATATTGATCGGAAAATTCTTTTCTCCGCACAACTTTAAATTAGACATAACCGATAGAAAAAAAAAATGTATATCGTCATCCATAGCACAATAGTCGATGTAAGATTGTGTCATTCAAGGAATGTCACCATTGGAGTGCCAGGTATCTGCCATTCAATCAAGACAGCCTTGAGAATGTAGCTCGGGCCCGGCACACTATACGATCAGTATAACCGAGGTGTGAAGTCACGGAGTATACCATCTAGATATCCCATCACGTATCACAGAATGGGGCAGGGCAGGGGTGAGGGGTAGTAAATAGGGTATTGCCTCCTTACCTCGCTTGGTACCATGTGAGACCAATCGTCATATCCATATCGGTCGATATCCGACTAGATATCCGCATTTGCGCAATTGCCATAGTTCAACGTGTATATGACAAAGATCAAACGATAAACGTACCTTGAGTATTTTCGATAATAATTGACAAAAATAATTCACACCAGTTCCACTATTGCTTCAAGGTTGAAAATGTAATTTACATATACCTTCTAGGCTCAACGAAAACGTGTTAAAATATCCGCAATGCCTTGCACTGAACTTTCTTATACGTATTTTATTTAGATAAGAGAAATATTCCAATACAATTTTGGAATAGTTCGAGAAAATATAATTTTTAAATTAACTAAAACCCTACTCACAATATATATATTTAATATTTTACTAACCTTTGAAACATTTTTTCACTAAATATGACTTGAATAATATTCTTTTCAAAAATAGGAGGTTTTCTTGCCAAGCATATACAAATCAAATAGTGATTGCTTCTCTGGATCAATATAAATTTAAATAGAAGCAGAAAAAAATGTTTCGTTGTCAATAGAAACTATGTTCGAAAGTTAGAGAGACCTTAGAGACTGCGATGTTTGTAGTGGTGTAGACTATATGGCATAAAAAACGTAAGTGAGGAACAGTGTGAAGGATAAAACATTGGTTTGGGATTAGGTAACGAGCATCGCGGCACACGAGTCCGGAATAGTCCGGGGATCTTTGGGAAAAGCGTACAAATACCAACACCCAACATCTCTGTTTATATGTGTGTATTTTATATTAAGTTTTGCGCTTTCCTCCGTAGCGCTTCCTGCAATTTCACACTCTCCCTACTCTATCACCTCGGTTACCACCCCTTAAGTCCACCTTTCCTTCCGTTTATTCGCGTCTCATTTTGTTTCGTTTCCATCTGATATTTTTTGTAATTTCTTGTGCTCGTGGTAGATGTTTGTAGCACTTTAAATTTTTGATATTTGCCGTTCATATTACCGAATGCTAGCGGCACGTTATTCGCGGATTTTTCATTTCATTTTCTTTTTTGTTTCTTTTACTTTGTGACGGCTGGCTGCAACGAAGGAAATCCAAGACGTGACGTAGATACGGACTTGGACGTGCGTTGTGTTTTAAGCGGCTGATTATTGACAATACTGTTTATAAATAAAGTAAACGGTATGTTTTATTTATAAATAACAGAGTGTTTAAAACATTCTACTAATGATTATACTAAGACGTCTAAGGGTAAATTATTTAAGTAAATACCTATATTGTTTCAATTTGTCTTGTCTTCGAAGCTTGTTTGTCGTTTAGTAGCCAAAAATATGAGATTTTCCTTGTTTTTGAAAAACCACATTCCGAAATCCAGATGTGTTTTACTTGGAATGAGAGTTATTTTTTTAAATTTAGATATCAGTTTAAACAATTCAGATATTTATTTATGTCTAAACATAAATACCTACATAAGTTGAGACACCACGAAACATAATATAAACATAAATATATGTAAAACTCGCGTAGTATAATGAAGAAAAGGGTATAACAAGAAAACAACATGAACACGCCATCTTCATATTTCAAGTTGAAAAAGCAAAAAAAAGACGAAAATCGGCAAGACTAATACCTACGTACACGTGCGAGTGAAACAGAAAACCTTTACCATGTGTGTGTGGAACAGAAATAGGAAAAGACCGAACTTCTTTTAGCTCACAATTTATGTACTGAATATGTAATGGACCGATGTTAGACGGTTTGTATCGTGTTGATCTCGCTTGCGGTTGGGCACAGTCTCAGTGCCGAGGGTGCGATCTCTGTTTCTTGGCTCACCTATAGTTTAATTAGAGTTGCCACGATGCTGGCATGGACTTTGCCGTAAAACTTCAAAAATGTGTTCCGTACACGAACGAGAAACTGTACTTTGGAACTTTTTAAAGAAAGTAATTCGATTTTCGGTCGCACAAATCTTCCCTAATTTTTTCCACGTTCACTTTTTTACAAAACTAATACCTATAGACCCGAATTAGTTTCTAAATATTTAATAAAAATGATAAAATCATGTTTGAGTAACTTTTTACGTACATATATACGCCACGAGTACGAACTCAAATAATTTTGTCAATTTTATCACGCGAACATTTTCAAATAAGTTAACAGATTATAATCGTGTAGAAAATAGACCGGTATAAGGAAAATAATTAGAATCCACGTCGACCCACCATGAAACAAAACAATGAACGACCATTAACATGGCAATTAAATTGATACTTAATGAGTATCATTACGAAACTTTTCTGAATCCGTGATGCGCGCATATCATGTACAGTGTTTACGGACTTTACCGCACACACCAAGCTGTGCTTTGATCGTTCCCATGCCCGTTATCATACCTATCTCATACAATTAATTACGTTAATTATTAGTATCGCTATAATCACGCATTGCATTTCGTAATTGCAGAGTTGTTGATGTTAAAAATTTGATACAAAATAATATAGTAAAAATATGTTCTTGTTCTTAACAAGATAAATTCGTAATTTATCTTTAGATGTTTTCGTATGAAGAATTTATTTTTTTATAATTTTGAGATATATTTGATCTCGGTTTAAACAAACCTTGTAATTTTTACTAAAGGAATTAAAATATACTAAATTATTTGTTCGATTTATTTTTATTTTATAATATATATTTATTTATTAAACATAATTTATATTACTTCCTACAAACTTTATAATACATTTTCGTGCAAGAAAAATATAAGACAAGAAGAAATAAATATTAAATCTAAAGTTTGGAACAACGATTTAAACTTCCAACTGTTATTGAACTAGCATAAATTCTGATTAACTTCAAATCTGAACTGGCATGAATTCGAAAAACAATATCAATTTTACGCATAAATCAAAGCATATCTTTGACAGAACCAAATAAAAAAAAATCGCAAATTTGAAAACGAATAAAATAAACAATTTGTATTCGGTCGTGTCTCCAAAATAAATACATAACAGTTTAGATACAAGAAGAACGTATTTAGATTAGGTTTAGAGCGTATATATCAGTGTAGGAACGTGCAGCAACAGTAGCAGCCGTGCCTTCCAGATAAGATACAGAAACTGAATAGAAATGAGAATTCTTAATAAACCTAGAAAATGGTAGAGACGCGGTGAGTGCTCCAGCCCGATCTCCGACCGTGCCGTTGCCGATATGCAAAATAGAGAACACCGGATGCTAAAAATGGCGTACAATTTGTATTATACCGCGGCGGATTATCACTAGACAAGTCATAGAGAATTTAATCACGAACCAGGAGGTATTATATGCTATTCAAGACTTTGGATCGCAGACTTTGATGAAATTTCAAACTGAGCTAGATGGATATAAAAAAAGACATTTGCTCTTTAAGTATCTTATTATAGCCTGTAATGTAAATTGAATGTATGTGTGTTTTTATTTATTTTTTGTATCATATTGAAGAAAGACTTTATACTATGGTCTAGATATTTATTTAAATAAAAATATCCGCAAAAATGACTAGAGTAAATTAACACTTACGAATTGTATAGCGTAGTTTTAAAGATCTCATATGAACTATAGTTGCTATAAAAGAAAAGATATTTTAATATCATCATTTGAGAAATTTTAACTCATACAAGAGTAACAGTGAATGTATGAAGAGACAATTAACTAATAATTTATGGAGTTCTCAAATAGAAATAGGAAAAACATGATAAAACAAAAAAGAAATATATTGTAAGAATTTTTGCATGTATATTCGTATTATTGAAAAAAAGCTAGCAGGAAAAGAATGTATGGTGAGAACACCTTCTGTATAAGGTTGTGAATTCACATAAAAAGCCCCAAGCCCTCTCGTCTAAAAACCGTCAGGTTTACAAAGAAATATAGTTGCACGCGCAACGAAATATTGTTCCATAGGGACTCACACCCTCCGCCATCTACAGCAACAATACTCATACATCGCAAACACGAGAACAAAGTGAATTTCAAGTAATTCGTTGAGTAAGGGAATGGCTCGCAAATTAATAGGCATCAGTCAATGTTCGCGGCGCTCACATTAACGAAATTCAAACAATTAAGAGTTCTTTGCGTGTTCGGAATTAAGTGGTGGATATTTGGAAGGACCAGGAGACGAGGGAACGTTTAAGTTACGAGTGGAAACGGGGCGATAACACGCGCACCGAACGGTATACGAATTGCTAAGTTTAGAACGAAAAGTTGCGTAAACGCGGTACGTTTAAAAGTTTACTATCATCATGCCCGCTTATCCGGGCATGCAAATCGCGCGATTTTCGCTAATTTATTTAATAAGTGCCGCTTAGATGGAATCGTGCACGAGCTCTTTCATATTAGTTGCGAACGTTAGCGTTTATCTATCTAAAACTCGTTTTCATTTCGATAATGTAACATATCTTTTTTTAACTAATATTTTGCAATTTAAAAGATATGTTTATAGATAAATTTTGATATTTTTAAGTTTAATATTAATTAAACCTACTATTGATGGTTTAATTAATAAATTATAATGACTTCACTGATTACTAATTAAGAAATCATCTCAGTTTAAATACGTTGTGCACTGCAGGGTTCTCAACGTTCATATTTGTATATCGCAACTATAAGCTTCTTAATAACACAATCACATAAATTATAGAATTTATTAAATGCATTACGGGTACAATGGTCTCTGTATTTAATACAACGCTTTATGTGTTCGTGATTTGGGCTTGTTGCTTTTATCATTCACGCCTATAATAAGGATTCTGCTTCAAATGTGACGACAAAAATAGTTGGGTCATTACACAAAAAAAAACGTAAGACCATATATAATCAGAGACTTAAACCCGCTAGTATCTAAATGAAGCGGAGTACGAACAAAACCAATTCGAAAACAAATGATTGCTTCAACTGAACCGCGCACTGAATGTGCAATAATTAAGCATGACGGTTGTTTGGTGCATTTCTGTGTAGTGCGCGTCGAACTGCGAAAGTTTTAATGCAACTTCTGCACTAAATGTATCGCGAAAACTATCCCAAACTCAAGCCTCGAACAGTGTTATTTCTGCATGAAGTATACGTCTGTGTGTATATCGAGTTCACAAAAATAATTAACCCAAACATAAAATGGATGGATTTCAAATAGAGTTAGAAATGGATAAAAAATGTTTAGATGAACGGAATAATAATTTTTAATTGTTACTTCGATATAGGTATGGAGTAAAAAATAAGTTAAATTGGGAAAGATGATCAAGATGTGAATGAATGAACAGTTTTCTGCCACCGTACGATGGGAAAAGGCAGAAAGTTATATATGCAAGGATGTAGTTTTTTTTTTTGAAGAATCCATGCATAATACGGAAAAGTAAACATTGTTGAAATGTTATATTTTAAGAGTAAAAATTGTTTGAAATTTAAGTTTGATTCAATTAAATTCATCTAGATTTAATTTGTGTCGATTCGAATGCGACAGGTCTATGTAATTGAAGCAGTAAAAAAGTGGTGATAAAGACAACCAAATGACAAGCGGTTAGCATAAAACGCTTTGGAAATGACAATTTGAAAATTATGTTAAATTTTTAGTACACTTTTATACCGTGATATTAGAGGGGAGGTACACATACATACGCACACCTGATAAACAGAGAATGATGAAATCATGTCCGATGATGTCCTACAATCTTACCGGTGCTCCAGAGGCAACGCTAATAAATTGAGTCAGTTTGTGTAATTTATCACAGACACTGAATCGTTTATGGGCCACTGGCACGTTTCACTAAGTACCATAAACCGCCATGGTGTGGCACACCGCGCGCCAAACCCGACACAAACCGACAACGCACGAACATAACTTTTGTCAATTTGCCCATTCTTGCCCATTAAACAAACTTTTCCAGTTATGATAAAATCTATTAAATTTAACATTGTAGATTCACTATAACTTATAGACTGTTTCAATAGAATTAATTTGATATAAATTACGGTTAGCTATTTTATCAGTAGTAATAAAAATGAATATTTGCGCGCCAGTTATTAACTAAACCATGAAAATACATGGGTCTTTTTAATCATCTTACTGGTTATACTATCATGTAAATCATTTTTAGGTTGTAAATTTTGATTCATATGCTTGCGTATACGACTGCTTAAAATAATTAATTGATAATCATCTTATTAACTGGAATAAAAGCAGGTGACTGGTGATTATCATGTTTTTGATCTACCTATAAGAGTTAACACACATTTAAATATTTACTGTTGTTTAAATTTAATATTTGAAATAGTTCTTCAGTCATTAAGTTAAATTATTATAAATAGATTGGCAATTTTATGTCTGAGTCATTGTTGGCTATTTCCTAATTTAGGGTGAGATTTCCTCAAATAAGACACGAATTAACAGTGATTCAAACTATAAATATTTCTCAGTAGACAAATCTCAAATACGATAAGTATCTGAGAGTTATTTATTTGCCAGTGTCACCTTAAATACGAAGTTTATTCGTGAAAATATTAGATATACCCTCTCATTTCAAATATGAACGGCAGAGTTAAAGTCAGCGTTTGCCGGGATTGGCCAACGATTCGATCCCCTCGATACGTGATCGAGGCTCGACCAGATGGCGCTCTCAAAGGTTGATTTGTGTTCCGGTGTAATTAAGTTTAGCGCCATGAATCGTGTGTGCCTCTAGGGCTGAGCACCGGTGGGATGACTAGGAGGACGGTGGTGCTTATGACGTGGTTTGATAAAATATGGGGTGGAACAGAAATAGTTATTATTATATGTAATTCCAATGAATTATTATTCTGACTAGGCTGCAGAGGGCGTATTAGAGTTATGGATCAAATTTGAAAATTAAGAATTATTATATATCTAATCCAATATCTAAGCCCTTCGAGATTGGATATTTGATCCCTAGATGTATTATTTTTAAAATAAAATCCAATTTCTTTATATATTATATTTTATGTTTTTTGATGTAATTTCGTTTATGTTTTTTGATGTAATTTCGCTAAAAACACTTTGTTTATTACACTAATTACGCGCTTGAATCCAGAACATCTTTAACATGTTTATTAGCCTTGTTTTTTTATTCAATCTGGTAATATTTTAAAATTTATATTGCAAAACAACACGTTCGGTATCTTTATGTAGCAAGCATGTTATAAGCATCCATACATGCTGATTGTACAAAATCCCTATGTTGTTGCATGTTATGGTATAGCTTGAATGTCATTAATTATACTAAATTACCACAAAATACATATTTAATGGTCATCAGGTAATATAATGTATGCAGGGCAGGTTATTATTTGCATATTTTTATTGTATCGCGACGCGGTAAAGAAGATTACGAAAGCGATTAATAATATTTTTTACATGAACAAGAATTTATATCAAAAATCTAATCAAATTGTTCCGAGAGATTATTTTAGGGTTTAATTTTACTTTAAGTCATATTTATTATCTTATTTATTACGTATATTTAGATTTATTCTAATATCCATCACGTGGAATAATTTTTTCGGCCCAGTCGTAAGACAGAAAAAAAAATTCAATAAACTTATTTGTAGGAATGCGTTCTAATTTGTTTTGAGATATAGATGATTACATTTTATTATTATTAGATTCCTCAAACGAAATCAAACTAAAGATTGATCTTAAATTGTCAATTATATATATGACCTTGACGCATACAATGTAAACAACCTCTAAATCTAAGTAATAACCACAAATACAGAGAACCAGACCGTTGTTGAATCACTCTGACACAGCGAAACATGTGCCAGAAACAATAGCAATTTTTTCATGGGTTCTTGTGATTTTTATTTACAGAATAAAACGATTAACAATTCAGTCTAGTGAATAAATGTGACATTTGAAATTGGTAAAATTGATGTTTTTATTTTAATGTACTCGTATAACGATACAAAAGGAATGCATTTCTGTAGTGTTATTTTTAGCGTATTGAATTTATTACTTTACAGTTCGGCTTTGCAAATTATGAACCGGCCGGTTTTAAATATATTGTACTGTGTTACACAGCATTATATATTGTATGGTTTCTTGCATACATATTTAAATTATGACGGGTTTTGTGTTGGTGAACGAGGGCGTAAACTAGCCACAAGTCTGAGCGCATTTTACTTGCAGTAAGAACTAAAATTAATAAACCTACATGATTGGTTATATGCATTGTTCTCTTATATTATAAAATAAACGTTTACACATTCTATTATATTTTGATTTATTTATTATTAGATTCAATTTGTTTAAACATATTTAATAATTCGACCTCACGATGTCGATTTTTTTTTGGCTGTATGTAATTTAATTTTTAATGTTTTAAAGAGTAATATATCAATACGTATAGCTGCATTATTAATTTTTTTTTAATGAGGAAGTTCGTTTTATTTAATTATTGGCACAATAAAATAATTATAGCTAGAAATTTATATGCAGTGAAAGTATATAAAACTCTGTCATGTTTATGATCTCGACAAATGATTTTATGAATTTTATATCGTTTTATTGCACTTTTACAACCGTTTTTATATCAATGCTTTTATAGAGAAACAAATTGTATCTCAGTTTTCGTATTTAGAGAAAAATATTTAAAATCAAACATTTTTATTCAATAGTTTGTGTAGAGAATTATTAATTACGATATTAATTATTTATATATTGAGTGGTCTATAGTATTTTATATTATTATTATAAACTAGCTATAAAATATAGTTTTATATTTCACAAATTATAAAGTAATATACATAAATATCCAATATTGGTCGGGCGAATGAAAATTTCATACACTCTAATGCAAATGATATTTTAAACAGCATTAATGGTTGACATTAATGGTTTCGAAACTTTAACAATATTCAAAATTGTTTAAGTTTACCTACTCGCCTCGCATATACCTATGATACGAGACAAAGTTGGTTGTGCTGTTCGCCGTGTTGGCGTTGCAATTTTCCTAAGCACGTTGCGACGCCAACGTAAATTTCACTAATTGGATTTAGCGAATAGGGCTCCAGTGCCGAGCCGTTTCAGTTTTGAAACAATACAGACGTCTGCATTCTACACCGTTCACACAAAACACAACAACATATGTTGTTGCCAAAAGTAATAAAAATTGATTTTTTTAGATGTGCTATGTACAAGAAATACATACGACAATAATTCAACAACGTTTATTTGAAGAATTACATGAAATACTGTTTTATTAAATCTAAATCGCATGGTACTTAATGCAATTCGTTACGCGTGTAGTAAGAATCTGTTAATACGCTGTAAACAAAAACACAAAAATAATTTTAAAAAGTAAGCCATTTCCGTTGTTTTATACATAGTACCATTGGATAGGGAGTTAGTGACGTGTCATGTCGCACTAAGTTACCTCGGACTCTGTGTAGAAAAACGCCTGACGTTCAACTGTAATTTTTACGGCACACGGAATCCTACTATTATCGTAAAATACATGTAGTAAAATTCAATGCAGATGGAACCCATATAGCGCTGATCGGCAAGGGGTAACTGGTCAACAAGGCAACCATTATGTTCAAACTCTTGGGATGCATAATTTTTTCTCATATAATTTATAATTTTAATTCAACAACTTAATCATTACTTTCCATCTCGTGCTATACTGGTGTCATATATAGGATTTATTTACTTGTCTTGGGCGGTTGATTTTTATAAGATTATAACCATTTTATTAATTTATTATCATTTTCTAAAGTATAGCCCCAGTTTTATCAAAGTCTACTGTTTTATCTTCGGAATAAAATTTAAAAAATATACTTTTTAACTAACATACGTCAAATAAAGCGGTTCATAAATCAAAAAATCGTATCTGTTTTTTAATAATTTAAATTTAAGTAGTTAACTATAAACATGAATTTGCACACATAATTAAACTAAACTTAAACCTTATCTTACCTCGTATGTAAAATATTTTGAAAGTTTTACTTTGTCTAAAACATAAATTTTACTGATTCATAGTTTTGAATTACGTTAAATATTATAGTGATTATAATTTAGTAAAATACGACTTTTTAGCTTTATATATCTTACGCTTGGAGTGTAGAGACTCCTTGAAATTAATCCGGTTTTAAATTTTAATTTTTTTAATTATAACTCGAGTCATTCGAATGAATTAAAAAAAAACTTCTGCTTGCATTTAATTTCATTTATTTGAATATGGAAATGCGACGTTCATTTGGAAGCGATCTGATATCTTTTCTCTTAAAAAAAATTATAATTTAAAAAAAAAAGCAATCGTAGAGCGCGCACTGCGCTGTGAGATTAGGGTGGAACATGTGCATGTAATGGCGGCCGGCGACGTGCCATCTCCGCACGACAGCGACGGGCAGGCCCGGGCTTCATGACCGGCTGTGTGTATGTTGCAGTCGTAATGGCCGACACTCAGACAAATACTCGTTGATAAGAGGATATTGCATTTAAAAATACTCGTTGAATTTTAAATCGACTGCAATTAAATTGCGTTTAATAAATTTATGCAGTAGTTGAATTTGTTTAAATATAATCAACAGATTGCAATTTACTCTTGTTATTTCTACTATTTTTATTATATTTACGATTGTAAAAAAATGCATATATTTATACAAATTTTTTGGTAATTTTACCATATTTAAGTTCATTATTAAGTATTACGATGTATTAGAAACCAATTCGCTGATATATATTGTGTTATTGATATTATTCACGAAAATGTAATCCATACCTCGGACATTCACTAAAAACTTTTTACTATCTTATACGCATTTAATATTTATTCTAAGAAATATATTTAGTGTAAAAGCGATCTAAAGGTTAGAACAAATATTATAAATTAGAAAAATAATGAAACTACGATATTGTTTAACCCAAATGCGTTGCGAGATACAAATGCGTATAAGAAAGTTCAGTGCATGACACTACAAATGTTTTATATAAATATTGAACTGAAAATGATTTTTTTTAAAACGTAAACTGGTTATTTTGTTTTTATTTGAATTAAAGGCGATGAATATGAAACTTGTTTTTTAGCATTCAAGAACTTAAAAAGGTTTTTACTTTTTCCCGTCTCATCTTCGCAGTTACCTAGAAATAATATAAATATGGTAAACTATTTGAGTACATCAACATCACATACGTGTCTTTATTTACAAAAATAGTTTCTAAAATTGATGAATTGGTGCACGCACTGTTTGTTTTAATTTCAAAAATATTTTATTTCTATTCGAACCTTCCGTACACACAAATTAGTGCTCATACACAACACAAATTGGTAACCTGTTGTAACGATGATATTTGAATTTTAAATAAAATAGACGTAATTCAATAAAAAGACTTAATTGAACACCAACGAAATTTATTTCAGTATTGTTTCTGAATACGGCCAAACAAGTTCGGAGAAGTGACGCGCGTGTATTTTGATTTTCGGGTTTTCGGGTGCGTTTTAATTATCGGGCGTTAAAAAGTGGACTTACGATCGAATGGTGTGCACTCAATATCGTAGAAGCAAAATATCCTTGAAGGTTAGTTAGATATATGTGTGTGTGCGTCCTTCCACCGTAAAAATGTTTGCAAATATGTGATGATATGGGTTAGATCCAAAATTTCAAATCGCTCCCCAAGTCATTTTATGCTTGGACAAGGGACCATTTTGCTATTGCGGCTACCCCTTACCTTGGCATGCATTCAACCGTGAAATTTTTGCAAATATGCGTCCAAAGGTTAGTAAAATATTATAAATTAGAAAAATAGTGTACATATGTTAAGATTAACCCAAAAGCGTATAAGAAAGTTCGGTGCATGACAATGTAGATGTTTTAAAATAGTGGTTTCCTAATTTCCTATTTGATATGTATTTTTTGACGATATATATTTGAAATAAAACGTAATGTAACTTGAAGATAACTGACATCGAAATAGATTCTGGAAATTGATCTCATTATAAATCAATATTGTCTACAAAAATATTTATCAATAAATTAATGAATAAAACACATAATAAATCAATTAATCGAGCGACACTCTGCCGGGAAAATAACCCATAATTTTGCAATTATAATAATGAATAAAATAAAATAATTATCTCGTTAGCACTTGACCCGCAACGACTTTGATGTTTACGAATATGGCCATAGGCTTTATTTTCTATATATAAGCGATGATAATGAGCAAATAACATAAGAGCAGTTATTTTAACATCGTTCAACCATGATGGAATTATTCATAATGACGATAAAATGCTTTATAGTCTCGATAAATCTACTTGTAATTAAGATGTATATTAGCTCTGAAAATATGTGCGGATAGTGCTAAATGCGCTATTTATATTTACGCGTATTTTTATTATATGCCTGTGTGCCCAATTACCCGAATAAAAATCTGATTATTTTTTATAATAAATTTATAAAATTAACTTTCATATCACAAACTGTGTATTATTAATTTTTAAATTATAACAAAATTTCTTAAATATTTATAACGATATTTCATCCTGAATAAAAAGCTATCAAAAATAAATATTTATGATTGTTCTGTACGTAATAGCGAAATATGTTATTAATTTTCGTGTGAAAATTCCAAAAAATATATCTTTTTAGTCAAATAAATAACTTTTATATTTAGACATTAAAATATAGAATCTAAATTACAACTTACCAAAAAAAATAACATAATTGTCAAATTTTAACTGATTCTATTTCGAACAACATAATAAATAATATATATATCTGAATGTATGTTGAAAAAAGTGAACTAGTAGAATATCTGAGACATCTACTATCCAACCAGCTAAGAGCACCAACAAGCTTATACTAACGTCGCAAAAAAAAACAACTCTTTTTTGTCAAATCGTGCAAATTTCCGCAAACATTCGTACCTTACGATAAAACAAATTACCCGAATGACCTCGACAGCTCCGATGGATGCATTGCATTCTACCCCGTTACCTAACGTTTTTATTACCCCTTTAGCGAGGTCGTCCACCCTCATGGTCATCCTTTGCCTTTTTATGTCTGAGGCAATAAAACTACGACCCTTCTGCCTGTGTGCATTGCCGTTGTGTGATGCCTCTAGCAGAAGCAATGACGTATTTTTTTATTATTATTGCCATGGTGCCACTGTAGAAGAAATAAGATATTTCCGATTTTTATGAAATAATTTCCGACACAATTTTGTTATTATTTTAAGCAACATCCAATGACTAAAGTGGTGACATTTCTGCTTTACCAAAATCGTTGAGAATAATCAATTCATTTGTTAAATATTATTGATTATAAACTAAAGACTTTTAAATACTAGTAATTTTAAAAAAAAAAATACCAAAATTGTAAAAATTTATTATCATCATTATAACTAAATTCTTTAAGGTTAACCCAAATATTTTCACCCAAAAAAACTAAATTTTATTCTCTGTTTAGTTATACCAGTAACTGTAAAATGCTAGCAACCGCAAGAAGGGTTACTACTGCAAGGTCAGTTTTTAACCCTTCCGGGTACTATTTTTTTGTAAAAAAGATCATTTTATGAGGCTACCAAGTCGACAATACTTTGACGATGAACCGCTGGCGAAGAGAGGGTTAGCTTTTCAAGGTTTACGAGTCTTGGTGACTGTTGTTATATATAGAGTTTGTTACACGAGTCCCAAGCGATTTGTATCAAATGTCTTGTATGTTCTGTACGACTTCATGGTATGATGGTCCAGGTTATTCAGCTAGTTTTCAAGTAACGGACTGCTCTAGATTGTCTCAGTGAGAATAGTTCGATAGAATGGAACGACCACATATCTAACATACTTTAGCAAATTTGATATTTAATTTAAACAAGTCTTTTCGTCGCATTATTTGGAATATTTCGTTTTATCTTAAAATACACTAAATTAAGACAAATTGTTATTTGAAATTAGTTACATGGTTGACAATTACCTGAACTAAATTTTCTTATAACGGTATTAATTTTATTTAATAAGTATATGAATGAATAAAATTTTTCAAATTTCGATTTAACAACTTACAGAACTAAATTGAAATATGGCAAAAAAGATATATTGAGTATGCACTTTTCAAAATGGGAACACTTTATCATGATAAATTATTATTGTTATACTAGATAATAAATAGACTAATGCAATGCAATATCGTTTTACTTAAATACCTATTACAGTAAAAAATATATGTCATAATTTTATCTTGTAGGTACTATAGTTGCACCTAATAATTTTCCCAAGATATAACATACAAATTCCAGTTGGCTATAAAATAACAAATATACAAAGAAAAGCCGATCTAATTTCAGTTTAAAATTTTAAAGCAATAAAACCGAACATGAACACAGCTACCAGGAAATCAATTAATTGATTAACTTAATTGCTAATTAATGCGTTTTATAGTTTTTGAAACTTGTAAGTCTCGTTTTCAAAATCAATCAGATGGAAAGTTTTAATTAGAATCCAACAAGATATCGTTCGCTGCTGTTTGAATTAATTCCTCACAAAACTAATAAACACTGTACCCCAAGAGTTTCAGAATTCTAAGAATTCACTGTCTGTTTATGATTAATTTTAGAGAAATTTTGGAGATATCGAAAAGGATATAAAAAAAGACCAACATTTGTTACTAAATATTGCGAAAATATACAGTAAGCGTTAAAAAGTAATAGAATTACGGATTGTGTGGTCTTAATAGTGTAATTTGTACTCAATAAAATTATATTGCTTTACTTTGAAAAACAAAGCTCACATAAAAGTTTGCTGAAGTCGGTGTGCAAGTGAATGTAGCTAGATTTACGACACATTCTAAGAAACCGCATGTAGACAGTGAGGATGGTATGCTAGAAACGTCACAGTCAGATTCCAAGTGGTATATGATTTAAGTTCACTTATTTTGCCGACATTTTGATATATTGCCGGCTGCCGTTTGTGACATGCACTCTGGCTCTCTTTCCCGACAGTCGGAAACCATGCAGTCGGTCGCGGACATCGCAACATAAAGATGGATTTTATGGCGTCATCAAATAAACAAGTTCTCCTTTAAAACCAAGTCGCTGCAAACCAATGCTCTGTTTTTGCTTCTATTTGTTGAAATTTTTTCTCACTGCTACCGATAGAATACTCTACGATCGTAAATGTTTTCGCTCAAATATAACAATCTTTGTAGTTGGCATAGAATTATTTATTACGAGTTTTTGTTTATTTAGAAACTCACTGATGATTAGTTGATGTTTAACGGATGTTATAAACGTATAAATATTTATTTTCTTAGTTTAACAAATGTGTTACATCATACCGAGACTATTCACGAAAATTATTTTTATAAAATTCGCAAAATTACCACAAATCGGCATTTAATTTGCCTTAAGAATCATCAAAATATGATCAATACAAAATGATAGACTAAAGAAACTATTCCATCATTCAATTCATTTAATAAAGCTAATAATAGAAGTTCAATAATTTTTCAATTGAGTAGAGTTGCAGAGAGGCCAATAATCATTTAGTTTTTGTCCATATGATCACGATATACAGTGGAATGAACAGAACAAGCTCAACAAACTACCAAGGACAAAACGATAAAATCCAATGGGCACCGCAAAAGTGCACAAACGGCGTACTTATATACATAGTCAGTCGAGCGGATGTCATTCTATGACGATACAGTTGAGATAGGTCAGGGTTTATGTTTGTATGTATGTTGAAACGTATGATATGTACATGCACATAAATACACAGCGTACATATTCGTCTCCATGTCGTATAAGAAATAACGTGACAAAACCATTGTATAGTAACGTTTATGCGATGTCCGACACATGTGAGCAGAAATACATTCGGAAATTGATATGTAGTTTATTTTTTACCGGTCATATATCAAATATAGTTTAAATGGGCCGCGCGGTTACTTAGATACCTTTCTAGGTTACTCAAAGTATTTAATCATATGAGCATGTTGATAACTTTTTATATATTTAAAAATTATATATTTAAATTTGTGAGTACAAATTTAATTTCAGTAATATTTTGATTTCCGTTTGTGTATGTTTACGAAATAAATTTCTAATGATTTTCTAAGTATCAATTTCCGGTACGAGAAAACATGATTTAATTGGCAATTATCTTTTGTTTTATATGATACGGTCTTTTAATTATTGTGATCATTAGCTAATTAAGCATTTTTTTAAGTGTTCTGTGAACACATTTTATTCCGAAGATTTTTCGACCAGCAGTGCTCTTACCTACATCTGAGAAGTTTCCTAACATTTCTAAATATCATTAAAATAAAATTTAAAAAATGCAATTAAAAATATTTTGCCAATTTGTAATTAGCGATATGGGTTTTTATTTTATTCAGTAGCCGTTACTACAAAAACATGCCATAAATCATATTTACGTGTTTTTTAGTATCTTAATATCCTGTTTTAACATAAAATTAATTCTAGTATATTCTATAAAATGGTTTACTTATTTAAAATTGTTTTATGTCTAAATTTTATTATTTATTTTGCGATATAAACATATAATAAATAAAGAACATATATTATTTATTCAAATACGGAAAACATCATTTATATTTGCACCTAATATCAACATACTTATAGATAGTAACTGGCATGATATGTATTTCTGTAGTAAACAAATGTAGGTACATAAAAGATATATATGTACGTTCAAATAAATCTAGTCTCTAAATATAATATATAAATCTATACATTTTGTGTAGGCATAAAAAAATGATTAAATGTGAACTGTTTATGGTAAATATTAAGTTTGTTTTTTTTTTGTAAATATGTTATGATTGCAATAAAATAAAACAAACGATTATTTATATTTTATTTTATTACAAAACAATAAATATGGCTCAATTCAATTTTATTGTTAGAGTCCAGGCAAAATAAGCCATTGTTTTTAGTATTATTATGTAATAATTTTCATGTTTCCGTGCTATATTTAAAGCTTAAAATTTTTATAGTAATTTTAGTGGATAGAATATGTTATATTGGTGACATTTTAGTAGCGCTGGTTCAATAAAAAACGAAGCCAACATGCTATTAAACTTAAGTTACAAGCTCTAAGAAGTTACACATTACAAAAATATCAGAGAGACACAGTAGATATATATATATATAAAAACGGTTTTTGTGTAATAAATATTTTTACGACTCTACAACGAACTCGTAAATTAGGCCTACCTCAACGTGAATCCTGCGCCGAACGTCAGTTCACAGATCGCAGTCTTCAATCGGTAGATTATTATATATGATGATGTACGATATATATATATATGTAGTAGGGAAATCAGCGATTTATAATTCTAGTGTTATTTCGTTATGATGCTATGATGAGGAACACTGCACTGTTGGTTCTTTTTATTTTGTTTGGTTTTTCGTGACCGCTGCCATGTTTGTGTCGGCCATTGCTGCAAAGGCCGCGTATCGACCAACGGACGATGCTGGGGCGACACCCTTCGTCGCCCCGCGCGGCCAACAAACCGTTTGTCACACTAGAGATCTCGGTTGAGATGCGTTTGCCTCTGGCAACTGATGCTGACTCAACTGAGAGTTTTGCTTGGCTTGCTTTGGCATCATCATATCATATATACACACCAAAGGCAAACATATGGTTTTGGCTTTTACTTGAATTTTGAGCCATTCAAATTTCAGCAGATGTGTCCTTTTCTTGGCACACGCGCCGGACAAAATTCAAAACAGTTTAGTTGTTGTTTCAATGAGAAACTATTTATAATGTGTAAGCTTTCATTGAAATTGTTGCACGACATTTATACGAACGATCATTTAAAATTTTTTTTTTATTCAATTATTTTGGCACTTCAACTTCTAAGACAATATGTACTTTTTTATTTAATATGTAAATATATGTATACTAAAATATAATAGTTTTATTTTATTTGCAATATCATATCTCAACTCAAATTTAAAGCATATTATTTAATTCAATCTACATCTAAAATTTTCTGATAAATTGAAAAAAAATATAAAAAATATATTTTTTATGATTTTATATATGTGATACGTAGTTATAAGTTATATGCAAGTTTCACAGTAATATATATTAAACATTCGTCGCCATGAACATAAATTTTTGATATGGTACAAAATATATTGAATTGCTCAACTTCTTTTTGTTAGTTCCAAGTTTGTTAAATCTTGGTTACAGACCTTGGCGTTGCGTAGCATGTTATACAAACGTGAACGTGTGTCTTGACTGTAGAAGCAACGTTTTGTATGCTGGCCAGTGCGTTTGACCTTATCCAAGGGCACGCAGAACAATGAACTAAGAACCAACCCTTTTTAACAAAACACTTCTTGATCTTTTTTCAGCGATCGAACTGCACACGAACCAAAAATTCAGCCCGTTCCATGCACCACTTAACGTGTCTAAAAAGTACAGCACTGTTAAAATGCTATATTTTTTTACAATCTTCTGTTTTTAAATGCTTTCAATAAATTTAAAATTCTCTTATCAGCATAATATTTATTTATTATTTCAAAGGGATAATTTACCATAATACCAAAACAAATGAAATATTAACGCAATATAATAGATTTTCGTTTTCAAAATTTCATTCAAATTCATTAGTATTGCACGGTAGAGGTATTTGAAATATAGACATAGATTTCATATTATTAATTAAGAAGAAGCAAAATGAAGAAGACAAGATGAGAAAATTAAATTTATAAAATTGCAATGCAAAAATATGTTTAAACCTTGAAAATAGAATCCTGTTCACACCTTCCAGCATCATACAACCCCTAAGTTAGTTTTCAGTCGCGGACAGAGATGTCTCTAGTAGCATCTTCACACCCTACATATAAGAGGCATCCTCCCATGCACACGTGCGTATATTGAACGCAAAGTTTAAATTTAGTTCACACCTCTGCCGTTAGGTGTTCTGCATACGAAAACACGATGCATGCTTTTTAGCAATAAATCCTGAAGTACGGCAACAGGATAATAAAGTGTATCGTAGATCTTTGCATATTTCATTTGATAAATACAATTTGTCTCACTATAATTATTTTTTCAGTACATTTTAAGGAAATATATTGAATTTATAATCTATACATAATTATTTTTTTCAAAAAATAAATAAATGGCTAAATAATTTAACTATTAAAATTAGATAGCGAGATATTCTACTAAGGTTTCAATTCGTCTAGTATTAGCAAATAAACTGCATTTTACTAAATTAATTTTAAATGTACCAATATATATTTATGTTATAAACTTGCGGTCATCTACAAAATGTTATAATTAAAGAATATAAATATAAAATGTTGTATTTTTTATTTTAATAATGCATTGGTTCGCGTTCATATATTAGTGTTTTCGCCTTGCTTGTCTTAAGATAACTTTTATTGAATCATAAAGCACATACTGTTTTATTAATGTCTCAATTTTCATCAGAACATATAGAAATACTGTTACAAACTATGTCCGGGATAAATTCATAATTTACAATAATTTATCAGCTCTATTCGGCGACATGCCCATTTTTCTTAATCATTAACTACGGTACGACAAATTTACGACGACATTTCCAATTTACATATCAACTATATTTCATGGTGATCGTATTTTAATATACATAAGATCCGCATTTATTTACTTGTGCCAGTGCTGAAACATGATTTTAGAATTAACATATTATGTTCGTTATCTCCGCAAGTCTTGTTATTTATAATTTTATCTTTCTTTCGACAGTTCGCTGTCTGAGAGATTGCATAACGATTTTAAAGATACGTTTCATTTCATATGTTTGACAGAATATGCAGCTTCAGTATTGCGTGTTATATATTTTGAATTATCATGGGAAAAAGTTTTAAATGTAATTTCGTAATTATTTGTGTATATATATTTAGGGTGCATAATTTTAAAAACGTATTTACAAAAAGCTTTAAAATGAATTTCATAAAGAAATCCGACAGCTTCTGAGGATTTTAAGACAGAGTTGGTTTAAAAGTGAATAGGTTTGATAGCTGTTTTAAAGCTTTTATTAATATTTCTAAAGTTTGAATTTCATGTTTGTGAATATCTAGAACGTAGGTCGTATATAAATACATGAAATATCCAAAATTATGCAACCCTTGCAGCTTGCTATAGCTTATAAGGGATGTTTCCAGATGCCTCTGAGATCTGAGGGTTGTGCAGGTCAGCGCTTGGGGTACTGAAATTTCTATTGTGATATCCACAAGGGCTTTTATCATTGCAATTTACTAAGCAGGGTCTTCAACCCCTACTTCAAAGAGGGCACTAGTTTAGATGAAGTTTGCTAATTTTAAAAATAGTTAAATACTACAAAATACTACTACAAACAATAATCTTTTATAGATCAAAAACAGCCCATTGTAAGTTAAGCTGAATCAGAACTAAAATCAAAATGTATGACTAGTAGCACTATAAAAATTAATATTAATCGTAAATTATATTATTATGCTCATTATTTTTTAGTGAAATTAATGTTTAAATATTGCTAAATTTTTTAAGTACAATCATATTTAGTAAATATAAATCTGCTTTAATTTATTCATAATTTGAATTTCGCTTAATTAGTAAATAAAATCAAATGTAAAATCTGATTAAAATAAATTTATGCTGGCGCTGCTTTGAAAAATTGTATGCTATTGTTAAAAGTTACAGTGTAGTTTTATTCGTAAAAATAAAATGGTATATGTGATTGCTCAAATACAATGAGGTTCTTAAAACATATCTTCTTCCTCATTAAAATATAGTTCAGTCAGTCATACACGATGTTTACTTTATAGATGACAATCTTTATAGTAAAATGGAAAGTTTAACACTGTTTAAATAATATGTAAAGTAAAGCTTTACTATCCACCGGTTTAAAATATTACATGCATTTAATTGTTTTATAGATCGTCAACACTTAAAAACAGTTTTACTATCTAGTTTAATGAGCTTAAGTATACCAGTTTAACACACAAATATTCTGACTAAAACCCTTACCTGGATAACAGATATGAACAATACCAATTTGTATTTCGCCGGCAAAAGATGTAAGATTTTTTAAATTTGTGCACAGTTAAAATCTTGTAACAACAATTATCTATATCTAGAAATAGTGATTTGTTTATTTTTTTTTTGTGTTGGTCGTTTATGGGATTTTCGAGGACTCTATATATATATACAAGGCTTTTATGGGTCGTAAAAATGATTTTATTATTGCTGGTAAGATGTTTTACTGTGGATTGATTCGGTAATTCATTGTTTTCGAATGACTTCTGGGTTTTCAACACACCAGACACTTAATGCCAAACACATGCAAGCATGATGTAAACAATTACTATGCCTCTTAATGTCTTTTGGCATAAGGCATTAATATATTTGCAAACATATTTGACGAGCGAAGTGGCATTTTGACATACATAAATATTTTTATGAGATTTCAATTTTTATAACTTGATTTTTATTTGATGTTCTAAATGTAAATGACATCAGTTTCTTTAACATGTGTAAATAAAGAAACTCTTTTCTACATTGTAGAAAACTTGTAATTTCTAAATTCATAAATCATAAATTATGATGCAAACAACAGATTTTCGCAAATAAATTATATTTCAATTAATTCGGTGAAAAAATACAAATTAAATATGATTATTTATGTATCTTACACTGTTGAAAATATTTATTAAAATTATTTCTAAGAAAACATATATAAATATCAAGATTCTCAAACAATAACTTTTATGATTTATTTTCTGTATCCCAAATGAAGTGATATCCGGTCATTTATGGTTAGGGTGGCAAACATCACTTTATCATAAGGTAATGTCAACCAAAACCTGTCAGAAGCACGTCTAAATGGTCAGTTTTTGATATCCAAGGGACAGAAATACGAAGTGCTATCGTATGGTGAAGATGGCACTGTCTGCATTTTATTGGTGATTGGTGTGTAGTGGACGCTACAAACAAGCTTCGAATTACGTTAAATAAAGCGATTTCTTCCACATGTTATATGAACTAGGTCCTTTTAAAAACATCAATATATAGAAATATTCTTTAATTATCAAAGATAATGGGTTTATAAACCTATAATTGCTACACATAAATCAGATATACTAAAATATTTCTGTAATCAAATCATTTTACTAAAATGTTATTTATCAATTGCCGTGTTAATATTTCATAGGAAGATTAATTTGTATTATTCTATTGTTTTGTTTTGAAATCGATAGATGATCGCTATTGTGTCTAAACAGTACTAAATCAGGATTAGTTGCAATGAAAGCGTTACCGCTATCGGTAATGCCAATTCTTACTTCTGAATTACATGTTTTCTAAGAATAATGTGTATAAAACAATTTGCATCATAATGTTAACCATGGTTCTATGACGTGTAATTTTTTGCATCATCAAGTATTTGTGAAATAAAAATTTGCCTAGCAAGTCTGCAATGTAATCCTGTGGTGTGTGGCGTGCTGTGTGAGTGGCAGGCGGTCTGCGTTCACAACACTCCTTACATTACCATTTTCATTTCCATCCAGTTTTACACAAACATACACACACACCCTTCTTCTAACGTTGGTCCTACCCGGAGTGGTGGCTCTATCGGTAGCGACACGCACTAAACGACGGGACTGTATGGCCGCGCCGATGACTCCATACTTAGTAAAATAACCACAGAATGGTCATTTACAGTTTTACGGGATCGTAGCTGGGCTCGTTTCGTACACAGATTGACGCGTTCTGAAGGTTGGGGGTCGAATTGACAAGGCGCTACATTTCATTCCTACTATACTTATGTTATTTTATTTTTACATTTTAGAAAACAACCTAATATAGTTCTCCTACATATTCTTTATATATGGTAAACTACAGATTTCATTATTAAAAATAAGCTATTTAAAATATATAAATATATTTAACAAACATCGTATATGAATTTAAAAGTTTATTATTTTATGTTTTCAATACATTTTCTCTCATAATATAATGCCTGGGTATATGCATCGCGCCGTAGTTTATAGTTATCATGGTCTATACATGTCATAGTTTACGGATCAATTTTTTTTATTAAATTATTTTTATTGTAACGAGAATCATTGATATTTGGTAGAAATCAAATATCATAATAATCTTGGACATAATTATGAATATTTCAACAAATGATTATTTGTTACAATATCTTAGAATATATGTAGTTATAATAATTTTTGAAATAAATCAGTAATTTCAGTTTCAGATTTTTATTATATTTATAAAATAATATTGTTTTATAATAAATAAGTGTAATCTTAATAATAATATAGATTTTCGTTTGTTTTAGATATGTGCGTCGTAGATTCTGGTCCAGTGGGTAAGTGCATTTTCTTTTATAAGCACGCGCTCGCGCAATCTTAAAAGGTGTAACACGGTCGTTTCTGACGCAATACACCTTGTGTTTATTTACTTGAGAAACAGCATGTATGCTATAACATACAGCATAAGTCTTACAACGATATAGTACAAATGGTTAGTATGAAAAAGTATATTTCGAGCGTTTACTGCCGTTACATGATAGGCCATGGCTGTTGTGTGCTATACAGCCTATTTGTTGTTCACCAGGATTATTTAGAATACTAAAAATTTTACGTGTCGATAACGTATAACAACGATCTAGCGAATAACCCGCTCAAGTAATACATTGGGTGAAAAAAGATAGCTTTATATAGCTCAACAATCAAAAGACAATGATAGAGCTATATAAGTTGCGTGTGGATAAGTTGTGATCATGCGCGTTGAAGCATGCAATGACAACAGTTGATAGAATAAGTTCGGGCGAATATCACGAGATGGCAGTGACAGCACTGCTTCTTCAAATTCACAAAATGTGTCTTGCTAGAGTTGGTTGAAACTCCAGAATGAACAATTCAAATTATTGTAAATTTTGAAAATATTGGATTTAAATTTTCTGAAGATTTAACGAGATATTACTATGCGTGTAGACTTGTAAGAAATTAAAGTCACGCTGTCGTGTTGAGACTTGTGAGCTCGATCATCATGAAGGAGTAAAACTGTGTGCTGTTGCGTGAGCGGCACTTTAGCAATGCTCCCAATGTGCCGCTCCGGGCTCGTGGGTCTCGTGGTCCTCACGTAAGTTTGCTCGCAGCTCGCGAGAGTGTGAAGCCGAATGCTTAGGAGTAGAGCGGCACATTAGCGATGAAGGTAGTGTGCCGCTCTGAACTCGCGGGTCTCCCGCCGTCGCCTCTCTCATTCATGTGGCGCGAGAAGGCTGAGCGGCGATTGGGTAAACTCCCCCGCACCCTGTCTGCCATTGGCTGGCACGCGTCGGAGGTGGGGTGCGGCCCGACTGCGCCATTACACCGCGCTAGTTGGCCGGGCTAGTACCATGGATAAGGCATAGAGGGCTATAGACTGAACATACATGGGTCATAAAGGATTCGAAGAAGTATAGGAGAGACGAACGGAACGGCGCGTAAGAAAACGAGGCTTTTGATGCGAAAACGGCATTTAAGTGTGCGGTGACATCCGAGCAGTAAGAAGGCATCACACGTCGTAAAACGGGACCGTTTCTCATACTATACCTACCGATCTAGTACAGTGGTAGTAGTAGGTCTACCTGCCCGCGCGCAACCCGTTCACTGTGCCGCGTTTTATCGTTTTCAACAATCGGTTCTCGTGTTATCATTGCATCGCTTTTGGACTTGGTCGGTCACGCGTCGTGCTCTCATCGAAACTGCAACTGAAGCTGGTAAACTGAACCGCCACGTTGTTATCGTTGTCGTTGTAATATCTCGCGGGGTATTAACATAATATGGTGTCGGAGCGCGACACAACAGTGCACCGAGTGAGTGGCATCGCCCGGGAGCAATGAGTTCCAAATTCATTATCGATAGCATGCTCCCGAAGTACCACCAGCAGTTCCATCATCAACCATTGTTCCACCATACAGCCACAACTCCAAGCAGCACTTCGTCTCCCGTGGCGTCGGACGTTGCCAGCGGCCTCGCGGTCAATTACAGCACCAACTCGCCAACCAGTTCGTCATCGCCGAATTCCAGCGCCTCATCGCCGTCGTCCAGGATGTATCCCTACGTGTCCGCCGCGGCTCACCATCATCACCAGCAGCAGCAGGCGGTGGCAGCAGCAGCATTCGGGGCAGCAGCGGCGTCAGCGGGCTCCATGGTACCAGGTGCGTTCTCTTCGTCAGCGGCAAGTAGCGCCGCTTTGGCAGCCGCCGTCGACGCAGCCAGTGATAAATCATGCAGGTACAATGCCGGCTTAACGGGAAACGTACCACCAACAGACTCTATGGTCAACTATACCCTTGGCCATCATCACCAGAATGGGGCTGCCGCATCTGCCGTGTCCGCTGCGGCCAGTTCTGTCAGTGCAGTGCAGTCCGCTTCCATGGCCGTCGCCGCGCAGTTCTACCACCAGGCCGCCAGCGCCGTCGTCGACCCGAACACCTCGTGCTCGCAACTGGGTGCAGCGGCGGCCGCCGGACAACCACTGCCTGACATACCCCGCTATCCATGGATGTCTATCACAGGTAAGAACGTGTCGATTTTATCACTTACGTACAACCATGCCTTACCTAAAAACAGGCTCTAAATCTTTTTATTACCCACTAAATTTTAACTGTTTTATTACCCTAAAATCATCTTAACAACCATTAAACACTATGAAATTCTACAGCCCCAAAATGCATACAAACGCTTTTTTGCTTTATAGAATTGATTTTTTATTGTTAATTGCATAGTATCAAAATTTTACAGCCTGAAAAATATAATATATTCTTATTTATACTAGTATATAACAAGCAAATTGACTCTACAGCTTAGCAATGACATTAAAACGTTTTAAACAATTGAAATCATCATAGTAACATCGTTTTAAATACTTACAAAGATCATAAAATTATACAACTGGCGCATAGGTGAACTATGTGACTTTTTATCGCATTTGACAGACTTTAAACCAAGTCTACTATTACAGAAATAGTTGTAACCTGATTTTAATCATTATGGCAAGTATATTATAATTAAAACATGAATGAAATCATTAATGGGTTCATATTTAATTTAATTGGTTTAACAAATGCAGCATTTTCTATTACAAGAATAATTTAAATTGTATTAGAAGTTCGCTCTCACATAAATTCAAATAATTTACACTTGAATAGGATTGAATGGCAATTCTATAATAAAATAAATCGTTTCAAATAATAATATATTCCATTCAAATAATAAATCTGCTGGCGCATTTGGAATTTAGTTTCCACTAGAGTTAAGTCATAAATTCTTACTATAATGCCATTAATATCTGCTCTTATGATTGTTTAAATTGTAGAAATATGCAAATCTCAATGTATAAACAACAAAGTCTTAAATTCTTTAATGCTTAATCCACAGGCCGCAAAGAACAAAATAAAAGGTAAATAATTGTAAGTCGCATGTCCCGATGCACGTTCGTTCGTTCACATTGGGCCTACTTTTGAACCCCGCGCGCGCGCTACAAAAATATCAATAAAACACGAGTTTAATGGCTATTTAGTGGGCAATAATAATAAAAATGGCCGTAAACATGAAACCACCACACAGATGCAAACTTATTTACAATTGCCCACCGCGTAATCGTATCAATTAGAATATGCTGTGTGGTATCACATACATACACACTAAAAACTATTCATCGCTTTTACATCGATATTTTCTATTATATCTCAATCAATTTCTACTCATTCATATCGTAATATTTAAATATATTTATTTAACAATATTAGTACGATTTTACACAATTCTTATACCTGCAAGGATCTGTCTATATAATATTTCAAACGACTTTGTAAATAAATCAAATAACTAATTACTATTAAAGAATATAAAATGAGATAATTCAAATTTATTAAATAGATTCCGTGACAACTCTAAATATCTAGGATTAGCGCAAGAAAAAAGTATTCCTCTTATCTAAGCCATTTATTTCATAATAGTCTATTATAAAAAATAAAAAAAGGCAATCGTTAAAATTTTAAATAATTCCACTATTAAAATTATTTCTTCACTAATTCTCAATTCGTAATTCAAAAAGGCATTTATCTTAAAATTATGCATATTGAGTATTACTGCTTTTTACTGATAATAATTAATTACTTTCATTGTTATTAACTATATCATATCTTTATTAATGCAATTATTTTTATGAATATTTAAATAGTCCTTTATTCATTGTTCACGAAATTGCATGATGTTTATATATCTCAAGGTATATAAATACCGTTAATAGTAGTGTACTAGTTTCTAATTAAATTGAATCACAAGATTTTAAATATTTTTTAATGTTTAAAGCAATTTAAGATACTATTATATATTTATTTCGCTTCATAACATCTTAAAAGTGTGTTAACTGTGAATAATCTAAAAATACAGCTATTGCGAATATATTGATTTATCAACAGTTTTAATTGATTTTTTAATATATAAAGCCCATTTAAAGTAATAAAACAATAATATAAACAGTACAGAATAGTCAAACATCATAATAAAAGCAAAACAAGCACGTTTCAAGAATGATTGTTGTGTCTGATGACGTCAGCCGACGGCCTACACAAATTTTCGGCCAAGCTATGTCGCTGAGGTCTATGATATTTATTTTTATTGCATACAAACACAAGAAAGAGCCTTAAACTACACATTCACACGACCATTTTCTACACCGCCGTTCGTTTATTAGAATTGCTTTCTTCCCTCGTTCCTTTAAACGTTTTTATAGGTATTTTCTTTAGTTTTACTGGTCACTTTCACTCGTTCCGTTATTACGAAATAGTAACACGGACATCTGGTCGATAAATTTAAAAGTAAGATTTAGATAATAGCCGGTTTCGTGCGATAGTTCTTAAACATATTGTTTAAACGTTTTCGTTTTATATAATAGTTATCAAATTAATGGCAATACATAATTTTCTATCTATGCTATTAAATAATTTATTCTTTATAATTTGGTCTCTCTTACCAGGATTACACTGTCTTATGTATATAAATATTAGGTGTAAATTCATATTAAAAACGTAAATTTACCCTGGTTTATTACAGTTTAATTTTTAGCCTCGCATGTTAAAAGTAATTTGATGAAACATTATACAATCCGTTTATTTTATTATTATATCTCTTCGACACATTTGAATAATTTTTATTATTATTTTGAAGATCATAAAATTTAATATCTATTGAGTTATCTTAATGAAGTATGGTGGAAATGAATGAATTTTATTATTTTTTTTATGTCAATAATTATGATAAACTTTCATACTTATTTTAATATTAATACTCTACTTAAAGATTATTATAATTAAAGGAAACGGTTATGATAATTTATGAATTCAATTGAGATTTGTGTATTTTTAAATAATTTGCCACAATGACACAAATAAACTTAATTCTTAAAACATTATTTGTTGTTATCGTCTTTTAACATAATCCCCAATATTCTAATATAGATCAATCATAATCGATTGGTAATTACGAAATAAATAATGGTTTGTATTGTATTAATATATTTGTTTTTGTTATAGATTGGATGAGCCCATTTGACCGCGTCGTCTGCGGTGAGTACAATGGTACATATAAAATTTTTTATTTTCTTTATTTTAAGCATTTAATTTTTAACAATCTAACGGTGAAAATTGCTATGGCAATTGTACACAGTGCAGATTTTTAGAAATTAAAATTTATTTGTATTCGCTACAAAATATATATTTATAAACCAGTACACCCATATACCGTGACTAATTATTGAATCGAATAATTAATATAATATTTCTATTGGTCGCCAATTAAAAATGCTGTATTGTACCGTGAGAATGCAATAGTTGAATGCTCATTATGTTATGTTCAATTTACACGCTCGTAAATCAGGATATTAATTAATAATAGGGATACTTATGTCCCTATTAATATCGGTTCATTATATGTTAATACATTTTATCGTTGACGTTTATTCAGATATTGGCATTGTAGGGAAAGTTATCATACGTTTAAATTCATACATTACACGTTCATATACTTAATTAATACTTTGGAAGATGATATTAAATATTTTTTTAAAATAATGGACATTTCGAGTATAAAATTGGATAATAGTCATAAATTTACACCCAAGTGCTGAAATGTATAGTTATTTGAATAAATGACTTAATATGAAAACAATTTATTGTTTTCTCTACATGGGAATATTATAATATTTCATTTATGTAATTGATAACGAAAACCAAAATAATATTGCGTAATGCGAAAATTATATCATTTTCATATCAAATAATATTTTCGTAGATTTACTATCATATGTAATTTTTATTTAAAGTGTTTTTAGTCAATGTTATTGTAAAACAACAATGAGAAATATGAATCTACATCAATTAACATTGATAAATGGAAATCGTCAATTGTTTCTATTATAATAACATTTAAATTTTTCTATTTTATTTCTATTCTAAAAATCTACATATATTCTATAAAATAAACTATTAATAATTGATAAAATTAAGGAAAGCTTCTACGTATAAGTTTAAAGAAGCTGACTTTATATTTGCTTCTTTTAAACGTCCTAATATGGCTGTGAAAAAGTGAAAGTCGTATAACACAAAAAAATATTTTAAGATACTTAACTAATAAATTGATTTAAAAATTGTTTTTTATTAATGAAGTATAATTGTTTCGCGTAAAAGTATATTAATTTAGCAATTTTATAATAATTGTTCGGCAAAGATGAAATATGATGTCGTTAGTATTCAGTAGAGCCAAAAATAGCTGAAGCGTGCACAAATATTTTTTTTTTATAGGATTCGGTTACAATTGTGCCGAAAATTATGGTGTAGGCTGCAGACTAAATATAAATAGTGATCTGGTTAGAAGAATGTCACAGCCGAGTTGTGCTTTTCGTGCATACATGCCTGCGTTGGCTTTCAGTGTGTGTTTGTATGTGTTATACGATAAACTACATGAACTTATCAGGGCCGTTGGGTGTCACCGACCTATTATGCGTTGTGCACGTTTGATAGTGCTTTGCAACAGGAGACCTCTGTTTTCGCTTTTATTTTCGATACATGTATATATGTTGGTTAGTTCGACAAAGATAACATGCGCCTAGGTCTCTAACCTTGAACATTTACAATTTTTTTGAATTTCTGTGAAATGTTTTTACAAAACATGTGCAGAAACATATTTTTCAAATCTAAATTTTGCTGAACATATACGAATATTTGGGTCTTTATTATACATATTTAAAATGAAATAAATAATGTATGATTCGATACTAAAACTCATTACACCGTGTAATAACAACAAATTTTAAATTTAAATTAATTTTTAAAACTGCATACAATAACGACCTATTTATTCCTAACATACATCAACTAATAAATTGTATTGTTACCGCAATTTATCTACTTTTTGTACAACTATTTATGTATTTATTCACTTCCAAACGATACAATCAGTGTTGACATGTCAATTACATTATTTTTTATAATTAATAAAATTTATTTGTCGGTAAAATTAAAAATAAAAAACATTTGAAAATAAAGAAGGAGAATTTAACAAATGTTATTCTATCTACATAGCCAGACGGTCATTTCATTTGCTGAATAAATCTCACAGTTGTTCATTCGAATTCCAACTTTATTTAGTATGACTATATGGCCTAGAATGATTGTGATAGCGAACCATAAGGTGGGTGAATGATAGTATGGTCAAACTGAGAGTTGGATTTATGCATTTTGGTAACAAAGCTTGTTCGGTTGGTAGCCCTGGTATTAATCTTTAGTCTATGTGTTTTGTTGTTCGCAGTATGGTACCGCGTATATGTAAATTAAACTGTAAATCACTTTGAAAAATTGTCCAATGTAGAAAATTTAAATGACTGGACATGTACCCCTGTTATTTTTTCCTTTTTTACGGTTGCCTCTCTCGAAGTATTTATTTCGAAATTATTCTTGTTTATTTCGTTTTGCTGTGTGTCGGTGACGGTGAGTTTCGAGTCAGCTCAAGTGACAGCGGTAACTGGCACTTAATTTTGTTTGGCTTTTTCAAAAATATGGCTATAAAACTTTCTAGTATTTACCCTTTTGTTAAATGTTTACAACCCTTGCAAAAAAAATGTGCAAACCATGAAATTTGGTGAAAGTATTGCATTTTTTTGTTGGAGAAATTTTAACCCTGTTCAAAAGAAAAAAGAAAGTTCAGTTTCTGCTGATTTTCCAGGTATCTAAATACATATTACAACATAACATTTCAAATAGTCTTTCGCAGTAACATTTTGTACTTCGAAAAATGTATTAGGATTTTGAAATATGCTTTAGGACAACCATAAATATGATCAAATTTAACATATATATAACTATAGCAATTTTCTGTGTTATTTTTCTTAATATAAATATATTATTTATTGATATAAATGGGTTGTAATATATTGCAAAATTTATAATAAAATTCTTAAATTATTGATTTCATTGCAAGATGTATAAATTATTTGTACTTTCAAAAAATGACAAATTCGGAGTATATTTATATAAGTATAATATCAATAAAATAAAGTAACTAGAGTAATTTCAATGTAAAATGAAACCCCATCAGGTATATATTCAAGTGTATTTTAACGTCTCACTATAACGTTCCACTCACGTACGCCACTGGTCTCAGATTCACGGCTAGCTCCTGTCCGGAATGTCTGATAAGAACCGCGTCGCATATACTGTAGCACATGCCTTATATACGAGATCATCACCACCGCAACTACGTTTGGTGCATCGCAAATGATCGTGGTTATATCATAAAATATACTAGGGACTACTACTAACATGCGATGTAAAAACATTAAATTAAACAAAAAATGAATTATGTTTTCGTGTTTAAATACATTTTATTGCATAGTCAAAAAGGATTTTCATGTTACAACATTGAATAAAAATATTTTATTTTCAAAGTTTAAAGGTCGAGGAACATTGAGCTATGTTAGGGTTTCTTAGCATAGATGATTTTGGGAATTTATGTACAATATTTGGAAGTTTGGAAATTTAGAAATGATCCTAGACTATAAACTCGAAAATGAGTCGCCTAATATTCGTGACGTCACATCGAATAAAACAACTTTTACCGTGGCGGCGTCCATAGACATCATGAGTAGGGGGGTGCTTGATCAGGTGGTGCAAAGAGGAGGATTGAAAATCGGATAAACCCTAGCGGTCGAACCCCGGGAATGAATCAAGCTGCTATATAGCAAGCGAGCTCACCGATCCGATGGTCGGGCGAAGAAGCGAGGGACGAAGTAGATTTATTCGATGGCTCCTAGATCGGTCCGTGTTGCAGCAGCAACGATGGTGGAAACGAGAAAGAGATACCGCCACAATGATTAAATGTGAACGGAGAAGGGAGATGAGACGAGTGTGCTGGAGTGATCGTAAAATAGTTTGAAGAGTGCTCTTGGGACATGGCAGTTTTGGCGAAACTTACCATTGCGCATGCTCGTACTATTACTTGCATTTTATGCTATGACGAAATAATTATATTCTTAAATGAATGGTTACGAAATAAATGATATGTATTGAATAAAGGAAAACTTAAATCTTAAAAACTTCATCTGCGGTGAAACTCAAATTTTAAGAAGTAAGGCGCCGACTGTTTGGTATGGCAACACTTTTGAAAGAGGCAATAAAAATAATTTGCAATAAATCACTAATAATTTTGAAGAAAATTTATGTATAATTGTCACTTCTTTGAATGATTTTGCATAAGAGCCATTAAAATGCTCGAGCCAATAAGCAATAAATCAACGCGATGCAATAGAAATTGCAAATGAGTTACAGCCAACACTGCAATTTGTGTTTGCGGTTACCGCTGCACGGCGCTTAGCGATTTTAACATTCTGCACGGAACTTCTACGTTTAGTGTCGAATGCAGTCGTAAATGCCTCTTCCTGTTTTGTGCTTCCTCGTTCAGGCAACCATGTGAAAAATGATTAACTATATACACATGTAAAAAAATCAAGGATATATACAGTCACACAATTGCGTCGTTTTAAACACATACATTATTTTTTGTATTATTATTAAAACATTTTAGGAATTTGATCTTTTCTTAGTTTTGAATTACAAACATTTTCACTTTTCGTGATAAATTAACAGTTTTACGACACTCAATACTGAAAATAAAATATTTGGTAATAAATTATTTAGTATTTTACGAAAAACGAATTTAAATCTAAAATCCTAAAATAAATTTCTTTTTTAATCATCACCTCGCTAAAGTTTAGTTTAGTGATACTTTTTGGAATTAAACCTGTACAATTTTAATTGCAAAAAGTAAAAGGTAAAATCCATGACCATAATTAATTTATAGTTACTTCTGTCCTAATTAATAGAAGTAGATTATATCAATATTAATTTGTTAATTGATGGTGATTGGAATAGAAAGTATTTACACCTGGATATTTATAATATGAGTTGAAGATACAGTTTATTTTATTCGTAATATAAAGATGATTTAAGAATCATTATTCTATAATAAATATTTTCTACCTATGAACAAACATTTTAAACTTTTGTATTTAATGAAAAAAATTGACTACCGAATTTTTATTACAAACAACGTACAGTTTGATTATTCAAAAATATCTGTTTATCATAAACGTGTACGATTATATTGTATAAACGTATTACATGTCATTTACATATGGTTTACTATAAACACGATTATAAAGTTTTTCCACAAGTAAACATGTATTGTGAGTACTCGTCTGATCATAGTCGCCAAGGTCATCAGGAGGTGTATCAGATGACAGCATATGATACGAATATAAAAAACCATGTCTGGATCGTCTCGGCATGTGTCGTTTTAAATTCTATCCAACCTTAAAACCTTTATAAATTCGTTTATTTTTCACATAATAAAGTAATTATTGCGCTATAAAAAAATGTTAAGTATATTTGGGATTTTGATAAAAACACCTCAATTTTATTTAATAACGCCTTAAATCAAAAACTATACATCAATTTGTGATTTTGTGTCGGTATCAGTATTTCAATCCCATAAAACAGTTTATATCAGAAAATTAATAAAAAAAAACGCATTGCATTTTTCTAAAGCTTCTTAAAAATAATAAACTAAAGCATTTATTGTCGACCATTATTAATTAATGCTATAGCATAATATATAAATATTATCTTTATTTGCTTACTCGGATTTTACAAAAATTCAACTAAAAATAGCGACTATTTCGCAAACATAACATTTTAGCAGCATTCGGAAAACTAAGCGTTTTTTATTTTTAACTATATTAAACAACAAAATTTCAATTTATTTTAATTTTCAACGATATATCTTAGCAAGTTTCTATAAAATGAATTAATGCGATTTTCAATATAAAACTTGTTTTTGTAGCGTATCAGAAATTAAATATAAATCATAGCTTAGCACTCGGAATATATAAGTAGCTGCGAGTTTGATCAATTTGTACAGTCGCCCACTTTCATCTGTTTACTTAGCACTTTTGAATATTTGTTAAATCATTCTACTATAAGCCAAAACTACTTATTTATACACTAAAAACATATATTAGTAACTAAAATATTTATACAAAGAACATAAACATATTTACAGCTATAAATAAATTAACTAGTAATTTCTGGGTGCCTGTAAATAGCATACTTATCCATAGAGAGGAATATTTGGGGATATATGTACCTACTACAGAAACTAAATTGGTAGACTGTACAATTTGAATATTAAGTGGAAAACATATGCACAGATTTAAATGTAGAATAAATTATAAAATGTAATTTTAAAATATTAATTATTATAATCTTGTTGCTTTAATTAAATTTATGCATTTGAATTTAATCAATGTTTGTCTAGTAGTTGAATATGGAAATATTTGATTTTGTAATATATTTGAAACTATAATTAATGGCCCATAAAATTGATAACATATAAAATACTAATAATAATAATAATTAGAATATTTGTGTTTTTGGTGAAAGATTCGAACATTTTGATTAAAATGAGGCACTGGTTTTATTTGTTGTAGTATCCGGGTCGAGTCCTACCTTGGGCAGGATTCTACCCTGGACACAGTCCTATTCTGAGAACAACTTATATCAATCAGTGCTAGACAGATGACTCACGGATGGTGAGCGATCTTTCAATATTATTTTCTTTCTAAACGCACTTTTCTTCTTTCTATTACACAACCCATTTATTAATTTTATAATCTAATATTCTTTCTAATCTGGTGTTTGCCTTCTATCGCTTATATTATATTGCACATTTAAATATTTATTTATATTTAATAAATCTCATACCCATATAAATAATTAATTATAAGCTTATACATTCACACACTTAATTTGATCTCTCATTGCTTAGTAACAAAAAAAAACATTTAAACATATATAATGTTATATTACAAGGAAATATCATATTATAAACACATAAGCAAGATAATATGCACGTTTTTTCTCATTACTATAAATAAGTTTAATATATATACAGTTTTTTTTTAATTATTAATGAGCATAGTTGAATATCTGACTTATTAAATGTCGCTTTAGAATACAATTAAAATATAAACAATATAACAATGTTATATTGCATGTTATAGCCGTGATATTAATAATATATGCAATATGCAAGTTGAAATAGTAAAATAAATGACTTGATAATTTCTCATATCCGGTTGCTTTGTTTATACAAACCTAACAAGGCAAAGTAATTATATTTAAACGGAAGTAAAAATAAAACTTAGTAATGAAAGGTAACCCTTAATTACGCACCCGCTGATCGAGTAATGGGAGTGCCCTTTACACAAGAATGTTTAGAGTTACGGCTCCCGCCGACACTTATGGGGTCGATTATATAATTTGTGCGGCAACGAGCTGCCATAAGCGAATAACGAGCATTTGAAAAATATGTTGTATAATATTTAGGCAGGTTGTTATTGCGACCACCAACGTTGCCACCGCAGCACTGTCTTCATTCCGTCGTTGTTTATTTCATCCAGTTACTTTGTCGCAAGCGACCGCTAAATAAATATAGTATTAATTAAGAAGACATATATAGTTTGCAATTAGCAAATTGTATGTTGCTTTTAGTCAGATGTTTGTTATGATGCTATTTTTCATTCTGTAATATATGCAACTTTCAAAATTTTTTTAACATATTCTTTATATGCCATGCTAAACCTTTACGATATAATCTGTAGCACTCGCTACATAAACTGGAAATTATTACGAAAAATATAATTTTTCAAAATTAAAGCCATTGCAGATGCAAGAATCTAATTTATATCTTTGCTATTTGATGAAAATTGTAATTATTTTTGACGAGAAAAATAAAATGTTGACCTTTTATTGTAACCTTCAGTTAAACATTACGTATGAGAGAAATCCATTGCTGTCGCTTATTGCTTATTTTCCATGTACATTAATATTTATGTGTCGAAAAGTGCAGCGAAGCTAAACAATATGTTCAAAACGTTTTCAAGTACCCAAACAAACGATAAAATTTATTACTTGTATGCATTTAATACAAACAATAACCGTAAAAAATAAAATTAACACACAAAAGCCCATTAAACTGGCAAAAAATTCCAACAAACAAGGTTTAAATTAACGTGACGATGCACTAACATACAAATTATTAAAGGGATATAATATTTTATTACTTAAAAAAAAAAGTGATATTTTATGTTAGATCCCATCGTAGCATGTGATCTTTCGTTATTTGTAATAGCTTTAAAACATCACCGTCTGTACGTTGGAGGATTCAGTACAAGTTGTTAAAAACCTACCCAAAGTGCCCATAAATGACACCAAGAACGCTACCGTCCTAACCATAGCGTTTCTTCTCTTGTGTAGAGTCACAGTGCGACAGAAGTTGATGTTTTATTGTTGGTATAGGTCGGGGTTGTTTCTGGTATGTTTTATTACGCGGTGTTGTAAAGCTTTTTAAATTTAACGCCAATTTTTCTATTTATTATATTATCGATATTTGTATACTATGCAAATATGTTATTAGATGATAAGATGATAATTATCATCTTTAAAAACACAAATCAAACGAATTACATTTTGAAATTTATAAATTGAAATGCTTGTTAGTACATTATTTTACCCAACGCATTTAAAACTATAAAACATAAATCTTTTATCGAAAAAACGATTTTTGATTCATTACTATTAACATTTGTTCTATATTCGTTATCTGTTCGTATTCAAATTAATTATATATGAACATCAAGTTAGATTTATTTGTTTTAAGAGATTATACATAAACATGTTAAAGTTTTAAATAATTGATGTTACAAACAATTTTGTATATTCCTCATTTCTCTTTGCCGTTCGCGTGTTGTTAGAGTGCGTGTGTGTTTCGCTAACTCTAACCGGCGTTTAGACCGTATAACCAGTTTAGAGCATTTTCGTTTTGTCATAAAAGAGAACGAGCCCCAGCTACTTCGCTATTATTGATAATCATGAATGCGAGCAGCGTGCTCCGTGCTGGCATTTTGATAATCCAGCCATTCATCAATTTTATGAGGTATTAAATCACTTTTACTACGACCGGAAACAATTCGGTCACGTGAGCATGTAAATTCTGATTTCCTCATTCAATGGACCGTTAAATGGATGCCATTTCACGTTTTTCATCACCACGCTACAAATTTTGTTACCTTTCAAAATGTTTCGATGAGTAATTTGAATTAATTACTAAAACATTTCAAAGCGTAATTCAATGAAAATTGCGAGCTTTGTTACAATAAATGGAAATATGTAATTTAGGATTTTTTTTTGTATTTATGTTTTGTGGAACAAACAGTAATTTTACAGTATTTTTTTAAAAGCATTTTGAGATGATGTGTTTACGACAATCCACTTTATCTTTAGTGTCCGTAAAACTTATATATCTGGTCGTATAACAATTAGCTTGTGGAGAAACTTAAAACTTGATACTTTTATTGCTTGTTGACACAATGCAGTCTTTATACGCTTAGGGTGTATACCGATTCCCTACACTAATTTTTTTAACTCTTCGTCAAATATACCAAAAAGTAGTCCTTACATTCAAAACACAATTTGTTTTCTTTTAAGTGATCTTATTCACGATTAGAATAATTTATTGCTGTTTGGAATATGAGGGATACAAATGGAAGGAGTATGTGAAATCGTCCACGAAATGAAATGGATGAAAATTTTGAGAGAGGAATGATAATATCTTGCGAACATGGTTTGGAGAATTACAGACGTAACTAAAGCAGTGCTAATATTTATTTTAAAGCAACATGGAATTTGAATTGATTATAAAATATGCGTTTGTTATATTTTCTAAATAAAGATGAAATTCGTTTATTGATTGAACGTATAGAGTGGAATTTGTTGGAAATATGTTCGTAATCAATTTCGCAGTTTTTTTGTGAGCGAGCATTTCGAATAAAATTCTGGTCGGTTCTCTCATCCGTTGGCTTTCGGAATTCAGCAAAGTCAGTGACTATGGAAGCAGCAGCCATTCCGTGCAGGACAAAGGCTTGCTGCGATCAATAGGTAGGGTTCATTCTGCAACATGGCGCTCGTTCTGCAATCATGGGCTGTTCCCTGCAGCCGTCAGTGGCGCGCACAATTAAAATTAAAAGGGAGCATATCTCCCTTACGGGATATGTAACAATTTTATGAGTGGTGCGTGAGAAATGTTCAGTCGTGCGTGATTTTGCACGACCATTAGTTTACCGTTAAGTCTGTTTGACATGTTAGTTTTATTATCATTTTATGTCTCAATCAGTGTTAGCTTTATAGCAATTTTTATTGGTTTTACTGCAACATTAGCATACTTGCCTCCTTTTTTATATAGATTTATTCACAATTCTAGTATTATTTACCGGGGCAGCTTTATGGTTAACAATAAAAATATGTAGATCTTTTGAATTGAACATATTCAATCATGCTTATATTGTTATATAATTATTTAAACTACCAGGCATATAAATGCTCATAATTTTTATGTTTCCAACTATAACATATTTTATGACCAATTCCACATATAATTAATAAACACATTTTAAAATTGCTTGAGAAAGTCTATTCTAATATAAATTTTTGCTATAACAAATGAAATAGTTAAACTATAAATGTTACATTTTTTTTTATTTTATAAGAAAATGTAGTAGTTCATTTTGACCAATAGGTACTTTTTTTGCGAGTCAAGAAACGACAAAACTTCAATCGATTTTATTTGAGATAAAATAATTTTTTTTTAAATATTCAATTTAGAATATCTATACCTATTAACTTGCTGATCACGTCACCGGATCAACCCACCATCATATCCGGTTTATTCTGTAATCCAAACCCTATACCTATATATGTACATATATACGCATTAGAAGTCATCTTGTCTGGGTGTGTTCCTGGAAACAAACGATATTCCTTGTTGGTTCCATCATAAACAACCCCTTCGCTGTGTCATATAATATAATTCGTGAGACTGCTCCCCTGGGTACGATATGCTACCGTATATATGTATGTCCGTAACCGCCTATTGTCCATCCAGCGACCATGGCCAGGCAGCGAGCGCCAAATAGACAATCATATGGACGAGATAGTAGACGTCGTTTGCATAACTGGCCATCCGCTCTAAAGGGCTCCATTGTCCGGCTCGTTTCATTTTTATAACTCTAGCGGCAGGGTAGTGTTTTAAGAGGGAAGGGGCTTGTTTCTCTTCGCTGCCCTTATGATACACATATGGAGGACACCGGTGTTCTCTGTGGGTGAAACGTAAGGGAATCCACCCTTGTTTCGTGTTGCTTTTTATTGTTGTGGGGTTGAAATGATATATAAAATGTTGGTTAATTTTTTTTCATTTAACTCTTGTTTATGTTGTCTATTTTATAATAATTTTACAGTCTGTACGAAACATATTTAATTGTTTTCACAAGAAACGTCTAATAATTAATTTAATAGTTTCTAATATGTGTTTCTACTCCCAAATATACAACACAATTCATTTTATCATAATCTACCCCAGTAAATCAAAAATAACTTAACATATAGCGCGAATGTTATCTATAGATCACCCTGAATATAAAATAATAAATCAAATTTATTTAAAAGATTTAATCATATAAACAAATGCATGTTCTGAGTTTTTATTAACTTATAAATACAGAAATCAAAATAAAATTCAACACAATAAAAACAGTGAAATAAATTTAATTTTGCATGTAAATTGCTAATAACAAAGCAAGTGGCGATTCGATTGCGCTATTTTACATTTATTAGTAAATTACAGTATTGGATTAGTGTTTAGGTATTTTTACATAAGCTATCTTAATTCTGGTGAAAATTTAACATTTCGTGTGCAAGTCACGAATTTCAAAACATAATATTTTGAGTGTCGGTATATATGTGTATGAATTGTTTCTAAAGTTGTTCTAAAAATAAATGTATTTACATTTTTGTCACATTACAAAATACGACTTTATAAACCCTCTACCAGAAATTCTAGTGTGTGCGCTTCTAAAATTTTATTTCCACCATTCAAAATGTACCCTCCGTGTCGCGGTTGTGGTGTCTGTTCCATGTCCAGAAATTATGACAAACGGTTTAATTCAACAATGCCCAGCTCGGTGTGTGGATATAAATTATGTCCCGCGCCCCTAAAAATATTCCCATTGTCCAATAAACACGTAGCACAATAACAGGCTGCGAGGTGAGCCGAAGCAATGCCGAGGATAACCGACACATAGCAGGGTGTCGTACACTTATCGCCTTTAACAAAATGTTACGAGGCACATAGGAATATCATCCCCATATACGTATATGATACTATGTATGCTTGAGTCTGCAACACCCCGGTTGGCTTTTCAAAATATATACCGATTTCTCTTATTTTTATATTTTGTTGTATGGAAACGAATTTTAAAATCCCCTTTAAAATGAGATGCTATTGCTTGTAGCTTGTACTGATTTTACTATTCTTTTTATACAAGCTTCAATGGTTTCAAATTTATAAATATTAGCAGAAATATAAATTATTTTTAGTTTTTTGATAGTTGTATGGTTGAATGTTAATTTCATTTATGTTTATACGACACATTGGACGCAGAGGTGATAACTTCTGATCTCGCGGCAAACTAAAATTTAATACGAAATTACCAAAGTTGTTTTAATGCAACTCGGGAACAAAGTGGAACAAACTAATATGGAACTCCTAATTTAATTATGTCCCTTTACAACTATAAACATTAGTGATGTGTATGTGCGGCTGCTGCTTGGGGAAGCCAAGTGCCATTTCGCCAGTGGCGTCGTTGTCGTAATTCTAACCACCTCCCTCTTGTCTTGTTCCCCTCGTACCACACAGACAATCACAAGCGACGTGGACGCGACCAGACACACTAACCGTCTCCGTGGGGCCGCCCTTGCGGTTTCAAAACCTTCGGTGCATGTTGTTGCTTTATCTCGAAATGGTTTCTTTATATCGTCCTTTTTACACTGATTTTCTTCTAGTGACGTAACAGAATATGCAAAATATATGGTTATTTTACTAACCATTTGTCTAATGTTGTTTTTTATTTTCATTTGTATCGCTTAATTTCATCTATTCAACTTATTACAAACTAGCTATAAAAAATATCACTTAACAGTTTCTTTAAACCTATACTTTCGGAAAAAATCAATCTAGAGAAAGCTTATGCGTTAATATGCGTAATAAATATAGTATCAAGAATAGTTATCGTGATCCAGAATTAATTTGCACACCTACACCTATACTAATTATTCAGTCGTAATTACCTTATTAATGAGTTTTGGCAATAATATTTATAAACCTGTAAATCGGCCAAGATCTGAAAAATCCATTCGCCTTTTGCTATAAAAATTAAGCATTTTCTCAAACATCGTAGCATCAACCCACGGAATATTTTCCAATAAGGTGTGCGTATAATTGATTATGCATTAGTCAGGCAAGTCAATATGCTACGCATATTCTGGCGTAGGTATAGGTAAGATGGATTGTATGTGCGTGTGCGTGTAATTTCTCTCACTAAAAACCCTCGAAATGATCCTGGAGGCCTGATTAAACCCGTTGATAGTTCTGGATTATATGAAGGGTGTGACGTCACTTTTGAAGAGAATTGTATGGGTATGTGTGTGAGAATGAGAACATGCACATTGAATGCCATAAACACGCGTAAAGGAGCAATTCCGTATAACTTTATCGCCATTCTAACGCACGCGTCGCCTATAGACGCAAGTGCGTTAGAGGTGTAAGATAATGAGTCTTGATAGCGGACTGGAACGCTCCGGGCTCCGGCTTCGCTTTGTGGAAAAGACGCTTCGCTTGGTGAGCGTGTATATGGGACTGTGCATAGAATTCGGTCGTAGATATGGCACCAAAGGCGCCGCGTGTGACTAATGTAGGGATACCATTGGATTAAATCTATTCCCTTAAAATTTTATTTTTTATAAATTTACAAATTAAAATAGTTATAAACTATTGAAGCAAAAGAGTACATTTACGAATGGTCTAGTTTGACGTATAGAACATTATTTAACTGAATAAACTTTAAGTTCTGAATTATCAATCAATTTGGACTTCTACTAATTTGGCTCGCAGAAATGTAGTTTAAAATATCTCGCAATTTTAAATTTCATTTAATGTTTTATTAAAATTTGGAAATTAATTTATAAATAGTTTTTGGATTGCAAGATACCAATTTATTTGATTAGTAAATGGAATTTGTAAATAAATAACTCTAGTACGCCTCTGAATGTTCATCGCCAACGCAACCTGAAAACTCCATCCCACCTTGGCTATGCATACAGCGAAGAGGAGGCAAAAGCCATGGCAAAGAGATAAGAACGTGTCATTTGGCGATGTTATCTCGTCAGAAATATTACAGCGAGGCCAGTTAACTTACAAAAGATTCGTGCACACATTTTAACCGCGCGTCGCTCACATGTTTTCCCCGTTCCATCTCACCCTACCGCCGCCTCGTGTAACCCATACATTATCGATTTTACGTTTCTCATTCGAAGCGCCATCACACTATGGTCACTGAACCTCGTTACCATTACGCCGCGCCGAGCACAAAAAAAAACTACAATTTTTCCACTAAAAGATAGTTGGTCCAACTTGTGCTAGAGACCAATTTAATTAAAATTCTTTCTGTGGTGGAATGAAAATGGCCCAGGCTAACGCCGGATTAACTTAAGAAAATTAATGGAAACAAAGAAACATAAAAGTCGTTTAAAGGAAAATAAAATATATTTATTGTGGTATTTTCTAATGTTTAATATTGGTATATGTAATTCGTGATTTTCATGGCGAATCCCAGAATGTTTTTGATCCCAATGAGTATATGACGATTTTAAAACAATATATGTTCCTTTACTACCTTATGCTTGTTTACTGGGGCACTTCATATATTTTATTTTCTTAAAAATGTTCACCTTACCTTACTGCATTATGACTTATTCTGGGTAATAAAAAGCTGTTATTTGATAATATAGTTATCATAAGTACATGCATATTACCAAATAAAATTTATATTACCAACAACTAGCTTTCTACCAACTACAGCTAGTAATTAACGTCATATTACTTATATATATATATATATATATATATATATATATATATATATATATATATATATATATATATATATATATATATATATATATATATATATGTATGTATATATATATATATATATATATATATATATATATATATATATATATATATATATATATATATATATATATATTTATATATATCTTGAGGTGTTAATTACGATGAAAGGAAATTTTAAAGTAAAGAAGAAAAACTTCTTAAATTTATAAATTAACTAAATAAAGCCTTGTCTAGATAGGACCGTAATAAATTTCGAAGAAAACGACCATAACTCATTTTTCATCTGTAATGTTTGTTGCGGTAATAAATGTTTAGTAAGTGTAACAATATTCTTCTGGCAATTGCAAAAACATGTTTTATTAGTAAATCTCTTAGTTTTTGATACTATTTTTTTCTTAGACCGAGAATTTATCGACGAAATGCAAGTGTTTTTTTTTTATTAACAAATGATGCTTTTAAGATTCATGTTAGGTATTTCTTTTTTACCTATTTTGGTATTTGGTGTTCCACTAAAGTGATTCCGAAATCAATAGATGTATAAGCATGCTAGAAGAGAGCATGTCGGTGGTGATAGTGGTATTTGCGAGAGGGAGCTGTAGATATTAGAACTGGGTGTCGCCACAATTCTCGAAATTCTTTATTAATTACATTCCGACGGCAGCTGACGACCAGAGCCGTTTCTAATTAAACCTCGCGAACTCCACCCACTAAAGGGTACTGCAATCGGCCGCACAATGTAAGCAATAACCCTTCATACAATATACTCAAGAATCGCACACATTCACACCAGTCGTCATGCCCATTCACCAATTGCTTTCAGCCACGTGCTTAAAACCAAAATGGACATTGACTCTAAATCTTTAAGAGAATTTAAAATATTACTTAAAATACAGAATATCCATTTATTATATATAAAATTTATTTTCAATAATTTATTAACAATTTAAAATTACGCCAATAAGAAATAACTACATTAAAAATTATTATTAAAGAATTTACAAATAAGTGCATTTTTTTAAAATTGTATTTAAGCAATTCAGTTGCATCAACCAAAATTATATATTTAGTTTCACAACAATAAAAATAATATGTGCAGTGTTTATAACATGTAATTTCGTTGCGAAAATTGCTAAGTTACAATGTTTGGCGCTATTTCATTAGGCCCCATTATCCATACAGTAATAACCATTCCCCGAACATGTCGGTGGCTCGTTAGCTTGCGAAGCCAATACTGCCATTACTGTAGACAACGCGCAGGGCGCAGCCTGCACAGTGCAGTAATTACAACAGTCATGTGCAGATTTCCTCCCGACAATAAATTCATGGAGGCCAACACAATTGCTTCATAGAGCTGTGAGAGTAGGGGGTGCAGAGATACCAATGCTAATTAGTGCCATCGATGGTACGCGTGTAATTGGAAGTGATATGCGCTAACGCAAACCAACCCCTTCGCGAGGGCGAATGTTTGAAATCGTGTCCACCCTGCGATTTTAAAATAATCGCTACTTGGGATTAAAGCTGCGTGAACAAAATGGTTATGGATAGATTATGGTAATGTGGGTAAAAATTATTGCAGGATCTTGGTTCTATTATTGGTAGTTGTAGTGTATTAAAAATTGAAAATTTTACATTTAACAAAATTGCGGATATTTTTTTATAATTTTATGTATAGAATAATAATTAAAAAATTACAACACTCTTGGCGCACCGTGTCTTGCCTAGATTGTACTAGTTGATAAATGTCATTGGGTTAAAAAATATAAAATTATATAACCTTTGGCTAGAAAAACGTAATGAGATGTATATTTATTTTGAAAGAATAACAAAAATGGTATCCTTGATGTTAAAATGTCGACAGAGTTGCGCATAAATTGGAGGTGAGGTAGCTGGACATTGAAAGTGCATCACAACTCAGTGAGCTATCCAAACACGGCAATGCATATATGCATTTGAAACCTGATGGTTTGTATGTATGTGTATATGCTATGCTATGCTATGCATATAAGCATACCTACATTCGCGAAAACATTATAGTTTAATGTCGAATATAAATATGCAGAATACCGGCGTGTTATGGCAAATAACCGGGTGAGCGGGACCGAGCGAGCGGGCAGTTAGCACTGCAGGCGTGCTGATTGGAAACGACAAGTTGCATGGGGGATTTCTGTATTGAGAATGACCGTATTAAAACAGATTATGTCTCATACTTTACTTTGGATAATATCATATTTACATGGGAAAACATACCAATTGCAGCTTAAATACTATTAATATCCTATATATTAAATTAACATGCTTAGAATTGATAACAAATTGAATACGTAGTGCAATAAGCTTCTTCAAATCAAAGAATTTATTTTCTAACTCAACTATTATTGAAGCTATATTTATTAAAATAACACGACTTGATTAGAAAGTAATGTGAATATAAATATATTTTTTACAAAGCTGTACAAGATGATTCTATCTAGATATAGGTAGCTGCACCCTAAATGTAAAAATGTCGACAATTTAGAGCAAGTTTCTATTTCTGTAATATACATACGAGAAACATCAAAAGCAACTTACAAACAGCCCCTAAAATTTAACAGTGACATCTATGAGCCACGCACATACTATACTGGGTGTTTCACTTGTGATATGTAGATGTAATCCGCCCGGATTAAATTCGGCGAGTCACGTCAGCAATGCTAGAGTCTCTATGTGGCACCTTGGATCAAACCAACTAACTACATATAAACCATCTGGATTAGTGTGGACCTTCCTGCGTCGGTCTCACTCGTCTAATTGCTTATATGCGTGTTTGTCGTGCACTGACTTGGATCCAATTGCGTGTTTACACTACTAAATTATGTGTAGTATAGGGTAATTTTAGTTAGTGTTTTTTCAACTGAAAAGGTGATAGAAGAATGGTATGTTGTTTGTGAACCATCCAAAAATATATTAAAATATTTTTAGCATTTGTTTAAAATCACCGTCCACAAAATACAAACATCTGCAGTCTTTTGTACTAGACTTTCTTATACGTAGAAGGTATAATTTATTTAGAAAACCAGATATTTTATTATACATTTTTAAACATTCAAGAGACAAAAGTTGTGTTAAATGTTTATATTTTTTATCTTTTTCTTTACTGTAATCATAGCTGTTTGGGATATCGTGCAGAAATTGAAAAAAAAAAATTATATGAATCATGCATTCCCTGTAAGAATATTCTTTTCAAAAATACAATTCTTAAGTTTAAAGCCTCACAATTTTAGCTGTAAAGCCAGTACTATTTTAGCTTTGTGGCTTATTGAATAAATTAACTATTTTGTACATAAATAAAAATTACACATAATCCAGATGTGTGAAAACCATCATTTTTAGTATTACAATATAACTAGTATATGTAGTTATATTTACCCCAAATAACCAGTCACGGAATAATTTATCCAACAAAAGCAAACCCCTTTAATCCAGTTACAAATTAACGAAAAGGAAGAATATGAGTCTTGAAAGAGCAGGAGAGATGGATAAAGTCTAATAAATTTTAGAGTACCTACCTGGCTTGGAAACGTTTTCTTCCTATTGTGCAGAGCTGGAAAAAACGTTAATCAGTTTGAAACATAGCCGTGGTGGAGGAAGAAAGACCCCCTGGCGGTCAAACGACCAACCAATCAAGATCTAAGGCGGTCGAGCTCGAGCCATTCTAAGATGTGAGACTAATGTTCATGGACCCATACACAGAATAATACCCCACCTTCGCTATACCGATATATACTAACCAATCCACTCCGTTGTTTAGAATGTTTTCGAAATTGTTTTACCTACTGGGCGAAGATCACCGTCTAATGGCGACGTGGCAGGTGATCTATAGCCTAATACCTCCAATAGCCGTCTCAACTAAATCACCGTGCATTATGTGAACAATAGGGAGTGTTTCGTTATTCACGAGAATTGTAGATGTGCATTTGTTGCAATCACAGGATCGTGCACTATATCGAATGAGGGGGGCTTTGATTCATGGATGTCTTAGATTCCCTTGGAGACTACGCTTCTGTTCCTAGTATATGCCTTGCATGGAAAGGGCTAGGCTTTAATTGAATACAACGGTGTATTTTTCAATTAGTTCCAAATTAAATTAGCGATAAGACACATTGGTATCACCAGTAATATGTTGGGCACATTACAAATTCTAATTGCTTAATAATGTAGAATATAAATGGTTTTTCTTTACCCTCTTGATAGAACATGAAATGTATTGCTTTTAACGCATTTGTATAAAAAAAACATTTTTTTTATTAAACAATTTTACGTTATAACTTTAGGATTCAAATATACTTTTACTTTTGTTTTGGTGATACTAGTAAAGGTGTATGAGACTGAGGAGATACTGAATTTATGACGACGTTGAGTTTCGTTATGTATGTAAATTGTGAGGAGGTCTGAAGAATTCTTAACTAAATAAACTGGCGTTCATGGTGAGCGAATTGCACTGATGAAAAATTCAACAGTTGCCGCGCCAAAGTATCACCGAACCGTACTAGTTATGCATTGTGTGTGTGTGTTACTGAACTTCATCGCACCATATTCAGAAACAGAAAATAGCCATCTAGATATATATACGAAATAAAACACCACAAACAAAAAATATCTGCAGTGTCATGCACCGAACTTTCTTATCCGCATATGGGTTAAACCATATCGTAGAAACATTATTTTTCTAATTTATAATATTTGTTCTAACCTTTAGATCGCTTTTACACTAAATATGTTTCTTAGAATAAATATTAAATGTCAAACTTCAAATTATTTAAGTCTTTTGTTAAACAATTGACAGGCGCAGATGATACGATTTATGTAACAATATATATAATAAGCAGAAATTTATTTTGAAACCAGTACTTTTTTTGGAAAAAAGATTCAAACTAAAGTTGTGCTAAATATAAATAGCATTAATTTTTGTTCACAAAATTTTCTGTAACTGTAACCATTTTTGAGCAATTGCAGAAACTGCAAAAAATGACTAGGGTAAACATGCACTTCCGGTCGGAATATGGTTTTCAAAAATAGGAGGTTTTCGTGCCAGGCACATACAAATCTTAAGTTTAAAATTTCATAGTTTTCCCTTTAGCCGTTTGGGCTGTAGAGCGCTCACACACACACAGACACACACACACACACACACACACACACACACACACACACACACACACACACACACACACACACACACACACACACACACACACACACACACACAGACGGTCGTCATTCCAAAAATAATCGAAATCGATTCAGGGAAGGTCAAAACGTATATTTCCGTTAAAATCTCGAGTTCGAAATTTTTTATGATTACAATACTTACTTATACTGCGTATAAGAAAGTAAAAACGCAAAAAATTGCCCCTAACGAGTAAAGTCAAGATATTTGATAATGTGAGTCGATTAAAAATAAAATGTTTCATGATATTGTGAGTTATTTTAAAACATGAATCTAACCATATATTCCCTAAGGCTAAATATTTATGATCACGGAAGTATTAGAAACTAGTAATTTACAATATATTATAAATCAAGTGAAATGACAGCTTTTTATTTAATTTACATTGTATTGTAAAGTAAAGTTTTATATTTATTAATATGTGAATTTATTATCTAATTGCCTACTAAGCAAACCCATAATAAATTTGCTTAACCATTTGCACAGTCATTAAAAATACTAATTGCAAAACTACATAAATAATAATTTAAAATGGCAGCGAGGATATGCATTAAAAAATGTAGCTAACCCGCACTAGTTAACTTACAAAGATGCATATCAAAAATTGCTGTAATTGTTCATATGTATAAGAAACTATTAAATATTGTAGCAACGATACTCCTAAACATATATTTTTTTAAATATCCAAGGAGAGTTGACAACGAAAAAAAAGAGAGTTAAGAGAGTTGTTATTTGGAAGTAAGAAAGGTCTGTCATAAAAAAGGGTTTCTCGTAGAAAAGTTCTATTATGACGTGTAAAATTTAATATTTTGTTAACGTTCTGCTTATAAATGCATATCTATACATTTGTTTAACGTTTTAATCATTTCTTTCATATTTTTTGAGGGTGTTTTAATCGGTAAGAACCATATATCCTTACATATTCCTCTGGGATGTTTCTCATGTTAGAATATTTATTATTTGGTAATCAATATTTTTTTAAATATATATATCTCATTCGCAATTTTTTGAGTTCCCATCGTTAAATTCCACTAGTAAGATCGGAAGATTACGATTTGTCGTCACCAATAAAGCAGATCCATAACTGTCTGTCTAATCTTGATAAGTTATATCAATGTAGTTTCCGACACAGTTTCTTGTTAGGAATCACACCATAGCCACTAACAAAAATTACTCTTGCATTCTAATTTATTTACCAAGGGTAGCCAGTAGTGTCAGACGCACACTCCCTTGAAATTTGCGGGCAACTTTTCTCATTTACTTTACTAAAGAAAGAAGAACCGAAGGAGAAAAAGAGGAACTTTGTCTTCTCGCATCAGAACTTTTACGTGAACGAAAGAATGAAGACAGAGAAGAAAGTAAAAGAACGATAAAGAAGGGGAAAGGGAGCCGGAATAAAATATAAGTTATGTGTTTTAATCTCGAGCTCCCGTTTACGGCGGGGGAAAGGCCAAACTGCTCCTATAAATATCTTCCAGCTTGGCATGTATTGCTACATATTTTTGTTAGTTAGATAGCTACTAGTGTCGGTCGGGGTAAATGCTGGAGAGATTCAACGCAATATCTCCATATAGTTTACCAATCGTACATATAACATTTACTACGATTTAACGAATATATCAAAATCTCATTGCTCAAAACAAAAAATACATCACAACTTTAAAATTGCTTGGATTTTTTTTAAATATATACATATATATAGAAAAGCACTCTTATTTATTAATACGTAGATTGTAAATGATACTTTCATTTGAAATCTATATTGCAGCTTCTAAAATACGAGTACTGTTGTGCATTGACTTTACTTTTTCTTGCATACAAGTTTCTCTCAATGTTTTTATAATGATATTATATTGTCTAATTTAAAAAGCTATTAGTGATAAAAATTAAGATCAAAGTATCCAGATGCATTAGTAACACTTATTTATTTATAGTTGTTACCTGCAGCGTTACTTCCGTCCATATTATATTGTGATTTATATAATTGTTGTGTTGAAATTCTGACGGTTGGCATATATATTATAATCATTAGTGCATTTCACAGTGTGTTTGGACGATATGTGCATGTAGATGCAATTTATATACGTAGATAAGTCTAAGTGTAAATTTAACTCGTCTCGTTAGATATCCAACAATTTGCATAAAAATAAAATAAATATGATTTGTGTTATGACTAATCAAATTATATAACTAAAATGATAAAATCTGAACTTGAAGTAACAAAGCCTACAAAATTATGTAGTTATGATTGGCAAAGCTTGTTATGACTTCCCTTGTGTGAAAACAGTGCTTACTCCCTATATTTATACCCTAATATTTTTGATGTATTTTGTATGACGTAGTAATTTTGAATAGCTCAATTTAATCTCTCCCCCCTCGTCCAGCCAATGGCCAACCGTGTTGACATATAGATTGGTTCAGTTTGTATTGGTGTATAGGGGATTTTTAGTTTTATGTCGCTGTAGTTATAGACTCCATCTTTTCAAGAACGACTTTGTTATGAGAGTGTATATTGTTATATTGCTTGTAAGATATCAAATCGAGTTTTACAATGAATAAGAATCAAATGTAGGGCCTTGATTTTAATTGACTGATTCTTTATAATTTATTATAAATAAATATTGAATTACGACGTTGGAAAATGAATTTGAAAGTAGGTGGCGCGTTTGGAATACCTTAATTGTTTTTAATCTCTTAATAAATCTTTTGGATATTCAAAGCAAAATTATTCACCAATACTATTTTCTGGCTGTAATATTTCTCAAAAAATATCTCGTAATTTTCAAAATATTTACATATTTTTCAAATTAGTATTTCTATCACGTGGTTCACATTCACTATAGCAATGGTTTTTAGGATAATGTACAAGTATAGGTTTGTGCACAAGTTGAAGCGAATGAATTGTATGAGAGAATAGTTGGGTTTGTGTGCGGAACGAAAGGGCCCCTCTTCTACTGTCTTTCTCCTGGTTTTTGAAACAAAGAGTTCTGGCATTTATGGCTCCCGATGCTATCGTTCCCGCGGCAGCACATTTCAAGCTATCTAGCTATCGATTCGACCTCCCAACAACGTTGTTGGCGGACGCTTGGGGGTGAGTTTGAACCGGGCAAGAGTAGAGGGTTGCGTCTGAATTACGACACGTGCTTAACGATCTACCGTGTTGGAGAGAAAATTACGCCGTGGACTATTTATAGATATTTTTAAATTATATTTGCACATTTCAACAAATCAATACTGTAACTACTACATAGCATTTGCAGAATGAATTAAATTAAAAATATTCGTTTTATTACAAACCATAAAAATAATTCGTATTTTAATAAATAAGTAAAATATATAAAGTTTCATTGTAAATGTGAATAATTGATTTATTTATTTTTATTGATTATGAATTTAAATGAAATGGATAATTTGATAAAAGTATATTATCTTGATATTTTTAGGTAGGTGCTTTCTTGAATATTGCACAGTGAATTTAAGATGAAATCGGTAGTAACCTATGTAAGATTGTTATCAGTCATAAATGCCATTTTATATTTTATAGTGCGTTAATATATTTACTACCTAGGGTATTATTTGGAGAAAATAAAATAATCTCGTCGTTGTTGTGAAGATGTTTCATTGATGTGATATATAAAAAAAACTTAAACACATAAATGTTTTAATGGCCTGTAAAAAGTGTTGTAAATGATATGTTGCAGGTTCTAAATGAACAAGTGTTTAACGCGTCGTATAAATGATAGTAGCAACTAACGAATCTATTTGTATTACAGCGAATATGATTTAAGTCTGTTAAAGATTAACTTGTCAATATTTAACAATTTAATTTAGTGCACGTATATCAGAATCATTTATATTTATAAACATTGGTTTTATAGAAAATTTATTTTTTATAGAATAGTTTCTATATATTTTGATTTCCAATATTCAATAACTTACTTAAATGAAATTTAAGAGTAAATATCATCTATTTTTGACAGTGTAAGTCATTTAAAAAATATATAGATTTTCATTATTAAATGGACAAATCCAATTTATTTTTATTTATATAGTTTTTATCGTCGTTGTATGTACTTATACAAATAGTGAGTTAAAATTCGAAAAATACTATGAATATGCAAAAGCATTGTACACCAAATATCCCTAATGTACTTTTTATATTGACGTAAAATGGTACATGACGTCATATGCCGCGCATAGTTAAATAGAATGAATTTTATGCAAATGTTAATCTGCTCTAATGACACCATATTTCATTTTGAAATTGCATGTGTCCTAGACAGATATTAATTAAAAATTGACAAAATCTGGCTTCATTATAGTGCAGTGGCCGCTTGCATATACAAAGCTTCATATAATTGCAGTGCTGTGCAAATATGAGCTTGCGCGTTATCTTCATCTGACGCCATTTTAACCGCGGCCTATTGTACAATTCGCGCACTATGTATCTCATCACGTTCGGATATTGCCCCACTAGGGACAACCTTGCTATATACCTAGCTAGATAACATGTTTCACGCCCAAATCGTTGTATCTCCGGTACATAGCACGCAAGATAAAATTAAATCACTACGTTGCTTTTTGTCTTCAGGGCGGTGTTGCCGCTAATGTATTGTTGTTCTTTTATCAACATTACGTGTGGTCGGCTGCCAAAACTGCTATTTTAAATAAATTAGGGGGGACATTATTTAGTTTATCTGTCACTAGACGAAAACAACTAACACGTTTTTAGATTTTATTAGACTTTAAGAATTTGTGGCTTTCAAAAGTGCGGTAGTTTCATATATTTATTCATTCATGTGAATTGCCAGCAATATAATTTTTTGCTCTATCCTCACAAACTTCTTGCTTCATTCAAATTTATCAAGTTCTTCTATTGCTTACTCACACATTTTTTTCGCGCAATTCATATTTACTACTTATTCCGAAGACATTCTCACAAATCTTCATTCATCAAGCATTTATTCGACATTCTCTCAACACGACCATTTCATCTGGCTCTCACGACAAAATAATAATAAAAGTCTTTAATTAGAATTTAACATTTAAATATAATATTTCTCTTCTTTCACAAATGTCTGCCAGGTATGAAACAAATTGACGTAACCTATGAGTCATGCTATAAAACAGAATGAGGCTTTCAACTAATTGCATTTGCACCTAATATACGAGCAGAACGTCGCAAAACCTGACGTTAATATGAATCAGAAATGCAATTAATTTATATGCACACGACTCGTATATGCATATGCATTGCACATTCCATCCCTTGTGAATATGTGTACAAATAACAACGATGGCCGCAACAACGTATGCGGCAATGCGCGTGCGCAATTGCTAATTTAAAATTTAATAATATTAAATATACGAACGACAAATATATTTAGTAATGTTACATTATAGCTAATCCCGTGTTTAGTTATGTAATAAATAAACTAGGATTATTCTAAACTGCAAAACTAGATGCTAATATAAGCTAAAATTGAATTTGAGATTCTGTCGTATCTCTATTTATTATATTTTCAAAAAAATCATATTTATACATTCAATTATAAAAGTTATGCCTATAACAATGCCAACGAAAATATACACGGGATGTATGAATAACATAACAGAACAAATTTTATTATTCGTGACATCAACTCAATTCAACACGGATACAAACAATTCCGAACATTGTGTTTGTGTTCGTCTGCATTTTGTCTCGTGTTCCTGTGTCTATAATATACACCTATTGATTTTGAATATCAAATATCGTGCGATGCTCGATGATGTGAAAAGTCACGGTACGTCCCAGTGGCATCACAAGTCGATTGACATTTTTTTCGAGTGTTGCACGTTGTTGAGTTGGAAATCGCTTCTTCGTCGTAGTCGTTTATAAGAGAAGCGTGAAAGAAGTTATCAGAAACTTATGTTCTTATGATTTATCAGCGGCTGTTGTAGGGCGGTTGGGCAATTCCAGTTGAGCGTGTATCGGCGCGGGCATGAGCGTTCGCCTCTCCCTCAGGCAATCTTCACGATCGTAAACTCCGTTGAACAGCTCGTCGGTATGGCCTCGACTTTTTCTACACCAAAAGTCCTAAAACTGTCCAACAAAAAATTACATTTTTTCATTTTTGCATATCAAGATTTACTTAATTAATAAACTTCTTAATATTGAAAAGTAACTGTACGTGATATGGTTAACCAGTAGTAGATTACAAATTAATTATTTGCTAAATTAATATTCATATAACAAATAAATAAAATTAGTGCACTTCTTGTTATATTTTAAATTTCTCATAAATGATTGGTTTATTTATTCAAATTGGTCCCTAAAAAAATATATGAGAAACTTCTGGTTTCTTTCAGCCTCTATAACCGGGTCCGCACCTTTCCATTGCCCGAGTTCTTTTCATTTCCTTACTTCCCATTTCTTTTATAGTTATCGCTTTCGGAGGCGCGTTTCTATGTCCGCCAAGTGTGGTACGGGGAACTGCAAGACGAAACAGTGTTTGGCTGTATGAGTGTGTTGGGATCGCAGTAGTAGCTAGTTGATCTCAATTTTCCATTTCGTACACTTTGCACGCATCCTCGAACGCCTATATGCCGTCACGATAAATTATATATTCTGGAATGATTGTCGTATAGCGAGGTCGAACAGGTTTTTCAATTCTCATCTGACGATAATGCAATAATCTAATATACCTCTCAACAATTTGGTTTTGCGCAGTGTAAAATGTAAACTATAAAAGTTCACGAAATATATTTTACCAATTGCATAGTCGATGAAATAATGCCACATTGCAGTTTGAGCAACATACTCAAAAATGTATTTCCCCATTAAACCAACAAATCCAATGGTGTTAATAATCATAATATAATATTTATTGCTAATTATAAACTTGAATTAGCTAGTTACAAACATAACGGCACCAAACACCCCATCATAACAACAATAACATCCAATCCATTTTCATGATCGCATCATTGGGACAGCGATAAATAAGACATGAAGGCTGCATATGAACTGTAATAAAGACATCCGTATCAATAATTTAATTCGTGTGATGCAGCTTAATGCATCCATGATGCACATTTACTCATACCATATATGCAGCGTTGCAATATTGTACACACAGACTAAACAGTGTTGCTACTATTTTTCGTATTCGTATTTATTTAATTATTATATTACACTAATTTCAAATACGTTCAAAAATATATTTGGTGAAAATAATTTTTATTCATAGGAATTGAAAGTAATAGTTGCATTATTAATAATAATAAGTGTTGGTCTATGACGGTGTGATTTTTTTATGATTAAATTTATTAGTTATAATTCATGTGTACCTAATATCACGCTATTTTACTACCTGTTATGAGGTTCCGTAGCACACAAGGTAGCTGTATTCACGCTTTTCCCATACCAACGAATATTACACTTAAGCACGCGATTTATTTTTAAAGTGTTGTATGGAATGTGTGAGATAGATTCATTCTAATATTTATGTTCTATTGTTAATTCGTTTATAACTTGGTTGAAAGCTACATGCTAATTTGTAAGGAGAACAGTTATGTTTTTTTAATTAACAAATATTTAAATCATAATTAGTCTGGATAGGTTTTTAAAAACATGCATTCAACATTAGAAATTATAGTATAACATTTTTATACAAGTAATTTCATACAAAATAAATTTAAATATTTTCTTCACAGTGTAGATTTTCATATTTTAATATGAAGTAGTTTCCTAATCTGTAGCAATTTTAATTTGTTGCTTGTTTTCGAAATATAATTTTAAAATGCTTTTCGCCGAATCGCCTTTTTAAATGTTTGTTATCTTTCGTAATAAACGTGTACATAATATCGAATTCAAAGATTTAAAGTAACTGGATTATAAAGCAAAATTGTCGGTAGTAACTTTTATTTGACTATACGATTTTTACGATTGCACAATGAACGAAGTTGTAAAATAACTTCGCCAGTCCTGTTTCTAAACTTTCAAAATCCTCAAAGTAGCGTTGATATAAATAAAACATTCCCAAAACAATTAATAACGGTTTATATAAATAGCGTATCAAAACTGTTTACATACCAAATTTATCTTTTCTTTTGAGGATTTGTTTAGATTTTATTTTTTATAATAGCTATATATTTTCGATGCGTCAGTTTTATCTTAAATTTATTTTAGATAATTTATCCATACATCTCGTAATTGTCATAAACATGTCAGAGATTAGTAATTCGGTTAGATTTAAACATAAATTGGAGATTACTAATATTAATAAAGTTTTGGTTTTGTGAGTTATTGCATTTTTCAAATTATAATTACATGTTTTCTATTGTATTGTAAATATTTTAACTTTTATACATAAATTTCTTCATATATAACAGTAAAATCCTGTTATATATTCATATATAAATGTTTAAAAAAATTCATCTGCGAATTTCTAATATCTGATACACCAATTTAAAACTATCAGTAAATTATTTTTTGGGATTAGATGAAAACATTAATTGGGTAACTTTATATAAAATTTTATTTGCTCATTTACTGTTATGTGTAGCTTAAATAAATTTAAACAATTTACAAAAAATCTATGGCATCCTTATCTTCGGTTTATAAATAACAAAGTTCAATTTGTTTTTACAGTAATCTATATATTACAACTTATATGGAATTTAGAATATGCTGTATTTATTTTAATTACTTTTAAACATGCGCGATTAAAATAACAAAATCTTTCGTTACAAAACACAATTAAAATACCAAATCCATTTGAAGGGTGATCTTATCTGTTAACTGCCTTGAAAATAGTTAAAATTCTCAACGCATGCTTTAAAAATATTTGCACTTTCTGCGAGAATTCTTCAGTTATTGTTATAGCAGGAAATTAGAAATGCGAACGGTGCTTCGTACTTAGCAGAAGGCAGGCCGTGGTACAGATTAAAATTCGTCTTGGCTTGGTTGTACGACGTTAAATATTAAATTCGTGATTTTATCATAAACAACAGTAAAAGATTCAGCTCGTAACACGGTCGCCATTTAAATTAAATATTAATTTAATAAAATGCCACCGCAGTAATAAATAATATTCAAATCAGTCCAAGATTGCAAAGCTTATTATTTATTTTACTATAATTTCATGAAATACAGTTTCATACATTTTATCATTTATTTTACGTTCACTCATCCTGGAAATTCAATATTGTTCTCTTCTTATTACACCATAAATTATTAGCCATTTATATATGAAGGCTTTAAAATTATTATATTACTAGTTATACAAATATGTATTATCTTCTTGATACTTTTCAAGAACTTTGCGTATAAATCTCTATTGGCCTTTTCTCGTCTTCCATACCTAATATTCCATCGTATAAATCATTTTTCAAATTTTCGGTAGGCCAATGATAAAAATCGCGTATTTAAAGATAACATCGCCATTTTCTTAATCCAAAATGTACAACGTGTGCTAATGCAATCCTCGCCGAAGTAACTCTTCTCGTTCTCTGTGCCCCCAGCACGGGCTAGTAATATTTGCAGCAGTCACGATTCTTGTACCGGCTGGCGTCCATTACTGTTACACCGTCGCCGAAGACTGTGATCACCCGGAGCCGTAGACATCGTCAGGTTTGGAGTTGTCGTCGACGGTTCACAGTCTCGCGAGCGAGTTAACGCCGTTTGATTTGCATGAAATTGCGTATGGTACACGTGGTGCCATCCCTTTTACCAATTACGCTGATGAGTTGAATCCTACGATGGTATGTTTCGATGTTTTTAAATGGGATACCATTGTACGTTGTTTAAGAAACTAGTGAAACACGCCTACATATGTAGTGTATGTAGGTTAACGCTAGTATCTTAAAAAACAATTGTTGATTCGAAATTTATGGAAAAAAGACTTCTTGTTTTTAAAATATATCATAAAACTCAAATAACTAAATACATCAACGTTGTATTTTTTGGTAGAAATTTCAGCTCAAGTACCTACCAAAACAGTAATTCTTCTTTCATTTTCACAAGTTCATATAGCATATCCCATTTATTTCCTAACTGGCTTGTCACTCAAAACACTTACATTACAAGTTTTAGAGAGACCAAAAAAAAAACCCATCCATTTTTCTAAGACGTATTCCTTCGAAATATACACTAACCAGACTATTCTCTGTCTACAAGCACACATAGTACCATTGGATAATATAGAGCAGAGGTTGTGACGTACTTCCCATCCCTTTTATACCATGTCCGACTGGTTTCAGGGCACCTCGTTAGAGGTTAGCATCTCGTTACACTGAGTGCGTGTTTATGGACATAAGTCAGCTGTGTACCCGGTCATCCGCCCTTCAAACAGGGTCCTTTACCCCCATAATTCTTGTACTTGTTCTCGTCGTTGATGGATAACGACCCCATAGACAGCCATTGCAATCTAATCGTGAAATGGGTCCTATGGTCTTCTAGTCGTATCCGTGGCAAATGATATGAGGTGTTATTTGTTTCATTTCACATATAGATTGCATTATTGAATCCACTGGGGTGATATTATCAATACATAGATAAGGCGATCTTTTAGTTTTTGTTTTCGTGCTCATATTGAATCAACAAGCGTAGAAGACAAAGAAATAATATTCAATGTCACATCTGCTTTACAGGAATCTCTTGTTTGTGCTATTATGTATATTTTGTGGGGTATATATTCTTCGGTAATCTATATGTATGTTTTGGTTTAAATCTTAATAAAGTGATTTACATATTTATGGTCTAGATATCTAAAATCCGTTTGGAAACGGTATTCATTCTTTCGATTAGGTCTATTTAAATTAGAATATGTGGTCGTTATAATTCAAACTGGCATTTTAATATGATATTAAGTCGGATATTATACAATTTAAATAGCTGGCGATTGCTTTCAAAATAAACTTCAAGTGTTAATGTTGTTAATTTACCATAAAACAACATAATAATGTTAGAATGGAAATTGTCAATAGATACTTTGCTTTGGAGTTGCAACAGATAATAATTAAACTGACCCACGTCTACTTAGCATTTTCTTGCGATTACTGTTTATATTTGAATAGTAGAAAGTTGGTCGTGAATATTATATATTTTATTATGATTATACACATAAATATATATTATCCTCAATAATCTATTAATTTTATCTTGAAATTCTAGCCACTATATAGTTATCAGTAGTTCTAATTTGTACTACTGTTTATATATGAAAAACAAAAAAGTTTGAATACTACTATCTATTTTATTATGCATACATATATTAAACATAAATATATATTATCTTTAATTGATTGTAACAATAAAATCACGTTGTAGGAATGTCTAAATTAATCTATAGCATATAAATTATTCTCTTTAATAGGTGTATTTTGGGTGAAATTTATTTTATAAAAGTTCTTTAAAGTTATATTTGTACTTGTGTTTCATATATAGCAAAACTTCTAAATTTGTATTTAATACGAAAACAAATGCATTTTTCAGACTGTATGAGCTTCTCTAAGTAGTTGACCAAAAATAAAATTCTACAAATTTTCAGTTCACAAACAATGCAGTAACAATAAACGGGCAGCACATGCGCATTGCACTCATCTATATATCGGTTTTCCATTTCGTGGAAGACTCTGTGTTGTTTGAGATAGTCGAAGTGTACGTGAAACGTACAAAATATTGAGCACTTGGCATAAATTAGCCATTTGATCATGAGTAATTTTTACATCTTTGCTTGTTTCGGAACGTCGTTATCCCCGGGGAATATCGGGAAACACCGTTGTGTGCATTACGAGAAACGCGCATTTTCGATGGCGTTGGCGCGCTCAATTCGACTCGGCGCGCCGCGTATCAGAAGTAGGAACATAAAGCTGTGAAATATGTCAGTTACGTGGTGTGCAATAGCCAATTGGGTTTTACGTTGATGCCGCCGCAGAGACTATGTAAATCCAGTGGCTGCTGCAGAGAGCCAGGCGTAACATCTAAAAGGAATTCCAAATCGAGTCGTGGTGCAAAGTAGAACAATACTTATAAGCATAGGCGCTTTACTGTTTACATAGATATTATTCAAACTATTTCTTATTTGTATCAGATTTGTTAGAATCGTATATATAGGACCCACATATTGTGGAATATTTCAATTAAATATATTATATTAGAAAATACATTTTTTTGAAATATAAAATTCGATTTTTGTCTGCGTTTTAAATTGTGAAACATTGAAATTTAAATCTCTATTTGAAATTTAACGAGAATAATTTAAGCACTGCAGGGAGCATGTCGACAAGGAAGGTACCTTTTCATTCTATAATTGAGTTAATTTTTTGGATCGGTGATCCCGCCGTGAGTTGCCATTAAAGACCTTTCGCAATTTCATGCATTGTTGCATCAACGACACTGGATGGAATCTGTTCTAATATAAGCTAAAGTATCATCAAAAACAAATTGCTTCAGGAATTTACTTTGCGTTATCTGTCACAAATATTTTCACAATATTAAATCACAGTGACAAGGACTACTAGTTTTAGTATGAGATATATCATATGCGAGGTTTAACGACCAGTGTCAGGCCAGACTAAAGCAACTGTAATTAATGATCTTAAATCATTTTGATCGGTAATTAGGACGGTAACTAATTAACCACGTTGGATGCTTTCGTCATTCTGTGCGACAATAAATCTTGAGGAGTTTTTGTTTTTTTTTCTTGCAAAAGTTGAACCAACGGCCCCCAAGTTAGTGATTTATGGGTGGTACATGTGTGGTGGTCGATGGCATGAATGCAGAGAGGCAAAAGAGGTGCTCTGACGGAGGGCATGGTTGCTATGGTAACGCTGTGCACCTCCCTAACTGAAACTGAAGCCATGTTTTTCCTATCTGCTGGATATACGAGAATGAATGTGTGTTTTTTCGATTTTGGTCGGCAGTCTTACCTTTTCATGAAGATTTATTTGATGAAAAGTGGACCATTTGCCTTATCAAATTTGTTCTTTGTTTTATTTCGTTTATACCTAACATAAAATGCTTTTTATATATCTAATGTTGGAATATCTACAGCTAAAAACATACATACACAAGTCTAATTAAATCTATTAAATTGTATCTTCAGTTTTTATAAAATAATCAATATGGTTCATTACTTTTAAATTTAATTTACTATGGATAATTATAAAGTGTTTTACAGTATTTTTATCCTAATATTTCTTAAAATTTGAAATAGAATCAAGATTAGTAATGCTTATAAATTTTACATTTTATATACGGAATATTTATTTACTTTTTGTTATAAAAAAAATTCAACAAAAACATAATATATGTTATTCTGATTATCCATTATCAGTAATCTACAAGGTAGACCGTTTAGTTCACTTGTCATTGGCATGTTTATAGGTTCGTTATATACGGCCTGTTCTTACCGATTCTCAAGAAAGAGCGAAGCGTAGTTTATATATTCACTTTAACCAGCTACAACTATCGCGTTGACATGTATGTGTGGACAGGGTTGTTCCATTTAATAGAAATTATGAGTCCTTTAAACACGTTGCACTCACAACAATATATATTTCACACCGCTAAAGTTCTGGTTAATTGGCAGTTTATTTAAAACGGTGTATGGAACTACACTTATCAGCTTATAATAAGATCGCCATAAAGATTTTGTGAAACATTACATATCGTTGTTGGTCAATTTCTTTATACGTGCTTTGTTATTGTTATATACTTCTTTAAAATAAAGTCTGCCCATTTATTTTGCTTTCAATTTATATTATTGATTCTATTTGAGAAACTCTAGATTTTTTGTTAAAAATAGTTGTAAAACTTTCGAAATTTCCAATACAAACATCAATATTTTACAACCCTTGCAATAATTTAGCAAACTTTCACAAATACACCTTAAAATTACAACAAAAGAAACGTAAAACCATTAAAAAAAAAAACTGCAACTTTCTACGGGCCTTTTTTTACAATATACCCTTTCTTCGTCAAACACAAAAAATACCCCTTTTTGGCACACGGTAAGTCCATAAACCCCCAAAACTTTCTCTCAGAGGAAAAGGGGTCCACATTCCTCCATAAAATAACCGTTACGACATCTAAGTCCTTGTTTATTCGGCAAGAAAAAAGGCAATAAAACATCTTCTACAACCACGACATTTTAAAGTATCGTCGGCGGTTCACAACTGAGGGGCCTTGTAAATTATAAGCAAGCGCCCCAAAAACAAGCCACTAATGTGACAATTTACTTAAATTTACTAGCACTCAAAACTGCGCTTGTGCTCAAAATGATTCAGGGACTACACTGCGTAATACAATAATAGTTATATTATTGCCAAGTTGCTTTATGTTGTAAACATTAAAAAATGAAGTTTATTGAGCAGTTATGGTATCCCGTTTGTATTATTTAGTTAAATTATAAAGCGTGTTACGCATCACAATAAATATTATTACACCTTTACATGCCTAAGTGCCTAAATCTTAGTATATACGTTGCATACAAGAAATAAATATTATATATTCGTTTTTACGCATATGTTTGAAATAGATATGGATGAATGAGAATTAATTTTGCACAATTTGAGTAACATTTTTTTATGGATCGCGTGTACATAACTCAAATTTATAAATACATAATAATAAAAATACTAATTTATGGGTCTACTGGTTATGGTATGTTTAGACGTCATAACATGCGAACTAACACATTATTTTATAGTTTTTTTTAAACGTGTTCATTTTACTATTTATCATGAATATGTCGCATTCGTGACTAAAATATTTTTCTGTTTCTACATTTACGATTTAACAATGACAACGCATGTTCGTAAATCTAATATATTGAATCGTAGCATTTTTACAACCATTGCTATTAATGTTTTACATTTTTGTTATATATTTCCACGATAAAATATACTAAATATAATTTGTGTTTGTGTTGTTTCAGGTCCTAATGGCTGCCCTCGACGACGTGGAAGACAAACATACACCCGTTTCCAAACGCTGGAACTGGAGAAAGAATTCCATTTTAACCATTATTTGACCAGACGACGACGCATTGAGATCGCACATGCTCTGTGTCTGACGGAACGGCAAATAAAAATTTGGTTTCAAAATCGTCGAATGAAATTAAAAAAAGAGCTGCGGGCAGTCAAGGAAATCAACGAACAAGCGAGACGCGAACGAGAAGAACAAGATAGGCTCAAACAGCAACAGCAAGAAAAACAACAAAAGTTAGAACAGCAACACCATTCTTCGTCACATCACCAACACCACCACGACCCGATGAAAATGTCACTGGATAAGACGGGCGGCGATTTACTAAAAGCGGTTTCGAAAGTGCCCACATAGAGAAATCTTTCGGAGTGTTTAACGAATACAGATGTCATCAGTGTCGCTTACTATTATAATTAATAATTTAAAACAAAAATGAAAAGTTACGAAAATGACGGATCAAATACGTACTAGGATTAAGAAAGATGTATTATAAATAATGATTAAGAATTAGTTTCTTAATAGTGACCCAGTGACTATGCGCTAGTTTCTTTTGTTTATGTCCAGTGCCATTTTGGACGCCGTTTTGTGTGACCAGTGGACACTACGCCCAGTGAAATCAGACGATTCAAATCGTCGATAATATGTTTTTGTTTTACGCTCACATTTTGTGATGTTTCCGTTGAATTCATGTTAATTTTTAGTTAAGCTCATTTAAATTCTTTTTTTGTAAATATTTATTTCATCTAAATGAGACACAACTATCTACATTGTTACAAAAATCGTTTCAGTTATTTTATGAATGGGTTTATTTTATTTATATATACAGGGTGCTTCAACAAAATGCAACAAAAATTACTATTTCTACCCTATGGACACTATTTCAAAATATATGCAGTACAAATTAACTTCTCATTATTCCTCACAATTTTCGACCATAATTTCTCAAAATATATTTAGTAATTTTCAAAAAATTGACGAAATTGTCAAATCATTAAAGTTTGTAACAAACATCCTGTATAGCTAAAGAAAGCTTTATTACGAATGTCCAACGTAAAGGACAAAATCTTCGAAGTTTTCCAATGATTTAACCCATTCTTGTGAGTGAAATAAAATAAAACAAGTTTCTTTTTTTGTTATTCTATTTGTTGTATGTTGTGATTTTGTTTATAACGTTTTTAAAACAATATTAATACGTGCGTGTGTGTTGTAACATGATCGCTGTTAATTTATTTAATTTGTATTATTCGTTCAGAAATTACTCGTTAAATTTTCGTTTATTATTATACTTATTAAACCCTGTCATACCTAAAAAGTTCCGCAAATTGATTGTGCCAACATGACGTAAAACAAATATTTAAAATTAAAACGATGTAAACTCGTTCGCTCCGCAGGTTAATTCGAAACGACTGATTGAGAAGTAATTAATCAGGTTTGCCATAAATGAGTCCTTGCAAAATCCAGATCAGTTTTGAAAAACAGCCGAGTTCATTCTCTTAGAACATTATACGTAATTTGGTGTCAGGGTAGTAAAAGAGAAACCTTTACAATTTAGTAGTACACAAACATATAATCTAGAAAGTACATAAATAATATTATAAATATTATCATGGTAAATTATTTGTCCCCACACCCCCCCCCCCCTTCTCCAACATGTTCCCTTACTATCCGTCAGTAATACCAAACCGTGATGGTAAACTATATAAATATACGAAATGAGGTAAATTAAGAGATTTTTAATAAAGTAATAATTGTGTCATTCACGGTTTTTTGACGTCACTGTTCATATTAATATTAAACAATATCATCGTGTTATATCTTAATACTAATTAATATGCTGTTTAGTTCTAGGTCTCGATGTTGTGCGATTATCCTGTAGATGTATACCGTGTGTGTGTGTGTGTGAATGTATGACTGTCTCTACACTTATGAATACCCTAACCGTTGTACTGCACAGTTGGTAGCCTTAACTTTTCATTTTTTGATTCGTCGCAATTTACATTTGCTCCAAAACCAGAATTGTAAGTTTTAAATGTGTAAAATCATGTTTACATTCTATAGACACAAACAGAAATTCTTTATTTAAAAGCAAACTTAAATCATATTTTTCAAGATTATTTCTTGATTTTTCGAGCAGAACTTTCATCAAATAATATTAATGGCAGCTATACCTTATAATTTTTTTACAAATATCTGGATTAATCATCCACCTCATGACTATTGAAACATTATCAAAAAATTATGTTTAGTTCTTTTTTTAAAATTTATTAATTATTTTCCTCATAGTTAAACAATATTTTTGTACTTTTATACTTTTTTATGTTTCATTTTTGTTCTCATTTATAACATAATGTGTGAACCACTGAAAGCAACATATGTAATTCAGATTTAAATACATTTCGATGTTCTCTTACCAATTTTAGTCTTCTTCTAAATATTCAATGGACAAATACTTCAGTCGCTTAATGCGCAAGTTCAATCAGTGTTAGTACAGAGCATAGTAGTAAATCTCACTTATTTCAGTTATTTAACTTTTAAGTAATGTTTTCGTTAGTTGCAAATGAGCTACCAGCTTTCAACAGTATTACCCAGTATTTTGTACATAATATAATTGTTATTTCGTTACTTGGTGGCCATTTTTAGGGCTCGAAACACAAAAAGCATACCTGTTTCATTACACGTCCTTTTCGTCCGGATGAAACTGACTGACAAACTTATGTTTAACATTTTACACATTTACAAATATATCGCTTTAATTTAGTTCACACGTAATTTAAACTATTATTAGTCTCATCATTCATTTAATAGTACAACCAGCCATTTTACTTGCCACGGAAGCAAATTATTTTCGGCTATCTTATAAGATTCTCTTTCTATATATTCTTATGCGTTTTTTTACAACTATAGCTCTCTTTAGCCTGTGATAGATATATAGACCTGTCTCACTTCAACATCTTGAGCAAATCGTCATACATATAGGCTCGTATACGCTGCGAACGAATTCATGTTTAAAATTAAAAAAAAAATTTTTTCTTGTATAATCGATAATAATAATACAAAGGAATGAAAAAATATTTGATTAAAAATGCAGTTTGCTCGGTTTACATTGAATATATTTTTTAGGATTAGGTTTACAAAATATTGTTGATTTTCTGTTTTTAAGTAATTTGTTTTGATAATGGTATACCAGTTTTCATGATTTTGAGTTTATATATTTAATTTTAATACGTTATCAACCACGAACGTTTCATTATTTAAAAAAATGTCACGTGGCGATTAACGTATTAAATGAATTATTGTAAAAGTGCAATATGTCGATTCATTTGTCCAAGTTTTGTTTATTTTTTTTTAAATTAACATTAAAGGTTCTGTAAAACAGATGTGCAATAAAAACTAAATCGCATCATGAAATTGACGATTTTCGGAGCATACTTTTGGTACAAGAAAAATTCCGTTGTTAAGTTTTGTGTAAATAGTAGTAAAATAAATAGGTGTAAATCGAGCATGAAGACTGCTATGAAAAATTAACAAAAAAAATTAATAAGATAACAGATGCATCGTTTACTATATTCTTGTATAATACTTGTCCAATTCTCAAAGACTCAAACATTTGTATCTTGTATATATTAAAAACACGCAGAAAATTGGGACGTTGCTTGACTGTATGCATTAGACCGCAATCCCAAATCAGCAAACGCTATCAATTGGATATTACGTTATTTATTTATACAGTGTGAGCATATGTGTTTAACCATATACGTTTGATTTCGTTATCCACGTTGACTAGCGTTCACTAAGTGAAACAGCAGCCTTACAATTACCAACATGTATTTGTAATTATTGTATAAAAATTAAACATTTAATTCATATCATTTAGGCCAAAATTTTAGTAAAGAGGCTGGATGCGTAGAAAACTCAAAATTTCGTGAAATCGCACATAAAATATTCTTTGAAATAAATGAATCGAAATTTTGAGTTTGTGACCTGTAGTTGTAAAGTTAGAATAAGTGCAAATTCCATGTTTTAAAAAGTTATTGCCGCTAATAAAAGCGTCTCTCGAGTCCGAATTATTATTGATTGGAATTATTGTAATAATTAAATATATAAAAAAAAATAACTTCTGTTGTTTTTTCCATGTATTATAATAAACAAACAGTTGACTGTAGCATGGTGACGTCATACAATGCTTCGCTGCCATACATCAGCTATAATTATAGTGTTTCTTATACCTTAATAATATTAAAAAAAAATAACTGTGTATCGTTATTATATATATAAATGTAATATGTACAGTATGTCTGAACTGAATAAATCTCTTTCGAAAAATTAAAACGCGTTGGTATTTTTTCGGTAGAAACTGACTTCGTAGAAACTAAGAAATTCGTTATATTAAGAATGTTGAATATTTGTTAAAACGGCAACAGTTCATCGAGGGATTTCTAAGAATGATCAAGAATCCAGACTTCTCGAGAATTCTAAAACAAGTTCTGGAAACTATTCTTTAAGATATGTGCTACGAAATATATTAAAGTGGAACCAGATTTAAAAAGCAACAACATGTTTTTAGGACAATATACTCAAATTTAAAATAAAAAAATATAAAAAATTAGAATATTTTACCGACATTATCAAACAAATATTTTTCAAAGATTTCAACCTGCATTATGTATCGAACCGCAATAATATATTAAATATTACACAAATAATGTTTCCTCCAATTTCTACGTATTTAGATGCGAAAAACAAATGTATATTTTTATACAATGAGAAATTAACTAAAATGAAGATTGAATATTGAATTTTTTGTAATATTTGGTTGAATTGAAATTTGTTTTAATATCAAAAGATCGTAAAATAATTTATTATTTAGTTTCATCGTAACGTTAGCATCTTACAGTAGGTCGTAAATTAATGTTGGTAATAAATTTAGGTAATGATTCGTACGGCTATGCTACCTGTGTTTTTACAACAAGGCATAGTTTGTCTTGATTTAATACGACTTTTATCTTTATGGTCCCTAATTGTTCAAAGATAAGATACTAATTTTATCTGAAAATAATTATTTTATAATGGCGATTGGAACGAGGTTGTTTAATTTCGTGGTATTACCAATTATAAAACAAGCAAAAAACCGTACTCTCTCTATAAATGATTAACATTTATAGTAAGTATAACATATTAGAAAACATTCATCCTAGATTCTATATATGCGAAAAATATCAAGATTTTAATCTTCCTTCCAATTTCTTTTAAATAATTTTTATTTCAGAATGTACCCGTATTACATCAATTATTAATCAGGTATGTTTCAATATTATAAGTTCATAGATCGAAGAATAAAATATGTTAATTCCCCGGTTTTTTTTTATTATCTTTTCAATAAAATTAAATGAATTTTCCTTACAATTAGACTTTTTAATATATTGAACACTTATTTTGAACTGAGTAACAAAGTTCAAATTTATTTTGAGAATTTATACTAATTAATTATTTATACGATTGCAAAATAATGCAAAACGTTTGTAATTAAATATCAAATAATTTTTACGGCTGATAGTAAAATATACGTATATTTTTTGGAATTTAGAATCACAAATTTATCTATCTATACGCAAATGACCTATTATTACATTACTTTGAATTAATTCCGTTGACTTGCAACTATTTTCAATAATGCAGCAGTAAATGTTTTAAATCTAAAGCATATATACAATGATTGTATACTAGCATTATTTCTCATGTAAAGAGTGAATCGTTTGGAGGTGTGATGCTGTATTTCTTAAGTCGCCCGTAACGTTTATAGAAACGTGGAGTAAAATCTAAGTGAATCCGCCATTGGAATTCACCTAAGCATCCATAGTACAGCGTCATATCGCCGTCTCCGGCTCCAGTGCCGGCAATATTCAGGTAACGTCCGTGTGACATTTTATACGCGGAAGGTTTTGTTCGGTGTGCCGTATCGAAGAAGACGGGTTCTTTGAGGGTCGCGAGGGAAAAGAGCAGCGGAATGCTGGATGGTATTGCGCACCACTAACCTCCCAAGGGTCCATACCGACACTGTACAGTGGCGTACAGATGACTTGCCTCAGAGTCTTTAATATTTACTCATTCGTCAAAATTGTTTATTATACATTAATTTTTAGTCAAATTGTTTTAATTTTATTATTTTCTATTGAATTTATTATTACATATACAATCTTATCCCGTTTTCTATACCAAACTGTGGCTTCTGAGGATCAGTAGTTTATGCTTTAAACTAGTAACTTATACTATATATAAAATTTTATTTAATATTAAGTGTTATTTATTGATTGTACAATTGGTAGGCAAAGAGTTCAAAACTCGTAACTGTATGAGAAAGATGTTATTTACTGGAAATGTGACAATACGAATAATGAATGTTTCAATCATCTTTGAGCTTACAATATCCAATAAAATGATGCCCTTTTGTAAATGTGTTCGCCGCTTGTGAGAACATCTAAGGCGTAGTTTAACGTCGCGGACACGAGCCGAAGTAATCACGGTTATATTGCACTCGGTGCGGCCATCGCGTATGGACTGTGGACACCTTCAGTTCACCCCGGAGAGACAGAGGGAAACGCGGCGATGGTTTTGTAAGACGTGGTGTGCACGTTGCGAGGATGTCTTCGATCCCAAACAGCTACACTGCGATTGCTACTGCGATCGTCCTGGAATAGGCGAATAGACATTTCAGTTGTTGCTATCATCTTCAGAAAGCAATGCGCTACCAATGACGATCGCACTGTTTTGTATTTGTTGGATAGTGAAAATTTCAAAACTGTCTCAACCTCAATTTCATAAAATCATTTGGATTCTTTGCACCACAATACTTTTCATATTGCGATTTTCATTTAATATTTATACCTGCTTAAACATAAAATTTATCTTTTTTATTTAAATTTAACTTATTTCTAAAGAATATACATTGATTTTAACTTTTTATTACACAATAAGTGTGTGTATGAATATTTATTATAAAAATGTTATTTTATTTTGCAAATTCAACTAAAATGATTAAATCTAACTCTTAAATTAGTGTTGGTTAATACATAAAATATATGGATATTGCTTTATTTTGGATAAATTTAAAGCTTAGCTACCTGTTCTGCATGAAAATTAAGGATATTTAATTTTTTTTTTGTTAATGTTTCTATCATTTATAATATCAGCATGTTATTTATTATTCACAGATATTTATTGTATTCTATTTGAATTATAATTATTTAAATCGTTATCAAAACAAAATGTTTAATTTATTCAATATTATTTTCGAAATAAAATCTCACAGACACATTTGAACCTCGGTTGGATATCTTGATAACTGTCTCATTTTGAAATTCCTTTTTTAATTTTTATATTTACTGGTCAGCTGCATTCCAAGAAATTTTGTAAACAGATATTATTATCATTTTTCTTATAAATCTTTGATACCCAATACTTCTTAATTAATTTTGTTATTTAACTATCAAGTAAACAAACTATTTCTTGACAATAAATATGAAATTTAAATAGATCATTCTAACACATTTTTCTGGAGTGACGAAATATGCATAGGAAGACCATTCTCTAAATTTGGTGTAAGATAAATAAAAATATCACGTTAAAACAATTTTTGCATTATTTGAATATTAATGATTTAATAAATAGTTTCAAACATGATCCAAAAATAGATGATTGTGTACCACAGTAAAATTAATTATAAATAAATGATTGTAATTGCGTGCGTTAGGGACAGATTGACCAATGTAGCTGATCTGAGAAACTATAAGTATAATTGATCAATACTTTATAAAATAATGTAACGATTACTCCATTTAGACAATTGTTTATTATGACTTTTCTATGAATGTGTATGGAATAAATGAAATATTAACAATACAGCTATTTATCCAATGAAAAACAACAACTTAATGCTTACAGCACTGTTGTCTTTCTTTCCATCTAAACTAGTAGTATTTGGATTAGTTAAACGAACTATGGATCGTTTATTAACACATATAGAATTCAAAATCGAATAAAGATACACATTGTAGCTGTCATCTCGATATATTATATTGGCTATAAGACGGCACCCTATGTCCCCATAAACATTCAGTTTTCTAACTTCGTCCGCCTGAGAGGAAAGAGTATAGACTTGCTGAGCGCTACTAATTTCATGGTCTGATACCGACGCTTTCCTCCCTTGCACCTCACCTTGCATCGTCATTCCACACCCTTGTTATATGGAGAACCTCCGGTTTCTTCACCTCACCTCATACTATCGCGATGCGCCCAAAGGCCAGAGACGCACTAAATCAAATCCTAATTCATTTTACGTAACGAAATTTTATTAATCCTTACACATATTCATGTGATCCAGAATTAGTTTTAATATACGATTTTTATAATTAAAAAATTAATTAATAACTTTTCCCTTTCTTCTAATTCAGATTATTGATACTTTATAAATAAATTACAGAATATGATTTTATTTAAATCATATTTACTCATATATTATTAAAACCAAATAGAAATACATAATGTATATTTTCATTGATATGAAATGAATGATTAATACTACAGCTAGGATAGTTTTTTTTTTTCATTATACTAAAATCTTGATTGATGCCAATTGTTTCTTCTTCTAAGAAAGAAAATAAAATCTAATTCCACCTCTGTCAAGCATCGTACCTTCTTCTCAGTCGTCCGTTTAACTCCTCTGTTCTTCTTTTTCCTTCCAGAACACCGATGCCGGCTGTGCCCATCCCGTGCGCCACCCTGTCTTGTATCTAATTACAGTAAATTACGTAGCAAAGTCTGATTCTGTTATCTCTCCTTGCACATTGTTTCCCAGCCTCTCACTCTCTATACGTGGCCTCTACTCTTAGTTAGTTAGGTTGTATGCTCCACCGTTTCATGCGTAAAGTATAGCCTCTGATGCGGCCACACACGATGACCACCATTTCGCAGATCGTTGTATATTTCTTTTGCTTCTTCACGTCTTTTTATTCCTGTTAGCTTGGTTTTGTTTTTAACTTGTTTGCGAAATTAATAGGCAGCTTGTTGTGATTACTTTCAGTTTTTTTTTGTTGGCATAAGCACCTTAAATTATTTATTATATCGGGTGTAGAATCAAAAGGTTACTCCACCGTTGAATCGTGGTTTTAAATAAAGAAATAATTTTTGGAAAGGAAATAAAAAAAAATCCGTATTGGTGCATGAATCTTAGCTATAATATCTGAGCAGGGAAAAGGAAATTCTAGCCGCATACATATTTCAACAGTTCTCGCGCATCTCAGCCGGAACAATTTTTCAAATTTATTATTAATAATACAGAAAGATGTGCTCGTCTGCCGCTAGTGCCCCTTACTGCAACACAGCCCTCACCCCCTTTGAAAATAAATCACTATTTACCATACTCCCAATTCTCAAGGCTTTCAGATTACCTCAGCAGCCATTCTTTTGGGGCTAACAAATTATGTTTCGCCTGTCAAATACAACAGCGCTATGCTCCTAACAAAAGAATAGAGGTGCTCATATTTATTCCAACCCCCTTGAAAAAAACCTGCTCGGGCTAGATCTGGAACCCTCCCCCTGTGCACTTAGAAGATGTTCTAACAGCGTGTCTGTCTGTGACAGGGAAAAACATGGATTCACGTCTGCTGCTTTGGGATTCGGCTGGTTTTTGTTAAACAATAGGTGGTTGCTTGCAGACGGGGTTGGCTGGGCCCATTTTAATCGGAAAACGAAAAGTGGGTGGGAAAATTGAAATTTTAACGGGGTCTCGGGACGAATTTTAGTGTTATTTATCGGAGTCGGTGCTTTTGTATTTTCATATATAGGTATGATATGTTTGTGTTCGAAATGTTCTTTTATTATACCTCTCTAGGGAGTTTGGAATGAGACTAAGGTTGTTAACAAGCCCTTAACATAAAAATATGGGTTCGAGACTCTAAATTAAATTTTGTTCGAACTTCATAATAAAAAATACCTACATTATGAATTAGAAACAATTTACTAATTATTTTTTTTCGAAAATTTTGTGTGTCACTAAATTTCTCCCAACTTAAATTATAATTACAGATTATACCTCTTTCAGTAGTATTAGAGTATATTCAATATGTATTACAAGAGATTATTATGATTATTACTTTCTTATACGCAGTTTAAGTAAGTATTGTAATCATGAAAAATTTCGATCTCGTTTTTTTTTTAATTGTATACATATTTTAACATTTCGACACTTTTAATAAATTGTTAATTTGCATAGGGGGTGGAGTTTTTGTTGAATGCATCTTATGTAAATATTACTTAATTGGTTTAAGTCATTTTGAACTATATTTAGATTAATTATTCTAAATGACGAAATTCCAACAGTATTATTTTTAAAAGATTTATTTCAACATGTACTATTAACATTTGTAATTTTTCTAACGTATAGTGTTAGTGATAATTATATCTTTGACACATACGATTCTAAATTGAAAACAAAGTTGATAAATTTATCAGTTCTAATGTTATTACTACTTATAAGTTTGTTTGCACTTAATATATATGATAAAGTATATAGAGCTGTTTACAAAACTTGAAATCAAGTTCATGTCATGCTTACATATATTATTTTGCTTATTTGAACAAGTATGAATGGTTGTTGATTGAATTTCGATTTGTTTATATTTTGACTGTGTTGTGGGATATATTGCTACTTTGTATTGGCGTGCGTGTTCAAACCTACATAGCTGACCATTGGCTCATATGGACTTTAACACTATATAAATATAACCAATAGTAGTCTAATAGAAATACTACAATAGAGAATTATGCGTATATTTAGAAGATTTTATAAAAATACTTTGACTAGTATTGATTTCATAAATAACCTAAACTTTTCATATTCTTTGGTTTTTTTGCTCAAATTTTACAATCTACAGCGCATTTCGAAATACTTTCAAAAATACCATAATTTTAATATGTTATGTGTGTAAAAAAATGAAAATGAAATCTCAAATGAAAGACCAATTGTAGATAAAAATGTGACTAAAATCAGAAAAAAAGAATAAATCTTTTAAATCTATTTTGGTCCTCGGAACTCCAGAAAAGAAAAGCAAGAAAAAACTTAGTGCCGGCGTAAATCATGCACCAGAAACCCGTCGATTATAAATAGGTCGTAACGCATTTTTTAATATCACGTGGCAATAAAACAAAAAAAAGAGCGCCGATAAAAACGCAATAAAAACAGGAAAACTGCATAACTCCAAGCGACGATAGACATACACACGACTCAACGTCTGCGCGCGCTAAAAACTAAAAAGCACGGATCTCAACTGTAGGAGAAGTGAGAGCAGTTTCGTGATACTAGTGGGGGGCGTGAGTGAGAAAGTCAGGAATGGTAGGAGAAGTGGTAGTAAAGTGACGTCACTAACGTGGCACCGCCTTTTCAGGGGCAATGGGCGGGAAATAAATAAAATTTACGATGTGCTATTTAACTGCTATCTCGTGGTGAAGTAACGAAGCGTACGGAGGCCATTACCATCTTGCTATTGGCTGGAATGCTCCATACTAGTGTTCTAAGACCTATGTTTTTGATCGCTCTCACTTTCCCACTTGTAATCACGTCAAGTAGAAAGAGAAACGTGTGTGCGCGCTAATGTCAACTATCACGACGTTGCGTTCTGTGATCTGCAATCTACGACGTACGTACTAGATGGATATCGCTGTAGTGATCGTTGCGCGTGAGACAGATGGAAGTATTTATTGAAGCCCGCTTGGTCTCGGGTTGAATTTGAAGGCATTTCGCGGCGTGTTTAAGATACTATAACAATTTTCAGACTCGAAATTAGCTATCCTTGTGGGCATATGTTTTGTTTGACGATATACACCTTGGCTTCGTTCATATTCATTGTCGCATACTAAAGTTTATATGGTCGGTTTTAGTATGATCTTAATGACAACATTCAATTACTTAAATTGGCGGTTATGTATAAAAGATGAAATGTTCTAGGTACATAATGTAAAGCGCAATGTCGCTATATTTTATGAACTATTTTATTCATATATTTATTAGTCATTTTTGATTATAATTATTTTATTTTTATTTTCTTTTGGAAATTAAAAATCTATTTATTGAATTTTTGTATATATTTACTTAATTTTTAATATATATTTTTATAAAAACAACTTATATTATAAAATAATAGTTCCAATGCTTTTCAAGTTGTAATAATTAAATCAATAAAAACGTATATAGATTCCTGAGCATGTGTTCGCGCTACCATCTATCGGGTTTATTTTGAATTGTGTTACACAAATGGGCAGGTTCAATACGAGATGTTTTTATATTAGGGATGTCAAAAAATGCATGTATATTATTAGTTTAAAAATATTATTATAAATATATAACTCAACCATTCTTTTAAAATGACACATTTATAGATCATTTAATATATTTTGGTTTGCAAAGTATATAAAAGTTACTTGTTGTTTATAATAAATGTAACTGCATTTTCAATTATATTCTATCCAAGTTTTACTTAATAAATTTCAATAAATTGCAATTTTAGTGCAACTTAAATTAAGGTAAATACATTTAAAAAATATAGGTCAATTTTTGACAACCCTGTTTGCGACACGGATCATAGTGTTCACAGCGGGTAGTGTTGGGGCGTCGGGAATGGTGATCCCGTAGAATGCGCGCCATCTATTGTGACTTTACGGTGTCTGTACGGCGCGCGGTGGTTTCCTCGACCATTCTCTTCTTATCGCTACAACATAGAATGGTCCATTTAACCACCGGCACTGAATTATATCAGCCGGCAAAAAATTAACACCAACATTACACTGCCGAACGTTTCTATGCCACGCCAGCACAGCTTAGAATGGGTTACACCAGCCATAACAAACATTCACAATGTTCACACTCTAAGTGGAATTGCCTAAACTGCGCGGATCAAGCGGGCGAGATTTGCGAGACGTGTTAAAACAAAAGATAAAATCGTCGTAAAAATTCAGATATTCTCGATGCTTCACCAAGTCAAAAATTCTAATCTTATAATATACATTTTAATGAAGCTATTTGATACTCGATAAATGTAGTTATTTTTTCATTTTATTGATCAAGTGTCAGTATTATCGCTGAATTTATATGCTAATCGATACTCTAATAGTTTACAAGCTAAGATCATAAAACGTCACAAAAATGTTTATTCAAGTGCTATATATTTATGTTTTCTTTAAATTATAATTATCTTTCATTTATGTAATGAATACTGCAAATATATCTCCTCGAATAATGATAATTGCAAATAAATAAACAAATAACAATCATGAAATTACACAAATATAAATTTGCATGTTATTCCCCTGCTATCACTATTTATTTAGAAAATATTTTAAAATTCGGCGTATCAGTATGCGAATAGATGTTTCACAATAGCAAACATTAAAATGTGTCTTTTATGGGTGCTTTTAGCGTGATTTTAACGATCAATTTGACTATTATTATCCTAACAAGTGCATAAACATCATTGGTCAAATGTGTGAGGCACGCTTCTGTCTAGGCGACACAACAAAGATAGCTAGATTACCAGTTGCCAGTAGCAAGAGTGAGATCGCATCGTCGGGATGTTTTATTTGGCCATTTCGGACGCACTTTTACAATTTTAACTGCAGTAAAAGTCGTTTTAACGATATTTTTATTGCGACCGCTAACATACGTAACATCATGGTTCCTTGGAGAAAAGAAAAACCGCATATGCCAAAGATGAAGACAGATTTATGAATGTGTTTGTGCTGTAAATTTGTGAAATTTGACGATTTCTTTGTAAATTGTGACATTATTTTTCAATAGCTTTGTTAAGTCAGTGAAAAATAAATTACATAATATATTAGTTTTTCATTCATATTGTGTTCATTTTATTATATTTTTATGGACATTTTTGAATAAAATTTATTTCATTTTTCAATACTGCTCGGACAGTGTGATTTAAAAGGTCATTACAACATTTGTAACATTCTGAATGTGCCACTTTTATCTCCAATATAAAAATTGATTCTACAATATATTTAAGGAAATTCCAATTTCAGCATTTTAAACTTTTTCAATAAATCCTAGTACAAATTATATGGATTTCGAACTGGACATCTTGTATAGAAAGCGTGCACTGTGAGACCATTGCTTTTGTGCCCACAGATGCATAACATCTAGAGTCCAACAGATGGTGCTGCGTAAGGGGCCCGTTCTTTCAAATAAGTGTACCAATTTTGTGTCAGATGTCAGCACATGAAACACAGGGCATTTTGTAATTTTTTTTCAAAATCATATCATTTTCGTACTTAAAATTATTTGTTTGTAAATTTATTATTATATTATTATATATATATGTTTAATGGTAACGACAAAACATATAATATTAATTACTATTAAGATATTGAGATTTTTATAGACAAAATGTGCACATTTATGTCTTTTTATACCCCATTAAAGAAATCTTGTTTTAAAATTTATTGTATTCAAGATTTTTTGTTATTTGGATTAGCATACATGCCATAAATCTTAAATCTTAGAAATTTCTACGTTGACGGTACTTTATTTCTTAGTTGATTGTAATTAATTATTTTCTAAATAATAAAATGTTAATTTAAAATAACACATTTTAATATGAAAAATAAATATTTTTATAAAAATGTACCTTTTAATTATCTCCAAACAACCGGTATTATTCCAACACATTTCCACTCCATTATTGTAACATTAGTATTTTCTTTATTTGCACTGCTTTTAATTTTAGAAAACCTTATTATAGAATATATATAACTGTTAAATGCACTGGAAATATTATTTTCTTAACTATAAACGAACTAGGTACATCTTCACAACTAATCCCAAAAGAAACTAAATTATTTAGACAAGTTTTGTGTAAAGCAAGGGTTGAAAATTTTTTTTTATTACAAACCAGGCGCTTTCTATTTTATTGTGGCCATTTCCTGCAAGTATTGTCCATTGACAAATAGTTTTTGGGGCTGTTAGTAGTTTGTGGTGCAAAATGTTTCATTGAAGGTTTCTAATATTATTCTCAGAAGTCAGAACATTTTTTTAAATTTGAAATTCTTGATTTAATTCGTGGAATTTAAAAATAGGCTAACATATATAATAAATAACATTCCATAAAGTTTTCATTTTTATGTTAAGATTAACTAATAATTAGAGCAAAGTTAAATTCTAAAGTCTGGGAATCTCAAATACGAAAGGCTTAAACAATTATTTAAATTATCTGCGTATCTTCTTTGATCGCCCGGGAAATATCCATAAATTATTTCTCTTTAAACATTAATATATTTTTTTTTAAATTATAGGCTAAATGTAGCGTTAGGTATTGTTTCACAGCAATTCCAATTATGGAACTGTCTTATTTATGTGATTCAAGAAAGAATATAAAATAAAAAAAGAAATTAAATTCGTATAAATGACATTTCAAAATATCATTAACATTAACATCAACACTAAAATATCGACCATAAATATGTTACATGGGCTATAAAACCAACGAAATTATATTCATAACGCATTAAAAATTAATTGTATATTCAAAATGGCCGATTAGCCTGTCCCAAGTCAAGTAGGCTTTCATTCCGTTGGCAAGCTGCTGTAGAGGAATCTCATTATAGTCATATCGTAAATCGTACGAAGCCACGGAGAGAGAACACAGAAAGGCCCGACTATCTTCTGTGTTCGGCAAGACCCGTCTGCTAGATTTCCAAAAACGAAAATAATTATGCACGCCTTTAATAATGTATATACGTATGTATATACCTGGTTGTCTTTTTCGGCATCGGCTTCGGCATCGTTCACTATCCGATCTTTTTCGATTCACATTTCTCACATTTAATGAGCAGCCGATGTTGTTGTTGATTTCTTTGTCTCTATGGTGATGGCCATGTGAAGACCGTAATTAGTGGACATTCCCAAATGAGTTATTAGTTTGTTTGCTTTGACTATTATAGATTTCAAATGGCTTAGAAGGAAACTAGTAGTTAAAGATTTCTCATCTACACGATTTTTGTAATTTGTAATTTGAATCTAAAGAAAAAAAAAACTATCAATTAAGTTTATATATTTTATATATTTTCATCCTTAAATTCATTTATCATATCGAAGGAATAGTTTAGTTACTATACTACAATTTTCAACATGCAAAAAGAACTAGTTGTGTATAATATAGAACTTAAATTATAAATAAATTTTATATTTATGAGTAAAAGTGTAGTAGGGAATAAATAAAAATTATGAAGGATTGTACGAACTTTAGGCACAAACAAGTAAAATATTCCAATTAATGTATTTATACGTTTTAGATATAAACAAAGCAATAATTTAATTGTATATTTCAAACCATAAATAAGCGACACGGATTTTATATGTATATTTTATGATAATCATAAATTTATAACGCTATTAATGTGTCGTCGATGCTGTTGTAGGTAGAGAATTTTAATATTGAAGCAATAAAAATGAAATATGTGTCTTGCGATGCAATTTGGTGTTGCACAATTGTTCAAAGATAATTAATAACGAACATAGTTATAATTCATACTTTATACTTATTTTACATTTAATTCATAACTTAAAATCTAATTTATGATATAAATACCACTTAACAAAATATTATAAAAACTAATATATCTTATTCCTACTATCATTACATAAATAAATATTTAAGATGATTTAAATGAATTTGGATGCTGTAATTTGAAGAAATATTTCAAATTTAATTCTTATGTATTCGTTTTTATTTTTATTACCTATATGTTTAAGTAAAATTGTACTATAAGATAAGTAAACAAGTACAGTACAAAAACAGGATTATTAAAAAATTCCATGGTATGTTACCTGTCAAGGTAAGATAGTTGTGGTAAAGTAAATCACGCAGTAGCAGTAACAGTGGCATCTCAAGTATACAAAATGATCTCATCATACGCTTATTCCAAGAATTTTTCAGTTTCTATTTTTTAACATATCATTTGCATCCACCCATAATTTTCTTATTCTAATTTTGTTATTTCAAAACAAAATTTCTCGACGTACACATAACAAATATTGAGTAAACGTATGTTTATCTGAAGGTTAATTATTTATAAATAATTATCAATACAATAATATGTTTTCATTTATATTATATAGGTAATTTGAATAAAAATGCTTATAAAAAATGTTCACATATAGATTCTTATATATTGAAATTTTGATGAAATTTATTAGGGAACAGCGAGGCCTTAACTAGAAAGAAGACGTGTTTATCTCATTTTTATCCATCAATTGCATATTAAAGATAATTTTTTATCTTATATCTTATATCTAAGAAAAACTGATATTTACAAATAAAATTTAGTAGATGAGTATTAATTTTTAAGGTAAACGTATTTTTGTTGGTGAAATAAAATATTTTAGCCGTGCAGAAAGAATGACAAGTTTTTATGTGTAAAAATCGTAAAAAATATTGATTGTACATAAAAACATAAACACCGCTTTATAAAATTTAACGTACTTCTCTCGAATGTAAGTATCTTATCAACTTCCAGAACCCATTCGGCCAATAAAATACCCACAAAATACGAGATGCATTATCTTCATACATGCAAGTTAAAAAATAAAGAAAAACGCTGGAAGAAAAATGTTAAAAAAGAAACCATTCTCTCCGACACAAGGGGCAATAGATCAACCCGCGTTGGCATGTCTTGAATGCGCGCGAGGAGGACTGGTTACTAAGGAAACGGGATCGCGCCCTCCAGCAGCCAATCCCGTTACGCGAAGGCGGTCACCGTCGGTTCTTTAGGAGATTTGTTCTTCTTGGTCTTGTTGCCAGCACAGGGCACAGCACCACGTTCTCGGCGTTTTCCATTACACCGTCTTCCACAGCGAACGACTGCGAACCGCTTCTGTTGATGGCGAGTCAACCGTTATCTTAACTGTTTTTACGGATACTCTGATGATCACCTTAAATAGAAATTAATGATTTAGATTTGTTTTCAAAACATTCTTACTAAGATTATGAAATCGATAGAATTCGTTCAGATCTCCAAAACATGAACACAAATATTGGAATAGAATTTAGATGAAATTTATTTCTGGTTATATTATTCTTAAAAAATACTCTTTAAAAAAAAAAACCTCTTGTAGGTATTAAATTCATTTGAAACCATATAATAAATCATTTAAATTTATATCAGACCAAAAAATAGTGTCCAAGATAACATCTGTGTTACAGTCAAATTTATACACATCTCAAGAATCAAGCGACCTACGACCCCAAACAAAAATACCGGGTGCATAGCAATGAACCTCACAAATCTAGACCACCGGTGCATTCCCATCACCTTGTATATATAACAAAAGAAAATCATATACAATTCAATTCAAACCGTAACAGTTATATTTATTTATAATACTTTCTTTCACGTTCGTGTAATGGTGGTACACCTTTGAGTAAGTGGTAACTCATTAAAATATAACCATGACAAATTCAAAATGGCTCCAGCACTATATTGTCAAGTTTTATTTTTTGTTTGCTCTAAATACAATAATAAGTTATACTTGAGACAAGTATTTTGGGTCTACCGCGTACTTTATAGGTCGTATAATGTAACGTATGAATAAAAGGGAACCATGGGAAATGACGCAATGTGCACCGATGCGCATAAATGCAACACCCATTTTGCGGTGGGTATTACAGCCGATATTTAATATTTATTGCAATGATTCCAGAGTTCAAATAACAACAACGATTTTCCGTCTCTGTTTTATTTTACGAATTATGTTGTCAATTTTGTTCAGTATGTGCGTGCTATTATTTGATTCGAATTTAGTAGAAATCGATAACTAATTATGTTGAGCTATATTCAATTTAAAATTTAATTATTATTTTCATGGTATATTTTATACGAGAATATTAAATAGCCTTTAAAACGTATAATATTATTTGTGTATTATAGGTACATGCACATTTATAATAAATATATGGATATTATTATTATATTCTTTATATTATTAACTAAATTTCTATTTGAAGAATATAAATTTCTTTTTAGATAGATATGATTCATTTTTTTGAATAAATATGGGTATTAGATTTTATTTAAAATGTTTTTCATTGTGTTATATTGTTGATGCTATACGAAATAAATAATTCTCAAAGTGTTTGTTCGTATTTCTTTAAAATTGTATCCATTTCAAGTTTTGAGCTATTTATTATATAACATATGAATAAACTCCAAAAACAGATACTTCAATATGAAATGATGCAACCAAACATTTATATATAATGAACATGTAAAGATATAGTCGTTCATCATACAACATACCTGCGTAAAAAGACCACCCTCTTATGTTACAGACTATTCGGATTCCTTTATGTCTCAATTTCGGCCATTTGAACTGTCATGTTGACCATCTCATTCGTCATTAGTCGGGGGTCCCCTACAAAAAAAAAAGAGGTTGAAAAAATAAAGAACGTTCATCATTCTTTTCTATTCTTCTTTTTCCATAGTTATTTAGGTGTATATTTCTCGTCGGAATGGCGGTAGGTGGGGAAAATACGAACCAAAATTTTTCTTATACCTTAGACTGGTTTTCGTTGAACTCCAAAACGACAAGTTGCGTTAGGTAGAGTCACAGTCAAAGCGATGGAAGAAAACACAACTCGGTCGTTATAAGCAGTAAAATAACTCAAATGCAACTCAATTTACCGTGAACAAAGTTTTGTAAGTTTTTCAAATCATGAGGTCCATTGCATTGCTGTAATATCGGTTCAGCGCTCAGACTGTGCTCTACTCTTAGCTTTCAGAGCATGGTGAGAATATTCTAAAGGCAATCTAATGTTTTTGTGGCTGGTTCTATTCGTGCCAATGTATAGTTTTTATGCGATATGTTCGAGGGTTGCTCTAGTAGTGTCTGTAGTCGGAAAGATTTGCAAATATAAGTTGTGTTATGATGTCAATATTTTTGCAATAGTGTCTCTTTATGTTGTTATTCATTCGTGTTGTGGATTTTTCCAAGAAATATGAAATTCGTACTGAAAATGAAAAATAGCTAGTTTAATCAATACTCAAATTGACCTGTTGGAGCACAATGGTTACATATCGACCATTCAATCTTGTTAGTAATGAAAACTTTTGCTCTAATTGCAGCAAAGAATGCATTGCTATAAAATTAGAACTTTTGATTCAATTATATTTATTTTAAACCTAAAAAGTAATTAATATAGAATATAAGTTTATATCTTGAACAAAATTCGCTTTGCGAATATTATAGTTAGTAAAATGAACTGTTATTTGGCTGGGCATGTAGTAGGTATATATTTCGAAAGCAGACGCAGTGAATTACCCTACGAAGCATAATCTCGTTAGAAAGTGCTAGTATGAATCGCATAACTTGGCATTATAATTCAATAAAACAGATGATTAAAAACTTGGGATCGTTCTAGTAATAAGTATACGACGGTAACCAGCACCACAGGAGTATTTGAACTCGGTGGGCTAGTGCATTTTACGTTAATATGCCGGGGGGTGGTATTTCGCGTAAGACGGCACTTAAATTGCTTTAAACGGTCCATAACAATAGACCTAATTTAAAAAGACCGCCGTAAAACTTAAGTATAGCTTTCGGCATGCCGGGGCGGCGGCTGGAAATGGGGGTTGGGGCAGCGTTGCAGTCCCGTCGGGGCGCGTAGTATTAAAATCAGAAATTTAGTGTCGAGATAAGCCGGCAGGCTAAAACGGAAAAGAAATGCTCTAACTCACACGTATAACTGTCTCGGTGAATGGCCACGTTAGCTCGTTTGCGGAAAATACGCTCAGCGTCGCTACTCTGAGGAGTAGTGACCATGTTTTCTTTGTCTTACAGAGTATACAGACAATTCACAATAATGCGCCACAAATCCTCGATGCTCATTATGGTAATCTTGTTTACGTTCATTCCAAAGAAAGATGATTTCAATTTGCATCAATAAATTTGCAAAATTAATCAATTATATTCAATAAAATTCAAATAATCTACATAAAATATATACTATTGTTTAAATGATAGGTTCTTTTATATTAAAGCCATAATATATTTATAATTCTTATTTCATAATTTCAGATTGTATTGAAAAAGTGCATTCCGCCATCGTTGATTGTGCATTTGACTGAAAAATAAGGAGCTCGCATTGCGGACTGCAACTGGACCATGTGAGATAGCTCGATAGGAAAACAAAACAATAAACCGGTCTGATATATTAGTTTTCAGTTCATTGTGTGCGCCGATTTACTGCCGTTGGCAAACACCGCCAAGTCTGCAGTTTTTAATCCCGGCATTGTGCAGAACAGAGCATAGCAGAGCGACCGAGCATAAATATCATCATATTTTTTCGTGTGTTTTCCTTTACAAGACTCAAGATTGTTTGCCAAGAAATCGTTTTTCTCGTGTTTATTTTTCCACTGCCAAATTTGCTTTCAGCAAAGTGTTCTTCGATAGGATAATGATGACATACAAGCATAAATATATTTGTTTATTGTTCTAGACATTGCTTTCTATATATATACCATTCAAAAAGTTATTTTATTTATAGTCATAATATAAAATGTTTGGTGTATCATTTACTAATAATTGCATATTAAATTACAATGCCCGAATATGCAATGCAAAATTTTCGTTTTCGTTATTGTATTTTTAAAGCAAGTAAATTTATTTGTGTTTATAAAAATTTTATGATTTTATAAAAAATATATATGTTGAAATAAAGAATAAAAAAGTGAAAATTTAATTATTTTGAATTTGTGTAATGTTGGACAACTTCTTGGTTTCGCAATTCCCATAAAAAGTATTAATATTAAACCTTTTTTGTATGTTTCCTTTCAGCAAATGTGGAATGTTTAGAAAAAGTCGTAAAAAGCATCGGTCGGGTGCTACTGGGAAAACAATTTAACTACGGACAACAATATAACATCCACAGTAAACCATATTAAAAATTATGGAGCAGTAAAACTAATTTTGCGTAGTCCCGACTATGGGGTCCTTACATCAAGGCGCGTGCACACGCCTCTCCCAAACGTGTCGACAACAATCAACTTTACGACAAATAGTTATTAATAGTGACTGCACTTTTACAACGTCGTAAATGTCTCGGTTTTGGTCTTTTGCTCGTAAATTACCATGTAGAACACGATGTTGACTGCATAAGTGCTATGAATGATTCGTTTCAGATTGAATTGACGTATATAACCAGATCTATTCTTTGAAATTTATATCCTTATTTAACAGCATACTAACCCTTCACATACCACGATATGTGGTGATGCGAAAATATAACATCTATCGCAGTTACGCCCTCGAAGATCAAATACACTGGCGGTGGACGTCGACTATTATTGTCCTCCTCCTCATCCCCCAAATCTCCCTATAAGGGAAGGGACGTATGCCCCCACACTGAATTGGGTACTGTATGTAAAAGACCTCTCTCTCAACAGAGTTATGGCGATCGTTTGTAGACTCTGCGTGCTAGATTAAAATGTCTGCGCTTTGAACAGTGACAATGGAGAGTGGATTTCAAAAACGTTACAGTTAACCCTTTTACTGAAAATATTATATTATTAATATATGCATACTTATTTGAATATTTCTATAAGTAAGCACTGGGGATTTTTTTTTGTGCCTTTTTGAAGACTTGCTTTTTGTAAGATTTTGAAAATAAAATAATGTGTGGATCTATTATGTAGCAAATTTTGATAGACCCTCTACAGATACAGTTATTATATGATATTGTAAAATTGGATGTTGTACAATAATTGGTACACAGGGTGCGATGTTTACACAAGTGGACATTGTCCCTTTTGCGGTACATTCGGTGAACCCTCTAGTAAACCCTAAGCGTGAATATGGGCAGGTTTGCAGCACCATAATCCGATTTAACACCCCAAAATAATCATTATATATGACTGTAGAGAGAATATTTCTTCTCATGCTTTAATTTCGTTAGGAAAATTTATTGTGATCTTGTGGATGGAACGGGATTTCTATAAAATTACGAAGTATGTCCATAATAACTATTTAATTTCTTTAAAAGGAGACCACAATTTTCTATTTCGAAATTCTTTTCGATTGGAAAATAAAAATAGCTATATGAAATTCTATGTGCAACCGTGAGTTTCTTTATATATGTGGATATATTTATGTACTTTAATACACTCCATTAAAACTAACTGAAATGAAAAGAAAAGAAAACTGAGAAACTCGATGAAAACAACAACAACATAACTCGTTGTTGGGATATTCGCATTGGTGCGCAGAAAGAAAGATAATTAAAAACAAATATTACACTTTTGCGCCCGCCGGCGTGGCACCGTCTAAACCCTACCGGAGGGTCGTTAATGATGATTTAGAGTCCACATTTCTAACTAGGATGTGAAGCACCGAGCCATACGCCGTATTAGTTCCGGTGGCTCTCACAAATGGACATCACCCGATGGCGGCGGCGCTAGCGTCGGTTGGTTAATTTTGCAACGACTCCCAATGGCATTCCTCAATCCAATAACCACATATCACAGGTCAACTCACGCACAACATCGGACACTAGAAGGGTTTATGCAGAACGTATGTTAAGGGTTCGGTGATATATTTATCAGACGGATATATATATAAAAATTATAATTAAAATTGATGAAAATTGGCAGTATTCTAAATATATTTGCTTGAAAATAGAAATTTAACAATGAAACTACTAAGATAACATCGTGTCATGGATTTCTAGCGTCCATTGTCGGTACTAAAACTTGTTCCATAGGAAAAAGATCAAAGTTCACCGGAAGGTGCGTGCATGAAGGAAGAACCGTTCACGAGACGTATCTTTAATGGAGCCCCAGGTCGTTTGATTCTATGGCCTAAGACCCTTTCGCTTTATTTCTTGTGAGAGGCGTAGTGGGGTATGGTATAAGGTGTATTACCTCTTGTGGGACAGAATGTGTATAAGTACACCCGTTGCATCCCTGTACAAGTCCACCAACCGTAGAAGAGCGTGCGCATGTTGTGGCGATACCATTACGACTCTTTTAATGAATCGAAACAACTCTTAAGAGCTTCTAAGATGACTTTGATGACAATTGTGAACAATAAAATGACAATCGAATGTCGATGTTGTGTTTTGAATCGGTCATTCATTTATTTAGATTTTGCGTGATAATTTATTATTTAATCTGTTAATTTTCTTTATGACCGATTATTTGTAGTGTATTTGTTATAATTTGTTATTAAGTACCAATTAATGATTTCGAAATTACTGCAACAATTGCTTAGTAGGTATTTGAATTTTTGGTGAATGTGAAAATTGCTATTTCTGCAATTCCGAACGTATAGTTTTACATTCTACTGATTTACTTCTCCTATTAATAATATAACGCTTAATATACAATTGCAACCCGTGTTGCTTTTAAACTGACTTGATTGTTATCATTACGATATTTATTTAGTTTTTGGAATCAATAAATCACTTACAAAGGAAGTTTAATTTAATAAAAGAAATGTGTATGCGTATATACACTTTTTATTTTGTGAAATATCAGATATATATTCATTCGCCATCGAGCAAATCTCTTACAAGCAACTGTCTATTTTAACACGAACGCAAAAAAGTTCTTATTATCGTTACGCACGTGCTTCGTACGCAACGAAACGGGCGAGAATAAGAAGACGCAGAGAGATAATCTAAACAACCCCTTCTTCACCGCCGCATGGATATGAATGGCAAGAACAAGAATAACCAACACAAATATTAGAGAAAGAACGAACCACGCTTCGTTTTCTTATACGTGCCGCGAATATGGGTGGCTCAGCCCCACCCTATACTGGGTGGTTTTGCCCTCTGGAGGTGGTTGTAGAGGGCGCGCTCTGCAAGATGGAAAGCGCAATTCCAACCAGCCATTAACCTAACTCCCAGACCGGCATAGCTGAACAGTTTTCCTTTTCCCGCAGTTCTTCTTATTCTCTCTTCCTTTGCCTAAGTTTCCTTGGACGCCGAAACAGTGGCGTATCGTTCAAAATTCACTCATTTCTGACTATTATAATTAATGATGTGAATATTTGTGGGATTAAACTTTTTAAGTACACGTTTAAAATTAAATACAGTTTCAATTAGATTTGTAAATCAAAATTCTATTTTTCAATTCTAATTTAGGGACATATTTGAAGAAAAGCGGCTTTTAAAAATATATTTCTAAAATCTCCGTAATATTTAAAATAATGTAGTACTTGACACGTTTAACTTTTATTTTTATTCAAATAATAACAAAAGTCGCAGTTTACCTCATCAGTAAAATAAGCATTCAAACAACAAGATCATTGCATCAAAATGGTTTAACTAAAACTTTAATAGTTTAACAAGAAAGAACGACACTTATTCTATGTTGGTTTGCGAAAACACCGCTTGACGCTCTATGTTTTCCGGTTGTGTTCCAGAGCGTTCCTGTATGTCCGTGTGTGCGAGTTACGGACGATATCTCGCTTGGCCTGAGTTCCGCTTGAGTTGGCGATCCAAGGATAAGTCGTGTGCCCGGTAAGTTGGGAATTGCAGTTTTGCCGTGGGGCTTACGAAACTTGCGCGGTTCCATTTGCCGCACAATATATACCTTACCAGTATCCATGCATGCGAGAGTTTACTCTTGTACACTTCATTTAACACAGATAACAGCGAATGACTTCGTGTTGTATGAGAGAGGGAGGATATATCCTAGCCAACGCCATGATGAAGAAGTTATCCTCAGTTCAGCCAGTTTTCCTTCTTGCTTCTGTGTGTGTGTGTGTTTGTTCTTTTGCAAGTTTATAATAATGATATTTGTTTTATATGCCATAAAAGTAGTAATAGCATAAACCAATTTGATAACGCAAATAAAATCATTGTTATTGATGAAATAAAAATTAATTCACGCATTCAATTCAGGCTGAAGTAATGGCAAATAGGCCATGATTATTATATTATAAAAAACTACTAGTTTAATTAGTAGATTAAAATAAAAATGAAAGTTTATTTGATAGCAAAACAGAGGCATTCTTTACGGTTGAAAATATGATCACGTGCTCGTACTGGTTTGGTGTGCAACTAAGCTAGTGCTGCCATCTCTAGAATGGAGTGTTAATCCCGTTTAAACTGAGTACTTTAACAGGATTTTCCGACTAATAAATTTACAGCTTTGTATAAGCTGGTTGAACGCGATTTTGGGCTCGCGCGCCTGGATATAGAAATACGCGCGGGCATAATGCAGCATCCGCCAAACGGGTTTCCAAGATGATTCAAGGATTTGCATTTATGCGCCGTCACCCTCTGTTCGGCTTGGGGATAGTGAGTGTCTTTCCACCTCGCTCTTATTTCCTAGGGTGCTGATCTGCTGTATGAAGATAGTAGGCACCGTGAATATTTAAGTATTGAAGGGCTTAAAGTTATATATTATTTGCGGTTATTAAATTATTGTCGATTTTTTCAATCATGATTTTCCCTTTCACCATTGTTTATATATCTTTATATTATACAGTTTATTAAGTTTCTATAAAATAATTATTTACACAGAAATATCAAGAAAGAAATGATAAAGAAATATAAAAATAAAAACCAATGTTATTTGTATAAAATAAACTATCATGAAGTGTATATAATTGCGTGTTTTTTTTAAATTTTATAACTATGATGAGTAAAAATAATTCTAACGACACCGCAAAAAGAAAAATGTAGGTTTATTTTACCATATTTATTATATACACATTCATATATTTACAAAATATTGAATTTGAACTGTTATATTGATGATATGAATAATTATAATTGCACATTAATATACAACTTTCATCTGGAAATAAATTTGCAATTATTTATTAATAAATACAATTGTTGGTAGCAATTATGAAAGTACCTTGAGATGTTAAACTAAGTTTACAATGATAACTGATATATTTATTATATGAATGGCACATTTCATGTCTCATTAGATATCTTTTTGCGTAATTATCACCTAGGTTGCTATCAATTATTTAGAAACGCGAACGAAATACGGTATACGTATCATTAACCGTTAATTGTAATTAAAGAATTCATTATCGTAAGAAGTAAACCGAAGCTGAGTGGATACGCTAATTATAAAAGTTTAAATGGACTTTTTGTGTAAATATAATTATTTTATTCGAGTATGTATCTTTAATTATGCTGCAGGCTCATAAGTTATAGGTATTTATGTCGCTAGTTTTGCTAGTGTACTCTATAAAATTATATTTATCTCTCTTCATTTATTCTGTTCAAATGGTGTTCATACTGTTACATTTCTCTTCAGGAAAAGGAAAAGTAGTTTTCAAAGATTTCATCATAAAATGTGTCTTTCTTTAAATTCTATATTCAATGATTTGTAATTTATTTTTCCGGAAATTAATAGTAATTAATGTCATTGTAAAAACAATATAACTTTATGGGTAACCAAATAAAGCAATGCCAGTAATAGAGGTAACTAAATTCCGTAAGTGTGTAAACTAAGGTGAGCTATGCAAACAACCGCAACTGAAAAACCAAGGGAACATTTGAATAAAACTTCTATCTATGCTAACCGTACGACTGTACGGCTGTTTCTCACAAAGCGATACGGATCTTCTGTGTGCATGAAGGTGAGATGGCATGTTTTGAAAAGGAATGCATGCCTGATGCAGCACAGCACAGCATACATACTTGTACAAATCCCTGTAGCCTCGTAAAGTTAAAGAAAATATGACGTTAAGGCTGTCGTAAAAACAGCGGTAACGCGCATTTGGAGATCTTAAATCGGACAGCAACTACTAAATTTGTATTAATTAAATGACGTTGGATTCACAAGAGCTATTTTCGGAACGATTTTAACAGCTTGTTTATAAACGATAAAAGTAGAAATATTTCATCAGTGTTCATGAATATGGTTCAACTTTTACCGCAATGAGGTGATAAGTGGTTCCAGTTATTTTAATTAACTTAACGATCCGTTTACTTTCAATTTAGTTCAACTATCAAATAATTTATTGCGAACGAATTGATAAATTTTGTAATATCCTGCTTTTGATTTATAATATATGTTTTTCAACAATATACACCGCGAAAAATATACCGTTAAATTTATTTAGAACCAATTAAAAATTAATAATATAACTTTTTTTGATATGCATGTATGTAGCTAAAACTTTAAAAAATAATGTTAGAAATGAACTTATAATTGAAAATACAATAAAATTATTTTACTTTCAACATAATTGTAGTTATATTTGTATATTTGCGGATGAATATGCTTAAAGGCAGATGCTACAATAAATCTGTATTGCATTTCAAGACGCTTTTTTACACCGGGCACGTCATTAGAAACCTTACATCGCCAACTGTAGCACGAGAAACTTTAAATAAGGGGTACACTTCGCTTTATATGTAACTTATAGGGATGTGCGTCACTTTTTTAACACCCGGTAGCATACTGCATACACATGTTGCCCTACCATATGACTCCTGTTACTGTATTTTATTGCACATAAAATCGTATCAAGTTTTATACAATATTCAATATGTTATCTATTTTCAACGTTTATAAAATAACATATAGTAGAAATTATAATCCACAACCGAATTGAATTGAAAAATAATAAATAATTATAAAATTTTCGCAAGGTTTATTAATTAAAAATTCAAAACATTATCTGACTTACGGTACACATTATTCGACAAACCTCTTCAGCTACCATTGTAAATTATAGTTATATTTACAACACTGAAGAAAATAGTTACAGAACAATCAACAACGATGTATATTAAAACTAATCGGTAATAAACAATCAGATATCTCTTTCTATTGTCCAACATAAAATCATAAAACAGATCGCATGTAGGTGGGTGTACAATAGAGGGTTGAGCAACAAAAGGCGGTCGTTCTATGTGATAATTCAGTGTAAGGAATGACGTAACAGACCGGCAACTGCCAATGAGAAACTAAAACTACAAAACATCGATTTCACATTTACAGACATGCAAGTTTCTCATTTTCAATTCAAAACTATTTCGATTATTTAATTACTTGCAGAATATGACAATGACCAATTTATAATAAGTTTATGAACAAGTTGAGTGAATTGGCTAACTTAACACTGGATGTTCCGCAACATTTGATAGATTTACCAGTTAATGTTAAGTTGAACAGTGAATATTTGTAACGGGTTGGTGGTACCTAGCTGCATAGAGCGCAAGTTTCTCGTCTCGCATATATGAGGAAGTTTTAATGGGACACAGCTCGTTCGTTTAGATTTGCCCTGTTTAATCAGGAACAAACACGAGATGTGGTGCAGATGCACGTCTACTGGTCTTACAAGATATGTGTATTAGTTTAACTGTACCGCTGTGACATTACCCGACCGCGGCAATATTGTATGTTTCTTGATTACATTCTTGGCAAACAATATCTCTTTTAAAATAAAACAATAATATCAAGGTGGCCATTATACAACGACTTTTAATAAATTAAGAGGAAGAATACATTCACGAGATGTTTTTTAATTAAAATTTAATTCGATAATTCGATATTGAATCCTCATTTTGGAAAAATAAAAAAATTGTATATAAAAAAAATGTAAATAGAAATAGAAAATTAACCAAGTTTATTTTTAATCTAAAATACACTTTCTATGCCTAATTATTATTATCTATATTTCAAATTTGTATACATTTTAACATATAAATTCTTTCATATTAATTTTATCTTTATAATAACTTTTCTTTGTTATCTCGTGCACTAATGATGCTATTGTTCTAACGAATATTTCTTGAAGCACGACAATTTATTTCCGTAAAATATAATTATTTGTTGACATCTGCTATTTGTATCAGTTTTAGTAACGTATTCATCAATGTTAAAATTTAATGGAGGGTTAAACAAATTAAAATAATCTACCATTACGTTGCAAATGAACTATGTAAATATTAAATTCGTGCTCAGACATTAGAAAAACTCCTTTCTACTTTCGCGTGTTATTTCAGTCATGATGGCGACGGTGACGTCGTGGGATGGGAAATGGCTGAGAGGGTGGGCCCACGTTAAGAAAACACCGAGGGGATGCTCACCGGCATACCAAGCACTTGTTTTGCATAAAACAGACACTAAAACCATCTCCGCGAGTGTCTTTTTGAGCGACGTTCGTGGCATGATTCGCGTCTCAAACAACCACACAGTACCTTCACTTTTAGTGCAACAATATTGTTTGATATTAGAGATTTTTATTTATATTAGATTAAAAAATTATATATATTTTTTCTCAAGTGAGAAATCTTGAAGCATGATTATTTTATTTTATATTTTTATGTCGACTTACAATTAGTACTTTTAACTAGTTAACGGTAATTTTGTCCTATGAGCTGTATACTGACGTAAAAACATTTTATAAATAGATTTTACGATGTATTTTGACCTAGAAATAAATTTGGTGCTCTTAAAAAATTCATCATACTTTTTTTCCGAACAACGCAACAAAATAAACAAAACAGAAAAACAACGAAACAGAGACACATTTTAATTTAACAAGGCAGTAAATTCTGGGTGTGATTTTTTTTGCGTCGGTTTGTCGTCGAACCGGGCTGATTAAATTTTAAATGATCTCATAAATACGCCTGTCCACCGATATAAACACACAGGAAGTGCAGTAATAACGTTCTGTGTGGAATTCTTGTCGTTCCGTCCCGCTAGCTAGATGGCAAATGCGTCGCTTTTGTTTCGTCTCCGCATTTTATGCTTATTGCATACGCGGCCGGCTATGTGCTATGCTCCACAGTCCACACAGTATTTGATATTGCCAACGAAATTGTCTGTTCAAGTGCTAAGTTTGCGTTGTATGAATACTTTACTTGCTCGGTGGCGTTAGTAACTTTTTTTTATTGTTGTCTTTGTTTTTGTTGATGTGTTGTTACGGCGTCGCTCGTAGCAGCGCTGTCGTCTCGCCTTGTACTTGTATCGGTTGTAAACGACGATTTATAACGTAAATAAAGCGATTAAGTTTTAGGTCTTTGTTATACGGAAAGTGAAAATAGGTTTATGGATAATATAAAATATTTTTTACAAATATTAAATTTTATTATTATATCATGTAAAAATATGCACAGCGAAAGTTATTAGTGAACCATGTTTACATGATTAGTAATTCTACTCCGTCGATTTATAAATAGATAAAAGATGCAAATGATGTTGAGGTATATATAGATAAATGATGGAATCTCTCTCAATAATAATAAACACAAAAATAAAAGTACTAACCAACCTGAATTGCTAGATTATATGGTTGTCTCATCGGAGAACGTTTGAAGATCCTGAAGACGAGCGAGGATGTTTCCTCGACGACGCCAGATGCTAAAACAGGTGCCGTATGTGAAGCACGTACCGGTTGATGGCTTGAATGCGCCGTAACGCCTGTCTTATAGGCATTCCGGAACAACAAACGTGCAGCACTATATGCCAGTTGTCTCCATTCCAGCAGTGAATTTTCTTTCTTTTTCATAGTTTGTGCAACTTGTTATCTGGAAATAATATTAATACATAATATTTTAAAAGATTTTTTAAAAACATTTGTATGCTATATGAAAAAGAAATTTATTTTATGCTTTACATACAAAATAAAATCATGGTTCCAAATTCGTTCAAATTTAAAATGACATATTTTAAGTTTTATTTAAAACGATAAGTTTGTTAACTGGCTGTAATTGAAATTTATTTTACGAAAGTACCAACTCTAATAATGTTAATTAAGTGTATTAAGATTTTTTTCCTTGTTAGATTTCTAATTATCTTTCAAAAATTTGAAATATTTTTCTGCGTTGAGTCACGTTCATACCGAACGCGAGATCGTGAACGAGTTCGCGTTCGTTATAACTGTGTATGTGTTTGTTATCTCCACAAAATGAGATTCAATAACTCAGCAATTCCTTCTTCGTCTTCAACCTCCTTCTTCGTACGCTTTTGTTCGTTTTCGCGTGCGGCGCGTCTGTCGCCATTTCAGGAAGCCATTATGGTATGTACGTGAACACATAGAAACGTGAGCGTATGCGACTTGTTTCAAATGCACTACTTTCTTACATAACCATCAAAACAGAGAGAGACAAAAAATGAAATATATTCTAAAATTTCTAAATCAATTAATAATTTTTTCTCATTGGTAAAATGTTTAGTATTATGTACATACCAAACGTTTCATTTTTATTTTATAATTAAATTTCAAGCCCTCCCACAGTGCGTTTCATTCCCGAGTTTCCCTTCCTTGGAATCGGCGAGAGAAGAGACGAGATACTCGAAGTTGGTCGCTGATGGAAAGGGGCTTGATTTATGCACGTAATTTCCCTTTAGCGCACAGGCAGGCCACGAGAGCGTGTCATGGAGTTGTGGGGTGAGGTGGAACACCCCCTTCAATTTCCTGCTCACGATGGCTCCGATCTACATACATTATATTAATTCCAAAAACGGGCGCCAGGTTTAAGAGTGATGTTATTAGCATCCGTATGCGTTCAAGGACTTGTAAGTTTAGGGAAATGCCGCTGTGCAGCGCTGAGCTGCAGATTGAAACACTTAAATCGTCCTATCTTCATTATGAAATAACTTACGAAAATGTTTTATTAATTAACATGGAAATTTCCGTAATTTAAAAGTCAAATTTGAATTATTTCGTCACAAAATGCGTCTCCGTATAAGTTATTCCGCGTAATTATTGAGATAAAGCGTTAATCTAAACGAATTCAACTTATAACATATTTAAATTATTTCATTTTTAAACCTTTCGAGAAATATATTTTACATAATTTAAAAGTAGAAACACACATTTTAGTATAGGAAACTTATGTTACTCTTGAAATCCATTTCAAGACAACATACAATTTTATTTTCTAATAAATTTGTTATTATTACACTTATAATATACATATAGATCAATTTTGCCTTTAAGTTATAATTTTTAGACAAAAATTAAAAATTGTTAAAATTTTTATTTGTAAATTTAAAATTTATGTGATTTATAGTGTGTTACTTCATTATATTATCAGTGCTTTAGACAAATATTTCATTTATTTTTTGCTGAGAAGCAACAATTTAATTAAATAAATACGAATTAATTTTCAATTGACCCAAAATTAATTTTTAAAAAAAGAGCACGTTAAAGATTCTGTAACGAAAGAACAGTTAGACACATCTCCGTGTTCGTTTATCAGTAATCTTTAACGTTTAAGTTGATCTGACGCTCGATAATTATCGGCGATTCAATAATTTCTCATGATGACACGTGGCCGTTAGACGCCATCATGAAATGACCGCGTGAATGCTATAACGGTGCCCGCACACAACAGTAACGGATCGCTTCACATAGTAATACACGCCATAGTCATACAGTGGGCTGTTACCACAAGCGTGGCGTCGTAATGCGACGAAGGAATTTCATTTAAGATATAATTTAGTGTGTTAATTAAAACGGTTGTTTAATTAGACTATAGCCGCGCTGAAACATGGCGCCGTATCACCGCATGCAGAGGAAGGAGGTGACGTCAGAAGACGCCGATGTTGCAAGTGTTGTTGAAGTTTCGAGCGAAGTTTCCTGAAACTCTCCTACGCGATATTATGATACAAGTCGTGTTCGTCGCGGCGCCAGCACTCGTGGTTTATATCTGTATAGATTCTAGATTACTGAGGGGAAACGTATGCGGTTTACACTAGCTAGATGGCGCTTCAAATGGGTGTTTGGTTTCATTCCAAACGGATGTAAATTAATTATAGTTATGCTGCTCGTTTAAGCTAATTTTAAATATTGTAAACATATCATTTATATTTTAACATTTTTTGTACATAAAACAAAATGTGCGGGATATTTTAAATAAAATAAATTATTTTATAATTTTCTTTTCTCAATTAATGCAAATCCATGATACAAATTTAAAATAAGAAAATGTTTTTAATAATTCATGTTAAATGATTGTATATATGTATGTGCATGGCAATCGGAGATAAAACAAGAAAACTTTGTTCCATGAGTGTACTCCGCTTGGAACGAGGAATACGAAAGTAAGATGAATGTAAATGAGGGTCGGGAGCAAAGAAAAGGCAAAATACGAATAAATTGTAAATAACAGCCAAAGAGGATTTGGCAAGATGTATTGAAATAAGACGATAAAGAAGGGTTATATGTGAAACAAGCACGAAATTTAACGCAGCGCGCTATGCCCATGTAACGACCACATAAACACGCGTACACATAAACGTACGCACACATATTTAAACATAACGGACTTAAAAAGGCGCTGCTATTAATAATATATATATGTATGCCTACTTGCGTAGGTGCCTCATAACTTAAAGAACTTTTAAAATCTGACCATATTTATTTCACTAAAGATTTACATAAATCGTTTAATATTTTCTCCGAAATGAAATATATAGAACGAAATTTAGAAAGCCTAATTATTTTTAATAATATTTTATATTAATATGAAACTGTAATCAACTTTCATTGTAAATTACACTTAAAATATAACTACATTAAAAAACAATCAAGTTAAATTCTTTAATTCAAGAATTCTACGTGTAATATTGTACTATTTAAACTAGTATACCAAAATATAATAAATAATTGTTTTTTAGAGAAATTTAAAAATGTTCAAATCCTCTAAATTGCTTTAGTAATTCATTTGACACTTCTCAGGTGTATTTTGTGTTAACCTACTTCCTAAAGTATCAAAAAAGTGGCAGTTTTTAGGCAAACAATAGCGGTATTAAAGACAAAGCCTCGTTAGAGCATGAGCGCCGATCCTGGAAACCGCCCTTTGATTAACATAGCTGGTAATTTGAATTACTGCATCCTTCGCTCATGAGGATTAGTGTTTGTGTGAGTCGTGTGTGTGTGTGTGTGTGTGTATGCATAAGAAATATAAGCGTCATAGCACACTATGGCACGCAACCGAAAGAAAGCAATAAGCCATAACTCGCGAGCAGGCAGGCAGGTAAAAGGCACAGCGCGGTCGGATTGGTTTACAGTAAGACAACTTTATAATGGCCGTTCCGCACTGAGTTACGTTCTCAGATCTCCCCAGACAACATACAACGTTACCCGTACGATCAGGTAGGCGATGGCGTTATACACACACACACACACACACACACACGATGTATACCGGGGTGCAGGGGTTCGTAATTAATGCGTCTTCGTAGAGATTAACTTGTCACGGACGTAGACAAAAGAAGTCGTTATTCTCAGCAGGACATGACTTACACCAACTTGCCCTCTACACCTCTCACAAATAAATCCCAGATTTTTAAATGCACAGTCCGTTTTTTTTTTATAAAACTATAGTCTTTGTATTTCACCGGCTAAATATCTGTAAGGCCATTCATAGACCTTGAAATCTTAATTTACAAGTTTTTTTTTTCAATTCTCAATCGAATGATTTAGTCAAATTTATAATCAAACAAATTTAGTAAAAATTCACTGTGTGTTACTCATACTTACAAATTGTCGCGATGATTATATTTGTTTTGCCATGACACAACGCTTAAATTTTATACGGATGATAATTTTGCAACGCCATTAAATTCGAGGGGCGATATTACACCCTCCAATAAAATGAGGTGTAGTGTCTGGCCAGTGCAATATATTCGAATGAGCATTCACTCGTTATTGTTTCACAAGTTATGTGTTAGGTTGCGTCATAAAATGTTTACGATTTATTTGTATGAATATTCATTAGAAAGACCGCATTCATAAAATTAACATTTCGTCATTTTTATTAAGAAATATATACGGAAAATTAACCTGCTTCCTATAAATCTATTAAACATTCTTAATATTTAGCACATATTAATTTCACATTGTATATGTATATTTTAATAAGATAATAAAGATATATTTATTGTAGTTATAAAATACTAAATGTTAATATCTATTTCGAAATTGATCTCTAAGTGAATAATAATAATAAATTATTTACAATTTCTTGTTTACAATTTTAAATATGTTTGTATAGAAAATAAATGATTTATCAATTGTATTCATAACAGCAACTTATATGGAAACAAACGCTCGTTTCCATGTAGATTTTTCCCGTCGGCTCATACATATATGGCACCAACTGAGAGAGCAGACCCATGCGGTGTCCCCACACCGGGTGATTCAGGTACGTATCTGTGCAACCGAGTTGCAGGCGTTCCAGTCTCGTCTTACCGCTCACGTTAACCATCGGGCAATATCAGTAAAACACTCCATTACAGTGACGTTTCAATGCGATGTAAGCACACTTCCTGTCAACTTTACGGCCTGACAGCCCATCAAAAGTATCAAGTAGCCACAGAACGGCTATTCTGTTGCGTATCTTTATACGCGATCTCTTGCGATAGGTGAGAACGGTTTATGGTAGTAGACACGCGTCTTACCTATAAACCTGTGTACACTATCTATTCAATAAAAGAAAGATGATTATTTTTATGGCGTCATAAATGTTGCTTAGATTCAAATCGGCTTTTAATAGACACTCATTTTCTGGATATTTAAATTATCATGATATTAGTGGTTTAGTATTTCATTTTGTTGTTAGAGAGCACGGACTAGTCTAAAGTACTGGGAAAAGTGAATAGTATTCGAAATCGTATTGGGATGATTCTGTGAGAGTGTAGGCCGTGTATCGGCACTTTCAAATCACATTAGAACAGACCAATAACAATAATTTTTCTATCATTAATTACCCTGATAATTAAAGCCGGACATTTAATGGTGTTCGACGACCAGTAGCTGTAGTGTTATGTGGTCCGGGACGGGGTTTGGAAAGCGGGGTGAGTTATACAAATGCATTTAGATAACAACCCGTATATACGAACCCTAATTATTACCTCGCAACGGCTACAGGCAAGAACCGGAATTGCTGCGGTTATCTGTAGATCCATGTATCAAAGTAATACTCTCGCCAGAACATTAAGACGATTTTATAAAATTTACCAATAGGTGTTTAGTTTTGGTTTGCACAATCAACAATATTTCTCCTATGAATATAAATAATAGCCTAGCGTGAAAAGCGGCGATAATTTATGTTTGTAATCGAAATAATTTCCATCTAATATCAGTCTGAACAAGAGAAGATCTACCACAACCTACTGGAGTGCTTTATGAGCACGCTCATTTCAAATGTCCATCACGACAGTTTCGTTCCTCATTAAGGGCTTTGTAAATCGCTCACCGTGTTATCTCTATCTAACGCTTTAGTTTCCTATATCGCCATTGCGTTTCAACTCGTTAGCTCTTTCGCCCGATGTTTTTAGTGTTTTGCTTCCTTTTTCCCCTTGGTATCTTTGCGACTGAGTTGGAATCGCTTTTATGTCTAGATCATTTCCATCTCTGTTCATCCGCCAGACGAGCACTGTACATTAGACAGGAATGGAGCGTGTTTCGTGTGTTGCAGTGTTTGCGTAAGTCGACTCCGCAGCTCTCGATGCGTCTAAATTGCTATCTGTAAATGGCCCGTACCTAATGACGGCAGAAAGGAGAAAAAAACACTTTGACTCCCACGTATATAACACAGAACGAAACGGAGAGATGAAATGGAACAAAGAACAAGAAAGACGTGGAAGGAAAAAGAAAATTAAAGTACACACAAGTGAAACGAGCAATGTCACATGCACACGACAGCAGTTTGGATGAAACGGACACGTTTACATGCTAGGCCTCGTCTTATCTTTTCGCTAAATAAAAGTTTAGATAAATACACAGATTACGGGGCAGATCGTCTGGAAGTGTCTTCAAATTGATTAGAATTACGCGTTAGGAATCTCTTAAATGGTCGACAGCGGAGTCCCTATATAATGGTCACAGTTAATTCTTCTCATGGGGACTACTCGCAAAAGACACCATCATTATCTATGACTAACAGGAGATAATATTATTAAGCTTACTATTTCATGAATTATTTTTCGATTGTATTCAAATAATTTCGTAAATTTAAAATTTATTGTCTTGATGAAAAAAATATTTAATAAAAATAAATAAAACGATTAAAGTTAATTTTTATTGGTCCAAGTGGATATTAATGTTTTTTATTTAAATTTTTCGAAGCATTGTTGAATAAATTATTTAAATTAAACAGTAATGTGGGTCCATTATTTTATTTGGTTTTTATTTCATTTTTTATTTGCAATATCGGCTATTTTTATGTCCAGTTTCTCTTTATTTCACTGTTGCTTACTTGATCCAGTTAAACAGCGGTGGATGACACACAGATATCAGTAGAACCCCTCAACAGAGTTCAAGATCCTTGCGTTCCCGATCTGCTTCCATACGTATGAAGCTATCTCCGTTATACTTCCTGAGGGAACCCCTGAGGTAATCATCACAGGCATCAGTTTATTTTGTATGACGCCATGTCTCTCTGTCGTACTTGTTGAACTTTATATCGAGTCCTTGTTCAGCAATAACGCCAACGTGCATTTATATTTTAAATTATCCTTCGACATATCTTTGTCTATTATAAATATTTAAATGTTTTATTCTGTAAAAGTTATTTGACCTTATATTGTAACTAAATTGGAAAAAAAAAAATAGAGTATATAAATCATGCCAAATTTGCCTATCAAGTTTACACGTAAAATGAAATAAATATATTTTTATCCATTTCAATGATTAACTTGAACGCATACCGATGCCTTTCTAAAGGTGAACATTTTCAGGAATACTGTGCCGTAGACTGAAACGTGGAAAGAAAATAGAACAATAGATGTAGAAAGCGAGTGAAGTGAAACACGAAGAAGAAGAAGAAGCAGAGAAAGGTATCTAGATGGGAAAAAATAAAACGGAAACGCCGTGAAGTTTCCCCAAGGGCTGCGTTCGAGCTGGCGTCATGACAATGCATCTTGGAAATGGTTTCGGCGAGCGTTGTAACTCTATGAATACATTTTCTTGGGCTGGAAGACGGGGCACGGGTCCCAGTGAGCCCGGGGGTGAACTAGGGTGCACTAGGGGAATCGCGAACACACAAGAAACACAGCTGTTCTGCATGCATTGAATATCATAGCGCATACTATACATTTTTACTGGGCTTTTGCAAGAGTACATTACCACTATAATACATGGAGATCTTTTTCAATGCAGAGATAGTGATTTTTGATGGTTATTAAACTTAAACTAACATAGGGGAATTGAAATGTTCTATATTTTGCGGGCACATATAATATATCATTTATAAACTATATTTATTTCTACATGATTTTTTTTCTGAATTGTTCAGAAAAATTGATGAATACTATTATTTCGCAAAAAGCAAAGCTGATATTTGCGATATATATTTTAAGTAGAATTTTGACTCTCGTGCAGACAATTGGATATCTTTATCAGATGATTTCAGAAGTAAAACTATTTGTAGATAGTGTGCGTGGTGACTGATAACGATGAAGCTATCTAAAATTTAAATAAGTGGTACCCAAGTGTATGCGTTGTTCTTTACGTATTTATACGTCTTGTATATGCAGATGTCCTCGACGACAAAATAATTTTTAATGTTTTATTTATTCCTCCTCTCCGAGCCTATCTTACATCTCTGAGTTGTCTCGAGTTCCATTAAAAAGAAACCAGCTTTAGAGCAACTTGGCCCCTTCGCCCTGCATATTCTCCAGCACGAAGACCCACCTCAGACCCCACCACCACGGCGGCCATTTCATATCAATCTCCTTCCCGCTCAACCCCTGTATCTATCTAGACTGTGACTTAACTTGCAGCAAAGCAAACCGGTCGAGCGCAGTCTAAGAGCTTGGCAATGCCGTATTCCTTCAACCCCCTGTGGCGGTTTAGACGGTGGTGCATACATGGGAAAAGCAATGAGGTTAGGCACAGTCCGATGGTCGGACAGTGTTATGCGCTACTGAAATCAATAAAAGTAACAAAATGATGTGCTCATGCGCCACTCTATATAAGATGATTCTCCCGAGTGAAAAAATCTCTCAATGCTCTTTTCATGGCCCAATAAAAAATTAAAATGTAATAAATGGTACTTGAGAATGGCACTTATGTATATTGTTATGGGAACATACAATTAGCGCCGCTCTTTATGCGGTTCTGATTGCACTTTGATGGTTTGTGACCGTGGTTTTATGGGGATACCTCAGTGCTTTCACTCGACTAACTACGCTAAACATAACGTGTGAATTTTCAATTTGTCTAATTCTTCACTCGTAAATGTCTTTTCTTCACCAAAGTCTTCATTAGAAATACATAAAATTCGCACCATTGCACCAAATTTTAAGGGGCAAGTTAATAATTCTACTGCTAAAAATTTTAGAATGAAATCACGTATAAGAGTAACCACGATAAAAGATAAATTCTAATTAAATTAAATACTCTTTATCACGTGATGCAATTTGCATGTCTAAATCGCATTGAATATAAAATAAAAAATGAAATGAATTACTTTGTATGAATTTTAAAATATATAATCAATATTTTCTGTAATTGTAAAAAAATAAGAAATACAAAAAAATATTGAAAAGATAAAAAAAAAATTTCTTTCACAAACATAACTAATATTAATATAAAGCGCCCTATCAAAATCTGATAAAACTCTCATGATCTTATAAATTTAAAATTTATTTTCACTTCTAAATCTTTGCTAATGAGATGCAAAACGTTCGCGAACACAACCGCATAGATTCGGCGTTAAATTATTCATGAAACAAAGCTTCGAGAGCGCGCATGTGAGGGGTACAACGGGTTATACAAAGATCAGGATGAGTTTGAGGGTTGCTTGTACCTGCACCGCTTCGCCATGGTCGCGGATTACATTTCAAACGAAGCTGGGAAGTTTTAAATCGCAATTACAGTTGCAACTTTTAATCTACATAATTCTCTGAAACGACCCCATAAAAGTCGACGTCGTGAATTCGCTTTGTGGAATTGTATGCAGGAAAAAAAAAGCTCGCGCGTTGTGAAAAAAAAAATGACCTGATCCAAACGTGGATTTTGCTCGGCGAACGAATTCGCTAACGTACAGGCAATAAATGAGAATTATTTGCCGGATTTCGAATGGTCCGACAACGTGGTACATTAAATAAAACAGAAACCTACACGAGGCGAAGTTATTTTGTAATTATTTGCAACGATTATTTATATTGGCTATTTTGTATATATTTATTCATTTCAAATAATAATGAAACTAGATTTATTAAACGTATAATTGAACTAGTTATTTTGATTTACTTTATCTTTAAACAAAAATCTCCACACATCAATTAATAACATATTTAAACATTTTAATTAAATTAGTATACCAACAGACGCCTACGATATTCAAGATTAACGATTATGAACAGATAATTTTGCGCATATGCGTAATATTAAATGTTAAGTTAAATGCCAGGATTGTGAAATATAAAAATAGAATTTTCTCTGTAATTGATTGAAGGCGTAAACGGTTTTTAACAACCAATTATTAATTTAATTGAGCAGACAAGCATCACTGGTTGCATTCTAAAATTGTATATTAATAAAAATATAGCGGAGAATTAAAATAATATAAAATGGAATATTTGGTTCTGTGTTTGAATTAAATGCTACAGATTGTATCAACGTTCTTTACAGATTAATGTATCTGCATAGCATTTCGCGGCAACTTAAGTTTTAATTTGTATTTGTTCTAGCGAATTTATACGCTGGTAATGTTTGGGCACACAGCACAGCCATGTTTGTAAACCGCGCAGTTAGCTTTGTGATTCGTGACGTCATGAATCCATGCGTAATCTATTGATCCATTTAATAGCCGGGACAATGAGCTCGGTCCGGTATTAGATCAGGATTTACTGGAAGCGCTCAGCGCACGGTGGTTTGGTTTACCATGGCCCAGTTTGAGTATCGATCATGCAGCAAATCCTGTGATGCGATATTGTACGTTATCATATAGCAGTTTCGCGCATTATATTGTATTGATGGGTCCAGATTATTAAATAGGCGTTAATTTCTGGCTAATACAGGTGTATAAGCAGTTTCAGTACTTGACTAAATAGAATTATTATCATTCGAAATTGATTTGTTAGATGAGTTTGGAGAATATATTAGTCGTAAACATACAAAATAAAATGGAGTTTCATTTTGCGAATGAAATTACGCAGATTAATACTAGATAAAAATGGTTTGCTACCAAAATTCTTAGATAAAAGCGATGGCGATATATATAAATAGAATTTGTTAAGGTATGATTTTTTATGTTATAATAAAATAATATTTAGTTCAAAAATAATATAGATATCAAGAGTATTGAAGCATTACTGATTCAACACTCTGACATCATTTTAAAACTATAACCTTGTTGCGTAGAACATTCTTCCACCTCATATATACAGTTATTATACATGGAAATATCCCACACCCTATTCTAGATTGTATATGCTTGTGTGTGTATCCACACACCATAAATATGTCCAGGTTATTGACGTGATGTCGACGGTGGTATTGCTATACACACATAGTTTACGATACAATTCTCTTCATTTTCCCTACCGGTGTATATGAATAACCTTGTTTCCAAAAGAGGGAGAAAAAATAAACACGCGAATAACAAACAATATCGAAAATGAATTGGCGCAAATTTATATTTTATATAAAATAATATCAGGATCGTTCAGTGCATTATATTTGTTATCTCCTGATTTATTTATGCAAATTAAAGATTTATTGTTTATTTTAATTGTTGTTTACTCATAATGTTGAATCTCAAAAGAAAACAGAAAGAAGCTTTATTAAATTAATTCGGAAACTGTATATGTATATTGCATGTTAATCCCTTGTAGTCGCTAGTAGTGATGACGATATTTTCAATAACGCAAGTAAATATTCAATAGAGAAACTCGTCGACATGGTGGTGGATAGAGGCACTTGTGCGGGAGCTGCGATGGCCAATTCCCGGGATCTTCAACTGAAGAGAGTACATTGCCCATTTGGTTCCTTTACATCGCTCGTTGCCGCCGGTGGTATGGCCTATTCTCGATGTATGGGAATTGCGAATGTGTATATGTGTGCTGTCGACAGCCGCCTCTGCACGATATCACCATGGACCGGTATCAAGGGAGGATTTCAAATGAAATTTTCACTAAAACAACTGCTACAAATATATTTCTCTGAGATGATATGAGAAACAAACAATTCTAATAATATTTGAACAATTTTATATAATTTAACCAATAACATATATAAAACAGGAAAAACCTCAATGTTTCGTACTCACATTTATTTATTGGAAATCACCAATATTAAACTGATCAAATGGATATTATTTTGATATATTTGACCAAAAACATAAATTAAATATTATATTTCATTCAATATGCTATTTGATTTTATTATTAATAATTACATCAATTAATTCTTTTACCAGCATTTTAATACAACAAAATATTTATTTTCTAGGTATTTATTTCTCAACCAAAATGTATTCTATTACATTAAAATTGATTTCTTTTACAATATAATTCCAATTTGGTCAATTATAATAATTGTTTTGATTTTTATCTGAAAGTATATATATTTTTGAATTATAGAAATTACAAAATTGATTACGCAATTGACAATGCCACTGATTGCGCCCCTGTATGAAAACACTTGAGTTCGATGTTTCTGAGCGTTCCTAATAACACGGCACCTTTCATTAACTGTGATTCGGAACAATTGCCGTTTTCAGTTTTTATATGAAACCGAATTGTACTTGTTGCACGTTATATTTGGCCATTTCGAAAAACGACTCGCGGAAATTTACTTCGAATTAATGTCGCTTTTGACAAATACAAACAGCACCACAAAAACTGTCTTGTTCCTCGCAGCTATTTTCTTTTGTTCTACGGAAACGAATTACCATAGCAATGAATCAACCAACAACAAAAGAATGGGATAATAATTTTCATCATTTATAACGTGTTTTACATGTATTAAATGGCGTGTTTAGAACAAAAAATGGGCACTGCCTAGACTTTAGCTCATAATATATTTAAGTCACGCAGAAAGGCTGACACGAAAGAAATGAAAATTTAGATTAAATAAACTGTCATAACAATGGTGCTAACAAAAACAAAGCATTTTTATTTAAATATCTTTCTACTGCTTCAGTGGTTTAGCAAGCTATAAAAGGGATATGTTTAAAATTTTGACGTTGATTTCAAATCACGTATGGAAACCATGTATCGTTCGTTCCATAAAATAACCACCTATCCTAGTATAGGAGCACTCTCGCGGGAGTTATCAATCGTATAAAAACTTTCCCATCTTTTAGTCGCCATTTTGTTCTAAATCATGCCAGCGATGTGCATCAATCACTGTTTCAAATCAAGAAGGCTTCGAAGCTACGAACCAATACTTGGGCATCCGTGCTGTGCACCTGAGCCAGTAATCAATTCGAGACCGGAATCTAAATCTTGCCCCCCATTGGCCCCGCTTCTTCTGTAATTTAGTTAATGGCACCCTGCTGTTCAATGTTTCTCACTCACACGATCTGTGCTCTCTGTTGGTTGTATAGGAGCACGTTGCTCCGGCGTAATAAGTCTCGCGTTACAAGAAGTAATGGTTGACAGTCACGCTCGAGTTGGTACAATGCACCTTTTACACCCTCCCGACATGCCCCTATCCCACGCCACTGGGGCGGTAGGATGAGCATTCGGAATGAACATGTTGTTGTGGGTGCCCTCGACCCCTAGGTAACGGGCGCCCTTGTCGCTCGTTCATCAGCGTAGGGTTATTTTCGATCCCCCTTTTATGTCTTAATACGCCTTGCTTTCATGTTTTGTTTCCTCAAACGCAATTGCGATAAATATATTTCAAATTATTTGAATCAGTAAAAATCAAATATATTTTAAATGTTTATTATTAATATTTTTAATTTTTCTCCTAATTTATGCTTATAAATAATAATAATAAAATAACGATATATGATATATAATTAGCAAATTTGGTTGAATATAGCTGAATAGTTTGAGCTAAACCAACTATGAATATATAATCATTGGTTGGAAAACATTTTGTTTAAAAATAGTGCAAAACAAAATGAAAAATTGAAACAACATCACTACGGATAGAACGTTGGTTGGCGATAAAGAGGCCATTCCGGTGCCGGCAGCGAGCGAACCGATATGAACACAACACCGGATGTTTTATGAGAGCAGTTATTTCGCTATACGGTCCAGGGGTGCGGGTAATCCATGTAGATTCACGAGTGTGGTCCGATAGAACAACTCTGTCGTCGCCCGTGACACATAACTCAGGTGATAACGACCGTTAGAATTGCCAAACTACCACAACCACCAACCTCCGACAACCTTCCTCACTTGCTATCTCTTTCCACTTCACGCAAAAACCCTATAACGTTTGCGCACTAATGAAGAGACGATTTCGGCCCAAGTAAAACATACTGGTATCATTTTCGGCAAGCGACAACTATGACGGTGACTTTTCCAGATGAGTTTAGCCACGATTTGGATTGGATTCGGAATGTTGGTGATCACCGTCTGGGCGTTTGGCTGATAGTACAGAGCGGGTTAGTTATCAGTGTCGACTTGATCCGTCGGGTTTTGCGTCTATCCAATTAAGAGGATATACGGAGCATTTTGAATCCAACGTTCTCGTGAATTCATTTTAAGCCTTTACCGTGTGTGTATATAGGCTGCGCCGTACGAAACGCAGATCCAGAAGTGGCGCGTTACTCATGGCTGTTTATATTAGATCCAGCCTAGAATTTACGTGCTTGCCTAAATTACATGTCTCTTCGTGGAGAAAGTTAATAAGTTTGATATATTTACACGCATCACTGGAATGACACTAATTGATTTAATTTCATCCTGAAGTAATTTATTTCGATATATGTCGAATCTTTATAATTTATTGATAGACATATTTCGGTATTTGAATTATTTATCTGTATTCATGAAATAATTGGAGGATGTAAATACTGTATTTGCTTTTTATGAATAAAAATACTAATTTTATGGGCTGTGTGTTTCCTTCTCATATCTTCAACTAACGTTCTACTTTAAACCTTATTCCTGTCAGTCTGAATTCCGCAGCGCAGTCGTAAATATAAATAAATTATTAATACCCAAGTAGATTGACAAAACTACGCTACGTATATTATATATAAAAAGATATAAAAAATACAATTTACTACAAACATTATGACGTCAAACTTTTTCGTAGCTCATCCACGAGAGTAAATGAAAAATATGCTAAGGTCGAAAAAATATGTTAGACGTCCGAGATGAAACATCCTGTATATATTGCATTAATAATAATGTAACGCATTCTGATAGTCACCTCTGTCTACGAACATATACCGCGCAAGGCAGATAGTACGCACATCGCAAAAACGTATTGAGCATTATTCTGTATGGGTTTTTATTTTCACCGGGCGACGCTATAAAGATAACCTCGTAATGAGTTAGCGACTGGTTTACGAGTCACACGGGCCGTAGGTGGTCCACGCTGGACTATGCGAGGATCATACTAGAGGTCCCCTCTTGCGAACGGCCTCTTCATTATTGCTTCATAATTCGTGAGCGTATTCAACAGAATCGGACCGCGTATATTGTGGGAGAATACATACATGCGTGAATGTATAGTATTCGACTAAGTTACTAGCAATATATACTTAATTTATTATATGTTGCAAATAAAGATATAAACAATATTTATCGAATAAACAACTTATCAAATATAGATGTGTATTTTTTATTTCTTTTGAAACACATAAAATATATTTATTGCATTTATTTTCATATGAGTTTTAGAATAATTACGCAATAAATTATAATTTAAAGTGAAAAATAACTTACCGTAATTTTAGGAGACTGCACAAAACTAACTGTTCACACCAAAAATTCTAAACTCATACTGAATTGAAATCCGACTATGGTCATAGTTGGGTAACACTTCCGTTGCGTTTGTACACGGGGTCACCTGCCAGGTTTTAGAGTTGTAAAGACATTATCGGACAGTATACTCTTCAAGGACGAGGTGAACCTTTAAAAAACGGAAAATGTATTGAAGTAACAGTGTATTATACTTTTTTAAGAATCATAAAAATATTTCAAATTATGTTATTTTGCACCAAGGTGTAGGTATTTTTCACAATTGTACTTTAGGAAATAAATATTGCTTTTTTTGGGGAAATATAAAGTGTGCTTTTGCCACTTTATATTACGAAAAAGACTAGACGAAAACTATGTAAAATAATGGCAATTTAAAAACATTCTAGAATTTCTTCCCGGGAAGATTTATACGAAGACAGTTCTTCAAGAAACATATATTACCATGTAAGCTTCATGAATAATTTGGAAAAAGTACGGCATTTGCCATTTTCGGGCTGTAAAATCGCCCTTACGACCACTTCCGTGCGCACTATCTCTCTTTCGCGTGATTCCCGAGCGTCGGGAGGGTTGGACGTGAGCGCACGCTCGCACACGCACAACCCTCCTGTCCCAGTGGTGGCACGACGCAAAATATACTCTGCACTCAATACAGTAGCCTGGGAAATTTGAAATTATTATCTCCGCCCGAACAGATATTAGGATGGATATGACAAGAACGGGTTGGTAAATGTACTTTGCTGGCGTTGTTTATTTTTTAAAATGGGGGAGAACTGCGATGCTGATGGCCCTTTTATAGCCTATGTGGTATATTGGAATAATGGACAGTTATCGAATATATATACATAAAGCCTATTTTGAATATATTTTACGAATATTACAATTATTTATAAATATAAATTAAATATCCAATCATTTTTATACTACTTTAACATTATAAATGAATATTAATAAAATATCAATAATATTTCAAAAAAAATTTTATTTATGTGTAATTTTGTTCGATATTAAAATATCGACGCAACCAAATTCCTGGAGGAACACTCGAATCGATTTTTCCATACATACTGGAATAGTTTTCACGGGTCGTTCCGCACAACGAATATAATTCAGTTTATTGCCGCTGGGGGTGTCGTCGCATGCACTCCCGGGGACGCCATTGCAGCAGTCTGACCGCCATAAGACTGTGATCCTCCTTTTCCACATTCTACAAACACTAACCGTTTTAATCATACCTCTGCATCACATTCTAAAGCAAAGAAACGCACTGGACTGACGGGATGCAAATTGTTGAATGGCTCCAGCGAGACTGGATTCAGATTTCAAATATCATACTGTTCATTTATCAACGAAACTATTTTCTTTGTTCAATAAATTTTCATTTTTATTTTAGTTCAAATATTTAATTAAATATGGCGGCATTATTTATTTTTGTTTAAATCAATTACTGTTCAGTTAATATATGTTGCGTAAATATATGTTAAAGTAGTATAGGAATTTAATGCAATTCAAAAATATAGTTGAAGAAACATCTTTGTATTATTATAGTGGCGTATTAAACCATTTGTTAACGAGCATAAAAACTACAAAACAAGATACTTTTATACTAGTAATAATAATAATATTCACACATTCGTGTAGACACATTGAACGAGGTTCTATGTATGTGATAAAGAAGCGCGCACAGGGGAGAAGGATATATGTAATGGAGGTCGGGACGTGTACAAAGAGCAGTGTTTTCTCATTAGCTCTCATTAAAACAACACGAGAACGTGCTTCACCGACTCTACACACCACTTCACCCGTTGTATAAATACACCCACCTATACATATATGATGCTCTTCGTACACTTGTACCATCGTATTTTAGGGGAAGTTGTTGATATGCCATAATATCTCTCATGAGAATTACAAACAAACATGAACATATAGGTACAGCCAACCAAACATTACCACCAGTCTAAATTCATTCTATTTATTTAATTATCTTCGTCTATAATTACGTAGAAACAAAAAATCTATTACCTACTTGAAAATTAGGTCAATGCGCAAAACACATAAGGTCTACTTTTACTGTCTTTCCTTGCTGTTACCTTCGACTACTACAGTGATTTCCCGTAATTTAAGGGTATTTTGTGACATCACGTTAAAGAAAGAATTTTTTTATCAATAATCTTTAATTTTTATTTCTGAACATATAATTTAAAGATATTTATATAAAAAAAAAAAAAATAAAATAGGGAGCAAATATTATATTTATTAAATCAAAAGTTGCGATAATAATTCATGTGGTAATCTTATGTGAATCATTTCTTTGCTTTATAAGATCAATTGCAATAAAAAAAATTAAAATATCCATTGGGGATTTTCATGCGCAAATATAAACTTATTTTATCTAATTTGAATGTCTTTAATACCTATTCAAATCTAATTTATGCGGCGATAAACATAAATAAAATTAAGACATTTTTATTTATGCTAAAATACCTTACAAAATTCATTTTGCAGAAGAGTATATATAGCAAAACTCAGAAAGAATAAAATGATCTGTATGTATGTGTAACCTAAATTACTTAGTTAAAAACCTAAGGATACAATAAATGTCAAAAGATGGAATATATTGCCAGTCATAAATAACCCATTTGATTTTTTGTATGTCATACGAATAGGACACACTGTAAGGCCAAATTTTTGCAATGCAAGGCCAATTTTACCTACCACACAAACACCCTTTTATTTACCAAAAAAAGGCAAGAATCTGTAGTATACTTTTTCTGTGTAAAACCCTTGCGCGTTTACCGTTAGGTAAAGCATTGCGTCCGCTTTGTGAGGCTGTAAAAAATAACAACCGTTATGGAAGGTTACCGCAAAGGGTTTATGATCTTGCTTTATGATTCAAGGTTCTTCTACGCACAGAAAAGATAGTCGGGTACGGAAAGTGTCGCTGACTTCTAAAACCCTTCATGACGGAATAAATGCTTTATCGAAACCATATTTATACCACACCATTTTCTATTAGCATCTATATTACTTCATTAAATGAAACTTAGTTTGAATTAATAAATTTTAATTCGTATAAATGGACTTTTAAAGAAATTCTAATCTTCTATCAACATTAAAATTAACAAAATTAGCGTGCGAATTCTTATAAAGTAAAAAATTGTGAAATGCAATTAATGTTTTAATATTTTTGTAATACATTAAATTATATCATAGAAAAATGTTTTTATATATATGCAAATGAATTTCAAACATTTAAAACAAACTATGCTATATGTCATACCTGTTATTTCTATAAATAAGAAAACTGTAACAGAGCAGATCTACAACTTCAGGAAACACATTTATTTTTCTTAATTACCTCATTTGTATTCTTGCATTTTAATTTACAATATGTAAATTAAAATTATTAGCATGGATATGCTAATAACAAATATTAACACTTCCAGAAGGTTTAATTTCGCACAACAGTATTTTTTTTAAAATGCACGATTGTATATTATTTACTACAAAATATTTGTATATTTATTTAATAAAAATAAATTAATTTAACAAAATTCGCGTAACAGAACAAACTATTCAATTTAAATAATTTTCACCGGATATATTGGGGGTTGTTTTTGCATTTTATTCTTTTAAGGCCTGTCATACTTCCTGTATAAGAATTACAATAAACGTGAGTGAAAAACATGAGCGTAACACACTCGTGAAATTGCTCACGAAATGCAATATTGAATCGTATAAATTCGTTCTTTCACAATTGCAACGGGCACCGCTTTCTTCTTGAGCTTGGCTTGGAATCGCTCCTGAATACCGAGTACTGCATTACAAAAGGCCCTCTAACTGTTCTCCGTACGGAGTATTAAGCACGAACGTGATTGGCTGAACATTTCATACGTGATATACTTTAAAGTTACTTATTTAATAGCAATCAAATTACATATTTAATTATAATTTGTTTGAAATTGTACTCAAAGAATATTTATTTAATAATGCTGCGTTGTTGTTATTGTTTATGATGGTATAATTGTATGAAATTCAGAAAACGCAGCATTTTTTGCTGGATATTAATAAAGTTTTAGTAGGTATTTGGATGCTCATCGCGACCACATTTCAAAGAAATCGAACAGTAGTGGAAACACGAAATGTCCCAGCAGTCTAGACTCCATTATAGGCGAAGTAATGGTGCCATTAGTGCCGATATGCGATCAAAGTGAGCCTGGATTTGGTCTCCAACCAAGCCTTAGGGGACCACATCAGATATGTTACTAACGAAACATTCAATATGCTTTAGAACACTGATTACAAATGTATCAATGTGTGTGGGTGTCGCATATCCAAAAGTCAAATATTTACTTTTGCATTAGGAAACCGCATAAACATTAAATAAATTATGTTTGTTTGCTTGCAAAGAACTGATGACGAATATATCTTTATTTGAATTGAAAATGGACACTTAATATTTAACAAAAATTATGTAATTTTCGAAATTGTTCTCAGCACTTATAAATGTTTATAAATTTCGAAAATTTAAATTAAATATGGCGCAATATAAAATGCCTAGTAGAGGAGCGTCTCATAAATGTTTTCTCAAATACGGTTCAATTTCATTAAAAATATCACTAATATTTTCTCTAGAATATTTATGCACAATTGTAATTCAAAATATTAAAACGATGGTATAATGCAGTAATTTATGAATACTAAAAATTTTGAAATGGAGTAATATATGATTACTAAAAATTTTAAATGGGGTAATTTATGAATACTAAAATTTTTTAAATAGAGTAAAGTATCTCCCATTCGCCATTATAATTTTAAATAGTTGCTAAATTAATCAAATACAATTCTCAAAATTAATAAATATAATAAATATAGTATCGTATCGCATAGTATCAAAAAAATCGAATACTTTATAATTTTATGTTTGCAAACCATTTCAACCGCCAGTTCATAGATGGCTCTTATAGTACACCTGATTCTCAACCTGTATCAGAACACCTGTTTCAATCGACCCCGCGCCAAAGAGTTTCACTCGTTTGCCAATAGAGGCAGACTCGCAATCCAATTGGAAATCGAACGACCCGAAAGCTAACCCATCAAAGACACAATCACAATATAACTTATGTGAACATCCAAAATAATCTATTTCAAAATTTCCCAGAAATGTTATGAAATCCATAGAATAGTAATATAATTATTAATTATGTATTTAATGTAACAATATATTTCAAGTGATAATTCACTCAATTCTATATACATTTATACGGGTACCAGATCTGATAAGTGTCGACTAACTATTCATCCAATCAGCAACTGCTTCACACCATAACTATGACGACAAACAGGCAATGACAAAAAAACGTATCGGCATTTATACAGTGGGAACTGTGTTAATAATGTCCGCTTCTGCAGATAACATCAATGATGGCTTCTCACTGCTGTTGGTAGGACGACAAAAAGCGGACTACACAATCTCAGACATGTCGTAAAACAATATTGGCTCACCATTTAAAGGCGGTTGCGCGTGCATTGGGATAAACAAATAACTTATTCAGTTTCACCTGTTTTTCACTAAGTGATCGTAACGATCGCGATACCACAATTATGCTGTTCGGAACATATATGGGATAATCTTGATTAAGTTCACTTGCATGAGATTACTGTTAAGGAAAACCTGCCGTAATTTAAAATTTCTGCAATAACCCGAAAACGCTTTCACTTACAACAAAAATAAATAGAATAAAAATTAGAGATATTACTATTTCGTACAACTTTTATTAAATTTTTTTTCAGAAAAGTTTTTGTTTCAATAGAATGGCAATTAAAATTTTTAGTTCATTTTAAAAATTATATTTTCGTGAAATATTCAAAATTTGTATTTGAATATCTTTCTTATCTAAACAAAATACGTACAAGAACGTTCAGTGCAAGCCATTGCGGATATTTTTTTATAATACATACTTTCCTTATTAGGGACGGAAATAATGATAATTCTATTAGTAATATTGAATATTGACTGATTTGCTCGAATTAATAGAAAGTACAATAAAATATTTTTTTGGCATATTTCCCAACACTATGTAAATGTAGAAATAATGAAAGAATCTACGGAAGAAACACCATTATAGAAAGGACAAAGTTCTTTTGTGATAAAAAGCAAATAAAAACAGTTGAATTTTGCTGTTATCCTTGTGATGGGAGTTTGCTCCGGAAAAGATAGTCCGGTCATGGATCATCAGTTTCCAAACCATTAGCCTGGACCCGCCGTGTTTGCTTCTTCTGATCTTTTGCTTGTTTTATCTACATCTATGAATCTAAAAATGTTTTCTACTTCTTTAGAAATAAAGCAAATAAATACTTAATATGGATATAAGTCGACTAAGCTTACAAATATGCAAAACAAGCGTATCTCGTTGCACCACTGTACGTAATGTACCAAAAACACTAATTATAATTGGTCGTAGTGAAGTTTTCATATTATCAGTTTTTATACAGGTTTAGACAATCACTTTAATGATTTGCGGAGTTTATAATATATTATAATAGGATTTTATTCAATAGTATTTTTATCTACTTGGTGGGGTAATGAATTTAATAGTTGGATAATATGGTTCATCGTGATCAAGCATTGTGTTTGTTTGTTCGATTAAGCAAAATGTTTGGATTCACTGAGTGGAAGAGATGGCATGGACATCAGCCGCCGCTTTCCCATAGTCAGCCGTCGGGACGCCACATCGTTGTTCTCCGCCCTCTACACCGACGGCTCCGGGCGTCCGGAACTGGCATTTGCTACTGCTACAATACGAGTATGGACGAGTGCCAGTGTAGCGTGACGTGCAATGGCCGATGACGACGCCAATGCTGCTACTGGTGCCGATCAACTTCCTGCGAAAGAATTTCCTCGCACGTTTCTTTTGCAGCATCCGGTATCATCGCATACAACTCCACCCTAAGGATGTACGCGTCGTATGGCTTACTAGTCCTTTTAGAAAAACATGGGGAGAAAACTCATCAGCCAAGCTTTTTTCGTTGTTTGCTTGGCAATTTGTTATTTTTATTGTGCCGGATGTTAGTTTTAGTGCGCATGTCCATTTTGTTCAACTACTCACAAAAAAAGCTCTATCTCTGTACTCAATACCAAACTAATCCTGTTCACTATACACACTTGACATAAAGGCTCTTTTGCCTCCCTTTATTGCATTATCTCCTATGATTTTACGAGAAAGGATGACATGATAATGTACTTAACTATGGTGTCATCATGTATTCTCGCAATAATCGTTTATTTTACTGTTTATAGTGCAAAGAATTAGTAGAAACAGTTCACCTTTCTTGATGTGGCTTTTTAAAACATAACTTCTTTGTAATTATATCTGTTTTAATAGGTTGTTTGTAGTGATATCGAGTCACGCTTGTCACATTTGTGTCAGAGAAGTGTGAAACTGTAACCTGGACATATAGATAAAAGTAATGTTGCTATTAACACGGTCCGTTTTAAATTTAATAACTGATTTTTTATTTCATTACTTGAGTCATCAACTAACCAAAGAAAATGTATTCTTCTTTTGTTAAATGTATAACTAGTTAAATAAATACCTTAAAAAATTTGATTTTCAAAAATTAAGACTGCATCTTTAATAGATCAATTTGTGTTTCTGGCACAATGAGATTGAATTAATTAGTCAACAGTATTGAAACATTTACATTGAAATTGAATGCAAATTGAGGAATCAGAAAGTAAACTCTGAAACTTAAATTGTTTAAAGTTCTCTTATGGCAAAAAATACGCAATAGTTTTTTTTTTGTATCTGAACTTTAATAATACAAATAAACTATTAACAACTAAATAAATTCATGCAATTTATTGCAAAAGTTCACATGTCAAGATAAATAGTGAACGATCGAAATCGTCTTGTGCGAAAAGCTTTTTGCTCGGATCCAATAGAAATATCTCATCGGGTTTTGCAAAATAAAAATAATTCCTTGTAGTCGAAGTAACGCGCGCGCGTGTCTAGGGACCCTTGCTCATTGTCCCCCGTTGCCCCTTTGTTATCGCCAACCCCGTGGACCAAAACACCATAAATCTGTCTGTTTGGTGATGGCCTGCGGGTGGTAGCCACTACCCAGTGATTCGCTTTTACGCCGTCGTCACACTGTTGGTAGTGTGGCGCTGGCGGCGTTTGATAACGGAAGCCTAGGGATTCCCCTGATCGCTTTTGTCTAACAGATGAATGATAAGGGGAGCTCCGGGGGAATATGACTCTATTGTCACCGGCGGCCATGCGCTTCCCATCCCAGTCACACGTCCGCCATTATATACCGGTCTATTGTTTACAGTACGAACTATGTTATCACCGTTACTGATAACGAAAATTGGTGTATTTAAATATGTTATGGTCTGTTTTATGGAAAATTACCTACTGATATTGCCAAACTATCACATAACGTTACAGTGTTCATTTTATTCAAGGTTAATCCTTTGAATGTCGTCATTTTACGTTACTATTATCCTTTAATTAAAAGATTACATAAACAATATTTTTAACAACTATTATGTAAAGAAAATACCGTAAAAAGCAATTAATACACACAGCACCACTGGCGAATCGATAGAGTTCCTTTGAAAAAAATACAAACGCATTTTTTTATGACCCAATCGATAGAATAATATTATAAATTTATTCAAATTTGTTACACGCAATTCAAAATGTAAAATACAGCTTTTGTCAAATATTTCAGGTATTTGAAGATACTCAAAATAAAATATAACAAAAGTAAAAAGTGCATTGGCAATGGTAACATTTATTCGTTGAAGTTAAAACATATTTATAAAGAGACAAACAAATTAGTACGACCATAGCCAAAAGTTCGATCGTAATTTGATGTCAAGTTATAGTATCTACGGGCAATTCAAATTGTCGCATTGGATCTTTGAAGTTTACAATGAAATATGTGACATGTAAAATTATTGTTGAATCTTATTTAAAGATAAATTTGTATTAAAGTAATATGCTCTTATCCTCAGGTCATTGACCTATTCGATATTTAGTCCTACACATATTTTGTGATTTTATTTGCAATTAGTTTTCCTCGCTGAGATTTTCTCATAATATAACGCAAATTGCGATAATTTCCAGTGGCTTAGCCGCCGTTGTTATATTACTATAAGCAATTTTATAAAGAACTGCCCACATAAACAAAAAGCTTGTACCTTGATACTTAGATAATAAATTGATTTATTCGTAATTTTATTACAAAGTACAACCTTTCTCTCACGACATTTAGGAAATACGTTTAGAAACATTATAATATCAAATATCAGAATAAAACTGCATATCCATATATACAACGTAACTTTATTGCGATATCGGATAAAAGTCATTAAAAAATATGAAATTAAATCTATGCAATTGAATATCCCGATATCTAACACTCCGTTCCTTCATACCTTCATACAACTTTCAAGCAAACTGTGCGCTGGGGTTCGAATAACACAAAACAACGTCGTAGTGAGTGTCTGAAACAGTCACGCATTCATAAGTCACATCAAACTGTCCGATGTGTTTCCGTGCCGTTTGGTTTCAATCAAAAGATCGCCGGGAACAAATAAGAAAATAATAGAAGTGTCTAGTGCACTCGCACCGCAATTAGCAATAAAACACATTGGAACATTGCAAAAGAGCCAGCGAGTAAAAGCAACGATGAATCGAACCGGAACCGGTAACTATGCGACCGGCAACTCTGAAAGAAAATGGTTAAGTGCAGACTCCGCTTTTAGAAATCCGTAAATGTATCCAGCGCACTTGTAAGAAAGGGTAATGACGAGTGCAAATTTAATATTATATACGAATTTCATTGCTTATAATATCTCTGCATTTTTAAATGTACGACAAAAATAATCAACTTTTAATAACAAATATATTAGATTTAAACGATACATTCATAAATTTTCTTGACCGTATCCCATTTAACTTCTATTTTTAAGAAATATATTTCAAGTGCATATTCACTCTAGTCATTTTAGCGGTTTCTGCAATAACTGAAAAACGGTTGCACAAACAGCAAAAAATAGTTTAGTATGGTTTGAATTTTTTAATTATAAATGTTTATAAGTAAATGGCCATTGAAATTGAAATCTAATACATTCTCAGTATGCTCATTGAGAGTCGTGTCCATCTTCAGAAATATGAAAAACCTTAGAACAAAGTTTAAAATGCAGCCTACAAATACAACTATGCTTACATAAAAACATTCTTTTGTTTCAACACAAAATATTGAAACACCGCGTCTAGCCAATGTCCAGCGTGAGGATCACAGTGACAGCCAGCCGAGAATGTTTTTTGGGAAGGCGCATGTTTTATTTATAACCCTCCTCTCGACGGTGCATCGTGCCCGTAGATCATGCGTTATTTTAATGGCAACACCGCGATCGCATTCTCCATTCCTGTCACGCACTACTTGGCAACACAGGCCGCACAAAGATGGAAGCACTGAACACCCAAAACATGGTTCTTAGATTGTGCTTTTTTCGACTAGTATTCATGGCGAGTAGCACCGTCTGTTGGTAGTTCGCTGGTTGCCTTTGGCTAAGTATAAATCCGGTTCCCAATTAAACATAGGAGGATCCAAGAAGCCGTAGGACAGATCCACGGTTTTATAGCTTTATATAATCCACCGTGCTCTTGTGTGATATCTACACACTACGTGTATGGCTCTCCTCTAACATTTGATCACCCCTCCGCTTGATATTTCCCGTTATCAAATGATACTGGTTCATTATCACAATTAAACAAATGACTGCTATGGAGATTTCGCTCTCGTTTTACTATAGTTTTGACTTTCTCTTCGTGTTTGCTCGCCGTATAAGGATTAAACTACTAATAGAGATAATCTAAAGCCCAAAATTATAAATAAGCTATGACGTCTAATTTTGAACTTGCCCATAAATGTTTGGGTATAAGTTCATCTTTTTAAATCTAGATAGCGAAAATAATTTCATCCCATTTGAATTAAAATAATTGGTAAATATTCACGAGTTTGCTTATTGTTATTTTTAAAATAGATTAGAATGAAACCGCGATAAGCATTTTGTAATTATCAGCAACAATAATTACATCAAATAGAATATATTAATATTTTTGATAAACTTTAAAAATCTTTTGTTCTTATTGCCTTGGCATTCTAGTTATTTTAAAACACGTATTTGTAAATTCCGAAATGAAAATTGAAAGTTGTTGAAATACAAATTTGTCTGATAATATCTTTTGAATAAATCGCCTTTGATTTATAACGTTGTTTTTTGGGTGATTTAGAGATAGGACTATGTATTAAATAAATTCTAATTTAGTTGAGTCGTATTTGACAAAAGTCTGACGGAAGCTTCATTTTCAAATTAGTGTTGTTGTGTAATAACAACTGTTTAAGTAAATTCTGGCTCAAGAATGCGTGTATGTAAATCAATGTGTCATACATATACATATGACACTAATAACTCTTTTCATGAAATTTAAATGTCAAAGAACACCAATATATATTCTGCATGAAACATATACCAATAAATTAATATAAAACATACTTAAGCATGATACTGTACATAAAACATATATAAACAAATTTTAATGTATATTTTATGATTCATCTATAATCATTCAACATATTCTATTAAAATATTCATTGTACAACTGGTTTTTATTAATTTTATTACATGAATTATTTATATAATTTCCACATTTATTTGAATGCATTATACGAAAAATACAATAAATGTATAATAATATATATCCGACGATTGTTTATGTAAATACAGTTTTTTGAAATGGTGTTTCCTTTTTACTGGATAAATTTCGTTAGGGATTGAAATTTGGTATTTTCGCAATGTGCCAGGCTACGAGGTTTTTGGTATCTTGTTGCACGGCCGAAGGCGCTTGAATTGCCAAATAAATCGACGATGAACGTCAAAATGCGCGGATATCAGAACCAGGTGGAAACGGTCTGGAAGATAGTGCAATGGAAACTGAGATATGGAACATGCATGAGCTGAATTTATCCCGAAGCGGTGATACCGTAGCGCTTGGCAAAGAATATCCTTAGATATCTATATTCATTTTACCTACTTTATTTTGTTTAATTTACATTTTTCTTTTTTCGAATAAAAATCTTTTGATACTACTTTTATTTGAGAATTGTTTTTATTAGTTTTAAAGAGAATAACTTGATTCTTTAATAATGTGGCAAATGTGTGCAAACCGTGAAATTTGTTGTTGATTTCAAAGTACATAATCTTTTTGTTAAATTTGAACTAAAATACTGTGGAAACTTGTATGATGGGCGTTTTCTTGGCCGCAGTGTAAAACTAGGAATGTGTTGTAAGGCGCTTGAAGTTAGCAGGACGATTAAATTTCGGATTCCGCGCATGCAGATTGAATTCTAGTTCTGAAAACCGTCTGAAAGTGTAAAATAATTCAGGAAACCGTGTCGGATGGAGGCGGGTGGGTGCGAGGTTGAGAGATGGCGCCAGCAAGCGTTCTTCCTTCTTCGCGAACGCGCGCGCGGGGCAATTGAAACTCGTGCAATTTCCCTTGGCGCAGAACTAATTTCCATACTAATCTAACATAAATCTCATCTTTGCAGATCCAATTTTCTTACTGCGCGAAGTTTTAACTGGCCGTCGTACATCACTTCCGGCCGCCTTCAAATTGCCGAATAAATCGCTTTTATTTTTCTACAGTTTTTATTTTCCACCTTTTGTGACAATCACAATGGAAGTTGGAATAAATGTAAAAATACTTGCATTTTATCTTAATGCGAAACTATTACAAACATAATTATTGCAATAATTGAAGATTCTAGAATGGAATATTCGTAAATATTAAACAAATATTTATTTATCATAAATTTGTTAATGCGTGTGTACCTGTCGTTTGTTAAACAACGAAAAAAATAAATACAGTTTTTCTTTCTTTTGTTTGACGCGCGCATTTACTTACACCCAACGCCCCATGGGAAATTATTTACTGCGCATGTCCAGTTCAAGAGAACCTATGTATGCATGCATTCATTCCCACTTATGCATATGCAACTCGTGTATTCAACGTTCGAAATTTATTGCCACTTTCAATATTAATTGCTATTCAGAGATGTTGGATGTGCGAGCCTTGACCATCGCATGAGTTCTTTATTTTTAAGCGTGAATTTTTTTTATTTAACATGTTAGCCAAGATATTATTCTGTCAAACATATATGGAAGATGAACTAAATTTTCAAGATGGCAAAGTTTCTTTAAGGATAAATTATCTCTGCGGATTTCTGACAAATTGACGGTTATAAATGGTTCAGAAATTAAATTTTCATATATTTATAATTTTTCATTTGCGAATTTTATCATTTTACAGAGTAAATAATTGGATTACGAGTGTGTAGGGACAATAATAACTAAATGATCATTTGATGACTAGTGTGTTGTTAGTGACGTGATGCCTCGATATATTAACAAGTACATCCTGTACAATGATTCATAATTAACGATGAATTGAAAAAAAATGTTTTATACATTATGATTTTTATAAGCAAAAGATAAAAAATATATAATTTGTTGCTAAAGTATCAAAGTAATAGCGAGCAAATAAAAGCAATGATGTAAAATAAATGAGTTTCCGTTTGTTTGTAAAAAGATTCATATAACTGGAGAAACAAGTGCGCACAGTTGTGAGCAAGCCTAGTGGGATCTCTGAGAAAGTAATGTTACTGAAATATTAATAATACATGTTTCGTTACACGATCAGTGCTGGAGATAAGTTGGCGGCGTCCTCCTTGTTTAATGTTCACGTGTGTTACGCGGGAATGCGAGCCGCCAGCTACAGACTGATTCTTGTATTTCTTTTATAGCCGTTGTACAAAAATGGCGCTAGAAACCGGCCTGTTTTTTAATGCATTACAATTACAACACATACATATTTCATTTGACATTGTTTCATATTTTATCCATAAAAATATTCTCATGTACGCTGGGGTTTGCTGTTCTCAAATACATATCATAAATGGTTTCGATTTCATAACACAGAAAGAATTACGTTTGGATTCAAAGAATAAAATATTGGGGCAGTAATAAGGTGAAGAAATATATTATTTTAGTTTCTAAAATAACGAATCTCGAAAGACCTGCTGAATTGGTGCGTTTCTTAAAGAATGAAGTATTATATTTTCAAGAAATATATTTCCATGCTCCGATGTTGTACGTTTTCGTAATTTACTCAGGAGTTTATAAGCTAGTTTAGCTCTTATTGTTATGTGCTTTTTTTTGTTATTTCAATAATGACGAAATTTTTTTTATTTATGGTAAAATAATGTAAATAATATTCAGTCTTGAAATATTATGTAAACCCTAGTGCCACAAAAACTGTAACAATTTATAATTAAAGTTTAATACATAATTAAATTTGTTGTTTAAATTCATATCTAGACAAGCCACTAACCGTGAATCCTAAATATGCACAAGTGTTATATAAACCCTAATTAACACCAACATCAATAATTATACTTGAAAATGCAAAATAAAAGTAAAAACAAAAATGATCCTCCAGTGACCACGGTGCACCGGGTCGGCCAATTATTATCTGTTTTCCTTCAGTGCACACGCACACAACTGCACAAAATTATAAATCAAGATGGCGGCCGGCTGTGACTTCTCGCGATTTTATTTATGAGCAACGAGCACGAAGCACATGCATCGCGCAGCTCCGCTCCGGTTTGCAAATTATCAGACATCGTACATCATTCCACTTTAATTGGGTGTTGTTTTAGATTTCGTTTTGTCCCTGCCTTGCACTGGCACTGGCACTGGCATACACAACTGTACTGTGTATATGGATAACCTTAACTACTATTGTCATTTTTCATCTCTTAGTTTTATTCTACATACATATACATAACAGATGCCCATAAATTACTAAACTATCTTGCTCTATGCTAGCGAAATTTATTATTTTATATATATATATATATAAACAAATAAATTTATTTATAAATATGATGACTACTTATCAATGAACTGATAAGTTATGTTAATTGTCTTACTAGGTTTATAGTTTATATATACTAATTATTTATTTTCATATATTGCGCTTGATATAGAAATTGTAGCGTTTGAATTGATATCAGCGATAATGTGCTCTAGCCATTAGAATATTTTATTTCATAAAGTGTTAAACAATTATTTATGCTCAGTACATATATTAAACTCGATATTAACATGCTACCTTGCTGTGTAGTAGGTTGGCACTCAGAAATCACATATTATTATCAACAGAACCGTCTTAAGAACTTTAACAAATTATTGATGCCTCATTTTTAATATCAACTAATAAATATCATATCTACATTTAATAAATAATTTAGTAACATTTTCAAATAATCTATAATTTAAAGAAAAATTACAGTTTCATCATTTAATTAATTAATAAATATTGACTCAAAAAATAGAAGAATGCTTTAATATAACAAATATATAAAATTTTTGTGCGAACCGAGCTGTATTTTTAAAATCGTTTCGATACAGTACTGCGTGCATGATACACGCACTAACGTATGCACGTGTTTAACACACGACACCGGACCTCACCGAGAATACATGACAGACTCCGGTAATAATTCAGTGGTTAGTGCATGCAAAGCCGCGCTATGGTAATCATTCGCTGGTGTCTGAGATTGTACACACACACACATGGGCACACATGATTGGTCAATGCGTGAATGTTTTTCTTAACAGTGTAGGTGAACCAAGCTGGGAAATACTGCATATCCTATTCGCGATACCAATCCAAAGCTATAACGAATATGCTACTTCGAATTATTACTTGGGTTCTCTGGGAATCTCAAATAAATGTCTTGAATTTTGGAGACTGTAATAATATACGGGTCAATCTACTCAAAGAGAATATATGTCGCAAATGAAGTTATAATTTACAAAGAGTGCTTGACTAAAGAACCCTTAATTTTAAAATAAACAAGCCTTTATTCGAGGCTGGTGAACTCGGGGTGAACATGGCATTGTCATGTCCGTACTGTGTATATGGAGGGAACCGGTTCCACAACATGTCCCGATGAGCGGCGAGAAAAAACGACTTGCAACTAAACAAAGCTATTGGAAACAGAACTTTTTTAAAATTCAACATGGCTGATCGATTGCTCTTACGATTATTAAACACCGCGTGATCAATTCGAGAATATCCAATTGTTAGTTCATAGAATAAAACAGTTTCTATACTTAAGAAATAAAATGCAATATTTTCTTTATGTAATTTTTAGTAGAACTTAAATTAATTTCGTCTTTTTGCCATATAAATTGAATATTAAACGATAGATATATTCAATGAATTTATTTCCTTTGAGGCTTTGCGCAGCTGCAGAATATTTTTCCATATTTCTCTGTAGTTTTAATAACCATTTTTTAAAGCTATCTTATTAGTGTTAAATAGTAACTAAAGCATATAATTATAATTTTGTAAACAGAAATTGATAGGCACTTTAATATTTTACTGATGTATGATACCCTGTTGTAATATTGAAATGTACCCATTATAGTAACATCACGTAACTATCAATTAACTGTTACGGTTACTCCAATTTAATTTTTAAATTTCTTTTTTATATATATATATATATATATATATATATATATATATATATATATATATATATATATATATATATATATATATATATATATTCATAATTCATATAATCCGTCACTGTTCTGAAGCAACATTTCAACACTTGTGTATTTTGAACGATTAATACGTAATTATAATTTTATAATGGCACTTAGTATTAATTGGTGCTATTATATTAAAAAATAAATTGTAAAATATTTGGGCCATATGTTGCGCATTCTTTCAGCATAAAGCAATTTATTTGTTGAATTAAATAATAAATGTGTCAAAAATATCGAAATAATTATCTTAAGATGGCGGCAAGAAATTACTAATAAATTTTATATCTTAATTAATTTCTCAACAAATGTTGTAGTTCATTTTATTTATCTGTAAAGTTTTATATTCTTAAACAACAATTCTGATTAAGAATGACAAAAGTTGTAATGATTTTTGGTATATATCTGCCAAATTTTATTTATTTTAATAAGAAGACAAGCAATTTAAATATATTTTTAACATACAATTTAAATATATTCTACTACTGTGATTTTGTATATATAGAGTACAAATGTCACTGTGATAATTCAAGAAAAATTGAAAAATATGTTATTTTTAATTTTGAAAGTAACTAATACAATAACGAATAAAAACAAGGGAAACTTGACTATTAAAAATCGCTCATGTTTCAATAGAAGTTTTAATATCAGCTGAAATATCCATCGTAAAAAGCCATTACAAAGCGTATCTGCATAAGCAATAAGGAGGAATAATGTATTTTTACGAAGATTATTTTCAGTTAGCCACAGATGTTGGTCCATAAGAAAACAAGTCTTATGGTTCCGACGAATCTCCGCACTTGTATCAAGCGACTATAAGGGTGAGAATAGGGTGCTGGATTTGGAGAATGAACGGGGTCGTTGCTTAGGGAATAACTCATTCAATGAGCTTAGACATTTCATGGGGTGCTACTGTATATATAAACTATAATTTATTACTTTCATCGTCTGTATTTCCAATGGCGCTCTGAATAAACATAGTACACACATATAGTGATATACATCCCTGTCATAACCATAAGTCAGTTTTTAATCTTTATTTCTTACAAATTTTCACTCAACAAATCACTGCTTTAGTGATAAATTATTTAAACTATCAGTATTCAAATGACCAGTAGCATTAATTTGTTCAAGAGTCAATGATCGTAGACGAGCAATTTGAAAATTAACACATATTATTTATAATCGCGAAGTACAATAAATAATTTTAGTAACATCGTGGTAAGGTAACTGTGCGTTGTAAGTCGCTGGGTAATTTTGAATTAATTTCAGACGGAAAAAAATGCATTAATTTATGTATTGCAATGTATAATGAGCTCTGAAATATATCACATGAACAGGCTGTCTCGCCCTGGGTGGTTGCACGCTGCGACTTTATCTTTCACGGACGAACACTGCACCAGTCCAACACTTCATAGACGTACACATTACTTATTCCACTTGGGGAAATAAATCTAAATATTCATTAAAAATCACGAAACTCAAAGTTTATTTCATTTATTTAAACATAAGATCGGAATGTAGAAAAATTTTAATTATCTTCAAATTGAACTTGGCCCATATTACATTTATAAAACAATTCTATGTATTTAAATTCGTATTCGTTTTAATAAGGAATAAATACAATAAATAAGAGATAAATTATATTCTAAATGCACAGATTACAAATTTTTGAACCGTATATTTATAGAGTGTCATATTGGATTTATTGCGGAATTGATTACTCCTATTTATTTGTCGTATTTTTTATTGTTTACTATGAACTAAAAAGGAAAATATAATTTATTTGAAATTAGAAATTTATTTGCAAAAGTTCGCTTATGGCGTGCAAACCCAACGTACACCACATATAGTGTGGGTATTTATGGCGACTATTCAATTGATATATGCACCATTGTTCCAGCGCCATCGCCATCTTACAACGTAATACAGCTACACTAAATTTGGCCACTCTATAAATAAAATTGAAAATGGCTTCATTTTCTCCTGCAATGTTCCTGGACCACGGTGTGCTTCAACCAAATTTAGATGCGTGGTAAATATCGTCTGCTCCATTCGCACGCGTACCTACATAAGGGTAATAACTTTAAATCTTTGTAGAGTGTGTGCAGTGCAAGTCAGTGTTCAGTGATATGTTACACCCTCTTGGTGTAACTTTACTGTAACTACGTAAAAATAACGCATCTTGTTAATGTTATCGACAAACAAGCGACATGTTGAACTATATACATTAAACTTTATACCGGTTATGCACCTATATTTACAGTACTTAGAAACATCATGAGCGGAGAAATATATTGTTAAAATTAATACATATTTTTCGCGCAAGACTTTCTTCTCATCTAACAAGATTATATTACAAAGAGAGTTTGCTTTCTAAGAGCTACCCAGTGGTCAATAAATTAGTATGCATCCTCTTGTGTTACTTCTAATACAAAATTAGAAATTAAGATAATAAAATAAGCTGGTTAAGAACACATTTTAATGTACTATGCATATAAATTACAATGACATATTATTTGATTTGTAAAATTGTAAATAAAATTATAATTTGGTTGTATTTAAATAAAATACGAGGTTCTGATTTTAGCGAAATAGATTCAGTGGCGTTATTAAAATCTGTATTCGTACTTGAATATTTCATTGTTTAGCACCACATCGCACGTTTCACTGCAATGTAATATTGAAGTATAATCTCATTAACACGTTACTATGTGCTCGGTTTGAAACTAATCCCGTAGTAAATATCGTAGTTATGATCGTGCACTGTCGTACTACTACTGCCATAGCTGTACATATATACATACACAAGCGTAAAAATATCAAAACACAACACCGTATTTGTATGCGCATACATATAATATTGGATAGACTATTTCATAAAATTTTACCAATGTGACAATTGTGTATGAACATTTATAAGAGTTATTGAATATATTTTTTATATATTGGTCTGGCCTTTGAAATATGTTTAGTAATTTTTTTTTGTTGAATAAATATTTGAAGTTAAAAAGGTAACTCTTACAGAAGCCAAAAAATAATAGTTATCCGGCCCTAAACCATTGCAAATTATTACAAATATTCAATTTGATAAATGCAACAAAAATGATCAGTTTTTTATTTCGGTACATATAAATAAGTTAATTACATGCCGAATAATTAAATAAAAATTGGTGAAGTATATAATATATTGTAAATGTAAAATAATTGATGTAGTGTAATTTAAACGCGTAACGTAACTATATTAATTATTTCATTATGAATGCAATTCCAGGTCATTACACAATCCACATGGGTTAGGTTATTAATGTTGCATCAAGGTGATATTAAAAAACAATAAACATATTAATTTAATTTCAATTATTATTAAAATTTATACCGTAATTAAATACTCTCCTGCAGGCAATATACATCGTATTATTTCCCTGCTATAATATTCAGCGACAAGTTGTAAATGTGTTCCGCTGTAGTTCGAATTACAATAAGTAAGAATACATGATATTAAACTCAAATTGTATGAATTTCCATTAAATTGCCTATAGCGTATGTAATAAGTTTGTGAAAGTGATTAATTGGCGAATGAAATCATAATTTATTTTAAAGTAGGAAATTTGTAATTAGTAATTTATAACTTTTCTTACGGGTAATTAATATTAATTTAATACTATATCATAAATAAAACAAATTGAATTTAATTTTTTATTTCCATAATAACCATGTTGATTATAATAATTATTTAGAAGCATTATTCTGCTGCATTAAAACACGTATTGGGAAAGCAGAATAAATTTTTTTACAGTACGTTCACGTAAGTAATTTCATATATACTTTAAATTATACCAAACTGCAAGGTACGAAAAGAATTCTGGCAATGTGCGAAAGAGGTAGGTCATAGCAGATTTGGTTGGAACTCTGGTTTTGACCGCCGCGACGTGTATTATCTCCAACTGCATTGTCGGCATAGTTGGCGTGACGCTAGTATTACGTGATGCAAGGCTTTTGTGCACCATTTGGCAACGTGGTGCTACCGCGGACCCATGTGATCTACGACCGACGCATTGCTGCACTGCAGTTATTTGGCAACGTCGACGCTCCTTTAATTATATAGTAAATTAGTTTTAATTGGAAGCCTTTTTTAACAAAAATATCCTTAGTACTAATATCTTTCCAACAATTGTTAATTTTATGAAAGTGGGCGTAGAATCTCTTTCCAGGGCACGATATGTCGTCTCGACACAAGAATAAAGAAATAAATTGTGTGGAGCAAGATAGTGTCCAGCAGTCTCAAAGAGATCTAGATTTCACTGTGATTTATATGGCAAGATATTCTGGTAAATATATTAGACATTTTCGTGCAATTTTCGAAATGAAAAGATGTTTATCAATAGCGAAAACATAATATTCGTGAGCTGAGAAACTTATACGAGCTACATATGAGGCGAGTAGATATTCTTGCGCCAGCACAGCAAACACAAACCGGTAAACTCTAGTTGGAGATCATAGTAAGTCGTGTCTGAAGGGGACAAATGCCTTCCACAGTCCGCTATTTACGACGCAAACCAGTGCACAGGTCATGTACGGCATTTTATCATATAAATTGTAAGATTAACGTAGTTTATATGGCTCGTCTTCGGTTCAAGACTTTCGTTCAAACATGTTTTAAACTTTACTTCGAAATAGCACTTATAAATCATAAACACTGAATCTATTTACTGTGAAATACGTTTCTGTAATAATTTGCGGATTACTTCAAAAGCTATTGCCGAGGATATTGCACAGAGTTTTATTTCAAATCAATGTTTATCATTGCAATTTCAATAACTTTACGGAAATAGAAATAACGTAGTGCTCATTACCCACACTGAACACCAACTTACATTTTATATGTTTATATGACATGGCTTATAAATTACAAAATACTGTAAGGCACTTCAGTTATTTTGTCCTTGTACTTAGTTGGTAGCCATTCAGTGTATGCTTAGTAAATTCTACGAAATAAAAATGTTTCTTTCATTTGATTTGTAATCTTAATTATTACTCTACTTTTTCTAAAGTTCTCTGATGAATCAATCTAAACATAATCAGTATAATTTATCAATGTACAAAGACTTTAAGTTTAAATTGAAAACGTAAGCTTCGATACGGATAATTGGTTTAAAAACTCATCCGTATAGACCATGTTTGTTAAAAACTTTTGATTTGTGACATTATTAGTTATGTCTGATTTCACAAGAAGCCAGCGAATGAATGTCAATGGAATACACGACTCGCTGAACAACCACTGTAATCAGGCACAGTTGTTTATGACTGATCAGAAGTCACTTCAAGTGGGACTTAATAACAGACTCTAGAGTAAATTATACAATTAATTTAATAAATTGTCAAACGCTAAGCACGGCAAAAACTTTGTTACTAATTAACAAATACATAATTTATTAGGTATTTTTATGTTAGAGCGCGCACACCTAGCTGCGATTTTTAACAAATGTCTCAATTCAAAAATACTATTAGTAATTAAAATGATTTATTATTATTTCTTTCGTTAAATTTAAATATAAAACCTGTTAATAACAAAATTTCTACATGCAGTAAATTAAAAAAATAAATATTAAATCAGATTCATAAATTAATTTTTTGCTTTTTTAAGTAATTATTTGCTAGTAACGAGTAATTAATTGTAGAACAAATACAGTTATTGATTTTTTTTCTATGTAGATTGAGAAAATTAAAAAAAATTATATACGGATTTTCAATAAAAATTATTAATTTTGTGAAATAGTTTTAATAAATATATATAATTCAACATTCTAACGATGTAAATAAATTCTGTTAAAATGCAGATCATTGAGTAACTTTGTCGTTTGTAACAAATTCGCATCTCTACTTTTTCGCGGAATGTACTTGGCTGGTTTCGCGGTGGCGAGCATGATTTAAGACGGCCATTATTTACGGGGATTCTTTTACATAAAAAATAACACACACACTCACACGTGCATTTATGCACGAAGGTGCAGTACTCTGCAAGATCGCGTGCAGTTTCTGCTTTTAACATGGCGACTGAATATACAAAATACGCCCTTCGTTTACAATCAAGCAAAAGTGTCATGAAAATTTTATATTCATTACTGTAAGGTTTATAAATAAATTCTGAATCAGTTACAAAAACAATTATACCATTTTTGCATTCTTCGTTTGTTCTGCTTACTCAAACATCCTGTTTTATATTGTTCATATATACCGTGAGAACACATCGAATAGCAAAATCATGTATTTTATGTGAATTGTAGAAAGATAGATGAAGCAGAACATTCACGATCACTTAAGCACTGATCAATAAACAACAGATTGAGATTTTTCTATTTTGCGCGAATTTATTAGCTTACAGACAACTTACAAGACAAGCAAAATGTGTACAAGATTCCGAATAGAAATGAGTGCGTCATGGTTCGTTCGCTAATGTTTCACACAACACTTAAATAGAATTTCTAGTAAAGTTTATACAGTTTTTGATGAATCAGGAATAGATTTAGTATCTGATTCCACTTATTTAGCGACATAAATTTGTAAATGCTTTGAGAGAAAATGTGAAATTGTTTTACAAATAATCAAATTTGCATGAAGCGCTTATTTATTTACATACACACAAGCCGCTGTCCTTTTGTTTCGTTACCAGATGTAACAAACAAGTCATCATCATAAATCGCTTCACATCAATTATAGCGACTTATAATACGAATCACAAATCAAACATTGGCCAGACGTTGGCAATTAACAGTGAACAGTGAATTACTGACGTCTTTTGAGTCTTACGTTGCCTACCAACGTGAAATAAACAATGCAAAACAGCCAGCCGTAGCCAGCGCCCCAGCGTTTCAATACTTAATTGCTGATTCCAGCCAGACTGAATTTACGTTTTAATAAATGGCAGTTTATCTTTAATAAAAAGGACACAGTTCGTTTAGTTGCTAAATTGTTCGCTCTCAGTACCGTATTCATCATCAATACGCATACATATTATCACCATTTTAACTTTTCAAAGTCAACCTTCCACTCTTTAACTACGAAATACTTTTAAAAAATCTATAGTTCTATATCGTCAAATAAGTATTTTATTTGACTAGTTAGGTTTAAATACGATTCCTGTTATAATTTAATGCGTGATTGCTAGTTTGCATGATTGTACAAACTATCAAAATAACGTAACTTTAGCAATCAATAAAAATTTAAATAATTAACTTCACTCTGCAATATCTTTTAGTAGTACATATTTTGTTTCCCATATACCTCAAAATTATTTTATCAGCTTAAACGGTTAAAAAAAAAACGTAAACTAAAGCAAACAGAATATTTTGGTACGCAATCAAATTTGATAATATATATGTAATTCTTTGAACTAGTACCACTTAGATACCTATATAAAATATAATCTGAATACAACTCTGTGATCCGCCCAATGTTCATTACGCAAACAATAAAGTACCAGTACAGTACTTCACTTTAAAACAGACCATAACACACCCTTAACGATAAACAACATACAATTTACAATGAGTAAAACGATTTTTTTGGTTTTCGGTATTGTATTACATTCGAGTTATCCGTTCAAACCAAAAGAGAGTCTGACTAAGAGAAACGACAACACAAGCAACGAAAAAACAACGCAGAGTACGTAAAGCAGACTTGACTTGTTCCTGGATAAAAATGTGACTTGATTTGTGTCCTCTTGCGGATGACATACGATGTATGAGGCGCGTGTATTCTTAGCCTATCAGTTATGGAGTTAGCCACACCTGCACACTGCACCAAGACTTAACAACGTCTTGTACTCGAAGCCATTCATCACACGAGGTGCGTGGACCTGGAAACCGCTGCGTGGTGTTATGTTGGCTGTATTTATCAGTTCGTTAAGGGACGTCATTTTTTTGTTTCGAAAATCTTAAGCATGATTCGATTGGTGTTGATTCTTTTTACTATAGATGCCTTAGAAGTGTATTTTTCTTTCAAATATAATATCAAACAATGTATGTTTCCTAGTTTACGCTAAAATAAACGGTAGAGGTCATAATGATAACAAAGCGCTTTTTTTCCCTTTTGCCTAACAAGGTTCAAAATAAAAACCTTTTTTTTTATATATATACCATACAGTGTTAACAATCTGCGACCGCCTTTGGAGCTCACATGATTACTTGCAATCTTATAATTTCATCGCTTTCAGTAATTTAAAATCGATTACGCGTCCCTTGTAGTAAAATCCAGCGTCCACTTCGTGACCAGTTACGCACGATTTTTAATAATTAAGCATACCACGGCACATACCTACATGCATGATGTAGTGAAACGCAGTGTTCAAATTTACATACCAGATTGTTAGGTCGAAATTTCACTATTCGAATTAATATAACGAGTTTTAATAACTTTTTTTGGTTTTTTAATTTTCTTATTCAATTTCTTTTTTACTTTAGACGCGAGCGTGCTTCCCTGGCACAGCGCGCGTCATGTAAGCACAATTAAAATCTTGTAGTTAAGATGCTGTGATAAGAGTGTCTCGAAAAGATTTTCATTTTAGATTACATTAAAGTTTGTGCAGAAGCGAGACAAAAATTAACATTGATGGTAGTTTTAAATTTAAAAGGAATTACACGCTTTTGTTCTTTCCGTATATTGTAAACATCCATCGTCACCATTAGATATTAATTAACACTTAATCATTATTACTTTATTTATGATATTGATTCATTAACAGAATTTTATTTTTGATTTTATTTCCTATCTCAAATTAAGGAAAAAGTGATATTTAATTATGTAATAAGATTTATTTCATTTGCAAATCCCTTGAAACAAATATTATTTTTGCTAGTATGTAATATTTTTTAATAAGGTACTAAGAGAAAAGATCAAAATAGAATCCAATAAAAAAAATCGATTGGCTTAGTAGTAAAAATGAGAACAATTATATATTATAAATAATGTTTCATGTTCGTTGTTGCGTTGAGGCGGCTGTGGAACGATTGTTAAGCTACCTCACGGGATTTATTAGCGAAGATAAAATATGGGAGTGTCTGGTACGGCCCAGGTACACTCGCCGCCGCAGATATTTCATTAAATGCAATCTCAAACACGTCTTGTGCACATTTCTCCATAACTCTGTAAATAAACACGGGAGCTAATTACCGAGATGCTAAAACTCAAGCAATGCTACTGACTTACGTGTCATATAGCAAATATAAAGAGTTCGCATAGATTTTATAAATTAATTAATTGATAATCTTTATTTGCATATTTATTCCGCATAATATATTTAGTGCTAATATGCAAAGTGCCAATATCTAATAAATTAAATGCAATTTGTATTTTCTAATTATAATTTTCTTGTAATAATTTAAAACTACCTATTCATAAAATAAACATTTAAATTCTAAATGATTTTACATTTGACCAAAACTTTGTATTGAAAAAAATGTATGTATTTGCAATATTTATAAATTTCACAAAAACAAAATAACGTCAAAATTACTTTATTATTAAATTTAGGATTAAATTCATAAATATTTATTAATAAATATTTTAATAAAAATTTAAATCATCCTGACAAAGTAAATACAAAATTATAATTTTCTCATGGTTTTATCGACATTCACCTTTACATAAAATAAACAATCCACTATTAGGCTTGTGACTATTACCGTAAGAGCCATTTCAGATTTCTTGTTGAAGCCAATACTATTTATATCGTTTGTTGACAATAATACTTACTTAAACGGCAATGCACCATTTATCCCCTTGATAACGTACGACTTTGAGTCTAAGTACAAGAAACAGGGTGACCAAGAGGGATAATTCACACCCTAGTCAAGGGGAGTAACTGGAATAATATATGTTCGGACTTCCGAGGAAATGGTGGTGTAGTGATGCAATGCCGTAATTAACAAACAGGGTCCAGAAGGGCATTCTGTTAAAATTCATCTGGGAAATGTATTATTATTGTTGTCAGCACTTATGGTGATTATATAGCCGTATTAAATATTTAGAAATGCTCTGCACATCTAATACGAACGTGTATTTAATGTGTTATTTATTTTCTACTATAGGGTAACACTGGTGACTATCACCAATTATGTGCTACTTTTTTTAGCAATGAAATAAATAAAGATCGTGTCTTATTTAGTTGCAAATGCAACTAAATGACCCAAAACTTTGATAATATTTACAAATTCCTTACATGTCATGTTTAAATTTGTTGTTGAAGGTGTGAATAATTCTTAATTCTTAATGCATACACATTGAATGCCGATTTGTTCTGGGAGGCATCAGAGCCCGTGATCTGGGTGAAGAATTTCTCAATTCCCGCACACGAAAACCATGAAGGAAACAACAAGAAGGAGGAATCGTCTGTGTATAATACGAAAGCAGATAAGATATTCCATACTGTTTACCATTTTCCTGGCGTATATACATCTCTGGAATTGCTTATTTCGCATCTAGAACCAACTCCCAGTTGGTGGTGCCGACCCAAGCGCCGCGCCCATCAAAATTGCGATCATAAATTAAAATAAGTTTTCCCCGTTGACTTATGCTGTATTTTTTACGCGAGAGGGTTGTTTTCTGCTCCTTTTTGTTCGTGTGAATAAAGCAAACTTTATCTTTGTTTAAGTACCAGAAATTGTTTTTTTTTTTGATTTGATGATAATGAAATTTTACATTTAGATATTATTCATCATTTTAATTTAGCTTTTTAACTATCGCACCGCAAATTTGTTGATACCGGTAAATTAATTTAGAAGCAATCTAAAACTTTTATAGTATTTTTAAGAGATCAAATGATATAAAATAATTGAGCTTACAAAAATATTATTTTATATTTTTTTTTATAAAATTATTACATTCTGTTTAAAATAATTTGAGGTTCCCACACACACATGGACACTAATCTGCGTTGTTGTAATATATGTTACACTGCGCTGTGGTGGATAATATATTCAAAGTGCATTTGTAACTTATTTGAAGCGAAATCACGCAAGCAGCGTGTTGCAGTCCGACAGAGTATATGGTGGTGCACCGTGTGCGGCCCTTGGCAAATGCAACGCTAATTTCTGCACACACACTCATACAAACATGAACTCATCGTACATACTTACACACACATGTATAAATGCGCGAGTTAACACACTGCATTAAATTATGTCCAAGGCCCAACATATTATAACTCGCTTAGCGATACGTCAGTCGTCTGACCAGCGCAGCGCCAAAGGTGCACAGAACCATTGCTTTTTACTTTGGCGTGCCCCTACACTCACTCGCATTTGCACACTATGCGAACAATCCAGCGTACACTCTAAAAAATTAGTCTAAGTTTATATCAGTTTTATAATTTATATCAAAATACTAGCAAATTTCTATCAACAATTATGGAAGCTCCGCAACAATTTTTTTTTAGTTAGACTCTATGCAGTGTATCGATAGGAATATGATAAAATTCCAGTTTCACAGAACGGAATCCAATGATGACGATCGTAAATAAAAATATGAGATCTGATCAATAATTTCATGTAGATCATGAATACGTAGTTATCGTAATCAGAAAACCAGCTCCACAAATTGTTGATATACCAACTACGGCGCCGTTATGAACTAAATAAACGAATCTAATCTTCGATCGGTTTGAAAAATATTACCCGGCAGCCGACAAAACTAGATATTAAATCCATAATTAAACCATATTAAAAAATTCTTTACTCGATAATTTGAACCCATAAAAAACATAGTACACTCAATATAAAACTACTAAACGAGAACATCCGTATGGCAAAAGTTAGTACGAGAATAGTTCCGTCGGTTTTTTAGGGCGAGTGTACAATACAACCCTGCATTTAAAAGAGTTACGATTGTACTATACAAACAAAACAAAACAAAATAATCGAAAATAAACAGAATTCAATGGCGAGTGTTAATTGCGCTTGGATGTAGGTGTCCAACGAAGTACAGTCCCGTTAAATCTGGGTTAATATTTAATAGTGATTTATGCTGCTAGTTGTCGTCCTTGTCGTACTGCGAGTAATCGTGTTATTTAGGAGCTGCAACGTAATTACAGTACGTATATACGAGTGTTAGCTCTGTGTCCTGAGTTCAAAGCCCGACCAACGCATTGTTCGGTGCAGTTTTGTATGCGCGACGCATTGGATGAGCGCCATGGTAAATGCAGTGGCGCCGGGATCAGGGTATCGACTTGAATAATATCAGGAACACGTGATACGGAAATGCAAAATGCAAATCAACTAATGGCGTAATTAAGACTCAAGTTGTACTTCTAAATAAGGATCGCAGAATTTTATTCTCACTTGAATAGATAATCATTTGACTAAGTACTTTGGAATAATCTTACAGCAATTGATTTTGTTAACTTTTAAAATGTGTTAAATATAAACTAGTTAAATTTGGTCACGTACAATAAAAGTTGAAATATAAAGTGGACGTTTGGAGGACGTGTAACCTGCAAACCGTTTGAGCGGCCCTAAAGCCGGGCTCTTTAGAGCCCTTAGAACCTGAAGGCCATAAAGTTTAATTGTGGCCAAAATACGCGTAGTCCGTTTTTTACTACTCTTGTAAATGGCACGGTTACTTAAGAGCCGTTCGGTTTTTTAAGGAATTATGAAACAGACCTTGAAAATTATAATCGTCTAAAGAAAAACCTTTTCTGTATTACAGGTAATGTGCTACATTTGTCCGGTTAAAAATCCGACCTTGACTAGTTGGACAGATTTTATTGATGGAAAATAGATAGGTAGTTTTTTAAATGTTAAAAATTTTTGTGAAGGTTAAACTGTTTTTTAAATATTTTTGTTATGAAAACCTGAATTTTGTCAAATAATACTCAAATGCAGATATTTTTTGTTAAACCAATACAGATGTACGAGTCTTTATAAATAAACTTAAATTTAGTAAAATTTTAAAAAATTGCTTTATTTTATTTGCATTTTTCAAATAATTAAGTATTATATTTACATTTTGGGAACTTATATTTATTTTTAATGGTATTTTTATATGGTTAAATAGTAAAGTGAACCTTATGATGGCATTGGCGAAATTAAAATTTATGGTAACAAGTAATTTTCCAATACGGAAAATTTTGTGACAGGATAAAAACTAGTGTTACAAATTTTTTTTTTTGGTTTGAATTTTATCCTTGGCAACTCTTTCAAACATCAAACAATATACGAAAAGTTATAAATCATTCTCTTTAAACACAATGCAATACGAAGAAAATATTTTCCAACAAAAAACGGCAAGAAAGGCCATAAAGTGACCTCATCCTTCTAGCCCTGCCGGCCGTTCGGTTCCTTGTTCAAACAAAACCGATTTTTTTCCGCTGACCTCGAAAGCCATTTTCAAAGTTGTAAAACTTATATAGGGTTGTGTGGGTAATGTTTTGACAAGAACTTTAGTGGCAGTTAAAATCGGTTGTTCGGACGAGTAACTTTAACGTGAATTTGAGAATATTCCGAATAGAATAATATCGTTCTCAAATATTTGGTTCGTTAATCGATAAAGAATTAAGTTGTATTGTAAATGATCCACTGGAAGAGATCCTCTTTCTTGATGAAGCATGTTAAAAAAAAGTGTTCCATCAGTAGTGATAAGTGATGTAAAAAATACAACTTGTGCAGAATTGTAATTTAAACTGGTATTTTAATTGTTATATTGCGTGAGTTTGCGTGTTCTTTGACAGTTTGTGCGTGAGCTTAGTGTTGTGTTAGTGATTACGAATTCCGTGTTGAGAATACTGACATGTAAAATGGTTTTGCTGTGGAAGAAAAATTACGAAACATAAGACGTGCGTATGAAATTACTTTCGTTAGATTTATTTCTGAAATAAATACTGTTCCGAAGTATAAAGTGTATAAATAAATAAAATTGACGCACAAATATACGGCCTGAATTGAACCCACAATTTAAATATAAAGACAGGTTTAACTTCACTATATATTTGTACTCTTTACTGTTACTTTTAAATAAAATTACTAGAGATACGAGTTTTCATTTTAAGTTGAATGAAACATTTATAATATTTTTAAATGTGTGCGTGTTTTTTTAAGTAATTATTCTACGAAAAAGTGATTTATACAGCGTATCGAAATACACAAAACGATTTATGGTTTTTAAGAAAAAATTATAATGAAATTGAATTCGTTCAAGCGATCTCAATATATCCTGCGTATTGTTTGACGTCGATTTCACGCAACACGACGTTCAGTTTCTTTTTAAAAAATAATTAATACTTCTTTTACTTTACGTTGTGAATAATAACACAATTAAAATTATTAATAAGGCATAAAACGTTTAAAATTCATTTATATTAATTTACACTACTCAAAATTAATTAATTGGACATATTTCAAATTTAATTGTGGCATTTTTAGTTTACTTGATGGGGTAATTAAAATTAGCTAACTTAATGAATGAAAATATAAACTTGATTAATTTTAGGGAAATACCTTCTTTTCTAATTCATAAATAATAATTAGTTAAAATATTTATAAGCTAACACAGTACCCACGATAAGTTAATTGCCTACTTAGGCTTCTATTTTATAATTGTTTAAAATTTTGTTGCCAGTGTTACAGATACAGATAATTGTATCATTAATTTATTATTTTTATCTATAAAGAATTGTATTAACTGAAGGTTGGAAAGTTGGAGGAATTTAGGAATAGGTATTCAAATAATTGCTCATTACTGCTTTATATATAATAAAACTGGAATTATTAGAGTAAATATTGTTTTTGTATCTATTAGGTGCACAGTTATATAGTTTGCAATTGGACAAAGTTGATGAACTCTGATTTAAGTTTAAAATTTTATTTTTAATGTTGGTTTCATGCGCAGTAGTACTATATTTAGTAATCGCGTGTAGAAACTGAAATGCATACAAGAAATATTTGTCACACACGCAAACACACACACATACATACACATACATACATACACACACACACACACACACACACACACACACACACACACACACACACATATATCACGATGGTGTTTTGGAATGAACGTGAATCGTAGAATGAAGCACATATAACACCACGGTGTCAGTGAAATATTGGAATAGTTTCTGTGTTTCACACGAATACTCGTATAATTGTACACATACACATGCACACAAACAGGCGCATGTATATATTTTTTCCGCTGCATTTCTCTCGCTGTTTCTGTTTTCAAAAAGGAATGCAAGCACTTTGGAATATGGGCTCTCTGCATGAGTTGCGATGTATGATGAGTCGGCTACATGTAAATTCATAATACACGTGTGCTTGTTTATGCATCGCAATGGTGTAAAATTAATGTGTTTTTGGTGCGTTACTTATAGGGTGAACACGAATATTTACTGCTATTTTCGATTTATATTACACATTTTAGATTCCAACACATATAAGGCCATAAATTACCAAACAAGCACATGTAAAATTAAATATGTTATATAATTGAGCACATATATCATGCTGCCATTCTGAGCAAATTTGTAATTCTGTATTTTATTATTTACAAATATTTAAAATGGTATATACTATTTATATTATACTGGAAATTAAACATCCATTGAATCGAATATAGTTCTTTACTTAGCCAATAAAAGGAGAAATGCATCCACTTAATAAAAATAGGCCATGAATCTAAAAATAGTTAAAATTAAATCAATGTGTTACGGATACTTGAACCAGTGTCACATAAACACTTTGATATTTTGAATATTTATTCTGTTTGATTCGACACTCGACTGGTGCACTTGGACACTAATTATATATTTAACAGTGACAAATAAAATTACGGAACCGACTGTATTTAGAATTATAGAAAATTATACGCGTGCAAAGAGTAAATTTATACTAAACATCTCAACTCTGCCAAGTTAAACTACAAAATGTTACTTTATAAACAGATTGAATGGGCCTGCATCACGCTTTGAAATTTCAAGTTATCCTGCTATAGCAGTTAGCACATTGCGTCTACAAAGCGATAGAAAAATGCGTTATTTATGAATCGACTGAAAGATTTATAACGCAAGAACACGTCCAAGCAACTCGGCGGAGTTAAAATGAATTTTCTAAGTATTTTTGTTTTTATTTTGTTGTACACATGAGTCAACTTCTAATCTAATCGATCCCAAGGCAAATATTTTGCAATGTGAAAACGTCAAAAATGAATGGAATATTCAAAATTAGTTTCATTTAAAATTATAATCCAGTAAATAATAAAAAAATTTTATCCTAATTTAATGTTATAGAAAATAATATTAAATGTGTAATAATGCTAAAATTGAGAAATAGAAATATTGATTCATTATTATATTTTAACACTAATATAAGTTAAACTATAATAATTTGTTAATTATTTTAATTATGCATTGAGATAAATTATAAGAAACCTAATAAAATTCATAAAATAACAAAATTTAAATATAACTTAAAATTTGAAAGATATTAGATAAATTTCAAAACAATTTATTTATATTCCTTCGCATATTTTGTTGGTATAAAAATAGTTCTAACTAAAAATAACTACTAGAGAATATTCTTTTCATCGAATTTCATTCAACACTAAAACTTTTGCCGTCGGCCGTGTGTCCGCCATCACATCGCACTGGTTGGCAGGCATAGCGGCTTTCGACCCATCCCTAGCCGCCATTGGCTTTGCTGACTGGGCTCTTTTCCTTGTCGTTCATAACACTGGCATATTTCTATCTAAAAATACTTGCATCAAAACATATTTACGGATGTTCTTTGACTCAATTAATTAGTTTAATGTTCAAGTCAATACACAGAATAATTAATTGCTTCATATTGGTCGCAATATTGATTACAGTAAACTTAGAAATCTATATTGCAATAATCCCAGATGCTGAATATAATTCCGTTGTTTATGTAATGAATTGTTAGTTTGGGATTAAACTATTTCTAAATTAATAATTAGAGTAGTATAGTAGATAAACACCGCAATATAAGAGTTTAATGAAAATAACGCAAAATTATGTTTGTAATACATCACAACAGAAAAAATATTTCTACAGCATATATAGCGAACATTAAATAAAATTATAGTAACTAAGCGGTCTATGTGTAGGGATTTCTCTGTGTTTAAGCTTGTCTAAGAATCCGGTAAACAAGAAATGCTATTTTGCTGACGTTGGTTTAACATTGATGGTAGTAGGTAAATATTGAACAAATAGGTAATTGCGCCAAGCCCGTAATTGAATAAACCATAAGCACATTAAGTGAAGGTTCATCTGATGGTATGTAAAAACCGTGACAATTCAATCACGAAGTGAAAAGTCTCTCGATCGTCCGCAGAACTAATAAAAACGATTCGAAAATTACCTTGGAACATAATCACGCCAAGCAACGCTTCTCACATCGCATCGCATCGCGCATCTATAAGCACTGAAAAACTGTTGAAGAAACAGCGCGTGCCTCGGCACGACCGCTTGATTTTACGACGACTAAAACCGCTCGTAAAAATCTAACTTACGGCCTGTTTACGTTGCCATGCTAATAAATGCGTATGATTGTATACATACAATGAGGATTGCCCCGTAAAACCCAAGACCTATGTCAAGCAACAGACGTGACCACTCCGTTTCGTCCGTGTATGAGTGTTGTATTCACAAAACTACTGTTGTTACGTCATTTTATTACTTTTACTATTACGACGTCATAGGCGATTACTTTTGTTTATATTCCAACGATGCTCAGGTGTTTTATTGATCGTAAAGCTAAACGTGATGTAGTGACTTTATGTCTTTATTTTATATCCACGCCGATTAATAACCCGAGAAACAGATTTATTCCAATCAAAATATGTTACTTTTGAATTTATTGCACTTTTATTGTGTCATTCTCAGAGTCTCTTTAAGGCTATTCTATCATATTTATCACCATTTCAATTATTAATGATTTATTGCTACACTCTAAAAATATTTTACGTACATCTTTATTTTAATTTACACTTATAAACCACATAATAATATCTGTAGCAAAACTCTATTTAAAATAAAATAATACATCAATATCCAATAAGAGTAAACGTACTTTTAAATTAAACATCAAATCCAATTACACCTATTTATTACATTGTAAGAAATGTATTACTTTCAATGTACAATTATAGGTTGTTTAAAAATAATTATGGATTACCGTTTTATTATAAAATTTTTAATATTCAGTCAAATGTTTTTTTAATGATATAGTTGTGTATAATGAACAATAATTGAAATAATCTTAGATTTTGAATTGTAGATTTAAGCAGCTGGCTTTTAATCATAGATAGGTTATCAAAACAATTCGGGTGTTTTTTGCGGTTTTAAATGCTACGTTTCTAGAGAATTTTAACTTGCGTCGTTATCGAACAAAAATTGCTGGGTCCTTCGGTCCGAGAATGTAATTTCGAGGCTTTTAGCGGCAGCTGCAGTAACTGGAGCGTAACAGAAGCTAAATGAAACTCAAGTGTATTGTCTTGGTGAAATTAAATTCTTACTGATGGCTTCTATGGCCGAGACATATCGTTCGAGTTTTTTCTCTGCGAATTTTTTTAATCATTAAGAATATAAGGAAGAAGACAATATTGCTATAAAATATGAGGGTAGAGGGTCATCATAATTAATGTTACTTATATTGAGAAAAATATAGGGTGTAGGAATAGGGGCCTGATAAATTTATGTTTTACATAATATACACTGTAAAAATACGTGTAATCATGACTATTAATGTAATAATAATAATAATTAAAAAAATTCTTTGAATCATAGAATTTGAATTTCGTTATTATGTTTTGAGAAGTGTTTCTGTATCGAAATTTAGAAAATATAGTGTAATCGTAATTGAGTATCTTTAATATTACGATAACCATGAACAAAACTCTTATATCGCTCATTGAATGTTGTTCTTCAATTCTTGCACGAATCTGCCGAAGGCTCCGCAGGTGCACCAACGAAAGATTTTGACGTGGTTTTCTCTTTGGTAAAGTGATATACAATGGTTGTGCTCCGCATAAATCCGAATCAAAAGAAATATAAAGGGTCTGCATCGTACGTATACCGCCGCATTACCAATAGCGTATGGAGTATTTGCAACGACATTTGCTTATCTGAAATCCATTCTGTGCTGTTTATTCAAGGAAGTATCCGCGCTCTTTTGCTATCATAGGTATATACCAGGGTCGCATTCTACTAATTTTTATTTGCGTTACCAATGGGTATTCTTCGACTTTTTTGTAACCATACAGCAACATATATTAGCAAGTATAATTCATCATTTTTTCTTTAGAATCTTAACGTTTTAAAACTAGACTGAATGTGATTTTCTTAGAAGCATAATTTCGTAGGTTGATGATTTGTTAAACTATTTTGTAGGGACGAAAGAGTTAGAGAATTTTATGACATAGTGCCAGTTATGCTAGTTTTTGGAGTATAATTGAGTAAATGTGCTAGTCCGTGCCACAGCGGGTGCCCCAGGCCGTGGATCGAAGCCACAGGGGACCGGTTGAGTATGCTCGGGAGTGCACGGCCTGCCGCCGCCATTTTACCCTCGTATCTGTAAAGCCGGCTTCAGCTAGGCTCTTTCACGGCACGGGTACGTTGGTGTTATGTGCCCGCTTATAGGCCATGGAATTGCGCGTTTATAAACCCCAGAGCCGGAGCGAGAATGCCGTCGTTTTCATTTCCCTGTATTATTATTGCCCCATCTCTTATGCTCGCTGTACCTATACCCATTCCGTTACTTAGAAGTATGTAGGTGAGAGTCAGGTGTATATTACCAAGTAAGAAATATTGCTCAACTACTAGGGAATAAGAAGCAATATAAACAAAAACTTTTTTGAAATACCTACTACTACTGAAATAACTGCTTAGTTCCTGCATTGTTTTGTGAATATGTGCTTTGCATTTTATATTAGAAAGATGATTTTTAATAGTATTTTTTTTACTGTCTATTCATAATATTAATAATACAAACACATAAAAATATTCAACAAGCAGTAGTTGTTCTCTAACTTGGATTCTATAGTTATTATTTGTGTGTTGTTTGCGTGTTCAGTCAATAAATAAATTACAATGAACATTCAATTATTTAAACATTTATTCGAGTAAATAACCATTAAACAAGAAAGAAATATTCAGTATGACTCTAATGATAAATATCTAAATCAAATAAATGAACCGAGATATTATAGTATTATGTAGCATGTTCTTCCCTAGTATTCTTCTTCGCTATCTATCTGCCGCCTTCTGCGCAGAGGGTTGTTGGATGGGAAGGGTTGGAATAGGGTGTCTTATTGATTAGATTGTGTAGATTTGTGACCTGAGCACTTCAAGTGTAGAATATATGGCCGAACCCGTCGTCAATGAATAAAATATTTAGGACTAGGTTACGGATTAATAGTAATTGCAAACGCCGTAAATTTATTAAAATGTTACCCTTCGATTGGTGGTTTTTTGGGGCTCACTTACGATCAATTTTGCTTCGAAAATTATTATTATTACTGTTATAATAATCCTCTACTGCCAAAGCGAAAACTAATTTAGTTTTATTATTAACCCACTTAAAATCTTTCCCAATACCTCAACAATAATATTGTTTTTATTAACATAAAATTAATGTTAATATAATAAAGAGAAACTAAAATTTTTGTTCACATCCGTACAATTATCCAAAACTGAATATTGATAATAAAATTCAAATTCAGCGTGTGTCAAGTGTGAATATAATATTAATCATTCGTTTAATATATTCAATAAATTTTAACCTTCGGAATAAAATAAAGGTTTGATACAATAATTCATTATATATTACAAAAGCACTTCTATGTGATGTTGATACCAAGTCATTCTTATGTCTATCATAAATCAATCAATCCTCATCAATACACCACAAAAAAAAGTAGTTTATCTAAATTCGGAAAATTGTAATTCAGCACATGATACATGTGTATGTACATCTTTGTGTACGTGAGTATGTTTGAATGCATGTAAACACGTACGAATTAACAACAGTAAACTGCTCGTTACGCACAGCACAGCACAGCACACTATGTGTATAGTGCTTATAGTGTAATAGTGTACACAAAAGCGAGAGTGAGTTCGTATTTGTTATACGGCCGATATTACAAGCACCATTACATTTGCATACAATCAGTCGTGTGACCTATGAAACGCCCACTTTGCCCATCAGTACACAAACAGCGGAAGTCTGTCCTGATGAAATTTAGGCTAATAAGAAAGGATGGAGTAGGTAGGCTAGTGGCCTAAATTGCGTTATTGACCGATGAGGTTGTTAAAATTGATACCAGAATATTTGCTAGTACCTAAATAGCAACCAAACGCACGGAATACCCTAAATACATATTAAACTACGTATACAATGAGAAAAATTCAAACAAAATTAGTATTTAACGACCTTGAAACTTAGTTATGATAAAATGTGTCAATTCAGTAGTTTTATGTTATCAGTATACGTAAAACCTTCCACGGTCTAAGCTTTTATGAGTTAAGTAAAACTATAACGTAAATATGCACATGCGTAGTTATATTTAAGTATATATATGTTAGAGTAAAGCGAACCGTAAATGTTGAAATTAAAATATATATAGGAGAATATATATATATATATATATATATATATATATATATATATATATATATATATATATATATATATATATATATAATATATATTTAGGAGAAGTTTATATTTAAATGAATCTTTAAACTTAAGATTTATTTACGCCTGGCACGAAAATCTTCTGTTGTTGAGATTCGAATCGGAAGTGCTTGTTTACTTTAGTCGTTCTTGTGGTTTTTGTAATATTACCGAAACGACTTTACATAAAGTAGTTATTATAAAAATGAAAGATATTAATATTGCATAGAATTTTTGTAAAATATTAAAAATGAATAAGCACACACTGAAATAAATTGATTTTTTATTTTAAACAGGTTTGAAACCTCTTATCAAGATATTGCCAAATTATTAGGCACCAATTTTGTGTAACTCTTTAGAAATTTATTTAATAATATGTTTAACGATAATATAACCTCTGGTATACAAGTGTAATCTATGAAAAGTTCAATGGTCGAGTGGTTATGTTATGTTATGTACGTATGTTGGTCCGGCTTCGGTCCGAGCTCTGCTCATATGTTTACGTGAACAAGCGGTTATAATGTAACAACAGAACAGCCTTCAGCCAAATAACTGGTTGTAATCATATATGTAAGCCTACATGGTACCTCAAAATATCAATCAAAAAAAACAAAACAAAATTATTACTTTTTCGGCAACAGGATGAACAAAATATTTTATATTTTTTAAATTATGTACTATTTCCCCAAAACATGGTACTTTATCAATTTGTAAATTATTTTCAAATTAAGTACCTACAATTTATTTCAAAATATCTGATACAAAAATATATACTGTTCAAGTTAACCGTAATTTATCATAAATACAATAATTAACTAAAAAATTGGTTTAACTAAAAAATATCAATTTATTTTGTGGAACCATGTCGATTTTTTTATTTTATATTAGGTATTTTCTAAAAAAAATTTAGAATTTTGAGTCATTTCGTTGAATTTTAATAAATTAACAAGTGTAATTATAATAAAATCTATGTTTAAATATAGTCAACGAAGTAAACGAAATAATATTTGTTTCTAGAGCGACGCCGTCTCATGCAGTTCGCCATCTTGTCCCCAGCATCACAAATCACTACATTCACGTCTCAAACTCTACGGTCAACAAGTCTACAGTTCAAATCATTATTGTGCACTTACCGATGAAATTTCAAAACAAAAATTACCCGTAAATACCGTCAAAAACTAACTAAAAATGCCCGAAATTGTGTTAAAATGTGAGGTTCATAGCTTTGTTTTGTGATGCTGCCACGAGCCTGGCACAACGAGATGAAATATACATTTCGGTGGTGGGAGAAAGTATGCAATATGGCCGACTGATAGTAGTGCTTGGTGTCTGGAACGCAACGAAATGAAAATCACGAATATCTAAAGGAAACCAGTAATTTTGATATTAAAATGTTAACAAGCAACTGTGGTACATCTTTCACGAGAATTCTACAAGGTTTTGGTCGTGCAATTAACGCTAGGTGAGTAGTTTTGTTCATATTTTTGCTTGCATGTGAGCTCGTATCTCGTGACCCTGTTTGAGGCTAGATTATGTCGCCCCGCCTCTTTGGACAAAAGGCAGCCATAATGGCATGCCGCAGTGCATGTTGGGTAGACAAAGACCGCGTTTTACTAAACAGAAATAGAAATAGTAGCGTTTTCAATGAACATTATTTTATATATTAAAATTATTTTTATTTAATTTTGATTAAACTATTAATATATAATATCTCATTACATATATTTAATATATAAATATAGATTTATTGCACTTTGCAATATATATACATATATATAATTTAGGTTATTTATATGTAGTTGTTATATGAAATTTTATCGGAATATTAATTAGTGAAATGAATAAATTTTAGCATAATTATTTATGCATTTGATTTTAAAATAATATATAGGAATTGAATTATGTTTTTTTTTCTTTCATTAAAACAATTTAAAAAAAAACTAATTATAAAAATTGTTGGCGAATTATTATCGCGATAATAGATAATGAGAAAATTCTTAATTAAAATTTTGAAATAAAAAAAATCACATTTTGTCTAAAAAATGAAGTGAAAACTTAAAGTGGCTGCACAATTACCAATACTCCGTTATCAAAATAATAAGGCCTACATTTGTGTTATAATTTTCGTGGCGTGTTTTCGATTTAATGCAATGGAACCAGTTCGACCGGTCAATAATTTCGTGCCGTATTTTTTGGTTTCTTTATGGGTATTGAACGATTCGTATGTTTTTTCATTTGACTTTTTCGTTGGTTTGTGTTTCTTTAAACTTCCAATTACACAGGCGCACTTTAACGAAATGTTAGTGCTCCCTATAGGTGCATGTATCTACCTAATTACGTATTTTAATAGCACGATGGTATCGCTTTTAAATCGGTGACTATCCGCCGACTTTAATTGAGCCCACAGAGAAAAATAAGGCGGGTTTCGGTAGCCCATACTATATTTCTCGAGTGCATTTTTAAACAGTCCATGCCACTGTATACCATCAATTCATTTCTTTGTAAAAGTAGAATTTTAAATACATGTTACAGTTTGAAATTGGTACTAGATTAATAAAATCTACTTAATACCCTTAAATTGGAATTCAATCTAATACATATTTCAAAGTAATGGGAAATTATTCAATGTTGTTTTATTTTTGCAATTAAATATATGTTTGATAATAAAATTTGTCCACGGCAAATTTGATTACTAAGTACTATTTTATGTCTTCAGTTATAAATAGAATGGTTTGTAAATACGTTGAAATGTCATCTTATGTAAAAATAATTTTTACTGTTAGAAAAACATTTTCTATTCACATTCCAATGAAAATATATTATTTTATGAATTAAATACAAAACGTTGTCATGATATTAAAAATAGTACAACGTATTGATATTTCATCAGATATAAATATATATGTTTACGTTAGAATTTTTTTTCTTTCAATAATCATTACAGCAGCTTGTCAACGATTATTTTACATATTATATATCAAACAATATTTAACGTTTAATCGATCACTATATATAATAATGCAATAAAAAAAATTTTGCTTATTTTATTAGTAGTCATATGAATATTTTTAAAACTTTTAATTACTTAATTTTACAACATATTCCTTACATGCATAATAAAATATATTTTTAATAGTAAGGAGTTAATGAATTTGGAAATTTTTTTCGAGAACAATACATAATTTTAAGTATCTAGTCTAAGATTGGAAACACTTAAATACGAATAATAGAAGTGCTTTTAATGATATGTTTGAGATTAAAATGCTGAGATTGAATCGAATAGTTTTGCCTACTGTAGACTTATAAAATAGTAATGTAGGTGTTGTTTCAATCCAACCATCTTCTATTTTAAGTTTTACATATTACATATGGTAAAAGAACCACTGAGGAATATGTAAATGGTCGGAACACAACAACAAGTCGATGTAAGTATATTCAAATGTGAGAGAAATATACCTATATGCTAGGCGTGGGTGTATATGCCGTGATTTATGGATTTCGTGCGAAGCCACGTTTCGTTAACCAGAGTATACAACGCTATAAATTTAACTACGTCATGCGCGCTCACTGATAAATCATATATTCCATTTCGTTTTGTATATTGTCATACATGTATATACAAAACATATTATATATGAGTACTGCATTGTTTTCGATGCATTTTCAATTTAAATTACACATATAGATTTATTAAGCGCTTAGTGCAACCAAGGAATACCCCAGCATTCATACTTTTCTCTCGTTTACTCGCAGCAGCGAGTAAACGGCGAAGCCCCTTATTAATATATATCTTATATAAAATTTTATTTCGTGAGAATACAAAGGTTATAAATAACAATGAGTCTTACCTTGAAAGAAGATAAGATATTTTTGAATAGATTGAAATTTGAAATTTTTCCACGTATTTATGAGCTCACAAATTTGCACATATTTGAAACATATTTAATAACGTATTTAGTTCAGTTTTATGAACATGCACCATAAAAACTGTAGTTTCACCTAAAATATTCTATCACCACTGATAAATATGTTGTATGTACTAACAAGTATCGACACAACTACCGAGCAGCGCGTCACAGATAATTAAACTTCTATCATTTAAAAACAAGTTTGCGCATATGTACAATGTATATATGTATGCGTGTCTATTATATTTTATAATGAATTAGAAATGTATTTTAGTATATTTTTGGATGGTTTACGTGTTGTGTGTTTTTAAGCTAAAAAGAAATTTGTGCTTCAAAAGAAATGGTAAGTCTGGGGTTTTCTATACTTACTAGTTAGATATATAGTTTTAACAGTTGGTTAAACTACAATAAATTTTAGTATTAAATTACAATCTAAACAAAGATTGTTGATCTTAAAACTGCTTTTATAAGAAATTATAAAATAAATTATATTATAGGATATGTCCTTGACTATTTCAATAGTCGGTGCACTTTTTAAAATTGAATGAATGTTTAAAATAAACCATAATTTGAATGTAGCTTTAAGTAATTCGTGTACAACAAAAGTAAAATTGTCGCCAAATACTTCAGATTTCTGTAGTTTATATTTCAAAAAGAAGTTAGTAAGTTAGTGACCACCCGCTGTGCTTTAGCAACAACGACCAAAAATACGCTCAAAACTCTTTTCAACGCACGAAAACCAATGGGAACATAAGAACTTTGTCAGCTAATAAATCTGGTGACAGGACAGTGCACTGTTAGTTTACGAAGCCTGAGGACATGACCCTGCCCACCGTCTGAACGAAACCGCAAAAGAGGTTTCTCTACGTCAGCTGCAACTATTTTTGAAACGTATTATGAAATTGGCAGGCATTTTGCAATAGAATTCAATGCATAGTTCTCTACGTTATAGAAATGATATAGACATATATTTAAAGAATAATATACTGTCTATGATTCAACGATACGTTTCATTTGATTTATCTTAATTCATAAATAAACGTCCTGATCTATCCATATTTTCTATCTTTAATGTTCGTATTTTTTTTTATATAATTACGTTTTGTAGTTAACAAATAAAACGTGCCACAAATTCTCGATATAATTTAAAAGAAAATATTAAACATTTTTTATTGAATTTTGTCCTGTTGAAATATAATTTTATAGCTGATTATCTGAGAATTGTGTTTTAACCTCCTCTAATAATTAATTTGTTTTTAATAATATGTTTACATTAATTTCTTCTAATTGGAGATATTTCCAATAAACATTCATTATATTTGAAATAAAAATGACTAAGATATCATTTCTTTTATAACGAACTATATAGCATGACACATCTATACATCAAATTAAAATCTATCGATGTAATTAAAATTTTTAATTCGATTATAATCGATCTACAATTAATATGTTTTTTTTTATATTTCTTTCTGTGAGATTGTGCAAACATTTATATATGTGAAATACAACCGTATATGTTATGGATTTCAATCACGTACGAATGAGTTCGCGTTTCTCATTAGGATGCGAATTCGCACTGGATTTTTCTGCAGTTAATTGTCCAATTACGGACTGTAATTAATGTTATTTTAGAAGGCCGACGGCATTCTGACGACTTGCTCTGCAATACAGCGAGTCACAAACGTAAAGTTCTTGTCTTTTCAAATGTAATGCTTTTGATGATGCGCATAATGACATTGACATTTTATCTACTGATAGAGAAATCGTTTCTGTGTTTTTTGAAAACAATAGTTCCTCATATTTGGATTTTTTCTTGATGTAAATTGCCATCTATACAAACAATAAACAATAGAATATTGTTAAATGTTTATTTGATAAATATAAAAATATTCTCAAGAGAACGATTTTAAATCTGTTGAATCTGTCAATGATTGATTAATTCTGAATATGGTTTATGTAAATTAACCAGAAACGTGTCTGTTTATATCAAAATCACTTAGCCAACTCTTGAATACTAATTTTATCTACACGTAAAAAAATATACAAAAATGGTACACGTGTCTGTATACACGTTATTAAAAAACTACAGAATTAATATGGTGATTATTACAAGTACAATCTGCATCATAAATGTGACATTTTGGTAATTTGAATTTTCTTTATTAATTTTTAAATTATAATTAGTTCACATAAGAAATATTGCTTTTGACATTTATGAAAAAAGTTACTTGTTTACAAGCGTAATTTTATAAAATCATGATACATTAATTATGTATTAAATTTCACAGCATTAATATTAATAGCAATTCGTTACATGCAGATTTTTTATATATTTTTTCATAAATTTGCAATTTAAAATCTGTTCTGCATTATTCCAAAGTAAAGTTATTCCGAAATATTATTTTCATTATTAAAATATGAATGAGACTATATAAGCAGGTAGTTGATTATATTACAAATTCTCTCTCCCATTTACCATTCTACATCCGACCGGTCAAATACTTATTACTGTATTTATGTACACAGTGCATGTCTACCACAAATAACAATTGCATTATTATTTAGCGGTGTTCTGTGTAAATAAGCTGTGAATTTTTACAGTTTACGTTCTGTTAAATGGATACTACCCGATAGCTATGAAAGTTTAAACTGAATATTTACCAAACGTATAATTCTGTTCATTGTATAATTACTTTTATCCGCTTGATATTGTGAAAATTTCAGATAATTTCATATTCTTGTTTATTTGGAATAAATTTGCTTCTACGATTTTTAGTTATTTGAATATATAAGTGCATACAGTCGTTATTATATTATAGTTTATTAAATTTAATTGACCAAAATTACAATATATTGATATGCAGTTGCAAAATGTTGTAAAATGTATTAATTTTTATATAAAATAAATCATAAAGTCCACATTATAGTGAAAGCATATATAGATACAATGAATGGTATTAAGGCTAGAATATCCAAAATGTTTAAAGAGAGCCAATCATTGACTTCATATACAAATCAGACAACAAGTTCATGATTACAGGAGGTCATGAACCATAAATACAGTCAATTGTAACCAAGAACAACGGTTAACACAATACAGAAATAAAAAATATAATTGTAGCTCTTAAACAACAGAGCTGATATATTCATAATCATTTTACAACGCAAGCGGTGGCCATCTACATAACCTACTTTATCTTAGTTTAGAGAGAGAGAGAGAGACTGCGCTTGATACTTGATAGGGCGTCAATTTAAAAATAACCAGTGTATTCATTGCTACGTTCATGTAGCTGTAGATAATTTGAAATCGATTTACCACGACCTGATCCATCGAAAACTTGTTTGTTTCATATTAGTATAGTTTACGAATTCTGGGTAGTCTTTGGTTTCTCAGCATCCACTAATACTAAAAATAGAAAAGAACATATCTATTATTTAAATTTAAAGATTGATTATTTTCAATCGATTTACGTGTTAAGTTTATAAAATACTATTTTTTATTCAATATGCATACATATATAAATATAATATATGAAAAGGATATGGCATTATTTTTGCGTAACATAAATAATGAATTTTAATGAGGTACTAAAAATAAATGAAATGACTGATGCAGAATGTCAAAGTGCAACAAAAATGTTATCTTGGCATTGCGAACTCTTGATCGTTTATAGTTGAACATTTGGACGAGTAATCAACGATGAGCGCGCGCGCGCGCGCGCATCTATACTTAATTTTATGTTATTGCAAATAGAGACATTAGCATTTTATAAGGCTAGTTTAGTGTTATTTTATTGTTAGTACCAAATTATCTTTATAGATATATAATTGGTCGTAAAAAATATGTAATTTCGTGTTTTATGAGCTGAAAAATCATAAAACTGATACTGTTTGTTTACGTTTTCGAAGATTTATTTTGTTGTCGAATACATTTTATCGACAATTTTTGACACGACTCGATGAGGGCATATTTTTTATTTCTGATCGTAAAATTATTCTTATTGCCCATAAAACGTTGTGGCTAATTTATTTTATATATTCCGTTTATAAATTATTAGATAATTAAATGAATTGCATCTGCATACGGCATATACTTTTTTATAAAACAACATATTTTGCTAAGCGTGCAATAATTTTATGAAGTTATCACTATTATTCTATAATAATTTTATTAAGCTATTTATTTATTCAACTATTTATAAATTATACATTTGTCAATATCATTTTAATATATTCATTCTTCCCACATTATCCAAGAATTTAAATAAACTATTATGTTTTCTATTTTTGAATATAATAAAAGTGTTTTATAAGCTCAAGTTCGGTTTTGAAAAATAAAATAAAAATGCTAATACACACTGTACATAGAATTATACATGTATGGCTTTGTATGCATTTGTAGAAGTATAAGTGGAGTTTTATTAAATTAAGCAAAAAATAAGATATATTTTACGAGTAATTTGGCTCATAAAATATTGTGAAATTACGCATATTTTGATGTGTATTTATTAAATGCTATTGAAGCGTGTTTTTAAAATGCATTTCGAATCTATTATGATGCGCAATTTATTTCTTGCGTCGCAATGTAGGAAGCAATTTGCGCGTATATAACACCTGAACATAATTTAATAATTTTAATGTCGATGATAAAGAAGTAAATTTACTGTCGCGAAGTAACGAAAACATAGAGTGCGCATTTGAGGTAACGAAACAGCTAAGTGATGTGTGTGTATGTACAAGTGTGGTGTGTAGCGGGTTCTCGGCAGAGGGGTACTTACATTAGTATTTTTACGAGCGATAAAAAGCGGTTTTACGACATTTTAATGCGTCGTTACAACTTGACTCGACATTTACAAGCTTCATTATGATACCTTGGCACAATTCTAAGTGTGTGTTTTGATGATTTTCATTTCATTGTGTGCCATCGCTTATTTTAACGTTCATTCAAAACTTGTTTTGCTTATACATATTATATGCGTATTCTTTATTCTATGAATTGCAACTACTTGATAACACACATTTGCAATTTACTAGTGACATTTCATATTTTGATAGTTTTAACATTGTCCTAATTACCATTTTTATGGTGCGGCTTGTATTAAATTGAAATCTATTTTATAAGTTTGGTTTAAAAACGTGGTTTATTTCGAACCAAATATGATAATATAATACGTGCTTGATGCGTATTTTTAGAATCTGAATATGCAATTAACGACTTTTGAATATTTATAAGAAAACTTGTTAACTCTAGCGCCACGTTAATTTATTTTACTTTTTATTGAACAACAAAATACATAAATATTAAATTATAAACGTACTAGCATTGTGAATAATACAAAAATCTTATTCGCAATAGAAAATAAATGCAAACGATCTCGGAATCAATGTGTAGAATGGTTAATAATTTATTAAACTGCCTTGTAATAAGAGTTTCATACATTTACTGTGATTTTACTCAAAACAAATGTACAATTTACAATCGTAAAATACTCATAACAACCCCATTTCATTTTCGTGGAACAACCTCGGTTTACGTCGACGCGAAAACGACTTCTTATTGGCCGTAAAAGAGCCCCATTGTATTGATTGTGGTCGGGTCGCGTTTGTGTCTAGTGTGAACTTGGCCGCGCGTTGCGGCTACTCGCCGCTAGAGTGCAGTGCTAGTGCTGTCCACGACTGCCCACTCTGAACCAATCTTGATTTGAACCTGATGACCTTTTGCTGCTATCGGCTGTAGTCTGTAAAAATAATTGACGTATGATTGATTTATAATAACTGGTTTCTTGATTATACATTGTTATTTTTTTTTGTTTTTAATCGACACTGTTTTACTAGTTATGCCATCTGCAATATCATGGTAGCCATCTTAGTTTTGTGTATGTTTATTTAATAAATGTTTTAGAATATTTTATTTATTTTTAACAAAAGTGTAAAGTTTCATAACTTTACCTTCAACAGTTATAACGCTCATATACACCCACCGAAACACAGGGAAGGTCAAAATATCAGGATTATAAAGATTGAAGTTTTACATGATTACAATCCTTATTTTGTAAAAGAAATTAAAAGTAGATACAAAAAATATTTAATGAATAAGATGTTAATTGGAATTTTTTATTTTGTAGATCTATTTTCAAAAAGAAATGGAAAAGAGATCCTGGATATCAAAACCACTACGAGGATAGTAGTTAAAGAAATGTAGTCATCTAATTGATTGGTGAGTAATTTTATATATACTATATATTTCAAATGTCCATTGTCAAAAATAAACAAATTATCAAATGAATTAATTCTCGTGAAAGTGTGATGAATATGAGAACTTGAAATAAGTAGAAATAAATGCATAAGTGTGTTGAAAATGGCCAAGGCAAATGAATACAACAACAACAGTTGTGGCAAACTGTGCCGATACCATAAACATGGTGCTAAGTCGGTAAACTGAGGCCACTTCAGTCAAATGAAGCTATCACAGTAATGATTATGTGACCGTAAAACTACAATAAACAGTCCCTCAAACGTACCGGTTTGCATGCGCGTAGGAATATCACCCTTACGCCGGTCTCCAACACAGCCGCCTTCGTTCCTATCTGCGGTCAACTGAATAATACTTAAGTAAGCCGCTCACCGCTCAGTCGGCAAGATAGAGACAAGCGTATATCGTATATGCGAGACGATGGCAGTGATTTCAATATGTACAGACGTTTAGGGTAAAATGCGACTGTAAAAGTTGATTTTAGTGGTACTTGAGGAGACTCGTAAAAGTCACCGGTAGGTCCGATGCTTAAGTTACGACTTTGACGCGTAGCGGCACGCGCGTGCGCATTCGTATAACATGCTGCCTGCCCGCTTGCCTGGCTGCTTTTAAAGAGCGCGTTGCTTTTGGAACGTGCCGGCGCCATAAAATGTTTTATGTTCCTCAAGTAATAAAAACATTATACTATTTGTATATTGTTTGTGTACATCGTAAAATAAATTTATGGTTTGTTTTGGTTGTTCTTTTACTGTGTTTTTATTCCATACCATGGTTAGTTGATTTAGTGACTCATCTCATATAAAGTAGATGCTATTTAATAAAACGTTTTATTACTCGATTATTACATTTATGTGTCTATAAAAGATATAAGATTTGATTTAATGTATCTTACCATATTTGTTGTCGACATTTTCTGTCAATGAAACAACCATTAGGTATATATGTACATGCATAATTTTGATGAGTCTATCTCCAATTGTTTTAAATTTCTACAACTGTGTCAAGTGTAGAAATACACCAGTGCCATTTTTGTTTTTTTTGTTCAACACAAGTGATAATTTATGACCGTAAGTTATTTTAAAGTAGGACAAAATCGCGCATAAATCACACTGCAACGTTGAACTTTACAAAAAGACATTAATTCCAGCCCGGGAAAGATTAATTGGGGTCAACGGAACCCGTGAAATTCCCATCCCTAAACACCTGATTAAGATTCTCTAGCATCGCGCTTGCACATACGATATCACGTCCAAACTCCAAAGATGTCTCATACGTATCAACTATCGACTTGGATCACCCATCTTGCACTGATTTACGCTTATGGTACTTAAATAACGTTCATAAGTGTTTGTTTTGAATAGGAATTATCTATTACGAGCAATTCTAGCAGCAATTTACTTTGATGTTGATCGTTTGAGCACCTAAAAGGATCTGCTATAGTTCGTTCGGCGTTTCGCCGATAGCTGGCTCTGCGTGTTAACTGTCATGGGGTGTTCCAGCTGCGAGAAAGATCGCACGATTGCCGTGCCGGCTGCAAGAGAGAGATCGGTGGACATATAGGTAGGAACGGCCTCAGCGCGCACGTTTGGGACTACATCACGCCGCGGATTTTCCATGCCCCCCGCGTGCCTAGGCCGTGACGAATCCTATTGCCATTGGTCCATCCATGATCCCCTTCCATAATGCTTATGTTTAGTCGTTCTCACTCTATCACGTACTGTTTTATGTACCTCTTTCAGTTGAAATGAGACTGTGAACGTTCGACTGAAGAGCCTCGTAAAGTCAAATGCATTCTAAGATTTTTCCTGCAATAGAAAAATAAAAGTTAAATAAAAACACAATAAACTCAACATATTTTCAAGGCATTTAAATATTTGGAAAAAATAAATAAATGTGTAATAGTAATAAGTTTAATTGATGGTATTATTTATAAAAATATTTCGCTGTTTTGGTGTTTGAATTAGAAAAATTAAGCCTAGCAGGACAGTAAGTTTGATAATATAATATGTGTAGTTTTTGAGATGTTTTCAAGTGGGTAATGAAACAGTTCATTAGAAAAATAAACCGGGGGTTGTTTGACGGTACCGGCGACGGCGCCCCGTAAACCCGGAGCCGTGGTGGGAGATACGTGCGACGGAGACAACAGGATCGATAAGAGCGAGAAGGAGTTAGCGGGTCGCGGGATGTGTGGGCCGCCGGAGCCTGCGGAACCCCAGTGCCTCTCGGTCCACCGCGATCACAAGTGCACGACGACCCAGTCAACGCGCGAACCTCGTGCAAGCAGCATCCACATACGCGCGCGCTACCCACCGCCTTTTATTACCCAGTTTTATAGCGCCATTAAGTCGTAACAATAATCATTTTATTAACTATTAAAACACTTGAAAACGTGCACACAACGCCACCAGTCACCAGTGATGCATATTTACAACCGTGTGGTGTCCGGGTGTGATTGTTGCACTTTTTAATAATAATAATAATAAACAAGTCAATGAAATTTCTTTGGAACATTTTTATTATTGCTATTGGTGACTCGACGACAGTGATGGGATCTGGTGCCAAAGGACGTGTTCCAACAATATTAGTTTACGGTCAACAATTATTGTAAACAATATACGTACATATGTAGTAGCTAGATGGTTATGACAAGTGTAGTATCGTGCAACTGTTTGTGTTTATTAATCCTGTGACAGCTTTGATAATTATTGTTATAAGTTTGTTTTGAAACACGTGCTGACTGTTATTTTACTGATTCATCATCATGAATTCGTATTTTGAGCAAACGGGCATTTATGGAAGTCACCATCACCAAGGCGCTGGCAGTGGCGCGGCCTCCTCGCACTACCACGATCAAACGTCGGCGGCAGCGGCAGCCTACAGGTCATTCCCCCTATCACTAGGGATGTCCCCTTACGCGACAAACCACCATCACCATGGCTTGCACCAGGCTCGACCGCCTCAAGACTCCCCGTACGACGCTTCCGTGGCAGCCGCCTGCAAATTGTACTCATCCAGTGCCGAGAGCCAACAGAACTCGATAAACTATAGTACGAGTGGCACGAAACCTGACTGTTCTAAGGGTAGCGCGGACCAGAACGGGTACGCGTCCGTGGTGGCCGCGGCAGCCGTCAAGGACGTGTGGCCGAGCACCGGTAGCAGCGCTAATGTGAGCGCCAACAGCCTCGGCGGGCCGGTCAGACCCTCCGCATGCACGCCGGATTCCCGAGTCGGATACGGCTCCTCGGTTGGCCTTGTCGGCGGTGATCCCGCGTCGAGTCCCGGTGCAGCAGGCGGAGGACGGACGACCAACTCCTTATCCTCCTGGAACAACCCGTGCTCGCTTAACTCTACCGCCGCGCAACCAGTTGCCACTCAGATTCACCAACAGACGAACCACACGTTCTACCCTTGGATGGCTATTGCAGGTTAGTTCTTTTTTTGGTGTTTTTTACATAATGCACAATTTGTGATCGTGATGCGTGACATGACAACGTACGGTTGTACGGGCGCCGGTACCAACTAATAAGGTGCACTGCACTGCGTGGTAGTCGTGAACGTTCCATAGAAATTATGCTAATGCGAATTAAAAATGCGATTAGAAGATGCTGTCGTGTTGTTCAGCATCACTAATTAAGGTACCAAGATAGGCAGATAAACGCTTTGGCCAGATCCTATCAGACGAATGCATTTTTCATGATACTTATTTTGCTGCGCGCAATTATTTAACCTGATCCCAAGATCGAAATTTATAAGTGTGCATTTATCTATGAGGCCAAACACCCATATCCTGTGTATAGGTTGGATACCATCGTTTCATTATAAGGCTATTATAACTATCTTATATACAACTAGGTAGTTAAACCGCATACAAACAACAAAACAAGTACCTATCTATCTATTGGATAGTGCGTTACTCTAACACTATCAAATACAACTACTAAAAAGCATCAAACACATTCGTCGATTCATGTAAACTGCATATATGTAAATATTTTTTATACATGTACAATCTTCAAAACGACATTTATTTGACAAATTTACGAAATTTTTTCTATATTTCTTTTATCAAAAGATACAATAAGTAATACTATCTTTATTAGTTTCCTCCATTTTTTAAATTATTAAGTTTTTAATATAGATAATATATATTTCCCATATCTAATTGCAATTTTTTTTTCGACAAGCATCTTTTCAGCATGTCTTTTTTATTAAACCAATTTTTATCAGATGTGAAACATTTCATTATATCATAAATAATCTTTAGTGATTTATTATTTCGTAAATATATATATTTTTTGATTGGTTGTAAAATTTCAATTTCACATTGTAGTCCAAATAAGCCATAAATCTCGCAGATGTAGAAAGATTTAAGTTTGTCGGTTGTTGTGACATTGGTTGTTATTTCCTTGCACTACTTTATAGGTAGTTAATTTTATTGTGAGAAAAGTTATGTAAATAAACTCAAAGATATCCCTGTATAACTGAGTCAAGTGCGTGTAAAATCAGGGTTGAATGCTCTGTCTATTATCTCTATCACACCACAAGATCAGACCATACGCCGGTCTCGTTCTATCACTGTCCTGTGTGTACTTATTCGCCCTCTTGTCGTCCTTGTCGCTCTCACACAGATCCATCGCACTACCATAGTACACACGTTCGCGTTTATCCTTGTCTGTTGTGTGTCTGATGTGTCCCGTGCTGGGATATACTCCTGGTTTTTGGGCACCCCTGCACCATCCGCCAACCGCTAAGTGCCGCATTGGATCAGCTGATCGCCCTATATTTTCTCTTGGGTATTGTTTTCAAACTATTGTAACCACTTGATGCCAAACTTTAATTGCAATTGATTTAGATTTTTTTGTGTATTTTAAAACTAAAAGTTATCTGATATGAAATTTGTCACTTTTCCACTATTAAGACAGTTTAGTTATGAAATAAAATTGATCTAATTTAAACCCTCCCAAAAATTGTAATTACCAACATTTTAATGAAATTTCGATTAAAAAAATGTTAGTGCTTGCGCACATCGCCGCTAAAAGCTACTTAATACTAGCGCTAAATCTGGTCGAGGATTAGTTTTTGTAGCCATCGTAACACACCCATTGAAAACAATTCCATAATGGTTCTTCACGTTCTACGCATCTATGCCAAAAGTGAATAATTAGCGTGTGAACTTATACACCCATAAATTAACCCACTCGCCAACTAATTAAAATTCCATCCTAAATATCGACTTCCTTTCGACGCTTTTCCAAAACTTGTGCACGATCCAGAACTCCTGGATACATTGAATTATTACCGTTCGACACTTGTCCGGAGAGCAAGGACTGGCGCGCGCGAACACAAGTCTAATGTATTTCAAATGAGTAGTATACAAAAAATGACCTCTGACGTCACGCCAAATTCTCGTTCTACAACCACGGAAAACATATACTTTTAGATGGCGCTGTGTTGGTCTCTCAAAAATAGGAGGGAGAGACGTAGTAATAATAATATAACAGGCAAGGTCATTAATGCCGTATTTATGAAATATCGTGGTGAAGATATAACATGTTTAAGATCGTAATGAGGTTCCTGCGTTGGTAAGACTGTATTTCACTAATGGCGCACTTATTATGCGAGGAACCAGAATTTGTAATGATGACTCCACTCGTCAACCTTTTCTTAACGCACTTTTCCTGCACATTTTTTTTTTCGTACATAGTTCACATTTAAATGATTTAAATACTCTGGATATGGTATCTTATCTGAGTAAATGTACTGACTTAATGGCTAATGACAAAAACAAATTTATATACTGCGTTGCAGGTATATGATTAATAGATATTTATTCAAAATATTTATTTTTACATCTGAAATACAGATAACATTTCGGAAATTGTATGTTTTTTAAATCATTTCTGCAGTTTTCATCATTAATATATTGATATATTTTTCTATTTCGAGCTCAATCAAATTTTAATAAAGTTCTACTCTCCTGCGTTGTTGCACAATTATTCTACAATGCATCGTATATTTTTCCTACTTGAACAAATTCATGTTTTTATAATTGTTGATTATTAAGTCAAAAAATTGTTTCCCGGTTGAATAATTTCATAAACCGATTTTGAGTGAATAATTTTACTGATGGAATGTACGAGTTGAGTTGAGTCGAGTAGGGAGAAGAAGAAGAGCAGGAAAACGATGAATACATGCATAGTTCTGTTAAAGTCTTTAAATTAGTTCTTCTCTTCGGGCATCGGTCTGATATATGGTGGCACACGCAATGTTGATTTATAAACGAGCCAGTGAGACGCGCTCAAGAAATATGCGTACGTTGAGTAACGAACGACCTTAATATGGAGGTGAAAATACACAATCTAATTCACTCGACGGTTTTTAATACGCGTGCGCAGTACCTCACACACAATACAAAACCGAAAAAATAAATAACCATCAACTTACTTGATATATACTCAAGTCATAAATCATCTTTGACCTTGTTCAAAACGAAATTTAATCGTTAGTTTTTGGGCACCAGAGTATGTTTAGTTTAGCTTTGTTCACATATTTATAAATATTCATTTATAAATAATACTTCCTTAAAAATAAAAATAAACAACTAAGATATTATTATTTTTTTTAAATTTCAATAATGAAAATTGTCGCATTACAGTTATTAGTTGCTAAACATTTCCAAGCATGATTTACCAAAAATGCACTAAGCGAATTTATTAAACTTAAATAACATATTTATTAGATTTTGTGTATAAATTTGGCATAATTTTTTGTTAAACTACGGATGTAATAAATTACAACTGAAATTATAATATTTGATTGCATTAAAAATTCATAAATTTTAACTTAATTCAAGATTTAATTATAGTGAAATACTAGAAACCATACAATTTTCCTAAATTCAGTAAAATTACGTGAATTTAAAGCTAGTTTACATTTAAAAATAATGTTACAGTGGAAAGGTAAAATGAATAGTATACCAACTTAAATTTAGCACCTAGATTTGCGGACGCATTATGGAATAACAATTGTTTAAAGGCAATTGAAATAAATGCAGTTGTTTCTAATTTTAGTAGTGTTCTTAGCTGTTAGCGGTTGCTGGTTAAAACATAGGCGTTCGTGAAGTGGGATACAACAGGGGGACTATTTATAAAGCCATGATATAGATTACGGCGTTGAGATAATTGAATATAATCTGCAGTTTCAGTGGTGACATTGCACATGCAAAAACGATTAACAATTTATGAATATTGCCTGTTTACATAGTAATTATATTAATTATCTATAATAATTAAGGTACTTGAGCATTATTAGATACAGTTTTTCTATCACAATTTTATTTATAATAAAATTAAATACAAGGAAATTACAATTTATGATCAACAAAGCTGTTATTATTTTTATTTATACCCGTACCTTACAAATAATATTCTAACACGACTCGATACTTTATAAAATGTTTTAATAAAAAGATTTTTATATTAAATTAAACTGGAAATTGGTTGCAAAATTCAATAAAAAGCTAAATAAAACTTAATAATTAATTTACGATATATATATTTTTAAAATTTTAATTATAATTTATGTCATGATAATTCTTAATAGGTTTTTTTTCTTGGCCAAAATAATTAATTATATACTTTTTGGATAGTGATTTTTTTTTTCTTTAAATGTTGACCAATAATTTGGAAAGGATATTAGAAAATAAATTCAAGTCAGTTGCCGTGTAGTAAATCGTTCAATGCTATATATACGAAAGCGCAAACAAATCAATGTATGTATAGTCGTTTCAAAAAACATCAGCTAGCGTGTATGACTGCTACAAACATAGTAGTGTTGACCTATGACACGAGTAATATAGCCGTCTTAAACATTCTTAACTTTCATATTCATAAATTAGTTAATTTCTAAAAACATTTTAATTTCTGTCACGAAACACACAATCTCATAATTCGCGACAGAAATTGCTATATATTTTTTTATATCACAGCATTTCATTCGTTTTTTCTGTGGTACTATTCGATTTCCTTTGAAATTATGTATGCGATGTATTTTTAAAACAGTGGTAAAGTATGTAGAATGTTTTTGAAACGTACTATAGTACGCGAACACAAAACAAAAGGGGGTGTAACTTGACTGGGCCACGAATAATACGTCATCAGTCATCCGGAGTCCGGCACCTAACTCCGGTTAACCCGGGCAACTCCCGGAGTAACTGTACGCCACATAGGTAAAGCCCCTTATAGTCTTAGCGCATAATAATTACACAGTGGGTAAAACAGGCAGCATGATTTCTCGAATACTTTTTATCACAATCTGCATGATTCTATCACAGTCTTTAATGTAATTAAGGAATGTATTCGTTATAATTAAGTTTTTGATATTCGGGATACGCTCTGTTAGATATTTCTTTATTAAATTTGGAGAAATTTTACTTTTATAGAAATTAATTGAAAGTTTATAAAATTACTTTGGAGATTTTATTAAATAATTGGTTACAATAAACAGAAATTAAATATAATTAGGGAAAACACAAACATTTTTTGGCCGTATCCAATTCATACATTTAAGATCGTGAAAAATAGATATAGCGCATTCAGAATTGATATAAATATAGATAACCTTATGTAATTATTTTCTTAAAACTAAAAATTAACACAAATGTTATCTTTAAATCAGAATACGCAATTTACTCATTTCTGAACTAATTAATATGTTAAACCTAAATAATTCTTATTTCAAATGATAATTGTATATTACGAGAAATATTTTTAGACAGGTATATAATTATCCCAATCACTCAGATATTAACAGTTGATATACTTATAGCTGTAGTAAATATATTGTTTCATCGTCACTGATTTTCCTTGGTATAAATTAGTTAAATAGAGAAAAAAGAGATAATATTGAAAATAAAAGAATTTATTGTTTTTCATCATTAACAAATGCAACAATTATGCAAAAGTTTAAAAAACATCCTTATATTATCCTAGTAATTTTATATAATCAAATATATCATTAAATTAAATAAGTTATTGGTGTCAAGTAATTGAAATTTAAATTGATACGATGAGTTTTCTCCGTTGTCAACAAGACTTTTTGTGCACGGAAGCCAAACTTAATTTTCGTGTGTTGGACTAAAGGAATATAGCACAAACATCTCTATCCAGCTAGCTGACCAGCGCATTTCAATTCGCAAGTGGCTAGAAATTTGTTTGTGACGCGACCGGATCGGGTGGGCTATTTATCTTTATTAGCGGGTGCTTAAAAATTCGTGTGGCTCTAGTCGCGCGCACGGGATACGTTTTCGACAGCGTGTACACGTATGTGTCCAAGCATGTATGCGTCTGTATGCCCTCGATGCCGGCGGATGTGGTTGTGGAGCACTTGATTTACGCGCATAAACAATGGCCTATCGGTGGCAGCCACAGGTACCCGACATCCATCTAGATGGCCGCGGACTCTGAGCACACACTACGAGTAGTATGAGAATGCAACCCCGTACTACGTATAATACGCTCTGTTCAGCAGATTGTTTCTGCTGTTGGTCCCTACAGAACGCATGTGTAGTTCATCATTTTTATAGCTATGCCAATTTTTTTAGTCGCAAAGCGATTGTAAAGTTTGCTTGACTATGCAACAAATACTAATTGAACCGTTCACTAATATTCACTTTTCAACCACTTTTATGATAAAAATAACTAAAAGAGAACTCTGTTAGATTTTTAAAAATAAATTGACGTAATTGTAATTAAAACAAATTTCCGAATCCCCAAATTTATAAAAAAAGTTTGGGAAACAGTTGGACATTTTTTATTGATATAAAAATTAATTAATTAATTCTAATTAAGTCGAATTTATTATTTTCGAAAATATGGCAACCAGTTTATTTATTTATTGATATATTATAACTAATATACAATTCGGTTATAACGGCCTTATAACCGTTAAGTGCTCGTTAATTATTCACCCAAATTTTTTGTTGTAACATATTTTAAAAATTATAAAATCCACTGTATTTTGATTTAGAAACGAGCTTAAATAGCTTCATTAAATAAAATAGAAATATTCCATTTTCTTGAAATATTAGTTATATTTATTTTATATTTAATAGCGATATATCTAAGTACTCTATGTTGGAAATGGCGGATGGTCCAGTAGTGATAGTGGTTTGAAGAAGTATAGAATTTAAAAAATATGTGCACGGTTTTAACAAAATTATAGCTACGAAAGGTACCAATTGAATCCAAGCATGTGAAATCAAAATCCATAATAATATAGAAATTTAAATTTTTTGAAGTTAGTATGCCGTTGGCTCTAACACTCCCTCATGCGTCGGCAAAAATTATTTACAAAAATATAAGTTTTAAAAGAATTGCCATAAGCTAGAATTTAAATATTTCAAGTTGTTTTGCTAGCGCGTGATTTTCTGTTTCGGTATAGAAGGAAGGGTTATTTTGTAGTAGCAATTTATAATTCAACGAGTTGAATGACTTTGAAGGCCCAATATTACGGCCCTGTGCTGTGAGAGCCGCAAACGCCCTCTTTGATCTGAGTTGATTATACTAGACGGTGGTCAGTCATCTGACGGTACACTCAAAAGCAACAACAATCTTGTTACGTTTACAAACATGTTTGTTACTCAATCAAAACTGTTCAAAAGTTTTTTTTTTCTTAGCTATATCGAGATATTGTTTTCTTATATATAAATACACTGAGCAAAATTCATTGTATATTTCCTAATACATCACAGATTTTAACTAATATAATACGAACTATAGTTTATTTGCAACTTATATTGTAGAGCTGAATATATAGATATTTCAGTATCTATTATATGAGATTTAATACATATATTGTATTAAATATTATACTGGTAAAATGCGTCTAATAAAATTATTTAATCGATTCACCAACGGTCAGCGGTAGCACAAACCTTATTTTATCTTTTTTTTAAATATTTTGTTACCTGCGCATTTCTGACAAGTGGAAACAAAATCGTTTGCTGAAGACAATAAAGTCATCCCTAACTTAAGGGAGTTTACCTGTCTTCATTTTTTATGCACTAGTGACAGTTTTATTATTTTTGTGTTTTTACGTAATTTGAAATGCTTTTACGTCTTGTTCCTAGACACTTTTATAGAAACGCATGATTCATTTATTGTTAAAAGATTTAAAGTGTTATTTTAGTTACTGATTTATATTCATAATTTCGTTAATTATGTCCAAACTAATAATTCATATTTACAATATTCTTTACAATATCTAGTACAATTGAAGAAGTTATGCTTTAGAAAACAGCTGGTAAACATAAAAACACGACCTTGCGCATGATAGTTCTAGTTTTTAACGGCGTGCGTTTAGAGCGCCGCTGCCCTAATAATACCAGCGTGGTGCCCTTATGGCCAAGGACGTCCTATAATGGCGTACCCCATGGTTTCACACCATCATGGCCAAGGGTGCAGTGACGCAAGACGAACGTTGACTGTGATGTTTGCAATGCGGGAACCACCAGTGTTTGTTAGTTCAGTTTTATTCTTTGTTGGAAGCTGAAGTTTTGCAGATGAGTGCAGTTGTTCTTTTGATTTTGTTGCAATTTTTTAGTAACAAATTTGTGGGGTTTTTTTTTCTTGGTTCACCAATGTGAAATGTGTTATTGTGATTTGATTCTGTGGTTCTTGAGGATACACAAGGAATTAGTTTGTTGCGATGACGCCGCGCCGAAGACGCCATCATGGATTTGGGATTTGCTCGATGTTTTTTCTCGATTTTACTATAAGACCAATTTATTTAGATGTAAGAGTCAGGAAATTAAAACAACTAGAAATTTTTTTAATCTAGTTTGATATTCTATGCAGGATTGAAATTAATTGTAAATTCATGTTAACAATTAGCAGAATTACTAAAAAAAACTATATATATATATATATATGTACTATTTGTATAAATTAACCGTGTGAACTGTTTCGATGTATATCTGTTTTGGTTACAAACCAGACTATCGTATTAAAAAGAAAAAAATAACGTTTATATGGTTGTTTGACAACTAGGAGTACAGTATAAGAAATGATAATCATGGAATTAGTGCAAAATAAAAGTATTTCTAAACATATATAATTGCACTTTTAGAGAGAGCATTCAAACGCCAGTTTAATATAAATTACAACAATAACGTTTACGTGTTTAATATTCTGTGAACGTTGCGAAGGCCGTAGTTTGCCAAGTATCCATACACATTGATTCATGTTTTATTTAACGAGCCCGATCAAAGTATGTGATGCATTATTAATTCTATTTATTATTGTAAATGCGCTTGCAAAAATTGCATCCACTCGGCAATAGCGCCGTGTTAAAGACTATCGCACCATATACGAATTGACCTAGAAAAATATTACAGTCTCCAGTAATTAAACTAATAATGATCATTAAATTGAATAAATGTGTTTTAATTGATTATTGGGAATGCGATCATTTTTATTCCGCACTTTAAATTACGTCATTAGCGATAAGAATATATCAAAAGCGATTCAATTTATTGGTATAAATATTCAATAAATTTCTATCAGGAAATTATTAAAAGACTGTACAATTTTATTTTACCACCGTAAAAAATATTAAATTGATCACAATAGTAGTTTAGAATTTAAATAAATACATGTTTAATGAATTGAAATATCAGGTATGAAAATGTGTCATATCTTGTTTTTCAAGTTTGATGTTTTTATTTCGTGGTTTTTCATCGAAATAACTCAACACCGTTTCGCTACGCAGCCGGCGGCGAACGTCGCTACTAAATCATAGTCGGGGACTTAGTGAAACGTAGCCACCAAAAGTACAAACGAACCAACGTGATCTATTATGTTTTTTTTCCCAACACTGCGTGTTTCATTTTTTCTTCGATATCACATTTTCGGTGATAATATTTCCAACGCATTGGATTATTTATATTCACTATCGAGCCGTACGACACAGTTATCACGCGTTGCTGAAATTGGAATCATTTGGAAGTGTTTCAAAATTTATTTGCGTACTTGAGAATGAATTAAATTTAGAATGAATTGTGGATTAGTAAATTTCAGTTAATTTTTGTTGCTTGAAGGCGAATGCATTTTTCTACCACATCAAATCGTGTTATTTTATCACTACTTTGTTACAACTGCAATTAGTTTATTTAAAAACATATTTGTGTTTTGATTTCTAATAACTATTACTGGATATTTTTATAAATTTATTGTGGATAAAATGCTGTTTTACAATTTCTATAACAATTAGTATTTGCAAATGAAATATTTATGAAACCTATAAAATAAAATGAACATTATTCTTGTTTTTGGCACTATAACTGTATTCAATATATAACTGCGAGTTATTCAAAGTTTTATAGATTTTTCTCCGAAATTGTCGATGTGCTCTTAATTGAACCATTAACATAATCAACTCGTTTATTTAAAATTAATCCTTAGTTAAAATTAAGCAACATCGGATACAACTAAATCACATTGCTATCAGCATATTCTGCTATTTGACTGAGATATCGCGTCTTAATTTGTTTTACAGTTATATTATAATTAATTTAAATAAACATCCGTTGAATTCAAATACTAAGCAATATTAAATTTTAACGAAAATTATATAAAAACCCCTAAGGAAGTTTGAATTGAATAAACAATGATTTGTTAGGGTTTAAAAATATTTAATATATATTCAAAAATATTTGTGTAGAAAACATAATTTTGAACGTTAACACAACAATTTTATTTGCACAAGTTTGCAACGAAACGGTAATAGCAAAGAGCATCGCTCGACAAAGTCTGATGTGAGTCGGACCGGCGGCTTGTGGCGTGGTGTGGCATAGCATGGCATGGTACGCTTGTACGGAAATACTCTGCGATTCTTGCGACGAGATTTATAGAGGCCAAAAAGAAACGTTACGATTATAGAACAAGTCTGTGTGGACACCGTTTAGATTCTATATACTGTTTTCATCAAGGCAACCCGGCATTCTGACCATTTTGTTTATTGCTTTTTTATATATGCATGAAAATACTAGGCATAAAAAACGACTTTTATTGTATGACATTCATTGATTTTTGTTTCACGACACAGATTAACGATTCAATTTGTCGATTTCAATTTATTACTGTGTTAATCTAACAATTTCTGAGTTGTTAAGATTTACTCAAAGTTCAAATTAATTACTTTATTTGCAACCAATATATTTCAATACAAAATATTTATATATATGTATATAGTGATTCAAATTTTATATATAATAATTTGTGGGATGAGGTGGTTCATCTTATCTAAACAGGTTATATGACAACATGTTCTATATATTTTGTTCGTCATGCTCTCGTTTGATTTTAAACTCAAGCACACAACCGTACACTTGATATGAACATTGATTAATATTTAACCGAAACCTCACTAGCCGACTGTATATTTTAAAGGTTAAATATATACATAACTCTACTAAACTATAAGGTTATGGATATACGATCAATAGAACATGAAACATATTGTAGTACACTTAAAAATAATTCATGCGTCATTTTATACTGGATTAGATTTAATTTTACTAATAAAAAAATTTAAAAAAAAACATATTCTCAAATTAGTTTTGAAGAAGTATATGCTACTAGAAATTGTGTTAAGTTGTTCTAACAGTGATAACATAAGCTTCGTGCAAGCGCATCTGAATTATGTAGTTGGACAACAAATTGATACTATAGAAGCATTTTGTTGTCGTATTAGTTTAGTGGAAGCTTACGCTAGCAATAGTATTTTTTGTGCATGAAAGCACTTAATGTGCACACAACTTAAACGTATAGTTTTCCATCTGCATAATATGCAATTAAACCAGCGAATAGGTATACTTCGTCACGAAATGGCTCTTGCGAGTATGTGTAAGTCAAAAGTGAGCGAGATCTGTCCGCGGATAGTGCGCTGGGTTCGTGCCCCGTCGCCGGTGGCGCCCTCTCGCTAATAGCCGTTCCGTGTGAACTACGACGCTATTTCATTTATACAAACACACCGCACCGTTGAAGATAGGCTCCCGAGGAGTTGTTGATTTACTTGCCTTCGGTGTGCCCGCCACCAGCACCAGCACCAACTCGAGCAATACACTACAACATTTTTCCTGTGCAGAGTACACGGTGCTGTTGACTTAAACGAAATTGAAATTCGCATAACCACGTGCTCCCAATATTTAAGTGATAATTCTCGCTTGTCGACCATTAATTTTTCAAATTGCACTTTTCGCAAATGCAACATCTTGAATGCGTTGCCGTTGGTCGGGTCACGTGCTCTATGATGTAAATACAGCTTGTGTTTGTATTGTGCTGTCACAAGACGCCATTCTTCCACTTTTGATTCGGATATCAATCATCATGTGTCCTCGATTGGTTGAGTCATTCGCACATTGTAACGTTGACAGCAAATATTCATGCAATTTAAAAGCTTCCAGCATTTGATATGTCTCTACTTATATAAGTTATACTATCGCTTATTTTTGGTAGCGTTGTAAAACAATAGATATGCTAATTTCTTTGTTTTTTTTTGATAATTATTCGTATTTTTTATGTAACTGACCTTCAAAATAAATTAATAAGTTATGTGTAAAATCATTATTTATAATTTTATTGTTTTCAAAAATATGTTTTGCACTAAACTACACTTTAAAAATATTCAAATATTCAACGAACTGCGTTTACACGATGTTGTCAGATAATCCAACAAGTAATAATGTTTATTGCTCTACAACCTATAATCATTTCCATGGTGTAAATACAAATGACTCAATTTTAAATCTGATTCAAAATAATATCCAAACATAAGTTGAACAAAAAAATCAAAAGATCTAAGCAAAGGGGGTTTGAAACAAAACGAAATCTCACGACTGTTAGCCACGGTGGCTAGCAAGAAGGGAAAACATTGTCAGTGCCGCGCGTTAGATGGAGGACGGTGAAGGGGTAGCGGATGGTTAGTAGGGCAGGAGCATTCCTAGGCCCGCCGTCCGGCGATCTGACGTATACGTGATACATGGCCGGCTCTCGTACGTAATGGATGCCCCCGCGGAGTTTGCTCGGGCAGCGCCCCCCTTGCCCAGCCACTGCAGGCTGCACTCATCGACCCAGAGTTCTCTTTCTCTATACAGAACAGATTAAAAGGAGCCACCGCGTGATCAGATAAATTAGATATTTTCGGGACTATTTTTGATTTCTATCTGTAAAACCAGTCGTAAAGAAATTCTATTCTCGTGCGAGTCCTGTGTGTGTCGTGATTCAATGTACAAATTATGCAGATTTTATTATGTTATAAAAATACAATAAAATAAATTTATGGTGTGCGAATGATTTAAATTGTTTAATTATTTCTTTAAAATTTTATATATTTTTTAAAAACTATACTGCATTCTCTATAAACTGGTATTTATACGGAAGTTAGTGGCTATCTTAATACTTAAAATAATTATTTGTTATGAATAACGTAGCATACATTAAAAGAATATAACTTTATTCCATGAATAGAGAGAAAATAAGTACGGATAATATTTCCTATATTATTAATATCGCAATTTGCAAAATCACATTTCATGTATTTTTTAAATTATATATAATTAATTGAATGTTATCTGAAAAGAAAAACATAATTATTTAATCAACTATAAATTTAAATGCACTAAAGACAAAAAAATACTTTTTAAGTTGTACACAAATTACATGAGTTTTTATGCTAAACAAGTGAAAAACTATCAGAAATAACACAACTGCTTAATTACATGCAATTCGTTGTATTATTATAATTTATTGGTTTTTGTGTGTTTTATTAATAATATAATTTACGAAAAAATTTTGTCTGCCTTTAATATTACGGAAAATAGAACATATATTTTTGTTATTGGAATTTCGAAATATGATTTTATTAAAAAATATATAATTTGTATAGACATAAACTAAACACGTGGACATCCATATTTATTTAGAAATGAAACTCAAATATACGTATTAAAAAATCTCCAAACGATAATAAATAACGAACAAGACTTCTTTGCTTATACATAAAATGAAAGAAACTGTTCGTTATATATTTACTTTTCACACTCAACAACTACATATAACAACAAACATCTTAGCGAAAACAGAAAATCGCACTGGCTTATTATAAACAAACGCGTGAATGAATACAATTTCTGCAAAACATATGCATGGTGTTTTAAATGATTATGCATGCCGAGCACGTCTCGCACACATAGCGTTACTCTTCACCGCCCTCGGACCATCGTTGACGGGCAGAGCCGTGGCGGTGTCGGCGGCGGGCATCAGTCACCATCAATGCGCCCCGCGTGATCATTGATTTCAATCGGTAATTTGCGTGTGATACTCATCACGCTTATGTTACTGCGCGCGCATTTTTTTTTTTACTGTATTATACATTTATTTACGGAACCACGGACCGGTAAATTTGAAAGGAAAAATTACTACACAATAGATGCTCCCACGACGGTTTGGCTACTGTTTTCAAGTTTATTTTTATTGTATTAAGATTTCTATCTGACAGTTTACGTACACCATACGTTTTTTGGATGGTACAATTCAATTTTGATATATTAACTATTATGTTTGTATAAATTTGTGGGAGTATTCAAAAACGAATTATTTTTTGTTTACACTTATAATTAATTATGTTATTAATATATTATAATACTAGCTGTAGATCCTTAATGATCTTCTAATGTTCTAATAGCTTAAACTTTTAATAACTAAATTTCAATTAGAAAAAAAAAGAGAAATAAAAATCTATAACATTAAAATGTAAGTTTTTAAAAATAGAATTCGAATAATTAAAATAACGTTGGTGTTTTTTTTTTCGTTTGATATAATTATGCTAGCTTAATTAACTTTTTTTTAATCGCGAGAAAATTAACGGAAAATTCCTTTCATCCAATACCGATTGGAATACAAACCACAATGAAATTAAATCGGGTGCTCGCGAAATCCCTCTCAAATTAACAAATAGGCCAATATCAATTAAAACCGTATACAGGGTGGCAGAGTAATCGCGCATAGCTGCGTCACGCACTGCACTCTTTTACCATTTAAATCTCTCGCTCGACTTCGATTTGCCCGAGATAGGTTTCGCGCGAGGCGAGAACTAGTGCAGTCAGTGTGCTTGTTGCTGATGTATGAGCGCTGCGCTGAGCCGAAGAAACAATTCTGTTTTCTGTTTTATTGCTCATTCAATTGGCACTTTCTTTAGGTTTTCGCCAACTGCTTGCAACGACAATAAAGCCTGATGCATTGCTGCTGTATACATCCATCGTACACGCATCCCGAGTTACCGTGTTCGGATCAAATTGAAACGAATCACACCCAATGCAGCACATTTACACGAATGCAGATTTTTACAATTGAATGTTATTGCTTACTATAAGTCGTTTATGTCTATATTAAATTTAATATTACCCATGATTTCTCGGGTTAAATTTATAAACCTAGTTTCAAATTCAAACCATTCTGTTGGCTATCATTATCTTGACATTTACTTCTTCACACTTTAGTACTTTCTGGCGAAACTTACGACATACGTTATTCTTAGATCCCACGTTCACACGGAAATAAAGTTTCTTTACAGATATATATTTAAACATTTTAAATTAATATACAGATTATTATATTTAAATATAACGCTACGTAGCTCTCAATAAGTAAATAATATCGACGAATTTTTGAGTTAATTTAATTATATGAAATTGTTAATAGTGTTTTCAGAGATGATATAAATTAAAAATTTTCTGGAAAACACAGAAATATCTCCAGAACCATTATAAGAGTTTTAAAAACTTTGAACTCATAAATAACGAGCGTAGAAATGTGGCAACAACGGTCAGTCTGCGGGGTATAACCAAAAAAAAAGATCTTCATTTGTGGCGTCCCCACCCCGTCGTAATGGCCGCTGTGTGTCGAGCTACCCCTGTGTGTGCGACCCTTTCTGATCCTCTCGCAACCCCGCAACCCCCTTAACAAGCCAACAAAGTAAAGCGCACAGAGGGAAACCGCTATATGATGATGCTGGACCATTCGACATACCTGTGCTCTTTCGTGTTATCTTCATTTACTTGCCCCCGTTTTTAACCTCGAATGTATATGAATCAAACATGTAATCCTGTTAAGAATAACTCATCGAAAATTTATTTATATCGAATAGTACGTTGCGAGAAATACTTTCTAGAGCGTTCAAATTTTACATCATTGCATACTTATTAAAGACGTATTCAAATTAATTTTCAAAATATTTTGATTCTGTCGTTAAAAATTCAATATTTACGTAAGATATAATTTTTTTAAGGCTTGAAATTTAATATGTTTGCGCACGCATGTCTTTGCTTATTGTAAATTAGATTAAAACACATAAGAATGCCAAGGTTTACTAAGTTACCGAATGCAACAACGTTAAAAAAATATAAGTAAATAATAATTCTAAGTAATTCTATGAATAGACGCAAATTATATATTAATATTTTCATACATCTGTTATCAAGCCTGCTATGGTACACTGAACAATCTTATTAATATCATCATAAATGGATACATAGTTTTTTTGTTCAAACTGCGTACCTATTAAATAAGTGTGATTATTGATGTTAAATTTTCTTATACCGAGTTTGTTTTGTCTTATTTGATTTAAATTGAATTTAATAAAAAATTCTTCCATGGCTTAGCTAATGATGAAAAGCCGCGTTTCAGAGAAAATGACGGGAGAAAAATGGTTGCAAGATTGCTATAATTTGCACTCAAAATGGAAGTGTAACCTTGCAGATTTTTTGACGGTTTTTTTATTATTTTTTATAGAAATTATAATTATAGAAAATAAGTTTAATGGGACTAAATTTTAGACCGTAAGTAGTACTTGCAGGTGTACAACTTTTCATGTTGTTACACGAATCGTTTATTAAACAATAAATGAATAAGTTTCATATTTAATTTATCATACAATGATTTCGTAATTGATGAATAAATTGTTTAGTAATCTATATATAATTAAACGTCATTACATATATTAATCCTCATTAATAATCCAATCTTATAACGGTAATTCTGTATCACAATATGATTTCAGTAGTGTATTAATATTATAGAAGGTTTAAGAAATGCCGATATGCGTAATAATCCAAATTGAAAAAATTAATTCAAAATCTAATTCTTATTTGTCATTCGCGACTTTAAATTTATGTTGGAATTCAGTAGTTTTCGGATTTAGACTTTATAATCCACACTTATTTATTAAACATGAGCTTTGTGCGATTTTGTGACGTGTTACATGAAAATAGGGTATGGGATTTGGTGATGCATTTTATATGGAAGCTTATTGTTAAGTGAAATTTCATGTGTAAAATCAGCATGTGTTGTTATTAAAATAATAAGCGCGTTTTTCGCACGACCACCGACGTTGAACGGGCACGTTTTACTCGTAGACACCGGATCTTCTAAAACGCATACTGAACGATAACAATCTTGCATTCTAGTTAAGTGCAGAGACGCGAATCATGATGATGGTCAACTATTTCCATGCCATGTCATGATGGCCTATTGCAGCGCAAGCTCAGGCACGTCGTATCCTTACTCCACTATCAAGCCTTGCTAGCGAGAGGTATACACTAACTGATTGTTAACTCTCCCTCATGTTAAACTGAAGGCGCACTAGAGGTTAACTGATTATTCGCTGTGTAATTCGCATGAACGTCGTGGCTACCGCCGTGGTTTCAACCATCCTCAAAGAAATAATGAAGTGAGAACGTTTGCTATATCAAATTATTATAAGATCATGAAATTGTACACCAACATTTTAATTCTAAACGAAATTAAAGTTTGTGTAAAATAATAATGAAAATGATGATCTTATATTATCTGGCAATCAATAACCAAAGATCACCACTTGTTTTTATGAGAGTTAATAAATCTATAATTTAAAAGCTCCTTTAAATTGTATAAATTGATTATTTCAAAGACCTAAAGATAAAACCGCGAGAATAATATATATTTTTAAATAAATGAAGTATGAACTCAAAGGAATAATCAATATATTTTTAAATACATAAATGCGTACAAAGGAAAAAAATAACGGTATTTTGCAACCCCGTAGAGAATAAATATTGGAGCATTGACCCGATACTAGTACGAGTAAATGCGGGGATGTTTTTTCTTTAAACACGCAAGTTGTCAATGAGTGCTATGGAGCGCCACGCCGTATATAATAAGTGCCCGAGGTCAGTACTGCGCTACTGAATACACCAAGGGAAGTTACCGTTTCGAAAATGCACGTATATCTTTTTAGTTTTTATGCTTTTTTCTATTCTTTTTTACTTGTCGGTTGACGGTCATCGACAGTCAGGTAATATACAACCGTGTTACATCGGATACGCTTCTTTTTACAACATTTTACAAGGACGTTCTTAGTTATTACCATACTGACATCCAGGTGCGACAGTTACATATCGTGAAAGAATTTGTAAACTTCAAATCATAAATCATAGGATGAGTTTTTGGAAAATAGAAAATTTGTTATGATATTAATGTGCAAATAATTTTGAGACGTAGAAATTTAGGTCATTTTTTTTTGCTAAATACAATAATTGGTGGTGTATCAAGGAGAAATAGAAAATTATAGATGATTAATGCCATATGTGTAATTTATAGAAAGTTAAACGTTATGTTTTGTTTTAATTCTTATTTGGAATTTTAATAATAACTTTTTTTTATAAATGTTTATTTTTGTTTGAATATAGAAATATAAAAAATCAGATTTTTGTGCGAGATAAATAAAAAAATGTCCTTGTGAGTAGAAAATCTTCCTCGTATAAATTTTTAGATTTAGGTCGAATCAACCCAATTAAGTTAAAACTACATTGAAGGAAAACCTTGAATTACAATTCGTGATATGCTTGCGAAATGCAGTGGAAATTATTTTGTTTGTTGTTTCGCGAAGTTTTACAAAAAAATTGTCAATTGTGCAACATACAAAAATAGCTTTCACAACTATTTTAAAAATAAATTAGAAGGCTTCTTTATACGTTTTTTTTTTAAAGCAAACAAATCATGATATATGATGATAATAATAATAATAGAATGAAAATATTTATTTTATATTGCAAAATTCATTTGCCGCCAGTTTTTAGCAGTAAACTGTGTGAACTGAGGCATGTGTCGTATATATAACTCTGCTAGGCTGTGTATCGTGCGAGAGGACAGTGAGCTTGATGCCTAGGAGTTACCGCATCACCAACAACCAGCGATATTTATACCTATATGCGTTCGTTTACGTCTTTTTTTTTACCTGTGTACGTTGTTGCGTTTGCCGTTTGCGTTTTAGTAGTGCTGTGTGTCGTTGTGTTGTGCGACCTGGTACACCTGCTTACGTTCTTTATTGCAACAGTAAAAATAAAATGTATCCATGTGTCACAGCGTTATGTGTCAGTTTGACGCAATCCTCACATCAGATTATATCAATTTGATAATATATAAGACTAAGGTTTTATTTTATTGAAATTGGCAAAAAATAACCCAAGGATTCTAGATTGTGTTTGATGAATTTTCTCATAGTCTAAGATGTCTGGAAGTTTCGTTATGGTAGACTGTTTTTCTGTATATACAAACGCATGTCTTCTTTACCTAAACACCACACATAGAGAAGTGAGTTGAATGGGTGCCCCCCTTGGTTAACAGGAGAGAGAGGTTACTCCGCAGATAACTCTTGCTTGGCTCTATTGATTAGGGAAAACCGTCCGTTGTGGGACCTAGCCGCTTGTCGTCGGCCTCTCTTACACCAAAACACACAGATTATATCCACCACCCCTTTCACAATGGGGTTTGAGGAGGATCGCGGGGTTAGGCAGCAACTAAAAGAGCAACGACGCCGGTCACACAGACTTTCGCTAGTTCGCGTGCCGCAACCGACTCCGCGAAGGAAACACTTCGTGGTCCAATAAAATATAGGTCGAAGATTTCTCACAATACATCCAATACAAGTTCACTTTTTAGCCAAAAAATTAATTATCTTGCTAACGTTTTAAATATGGTAGTTTATATTCATATTTATGATAGACCTAATTTAATGTGTAATATTTAATATAATAATTAGAAATACTTGGCAATCCTTTGGTAATCCCATAAAATCTAAAGCAACCTTGAAATATGTTGAGACAATTAGGCAGTTTTAGAGAAATTATAAGCATTCTTGCGAAATTATATATAATTTTGAAAATATTTAAAGGAATCTGGAGAAAAACTATAAAAAATAAAATTTTGTTCATAATTGTTCAGATTACTAAAATTGTTGTAAGTATGCGTATGTAAATCATTGATATGACAATAATTCTATTAAATATGTGTAAATGAGGTTGTACAGCTGCGTAATAATCATAATAAAGTACTATATACAGGTCAAAATCAATAAAATGCAAATATATTAGCATGCATTCCTTAATCTGGAAGTTACAATCGATATAATGTATGAAACAACTCGTAAAGATGGGCCCGATAACATTTCTTATACTGTGTCAAATAAGATATTATAATTTTTAATTAACGAGCCCTTTACTTCATTAAAATCATCGTAAAAATAATAATTGCCCCGTAAAGGAAATCCCTGGACAGCAATATACAATTAAGAATTAATAAGTAACTCCATAAGGTAATTCAATTCGCATTCAAATGACTGTACACACACAGACAGCCACTGTGTGTATGCGTACAGTAATGGTATTTATTCCGGTTCTTTTGTATATTAAAAAACCATCAGATTCTCGATTTTATCATCTGTTACGGCACGTTTTAGTTGCGAACAGGTTTTCAAATTTGCATGCGTAATTTTTTGCATAGTTTAATTTTTCACATAAAAATAAAAGAAATTTAAAATGTACTAACACGATTTTGGATAATTATTAGGGTTCAAAAAGACCGCGAACACCTTATAACATATTTACATCTAGAATTAAAAGACAACGTCGTTTAAAATTTATTAAATTTAATACGATATTCAAAGTTTAAGAAAGATTTTTATTGTATTTTGGTTTTAACTCGCTAATGATTATTTATATGTAAAAAATTGATAATATAATGGTGTGTGAATGACCGTTAGATATTTGTAAAAATATTTTGAAATTGGATCGAGTTACTTTTGGTATTTATTAGCATAGCCCTACAAGGCCGTAGCTCAAATTATAGTGCCCCAATATACCATTATAAGGTTAAGCAATAGGCTGGCCAATAAAATTGCAGGTACATTTTACCTATACTTTTGGCCATAACAACTATGTCGTATATGTAAATTATTATCTTGATAAAATCAAAATTGATCCTGTTAAATCTTTAGTAAATTACATGTAAGTTTTCCAAAAAAGGGGTGCTTTACAAATGGTTTTCGCTATTTTATTTACATTTTATTTAATTTGTATAATAACCAATATATTGTAAGACTACAAATCTAGCGAAGTGCACATTTGTGCAGCAACCGAACGTGATATTTGAACGCGTATATGTTCTTGTGGTGTAATGGATTACGCTTGAACCGGTCCTAAGCGGAAGACAGTTCTGCTACCGCTGATCTATGGCGTGTCCCCCTTACTGCAACTACGTCCTTTTGATCAAAGTTTAGTTCTCTAGTCGTCGAACCACCGTATACGCGTGTAGTGTACAGCTGCATCACTGTGTGCTTCTCTTTCCTTTTCGTTCGGCCTACTTCCGGTTTCTATGTACTGTGACATCAATTTATTTTCGAATTAAAAGCAGACACAATAACCATTTAATTGCATTTAAATGAATGATGATAAGAATTGTACTATCAAGTGCATTTCATATATATCATCTATATTTAATTGTTGGATCCAAACCAAAAGTAAAACTTGGAATCCGAAATATCAAATAACCAACAGAAATTTTCTTGATAGAAATTTAAAATACTAATTAAATTCGATTTCCGAAAAAATAAATTCGAATAACGAACACACATTGAATTTGGTGCGAGGGTGACTTCAGCGAATAGGGTCCAGTGAATATATTACCCTAGGTGGACAGAGGCCGGATTAAGGTATAAACCTTGAGGTCCGACCGACCAACTGGGTACCAACTGGGCATCCCAGTGAAGAAGAAACAACCTGGGGCCTGTACCGTACCCCCTGCTCCTTACACGCGGGTGCGACGACGGCTACAACGTCTGCAATCGATGCAGCATTAATCCTTCGGTAATGAATGTGAGCAGCGTCTTGCGGTGTATTTGCCCCGGCTCTAGAGCTAGCGGTGTCCGCGGGGTGCCACGGCCCACAGGGTGGCAACTAATCGTTCGGTTTGTCCTGGGACTTTTGTGTGGTTAGTTACACTTGGCGTGGTTCGATTTTGAAAGCGTTATTTTAGTTAAAATTGCGAATATCTATTGCAAATTAATTACAAATATAATCGCGTTGAATTTATGGCCGTCTCTGGTACGAATGCGTCCATCTACCTTTGTGGGAAATTAGCATAAACGTAGGGCAGGCGGTAGAATGTGCGCGCACTTGGGCTCGGATGCTTCGTGTATGAATTTACCGGGGACGAGACGAGTGTTCAGGTATGCGGTCGTCGCGCCGTCACCTGCGGACACGCGCTGACGGACAACGTACGCGAACTTACATTATTAGATTCGATGTCAACGCGTTCACATTTTACACAACGGTTTAATACAGCTTGAGTATTTTATTCTAATTAATAATTTTGAAAATATTGAGCAAAATGAATGTTTTTAATAAAATAACCAAATTTGTGTGTAATTAAAGAAAAAAACTTCATGATTTTGATACACATTAAAAATAGATCTTATAAATTGAGTCAATAGCAAAATTGACTGTACAAGATTTAAGTACATAAAAGAAACTACTAAAATCTTGATAAATAGGCTTTATTGAAGATTTTCCTTAATCCCACTATTGAAATTATCTTATGCTATTAAATGCAGATTATTATTTGAATTATTGGATTTGAATGGTGTTGCAATTTTGCCTTTGACTTGTTGGTTTATTATAAAAATATAATTTAGAAAAAAGAAGCAATATTAAAATAATAATAAATTCAGCGAAAGGTGTTAATAGAAAACTCATAAAATAAAAGTAATTTGCAGTTTATTGCGCGCATATTTTATATTAATAAAATAAAGAAGCGCTTTAGTTTTAAATATGTTAGAAACATGTTTAAAACTTATAAATATTTATGAAAATATATAGAAAATAATCAAAAAAAAAAATCAAAGTAAATAAAACGAAACGCTCACCTGCCGTTGTTTAAAACAGTTGGCACAGTGGATGTCACTGCAAGTATATACATGCCGCCTCCTGCACAACCCACACCGTGTCCTCGGCGACGCGGGCTAATCACAATTCCCCCATTTATCCCACATTTTATGTATTGTCACCCATCTGTTTTATATCGGTATAGTGTACGTGTTCTGGAAGAAAATTAAATTCAAGTTATCAAATCGAAATAAATCTTCAGGATGAGTTAAGAAAAAAATAGCCACAAGCATTTATTTAAATTTGAAAAGCGTGAAATAAATTCTAAGTAACCTTAATTTTATTTATTTTTCATTTAGCAATACATTTACAAGTCGCAACGCGACGTAAATTTAATAAGAATCGCAAGTGCTGAGCAAAGTCCAAAGTGCGCCCAGCAGTGTCCAACGCTGCGTCGGCGACAACGCGAGATATTTCAAAAATATGTCATCGTATTTTATAATTCTGGTGTAAATTCGTTAACACTTCCCAAACTTTTTCCACTGTTCTAAATCTCGCTTTAATTCCATGGGACTCTGTTTTCACTTGCCCCGAATCGATAAATGGTATACGTATACGAGAGAAACACATTCGACGCACAAACACACTAAATCCACACAGCACCAGTGAATCCGTGCACGATGGTTTGTTGTTGTTGTTACGTTACGTAACGTATACTTTACCCCGTTCACCCTTTGGACACCCTCTCATCTTGTTACACGCCTCCCGATTCAACACACCACCGTTTTTTTTTTGTTTAGTTTTGTTCTCTTTATTTTATTTTCCGACCCGAATTGAGAACAATGATGGAAAACAAATTTGGGCTATAAAAGTTATTTCATTTTGACTTCATTTGAAATTAGTTCATTCTTTTCCAGTCAGAATGGCTAACGGTTGAATGATTCTATATGTTTCAGTTATTAAATCAGAATTTGCTCATAAAGAGCATTCATTTTTTACTTGTTTATAAAAGTCAGTGAATCAATTTCATTATTTAAGTAAGTAAGTTTACACATCTTCAATCGCGAATGCCACTCACCCGTACTTTTTGTTAATTCTGTTAATGCTCATAAACATAAATAATAAAAATATATATTTGAATTTCGTTTTTCTATTTACATTTTAAATTAGTGACTAGTTTCAACAGACTGTCATCTTCAGACTATGGTAGATCTGAAGATGTCACAGTGTTTTTGTTAAATTTTCCTACATTAATATGGATTTTAACATATCAAAGACAAATACAATTCGATATATTTCCATGATGAGTTACCCTTAAGAGAAATCTTAAGTTACATGAATGCCATTTTAATGATGTTATCTCAGATATAATATATTTAGAAAAAATGCATGCGACTCTATGTAGCTGTAGCAGGAAAATCCAAATACCACCCATCTAAAAACGCAATCGGACATGGTGTATCATGCAAAATGATTTAGCATTCGCTGTTAATCGACGTAATGATTTACGGTATCATTGTATGCAAATGTTACAGTGAAGGACTGCAATCATCCTCGTATTCGGGCATCAACGATGATGAGACAAAGCAACGGCAATCGTAATTTAATTATGTAGAATTTATTACACAGATTACTACCTGTTAATGACATGTAATATTTGCTACCAAACAGAAAAGAACCACAACCTCTATGCGAGTCCGTACACTATACGCGCACATCTAATATACCTACTATAACGTGCATATAATGATGAAATTATAGATAATATATCATTCGCTTGGTTTCTTATTCATGTAATATTTGAATATTTTAAATGAAATACGAGAGAGATTGGCGATAGCGCATACTGGTTTGACAGACTCCACCTACGAAATATATGCAGGTTTAATGTAATCATTATGTAATGATAGGCTTACAAACGGCATATGCATATGATTGAAAAGGATGTTCTGTCAAATCAGTATCCGATTGTTTTTATCATTGCGAATAATATACTATTAAGATCATATTTATCGTTCATTATTGGACGCTTATTTCGTTTTAAATATATTGTTTTATTTTTTTGGTTCAAATCAAGATAGAAAGATAGAGATAAAAGATTCCCTTAGTTTTTACCAGAATTTTAATTTAAATAAATATAAATTTAATTGAATACAACTCTGTGATATTTATGGAGAAGAATTGGATTCGTAATTTGCGAAAATAAAACTATATTGACATTTTATATAATGTTTCACAAATCCTCGCTGGCAACAACTGACTACATTAAATTCGAATTTTTGTAAATACGTACCGCTCTGTGGATGCAGGCAGCAAACACCAAACTGACAATAATATATCGTGAAAATGCGGGCACAATTAAAAGCACTCGAAAAATGCACGCCAAACACTCACACACGCACACAGTGCCAAAACGAAAAATATAGTTATAAAAAACATATAAATACACGCGCAAAAATTAACAAAAATACTTGAAAAACGCAGCGACAACAGCACATACATAGCATCATGTACAGGGTGGCGCATCAATTTTCATATTATTTTTGCCTGTACACTTTTAAAATATAACGCGAATTTATAGCGAAATAAATCACGTCAGCCGTGGATGTGCAGCCTAGCTGTTCGTCGTTTTACAGATACATACACCCGGAATCACACACATACACACACACAAGTGCATGCGCCCAATTCTGTGTGTGTGTAGTGTTTCGCACTTGTCACGTGACTCGGGGTTACGTGGTTCTGTGGTAGTATGTTTGTCAAATGATGGATTTTTATTGCTCAACGAGAAAAGCGACGATGTCGCCATCTGTCCCTACTAAAACTGCACCGAAAGTTTATGGCAGCACTACTGAAGTTTGTCTAACATTCACTTTTCATATTAGTATTTTTATTTCAATCACCAAAAAACTTCAATTAAAATATAAATACAAGAACCTACATCAACTTATGCTAAACAACAAATGCTAACATTCCGTACTAAAAAATAAAACAATTCCCTAATTGCTTTATTACCAACTTCTCCTTAAATTTATTTTAGTAAAAGTTACCAGCAAAAAAAATTATGATTGTTTTCGTTAAAGGTTTTTAATTAAAGTTACATATGTGATTAAATAACCGTATAATAAATAATTGTTTTCATGATTACAATACTTCATATAAATAAGTAAATAATCACTATAGTAATAAATATATGAACTGTTGATATCTATATGGTAGTGATAAGCATATCTGTATACCTGTCCCAAAATATATATTTCTTATTATTTTTTGTACTATTTATAGTTATGGTATGTTAATCGTTCGAGATAGTTTTTAGCATTGAAATCTTTGATAATCGATATTGCGAATCGAAACGATGCGGCGAGTACAGTGAAGCCAACATGACGTATTCCTTCTGCTGGTTCGGCGAGTGAATAGATAGATACACATGAAACAGGGGGGCAATTAATTTCACTTTTCAATATCGCAGGAGGGCAGTGGTTGGGCTCGCGGGCCGCGACCAGCGCCTGTTCGGGCTCAGATGATGCATGGCTGCTATGACGCGCGGCCCCCGCTGCCTTCTGGGTGGTCTCGACTCATTAGCCACACTTCGTATACAAACGGCGACGAGTATGATATTATATATATGCACATCTTCAACGCAAAGCATATTTGCACACATATTATAGAGGTAGGTACACGCATACAGTTATGCAGGCGAGTAAATCGCACTAAACATATTGTTGATCATCCGTTGAAAATGTCTGATAAGCCTGTTAACCTCAGCGTATTTGTTAATTATCATTTGCTAATCAGGTACTTTGCAAGTACTTGTTTAGCATAATTTATAACGCAGTTAGTGCGTCTTTCTCAGCAATATGCTAAAATGAGTAGTTATTTTTAAATAAAATATGTGTATTGACGTAATTGAAAAGTAATTTTAATTGGTGAAACATAATTCCGTACCGATGTAAGCTATCAAATATGAAAGTAATAAATTTCGTTAGCCACCACCAAATAGATTTGAATTGAAAAAGAACAACAAGTCTCTTGTATAAATATCTTTACGCGTCCCACACGTCAGAGTGGACGAGCAAACACACCTAGAAACGCACGCATATACCTACATTTCCTTCATTATTTCATCTGTTCTAGTTGTGATAAATCACGATTTACGCACTGTGTAAATTTCTACATGACACATCCGTCACTCCATACCGTTCCGTGGTTCGGACACTGGCCGCTGGCGATGTACGCGCCATTTGTATTATACAAACTATAACATAGGTATGTTTGTCGCTTTTACCACGATATTTGTTTACTTCAATGCATCTGTCATCAAGAAATATGTAAATAATGCCGTGGATAGGTATTTGCATTACAATAGCTGTTGGAACAATCATGAATAATGGTACAATTACCTATTACGACTATTGTTATATAATTAACACGTACTTATTGCTTTAGTTATAAAATATTATTTAAACTAAAACAATCACCCACTCGATTATTTATTTTTACCTAATTTGTGCTATATTACCATCATGACGTCACTCAGTCATCCACCAATAGTTGTGGCAATACGCGATACTAAAAAAAAATCCTTAAACCATATTGCGTGACATAAACCAAGTGTTACATATATATATATACAGTATATGACATTAGGATTACATAGTGAATAGTACTTTATTACACAAACACATAATACGTTAGTATTACTGAGTGAATGTGCTAGACACAGGAAACAAGACAATGTGGGTGGTTATATGTTGTAACACATATTCAATATTTTATAGAATGACATTTCTGTTAAAATATAACTTTAAAAACCATTAATTAACTAAAAGCCAAATCAGTAATTTGTTACGTAATTTTCTACGTTAGAATTTTTTTGCTATAATAATTTAATTTTTTTTTTTCATTTTATACATGATGGGAATATTTTTTTATATAAAATGTACATATATGTTTAGTGATATTTAAATAAAATTGAATATAATAGCGGGTCGTGCAAGCGTTCTTGTATAAGTATACTTAAGAGGTAAGACCAAGAGTGTAGTTGGTCTCGTGTTCGCAGTACATACATGGCGTTGCCGTCGTGTTCAGATATAATTTCAATTAACAATTCTAGTCGATTTCTCCCCGTTATTATGGTTGTTGCTGGTCGTTCACTTACCGTATCGCTATAAGATCTGTTTCGATGTGGAAAAACAGCTGGTGCTCGTCTATAGGGTAGTGCACAGCACACATTTATGCAAACACACTTTCTTGGAAATCAGCTCTTAATTGGAGAACTGTATTAAATTGATTTTGTTATTAGTTGTATACTTCTAGTTACATACTAATCAATGGACTTTTAATACTATGTTGATTTTTTATGGTATGATAATTATACTACATTTCATATGGCTATACGAAGTAGTTTAAACGTAATAGTAATTAGTAAATAATTAATAAAATATAATATTGTAAAAAAAAATTCAATAAATTTATTATACTTAAATACATTTTTAACTTATACGTATACATAATATAGCCACATTCATCTCTCCCGTTCCAATTACAAATCCTGGAAAGTGAGTTTCCATTAGAAAATAAAATAAAAATTTGAAATAATATTTTATTGACTCAACTTTATTCATATATTAGTGGAAAAAGCACCTTGCAAAATGTTTCATTATATATACAAGTCATTAAGTAAATTATTCTTAAAACGGATTACATAACGCGTAAAACCACGAACGTGACAACTCTGACTGTGACAGTCTAGTCTCGTGCTTTAGCCAACCCGACAACGCATGTGCTCGCACGTTTGTATTTTAGCGGCGCGTCTGCAAACACATCGCGCACCATCACTAGCGCCAACAGTGGCCAAGTTTCTAAGCTCCCGGAACTCTCCGGAGGTGAACGAGCGCGATCTCTCGTGGTCGTTTTTAGAAACACAAAGCAACGCTAGCTCAGTCGGTAAATGATCCGCGTGCTCCGGAGCGAAAGCGATTGTGAAAAGGACGGAGCGAGAGTGGGGAGATTTAAGCCCGGCCCCCACGCGGTACTAGCGTAGTGATACACAACAATGTGCACTACTTCTTTTGCAGGTTTATGGAGATTTGTGGATGTTTTTAGAGGCAGATATTGGCGATTTTATACATTGTGAATTTAGAATTGTAAAATGTTTATTAGTGAATAATTTACATTTTTTTATTATTCGATTTTGTGATTTATTTTGTTTAAAATGCTGATTGCTTAATGCTAATGTAATTCAAATATGCTTAAATAATTTTGAATCTATGGATGAAGAAATTTCTAACAAATGTTCTAAAATATAATGCGATAATTTATGAGGTTTCGGGTGGGTTTTGAATATTTATGAGTTGTAGATTTTTGGTGACAATTCCTCGGATGAGTTATAGCGGTTTAATGAAGTTTACCCATAAGGTGAAACCAACATCGTAAATAAATAACATGGGTGGACCTATATATGGGGTTACGAGCTGTCTGATTTAGGGCTGTTGTCATTAATACTAATATGCAGTTTGTTTCTATTAAATATCGCCACTGGATAGGTGTCTAAACCTGGAATCTAAGTGCTTTAAATTGGAAAATGATTTATGGAGAAATAGAAAAGAAATATAAAATTAGTGATGATTCATTAATCTGCCCCTACACATCTCATCGAAGGTTTTCATAAATATATTTAATTAGGCCTACTGTGTCTAACTAAATAAGATGACCCGTGAAATAAAAGTAGCCACGTTATTTTAGTGGTATAACATAAGTAAGAAAGAAAATCAAATGCAAAAGTAACCGAAAGTCATCTTCGCGAAATCATACAATACGATCTACCTGAAATAAATCACGATTTTTGACACGTGCGAGCGCGTAGGAATTTTGGCAAGATGGTATCTGCTCACACCCTTAGCGGGCGGGTCCATTTCGGGTTCGGGGCCTGTGTTCCGACCTCCCCTTCGCTCCCAACGCTACACTTGCATCCTTATCCCGCTAACCCCGATGCATGGTTGAGTGGCTTGGTTAGAGTGAGACGATATATCACTAGTTTAGGCGTGTAATATGTCATTTTTTGACACCCGCTGCGTTACATTACCGTAGTGGGTGGTGAACACGGTTACTTCTAAGCCTTACTACGCCATCCCTCTGTTCTAAGAATAACCAAACCGTATGGTCGGCAATTATTTGAATAATAAAATCAAAATATAATTTTAGCAATTACATTTATATTTTTTCTGTTTTTTTTTTAATTTCACAAGGAGTGTTTTTTTTAGAAAACTTAACTTAGTAATTTATTTATAAATTATTATTGTTTGTGTTATTTATTTATTTATATGTATATATAAAACTTTAATTATATAACACTTGGTCCATGATACAATACGCATTCACAATTTGAAACGCCTTTACAGTTCTCATATCAAATTAGCAATGTATTTATTGTCATAGTATATACGGGTCCATTGTTCGCATAGCATTTTGTCAGCACCTGTACTAGGTCCGGTGTGCGCTTTGGCTGTGCCTGGTTGGGTGACGAGTCTCCGCTAATGAAGTCTACATGACATCAGGTGAAATACAGGTAGAACAGGTCTTCGTTCGCCATTACTCATCCACGTTTTATTTTGATTTTTCCAACTTGAGAAAGAACAGTAGAATTCACTATGTGCATAGCAACTAAATACGATATTTAATTCCGTTTTCCATCATCTCCCATTCCACAAGCAGCTCTCGTTATATTAGTATTACTGTGCCGTTATGATGAGTTATGATTTATTTTTTACGAAATTTAAAAGAGATATTTCTTTTTGTTTTGTTTGTATGCCGTGGGAATGTGCTTATTTCTTGTCGTCGCTAAGCTGTTTTCTCAGATGGAATAATTGCGCTTTTTGCAAATACCACTGATTGTAATTCTGGTCTGTGTCGGTTCGGGCAGCTCGCGGGGTCGTTACACAGATTAAATCACTGACAGTGAGTTAATAAAAACATCGTCTAGACCTTTGCAGAGATGAATTGTGCGCAAGTGCCTTCATCAATCGAATTTATTAACTTTTCGCTCGCACTCGATACACAATTCACTCTGCTCCATCATTTATCGATTCTTTTATATCTTCAATAATAACTTCAGTCAATAATGCCATTATAACTATACATAAATTATTCGACAGGAAATATTAACTATTGCAAAAACGTTCTGTAATCATTCACAATTCGAAATTTAACGTTATATATGATCGGAAATACATCCGCTATCTTTTCAATATCTTCACCAACAGATATGTATGTCAGTGATCAATATAGGCACTTATATTAGAATTTTATTCAAAATTATATATAATATATTTGCAAAAAATCATAAAAATCCATACTTAACACTATCCAACAAAGGTCAATGCATAGCAGATAAGTTATTCTTAAAGGATAAAAATAATTAAGTGTCGATTTTCTTATATGAAATGTAACTTTGAATTGACTTTGCTTATGTTAACAGAAGAATAAGTTTTACTGATGACATTGGTGTGTATGATTAAACTACAATTAGAATTCACCGGTGAACAGAGCCGTTTGATTTTACACTTTTACGAGCGAAGTAACGACATCTTTGTCGATAAGTATTAGTTGTGAAAACGTATATTTCAATCTTTAGCCCGAGTGTCGTAGTGGGGTATGCACGCTATACTATGTTATTCTTATGCACGGTTACGAAAGAGTAATGCTTGCACTTAAACGTCGCTCGTGACTTGAAGCCATATTATATCCCAGAGAACGCCACTTTCAAAGTGTCTATAAAAAATCTACTATAATAATCTGTTGTCCAAACTCGCGTTGTTTTCTTTTACTTTGTGTTTCAAACAACTTAACATCTTCTTCAACGACGGTGAAACAGTTGGATGATTATTACCTCTTCAGATATTTTAAATGAATAGTCTCATCAATAACATCCAAATGTCGATGATATTGGCCATTTTATTGACGCAAGGTGTGCAAGATAAAAATAGCTATTCGTAGAAAATATCTATATGCAGGTGAAACTCGGTTACCGCGAATTGATTACAACCCGTCCATATTCAAAGCGAATGAAAAAATTTCAGACAATGAACACGTGACCCTTATGGCCGACCTCACAAGACGAAATAACTGAAATGGTTCACATTTGGTCCCTTTTGCGTTCAGCAAGCGAATATCTTCGCGAGATATGATACAATGCGAGCCCCGTTGATCGATGCCTTTTTACAGGAGTTCTCGGTACTGAACTGGCTTTCTTTGGGCGAGTGTGCGTGCCATACCGCTGGTGACAATTGCCAATCGCCTTGAATGTTAATTAAAACACAGACCACCCAAGCTGATCCAAACTCCCCACCCTCCACCATTGCACTTCACGTCTGATATCCTTCTGGCACCTGACTTGCAATTGGATGAGAAATTGTTAGTCCTGCATCCAATCACAATAATCGTTTTTATATTATTAATTTTGTAAGAAGCATGGGAAAATGCTTCAGCTTTAGGTTCATAAATTAATATAGACATACACCGTATATAGCTATTATGAAAATTAAACCTTGCATATGTAAGTTATTTTGTTAAATATATTCAAATTACTATATAAATAATGATATGGCATAAGAAAATGATATGTTATAGGACGTTTTCTAAATATAGATTAAATAAGTTAATCTTGAATTTATTTATACCGATTATCTAGATAACTTTCTTGATTCAGCAAATCTATAGCTAATAGCTTGTTTAGCATTGATTTAATATACTATTCATTATTTTAATAAATATCTATAGTTTAGTTTAATGATTAGATATTTCAGATAGTATAAATAAGTTATTATTTAAATATTGTCAACATAATCAACGCAAAAAGACTTCTGTTTGAGTAATAAATTCATACTCTAAGAAAATTTATTATTTGGGACATTAGAAAAGATATTTGAGGTTAATATATACTTAAATACTGGAGAGTAATCTTCTCATTGCATTAAATAGTCATTAACGCTGTGATACTGAGAGAAATAATTAGGATAAATATGGAAATTAATTAATAATAAATGTAATTGTTGTACATATAATGTGTGTATTTATCACTTTTATAAATACTAACATAAATTTCTTTAAGTAAGGTTAAAAATAATGTATATTTACATAATTAATAATGTAAAATTGCATTTAAAACTCATTTAAATTGAATTAAACAATATTTTAAATTCGATAAAATTTTAAGTGTAAAGTAATGTAAATTTACACGTATTTCGAAGAGTTCACATATTTCTTGCTAATAAATGAATATGAATTAATTAAAAATAATTTTTTATTTAAATTTATATTTTAATTATTCATTGTTAGATGGCATTTCTAGAATTTACAAACAATTAAACTTTGATCCGCTACATTGAAATATAATCACGCAAATGTCAAATAAACCAGTAGTCGATGCACACTGCATGCAATGGAATAGATTTTTTTTTGTGCAACTATAGGTTAGGTGAGTGCACTATGCAACTGCAGCCTATATGCAGCAAACATAGCGGATGCAACGCGACATACTCGGTGACAGAGTTGCATGTTACCCTTTCGGTTGAATGTCGGCGCCAACAGACACATGACCTTTCGGCCGACTCGAATCTTCAACGGTGCAATGCAGGGCTCTAAGTCATTATTATATTCATTGTAGCACAGTCTAAAGTAGTGTGGTTATATAATTTAATTAGCAACAGATTTAAAACAGTAATGAATATGGCGAATAAAACACAAGTTGTTGATTCAACAACTTTCGCATCTGAAGCTAATCCACTTAAATATTTCTAGTGCTAAATTGTGCGGATTAACCCTTAGTACGAGGCACATTCTGCCAAGCGGACTAAACAAATGTATTCTTTCCCTCTTATATATTTCTGTATTTTTTTCTTTTCCGGAAACGTGGTCCTTAATTCCGGAACTGTAGTTGAGGATCATGTACGATTAACCTTTCCCCTTCCATTTCCAGGGGCACCGTAATCTCGTAGAGTTCATATAGTATATATGTTCCGGTTTTCTCTCTATAAATGCATGTGTGTGTGACTGTTTGCGTAAGTATGGTGAGGGGAGGATTCGGACATGTTTACGGTTTCGGTCTAAAAATAACTATGCACACATCCCTATGTGTTCGAAAATAATACAAAGTTGTACCGTTATAGACATAACATGGAGATTTATTTGAAAAATATGGTCGACAAGCGTTTTAACGGTAGCTACTATACACCAAAGATGTTCGTCTTGTTGATTTATCGAAAAAACGTGCCTTCATCATCACACGCTTCTGATTAGCGAGCTTGTTAGTCTGATTTGTGCATTTCGTAAAGTAACTGCGTTTTATAAATTTACAAGTGTCTTGAATTAAAACAAACATAAGATATAGCGACGAAATATTTTATTTACCTTTCCAAAACAGTATTTGTCTTTGTCCCACTAACTAAAAATATTTAATGACGCGTAAATTGTAAACCTTTTATTCAAGTTATATTAGATTACTTGATTTTTCAATTATAGTAATTCTTGAACTTAGCGAATATGCGAACACATTTTTTTGTTGAAACTTCAATAAAAAACATGGATAAAAGTTGTGAGATAGCAAGTTCCGTATGCAGACCCTTTGCGTAGATAAGATGGCGTTGGGTTGAAAATTGGATAGATCAGCTCCCGGTTCGTTCGCAGATTGAATTCAACAAACTAATCTAATCAGTTGAATTGTACCCTGCCGAACCAATATTGGTTCTTCGTCTACCGTACACATACCACCAAAAATATTTGCACACTGCCTATTCGAGAAACCGTATATCTTCCTTATAAATAAACTCGGATTCGATGAAATTCTGTATATACGATTGGACATTGTCTTCTTAGTACAATTTACTGTTATTACCCCCATATGCGAGAGCCCTGTTTGTTATTTTTCTTTATTAATTTATTAGTGTGTTTTTCTTTCGAATTTCCGATGATTTTTCAGAATTTTCTCTTAATAAAGACACTTTACGAAATTGACTGAATCTACTTAAAATAAAGACATACACTTTTGTTTAGGAGCTAATAGACAATATTTATAATATTTTGATAGAATAATAACTCTATCATCTACTGAAAAAAATTTGTATTAAAGAATAATTTAGCTAAATTCTTTGATAAAACTTTAATAGTGTAGAATTATGCAGCAGTGATATGTTACAAACGTTTGGTTTTTAGTAAACGATTTGTAGCTTTTATAATAAGCTCCCTGTGTTGTAATTTGTAGCGTGAAAATTAGTTATTAACCATTTCACCCACAAAATCCCATGTGGAACTTTAATTAACACATTGTTTATTTCTGTTATGATATTTCGTATATGTACGTAAAGTGCCGTTCCGTGAAGACATGTGCCTAATTCTACTTGGGCCATTAAAAAACAAAACAAAATATACATAAACATTACCGCAGGGAATGGCTGTATTTAAAATTGCTCTCGTTCCGAAATTCTTTAAATGTTTCATTCATTTAATGCTGGTTTTATATTAATTATAGAAGCAATTTTTAAATTTTTACTATATTAAAATTTTGTATTCATTAGAATGTATTGCTTACAAAATATTGTTACAATATTTTAAAAAATGCTAAATCGAGAAAATTATTGTCAATAATTTCCCTAATTTTGTTTTTTTGTTCTAGGTTAGTGTCTTTACTATTCAGTTCAACCATCTTACTTCTATTTGTAAGTAATAATTAATCTAGTATATTCTATATTTTGTCAAATGTTTTGAATAATAAACAAATGTTCATGTTTTGATTCAGTAAATCAAATATGACTGAGTTGTAACAATTATGTTCAACATATACAGTATAACTGCGCCATAAATATATCAAATTCGCATTAAATTAATATGGTTTTAATTCAATATTATAGTTACGATTTAATCTAAATTTCGAAATTAATTTGGTGTGCAACATCTGCCGTATATAATTTTTAGCATAAAATCAAATTTCATACATATTAACACGGACCATCTTTTTGCTAAAGCAGCTGCTATATTCTATTTTTAATATAAATTTATACGAGTGTGCATTGATGTTTTTGGGACTTTTAATTACAGCGGTCAGAAACGAGAATTTATTTATTATTTGTCAAAATGTATACACTATTTTAAAATTGCGTAGTTCTTGTTGATGGAAAAGTTTTGCAACTCTAAGATATCTTTATTAAAAACGTACACGATTGGTAGATATATCAATTCTCGATTCTAGCCGCACGACTGGTGACATTGAATTGCTTATAATGCCATACATTCCATCAGTTCCATGAAAAACAAGTCTAAATTCATGTGATTCCATAGCTTATATGGTTGAAGATGACCGCGCTATGCCAATAAAGTTTGAAAAAATTATAAAATATAAATAGATAGGGAAAAAAACAAACACGCGTTATGACGACACTGTCATACAAGGTAAAATATTTATTATCTCGGTTAGAAAATGGCGATGGCATTTATAAATGTGTAGTTTATGAAAAACATTTTTGCGCAAGAGCAGAATACATGAAACCTCTGCCCCGACATCTGACGCATATTAATAATACTAGTCACTATATATGAAGATGATGAATATTATTTATATAAATATTTGTAATGCAAGACAATCCTTTATGATGGCCATTATAAAGATACTTATTTTTTTTAATCTAAATTAAAAATTTATTTATTAATTTTTGTAAATAAATAGTAGTCGGTAAAAAACGAAGCAAAAATTAAGTATATGTTTGAATCTGCCAAATAAACATCCTTGATTTATTTCGTAATTTTATAGTGGGTATTCGAACAATTTGCAATCCAATTAAGATAATTTTAATGAATTTAAAAACCTGAGCTCAGGGCGAATATAAGATGTAATATATGAATATGAAGTAAAATAAAGTTATTACACGATGTCTATGCATGACATACAACATACAGGCCTACACGAACACAACTTTATTAACATCCATTCATAAAGTACTGTCGCAGTACCTAATCAGACGCCCGAGAAACCGGTACTACGCCATCATCCCAGTAGGCGTAGGTAATCAACTGCATATAAATAATTGCAGCGCTAAAATGTTCTCAACTTTACACGTATCGCTTTTAGAGTGCCAATTATTTGTTGACACTAGAATATTACTGATTCATATTTATTTTTGAGAATAAAATTTTTTTTATACCACATTATTAAATATAAAATAAAAATTAAATAAGACGTACTTCGAAGCTGTATAGAAATCGTTAGTGCATTTGTTACTGAAATTTTGTTATACAAGATGATAGCTGTACACTCATAAAAATGCAGTCTAATGTGGTGACATAATAGGACAAATGAAGACCATCTTTAGTATGTCATGGCTATATACTTATATCTCGTTTTATATGTACGCTCATCAACAATTGACTTCTCTTTTCTCGGATTGATATTTTATTCCATTAATCATAATTTTAATATTTATATGATTATCAAAGATCGTATCCAATTTCTGGTTAAGAATTTAATTTATATTACATCGTCAAACGTAGTATAAAAGAGCTTAATTATTTATTTGTAACATTCACCCTGATTTCGAAATGGTATGTTGTTCACTTGTTTGCTAGGTCGTAAGACCAAATTTTGTCGCTTCTTCTCCTCTGAAGGTACAAAATCAATTTCAACCAAATTTGGCACACATATTTTGTGGGTACTCGATTGAATCCGTTTGTATTTTAAATCTAATAGGTTCAGTACTTTAGAAGATAATAGCTCTATTCGGATTATCCGAACAAATTTAGGTAAAATTTATATTTATTTGATCATTTTAATAATATTAACACAAAAACTCGCCATGCCAAATTTTATGCATTGACAAAGTCAATGCTTGTTGTCAATATATATTGTGAAGACTCACACGTTTTTGTTAATAATGGGTTTTCTGCATTTTATACCGAGAAAATGTACATTATTTTTAATAACATAACATCTGCTCTATGTTGGATTCATTAGTAAATTCTTTCGTAGAAACTGACATTTTTGAGACAAAACAAAGAATTGTTATTAAAGAAAAAAAATATCACTTAAACAACAGGTATAATTATGACTTATTAATTTTACAATAGAAACTCGTAGCAATTACGAGAAGTTATCCTATAAAAAATGGTTAGCAAAATTAAATTTTCATTGCGTGCTGCGAAGGTTCATAAAAACCTGTAGCCTTAAAAAACGAGTGCATTATGTGTAATTTGAATAGAAACCTCCTGGGTCGTCACAGGAAGGTAGTGTAAATTTTTCTGCGAAATGTCAGACACATCAAACGCTTCGTATGGCCTAGCGAGCGCCAAGCATCGCCATAACTTACCGCTAACATGCACGTAAACTTATCCACGCAACACAAACAATCGCTATATATGTTACCGTTGCGAAAACGTCGCCGCATCTGTTTTTATAATGTTTTTTAATATGCATCAACGTAATTAGCATGTTCTCCGTAACGTAATTATTGTATTTTAAATCACTTTTGAAGGGATAAGATCCCAATCCTTCGGTTTACCTACACCTGACGCGTTTGTTTTATGTGCGCGATAACACTTTACGTTAAATAATAATTAAATGTTAAGCTTAATAAATAAGGCTGCTTAATGCGGGCATTGTATGCAGAAAATGCTGCTGCTGTTGAAACTTAAAATATTTATTGGCTAGTGGAAAGATTAGCAGCGAGATTATATTTTTGTAAGCAAATAATACAAAAATAGGTTTTTTTCCATTTACCTATCTAAATTATTTGTTCGTAATAAATTTTATATTTATTACTTTTGTGATACTGAAATTATATTTTTATTAAAATGTTTTATTTTATTAATTTTAATTTGAAATTTATTTCTATTTTGTATTTCATTATTGATATTTTTATTTGTTAACAAAACAAAAAAAAACCGTATTATTTTTTCTAGATTTATTTAAATTAATTTTTGTTTATGTCAATTAATTTCAAAATATTTTATAGCCTTTGTGAAGTCAAAATGATATATTTACTAGGGACACAAATAACATATGGTTTATTTTTAAAGATATTTTAATTTAATTCTTAATTCGATACAAATTTGTTTTTGTTTACGATACTTTAAACAAAGCTAATGTAAATGTAGACTCTTATCGAATAATCGCATTTCATGAAAGGTTGCTCATTCTCAACCTATCAGCAAAACAAAAACTCCTGAAGAGATTAATCAATCGACTGATCCACGCCTTTACCTTGAGAGCGTTTCTTCAGGTAAAGTGCATGCTACAGCGACATACATACATATATACCACGCGACTTCTGCATTAGTACAAATGCAAAAAAGATCAATGTCAGTTACGTATATCTGGAACTGTCGACAGCGGTCACATTTTTTCTGTTTTACTTTATTCTTTCCTTTTCCCTTAAATATTTATTGCAATATAGTTTTAAAACTGGGAAACTAACTGCATTGTTGCATGACCGCTCCGTTTTACTTTTATAGCCGTGCATTCCATACTCTTGCAATGCAATATTTTTTTCCCACAATTTTTTAATATGTTTGTTAGGAAAATGTTATCATTGCGTGGCGATTGCACTAGAAGGCCGCGTAACACAAATATGGCGGTCGCACTGACCACTTTGAGCATGCGTAATGCAGTGGTACGCATGCGCGTTTGATGCATATCGCGTCTCACGTATTACAGCTGTCGGTTTCCTTCTGCTTGAAAATGTTTTTATTAATTAATGGTTCGTTAAGTTTTTATTATTGTGAAATGAAATCATTGTTTGGTTTTATCTTAATGCCATATTATGATGAATTATTTATGTCTGTTTTGCACGTAAGGAGAATTGTAAATTTTTATTCCGTTTGCTGATATGCACTTGTAAGTTATTCCAAGTTACTCGAACAAAAACCCATCATCATCATAATAATGATGCTATTATATTTGCAAGTGGAACTTAAAAACTGTTATGCAATTATGATAAAAGAATTATATATTTATATAGTTGAAGTTTTTTTTTTTAAGAATACTCCAATATATGTATCAAGATTGCAGAACACACTACATATTTGTTTAAATACTGGGGCGGTTAGAATAAGATATTTATTTGGCCTTACCAATTGTTTTATATAACTGCATTTTTATTTCACCTCTCAGAGTCGTTGATCACTAAAGCATCTCGAAAAAAAATGCAAAGTGCTTCTCTTAAAATAAACAAGGGTGTGTAGGCTTCTCCATTAGACTAACACCACTTCTAGAAATTTAATTCGCAACAAGTTGTGTATAGGCAAATTTGAGCGACCCTTCGATCAGCGATGCACATTTTTATGTACCTTTTGTTCAGTTTCGTTCAATCAGATTCCGTTGCGCTTGTGGTTGGTTGTATTTGCGAAACAACGGTAGCTCCATCGAAGCAATTTTCGAAATGTTTTTGGTAGATTGAAAAGCGGTTACAGTTCATGCCGTTCCCGCCTCGGCTGCATCCTGAGTAAGCGCCCGCCCCTTTCTTCAACCAATTTCAGTTTATTTCCTCTTACAATCAACTATCTACGCGCAATTTCCGGACGGTGACATATCACTCCTGAAACTTATTGTTTTTGACTTGCATTTAGATGATTTTTTTAAAACTTCCCCTTGTCCTAAAGTATTTTATGTATTCAAGTTTTTGTTATCATCAAAACGTTATTTCAAATTTTGAATATTGTTTTCAAAATAGATCTATATATGGTACTAGTATCCATTCGAATTCATCCTAATATTTACGCACTAAATACTAATATTCCAAATGCCAAATATTATAAATTTAAACTTGGTCATACTTCTTTCTTCTCCTATTATGAAATAAATAGTTCGAATTAGTAAAGCGACTTGCTTTTGTTGGCGGCAGTTGAAAAACACTTTTCCCCTCTGCGAGAAGTTTTTTTTTGTAAGTTTGGCCCATATGACAAACAGTTCACTCTCAATAAAAACGAGGACTGTTGGTAAAACTTAGAAAGAAAAGTTTTGAGAGAATGCAGTGCTTTCCAAGAATGTCGACCAAATAAATAAACAACCTATATAATTTCTAATATAGCACAAAAATGTGCAGAGTACGCCCGCTGGTTTTTTAAGACCAAGACGAGCTGGCAACTAATTTAAAATTACTCTTGTTTTATTCGCTAATTATGATTCCATCGCGTGGGGAGAAGAAACATCGCGCGCGCGGCGGCGCTCTGTTCCTTGTGTAATTAAACCAAGACTTGCCGGTACATGTTCCATCTCGTTCACTCCCTAACACTTTTCTCATTCCACGTGTCCGTTATTTCTTTGTTCGCCCAAGCTCCTTTGTTTATCATAGTTATCCAATTACTTGCATCACAATTTACGTGGCAGCGGCGGTTTCGGAATTCACGACGTGCGTTCGTATTTTATCGGAAGTAGTACGCACTTGTCGAGCGGAAGGGGTTTTACAGACGCTGGGGCCACAGCTGCCACTTATCCCGCCGCCTCTGCTTTTGTAGACCCCGACGTCTTCCATGGACGCGCCCGCTCTCTTACTAGACTTATTACATTCATTTGCGATGTAGACAGCTAATTTCCATAAAAACGGCACGCTCGACAAAAACTAAGAAATTTAGCTGCCGAGTCTGCACATGCATAGATAGCAGCCGCATCGCATACACTGTTATATGTATCTATATGAATCGGAATTGTAAATAAGAGAAATTAATATTTAAGAGGCCGATCAATAATTCTGTAATTATTTTCTACTTCACACCGCTTGCTTATGCACTTTAACTGCTTTTATCTTTCTTGTATTTACAAGGAAATTTATTGCGAAAACCATTCTAAGATGAATAAATAAAATGATAAATTATCTTTAGAATAAACAGTTTGATTCATAGTCTTCTTACTGGTCTTTGATTGCTAGATAAAATAAATAATTTCTTTAATTTGCTTACATTTACTTGAATCTTTAATAAAAAATATCTTCTGTTTATTTGATCCTAAAATTAGTTAATTATTTTGCGGAATTTATTTTGTCCCCAGCAAAAGTGTTAGATGTTTGAATGTGGTATCTTAAGGAACAACGTAAATAGAAGGGTCCCCCTAATATAGGGGCACAAGTAAATATTAAATCATTCCACCCTAGATATGCATAGGGTGTCGTCTTATTTCATGAATACCAATTATAAATCTTGTAATTGCGCAGTAATTTACTCTCATGCATCAAGGCGTCGGGGTGCTCATAAAAAGTAAATTTGTCGTTCAAGATTGAAGCATGCATACAAATTTTGCAATCGATAGAAGAAAAAAACTTCCATACTGAATAGGAATATTATTTATAGCGTCAGATTTTCCTATGGATTTACGAACTGTATTGGGGCAGAGAGAAAATGTAAGCTTTCCCATTTTTATTTTTTTGTTGACGTTGCAAGAGTACAATATCACTTTCTTCGCAATGTACTGTGAAATCGGCCACATCGAAACAAAGGTGAACTCGCGAATCGATATTTTATCTCCGGTGTGCAGTTCTGCGCGTTCACTATCTCCAAGCAAACACAAACACAGGGTGCGTCAGAAATCTCGGCCGACTCTAATGATGACGAATATACGCACGTATGTAATACACCTTTACAATATATTGCGAGAGATTTACCGTTTGGGGTAATAGCATTAACTACGTTGACATCCCACCCGCCAGTGAATTACTATGACGAACAAAGACAATCCTATCACGACAACAATGTAATGAAAGAGGATAGTGTGCAGTTATGTTGGGTAAGCGGGGCAGCGGAGGCGTTCCTGCGGCGGGCGACTGATACCATCGGAGGCGGGGTTCGATTCCCGGCAATTTCACGCCGATGCGCCAAGCGGCGTAAACACTGTTTAAATCAGTTTATTATCTGCATATACGTGAAATAATGGCTGATGTATATACGCGAGCGCTATACGTAGTTGAGTTAGTGAGCTGCATAATTTTCGTTAGTCCCGTTTATTCGGCTTAATTTTGATGCTGGATAGTTTTTTGTAATATACTATGAAATAAGCCAATTTATTTAAATTTTTTATAAATAATCTTTTTTTATTTTGTTAATTTGGTCGTCTTAAAGTACAATGCTCGATTCTTATTGGTTGATGAACACTAGAACCCTGGCGCTTTCTAGCGTCTAAATTTACAATGCCACTTTCGTGTACGCGGCACTTAATCTGCTTCCCTAGGCGTTACTGCACCTCTTGCAGGGTTTCGGTGGTTGTGGTCGCCGGATATTGTGTTTGTATGCTGTATTGCTTCGGGCACTGTACATGGCCGAAAGCCCACCACTACCGCGTGATCCAGGACACTGCTGGGAATTGGTTGTCGAACGGGAGCTTCACTAAACTATGGCAGTATTGGGACGCCGCCCTGCACAAGCCGGGCAGGTTTGGTTTTGGTGATATGGTTACAGATAGCAGCTATCGTATAGTTTGACTTATCGATAATACAAATTGCTATTGGCAACCATAGGAGTATTACCACTCAGTTACGAATTTCAATACCTCGAATTTTATTTAGTGTCTGCCGTAGATTTGAACTATAATTTATAGTTCTTTTTAAATAAAGAACATTTCACAGAAGCTTACTACACTTTAACTTAACGAAAATGTAAAATACATAAAATCTTTATTAACTTTGTTAAAATTTTAATAAAAAAGTTCTTCGATTGAATAATCAATTCAATTGCGAAAATTGCAATTAATATATCAAAAAGAGATGATACAAAATCAACTCTTTATTCCACAATTACACCATATTTGAACACTATTCCAAAATTCTAAACAATTTTAGCGTGATTCTTTGAAATTAAAAATCCTATGATATTTTGGTAGACCATTACACACTTTAGTATTGAATACAGTACTTATAACCCCTTCTGATAAAATAGGATTTAAATATTATTTGCGAATAATATCCATAAACCTTTTCGAACCATTATAAAAGAGTTAACACCTTTAAACCATTGTTTGCAAACAAAGCACAAACGCTTTATTGTGTTGCTATTCTGCAGTTTCACGCCAATATAAATTTAGGAATTTATTTAGATAAAAAAGATTATGTTTTTAAAGTAATAAAACTTGTGCTCGCATTACAGATTAAACTCAATACTAATGACGATTTATCTTTTTGTTTCAGGTTAGTAAACTAATATGTTCCAAGCAATGCAATACATGGAGTTTTCGTAAGTTTATTCATTTCATTTAGTATATAATTTAATAAAATAAAAAATAGACCAATTTTTAGTTGTTATTAGTAAACGATAAGTTTTGTAGTTTGATTAAAATACTATTAAATCTTGGTCTCTTTTTAATTTAAAAAATCGTATAATTAATTAATCAATTAATTAAAATGCATCCTACACTTACCGTCACATCGATAGCTATTGTAGTAGCATAGATCACAAGATATTTCTTTAGTCTTCTAACAAAAGTCCGTGCGTGTTTGTGTATAGCATTGCACATTGCTTCGCGAAACGCCTGCGTTAGTCACATCTCGTCTTGTGGTTTTGCGTCGTCCCGTCGTTAAATAATAGTTATCTGCAAATATAAACACGGTTAATTAAAGACACGGCTAGCCGTTAAGTACACAACAACTTGTCGATTGATCCGCTGACGCGTGAATAATCTCCATCTTGGTAATTTATAATGATTGGTTGTATACACCTATACCACAGGCTCCTTGGTGTACATATTGAATTTTAATGCATAGTCGATCGCGAATTGTGTGGTTAATATTGCGAATAACATAATTATCAATTTATAATCGGTCGACAAGAAGTTGATGGTTAAGCGTTAGATTTTCTTATAAGCATAATTGATGCAATAGTTTTTAGATGAGCTATTACATCCACTTAGGAACTGGTATTACATTGCATTTAAAATGCTTGTTTTTTAATCTACATTAGATTTTATATATTCATGATTCACTTCTTATATTAACGCGTGTAAAATTTTATCAGCCTTAATTGACGTAATTATATTATTTTGATTGTTTCCGAATTAAACCAATAAAAAACAGAAATATATTGTGTATAAGTATATTTGAACTATTGCCATTAAATCCGAATTAAATCAATAATCCTAATTTTCAGTTTAACTTTAGTAATTTATTTGTTAGTTTGGTAATCGCGTCTATTAAATACAATTGATCGAGACAAATAATAATACATAAACAAAATTGTTTCCAAACGGTGTAAATTCGTGAACGGAAATTAGCCGAATACAACTATCGTAAAATTAAGATCCGGTTGTGGCGCAACGGGGACGGCCGGAATCGTAAATGTCCGGGGAGCACGTACGTAACTCAGAGCGCCACGGCGGCATGGTCCGGCGTCGTTGTCGTGTGCGAAGGGGGCAGAAGGCGGAGTTACGGCCGTAACCGCTGCCGCCTGCGACATATGGAGATAAAAGATCGGTAATGAACTTTCTGTCTTTTTGTTCTTTGTCGAATGCATCTTTTGTTGGTCTTGGTAATGGATGAGCTTGTGAAATGGGTAGTGTCTCTAGGGCTGAGAACACCAGATGCGGACCTAAATTTGATATTTTACGTCTTATATTTGGGGATTTATGGATTTTGAAATTTGATATTAATTAAGTTGAATTATTACAAAACTTGCGGCCAACTTCAAAGATTTTCTCTATGGAAAAAAACATTATTTTCAAATATATATATTCGTAGAACCATTTCGCCAATGGCTTTGAAAATATCCATGAATATATGACGAAAAATATGTTTCTATAATCTTTGTCGGAAAAAGTGTGCCATTAAAATTGAGACGAAATATTTTTACCAAGCTTCGGCGATTGTTTGCCAAGACAAAACTATTTGCTTTGATTTATTAATTTTTCAAACCATACCAAACAAAAAATTGTCCTCGTATAAGCAAATCTTTTTTTGATTTCACCCTATTGGTAAATACACCATAAGAATGAATGAGGAAATAATTTATATTTTCATACTAATACCTGCTAGAAATTGTTTATCATTTAGGTAGCAATTTTTATTTCTTGATTAATATCGAATGGAACACATGTTTGGGCTTTGTGTGAATTTTGCAAGTATCGGTTCTTCGGTTGTTCGCCGCCCTTAGGGATGGTGCAACTCCTACCATATTCCTTCTCCTATATAATACCCTGTCTCCTCAGTCTAGCACGTCGCGACTCGGAGATATATTGCTCCCAATGCCTCGTTCATAATTTCTCTCGTGTGCGCGAACCCCAGCTCTTCTCTCATATACCTCTGATGGTATTCTCTACACCACCGACGTTCTTGTGCGTTCCATTTCCCTCCTTCTACACGGCACCCACCTCCGCTTCTGTCTTACTACTTCGTCTAGTATTTCCTTCTTTGTATTATTTCCGAGGTGATATGGTTTTGAGTTCATCTGAATGCCGACGGCGACTCAGACATTTTTCATACTTGCAGTCTTAGCCACTGTTATATTTGATCCATATTATAAGATTCTAAAACCGTAAGATTTATCTTTATCTTGGGTAAAGAATAAATTTTATTTATAACATAACATTGACTCTTATTCGACTACAAGTATATTTATCTATTAGTATCTACAATACATTTAATCGCAATTTCACCGTGAATTGTTGTTGCGTAAGATAAGTCTTGTATATGCGGAAAAGAGTAAAACGAAACCTTATCCGAAACGAGAATCACATGAAAGATTTATTTCGGTTCAGCTCGCACTCCACTCCGCCGCATTCGCAATGCACGTCTTGATAGATATAGATGGCGCGAAAAGAGGAACAATCTATCTTGTTGTTGTCTGAGTTTCTCCGGGCTTTGAGAGCACTGTGCACGCCCGTTGTAGTGCCCCTGCCACCGGTATCCCGAGGGAACATGGGGATCTTACAAACACCCACCCTACGTCACTGGCACTAGAAAGGTTCGTTGCCTAGCGGACCTAATCTCTCATCTTGAACAGCGTGCTATCTTGTATGCCAGTGTCATTTGTGATACCGGAGAAGGATTTGTGGCTACCAAAAAAATTGGTGATGTTTTTTAAAGATATACATTCGTATTGTCCTAAACTATTACAAATAATTCGAGTTATAGTTGACGTTATTTTGAATTGATTGAATTCCACTTGGAATAAATGTAAATAAAATTGCATTTAGATTAACTAAATTTTCAAGGTTTATATTCGGTATGTGAAAGATTCATATAGAAATTCCAAAAGCATTATTGTTGGTATTATTTGTGAAGTATCCAGAAACGGAGTGCGAGGAAAGTACAAGACCACAAAGTAAATATCTGACCACATAATGAAGATCATACAGTGCATGGCAGCATACTACATTACAAAATACTGTAGGTATAGAAGCAAGACAGAAGATTCTGCGCGATGTTGTGCGAAAGACAGAGATACCACAATAGATGTATCAGTTTGCTAGGATAACAAGAAGCGGCCTCAAGGATAAAACAAAGATGAAAACTTTCCAATGGGATATTTCTCTTGTTCAAGCATGTGTCGGCATTCATCTTCGGTTATCTGAGTTGCACAAACACATATAAATATACACACACATACGCAGTTACAGACATCGGAATATAGAAAGGATTCTGCACGCATGCGTAGTTTACAAAAAAAAAAAACTTAAATGCAAAACGAGAAGACAAAAAGATGTGATACCCCAATTTCCATTTTAGATCGAAATTTCTCCTACGCCCAGGTCTCCCCCGTGTGTCTAGTGTGTTTGTGTGTGAGGGAATCCTCTTCGCCATGTTCGTTTTCTTTTTAAACTGCGAGAGCAAGAATAAGTTTTATCTGCGGCACATTTCGTTTCCCGTGCTCGTTTATATTCCCTATTCAAAATAGGAGAGATATGTGCGCACGGAGGAATTATTACAGGGCGGGCAAAATAGTATATATACGGTATATATTATATGAAAAGAACACCCGCCATGAATTTATTCAGCAGATAAAAGTTTTAATTTTAAAACGTCATTTATCTAATTCTTTGTCGACTTTTTTCTATTAAATTTGTCATGGTTCCCAGTTCAGACAATTTTACATTGTTTATTTTATTTCTTCTCTATATATTTGTTTTTAAATTTTTTTTATAATATTCCTATTAGGTATCGACTGATCACTAATAGAGTTACTATTGCAAGTGTATTACATACGCATAAACATGGATGAGTGGTTAACATGCAGTAAACAATAGTCTCGGGTGGTACAGGTCACAATTTCCAGACAATGGTTGGAATTAAACGCTATACCATAACCATTGCCTCCTCTTTCATCTCTCGCCAATTCCATGCACCACCGCACAGTTCCCCGATGGCTTAGCGTAGTCTAGCCGTGCCTGTGTGCGCCCTCGCGAAATTACGGCGTGCGTAATTCCGTCAGATTAGCGCAATCCTGGTGCTGGCCGCAGCCGCCGGCGAAGCGCCTGACACATTACTACCTCATTAGATTACACTGTTCTAACAGCAGTATACCATCATATTGGATTTATTTTTAAAAACATAACATACTAGCAAATTATTTATTATATCCAAAAAAAATCCAATACATGAAATTACATTTTTATATTTTTAATAAAAGGAATAATTCAAGTGGTTGTTTTTCTTGCGTCTCGAATGATAATGAAAAGGTTGTTTTTTTTGAAGAAAAATGTACAAAGCACGTTTCGTTGTTGTTTGTTGATTGGAAACAATGAGATGGAGCGTTGAAGACGTATGCCAAACGTGTCCGCGAGTCTCGTCAGCGAGTGACATTACATACGTGTACGTCACTGTCCGTCACCTGTCTGCTGATAGGCCTTAAGTATTGAGCGTGCTAGTTACTGTAAGCCCGCTGGTTGAATACTCTCAAAATTGAATACCTCTTGAGCCCTACCTTAGCAGAGAAATGTGACAAGGAATCATGATCATCTGATCCTCATAGTCTTAAAATGTTGGAGTTTTCGCCCGGCGGCCATCTTTGTTCCCACAGTATGTACACTTATCGCTTCTGGATATCGGATTACTGGAATCCAATTACGCTTGGCCGCATAAGGTTGAATGAAAACCATGCGCTTGCGATGTGCGCTGCCGATAGCTTCGTGTCGGTGCATTGATATCTAATTAGCGAATGTACGCGTGATCACATTGTTCCCGGTTTAATTATTCTTATTCATCTAGTTTACACATGAGTATCGTCAAGTGGGTCGCGTAAAACGAGCGCGGGCGTTTGCCATTCTTTGTACTTATATTTACTCTTGTGTCTTGGCGAGGTTGTTGTTGTTTCGCGACGTTTTAACAAACGTCTCTATTGGATAGTGTGCGCGGCTACGGCCGCGGCGGCTTGCTGTTCGAGACGAAACGTGAAAAAACGCCAGAGTCAAAGTATCTGGAATTGTAAACCCGTTTCTCTCGCCACAAGAACAAGCCCCAAGACCGACGAATGATAAATGCATTTATGCAACACTTCTTATCTCATATAGGCGCGCGCGGTCTCTGCACCGGCAGCCCATGCACCATACGAACCAACACTCGACTAACGTTTAACCTTAGCGTCCATTTAGACAAAAGTATGCAGCTCGAGGAAGCCAAATTATTACTCTTATTTATTAAATACAAAAACTAGTACAGATTGTAGTTTTCCATTTTCAATAATCACTGTATCTAAATTTAAATCATCGAACCCAGCAGTATTTCTAAACTGTTTATGTACCGCTAAGTTTCTAGATTTTCTTTTTATACATCCAGCTATAAAAATCTCAAACTAGGAGCTTTATATCGATTTTTTTATCTTCTGGATCAAAAGAATTTCTATCATAGAATCACGGATGTCTTTTCCTCTGCTGTTATTCTTTTTCCATTTGTAACAATTTTCTTGCGCTGCGTTTTTAAAAGAGCAAGAGCTGTCTCCGTTTGTGTTTGTGGACTTTGCGGCCCCCAAAATGGTCACGCACAAGAAATGCGACAGTCCGTATTGTTGTCCGTTTGCGTTTCATTTATAATTGGCTCCGCGCGTCTAACTCGGCCACCAACCCAATTCTCCACACAGCATCACCACACGCTTTTTGCGTCAGCTGCCATCTTCCATCGACCCGGCCGTAAATAATGGGAGATCGCGTAACGAGCCACGAGGTCAACACACGAAAACATCGACAGCTCACCCGTATGTACTAGAGTGTCCGTCTCTGTGGTTGCTCGTTGGCAAGTCGTGCGGTGTCTGTTTAATTTATGCACGGCGCGGCGGTACGTCGCGAACGTACGGACATTTGCATGCGCACACGATGTGTATATATGCGAACATGCACTGGCAGCTCCTTCCTAGTGCCGTGTGCGGAGACTTATGCTCCATTGACATATCAACTTTGATTCCTATCACCGATTCCATTCAAAACAATCTTATTTGTGAAATAATACTGCGGCTTCCTTTCCCAGCATCAGTTTCCTCATTGATAACTATTTACCGCTACTTTTAAGAATTGGATCACATACATACGTATACACTTCTTCTGTTTACGTCTCATAAACATGGCATAACGAGAAACTTATCAATTCTTCAATCAACCATACTCAACATCTTGACAATATTTTCAATTCTTTAAAAATTCTCTCTTACAATCGTCGATAATGCTATCCGTTATCCGTTGCCCGGTTTTAGCCTGGCTTACTGAATGTGAATTGAATTGGAGCTCGGCAGAATACATTTCGTAACTTCAATGACTTATGCATTCCACATTTTAATCACACCGTAAAATATTAGTATATATGGATAATGAAGCACGACGCTTCTTGTGGATAAACAGAGTAAACGCCCGCACAGTATATGTATACTATGGTGCGGTGTGTGGGTGCCTCGCGTTGCCTCTGAGGAAATCTGCATCTCATTAGAAGGAGGGCCGTAGCCGCCGTTGACTCTCAACCGAAGCGATACAATCGATTCCATAGTGAACACATGTATTTGCAGAGTTAGCGGACCGTTACAAGTATACATTTAAATATTAGTTTACATAGCGTTCCATATTTCCAACAGTACTAAATCTGGAGTGGTCTTCATTTGACGTATTCAACAATTTATTTTATCAATATAACTCTCATAGAAATATACCCGTTTATTTTAGCCAAATATTATCTTTCGGTGGAAAAGAAATATAAGACTCCGAGAGAAATTTATCGCAACTAGCAGAATAAATGTGTCTTAGTAAAAAAAAAAAAACTGTTTTATTCTCTAATAAATGTCTGTATTTTCTTTCATTTCTCAACCCAATTTAATGAATGAATAATTGGTAAACAACAAAATATTATTAAATAAATCAAAGCATTCATATTAAGACTGGTCCAGCGAATCAAGTTGCTCGTTACAGATACATTAGCCGCTATAGTATTATTCAATTTAAAAAATTTAAAGCGATGTCATGAAAACGTAAATAAAATAATAATAATGACGGCAGAAACGAATAATAATATTCGTCTGGTATCTATTCTCTATTAAACGTGTTTAAGGTTGGGAGAGTTAATGTTTCAAGTAGAGCTATTTGTTATTCAATTGCCAATATACTTGAAAGTATAGGTTGTACAGAAACGAAACATTTTCTACTGTGCGTAGTAATTTATATTCATTTAACATTCATCTGAACCATCAAGTACTAACCGTAGACCTAGATCTAGTAAGTTAATGAGTCTTTTTGGAATTACGTGAAACCTAGTGCGCGAGGGATTTAGAGTAATAATAATGACCACTGTGCGTCGTGTCACGTATGTTAGAACACATTAATTGAGTCGACGTTCGCCAATTATAACTGACTGAGCAGCGCTGAGACAGCCGAACCCATAGTTGAATTAAAATTTTTATCATTTCTCGTTTACGGTTAATTGCGAAAAAATCGCGTCTTATTTTAATGAAGCTTACATCTCTACTCCAGTTTCTTGTAATATACAAGCCTTTCGCAGTATACATTATCTGTTCTTCACATTATTACTTAACAATTCTAATTGTACAAACAAATTTAAATTTCTATGATTACGCGTATAAGTTTTTTGAGTTTGCCAAAATAATTTGAATGTTGCACAGATAATGATTACTTATCATATAAAAATATAAAAAATATTTCATTTCTACATACTTTTCATTCTTCTACCTGCATTGTGAAAAGACAAATTTTTAAATATATAAAATATATGAAATGCAAATATTAATATATGAAATACAGCACTTAAAAAAAGAATAATTATGCTAACAATATGATTTGTTGTTTGTATAATATGAATTGCATACAATTTATATTTTTATCTTTAAAATACTGTAGTCACTATTTACTATATTTGATCAAAAAAATATCCATATGCTTGCAACAAAAATATAATTTATAAAATTGAATATATTAGTAATTATCTGATTTAAACAAATATTTAAAATATGTTTTATGATATTTTGTGTATTTATGACAAATATAGTGTATTTTGCCTGTGATGTGATATTAATGTTTACAAATAATTTCTTTCCTTGTAATAATTAGATCATCAATTGTTTGACTTTTCTTCCATGAAATTGTAAAAAAGTATATTACCTCGATATTTACATTTAGAATTTAGGATGACTAACATTCTATTACAATGACAGCATTAACAAGTATCGTCTGTTTTAGGATCCTCGTTATTTAACGGTAAGTTCGAGCCGTACCATTACTGATCCAACGTTTGACAAGGTTACTATGAATACGTATGTTATAATTTCTTTAGCACCTTAATAAGTTAATAACATTAATTTAAAACAACGAAACTAAACTGAACAAAATTGTGTTACTAACATTTAATACTACAACTAAAAGTCTACTCAATTTTGTTAAATTTAGCTTCAATGATAAATAGATAAAAAATTTTAGATTTAGGTAATTGCGGTGAGTTTTTTTTCCCTCGTTCGTTTCAAGAACTGAACAAGAGATCGGAAATGCTGGCAAATTTCGGAGCCAACTTAACGTAAAGTATTGATCGAAATGTCTGAAAAGATGAACGGTCTGAATTTGATATCCAATCCAGCCAATTCTATTGTAACTTTTATAAAGAGTTATACGGCAGTTTTAAACTTCAACTTGTATTTTTATTCGAAAAGTCCAATAAATTCCAAGTATCATTTCGGGAATTGTGTTTAGTGCTCCAGTAAAATTATTATTTATATAAGTAAAGGTTTGTTAGAAAAAGGAATAACGCCAGTTTTATGTTGTTCTAACACTACAATTTATTAAAATTTATTACTAAACTTTAAATACAATAATTTCGTATTAAATATTATTTGTATAACTCTACTCTATTTTTTTTTAAATTCATATAGACAAATCTATGAAATATACACATTTCTTATTATATTAACTAAATATTTCACTATAGTATGACGAAATTACTTTTTTTTAAAAATATCTCTCAGGTATACTAAATTTCTGCATGAGCAAGTTTAATGTCCACGGTTCCTGGTTTATTTTATAAAATTTTGATTCTCATTCGCATTAAGCGAGCGAGCGATATACGCAGTCGTAACTCGCGGCTAACTTCCACACATAGATGAGTTATTGGAGTAATGATAGAAGGGTACAGGCGTAGTGGCGTAGAATCGTTGAGCGCGGTCCTCTGAAACGGTTGCGGGGATAGTTAGGGAAGTCGTTAGTAGCAACTGGCGGCATTTCAGTGTAGATCCACCCGCGCCACCACCCCCTGATGTCTAAGGCAGTGCAACCGCCACCACTGCTCTTGTAGAAGTTTCCAAAGAAACGCGTAAATTCGGCTCTTCAACTTTACATCAACGAACTAGCATATGTCTGCGATTTATGAGTCGGGAGCTTTCCACCGTATGAGGACAAAATAAAACTTGTTCTCTTGTGTATTTGGTCAGCAAATACATTTTTTTTTAAATATAGCGTTATAGTGGTTATTTTGAGAAATATAAGCGCTTGGATTTTTAAGAGTAATACCGGAAAGTAAATCAAATATATGTTTTGTTTATTTAGTTCAATGTTGTTTCATAGTAGTGTAAATTTAAAGTAAAATAAGATTAAATAAGTGGGTCATTTCGACTGAACAAAGGATCAACTCCCTTTCTTCTTTTCCCTATTCAGGGAAAAACTAGAAACTGCCATGACGTCATATATCAGTAGGGTGTATGTATGAGTGCGGCAAACTTCACACATCTAAACGTTGCACTATGCGACGTCGCTCCTCTCGACTTCGCGGCGAACTCGCATAAACCAACTTCACGATAAATTAAAACGTCTTTCGTACACCTCAGCTCCTGCACGAGTTACTGCATTTTCTTATGCAGCTAAGAGAAAATAGCTTTTCCATCTCTCGCGTTCTGCACACTACATACTTAACTCTTGTCTTTCATTACTACTTCGCGTCTCTTTTCAACACGTACGAGGTGTACTGTAAGAGGCGTCTCACTCTTGTAGACTCGAACAAGGTGATTGTAAATTTTGTGTGCCTGGTTCCAAATTTATTCATGACAGTACTATATCGTAGGTTTTATTGCGAAGACGATAAAAAAACAACAGTTTTAATTAATTGGGACTACTGTAAAGCTCTAAGGTGTGCTCGAGGAATTGCTTAAGCTGCATCCGAAATGAAATAAATAAAATATCATTCACATTGTTTTGGAAGTAGAGTTTCCAACATTATTTTAGTTGCAAATAGTTTCATATTTGAGGATACTAGTGATAAAAAAAAGTTTCCGGAAACGTTAAGCATTTATAGTATTTGTCCTTTCGACGGTCGCTGGATTCAATGTTACGCAAAGTTAATATTTTATGCAATTGCATATTGATTTGGTTTCGTATGCGGTATATGTCTTGTTACTGCAGTGACTGATGGTCCGCACATACACAAACACAGTTTTTTCCTGTGTGCACATGAGAAATGTATAGGATGTTCGATATAAACACAGACAGCCAGAGCAACTATAATGAATGTAGTTACTATATTTGCAGTTACAGTGACGGGTCACTCATGACCTATCCTTGAATCAATTAAATATACACTGATTAATGTAGATTGTAACATCACGTAAATTAAAATAGTTTTGTATTTAAAAATATGTAAAAATTAAATAAACATTCCCGATTTAAAATAAGTCTGTGAATAAGTTGAGAAAAGATGTTGAAGATTTTTTTTTATTTTACCAGTGTGCAAATTGATATATTGCAGAAAATTAATGTTTGGTTGTTTTGTTGTAAATATCGTAAATTCAGTTTATAAGCTAGTAGCAGATGTTGTGTATTTATATATAACTTATTAATCCATGTGATTGATCCCATAAAATATCTAAACAATACGCTGAATTCAATCAATCATCTCTGCTTATGGATAAACTGCTCTGTGACACCAATTATTTAATGCTTTTAAGGCAAATCTTCAAGTTGACCTGTCATATAATATAAGTAATCTTGTTTTATGGCTTATTATCAATAATTTATTGAGTGATTTATAATAATTTTACTGTTTATATACAATTTAAAAGAGCATTAACATTTTAATTTTCATCCAAATCACGAAAAAATAAATAAACTTAAAAGGAATTTGTAAATAGATTTATTGATATCAAATAAAATAATTAGACATTTTCAGGTTGCACTAGTTATTTAATCGAGAAATTGAATGAAACGCTAATAAGGTATTCATTTCGCACTATTAGTAGTCAGAACTGGTGATATTTATAAAAGAAATAAAAGTGAAACCAAAACGAAAATAAAAAATAATTTAAATCTTATATGCAGTAAATGCAGACATTGCAGAACCTCGTTATTCACTTTGCACGTACAAAGACATGCATGTATGTGCGTACTGCAAATATACTCCCAAGAGATCAGCTTCGTAAAGGTATACATATATATACAAGCGACTGAGAACAGTAATAAATCAATGACCATAAGTTAATCACTTTCAGAAATAAATTATTACAAGGCCAACCTGATCTGCAACAACTGCAGTGAGGTCAGTATACATTAATCATTGCTATCCGTGCACACACATGCATTCGGACATTTTACTATATGTGAAAACTGCACGGAAAAATCATGCAATATCTCCTCTGCTAAACACAAAAAAAAAACTTTGTCTAACACATAAAAATATATGTAAAAAGATTAAAAATCTGCATGCAACTCCTAAATATACTATTTTATATATTACGTTTTTTTAGAAAATATTTTTTAAAATGAATTTATTAGGATTAACCGTGTTACTTCTTAAAATATCTGATCTAGTATGTTATTTCTATGTAATGTATCTAAAATACATACATACAGTGATGTAAAACTGTGGTTCAGCATGGAGCGCGTATCCCAAACTGTTGTGGCCCGAAAGAGGCGAAACGAACGGAAAAACAAGAAAACAAAATATAAATGAGATGGCTATAGCACGGACGGAGATAAGAAAAATATAAGTAAAGATTATCGCGGCACATAAATCAGTGACATGTTAAAATGGGTTCGAAATTAGAAGGGCTTTTTTTCTACTTTTTTCTCCTTCCTCTCCCTCTGCACTGCACAGTGCTGGGCAAAAAGGAAAAGTAAAAAGCCTGTGTTGCCAGCGGAAAAAAAATACTAAACCACTTTTATTAAGTTGGTAATGAAGCTTTTACGGAGGTATTTCTATACTTCTATTTATGTTATAGACAATTATTTTCACTCAACGCTAGTTTATAAATTGCCCAAAATTATGCGTCATCATATTGTGGAAGTAAATTACTTTAAACAACAAAATTGCCTATTAGTTAGTTTTATTTGAGAAATAATATTAAACTTTAGATATTTATATTCTAAAATACTAGATTGGTTAATGAATTTTGTTCTTGAAGTGGAAAACGAATATATATTATTAAAAGTGTAAATTCTTGGTAAGAACAAAAAATAACATGAAACTATACTTTGCTGGTTAACGAAAACAACAAAATATTTGAATAAAATATAAATAAATAATCAGTTACATTTTGTCACCGGGTAAATCTTGAATATTCATACCAATTAATTATAAACGTCTATGCAAATGAAGCGTAGAGACCGCGAAAAAATTATCATGCCTACACAAACTGTGAAACTCATAATGTACCCAGTCAGTACCGCCAACAACTCATAAATAATCATAATATCTTTATTATTAATATTAGAAGTCAGTGTGCAAACAAGTTAAAAATTCGCGTATAAATGTTTAATATTATAAAATATTTCTATTACTTATAATTTAATTATGTGTTTGTAAGTGCGATTAGTTATTCAAATACCCGCAAGAAATGCATAAATAATATTGTAAATGTGACTTTAATAGTTTATTAATGTAACATTAAAGTCGTGCGCAAGTGAGTTACTAAAAGTTTACTATAACTCTGATTGAAAGTGTACATTTACGGTAACTACATAATTATTTCGTCGTAAAACTAATCTTCGTATGTTTTCAAATTTACGACTGAAATTCTACACCCATAAAAATATCGTTAAATATATACAACTACCAACATAGTCATTAAAACATAAAATATCTCCAAATATGCGGATAAAAACAAATTTTTTCTCAAACCCGTCAAGCTATAAATTTGTATAGCTACTAAAATTGTTTTTCCGCTTTATATATTAATATAATAAATAATTTTCGAAATTAATCAACTGTTTTAGTTTCCAAATAATTTAATTAAATATCTATTAATTATTTTGATTAATTTGTGTCTAAGGAAAATTAAGTAAAGTGAGTTATAAGCGTGTAAAATGATGCCCTACAGTATGTGAAATGGCCGCATGTGACGGGCTGGGTTACCGGGCAGGCAGCCCGTCACTCGCCGGCAGAGGTTCCGCCCCATACCCGCATGGCCGACAAAACTGAATGCATTTTCTTTCATTCGATATTATGTTATAATTAGAACTAGTTGTTTTGATTATAATTACTATTTCCATTTATTATTAATTACGAAATTATAATTATATAAAATTATTGTATTTTATATATTATATTTCATTAATATTAAACCCAATAATCCATAAATAATTAAACCAAACTACATTATACGTTTATGGAATAAAAATATGTTGTATCAAATTTATTTGGTTCGAAAATTATTTGGAGATATTCAGTTTTCAAAATTAAATATTCTTATTAAGATTATTAGATATAACAAAATTAAAAGATCCATATATAAACGTACCCAAAAGTATTTTTAAAACACCTATTCCATAGTTTTAAACTTCAAACTTAAATATGTTGAACATTCACAACACCAGTTTCACTCAACACAGTCATAAGTAAACTAAAACTCCCGAAAAAAATAGTTTAAAAAATCTCATCTGTAAACTTTCTTTTTTACAACCCTCTTTGTGGCCAGCGACTTTCTAATTTTGACGGTAGAAAATAAAAAAATACATCCCGTTAGAAAAACTAACGAGAAACTTTCTATTTTGAGGTATCCTATTATAGAGCCAAATATTTCTAAAGTTACAAACATTTTCAGTTGACAGTCATAATCGGGAAGAGAACATTTAAAAATTTAAAAAAAAACGCACACACTTATATTGATAATTATTTATTTTTTTAAAATGTGTATAAACAATTATAGAATTGCGAACATAATTTATAAATAGGCATAATAAAAATGTTTAGTGCAATCCGTCGCTAGTGTGATTCAGAGTGAGTAATATATTTGAATTATTAATTGCTTAGACTGCGAAAGAAATTTTATTAACAACTTTTTTATGCATTAAATTGCATAGATTTTCTTCAGTAAATAAAATCTAAATTTTTATTATATTAAAGTACGAGTAGCATAAATAAAAATATGAATAAACATTTTCGTCAGATAGGCATAAAACGCATGTTGTAATATCCGATTGACATTATTTTTAATAGCGCCATTAAACTCGCGTTCTCCAGAAAATGATTGACTTAAATGTGAACGGTAGCACTCACGTTTATTGATAATCGCGTAATAAATGAAACTATTGTGCGAATTTGAATGTTCCGCTGACCTTTACAAACTCGCCATATGTTAATCTGTTTTTCTTCGTCTGTATATACTTTCACGCGCTCAATAATATGAATTGTTGCAGATGCGACTGGGTAGACTCTTGTTACGTTTGCGAATCTAGCTTTTACTGAATAAGGCAGCAATTAGAACCATTATCTAGACAGCGGTATCTTTTTTTGAGCTTCTGATGTGTTTGTGTTTTGCGTAAATAATGTGTTTATAATCAGAATGAAGTACGATTTCGAATTGTTCGTTATAATTGAATACCTTTGAATAAATAGAACGTTGTAAATAACAGCGCATTGAACTTCGATATTTTATGGTAAGAATATGTTTTAAGCTTATCTTTGATCTTAATAGAACTAAATATTTGATCTTGAAAATCGCTTATTAAATGTTTTTTTTTGTAAAAAAAAGTGCATTATTTTAAAATGAAATAAATAATTTATTAGAATAATTTTTTAAGCAGTTGAAAAAGTAACGGATACGGCAGGAATCGAACCCGCGACCATTTTAAACCCGATGGTCGCGGGTTCGATTCCTGCCGTATTCGTTACTTTTTCAACTGCTTAAAAAATTATTCTAGCATGTACCTCAACGTGTATTTCGTTGAATAGTAATATCTTTATTTCTAAATAATTTATTGTTGAATATGGAATAAATAGTCATTAGATAAATGTAAAATTCATAATAATTATATCAAAAATTGATCCAGTGTTTATTACGGGAAATAAATTTACTGCAGATATATACCAAAATTTGTAAATTAGTTTTGCTAAACATAATTTTATTATACATAAAATATATAGGCTCATTTAATATGCGACATTTAATTTATGCGGCATAATAATCAAAAAAATATTACATTACACATATACATAAATGGAGTAACAGGAACGACCAATCAAACACATCCAGAGCGGATTTAATGTGTTTACACATCAGATTAAAATTCATGTGTGATAAAAAAACAAGAAAACGGAAACGAAATTCGGTTGTTTATATTCAATTAAAAAAAACATTTATTACATTCTTAAAATGTCAAATCGCATTGAAAAACACATAAAGTAGAAAAATCCTAAAATTATATACTTATATGTATATGTTGATTGATTAACGATGTAACGGGACATAAAAATAGAATTGACAAGTACATAATATTTGCAAGAGTAACTCAAAGCCAACGATGATTCTATATATAGTTATCGAAGCAGTTGAGAAAAATGGTAAACCAACAATTCAATAGTGCATGCCACGCCTCGCCTATGAGATAGCTTACTGCTTACAACCCCAGGCGCAATTCGGTTTACACATTTCAGTTTTCTATAAAGCCGATAATATCTGACCTGTTGTGAACCAGCCATACACATATGCAAATATCCCAAGAACGATAAACAATACGGTAAACTACTATAATAGAGTAATCCCGACTTACAACACTAAATCCACGTTTCACTACATTACTACTGTTTACAATTTTTACTCACTTCGCATTCGTTTTATCACTCGGTGTTAAATCTTTCAAAAGATGTGACGTCGCGTCCGCTTTGAACACGACCGACGCCATTAGAAACGGACGCCGGGCGTCGATAAATTTGTCAGTATTACTTTGAGAATGTTTACGCTAGTGCTGTAAATATCGTTGCTGCGATACCGGTTGTTTAATATTTTAAAAAATACCGGATTCGTTGTTGTTTTTGATTGTTTGTTACGTGTGAGGGGTATTTGAATAAATTAAAATTGTGCAGGGTGTATAATTAAGCTCAGAATGATGTATGCTTTATATCCAACGGAAAGGTATGAATTATAATTTACAATAATGCAAAATTATTATGCCCAATATTTTACAATGCTTATTACGAATCAAATAATTCAAATCGTCAAAATTTATTATATCTAAATTTAAGTAACTTAACTCAATTTATCTATACGTAGTCTGTACATATGTATGTATATGATTTAAATACAAAAATGAATATTTAATTAATTTCCACACTTAGAAAATTAAATGATTTTATATTTAAACAAATCCTTAATTTATTATGTAATTATATTCTTTGCATTCCAAGTTTTAATTAAAAATCTACATAGTTACTTACTTGCATATGAATAAATGTTCTAATTATTTATTTGAGAAATGAAATAAACTGTAAACGTTTATAAAATGCCCTAAATATATCATAAATATAGAAGAAAATATTGGTTGTATTTAAATAATAAACATTTGCATTAATGTTGATATAACCCGCGAAAAATATTTGGTAAATTCCGTATCGAGCGTCGCCCATTATGTGCAGCCATTGTGCGTCGCATCAGCGCAGACTCGTGGCTTGTTCTTCTTTGGTGAGGAACGAAACATCATTAAAATCGCTATATTCCGTCATAAAAACACGCTAAAAAACCATACACATTTCGCATTATCAACCAACGTGAACCAGTTCACAAGTCACAGGGGTTTAATTTTGCAAAAACCAGTAAAAAACACTGCAAAACACTCGGACACAGCACACAGACGGCAGCACAGTACAGGTATTCCAACATGGCCGCCGAAGTCAGTTGATGCGCAACTTCGGCTCCGCGGCTGCTCTTAGCTTCCATAGTGGGGGTACACACATGCTTTCTGATCTGTGTGGCCCCTTTTGCCCCGCCAATTGACGGGCAACTGAGATCGTGCCACAAAAAATCAGCTGGATTAATTTTGGTTGAGAATCCTACACCATTCATTTGCTTTAATATTAGAGCTGTTTTTGTATTTACGGAGTTAGATCCGCATATTTTATCTCATTTATTAATAAAGTATAACTAGTTGTCCTTCCATTGGAACAGTTTATTTTGAATGAGCTAGACAAAGTATATTTGTTTAATAGTAGCTTGTATCTAGTATTTTATTTTTACATGACGTGAAAGGATTTTTAAAAAAATTGTATGGTTTAAATTGAAACAAATAAATTGTGGCGTTTTGCGTGGGATATCGTAATGTCACGCATATGAATGAGTTATTGGGACAGGACGGCCAGAGTCTAGTGGATTGCAAGATGCACACAGATGCTATCGGTTATTTAAATGATCTTATTAAGCTGAGGTTTGTTCCGGGCGGCCGTTCGCCTCCAGTATTTGCATTTACACCGTATTTTACTTAGTGGCGTTTCACATTGCCAATAGCCCCTCGTGTTCACGTACTACGCATGCGTGTAGCCAACACATATGTACTTTTTAGTCCTGATTGAGATCAACTACAAATAATTTTCAAAGTGGTTTCGACAAAACAAAACAACAAAAATTACTCTCACACATTTTATTTGAAAAACATTATTATTGGAAATATAAATTTATAATAAATTTAAAAATAGTTTAATACTAGAAACCGGCTCAATGTTTTTTGTTAGATCTTTAGGATAAAAGCCTGCGCTGTAGGCTACAGCGATGGGACATGAGATTCATCTCAAGGGCTCACTTTTAACCAGCACACACACACTTGCAGACGGAAATATATGAGAGAGAATGGCCTGTTATTTCTCCGAAGCCATACGGACCAGTGTACCCCTATGAAATGTATTCTTACACAATACACCTTTAGACCTGGCCATATAGCTAGTCTGAGGAGGAAACTCGTTCAAAACGGTCGCTTTTAAAAACGCGCTGATTTTTTTCCTTTTTCAACACAGCTGACTCAAAAAAAAGCGACACGTTTTTTAGTCTGTTTTGTTAAAAAAGAGAAAGTCACGTCCGAAAAATTGTCCGCTTGTTCGCTGCGAATGAATGTGGCGAAAACGCGTTCCGAAGTTATAGTGTAAAGTAGGTCGCGTTGAAACAAGGGTTGTTTAGGGCTAAAATGGCCGACAGACGCTATCTTTGTGCTAGGTAAGTTTTGAAACTAACCAAAATACTTGCTATCTCTCTATTTTATAATCTTAAATATAACTACTGAAACTACTTTTTGTCGGGTATGTAATTAATACATAGTAACGGTAATTATTTATATTTTTATACTTTCTTATACGAAAGAATAAGAAAATATTGTAATTATGATATTTTATTCAAAATTCACACATTTTCCATTAATCACACATTTTCCATTAATCTAGTCCGATTACGTTTATTTGTTTGCATGTACCTCTATCTGTGTGTGGGTGTGTGTGTGTCTGTTCTATAGCCAAAACTGTTGAAAGTAAAATTCTGAAGTTTTAAACTTAAGATTTGTACATGACTGTAAAAAATCTTTTATTTTTTAATAGAGTATTCAAACCGGAAGTGAATGTTTACTCTAGTCATTTTTTGCGGTTTTTGCATTATTTACGTAACTTATAGTAAAATAGTTACAATAAAATCAAAGTTTTAAATTCATTTGAAAACTAGATAACGTCTGGCCATAATAATTTCTAATAAAGCGTAATAATCAGATCTTCTTGAATGTTTACAAATTTGTTTTTTAATATCCAATCTATCTAAACAAAATATTTATACTACGTGAAAGGCATTTCAGATGTTTTAATGTTTGTATATTAAAATTCATAAAATCAATGGCAAGATGTCAACAAGATCATCATCCTGTCGATAGTTTATTTTTGTTATGGGATTTACTAATAACGTATGGGGATAATTTTTATTAAAGGTGCACTGTGTAGCGTAAATTTGAGCGGCGTAACGGTCGTAGAGTAAGCGTGTGCATTCCACAGCGGGGCCGTATTGATTTCGGTCAGAGAGCTAGGGAAAAATAAGTCCACGAGTGCAATAAAGCTTGGCGCGCGCAATTTAAGATTCTATCCGTCGTAAATCTATAGCGTAGCGGCAGTGGCGGTGGCGCTACCAACTAAACCAAAAAACCACCCGAAAATGTAACCATAACTTGCACCATCGACCACTGCACTTTGATAATACACACAAATATAACGGTTTGTTATTATTGTCGTCGCAGACAATTTATACATTGATTTTTTTGTGCCGTGGCACACTAGATGACGAACGGTTTTTATTTTTATAAATTTTATTTTCGATGATAAACTAGGAGTGTTTGTGTGCTTGCAGAATTCTGATTTATTTCCAGTTCTATTTGAACTGGAGTATTATATGATTTGTATGAATAAAACTCTTTTGTTGCGCTTTAAAATATTATTTTTGGCACTCGACTCAGTGTGGATATTCTTCCTCAATTGTAAATTTCAAACGTTATTTTCCACAAGTGAAAAATTACGGATTTTTGTTGACGGTTAATACAAAACCAAAATTTATTTTTAATGATACAGACATAAGATAAAAATAGTAATAAATCATGAATTCGAGCCTTAATTTTCTGATTGCTATTAGTTATCGTTGGGGAGATTGTAAATTTAAAAATATGTCACCGTTCATTTAGATAAGAATTATTTAAATTTTTTTATAGCAATACATGTGTTAGAATTCTAATTTCTGTTGAGTAAGGGCTTGTATGAGAGGCCGTTAATGCGTCCTAAAATGTATGTTTCGAACCCGACTCCCATTTCGAATGTATTCCAACTTGTGTTCACATAAATCAACCGCTGTGTTTAACATGGCCACTTGACACAGCGTTGTAGCGCGTCATTCCATCTGGAATCTAAAACATAGACGTTCTCGTCAGTGCAAAATTAAAATTTACTACTAAAAAACATTTTCATGCTTTAAAAATAAAAATACGTTTTAATACATCCCAGAGAGGCTAGAGTGTAATGTGAAAGCACTAAACCGGTAAAACTACTGAGAATAAAGTTAAAATATTCATGATACTACAATAATTGCTCAATTGATCAATCTTAATAATAATAACAGCTAATATGAAAGAAGTGGCTTTATATTACGGCTTCATATGATCTCGCAGTTATCTATAAATAAATATATAGTGTATATATATAATTTATAGACTAGTGATGTTAAATTATAATTTCACAGTTCATTGCTTGTATTTCTTGATGTACAAGTTGTGTACACAGCAACTTCTTATCACACACTTGAGTTGCAGTTGTAGATTGTTGGTAGGCTGAACCACGCGGGGTCATGCCGTGACCCAAGTTGTGTGAGTGCGTGCATGTTTCTTTTTGATTACACAAATAGTGTATTACGTATTTATAGATTGGCCAATTATAACTCTTAAGTAGCAATTTCATGGCTGGAAATCAGCGATGGTTGATAAAGAAATTATATTTAGGCTACATGGCACAAATTTGTAAAATTACAGTTTTAAAAATTTATTTCATTTACATTTAATGGTTATAACATAATTTAAAGTTCCATTTTGTTTCTTCGCAAAATAAACGAATTTGGTTCCGTAAGCTGGTGAAACACGAGCGTGTAGTGTGGACACGATGCCACGCGATGCGATGCGATGTTATGGTGAGTGGTGCACTTTGGCCGGAATTTGCAAACGCCATAAATAACGCCGTTACACTCAAAAGCCTGGCTTTACATTCGCATAGTAGTGGTGAACGAGGCTAGGAGGACTTCAGGACTTCAGTGCGACTGCGGGGCTCAACCCTTAAGTCCGACTTTATTAATGCAGTAATGAGTTCCCTAGCTCGCGGACGCTAGGCCGCGCGTTGCGGAGGGAGGTCGTGCAAAGCTTTTGAACTATGCTCCTAGATTAAGTGACGTCATGGACTCGTTAATCAGCTTCGCGTTAATTACACGTATGAATTTGTACAGTGTACCTATTCTTCCGCTTATTCGGAAAACCGCTACTATCAACAAACTGTTTTAATGAATCTTACCAAGAAACTTTTGTTACTTTTCTCTATAATAGAAAATTGTAATTTCACAATGCTTTTCTAGTAATTTAGAAACAAGCATTCAATTCATAAAACCATAGCACCCTTGATAAAAATATGTTTTATTCGTATAGACGCAAGAGACAATAAATAAATATATTTTGAGTAGCGTGCATCAAAACGTACCTTGTTGCACTTCTCCAGTGGTAGTTTGGTAAAAGATCAGTTAAAAAGTGACTAAATGCAACATGCAATCCACTCATGCATTCTTTGTCGATAACACACATATGCACACGCAATTCTACACAGATGCATGCTATGTTCTTTCCTTGTTGCCTTGTAACGTGGTTGTGTGTGCGAGAGAGTGGAAGCGAGCAGCAAACGTCGTCGCAATGACTTATGGCACCTTAACATGCTCGATATAAATCTTTTCTCATTAATGCAGTAGACGCTTACGCCTCGTGTGCCTTCACTATCGCTTCTGTCGCGTCGCGTAGCGTCGACCACGGCATTTGAATGTTGTTGTTATTCCCCATCAATATCTGCCTTTCATGGCTACATAAACTTATGACTTAACAACGATTTAAATATTTTCATCGTATCCATAAATCGGTTTTCTTCATAAACCAGTCATCCATATTTCTTTTTCAACCAGCAGAAACTATCTGGGCCCTAATGTCTAATTTGCAAACTTTAAAGTATTACTATTTAGTAAAGAGTAATACTGTGAGGTGCCATGATTTTAAATGTTTCAAATCTGAAATTTATTCAATTATATCTAACATATATTCATGAGATGTAATATAACTGTATCGAAATGGTAGATCTGTTTTTGGGATTCATTTCGGCAATGCCGATTATCAGTCAAATGTGTAGTAAAGAGTCTTCAAACTGAGCGCGTATCGTAGGCTTAAATAGTCGTTTATGACTCACGTCGAGTCCATAAATCGGATTTTTAAATCCATTTATTGATTTGCTTTTCATACGTACCGTATGTGGAGTTCCTATTTTCGTTTTAATAAAGCTGTTTGCCCTTACCCAGGAAGGATGTGGTGTGTTGTAACATAAACTGTAGCGGTACAATCTCAGGCAAAAAGTCGTGCAGATGTTACATAGAAATCAACGAGGGATCTCACTGTTTTTATACACATTTTCAAATTTAAACAACTCATTTTTACGAATATTTTGCAATATATAATTATAAATTAATTGATTTATATGTATAAAATATTTAGATGTTAAGGGTTTTCTGCCACCTCCTTCAATGGGAATAGGCACGATGTTACGTATATATGTATGCTTATATTTAAATAATACAAAATGCGCATATATTCTACTTAATTAAACTAAAGATTAATTTAATAACGGTAGAAATTACTAAATGAATGAAGTGGTCATTGAATAAAATCCCCATATCGTCAAGGTGACCATATCAGTAAACTATTCGTTCTGCATCATGTGCCATCTTCTACAACCGAAACCACGTCGCGTAAACCGGTCCCGCGACCCCTGACGTTTCTTTTCCTCACCCTCGATCACCATATCGTTGTGTATATATGTATGTTTCTGTATGCATGTGTGTGTGGATGCAGGTATGTGCCGAGGGCCTACTAGGCGGAGCCGTTGTACCACATGTTGCTGGAATGTTCACTCCGCGCGGTTCCTCTCTCCGTCCGGACCATTGCCGATGTCTTCATACGATCAGCTCAACGATCCGCATCGTATAGGGCGAATAAATGCGCGCGGCGGGCTGTGCGACGTGAGCGCGGCGTTTAAGCGACGACGAGGCGTTTTGCACGATATACGAAACGTGCATCGCGAAACAAGCGGGAATTATTAATAACTAGTTTTGATTCCACTCACTGGTCAATTATTTGGTTTTAAATTTCACTTCGCGAATGCATTGTATTATGAAAGTAATACAACCTACTATAAACTTTTTCGTTCTGGTATCTACATCGAGTATTCACACTAAAGATGACCAACGGATACTTATTTTTAGTATCATTGTTTTCTTTTTTAATATAATATGGGTCATATGAAATACATTTATATGCAAATTAAAAATATAATTTGTAATAAATTAGTGACTAAAATAATTGCTAAATAATTATACATTATTTCGTATTTTTCCCTATTGTATTGAATTTCGAACATATAGTTTCACGATTTCCACATGTTAATAATATAATGCCTAGACATTATCTGATTAGATAGCTGTGTAACTTGAATAATCTACATATATGTCAATTTGATTATTGATACAATTGTTATCTAACACTTGTACTTGTATTTCAACAAACTATTTTATTAGTAATTTTAGCTGTTGAAAAATATCTAAGCAACGCAATTTCGCTGCAAATATCTTTAATTGGCAACGAAGGAGAAGAAAGTAGAAAATATAGCTAGTTGGACACGTGATACGAGGATCTATTACGCACGTAGTATGTCACGATTTTGGGGATCGTATAGAGCCTTGGGGGCGCGTATATGTGCGTGTGTGCTTGTGATATAGTCCCAAACCGTTGCCGCAATAAAGCTTTGTCTATAAAGGCCAATATTTCTAAAAATCCCATACTTTAGTAAACTCGTAAAACGGCCGTATTGATGTCTCCCCACAGCGTTTCGGGGGGCGGGCGATTCTCCCTACGACCATTTTATGTCGATATTTTAAATTAGATTTAGATCGAAGACGGCTTCTGCATGCTGAACACTTTTAGATTGCCCACTCGTAACTCATTTAAAACCTATCATATTGTAACTACAAGAAAATAACATTCAGTGTCCCAAACAAAACAATTATTAAAAAAAAATGCTTAAATAAAATAATTATAATTTATAAAAGTTGATATTATTTATTTTTTCGTCGTAAAAATATCTTTATAGTATAAAGATGTTTTAATAGAGCAAAATATGCATATACAGAAAAATGTTAAAAATAATAAATCACTAAAATATATATTATATTTTAAATAATGTATAATATTGCATGATATTCTCTTGCAGTCATCCAGCATATATGGGTACAATTTAAAATAAGAAGGTAGATTTAATGAATATTTCATTACAGTAATTTTTAAAATTACTTTCTTACGTTAGATAATATTAGAAATTATATACTCTCTAATTTTAATGCATTAGAATCTTATGCAATCATCTTCATCTAATGATTGTTGGAATAAATTATAAGTAACATTCTTTTATTTTCGTTCTTTATCTGGGAAAGAATGTTTGTCGGATCCGATCAAGAGATCGAACAAAGCCTGTCTGGATCGCTTGACACACATCACATTGTACCATGGCGTATTTGATTTACGGATTCGGAATCTAACGGACATTTCTCCGCTGACATTGTCTGTCTTTCAATACATGATATCTTAATGCAAATCTTGTTGAACAAGTCACGGAATATATATTTTATCACGTTACTCGTATGTTATATTTTTAAACATATAACGTATATCAATTTATATAAATTGTATTGTCAATGCAGACTGACATTACTTTTGATATAAAAAATATCAAATATTTATTGAAATTCATACATTGGAAGACATTTCATTTTAATATAATATTTACTTCAAGCTTACCTGCAAAAAAAGTCGTACACCCCTGCATCATTTCCGCTCCCTATGCCATCCGTTCTGCTACTTTTCCGTCTGATCACGTTTTGTCTACTGGTTCTTTCCTTCCCCTTATTTTTCATCATATTTTCTTTCTTGCTTCTTCCTTATGTTTGTAAAGTGCGTTCGAAATTGCTCAATAACACTTCTCCAAGTCGTAGACTCACAGTGGTTGATAGATATAAATATATATAAATGGAAAAAAATGTTTAAAATTTCTATTATAGTGTATAATATTGCAATCATAAAATTCATTTTAAAGCTCCGTCATTTCCATAAAAATAATGAAGACTAGTTGATTTCTTCTTAAATTCGTATTCAATTCTGGTGACGTCATCTGATACAGTAGAACTAATTTAATTAAGCTTTACTATTTCAAAGTTATTCAGATTCTATTTCAGTACTGTGTTTATTAATATTGCTTAAAGATTTTAGTTATTTTTAAAAATCTAAGATCACTTAAACAAATTGGAATGTATGAGAAAATGACTTGTGGAATAAATTGTGTTTTGTTTGGTAGTTGTATGAGGAATAAGTTTAATTAATACGAAATACAATTGAAACAATCAACTTGGATCATTATCAATGATCATTCTTAGTCTGTCGTCTAATCAACGAAACTGTTTGATTTAAAAGTTTTTGCCGATCTGTGGCGGATTGGATAAAAAGCGATTCGCAACTGATTTCCGATTCAGTCGGTCGCGTTGTACGTGGATAATGAACACGGACAACAAGGCGATAACATAGTTGGTCGCTGGAAGAACAAACGAACCGCGCGCTCTGGTTAGGAGAAAAACACCACGCGGTTCCAGGCCATTGTCTCTGCGTGCGTCGCCGCACTGCACATCATCTTGAAGAGCAGTTCTTGTGCCCCATCAGCTCTCGCAGTTCTGAAGCACCAGCGTGTTGATTTTAATGAAGTGAACGCGTTGTTTCATAAAGATGATTTCTCAAGAAAGGGAATCGATCGATACGCCCGACATCACATACATCTTTAAATTTTTTTTCTCCTGAATTTTTACTGCTTGATTAAATATTTGAACGACTTGTTTTTACGTATAATGCAATACAATACATGTTGCTATTTGTAATTGAATTCAAAATTCGAGAAAGATATATGTTTGTTTTTGAACGGAAGAAACATGATGCCATATCTTTTGTTCTGGGCCAAAGGGTTGGGCGCTCAGCCCATAGAAAAGGGTGCGGCCTACATCAGGTTTGATTTGATTGTCGCATATCGCACCGACAAAAGACAGACGCTCTTTATATATGGCTGGTGCGAGGCTCTTCCTTTGTATTGTGACAAGTGGACGATCTATGAGGTCACAGACCATAATAAAATTACACCTTGTTAGTTACCTGATTCTTTCCAAAATAAATCGATACACAAAAAGACCGCATTCTATTCAATTAGAAATTATAGACTAAACAATTTTATCTAATTAATTAATTGTGATCCTCTATAGATATTCAATCATCTAGAGACAAATTTTTTGAGGTAGTTTGAGTAGTTTTTTTAGTTTTGTAGCTATTTTGTACGAATATTATTTCTCATTCAAATTAACATCCTGCAAAACTTTAAAATAATACTACACATTAAATTAGCAGGAAATAATTTGGATTTGTGTCCCAAATAATAAATACGATTATCTTTTAACTATCGTGAGAAGTTGCGCTGAAAGTTGGTAAAGTAAATCAACGTAAACTTTATATTCCGTATACAATTACAATATAAATTCCTTATTACGAGAGAGACGCGAACAATTGAAAGATGTGATCCGAATATTATAACGGATACCTACAAAGTGCAATTGTTAAAATAGTTGCACTCTTTTGCAATCTCGCTGTTTTGTTGTGATCTTTTGCTTTCGGCGTTGTTTTTGTGTTTCATCGAGAGCCGAGAAAAATGTCTAAACAGCAAACGCTTGTCCGTCCAATTCCATCTCATTAGTGAAGAAAATGTCCGCGGTGCCACAACCACAGCCACCATATATAGAACCGGTTGCATATTGGCTTCGCAACGCTTGATCGCAGCTTAGCTTGGTTTGCTTGCTTGCTTACTTGGTGATGGTGCAGAAGAAGAAACAATGACTGCTAGCGCAACTATAGCAATATTATCGCTTCGTCAAGCAACCTGTTCTGTTTGCACCGCGTGTAAATTACAATGCAATTATTTTAATGAACTTTTGCTTCTATTTATATAACACAACTTACATTGGATACCGCTGCTTCATTAGACAATTGTCACTATTATTACGAAAGGCACAACCTTGCACTTTATTCTTATTGTAAAAGAATTTATTTCATATTAAACATAAAATAGATAAAATCGACAATATATTAAATATTTTTTCGGAATTAGACTTAAATGCTAGTCAAATTTATTAATTCGAAAATTTTTACAGTTCTCTTGAGCCCTACTATAAATTGGTACAAATGATGTAATAAATATACAGACACATAAATATGTTCTCAAAGTTGAGCAAATATTTTAGTCACTTTGTGATTGTCAGAAACAAACCTTTGTCTTAATTAGTCGGAAAAATGAATTTACAACGACTTCCTGTCTTCCGAAGCACTACCAACAGCCAGTACGTCTCTGGAATTCTCTGACAACAACGTGAAACTTCTGCCCTCTCATCCCTTGTGGTTTAGTTTTCTCCCTTAGATTATTACACGCAGTTCAAGCACGTCCGAACGAACCACTGTCTGTTCGGATAGGGGAAGAAATGTGTTGTGTACTGGCTGCGTTTGTGACAAAGAATTTACCAAGTTTCTGGAGTCTCCAAGACCAAACTACCAACTCACGCTTTATTATACTTCTTACATATCATGTAAGAGCGCCTACAAATGTAGGTGTATAATAATAGCAGTATATTGAAATAATATACCAAAATTTCTATTGACATGAAGTTATGTTTTTTTCCTGTTAAACTCCTTGTAAAATAATCGTTTGGTAAAGTTAGTGTCGGTGAGTGCGTTCGGTGTGTTACTTTACGAGCGTTTCGGTAGCTCGTAAACCGTGCGACAGTCATCGACCAGTTATGAACTGCCAATTACAGTCCATAACTATCGGACCTTCCGTCCGCGGTCGCCTCTCGCTGTATCATGTGTGTGCCTAGCTGTAGAACACAATGGCCATCGGCATCCCTACCTCCCTCCCTCACAGCTCGCCATACGCTCCTCACTCCATCAAACACAGGCAACTGAACTCGTCCTCTCGATCCGATCATGGATGTCCTATCGCCGGATCATATTTGTCAATATGCCGCCACTGATATTTGTTACCTGGCTCTGTTCAGAAATCATGATTGTGCATTACCGAATTATTGCCCTCTATATTTCCTATTGCTGATCTTGTTGTTTGTTCATTTGTAATAATAGTTCTATTACATTACAATTAATTGAATTGAATATTGTATCAGAACATTTATTTTTTATTAATAATAATAAATAATTACAAACATATTAAAAAATTATTGTTTGACTGCATTTCTAAAATATGTTGTAATATACTAAAATATCAAACGTTTCTTGGAGGTTGTATATAAATGGTTCACATCTTTTTTGTTTTGAATGGTATTTTGTGCGAAGAAAATGTTATCTATTTGAATGCACTGAGCAAATGAGCGAGATTTTTTCAGTTTTAATTAATTGATAAATATAAAATAATGATGATGAAATTAACGTGATTGTCATCTAGTATTTCAAGTTGAATTTCTTTTGCTTCTTGAACCAATAAGAAAGAGAAACATTGTCCAGACATCCACTTATGCGAGGCATGTTAGTCGGCATTGCACAGTCCACACTAATTGGTATAATTTCGATAAAATTCCACATGGGAATTATTAAATATTTCGATAAATGATACTTTGTGTGAATGCCGACACTTTTTAATACAGAAACTTGTGCAAACAAAACAGACACAATCGTGATGCACATAGCCATTTTATATCAATTTAAAAACTAGATACTCAAGTTTCTATATCCTATTTATAGTAATCCGTCCTCCATATTCTGTAACTTTAACTCTAAACAGTATACCATTCTAATCAAATACAGTTTTATCTAAATAAGATATAAAAAAAAACTAGAAACTTCAAAAATAAATTGCGATACACGATTCATATAAATTTCTGTGTCTTCATAAACTATTCTGTGTAGGTTTCGATGGTGATGCGATATTTTTGCCGCAGTCATTATTTTTGTGTTGGTACAGTACTTTGTCTAGTGGTAAATTTACACATCATTTCAAGAGCGATATGCATTTTACGTCCTGCTGAGAGACTGACCTCTCATCGTTGCTTGATATACGATGGAAAGAGCGCAACTTCGATCGTAAATATACACGGCAGATCAAATAATTCACAGCCATTGCAATATCGACATGATGTTGTATACACGCTGCTGCATTTCAGCGGCTCTCAACCAACACAATTATACGTCTATTTTCCTAGGAATGAAATAAAAACTTCAACCATACAGCTGCTTTATACTCAATTTTAACAATCAAGTCAAAGTAAATACTCAAAAATGAATTAATTTTTATTATATTTCTCATAAATAGATAAATTTCAGAAATGAGTTAGAAATTTCTAAATTAAATGTTAATCAAAATTAAAATATATGAAACTTCATTATAATCTTCCGGGAAAAATCGCTATGAAGGAAATTGAAATAGATAAAACAAAATGAAGATTTTAAGTGGGCGGATTTCATCAATTAAATGTACAGAATTAAAATTTGTTTCTCATAAAATTATAATATTTATAAATTTAGCTAGCTCTTCTAATAGCGGGCATTAGTGACTTTAATTATATAAAAGAATTAATAGCATTTTTGGTTATGGATGAGGAGTTTGAGGAACACTGTTCCTTCTATCGAGTCTTTCACGAAAGGCACTCCGTGGGAGTCGAACGAAGACCACGAGGTTGGTTCACAAACGGGTAGTTGGTACGTAGTTAGTTGATGAGAGGTGTCTTGTGAACCGGGCTTATTTTATAACATAATCTAAACGCAGCTGGGTACGATGCCGTAAACCATCTATACAGATCAATTGATTACACGGTTGCATGTTACTGAAACAAAAAGAATTTTGATGTTATAATTTCTCTTTGGTATATAGCGATCGCTCTCTGAGCTACTCCATCCGTTCAACTAATGTAGAAATTTCATCTACTATTTAATAACTATAATATTTGAAAAATGAAATATTAAATCCTGCACTGAGAGAAAACTACTCTTATTGCTCCTACTTTGATTTATTTGTCTGTGATAACATATTTATTAAATTCAATAAGTATTTTTACTTTTCGTAATTGTTAAAACATGTAAATTTCAATTTTAATAATAATCTACCAGTACAATACAAACATTTTATTTCTTGCTTTTATGATACATTAATATTTAAATACTATGAATGTTAGCGTTAAATGTCAGGATACGTAATTTTGTTGAAATCTGGTCGCTTCTATAAAGCACATAACACGCGCCATAAACAATGATTATATCCTCTTGCAAGCCTGGATCTATTGCTAATGTATGACGAACACCCTGGTTGTCCGTATGGCTGGTTGGACGTGAAATGGTTGTGCCATGATCGCCGCGACTCAACACACGTATATCACCGTCCAGTATGTTGTGATTGGTTGTAAACGCGTGCCCTGGAATAGCGGATCTAGTTAGCGATACTCTGCTTTATAGAAAGCTGATTGATATGAATGTATAACAAGTTTCCCGGGGATATAGAAACGGTAGATACTGCGACATGTGTTCTTTATTTGATCATTGTCACTTCATCTTGTCCAAGACGATATTTTACATCCGGTTTGGTTGCTCAATTCAAAATAACGCCTCAAAACATTTTTGAACAATTTTTATTTACGCTGATATAAATTGATTATTTATTATTAATTGCAATTTGTTCCGACTATATTTGTTTATTTTAATTTAATTTAAAATGCTTCGCATTAGCGCTCCGTACATAATTTAGACGAATATGTGTTGTAGGTATATAAAAACTCGATTACGTTATCGTTTTAAAAGCTTTTTTCATCATCATATGCAAGTAGTGGTCCCGCCCCCTTTCACATAGTTAAAGTACTCTTAAAAGACCCTCAGAAGCTCTTGTGGGAAATATCTCAAGAAGAATGCTTTCCTTAACCTGCACGCCCCCACATACATGACGAATTGTCGGTCGACGCACCCCAATCATAAAAATAAATTAGATTTTTTATTTGGCGAGAACTGTAATACCAAATGCGCAATTTAAACTCATGTACTTTATGTGCATGTGTGCGATATTGCGCTCTTGATATATTAAGATACTAACTCAGTCTAGTCTGTATGTACCTATAATATTTATTTGTTTCGCCAGACTGTGAGGCTTTAGTTCTTGTTGCAACGTTTGTATTTGTTAGATTCATTTTCGTAATGTGAAACGATCGAATAAGTTACTTTTATGGAGGGTTCTGAGTTGTTTCTACTGATCATGTTTGAATGGTTCTTGAATGAAGTGTTGCGTACTTGATAACTTTCGTTACCAGTGAATACTTTTTAAAAATAATAAAATACTATTACTAGAAGCAACTACGTATCCAATATAAGTTTATTTAAAATGTTATAGACTGTATATAGTTTATTTTAAATACTACATTAATATGTTAAATTGAAACTTCTTAAGATTATTAATAAATTTATGATTTTAAACAGTATCAAAGTATTTTAATTACTCTCAATAATTGGTATAAGTTAAATAAGTAATAAAACTAACAGGGATATATTATAGGTCGAACTAATAAAAAAAAATAAAAAAATATATATATATTTTATGAAATTGAAATGAAATTATTTTGAAAGCATACTACTATTTTTGTGTTCATACATATTTAATACTACCTTGATCTAAAAATCAAGTTTTTTTAATCTAGTTTGATCAAATAGTCCAATTAAATAAATATAATTATAATTCAAATATTAGAAAGCAATCAATTAGAATGGCCATAAATTTAAAACTTATTTATGTTTAAAAACCTGACTGATATTTATTTCAATCAATTATAAAAAATTGCCATTTACCAATTACCTTTGAAGCTTTGATTTCCTGTTATTATTGTTTGTAAGCTTGAATAAATACTGATATAGTTCATAGATGCAAAAATACCAACGGTCTTAAAACGGTTCTGTTGCAATATTATTCTGGTTTCTAATATATTGCGCGAATGTCTAGCCTGAACTGTTTAATAATATTAAGCAAGTACACTGCCTTCTATAGTAATGCTATAAACTCCCGTGTTCTCCAAGTAATGGCGCATTTTGTATGAGCTAGAGTCTCTATTTCGCATCGTTTCAGATATCATCTTAACATGTACGGATAATGTGCACCACCTACTAAATACATCTTAGCTATGAAATGAGTTCGATAACGACCGTGATGATCATGCGTGCCGATATAGATAACAATTCAATTTGGGCGGGAATTTTTATCAATTATTTACAGCTTTGTAGCACGAACAGTAAAAAGTAGATTATCTTCCGTAAATATTACTAAAGTGTTATTTTGATACGCATACTCTACATGAAACAAGTTTGACTTGATGGGAAACATTTCAAATATTGTAACATAATTATTTATTATTTTATTAATAATATTCATTTGAGCATGAAAAGCATTGCAAATATAAAAATACATCATTGAAAAATCAGTACAAAAAGTATACTATGGGTTTGAGTGAAAGTCGGTTTAGTCATATTCAATTTTACGGGCGTGAAAAATGAATTTTTCTTTTAAAATATTTCGTTGCACCATAAAACGTGTTAAGTTCGTAGTGCCTGTCAGTCAGGTAAAAAACGGAGTGAAAGTTATGAATTATGACGACTTTTTAAAAACCCTTAGTTATAGAAATAAGAGAAATCGGTAAAAAAAGAGACTTTCTGTTAAAACATGAATAGCTACTTCGTGTAGCGGACAGGACACCCTTAAACAAGAGAAATCGACACAGTGTTAGGGGCAATAAAAGGGTAGAATAACCAGTTGTAAAAACTACCGCTGTGGGAGAAAGCTACATTTGTAAAAAATAAATTCACGAAGTATTTAACAAAAAAAAAAAACGTTTAGAAATAATTCTAATTCTAATTGTTAAAATGGCAAAACTATTTTGAAATATTTTTCATAACGCTATTATGCTATACAAAATTTTCGAACATGACTCCAAATAAGAAAATAAAAAAATGTATTTATTCTTTAAATGTATGATTTCCTGCTAAAGAGAACATTTTTATTTGTGCGAAATAACATTTAATACATTTTTATTTGTATTTTAATAATGATAGTTTTTGCTATTTAGTATTCAACTAAGCAGTGTTTTTTATTTAACATTTTGTTTCTAATGTGGTACTCTTAGTAGCAATCAGTTTCAATGCGATGTAGTATTGTTCAAAGGTAGAAAAGTGCTGCAAATTTATTTGAAACGCAGATTTAGCTTCAGTACGGAAAGAGAGATTACTTTTGAAGACAATAAAAAAAAAACTGTTTATGCTAAAACAATGGAAAACCGTTACAATGGCGTCGGGATGCAAATTCATGTCTCGTGCTGTGCGTCCGGGATTTGTAAGCCCCCGTGACGTGTGACGTGGTGGCTGCATAGATACATACATCGTATCCACTAGCACCCACCGACACACAAACGCACACATTTCGGATTAGCCTCGAACCCAGTGCACCACGCTGCACCAAGCTCTTGGTTTACGAGGCTCGGTCGACCGTCACGTTGACGGATGACTCCGGTGGTCTCGCCGTTCCGTTGTTAGAGCCCACAGAGCATGCGCACACCGGTTCTAATTAACACAGGACACGCGGTATATTGCCCCAATACGCTATCCGCTATCCGCTAGCCCGATTGACTTTACCCGTTGATTGATTGATTGATTTATTTATTTATCGCATTGCTGTTCCGATGTGCATTTTACCATACATGCTATATAGATTTTGTTGGTGAAATGAAATAAAAATTGATTTTAATGCTTCATGTCAACGTATAGTATTACCTCTATATTATTAATAAATTGTTGAAATTGTAAATTAAAATTTTTTTACCATCGGAATTATACCAAAAACTTTGATACCCTAATTTTAATCAATTTTACATGCACACCTAAATTTGAACATATTTTTTGTTTTACTAATATCAGTTATTTGTTACAGGTATGTAATCTCCTGATTGTGTTTTCTATATCTCAACATCTTCTACATCAATGGCTGAGTATCATCATTTTGTGAGTAAATTTGCACGAAAATTTAAAGATTCTTGTATAAAGATGCTCTTTTATCGGATGGGATGCATATTTTTTTAGTTATAATTTAATTTATTTCGGAGCGGTATTGGAATGCGTAATAAGCAAATGAATATGGTCGTAATACATATATATATATATATATATATTACACTGAATTATAATCGAACCAATTTCGAATTAACAACAAAAAAAATGTTACCAACATTTTAATGTTCCAATTTTTATAAATATGTCGATATAAATAGAATTTTTTACTTTCAACACATATGATATTAAACCGAAAATGAGTACCAACTTCAGTTGCAAATACTATAACCCTTCAATATGTAGTGTATAAAATTTCAAACAAATATTTTAAATGCGTCGACTTGTACTAAATTTGGTTTTACCTCTTCCGGTCAAAAGTAACCTCTATCTATTGACTTACCCCGAGTCGATTCTTATTTCATCCGGCGCCATTTCCATTTATACATCCGCTTCTCGCAAATATTCGTCCAAGTACTTACAGTTGCATATCCTCCCTACACTGACTAGACTCCATTTCATAATTCACCGTTTCTTTTAACACATTCATACCATATCTATGTGTGGGTGTGCAAGTGGATACGTTTACTATGCACCAAGTACGTATTTATTTTGCTTCTGGTTTTTTCCCGATTCAAATTTATTCCGACCGAAGCAAACACCGACGCGAATATAGAATGAAGTCTGTTCTGGTAGCGTTCGGTTAGACTGTGCCCATTCGGGAATACCGTCCAGCTTGATTCGTATAGTGAATAATATCCGGTGCAGCATCGTCTGAAGGACAGGTTGTGAAAAATCTACTGTAACTGTGTATTTATGCGGGCAACTTGGTAAAATAAACACACGGAAAAGAATCTGATTATTTTTGTTTTTCGCTGCGGATTGCAAAGAATTAAAAGTTTTGCAAAACAATGTTTCGCCTTAGTGATAAAAAAAGCTATTTAGTGAGAAAGCAATTATATCCTATGAATTATTGCAAGTTATTTGATAGTTGGATTATTTATTATAAAAATTAAATAAATATATCTTAACTTTATTTACTAAACTTATGATATTGTATGGTGGATATGGTGACTATATATCGTTATATATACTGTCTCAAAGACTATCATGTTTAAGTATTGTGTTCGTCGTAGCAAAGAAAATGTAGAATGGGTATAAATAGGTATAAGGTTCGCTGCATATTTCATTAGGCCACCATACGGGTACAGTCGAGCGAAGTTTAGCACGTGAATTAATTATAAGACATTTTCATTGAATTAAAAATAGTAGTCACGAAATGCTTTATATGCAACACAGACTCCAAGATATTGTCAACATGGCGTCAACGAAATAGCTTGTTTAAGAGAATAATTCTTGAAAAACCATATTAATTTTCTTCGTAAATTTCTTTCTATTGTCGTATTTTACTAAATTTAAGTATACTAATTAATTTTTGCATAATTTTTTTATGATACATTTTTTATTTGTAATAAATTTGCATTTATATACATTTAGACATAAAATAAATTCGTTTTTTATTGTATTTGCGATATTAAAGCGTGTTATTTTATTGAAATATTATAAAATTGCGATTTAATTAGTATCAGTTTTTACGTAAAATTATACTAAAGTTACTTCTTTCTAATAACATTCAAATAATTTTCCAAAATTCAGTAGAATTTACAGTTAGTTTTATTATGAAATCATAAACTCAACTTTTTAATGTGTATTACATACAAAAATAATATAAACCGTATGATTTAACAGTGCTGTTAAATAGTTTGAAGTGTAATTCTATTTATTTTTAAAAAAGATGTGAAAACGTTGCAACATAATAGTTTTTTTTTAATCATCTTCCGCTTATCTCAAGAACAATTTTTGAGGCCACTTAAATAAAATTACAAATCCATAATACGGCAAAACAGTTAACAAAAGAAGCTGTTAGTGGTATAATTTTCACACGTATTCGAAGTGTTAAGCGTAACCACAATAATAACAACACTATGATTGTATGTAAAGAGCCTGTGCCTATAAAACCAGTACAGCAGTTTGAAATCGTCATGAAGTGAAGTAGTAAAAGCGAGTGCCGTCCACGCCCATCACTTCAACGTAATTACATTCACCACTGTTATTTTATTGAATTGCGTGATACGTTATTTAATTAACCTTACGTACGTATGTACGTACCTATAGACGCTGCACAGAAATGCAATTGTTTAGCAAACACTATGCTACTAATGCTACTGTATTCAAAAATCGTCTTATAAAGCATTTCTACGCTATTGTATATATATTTATATATATATATATATATATATATATATATATATATATATATATATATATATATATATAAAAATATATATACAATAGCGTAGAAATGCGTAATAAGACGATTTTTGAATACAGTAGCATTTCAAAGTGTTTGTTAAACAATTGCATATATATATATATATATATATATATATATATATATATATATATATATATATATATATATATATATATATATATATATATATTTGATATACATTTATTTGCTATTGAAAATTAAAATTATTTTTTTAAAATGTATTTAATGAATATTTTGCAAATTAGCGTTCCTTGTCGACTTGCGGCGTTTTATACAAATTATAACCTGGTTTTAATTTTATAACAAAATTGAGATATTGTATAAATTCTCATGATCACCAATAATTATTTTTCTTTTTCAATAATTTTTGTATGGACGTATAATTTTCTGCATTACGCTTGAGGGATCCGCGATCGCAAATTGCTTGTACAAAAATGTAATTGGTTTTATTACAGTAATAAATAGTTACAGAGGAATTATATAGCATAACATTTTGGTTAAACTAAAAGTCGGGAAAGCTAATAGTTGGATTGTTTTGTAGAAGATCCGAATTAGATTGAGCTTATCAAGACATTTGAAAGTGCACGAATCAGTGCAAGACTTCGAAAGACATTCCGCGACAAACCACAGTATGTAAAGGTATAGTGAAGAAACTGAATCCACATAATATAAAGTAGCGTGTGATGTTTCCGTAGTCTCAGGGATCTTAGTGTTGCTGCCAGTGGCAGTTCAGGTTGCGCTTCGTCGTGCCAAAGTTCGTAGCCAAGAGATCCTGAACTAAGCTCGAGATTTTCGTGGTTGCGGCAAACTTTCCAGCGAGCGAGAGAAATGGGGAGCCGCAAAGTTTTTTGCATAAGCTTCGCTGCGAGTCCACTTTTCGAATATTTTACGCTATGTAAATTTGGGTGGCAGCGTTGTGAATTATTGTACTTTGCTAAAATAAAATTTAAAAGAATGGAATAAAATTTGTGTGGGCATACTGACAAATTCAAACAGCGAATTCATTTATTTCTAAGGATAGAAATATTTTTATCTCTTTCATAATTAGATTAATGGTTCTAAACAAAACTGTAGAACAATCTGTAACACATATGCGATCCGCTTGTAAAGTTTGATAAATCTTGTGGATAGTCAACTTGTCGCTGTAATAATTACCGATTTCATAAATAGAAGGGTTACAATAAACATTTATTCTTGTGAAAGATTATTATTATAACTGAAATATTGTTGAGAATAAATTGAGTTTTAAAACGATTAAAACAATAAAAATGGACATAGAACGTTATATATTTAAAATTACGTTGAAAAACAGTTGATATAATTTTGTTTCGGCCGAGTTAATAAAATCAAGTAACAATAATAACATTTGTATTTGTCTTTTTTTATAAATTTCGGAATTGCACACATCCGCGACAATAAATTTGCTTCGACTAATTTATGTGTTGAAAGTGCAACGGCACGGGGTATTATCGCGCAGCGCGTACAGAGAGCCTCGCTCGCAGCTCGGGAAAATGTTGAAATTTGTGTTTGTATTTTTTGCGAGTCTGATCGCGCACTGGCGATGGGCGGTATCCATTGTCACATCGGGTCCTGACGCATGGGCCGTCGCGGCGCTCGCTATGCAGCGTCTGTCTGCCGTCCATGCGTCACCAAAACCATCGCATTCTCCATGCCAAATTACTCTTCACAATGCCTGAAACCGTATTTATTATATTCGCGCTGCTGCTACAACGGAAACATGTTATATATTTTGCTATACATATATGTACATAGTTGGTTATCTCAAAATGAACTAGACTTGGAGGTGTGAGGTTTGTCTGGGAAGATTATTATTTCGTCATATCTACAAAACTTTAGAAATTCTCTTAATGTATTTTATTATTTAAAGTTGAAATCAAATTTGTATTTGTTAAAACTTACTTCGATTAATAACAATTATTTTATAGCTTCTTGGCGAGCGTTTATCTATGTTGGACCAGAGTTTAAATCTATCTCCATTTGAAGCACCTATATGAAATATTAAAACAGAGATATTTACATCTTTTTTATAAAAAATCTGGACGCAGCTGTCATAATTTAATATTTAATTTATGCAGGTATACCAAAATTGTATTTTTTTCTATTTAATTTAGGTCTAAACGTATTCAATGCTAATGTAGCTTAGAATCCTTAAGAAGTGTATGAATTCATAAAATTGGTCTGATATAGTGTATCATTTAAAATTCTAATGGCATTATTAGTGTTTCATTCCGGAATTGAGTATATTCAAGCTCGAAGTTCATGTCACTTATGCCAATTTAGTTCCCGGCAGTCTGTGTTCATCAACATCACCATAATTTATACGTAATTATTTTACAAAAAAGAGCACTGAAGGGAAGCTATCAGCATTCATTTCGATGCAAGCATGAAACGTTAATAATGCAATTTAAGAAAGTTAAGTCTGTAGGCAAAATTCGTCATGCGAAAATTTTATGACTTTATTATTACGTGCCGAAAGAAAACCGGACGTCAGTGTAGTATATAATTGCAACTCAACTCATGTGCCATGGGCATCTGTGGGGATCGGTATTAATATTCGAGACGAATCCGCTGACCGTTTTGGGAATGGCCGCCTCACAGTTAAAACAAGTGCACGGCTACTGAACACACTCGCCCAATAATAACATCACGAACGAAAAACACACGGCTGTGTTGGTGAGATTGGCGAAATCCAGAGCAAGTGCAAAGACCCGACCCCACAAACTGGTTTTCGGATGGTGCATCCTACAGAACAAGATCACCCCAGGCTCGACCAGCACCGCATGCAACGGATGATACTCCTCAGCCATATCTGATACGACGGCCGCAATTACTTCCCAACTCAACCAGTATTTTACCAAATATTCAATAGCGACTTCAAATCAAATTAGCATTTTCAATGCTTTCTATAACCAACCAAATTAATTTTTCATTACTGTACTTACATGTTTTATTGCTGGAAAATCGATGATTGCTTCATAATTCTAATTGTTCATTTATATTTTCTTACATTTCGAAATATTATTCCAAGGTTAGTTAGTGTTTTACTTATCGTGTTCCGTGCTGTAAATATTTTAAATCAAAGTAATCGTGTGTAGTAAGCATTTTCGTCACAGTCAATTTAATAGAGAAATATGTCTTATTTGCATATAACACCAAGCTTGCACCGCACAAACAAAAGGAAATAAAAAAATTGTAACAATAGTATAAAACGTTCTGGACCCCGGAGATAAAAGTCGGAACTCAATCGTCTCGAGCACGTAACGTTACGTCGGCTGAGTTTATCGTGAATCAACCTTGATGAATTTTTTACTTGCTATATGGACAGCGAAAAATTTGAACCGTTGCGTGGTTGAATTGTTTGTTCAACTAATTTTTAAATTTATTTTATTTGTTTTTCTTGTAATTAATGTGCATATGATAACATAATGCTGCAGTTTTTTTATGTAATTTAATTATTAATTTGTTCAGCAATTTGCGTGATGTTTTATTCTGGTTGAATAAAAATATTTTACTGGAATGACTAGAATAATTTTGCATTTAATATATTAATTTGTAATTTGATAGTAAAAAATTTTTAATTACAACGAATTAAAATTAATTTATCGGAAAATTTGGCTAAAATACGAGTAAACCTAATCCGAAGCTAGAGTAGATGTACTATAATATAATATTCCATCTTAAATTGCATTATAAACTTTTTTGAACCGCTCGCTAAAATATATAAATACTGTATCCGGTTGCTGTAATTTAAAAAGTAATTTTCTCTGTTTATACTGTCCCCATAACATAAACCACCATGCATGACTATGTATGTATGTGTTTTGAATGTATTAGGTGACGAGTGCTGATGTTAATCTGGCATTTATTATCATTTCTAATATATTTTATATAAAACACCTTTGCATATTTAATTAGTTATCTGTATGAGTATGGCGTGCGAATGTGACCACTAATATATTTATTCACTATAGCGTGTGATGTGTGTATGTCCGTAAATGCTCGCATTATTTTTATCTATCTCCCAGCGAACATTGATATACCACTTCTGATTATTTTACAATAATTTCCTAACAACTAAAACCTAAACATGAAATTGTAATTATGGACATATAAAAATTTATTGTTATTATTAAATTGTGTGCGAACATTGTTCATTAAATATTTATAGATTATTATAATAATATATTCCCAACAAGCTAATAATTTCTAGAAATAAAATAAATAAACTACAAATTTTATATTTATTGTCTCATTTAATTTCAATCTTTTCACATTATTAAAAAATGTTTTAAATTTGCCAAATTCATTTTAATTTAATTACACTAGAAAATTATTTTCTATATAAAGTAATCATACAATTCCCAGTGTAATTGAGTGATTGATTAAATCCATAAGTTATCAAAATAACGTAATTGTATCCTGTAACTCAGTTGACAGGTGCAACGGGTTGCATGTTTCTAGGCATTATATTATTAATTATTAATGTTAGATTTATCCATAAAAACATTAAATTATACATTCAGAATACATTATTGTAAGAAGAAAAGTGGATAATTAGGAAAAATGTATTTATTTTAAATATGTTTTTACAGTTTTTTAGTTACATTGTAATTATTTGCGGGTATTTGCTAGTTAAACATGATCTTGATGCACAAAATGATGATTTTAATCTCCTATTTACAGCGTAATTCATATTTTAATTATTGTGTGATTGAATTTAAAAATGATTTTAATTTTAATATAATTTAATAATATGGTAATTCAATACAATGGTATTTGCAATTGTAGTTATTAAATGCAGCTGCAATTAAATTATAACGTCATGAAATGTCGAAGCGTATACGCCATTTGTAATAAATAAACAATCGTCTTCGCGTTGGCCAGGAATAGAATTTTTCGCCAAGCACGCGAATGTGTGTGTGTGTGAGCACAAGACTTGAACATCTGCATGATGGGCGGTATTCTTTAATTGCTAATTAACATCTTGTACAAATACCTGAGCGTCTAGTTTCATACCGACTCTAGATTATTCCATCATCCAATAAGGATGAGGCATTTGCAGCGAGTACGTGTTTACTTGAGCAGGCATCGTCCAGTATTCTATATGTGTCTTGCATTGGCGTAACTTATATCAATTTCTTTCTCCACATAAAGATACGGCCTTATATTGATTTAACGGTACTTATATACCTATATTTAAGAAACAATAGTTGAATTAAAATACTTCAATCTGGTTTTCAAATCAGATTTTCTATCATCGTAAAAATAAAGAATTCAATCAAAACGGGTATATTTATTATTTTTTTAAACGTATTACAAAAATTGTCTGCAATTGTATAAGAATCAGAATGAAAATTATGAGGATAATCTAGATCACGTTGTTCTACATATAAAACTACAATCTCAACAACGAATTTTCGAAGCAGTCGAAATGTTTTTGGAACGGTTAGTTATTATCATAATTGCATCCCATTATAGGTTGTAAGGTGCATGTTTAGCATGCATAAGTAATACTGGCGAGGTGACGGTGGTGGCGGTGGCGACTGTTATATTGTACAGTAAGACATTGGGACAAGAAGGGTATTGAAGAGAAAGAGGAATACAGTGAATTGTGCGCGGTTCGAGTTTACGTCTCAATCTGCATCGAATGGAGAGCGTGTGGATGCTGATGACGAGGTGTGTATGGAGGCTGACCCATCTGGGCCAGAGGTGAGGTGGCAAGAAGAGAGTGGATGGAGGCATTTGCAGAAACAATGCATCTAGAATTGTGCACGTGCTAAAATGAATACGAAATATATAAATATCATTTGCGATGGTTTTTTTCAAGTTAATAACAAACGCCTTTATCATCTTAGTATGGAAACACTAATATGCTAAAAAGTCAAAAAAAATAATCAGTATCTTCATTTTATGTAAATGTTTTATTAGTTATATGGAAATAAATAACTACAGAATAGAATTTCATTATATTACAACCAAATAATAGTATTAGAAAATAATTTTCCTGAATTGATCATTTATATTGCAATAGACACATTGATTAATTTTATGAAATGAAATTTTATCGTGCAAATTTCTCTCTTGTAGAAATAATAATTGTTACTAGAAATCGAATGTTTCAATACATTAATTTCACCAAGCGTCATTTCAGTATATGTATATAAATTTAAAGCGCTCAATTATATATTCAGTTTTAGCGTAACATATGCCATATTTAAATTGTCCAATTGAGAAATCAGCCTTTCGGTATTGAACGAAAATTAACATTCTTTTGTTGGTTGCACACAGAGTAAACGTGACAGATAATAATGAAACACAGTCTGTAGTAGTAGTAGGTACATACATACATACATATATGCAAAACATTGTTTAGTGCAGTCTCTCGGAACAGGCTAATTCGCAACCGTTACCAAACGCCATCCATCACAAATCGATAACCAATAATCAAATCCCCGTACATAAACATATATCAATCGCATTGAAATTACACCCAGTGTTGTGTATTTGCATGAAAATTCCATAGTGAAACCACTTCATTTAATACTTCATAACATGATGGTTCACTCCTCAAGAGGACGCGCGCCGTGATTGGCCGTGACTCACCGACCATCCGAGCCAACTCTTGTGACAGTTATTAGTTATTGATGCGTATGATGCTCTAGTACCTATACACGCCGAGGGGCTAGCATTGATTGGTTATATTGGTGCATCCATAGGGACAGATGCTTCCCTACTAACTCTTTGTGCTTTCTGCTGAGGTTTTAAAGTCTGGATCAACCAGACACTGCGCTCTCAATAAATGATACATTGTCAAGCGACAGCTGGGGCGTTCTTCATAAAACTTTAAGTGGTATGTTATGATTTCACTGCGTATTGTTTGCTAGGGATGTTTTTCTGTCCTTTTATATGACGGTCATTTTTCAATTTTTAATATCTTCATTTTGGGGTCACAGTTTCTCATATGCATTCCTGTCTACTCCAGATTCAATTTTATAAACCAATACAATTTAAATTAAAACTATGTCTTACCTTATGATTTAGTTGAATTACTGAATTTGTAATTTAGAGTATAGAAACAATTAATTGAATATGATTGGTTAAATGATACTCAGGATTGTAGTCAATAGTTAAAAATCTTTTATGCATCAACATAAGTTTGAGTTACATTTTATTATGAATTGTAAGAATTACAGTACAATACACTTTAAGTCAACTGTGAGATGATATTGAACAAATATAAGGAAAATACATCTTGTGATTTAGAAAAATGTAATATTAAAATGAAAATACAAGGGGTGGCTTTATGTTTGGTAGACGACGAACCTGACACCCAGGGGGATGGTATTGTGAGTCAACGGGCGTGAGAGAACACACCACACCATCGGCCATGTTCAACGAAATGTGAAATACCTTTGGCCGGGGAGTCCATTGCGCCAACTGTCAAGATTCTTGATTTATACTTACGTTCCCGCCATCACACCAAGATGAATTTCTCTGGCTTTCACGTTTTCGTTTCTTTCTGCAATTTTTTTTTTTTAATTTCACGCTTTGAAAGTTTCGCCTGGATCCCATCTGTCTCTGCAAACTAAGTTCGGGAGTTTTTCTGAACCAATGACAATGCGCATCGTGTGTTCTAGGAAGTAGCGATCGGATTTCAAACATCTGCCTCTTGTTAAAATTTAAAACAACCCTTAACTCCTAATGGCTTCTTTCTATATAGTGCATGCACCAACCCTACTTGTCAAATTAACATGAAGTATATCTTGAGACATGTGAAATGGTGGAAAGACCATTTTTTTAATTTGGACTAAAATCGTTTTTCTGCTTTAAGACCCCTCCTACAGTAAATGCGTAATTGAGCTAGTAGTTAAGAAGAAGCCTGTAGCTTAAGTCCATTTTGTTTTTTGTACAGTTACATTATAATTTCGCTAAGTGATTGAATCGGTTTTTGTTGCAAATAACAAGCGATTAATAACAGATTATTTACATAATGGGAGACAGATCTGGTTCGGTTGGTCTGATAACCAAGTAGAGCTATATCGTTACAGGACATATTCTAGTTAGTGGTATACCCAGTAGCGCATTTCTAATTTTATTTACGGTGGTAATAAAAGAATTACGCGGTTATTTACAGTCCGAGTTCTGCTTTATCGGCTGCGCAAGGCCTTGATCACATCAATCTGCCGTCGCACGAGAGGGGTAAAGCACTCGGTACAGATACACACGTGTGTTTTGTTGATTGGCAGAAACGTAACGTGACACTGCCGTAAAAAAGTTACTGCCTTGTTACACGGCCTAATATAGCCAGGTCCGGTAGCAGTTACCGACACGTTCACCTGTCCCTCGCGTACCTCACCCCACCGTTTTTCTACCGCTGTACTATAGCACGCATGCTGCAGGACAGTTCCTAATAAAATTGCATTACCATTTCATTTAGGATCGCCACTTGCAGCTTTGCAACTGTGTGAATTCAATACACACCGCATCCTTTACTCTAACCATAACACCGACAATAAATATAATATTTTTGACTGTACCAATTTTGACTCTTAAGAATATTTATAAATTAAATTATCTTGATTCAGTAAATTTATAACGTTATGTTAGCATTGTCCCCAATATAAAAATAACACATTCTTATAAAATTTTAAATAATGTTATCATAACAAAATATATAAAATAAAAGTCGTTGCGAATTTCTGTTCACATCAAGTAGAGCATTTATAATAAGACATAAAACCAGATATACATACCTACAATACCTACATGCATACAATGATTTACACTGTCAGTGATTTTAAAATGCATCGTCTGCTATCGCATTGCAGCAGTTCGGTTAAATCGATCGTGAAGCACTTGGGACGGGCGTTAAATCCATACGCAGCTTCCGCTCAGACAGAAGCGGTATATACGCGTGCACTAACGGAAGTGTATAACAAAATACTATCCACAATAATAGTGTCTGCAAAATACGAACGAATTGAAACAATTCAAAACTAACTTCGCACTATTTGACTTCTTTGTTTTTTTTTTTTCATCGAGTTTTAGTTATGGAGGTCGGTGTGTCTTCACTGGTGGTTAGAGGCGCTGCCGCTTGTAATTGGATCCCGCGTACGTTTGTTCACTACTGATAGATTCTTATATTCACTACGCTTTCCGAATCCATAATCTTACGGATTTTATCGAGAAATTAAATTGGTCTACAAATTCCACCAGACGACATGTCTAATGTTATTTAACAGATGATTACTAATCCAATAAGATAATTGAATATCTATAAAAGCAGAACACATAAACGCATTGAATGACATCATCAAATTGGAATGTGCTTTACTGTATAATGATACTGTAAATATGGAAATATTTTATTCGAATTGCTATTTAAAAGATGGATAAAGGAAATGTTTAGATTCTTGTTTCCTTTTGTAAATAGGTAATCAATTTATATCGATCACTCCATACAAACAAGTAAGTAGACTAGTTAAACGTAAAATTTACGTTAAAATAATTGTGATAGTTGCCGAAGCCAATTTGTAGCACGCTTAAATAAATGTCGCAGAAAGACCGGCGTACAAATTATTTAGTTAAGACGCAATGCGTAAGTAAAACTCCTTTTACGTTACGAATTAAATACGACTCGCTAATAAGCCTCGATACACTTTAAATGAAAATGTGTCCGAGGAAAGCGCTGTCCGTTTGTCGCAGCTTTCTAATGTTCCGACGTTTTTTTTAATTTTATTGCTTTCGTAATTAATTACTTGTGTAATTGTTAGATGTCTCATTAAGCAGCCGCACAGAGAGTAGGAAGACACCAAGTAATTAGTTGTTGGGCTTGTCATCGCCACATATAAGTTAGCTAGAGGAAATTATATACTATCGGAGTCCTTTCATTTTTTATATCGATTTTTATTATTATTATAGGTTGCGCATTTGTTCAACTTATGTAATATGTATAATTTGTTAATTAAATACTAAATTTTTTCTCATTAATCATTATTTACCTTGATTTATAAATAAAGAAATATCACAAAAAAAAATATACTGCGTTATTTATATTGTACGTAATTTTATATTGATTTACTAAAATAATTAATATATTACAGTAATTTCAATATCCCAGAATGTTTATTTAATTATATTTAATATATCAAAAAGCTAAATTTCTACGATGAACAAGTAAATATTTCTAACAATAAAATCTAATAACGAAAACCAAATAAATGAAAACAACAGTTTTCTTTCATTGCTTTTAATTCTAAAGAAGTAATTCATAATATGATAATAATGATGTTATTTTTTATGCAAATTGTATAATTACATACAATAGAACAGTGGTAGCAATAACACTAAGAAATACCCATTGATTTTAAATTTATAGTATTAGGATGTGGGCAGAACATAAACTATATTTAATTGAACAGAGATATTTTTATTCACTTTTCCTTGGAATCAAATATAAAAACCATGTCAACAGTTAAAGCAGGTGTTCTATCTAAGTGCTCGTCTCAGAGAGACATTTTAATGCGTACTACATGCTACCGTATTTATTTAATTAAATAGTATACTCTATTTTTTGTATGAAGCTGTCGTCCTGAATTGGTTCATTTATTTAATAAATTACTTACCATTGGTTTTGTAATCCATAGCACTTTTGATGCGAGTGAAATAAATAAGTTTCGTCTGCGTTTTTGTTAAATTAGATAAGTATCGTTTAGACAACTGCACCAGCAGGCAGCTACACAGGAATCGCATTTTACTTCTTTTTTAGGATTGTTTCAGTTGTTTTTCAGCAGAAACAACTCATGCACATGGTACTCTGCCGTTTATACAAACACAATTATACAAAGCCATCTGCGTTGAATCTTCTGACATTTCTAAGTGACATTATCAATACTTTGTCACGCAAAAACTAAAGTTCTTCATGCTTTTGTCTATTTTCATATACATTTTTTTTAAAAAGGCTTTCATTGTTTTACTAAATATCATTTTTGGAAAACATTGAATGTAGTCATTTTAGTTGTTTTAAGGCTGATTAATATACGAATGATTATACATATTTTGATATATATGCATGAGTGGCAAAACAACATGATATATTAATATTAATATCAAATTAGTGCTGTTTATTCTGTTTAAAAAAAAGCTTAAACAAAAATCGTGTATGCTAATGAATATATGAATAAACAAAATAACATGATTAATTAAGTAATTTTGAAAATCAGATAACCGATTATAATTACTGTACTTAAAATTTTACAGAATTAAAAATAAACTAAAACATGGGCCGGGGAAAAAAAGACGAAAGATCAAAGTATCTCTATTAAGTATTTTATACCCGATGGTGTATAATAAAGCCTGATAATTGCTATATGTATTCGAGACCGATTCGCAATTAAAGTTGTCGCAATTGTACATGGGCCCGTAATTATACATCACCAGGACCGGACTAAAATATTTAAAAAACCCTAACGATGAACACGCATTATATGTAAAAAAAATAAAATCGTTTTGCATTTAAATCGAAAACGTATTGAGTTTGTTCGTAGCTGCTTTCACTCACAATTAAAAGCTGCTCATAAATTTGATACCAGGTACGCGCATGCGGGATGTATGACTGCTTCTCCGACGGGCAAATAATAAATACGTTACTATGAACATGCGCTTAATTCAACGGTTCATATAATACTTATGTTGTATACAGAATCGGACTGCTTTATATTTGTTATAAAATAAAATTCGTATCTTAAATTTAGTCTATTTATTTAATGTCCAAGAATTCTTTCTTTTTAAGTTACATTTGTATAAATATATAATTTAAAAAAAAATTATAATAACTATGGTATTATCTCGAATATTTGGTATAATTATATATGAACGAATTTAAGAACACCCAAATTATAATAACCTTTGAGAATAAAATGCATATTTATTATAAGTATATTCCATACAAATAAGGTACCAGAACAGATAGATATGCATCTGGTGAGATAGCCATCGTTAAATGAATTAAACGAAAATCCGTACCTGCAAATCGCGCACTGGGCTGGGGTAATCATAAGCTCGCGTCCGGCGTTTTGATTGGTTGACTTGTCGGTCCGCGAGGCCATTACAAAAAGCGATACCAAGTTATTTCCATGACAGGTATGCTCAATCTATGATGTACACGCACAACAGACAGCAAGCTTGCGAGGAAGGAAAAGAATCAAAAAGAGAACACGAATGAAAAAATCAAAACACAACAAAACTATGACGTTTAAAAGAGTATCTCGATGCCGCGGACCTCCCAAGTCGAGGAGGCCGCATCAGAATACGCGGGCAACCCACCATTTGTCTTCTCCTGACCAACTAGTTAAAAACATTTATTGAAACTGCCCAGGTATCACCTATTTTTGAATATTTATTTTCTAATTGTCCGCAATTGCGAAATTTATATAAAAGTTTCTAATTGAGAAAATTAACTGCACCCATAACATTTTATAGTATTTTAATAAATATAGATTTATGTGTATGATTGTTTTCGAAAAAAAATATCTACCCAAGTCTGGTAGTATTTCCTAATAGAAATGAAAATAATTACATCAATTAGCGTTTAACACGTCTCATCTTCCGCATGCTTGTTTGTTGCCGAAGAATAGCAAAAAAAAAACGTACCTACTTTGTGGTTGTAAGATGTGATTCTCTGGGAATGGTTTGATCAAAAAAACTGCAATGAATCTTCTGCCATTTTTAGCGCGGTGACAATCCTCGCCACGCACCTGACTAATTGCTTTGTAATTTCTTCTTTGTGAAAAAATTCATCAAAGGTTTGCATTCTTTAACTACTCGGCAAACATAAAAAGTACGCACAAATGTTGTGCGTTGCTTTCAAATATCGCGATTATCTATAATTTATAGTATCCCTTATTTCATTAATTCTACGATAAGGGAATCTATAAATCTATTCATGCAATATGAAGCAAATCTTAATGTCCAATTATGGAAATCATTTTCTACCATATTCATAGTCAAACGTTTAATTTTAGACCAAGACTAAACTTATATAGTTGTACTTAATTTTATCTATGAATACACGCATTTAAGTTAAGTTGCGTCAAATGAAATTCTAAGAAGTATATTTCTTGTAAATATAATTTCTAATGAGGCTCATATGCAGATAGTAAAGTGTATATTTACATAGTTCCACAAAGAATGTAACAAATATGCATAATAATGAGAATTCAAACAAAAACCTATCAGACTTTTATCTCTTGAATTCCGGAAAGCAGCATGGCCAGTCATGATGAATGGTAGCCAACAATTCGGTACCGTACACACAAGCAGAGACTCTCATATACACAATCGCAGACACATACGTTTTATTTACGACCATTGTCCAACTGTCAGGTCTAGTTAAAAGTATAGGTACAACAACAAGACATACGGTTCTCGTCTTTCTGTTGTCTCAACATGAAGTTGAGATCCCCACAGCAAGCGAACCCACGAGCGAGCGTTGTGAATAATTTTCGATATTTTCTTCTGTGTGTGTGTATGTACGTCTCTGATAGGATGATGCATTTGGTTTCCTTGGTGGCCAGCGCGATTTATCGTTGTCATTTGTTCGTTTTATCAGGCTGCATTGATCTGTTTTCTCTCAGGTAACGTGTCTCTGGCCCACAGCGCGTGACATCTTCAGATACGATTGTTTTTCGGGTCTTTCCTGTCTGTTCCTTGTTTGCAATGGGGTGTTGACTTCCTAAATTATTAGGTGTTCCGACCAATATTTTGATGAGAAACAAGACAGCTCCGCCATTTTTAAACACAATCAAAAATGGGAACTTATATTCTAAAAATGCTTTAAATCAAACAATAATTGAATTTCCATCAACATTTCTAATTCTTTAATGTCAAGAAAAATTCTTGAATTGATGATTTAAATGCTTCTAAATAGGCAAAAGAATGAAAGAATGATTGTTTAATGTTGCTATGAGGAGGAGCGTAAACAAAAACCATACATGCCGTTATGGTTCCATGTTAGTCTCGACATATTATGTACCCATAAATCACAAGCTCATTTAACGCATTTGCAGAAAGTATACACATATGTGAGTGCATAGTTATGGTCGTTGTATACACGGTGTATAACACACCAAGTAATAGGTTTGCTTTCACAATGTCAGCCATTTTGAGTTAGTTAGTTAACGTATTGTAAACTATTCCTATTTATGTATTTCTCGTTTTGGTTCCTTTTGCGTTGCGATGCGATGCGACGCAAGCGCCGGCGGGCCGCACAAAGCTGTACTTCAAGGTGTCTAATTAGTACGTTCCTTAAGCAACTAATATACCATGATTTATTTCCTTGTTACCAAAGTCTTCATATACAATTTCTCTACTTTAAGGATGTAACGTTCAATGTGGTACAGTCATGGCTTGAAGTTAAACTATAGTTTTAATCGTAATATATATTATTGTTTTGTAGTTATCTATATAAAGCGGCACTTTATAGAACTACAATACTTGTTCTTAATCTTAGTTTTTAATACAAAATAAATTATGTTTAAAAGTTGGTCATGATATATTTAGTAAGATACGGAAATAATTAAATGACGTTCTGTTAGGTGTTAATAATGACTTGATTTGGCTCTAGATTTAAAAAAGCTATCTTTAAATTTATGTTATGTCTCACAGCATCAATTAATATTGCACTAATATTAATTATATATTAAAATTTTTATCTTATGGATTAATATTTTAAAATGCTTGATATATTTATCTTCTCGCTGGGAGGTGTTACTATAGTTTTTGGAATATTAATATAATTTATATTTTTCTATTGGTTCGATTTATCTATTTGTTTAATGCGTCTATTGTAGCTTTAGTGCTCGAGGAAGCCAGTAATTGCTCAATGCCTTTAATGATATATAAGGCCACCCAAATGAGAGTTTGCTTCGTTTATAGAGGACCGATGTTGCTGGTTCCGTTCAGAGTGGGTATTTACGTGCAACGCATAACTTAACAACTTCGCCTAATTCCTTGCCACTGTAAACATGTCCAAGACGCTAAGCTTGCGCGCACCACACCAACATCTTCCCGCGAAATTAGTAACTACACCGAACAGGGGGTGCTAGACTTAGGGAAGAAGAGCATGCCACTGTATGGGGGCATGTTTATGGTGCGCACTGCAACATATCGCTAGACATCCAGCGGTGTATACGTCACGCGCTGCTTACACTCCTAACTCTTACCTTATATATATAAACACCAGTGCAACACAACGCACCCCTAAATTCATGATATTTACCACGTTCCTAACACCCACACTGTTGTTTTGCAAATAAATTTGCTAGATTGTTTAATGAATATTTCTTAACTACCATTATACATTTTACAAATTATATTTTAACAGAAAATTTTTTTTTACTATATAAAATATGTATATGCTTTTAAGCAGAAACATCAAAACAAGCATTGACAACGGAAACAGCAACCTGAACTCCACGTATTTATATAAGTTTCTTAGAAAAGCCGCAACGCGGTAAGAAAGTCCGACCCCATATACAAGCGTGTCTAATTAACACAGTGACCAGCGTTGACCAGGGCGGAGCAGGGTTCAAATCCCGCCCTGGGCACGGAGATTTATTAGTCACACAGGACCTTACAACTAGACATACAAGATTGAACCGGACGGTAGATAAATCAACTAGCCTCACACACACACGATATTTTTATTTGGATTCTTTCTTATACGAGTCTTTTTACATAATCTAATCTAGCTTTTGGAATTCTATAGTTGTAGCCAAGTGATCTATTGCTTCATCTGCCTACACAATCAGTAACACGAAACTACGTTTTACATACAAAAGTCTAATCGTATTTAAATAAACGAATTAATTGATATTATTTAATTTTAAGCTTATTTTTATTTTATTTTTTTACAACTCTGTACTTTTCATTTAAACAAATTTTCTTCATATAGAATCTTCTTATTTTAATACGTAATATATGCAAATAATTTATGGAGACCACGCCATTTTATTTTTTCGTACAACATCTGCTACATATCCCAAAATTTAACTATAACTCATAATAAACACAGGCACATAATAGACGAAATTAATTAATTAGAGCAATAAAAACAATGCCCCTGCAACGTCATCATTTTGATAAATTTGCGTCATGATTTATTTGTCTCTTAGAAATAAACTAAAAGAAAATAAAATATTCCAGAAACAAGATGGACAGAGGTTGATAATTTTGTTTAATTTAATTTTACGTCTTTTAACTTCTTTTAGCTGTCCCTCATCGACTATCACAACTTTATTCTCTTTATATTATTTTTTATCTTACCATTGAGGTTTTTGTCAATTAAAAAAGGTCTCCCCTTGTCCCAGGGGTTCTTGTTGTGACGATATAAATGCATTGTCCTTCCTAGGCCATAAAAAAAGGAATCCAGTCATAACTCTCTGCTATATCGGTTTAGAAACACAAATAACTATATTACATCTTCTGATAGATTTCCGATTATAGTTGATATAAAAATTGATGACTTAGATCTGCACTTGCACGAATGACATGAATTCACAATAAATTGACTGATACAACATCGTACGGACATTATCTGCATGCATAACTCAGTATACCGAAATACAATATTTTTTGTAGAATTCTAATTAATTGAAACTTTAAACTATATAAACATCCTTATTTGATATATTCAATTTTGCCTTATTAGATCCTAAATTGCCTAACGAAGCGAACTAATTTCCATGTATTGGTATGATGAAATGATGTGAGAAATAAAATAATTTGCAAAGGTCATCCATTTTTACATTTGGAAAAATATGGTACACGACATGACATATCTATGTCACATGGTCGTGAAACATAATATGTGTGAACAACCCTATACGAAACACCTCATCCTTTGGTTTCATCGAACATCCGCTAGGGGAACGGCGAGCAGAGAATATTTGTATCGACAGTCGTATACACATCTGTGCCGTATGCCAACGAATCGTTTGCGGTTTCTGAACGCGTATGAAAACACCAAATTTATCGATATGCGTTGTGTTCTATGCTAGGTGCGTGTTCCGTAGCTTGTCGTTGTTCCTCTGGTGGTAGTGGTTGTTTTTGGTAATCGAACCCCGCACCCCGAACAACAGATGCGCTGACCTGTCGATGTGGACCACTTCGGGTTGTAAATTTTAAAGAGAATTATTTGCTGCGGTTTACTGATATATTTAGCTCGTTATGTACAATTGTTGGCAATTAATCTTGGCTAATGAAAAATTATTAACGGAGAGTTGTAATTACTAAGCTTTTCTGAATTGTATGGTGTTTATTCGAATCTGATTCATCATTACTCCCAACTGATTTTGGTACATTGGGATTCGTAATTTGTTTATCACAAAATATATTGACAATGAATAGTGGGATATTTATTTAAACAAATTATTATAAACTTATTAATTAATTATGATTAGTAATAAGGCAAAATAATAAAATAAATACGACTTCATTTTCATCCTTTCTTTATTTACTATATCCACATATCTAATTAAATTACTTATTTTCTAATTTGAATCCTTTCCATGATTCAAAATTCACTTGAATAAAAAATATTTACCAACTCCTAAAACTTGAACAAGACCATTCTAAACGTCTGGTCCAACGACCAAATCCCACAACCACGACATTATATTGTTCGTAACGTATGTAAGAGCCACGTATATCAGTCACTGTCGCAGGACTGAGACCACGTGATGTATATAGGGTCTCCTTCGCTTGGTGCTGGGGTTGTGGGCTGGGGTAGAGGACGTGCGGTGACGTTGAGTAATGGGGCCTCGCAAGATACCGGTAAAGCTGTGCCCGGGGGCAGCAAAGATGGAGTCCTGTTTGAGTTGGGGGTGGATACCGCAAAGGAAACTAGATAGCGCTACCACACGTTTATGCATTCAAACATTATTGTTTACGACTAGGTTCGCTTGTATAAATACTTCTTGGATTTCATATTCATTATTGTATCTTCCTAATGATGGCGGCTGGGTCAAGGCGCTGTTATACGTATAAAAACTCGCAATCGTAAATTGCAAAGATAAATGCAACCAATAATCGTTGCTGTAGATAAAGCGCATCTTTAAAATTCGTCGTAATTCCGTACACCTATAACGAACAACCCCTAAAGATATTGTTCCAAGTGCGCGCTTAACCCCACGTAGTTTTTAATGATAAGAGGGTGTCGCGCTAGTAATTATCTCTCTGGTTGCTTTATTGGGCTGCGCTTATCTCTTTCTAATACACCGAAAGTATTGAGTCTATTTCACTTGCACTCGCACATTTTCGATAATTTATACACGCTATTCGCGAAGCACCAGTATTTCGGCATTCTTAAATGCATTTTAGTGTTCGTGCAAGAATTTCTATATTGTGTTAAATTAAGTTTTCTTTTACAATTTAGGAATGAAATAACGATCTAAACATTTATTTTTTATAAGAATAAGATTAACGTTATTTTTTCTTTAGACAATTTTTATAATTTAAGTTGTGATATATGTTCTGATTGTTCATGAGAAAGTTTAAAGTTTCATTGTAATTTTTAACTATAGAAAATAAATTCAAGTTAACAAGTCTTCGTAGAGGCATTGTAACCCTTTTTTTCAAGCGTTATAAATACATTTGAATTCGATACGCAAAAGCGTGTGCGCGCCCTGTAAAATTTATAGACTTACTTTAATTGGTTAGACCGGTCGCCCTTCTATACCGTACCACCCTCGCCCGCGCAACAAAATTCATTGTAACTTGCATACAAGCGCAAATATAAAATGACAAATCATTTCCCTCTCTCTCCATCTTCAAGGGAGCAACGCCCCTCACATACCTCTTATAAGAAGTATAGAATGTCTAAGTTATTTAAACGGACTTTTCCGTTTTAGTAAAATTGGATGTCATATGCCGTTCCAGTCCATTTGAGTAGCGAAGCCTTAGTTTTTTGTTTGTTTCGATTGTCGATTTTCATTTTCGTTGCTAGAAATAAGGATTCTAAATTGGCTGTGAGTAATGTGCTTTGAGTGGCCATTGGGTCGAGTAAGTTACATGCGGGTAATCGAATTGTTTTTGTATACAGTGAGGCTAATTCGGTTTGTATAATTGACTCGTAATGCTGTTTATGGCGCATAATAGTCTGCAAATTGAGTTTGTTATATGAGTTAACCCGTGAATATTTAGTAAATTTATTTACTTCATTTATAATTCAAACTCGAAAATTATTATCGTACATACAATTTATTTCATAGTAAAATTTTATTTTAAATTGCAGTAAATTAATGTATTAGACAGTTTAGAACAAATAAGAAGATTGTCTGCTTTCGAAGAATATATGTAGGTTCTTTTACCAAAATATTTGTCGAATCCTGTAATATATTTGTTGGATAATGCTCGACATCAGTACAATAAACAACCTATCCAATTTCATCGGATAGATTGAACGTTATCTATGCGTCCATTTGTATAGATCAGCGAATCGAAAATAAAATAATGGCGTAATTTTTTGCCGTATCTACAATGTCCCGGCTGCCGATAGTCACTCAGACTTCCACGGAGACAAATAAAAATAAATAACAACATCAGTTTCATTCATTCGAGTAATTTTTCATTTCCTCGTGCGGCAACGCAACGGTCCCCGAGCAGTGTCCCATTCCGACATTATTTGGACGTCGCGAATCGGCAGTTTCCCATAGCCATCCAGAAACCATTGGCCGCCGCCGGGACGATCCCGTATGGCACCCAGGGGTGCACTGAGCCTGCTCCGCCCTCCTGCGCTGCCGCGCCCCAGTCTTGTCCGCCCGCGGGGCTCTTACACCGAAGTGCCACGATTGCCGTAAAAACCTCGATATCGAACGCAACTTGATTGCACTTTTGTGGCTTACCACCGTGTTACTTCTTCAACAAATATCTAAACGTATATACACGGGTATTTTTCACATCGTTGCTTTCAATATCAACCTGATTTTATGGTATTTTCGATTTTCCTCCACTACTTACACACGAAAGTTTTAATATTGCGATAAAGATTTTATTGATATATTTAAACTAACTAATTCTTCCATAGATTATTTATTAAAATTAAAATTTCCTTTAAAAGAATCTCAATTAAAATATGTTATACAAATTAAATATAATATGAAATAGAATTTAGAAAAGAAGGATTTAACTTAATATTATCTTAACTGCTATCGCTACGCGAATAAATATTTAAACCTATAGTCCATTTATTGATAGTGGTACATGTGAAATAATTCTAATTTACCTGTAAAATGTAACAAACATTAGTTTAGCAGGAGTCCCTCGGGCTTGATAACTACTTCCCGATAATTTACACAGAAACACGAACCGCTTCTAAATCAAATGGCTAAAGCTAATCTCACTGCAGCAAACGTTTTATAAATACGTTTGATAATTATCTCAATTGTGTGCTACGCTGATTTCGCCCTTCGGCCGAGAGGTGTCTTCATTAACCACGACCAACCATAGTCGCCATTCTTGGATTACCTATAGGTTCCCCACCGACAATTCACGAAGACAGTCGAACCTTTGCTAATAATTTACGCCGTTGGCAAAAATATTTTATCCATTTTCGCGATCGTATACAATAAACAGAGCCCAAAGTATAGCCTCATTCAGCTTGCATGCGCCCTGGGAAATATCTCAATCAGTCTATGGTATAGCGTGCTGAACGTGCACGCAATTATAAACAATATGGAGGAGAGAATTTACACTAGAATTGCATTCGATATTCTTCATTATTTTGCATAATTACCGAATATTGAACTTGTATCATATTTGTAGTATTTCACTATTTCACAAATTTGATGTGGCATAAAATAAATAGCAACTGAGTAGTTAATGGTGTAATGATTTATGGCGCAATAAATTAAATTAAAAATTTTTCTGCATGGTAAAACATTTTAGTTTATACAATAAAAATATACAACAAAATAATAAAAGAAAGCAACGATGCGGCTTCCAAAATGCAGTAGTGATGTATGGCACGTCGCCAATGCATGCAGCATGTTGAGTTCGGTGTGGTGCGCTGTATGCATCATGCAACTGCAACCTAACCTAGCCTATCCTATCCTATCTGGCCTGGCCTGGCCATCTCTCTCGCGTGAAAACCTCCATTTATTTCCATGCCAATGATTTATCTAAGCCCCATCGTGCGTCCTTGATTCATTCACCTAGGTCTGATGACCTCGTCCAATGAGTTCACTAGGTTCAATTTTAATTTCAAACTAATAATAAGCTGCACACGAACATGTAAATTAATTTTGGTTAAACGGATGAACCTAATTATTTTCTAATTGCATAAAATTACTAAAAAATATAACTTAATAACATTTTGAAAATTTGGTTCGAGAATCGAATTTATAGTAATTTTGTAATATTTGATAACATCATTTAATATAATAAATTCATGAAATGTTTTTTTTTTTGCAATGCATTTCTAAAGTAATATCAGTTCAGTAAACTCGAATAACTCTTCTGCATTTCCATTGTTATTTATGTTTATCACACTGACTGTACGCACGTTTTATTTTCGGTGTCTGTTACCTGCGGGCACATGATGGAATATCGTATCGTTTTTTAATACCTTATTAGAATCTATTTATGAATGTATTAGAAACACCGTTTATCACGCTAGCTAGATATGATGATAACTTGATGGTTTTTTTTCGGTTAGGAGGCTGCTGAATCGTGAAATATATTTATTGAACACGACTAGGAATACCAGGAGCCTAAATTATTTTATTTATTATACGATTGATACTTGGAACTTTTTCTCTGCCGTTGATAGAACTAATATAGTTTTTAAATTGACTTATTATTTATTTCTTTTTTTTTTAATATATCGATATCGAATTCAGATCTATTCCATGATTATATACACGCCCATTGAAGTTTTTATAAGGCTTGAGGTTGTAAAGAAATTACATTTCAATAATATTGACTTAATATATGCATGTAATTTTCTGTGTGTATATTTATTTATGTGTAAAGTAAAAGCTTAATAAACAAATAATTGGTTTTATTTCAGGTGCCAACGGTCTCCGCCGAAGAGGAAGACAAACCTACACGAGGTACCAAACGCTAGAGCTCGAGAAAGAATTCCACACGAACCACTACCTAACCAGGCGGCGGAGAATCGAAATGGCGCATGCGTTGTGCCTAACGGAGCGTCAAATCAAAATATGGTTTCAAAACAGGCGCATGAAACTCAAGAAAGAAATCCAGGCGATCAAGGAACTCAACGAACAGGAGAAACAAGCACAAGCGCAGAAGGCAGCCGCGGCGGCCGCTGCAGCGGCGGCGGCCGTCCAAGGACACCAGCAAGACCAGAACTAGTGGATGGCGCACACTCTGTCGTCTAACGACGCATGCGCGGCGACGGATGTCATCTATTAAAGGTAGGCGCCATCTTGCTCTTTCTATCAATTTTTAATATTAACACTATGACCCATTATAAATTTACTTATGAAATTGTTTACTTATTTTACATTGTTAGATAATTGCGAAGTTATTTTATTTATTAAATATAACGTTGTTTAAAAATACTTAATTAATTATTTAAGGCTCTTGAATTATAAAGATGAATTTTATAAAAATAAATAAATGAAAATGTATCATCGTTTAATTTGGAGAAAATAAGAATAGACTTATAATAGACAGTTTTACAAGTGAAATGACAGGGAGATTACGAGTGTATAACGTAAATTATATGTGCCGATACTATTTCGTTGATAGTCGATAGACGACAATTGTAATAGCGCGTATTCAAATGCACCTGTAATTTGGCGTCAGCGTAGCAAATCACAATATTAGTTTTTACATCTTCCTGGGCCGGTGCGGCAAATCAGTAATAACACGTTGATCGAACCGAGGGATTATTCTCCGATGTCTTTATAACTTCAGAGTAGTGCGATCGCCTGCCCTCCTTTTCCCTCCCGCAAATTGTCGCTCTTCGCGTCTCTCTCTTACGTACTGTTCGTTTGGTCGTCTCGCACATTATACTCGTTTTATTTCGACGAATAAATAATACCATGGCGTATAAGCTATGGGTATAAGTCCGTTGCGATGGTTTATGGCGTTTGCTATGGTCGAACGTTCATATACCTGCCATTTGCTCGCAATCAGATCTCAATTATCGACGATATTTGAGGTTACGCTGGTGTAAGTGTCCATCTTGTTTTTTTACCTCTGTCGCCATCTAGATTTTTTGTTCCCGTTCCGTGCCCTGTGCATTTGATTGAGTCGTTGTGCGTAATTTGGGATTTATTGACGACTTTTAAATTGTATATTATGTGGTACTCAAACCAGAGCATTGCAACGGCTGCGTTTGTTTGTTTGTTTGTTTATAAGTAACGGTCTGCAACTAAATTGGTAACATCGTACCACATAATGACACTGGAAACAATGGATTTCCTTGCGGCTTGTGGTAAATACAGGCAATTTTATTAGACCTGCTTTACAATGTGCGTTACCGGTTTACAAACGTTGCAACTATAAAAAGCGTATTATCTCCTTTTTGTCTACAAATTGAACAACACGTTACAGTCTAATTTTACACTATGTTAGTGAGAACAATACAAAGATTCTATACTGAATGAACATTACATATTACTTCATATATCACTCTGCTTACGAAGGATTAATATTTATTTAACCAGGGAATTAATATTATAAATATATTAATTAACCCATTAATAAAAAATCCTTCTTTTCTAACACATCATCTTTATTTTTATAAAATACTGTTTTATTGATATAATTTATAATAAATATACGTATATTCTCAAGTTAAACTTTTATTTTATCCACAATAAATTATAATTTATCTTTTTATATATAATTATTATAATCACAAAAAGATGTAGTATTTCATTTTTATTCTTATTTTATTTAATTGTATAAATTACATATAGTATCATAACTTTTCTCATAATACTAAACAATGTAAAACCTATAATACTCCATAATGGAGAAGCAGATATGTCTTTCCGTACTTATAAATAATCCGATTCGTAATCGCCAGTAAATAATAATTTCCTGATAACTCAATAATCTACTGTAGTAGCAGTGCTAAATATAATTTTCTTTGATATTCTGGCTTCCCCCATTGGAGTGCCAGAGCAGTGCACTACCTCGACAATGCCCGCTCGTTAGTCTGGCCCATTGTGTAAGACACGCGCGAAACAAAATGGCTCTCCACGGAAATTTTCCCTAGATTTTATGACCATGTTACACAATTGCCCGGTATCATTACAAATAGAGCTGGCCGTGATTTACCTGTCACATAACCAAGGGACTTTTATTGGATTTCAATCATCCTCTGTATGCGCTTTTGGCTAGGCGCTGCTAGCCACTTCGCGACACAAACTTTAGGACCGCATTTGAACCGAGGCCAATGCTAGCACAATGGATAATTGTCATATTCACATTCAGCTAGCCAATTGAGCTTCATATATTCATACTGCTCATTATTTTATATAAAATAAAAAGCTGTATACGTTTATTAAAAGGAATACATGTTGCAGATAATTTTAAAAAGATATACATTGAGAGTAAGACAATTAGTACGATATTTGAGTGATTTAACACTAGATAAAATGAATGTTCATATAATTTGAAATGGTCCCACCCCATATAACTGTACTAGCAAGCACCGACACCGGGGTCCGGGCATATACACGTTGCGTATACATCAGGTTTGAAAGTTAAGGCATAAATAAACAACGTGAAGCGAGCATTTTTCATCGTCTCGGCTCCCTGAACAAGGTTCGGACGAAACCACGGCCGCGTCCATAATTGCGTTTGGTGCACCCAAAGATTTATTACTTTATTAGCATGCCTATCGCGCCGTTTCACTCTATAGCGATGGTACTCATTCTCTCTCTCTCGGGCAACTTCGCAGACGCCGCCGCGTGTATTCGTGCTCCTTTTTCGCCCCGCGAACTTGCTCGTTTTCTTCTCTTTGTTGTTGGTGTTGTTGTTGCGGTTGTTGTTATTTTTCGTTCGTTCGTTCGTACCTTTTTATATCATGGAGGCACGTTCAGCCTTTTGAGAAATTTACGTGTGAACCCCGAAGAGATTCGTACATATGAGATAGATTGTTGGGAGAATCGGCGTATTCAGCGCAAGCGGTATGTAATTTCAATATTTTCTCCATGGACCACCATTTCTGAGGTATTATTATTTTAATGATAACCACAAAAATGCATATGGAAAAGAATTGCCAGCAAACAATCTATTTATTTCATACATTTATTTCATACACATAACACCAAAAATTGTATTATTTATTAAAATCTCAGTTAATACAAAACAATGTATAAGAGTTTTTTTTGTGCCATTGTGGATATTGTTGGAGAGTAATTATGTTAGTATGATAATTAATCAGTACAACGACCCAAGTCTCCTATTAAACACTATAGACTTCCGAAATTAATTCCGGTTGTAAACTAAAAGCAAACATGGAAATACAAGAGACGCAAAGGCGAACGAATTAATATACAACTCCCATATCAACAATCCTGTAAATGTTATCACTATGGAAGAGCTAAACCAGACCAGATCCACAGAACCTTACATACACTTCGGTAAACTTCGGCCGCCGAACAACCAACATACAAGTTGATCGAGAACTTAATGGCTACCATAAAGTTGGCGTCTCTTGTCTTTGAATTACGATGAGAAGTTCTCAAGAAAATACGGCTTTAGATACATTAATTAATATTATTTATTAACACTGTACAGTTTAATTATAAATTATCAACGTACAATAAATCTAAAGATGAATTTATTAGAAAAAAAAACCAACGAATGTGTGGTAAATGTCGACTTTAAAAAGCTGTCGCAGAACTATAAAAGTGTACGGGCAGGGCTGCTTTAAAACCGAGAAGTTCTGTGTGTTTTGAACACATGTAATTCAACGAGACAGTCGTCTTTTTTCATTCGGTCGCGACGACGACGCAAACTTCGATCATTTTGGCTCATGCGGTGTCTCCGGTCGCAGTCGTAGTTTGTTTATGTGAACTGGCCTCGCATCGCATTGCATCGCAGCGCATGGTGTTATATGAAATTGGCCGTTTGCGCGTTGTGCGAAACAAGAATGCGACGCCTGCCGTCTTGTGCCAAGAGTGCCGCCAAAACGCAATCATTCACACCGACTATAATTACAGAAGGGGATTTTGTACGCGCGCGTTGCTCCCGAAGATTAAACACTAAAATTCCGTACATAAATTTCGCTAGTGCACCAGCCTCTTGTACAAATATCCGCCTTCCGCGTAACCGACATTACCTACTCACCCTTTTATTCTTTTTCAACAGACACTCCCTACGAATGGAAACACAATTATCTTAATTTTTCTTTTCGCTTAATCCTCTTTTTATAAGAGGGTAGATAATTTTTCAAATATTTATCACTCTTCTTTCGCATCTATATTCATTCATTGTTACTTTGGGGGAAATTAGTTGCATTGGTGTTACTCTCTTAAAGTAATGCTTTACGTTTACTGGCTGGGTTTGGTTTTGGACATATGTCTCTGTTATAAATGTTGCAATATTACTCAGTCTAGGAACGTTTAAGGGGACGAAATATATCTTTAGATAAAACTAGCTAGTCCGTGTTCGTGTCTCACAAGAACGGAACAAAACCTTAGAAAATTAAAATTACTTTATTTTCTGTTATTTTATTTTTCTATGTAAAGGAAACTAATACTGTGTGGAATAAGACGTTATTGATCAATATTTACCCCTTCTGAATTATTGCTATAAAAGTTGTATTATTAGGCAAAAACAATATATTTATATTTTTGTAGTGAAAGATTTTCGCGAAATTATTTAATTAGAAAAGAAAAGCTAATACTATTTTGTTGATATTTGCACATTTGAATCAGTATATAAATTTGATTCAAAATCAATAGGTATACTTACATGTAACTCTTATCGTTGTAAAGATTGTATGTACGTTCGTAGTAATGGCATATACATAAAATGTATGTGAATACCAAAAACATATGTCGTACAACTTGATTCTGCAAGATAATATCAAAGACAGTTTTAATTGAAAAAATAAATTGACCAATTAACACATCATGCGTTCCTTACGTGAAATCGAATAGCGGAATAGATCGTATCGGCCACGCACAGACAGACGATAAGGATAAAATAACAAGCCATGCATATAACACATTATATTAACATACGTAACATAGGCTTATAAATAACAATTAAAACGCAATTTATCAAAATTTACGATCCGGCTACCCATATTGCATTGCGTCAAAGCCTGCTCAGGTAATGATGCATTAATTATACACTATATCGATTCCCGCCCTCTCGACATTATGATCACAACAAAGTCCATCAACGTTGTCCGCTGCGACTCACGCCCGCAAATCTTACTTTACGCCAGGCGAATGTGAACACGCGCGGTAGTTTATTGCCATCTAGTAGCAATATCTTAAAGCAGAGCAGAAGCGGCCAGCCGGCACATTAGTTCACCACTCCCATCACTCTCGTGGCGCAGCGATCGGACAACACTATCCTCTCTGGAGAGTTTGTTGCGCAATCGACTCCCATTCAAGCATTCGCGTCCGACTATTTCAGCCAAACTGAAAGGGTGTCAGTGTGAATATTTCATGATATTCGCTAGTTTATTGCACGGAAAATGACAGATGATATTTATTTATTGATATAGTTAATGAACTTGGATATTTATTACCACATTAAATTAAAGTAAACAATGAAGGTACATGCACCACATTTATCCCATAACATTAATTATCAAGATTTTTTTAATTGTTAATCATATCAATGGAAACGCAATCGAATATAAATTATTGCAATGCAAAATAAATATCTATTCTTTTTCAATTTGATAAATATTTTTATAGTTAGTAATTATTCACAAAAACCCAGCAGCGCCACCGTCGAATTTGGTTGCCATACTTTTCTTTTGGGTATGATTAAATTGTATTTATATTAATAAAATCGCTTTATTATGTATTAATATGTAATACACGATACTCAAAGTAAACTTTATGTTCGACCAACTAACATAAAGAACACTGTTTTAGTTCCAAAAATACGGCGCTAAATCCCAGTACGAATTGGTATCTCAACGTTTTTGGGCGACTGTACAAATGGTTGTTGTATGAGCTAAATTGCTCTTCGCTTAGTTTATAGTTCAGCTTGTAACTGCTAGGTGGCAGAGAAGTAGTTAACGTGCTCGTAACGCACTCCCAGTGCGGTGGGCTTATTGAGAACTACGGTTTAGCGCGGCCATTAGGATTTCTCCCTCCTTCTCTAACTCGATAAAAGTGCTTTATGTTGGCTATCTCGCTTTCACTTAAGCGACGGCGTATCGGTCGTTTCTTTTAGAACCCTTGGGGGAATTTTTTTGCTCTTTTCTACCGCGCCAAGGGTGCCATATCTCTTTCTTATTCGTTCTTTAACCAATCTCTTATTCTTTTCTTTTACCCGGCCGGTTTAATTTGAGTCTCTCGCTTACGGCTATTTTCTTTTTCTTTCTAACTAGTTGTAAATGATATTGGGATAACTCTCTCACCCTGTAGATCTTGCTGTCTTTTTCTGTAGCATTGCCCAGGTAAACCATCTCTATCGTTTTCTTTCTTTGTTGGCTGTATGGTCTGTGATATTTCAGTTTCTTTGTTTCACTTGAAGCGTAGCGCGGGCGTCAATGCAACACCTACTATTACAGTTCATTATTACTAGAAGGGGTAGGAGATTGTTATGGCTACACCTTTTATGGCTGGATTTAATGTTTATGGTTTGTTTTGATATTTCCTGGCTTGGGCACTGGGTCATGGGGTCTTTGCCTTCCCCATTGACATAACATTTTATTATCCAGTCGTGCGTTAGGTCGTTTTATTTCATTTCGGGTTTTCAATGGCATATTTGATCGCCGAACGATAATATAATGTCGTATGCAGATGTTTCACATTTTATTTTTGTTTTATATCAAGGCAAAACATGTTTTGACTTTTTAAATCGGTTTCTTGACCAACGGATCGAATTAACTATTTAAATAATGTGAAATATTTAATAAAACTTTTTAATCTACTTTTAAGATAACTTGACGTGTTATTAACCTGCTTAACACCGTTATAGAAAATATTATTTTATTCGCATGTTTAAATAGAATGGCTTTCATAATTTATTACTGTTTTTTATTGAGTGTCAAATAAATTACGTAATTCGATGATGATCAATAGAATTAATTTCTAATTCTATTACCAAACAAGTTCTACTTAAAATTATACATATTCTTAATTATTCAAGATGCTTGTACTGGTTTTGTTAACACAATTCAACTTTTTTTATTGTTGTTGATTTTATTAACTGCCCTTCCCACATTATGGTAATTTATAAATAAATTGTATTTCTCGTGGCTTCCGTTTAAATATTTCAGCAGTGACAGGTATTTCCTGCTTTCGACATATCAAATTACTTAATTTTGAGATGTATGCTGATATGTAAGTGGAATTTTGAATTTTCACGCTTGCTCATTAGCTATTATCTTAAATATATTCAACAATACAATTGAATGTGTAAATATTTGGACATTCATTCTAATATTTAAAACCTCTTTGTGCCTATTCCAATTTACTTCTTATTTTAGACTAAGAAGCTTAGCAAAGATTCAAACCACTAGGGGAACCTATGCCCAAAGCGGCCATTTTGACTATCGAATACATTCCCAGTCGGCAGTTTTGTTTGTTCGTAAATCGTGTAGAAGTATTTCGTAAATCTAGCAGAGGGAGTCTGTGCGCTAGTTTTCACATTCTGAAATAAAATACAATTCCAATTTTTTATTTGTACTGTTTGAATCTTTAAATAAAATTTAGATAATTTTGTTGTGTAAAATTTATTGACATCACTGGGATTTGAACCCGATACATTTTTTACATACGTTAGAAAATTATCTAAGCATTGACTATTTCAGTCATTAATTCCTAATATAATTCAATAATTCGCGGTCGTGCTTTATCATTTCATGTAAAGGTTATTTTGAAATAGTAAATCCTACCACATAAAAAATTATAAATGTCGCAGGCTACCGCGTATTTTTAATGTCATGATTTAAATGTTTCTTGTGTTTCGAATCTATTTTATCGACGCGTTGGTATTTTTTGACAGTCATTTATATTTCTCATTCTTATGTTTCGTAGACCGTGAATAAGTATTAGGAAATATCAAATGCTCGTGGTAGGCTGTTTTATTAAGAGAATTTTTAGTTATAAATTATCTGGATAAAAAAATAACAGGTTTTTTGAGACGTGGTGATGTTCTAGACATAATTTGAATATTAATTCGAAAAATATGTGGTAGACACGTAGAAAATATATGAAATAAAATGATTTGTGGTATTTCTGATACATTATTTTATAAAATTTATATATAAAGAAAAAAAAACATATTTTAAGTAATTTATAAATGTATCTTTAAAATAAAAATACATTAGATTTGAAAATGCGTCTATTGTTCTATTCTATTAAATGCAAGTTGATGGTATTTGTTAATTTAGAAATTGCGCTTGATGATTGGACTTCTTGAATACCCGTAACGATATCTGTATTAAGAGGTTTTATATTGATTACGTAATAAACATTCCACAAGTTAACTAAATAGCATACTTATACATGTTCATTCATGAAAATTGTAGATGCGTAGTAAACGTTTAGGTCGTTAAAACAGTTTTACGAAAGAAGCTATCAAAATCAAGTGGGTCCTATAAAAACAATCAAATAATCCAATAAAAATGCAGACATTTGTTGATACAACATAGAGAGAGAGAGAGAGAGTTAAAACCAAACCGCCACTTGTGCCGTGGGTATATACATATGTGTGTGTCAGAGTGAGACGGCACGAGCGTTTGTAACCGGGTTGTAATATGAGGGACATTACGAGTTTTACGAGCGACGTTTAACAGCTCATAAAAATCACTTTAACTACCTCTGTAGCTGTGCGTTTTATAAGTTACTGTTATGTTACTTCTTCATTCATGGTCGCCCGGGCGTTTATGGCACCGTGCCGCATTTTTAACAGCCTGTTTTATGCTTTTTTAAGTGGCACCTTTTTAGATAACAACAAGCTTATTGATATTTAACCTATCGACTCTAGATTTAACTGCGCTACCGTTCATAACATATGAATACATCTCATCAGATACCTTGACTTCGATGGACTTGTTTACTAGAGAACGCGCTTTCAATATTTACATAATTCGATTGTTATTTCCCCACTGCGTATACTGTGCCTCAATAGTCGATCGCAGTTACCTATAAAATATTCTAGATACGTTTGATGAAATATTTTTTTGATAACAGCTGTATCAAATAAAACAATTTGGCTACATTTATTTTAATTTTACTTTTGGTATATTACTTGTGCATAGGTATTTCAACAACAATGATAATTTTTTAAATAAACAATTCTATGCATAGTAATAACAATCATATTGACGTCAATACCAACAAATGTTATATATAAACTATTGATAATTAAAAAATATTATCCGCGACAATGCCTTATCGTAAATATTATATTGCGAAAAGGGGCTTCACAAACTAGCGTGAAAAACGCTTTGACCGCGTAATAAATATAACAATTAATAAATAATAATAAATAAGGTGTGTCATTTTGAGCATAGTCGCGATAATATATGAAAGTAATACATGTATTGACACTGCCATTTAGATAAATAATGATTTCAATCAGTTTTTTATTATTTAGATATCAATAAATTTCTAGTGTAAATTCATAATTTAATTCATATCTTCAGTAAAAATTTCCACACGTCATAAATTATTTTACCCTGCAGTTTATTACCATACTTGTTTATCTATTGTTATTCATGGAAATTATGATTGCAATAAATTATTAATAATTAATTGACAATCATATATCATTTACGTACCTCTAATTATTAAATTTATGAATTAAATAAATTATTCAAACTAAACGCTACAAAGTTTTCTTACCACAAAATGCATTTGAAAAATTACTGAAATTACCATTATTTAGAAAATTTATATTTAAAAATTATTATTGAAACCATCTATTATTAATAAATTGCACTGAATGAATGTAAATATATGTGTGTATTAAATTATTTTAATTTTGCAATTATAATATTTTTGCATGTTTGAGTATTAATAACTTGCTTTTAAATATTCGAAAATATATTAGATTATGTATTTTTGAGAAATGTTTTTTAAGAGGTAAAAGCAAAACAAAAACTTCACGTTTTTCTCGTTAGATGCGGTGTGGTTTGCGTCTCCGCTTACTTCAACCGCTCGTTCGTTGTGTGTTTCCAGGGTGAGTTATGCCCCTAAACATGTCACGTGATGCACAAGAAGGGTGTAAAAGGGGGTAGGTAGTGGATCACGCGCTTGCGGGGGGGGAAACTGATCAATAAACTACACACCCTCTTGTAGCGCCCGCCATGTTCCACGAGGGGTACGGGGTCGAATCGGGTTTTGGGTAACAGTAGCGCCGAATAAAGGATCGAAATATTATAAATTAAAATAATTGGAAATTTCTTTAAAAATATGTTATCTATTTTTTTTAAATAATATAGTTTTCAAATGACTAATATAAAAGTTAGTTCATTTATATGTTCAAAAAACGTTTTTATCTAATAAGTACCTTTTTTTCTAAATCTAATTGTTTAGTAAATTTCTAATACAAAAGTAAATTTAAGATTTTATTTATTAATAAAAATAATAATTAAAGAGAAAATTCTTCCAAAGAGTATTAAAACATCCGTAAATTTTGTTTCAAACTTTGAAAACTATATTCGGTATGAATTACAAATGTAGTAATTTACAATAAATCTGATGAATTATGTGTTTAAAAATGAATTTCTCCGCCAATGGTCCGAAGCGAATAAGAGGGGAAAGAGGACCAAAGAAAATCGTTATACCCAGACAACAAACGGCCATAAAGAATGCAATACATACAAACTTATAATGTGAGAAATTTTTATACGTGTACAAAATACGATGTAGATTTTTTCGTTAGTTTTGTCGAGTTTCCTAGGGACTTTTTGAGTTCGAATGTTGCCGCATTCAAATGGTTTAATGATGGACATTACATGGGGATGCGACGGGAATTGCTTATAGACACGATTGATTAATTGTTTATGGGTTTTTGATTATTTTGGTTTTGCCGAATTTGAATTTTCAGTGAAACACCAACAGACCTTACAATATCTCATTCTCTTATCTTATTCTCACTTATAGATTGAGAGAAATATTTACGACATGAAGCGAGACATTTTCAAAATATTACAAAACATATACAATTTTTCGTAAAAGAAAATCTTAGTTATTTCTAAATCATTTTTATCTAGCATACTAGTTAATTGTTTACGTAATAATTTTATTTTCTATAGTATTAATAAGTGCAATATGGATATATGTATAATTAGTTAATCACGGGAAAAAAATCACGTAAAGAATTTGAAAGAACGTGTAGACCTTCAAAGAGGACCTCACTTTGACAGTGTTTGGCCGGTAATAGTCCAAGGTTGCCTGGTGGACGAGCTCTGGAGATGTATGTGTTTTCGAGGGGTGGTGCGGGGTGCTAACACGATCGACGACCAGGGGGGACGCACGCGAGAATGCGTCCGTTATCAACCGTGCATCTGGCGGGGGCCCCAACAATGAACGCGCAGGTAGAACGGGCCCCCGTGTGGTATTCGATTTCGGAGACTCGCCCTACAAAAAATGGTGGACGGACGCCCGGCGTTGCCAAATTTATCACCTGTGTATAGATTTGTTCGAGTATTTTATTGACGTGTTTAAAATTATTTCGTATAACTCAAATATCCCGGTTAACTTTGCCCAGACATTTATTCTGATGGGAAAAAATGTTAGTTGCGAAATTAAAAATCAAAATAAGAAAATTGCAGTAATGCACAAGAAAGAATAGATGAATGTATATGAAAAAACAAAAAATATTTTTTATGAATAGAGTTGAAAGGTGAAAGATGTTACTGGATATATCGGGTTTTTTGCCACCCCATTTGATGGGAATAGGTGTGAAGTATGGCGAGTTATCAATATTTGAATATGTTTTTATTTCCCAAACATGTTTAAAAAGATAGTTAAAAAGAATTTCAAGCATCATTGATAACAGCTTGAAGTTTTGTTTGAATATAAATCTTCGCCTAGATAAATAGTCAATTAAAAATTTTTATCCGCAAGAGACTAGAAAACAAATACCAGCGCAACAAAAACAATTCCCCCAAACAGCAATCGAGTTATGTGTGACATGTGCGTGGAGTGTTACGGGGTAGTGCGACGTAAGACGGAAAGCGACCTGTATCGAAGAAGAAGAACTAGAGAAATTGTGTTTTCAAAAGAGATAGGCCTAATATCTGATCGGTGCCGACTATGACGGTGCCGCACCAAAACCGAGATTTGTCTGCGATGGTCACCGTCTGAATACATCGCGAAGTTTGGTCACGGGTAATGCCTTTACGAGTGTCATGGGTAATATAAAGAAAATGAAAAACACTATACTTGTAGTCTCACGTTGGCGCTCCTGTGTCTTTGGCGCTAAGCAGAAAAGAGTCTGTATGTGAGTTTGTTACTGGACGAGAAAGAGACAGACTTGACACAACCGGTCTCGTTGTCGTTTCGCGAACTATGGGGGGCTTCATGCAAACTTCCGGATCCGGGTTCAAGTCCGACTTGATCCGATTGACTGAATCAAAATAGTCTGGAAACTGAAGCTAAAAGCGTTTGTTATTTGACGTAAATAAAACATCGGGGCTTTAGGAATTCAATTTATTAAATTTAATCAAATTTATTGCGTAGATAATCTTACAATAAAGTATACTTGGCTAACTAAGATATATGAGCTTCCAAGAAAAATTTTATCTTTAATAGGCTCATTTATTTTTATTATTTATTTATTTATAAACATTTACTGAAATAATGTATTGTTTTAAATAAAAGCTTAGATATTAAAATAAATGTGCGATATGAATAATAGCGTTTAATGTACTTGCAATGCAGTATAGTTGAAGGCCACGTTGCGACGCCACAAGGCTTCAACGAGACTAGAAATCTCTAAGTTTGAACAAGATAATCTAAAGAAACGACATCTCTGTGTAGCTTGTCATGTATGTGTAGTTTTATAATTTATACAACATACTTTCTCATATAACCAGTGATGTTATTTATTGGTTCTGTCATATGGCCCTTTGTTCCAATGCCTTCGTACGTTAGAGAAACGTTTGAATTGTGTGCGTGATGTATATTATCTTTGACGCAAAATATTAACGTGTTTTGTCATAACTTAAAGTAAGATTCTCCGAAAAAATGTTGTTCCCAATATAGAAATTGATAAATCATCGAAAGAAGTTATAAATTAGAATATACATTTCGTTCCAATAATCATAATACGTGTTATTAATAATATGTATTTACAATGAATTAAATCTATCTGTGCTCCTTATAAATATTCATCATGGTATTTTAGTCTAAAGGTGGCAATTAAATGGTAGCAGCCTTGTGCGTTGTGGTTCTGCGGGTGTTGTGTATAAGTAAAGATATGGCAATGTGTTCTTTTTCATGTCTTGGATGCGGCACCGCACCGCAAAGCCTCTCCACTTTGCCTTTTTTGTTTTAAAATGCTAATCGCCTTGGGGGTGTGCACAACGGGACGCATTAGTATGAAAAATGGGTGTACGCTTAACATTTTTATTGCTACACTAGGTATATAATGACGTTTTTCAATTTGCGTGCTATAGGCACCGTGTCAGGTGTCATACCATAAGGGCCTTTCGTTCCACGTTTAAAAATTATCTAACATATTTTTATAATATATTACTTTTTCTAATTTCAATATTGGCAAAAATAAAATATTTAGGCAATATTGCAGTAAATTACACGAATTTTATTTAGTAACTTTAAATTGATATGTAATGCAATAACATTTTTACAGTGTAGGGATTTGAAGTTCATTGTAATTGTAATTGTGGCAGCACAGACGGGACGGTGCGAGTTAAACCGGTGTGTCCCCGTGCACACATAACTGAGATAACTCGGCACATAACCCACAATCCTACGGTGCTCTAACATTGATGTATAGGCTGCCATAGTTGTGCTTCAGCTCTCCGCTCAGTAACCATGCTGGCACGGCGGGATTAAGTCATTTCACGGATCTGCCTACCTCATCCCGTCGCATTCCCACCTATTACACACTAATACCGTTCCATCTCTGTCACATGCATCCACTACAGCCACAAGACGTGAGATCTTCCATCTTGCTATATAGGCATGCATGCGGTGACCATCAAAAGCTCGCTACGAAAGCAATGTTATTAACCATACCAGAAACTATTGATTGTAATCCTATTATCGTATATAATCATTGATTATATAATTAAAAATTCTGAAGGTTTTAAGAAAGTTGTGAATTACATTTAATTATTTTGTAAATAACACACATTTTATACCTATTTAAGTTACAAAACTTTTATTTGGTTTTGGATGTGAAAGTTGAAATTTTTAATTGAATGAAATAAATTTGATAAAAAAATAACCGAATTGGCCAAAGATTTTTACATTTTGGGAACTGCTCTAAAGATTTCAGCTAGCACGCACACATGCTGCATCACACTGAGTGACGGATTGCCGTGTACCAGTTGTGCGCGTTTTGCTTCCAACGCTTACTTCTTACCTTCTTAACAAACACACCATATAATGCTGAAGAAGTCTCAGAAAGCCATTGTACGCACACACCTCTGGCCTCTGGTGCAGCACCGGACTTGAGAGAAAACACGGGTCAGATATAGAACGAGGATAAGCCGCGGTTCGGGTTCCGCTCGTAAATCTGTAACAGCGCAGATGGCAGCTGTCCGTGAACATGATGTACGCATGTCGTCGTTGTCGTGGTGTACGAGATAAAATGTCTAGGAAATGAAGTGTGCCGTGACAAGAAACATCAAAATGCTAATTTGTAAAACGCTTGGGAAAATGGCAACCGCCAGATTATTTCCCTGAAATTTTAAAGTTGAAATTTGCATGATCTGATTTTACTTCTGAAAAGAAATGTTTAAAGTTTTACGAATAAATGAAGTAGATATCTGTTAGACATTCAGAATCTTTAAATTTGCAATGCACGAATAATTCTCGTTTTGTATTTTCTGAATGTTATATTAAGTTAAATGTAGATTTGTATGATTAATAGAAAAATTGTAATTCAAAATTATAAAAATTTTTATTGATGAAGCCAATAAACAAATATTAAATCAACCAGAAGCCGATTAACAGGAAGTTATCTGCACAAGTTTCCTGTTAGCTGACGAACGATATACCCCATGTGAAGAAAATATAAAGTCAGATTTACAGTTAAAACTTTCTTACACGAGCCATTATTTTTATTGCAATTTCCTCCACAGTATATTTAGGATAGTCATCAATTTAAAAAGTGTACTCAGCAGATTTCATTGCACTAGGTACACTGTATATGTAGGTAGGTGGCCAGATGCGATTTGGCTGTGCCCGTAACTCCGCCGGCAAGAAGGCAGGTATGTTGCCGGTTGCCAGTTGCCGCGACGCGCGCACTGAGCGCTGCATAAAACCAATATAAATATACCGTTTCGGTACGCGAACGGAAACGACGCAAGAAGAAATGCGACCGACGTAAATCGTCACCGCTGATCTGTCTTCCGTTGCGAACGGATTTCGAGTTTTATAGCGGTGTCCGCGACCGGGTTTATTTGCAATGTTAGTGCGATGGATTGAGGCGATAGTTCAAGATAAAACTTCCCCCAATTCTCTACCATCTTCGCGCTTAGATCGCATCCGAGATTTTAATTAACTTTTATAATTGTGTAAAGCCATCCTAAACGCGTGATACATTTTCATCAAGACTATTGTGCAAAAATTACATAAAATTATTTTCATCTTAATTTCCACAAACTCTATTTATATTTATATTCTAATAAAAATCTTTCATAAAAAAGAAAAATCAATCCTAAGATATTTCTCATATCTTATATTTTGTAGCGTTATGGTTTTGTTTTTAGAGTAATATAAAATTAGCAAATAGCAATTTTTGAATTAGTTGAACATTTTTATTAGGCAGTAAGGTACTTTTTACGTAACAAATTGTTTGCCTCAATGCTGATGTAATAAATTTAACCATCTATTACAGTACGTGGATTGGTTACTATTGAGTTGTAACAATACCCTTACATGCGGTTATTTACGATAGTTTGACCGGTAACTGCTGACGTTTCTAACTAACTCTACGATTTCTTATAATTATTGGAGGATGTTGAACTCGCGATGTTTATCAAGTTACTAAAGCGACAAGGTGCTCAGAAATGTCTACAAGATTTGTGTCAAAAATTAATTGCTCACCAAATAGCCACAGTATTGTTAAAAGATTTATTATTTCATTCTTACTCTTATTAACCTTACCCCGTCAATAGTGGTACTTATGTCTATTTTCAAACCATTTTAAACGATCATTTATATACATTTTGAAGTTTCACGTTAAATATAATCTAAATTGATGATTGCACACAACTTCTAGTTTAGATATGATTAAATTATTACGAAAAGAATCCACCCTTTCTAGGATATGATCTTCTTGCGCAGAGATGTGATTGGCGCAAAGATTTCGCTAACAAGAATTACATCCAATTAGAATTTTAATGGTGTTGATTATGCCCACGTGAAATATCACTGTTGGCGCAAGCCGAAAATACGCCGACGCTTATGCGAACGACCGTGTCGTCCTAACACTCTTCAAATATTTACGCACGGCGTAATTTTAATATTTAAACGTAACTCTGTTTGTTTTTCTCGGCACGTTTGCTATCTCGTTTTATTTATCATCCGTTTATTTATTACGGCGCGAAGAGAATGAAATTTATTTAATTGTCCACCGGTACTCCGGCACATGTAGGTATAGATACGGATAATGCAACGATGAATGTTTGTTTTACGAATTTGTTAAATTATTTATACTTTCATGTTAAGTCGGTCTTATTATATTAAATGTTTAAACAAGGCTACCCTGCGTTCTATTTTAATATGTTGAAAGTTTCGTATAGAAAATAAAATGTAGCTTCACATCGAGATAACTTGGCTATATTAATCAGTATCGTTTCTGGTTTCACTTCTGAGGGAATTAGGTATATTTTGAAGTATGACCCAAATCAAATGAAAGAGAAATCGTTGGTAATAGTGGTTTTAAAAATGTCAATTCTTGTAGTGTGTCCATTGTGTGGCAGTCGGCTAACACAGTGTACGCTATACGTAGCATAATTGCAGGACATTAGAGAGGGCAGGCACGGGTTGTGGGGTAGTTAGCAATAGGTTTATTGGCAACCTGTAGTACCAACGGTGCCCGGCCCAGTACCGGCCAGACCGGAAGTATCCCCCCATGCTAAACACGGCGGAACACACGAAACTCGCTGCCGGATATTGCGCGATTATAACACCCTCCCTGCGCTGCAACCCGTCCAGAAAACGATTGATCTTCTTTCTGCGCGCTCATTACTTTTGTTGGACACGAGTTACCAATTTTCATACTTGGGGGGTCGAAATTAGTATTACATGGGGTTAAATTGGGTGCAATATATTTAAAACATAATTTAACCTATAATAGTTGTATATTTCTCACTTAATAAACAAGACCTGATATTATTGAAAATATAATAAAGCGAATACAATTCTTGAATTAAAACGAATAAATTCAAGATTTTTTTTAAAACATTAAATTAAAAAAAGATTCTGCTAGTTAACATTTTTTGTCTCTAACAAAAAAATATTACACTGGCATAAAAAGTCGGCTTTTAAAAAAAGTTCGGCGATTCTTGGCGAAGTGCGCTGGCATCCCTTCAGCGTTTAGCCAAGTGTAAAATTACGCCAAAGCTCTTCTAGCTAGTTTTAGATCTGGAAATTAAAAGTAGCTAGCTTTAGAGTTGGAAGAGCGGCGGGGCATTTGATTTATTGCCATTAATCACAGGGTGCGGGAGTGGAATTTGCATTTGCAAACTGAGCCAATAAATTACGAACGCATTAAGGAGACACAGCCGCCTGCCTCCGAGGTGAGTTTTACCAGCAATTTTTACCGAGCAATGAGAAGATAGTAATTGTTCTTGTCACAAATGGCGAACGTTTCATTATCACGCACATATGAGATTGTTTTTGCATACGGGTATTATGTTGCTATGTATTTAACTGTCATTTGAGATTATCTACTTGTAATACAGACATTGATTTAATAAAATATGCGTTTTATAGTATACAAATTAAATCAAATTACTTAAAAATAAGCTTTTTTAAAAAATAAGTCAGAGCTGTTAACAAAATCCCCACCGTACTAATGCTGTTTTACGTATGTTTCACAAAACTTGAGCTTCAGTGATGGATGCCCCGGATTAGGTGACAGTATAAGGAAAAGACACAAAACACAATAACTAAGAAACGTTAACGTGTTTCATGAATTGGCCCATGAGAACGCCGAGTAAACATTCGTCAAGATTTCTGCGTTACTAAAGCCACGCAACTGAAGTCGTTCCGTTTGTGTACGCAAGAACGCGAGCGAGGCGAAGCCAAGCCTTGAGAAAATATTACACCAGCTGTTAAAACTTTTCTTATTCGAGCAACAACGTGACAAATTTTGGGGAAAATTCCATCCGGGACTCATAATTAGTTTATTTCAGTTTTATCCCTGTAGAATAGTCCTTGAAATAACTCTTTCGCAATTATCTTCCGTAGAAACTAAAATGGCTATTTATTTCTTTAACGTATAGATGAGGATAATAGTGAAAATATTTTCAAATAGATGTGAAAAAATATATATATCTTTGTTTTATTTTTCCTTTACAAGTTTTATTGCCTACAACGATACATTTCTATAGTAGCAACAAAAACATCTTCAATATATATTTCATCATGTTTTTTTTTTCTCTCTCTTGAAATAGATTCCAATGTTTCTTTCGATGGTTCATAAATAGTGTTTCATTCTAACTTGTTCATGTTCACACCATTTTATTCCGTTGTCGGCATCGCCCACCATCACCGGAAACTCCTTCACTACACTAGAGAGTGTCTGGGATCCCCCTCAGCACGTCTCTCCGCACAACTTTTGTTGTGGTCCCTTGTTGTTTCATCCCTCCGTCGCACCCGAACCCCGTTTCTGACAACCGAAGCTGCTGGCCAGCCGCACTGCGTGTTATATTTCTTGTTTTAAAATATGCCTCATGTTATCTGTCAGGAGCACGCTTAGATTTACTTCTTAACTTTTTCTTGAATACATTAAAATATTAAATATTTCTTTGCCAGATTATATAAATCATCTACGAACTTAGAACTGGTGGATTTTGTTGTTATTTTAGCAAATATAAAAGATATTGAAAATCATAAATCTTCACTTCATTCTATACGGTGTAGAATACATCCGGAAAATATATATAAGTTATCGCGTTTGATTCAATTTTAGTTGTTGGTAATATGATATATATATATATATATATATATATATATATATATATATATATATATATATATATATATATATATATATATATATATATATATATTTATTTATTAGTACAGATCTGTCTATAGATAACTATACATTTATACTGCGCATTATAATTAAAATCGACACTGTAAAATTGTGTGGTAAAATATTTAAAAATTAAGTAATTATTTGTAATTACAAACATTTTTATTAATTCATGTAGTAAAATACAGATATAAAAAGTGTTTTTACGCAAATTTTTTTCTGACTTATAATATTTATACTGCAGAATTTATGTTTAAAATAATAGAAATAATAATTTTTGTTTTGTTTCAGGTTAGTTTCATTGGAACTGTATGTAAAGTTGCTCTGATATTCTCTGCGCATATAATCCAGTTCTGTTGTGGTGTATTGCATATAACTTCAACTGGGTGAGTGGTTTTACATTCCTAAACTGATTTATATCGCTTTAATAACTAGTTCGTATATTATATAGTAATTAAATACTCTTATAAGTTGCTACCATCTTAGCCTAAGCTAAGCTCGCGGTGACTACTTACACCAACCAGTGAACGCGGTGCTGGCGTTGAGTTACCGAGCCGTGCAACTCGAATTTATTACGAGAGCATGCATGAGCACCGTGTATCAAAGACATCGTCATTGATTATTAATAAAGATTTTGTTAACTTAATCCGATTAGCATTGAAAGAGCTTGCGACTTTTTGTTTTAACAAATGCGAAAAATTATTTTGTTTTTTACGTTCATTAGCGAAAGTTACATGTGATTTATCTGCGTTTGCCGCTTTGTTCGTGTTAATTTATTAAAAATGTCTCACCTTGAATAATAATAATAATAATAAATTTGTGTGTATAAATCATTTCCGATGTGAGTTATTATATTTGAATAACACTTGGTGGCCCGCCGTGATTACTGTGAGAAAATCAGTAAATAAGTTTTACTTTTTTTTATCGTGTTGTTATATTTGGAAGTAATTTATTAATTTTTATATGAAATGTATCTATAACTATTTAAATAAATAATTTTGATAAATATATCTCGTCTTAACTTAATTCTAAATCTAAGTTAAAATCGAACGCTAACTAGACATACATCTACCTAAAGCAACCTAGAATTATTATATTTCATAGTATGAGTGAAAATACGACTGACTGGTTACGGTGTAAATAGAAAATAGAAATGTGTTTAGATAAGGTAAAAGGAAAACGAGCAACTATCTTTTTCAAGTAAAACTAAACGACTCGTTGGTACATACCTATATCGCCATAGAATTGTAGAGCCTAGAGCTACTTGAACAATATACATAACAATGAGTGTATATTTGTTCCTCGGATTATTCAGTGTATAAATATTATTTTCTATTGAGATAATATCAATCATGAAATGTTTATAGTGATTGGTTTATTTTTTATTGCACAATATTTTTTCAAGCAATGATTGGTTTCACGCAACAACGGCTACTGCGTGGCCGGTCGGCTTTTGTATGTGCTAGAGCTCAGAAAACGTGGAGTACCTATATCTACCTATACAGTATTATGTGTGTATGTATGATATATAGCGCCGTTGAGGTAGCCGGGAGCCGCTCGGCCATAACTCAGTGCACAGACGGACGTGCACTACATGGCAATATCTTAATATGAACGCGCGCGATGACGCGTATCGTATTTCTTGTGGCTCCAATACCGGGAAACACCCTGCTGCTAACGGCGCACATACGCTGCCAGCTTCTGCCCTCGCGCGTACAAGATCGAATACAACAACGTGTCTTTCACTCAATCTCCCCTTCCCATACCTATATATGCAAAGAATACTTCTATTGTCATTGTTTTACATTTTGTAGTTATTCAAAATTACATCTGCTTCCTCCACAGGGGAATACTGTACGTGTGCGGAAAGTCTTACAACTGTATTCATAGAAAAAACTGCATTTATTTAGGTTTTACATTTTAGATATTTTATAGACATTAACGATTATTTGGTTTTTAAAAGCAAATATACAAAATTTAATTATCGCAAAATATTTAAAAAAAAACTTACAGTAATTCAATATACATAAATTAAAATATTTCTATTGTGCATGTTTCATAAAATACGTTTTTATACTGATATATAAATATGCATATATTTCCGCGTAACTAAGTTGAAGAATTTTACAGTTTGTTAACGAAAATTAAATTTAAAAGTAAAATTTTTAATAGTTTCAAATAATTTCTGTTCTAGTTATTGTGTTCATTATGTACGTAAAAGCAATAATTTCATGGAGAAATGGAGATAATTACAAGATATAGTTGGTTGTTAATAATGATTAAATATCGACACCGTTATCGAATTATATCAAGGTGTTTTGATATAGTGTATGTGTAACACCTGTACTACTAGTATTGCATGTAAACAAACTTCGTATGTGTAAGAAAAATTCATTGAGTAATTGCGATAGTTATGTGTGCTATTAATTATTCGATATAAAGTAATTGAAATCATTCGATTTTACTACAAATTGAAATGTTCTAACTAGTCATATTTATTGACATATAAATTGTTGGTTTATCGTAAAGCTATATTTGTGTACATATTTTGTTTAATTTCCCTAAGACTAATTACAAAAACTGTTTTCAATACAATGAAAATAAATAATTCTATATTCGCCGTTCAGGTCTCTGCAAATTTAGAATTAAAATGAATTTGCATATAGATTGTAGTTGGCCTGTTTAATATGAGTCCAATTCGAATCTTTGGTTTCTTGCCTTTGCCATGATTAACTCTTTTCGTATCGGTGCTGCGACCAGTATCAATCTTGGAATAAATTATCGAAACTCAAACAGTGGTAAATCATGTTTTTGCTGGGCGTTATCTGCCGAATTCGGCGGCTCCATTCAGAGAACATGGTGCTGCTTTATCGGCAGCGCATCCTTCTGCTGTGCGTTCTCTCATATCTATATCATCCGCTAACAAACGGTCTTGTAATTATTAGAACACCCTGTATAGCCCCCCCCCCCCCCCCGTGCCGTCGCACTTCTCTGTTAACTCTGGTTCTCTTGGTTTCTCTGGTGTTCCACGGAATCGGAGCTAGCGCCTTTCTCAATATGGCGGACGTAGCATAATTAACGTAACTAATACTGCAGCGAAGAGATTAATATGCAATAATTTACTGCCTGCGTTGCAGTTGGTAACATTGGGCTCTGCTCGCGCGAATCTCTTGCGCGATTCCCTGCCCGTCGGCATGCTATCCTTGTTCGAGTTTTGCGTTCAAATGGTACCGTCATCTTTGTCTGACCGATGTGTTGTAGCTTTGTCTGCAACGCCGACTTGCGGAAAGATGATTAAGTGACTTCATTTAGAACACAAATTCCACCAAATGCAAATTTAATAAGTGGTTTTTTCTTTGCGTTTTGTTCAATTCGTTTTCTTCATCTTCGGGTCGTGGTGTCTGCAGTAATGTTTTTCTGTAACTCGTTACAAATTCTAATTTGATGTTTTAAAATTTTATCTGACTGTCTACTGAATGAATCCATTTGAAGTTATTTGAAAAAGAAAATACGATTGAAAAGATATTGTGTTAGTATATTTTGTTGGTGCAATAAAGTCAAAGAAAATACACGGCGACATCTCCGTATCGATAAACGATACACCGGGTGCTCGAAAAGAAACGTTCCGTGGCCCCGTAATGCGCGCTCTTCTCCAGTGATTTGTGGATGGGGCCTTAAAGTACAATAAAAGAGATAGAACACAAATTTAGATAATGCATATTTTACAGACGTATAAATCAGCAGATGTATGTTCAGAAGCAGCATAACTTCGCATACAAATCATATAAATAGCTTTGGCATATCGCAATGATACATTTATTTACTAATGTGGAAAAAAGTGCGCTCGTGCCAACGTTTTAATATCGTTGCCTGTACGGAGGCTTCTCGCAAGCGTATTATGTTATATATGTATGTATGTATGTGTGTATGTGCGTTTGTTTATTCTGTTTGTGAGTGAGTTGAGACTTATGCTTCCCACTTTGTTAGTTTGGCTGCACTGATGTAATTGCCTGCGCTGCATTGTCGAAATATTGGCAACGAATATTCGGATGCATATATCGTTTCGAGCGAATTAACGTATCTTGTATAACCAACAAAACAAAATATCATCTTCCTTAACTTTATTTATGAGCATCTTTAACATTTCTGCTTCCTTTCTTAAACTTTACAATTTATTTCAATTTTCTACAGTGTTCCAATTTTACTAAAAAGCCATAGTACACACATTGTACATGGAAGATTGATTTACATTTTCCATTTATAGAATTATATACGAATTGTAACTTGAATACAGCTTTTGTTATATTCCCGAAATATTGGTTTTTGGATTTTCAAAGAAAAATATTTATTTTTTAAATTATCAGTTCATAATATTATACAGATTTACATACATAATTAGAATATTTGTTCCTTAGAATTTTTCATTTCTCAACATCACTAGTCAGTTTAATAAATATCTATGTTTTAGAACCGGAAGGTAGCAACTAATCATTGATACAAAAGACGATTTATTTACATAATTCAGAGAAAAAGGCAGAAAACTATAAGAATATTTATCGTCTCTATTCAGTATTAACTTGTCGGTAGAGATAACGAAATTGATATAACCATTAAACAAGACAAGATATACCGTTAAGAATATTAATGGTTTGTATAAATAAGCGAGCGATATTTACAACTTCTTGTAACGCTTTTAACGATTTCAAACGTATTCCGATCAGTTGTAAACCTTGTAACACTCGATTAGCAAAACCACGTACGCAAATGCACTCTCTGAGATGCGCCGCAAACGCAAGCGAAGCCAGTCGATCGCGCGGCTGCAGATGGATTTACACTGAAATCCGTTAGAAGAGTTGTGTTGCCGCAACGCTCGTTATTCTCTCTACGGTGCCGCATTAGTCGAGCCAGGAAAGTGAAATGTTATTCGTTCCAAAATGTGCATTCATCATATCTATTGACAACTCTTTGGATACTAAAATGTGTTTGTTCAAAATATGAACAGATAATAAAAAAACTTCAGTGAAATTATACTAGATTGAAATTATATTAGATTTTAATAACAGTTCCTGTAAGCTACTCAATAAATTGACTATTTATATAAAAAGGCTCCTTTATTTATTTTCTTATTTAATCTTAATGAATTCTATTTAAAATTCCTATTTCCACAAAGTGTAGAACTTAGGAATAAAATAAAACGTTCACTATTAATAACAACCAATATCGTATATTTTAAGATTCAGACAGATTTATGAACAACTAATATACTTACAACTGCTAAGTATTAAAAACTGATTGATTAATACAGCTAAAAATGAATCTGTGATACTTTTAAAACAAAGTATCATTTGCATTTACCAAACATTATAAAACCCGAGTACAAGCTCATAATATTTCACAAAGACTTACCGACCTCTAACATATTTACTGTCAGTCTGTAACATCAATTTCCAAATAAAACGACTTTACGAGGAAGGGTTACACATAAAATGATATACATGCGCACTACATCACAATCAAAGCCCTGCTCACATAGTTCTGTCCTCGTTTAACACGTTGCTAGTATGAGCGAAAAGAAGATATCGCAAGAGTCGTAGCACGTCCATCCGACGGGCTTTACTTTTCTGCGCTATACATTTTTATATAAAAATGTGTCTCGCGATTTTTATTGGATTACGAGAGCGAAACGGCCACATTGTCTCTATGTGTATCGGTTATGGATTATGGATAATGGCGGGAAAAATTGAACCATTACGTGACGATATATCACGCGGGATCGTTTCCGGGTGGTGCCGAAGCCCAAGCAGGTTTTGACTGTGCGGGATACGATACATATTCTACGTGTGTATCATACCTATATTCGCTTCGGGCCAGAGAAAAACGGACTGCGGATTTTCTATTTTTGCACTTTATTTATTGCAATCTACTGCATCGGTGAACCGAGCATTGGCCAGTAAAAAAGCGCACTGGTTCTAATACTCACTTCATATTTTAGATGTGAACTATGGATCTATTTTATTCTTTAGATACTGTTGTATGCAATACTGAATCATTTTTATTACAATTCATTGCTACTATTAAAATCGTTACATGTGTCTATTAGACAGCGTATATATTTATCCCAGAAGATTTTAACTATTTTCTTTATCTTTTTTGTGAAACAAAAAAGAATAAAGTAGAAAATAGCAAAAAATAGTTACCATATTTTCATGACTAACTAGATAAATGCGACCACTTTATAAAGCTGGAGAAAGATCGATTACGCACCAGTGTCACTCCCAGCTTGGTGAACTGGAAAGTTTGTTGTCGGGTAGAGGAGGTGCCACTGTCCCTTGTTGTAGCATCGCTGGATGAGGGGGATTTTAAGTGGATTATGTTCGGCTGAATGAAGGAAAAAACACTTTTCTCAAGTGTGCCGTACACACAACGTTCGGAGATGATAACCAAAGTATTATCAGGCTGCGGTGAGATGAAAACTACCCCACAAACCTCGCAGGATTGTATTCATAAAAATCATTTTTCACGACTTATAGCAAAAATAAATCTATCCTACAGGTGTTTTATTATAAGTGAATCAATATCATCAATACATTATTTCAAATGTAAACCCTTCATTATGTCTATTTAAAAATTTTTTTAAACTACATACATACATGGAGTTTTGAATTTTTTTCATTATGAAATAAAATACAAAAAAAATAATTCCGAAACCTATTAAATGTATAAATATTATTTCCAAATCTGTGAATGTAGGGTATGGAATCGTAGTTGCAGCTTTTGTTAAAATCGTAGCTTTCGATGAGGACTAAAAGTCATACATGCCGGCAAAGTAACATTATAGTAGTATGTAAATTTGTACCGATACGGCTCTGGATCATGTTCCCAAGCTGTACGGTCGTACCGCCCCGGCGCTTCAAGGTGTAATCGCCTGTAATTGAAATTTATTATTGCACTACCTGAACACGCCGTCCGCGTTTTAAACTTACGAACAGTTCGTCTTGCCCCACTCAACCCCTACCCGGTACAACCACGACCCCAAGCCTTAAGGCACAATAGGCTCATCGAGTTCCCAGCACGCAATAACGAATAACTAATTTTTATTATCAAATCAAACTCACATGCTTTGAACTATATGAATATTAGAATTATATTTATACGCTTGCAAAATTATATACCTACATATATATTTTTTGTATACATATTTTAGAAACATAAGAAAAGGAAAGGATGTTGAAAGGTATGTTTACAACATACAAACAAAAACTAAGATTGTAGTCATCAGTTATCTCCATTCAGTTCAGCAGCGCACGCGATTTCAAGATACAACAAATAATAACAGATACATACACGGTATTCCGGACGACAGACTCCAATATGCTGCGGCACAACACAAAAACCGCAAGAATTATAGCCCAATTTGTGGAGTCTTTGTGATGTACACAATATGTCCGGCGGACGGATGTTCCATTATAATAGCGATATATTAAATTAACAAAATGGTGGTTTGGCATGTCGGACGGCAGTGAACGCCAGCGTTAGATTGAAGGGTTCCGATTCTGTTCTGCTACAACCACACACGTGTCAGTTCAGGAAGAACTAGTATAGTCTCCGTGTTGGACAGGCTGCAACTGCTAGCCTACGGCAGGGGTTAATTGAATTTCCTTTAAGGGTGGACATTCGCTAAATTGGAGAGAAAAAAATCCAAAATAATATGAAATAAAATAGTTTTATACCCAAAGGCGTTTTTTGTAATTAAGTATAATTTAGTACATAGATTGCTTAGATATTATTAATTACTGTACAAAATGCGTAAAATTTATTTGATTTCGTTGAATTTAAGAATGTTTGTTTTTCATTTATATTTAAAGTTTAAATTTATGGTGCAATTCTGAACAAGTGTTACTTTATGAGGTGAATCTGTTAATTTTTGATGGCCTACTGGTCTTGAATTTATGATTTTTCTAAATATATTTCATACCATAAATTAAAAACAATATTTAATATATTTTGCGTTTTTTGTGAAGAATGAATAAATAAATTTATAAATTAAACTTCGATCACATTATTAAACAATTGAAAATCAATATAAATTTGATTAAAAATTGCGATGCTCTGATTATTTCATCTCGACACGGATACACACACATGCGTTAGAGAACGTACAGTGACGTATGGGGTGCGGAAAAAATAACGCAAACTATAAATTATTTATGCGGTTAATTAAATGTTCGGGCTGCTTTTGTTGTTGATGCAATAGCATGATTTACAAGCCCTGCGTTCTGTGCGGACTGGCACGGGTAGTGGTGGTTGCTCGTGTGGTTATAGTTTATCAAAATAATATTTACACCAACAGCCGGCTATGCTCGGCTCGGTCGCCGGGATCGCATCGCCTCGTGCACTGGCGTGAAAACACCGGGAAACGCCTGATGACCATTTCCGTGTCCATCCTACACGATTTATAATCCACCATCATATTCCATTATTGTAGAATTAAATTATGATTGTGTACACATTACGCCTTCATAATAATATTCCGCATTACAGACATTATAATGTATCTATTTACGAATTATTACATTTTCTATTCATGTTTTTATATTATACATTTAGAATCATTCATGCATTTTTTGCTTATCTATAAGAAATATAGTAGTGTGCCGCGTAAGATATGAGGCAGTCTTGAGTTATCGGGGTGGCATATTGTAGATGCGTATAGGGTCACGAGAGGAACTTAAAAATGTGCTGAGAACAGCCGATATATCCCGTATCATCTTTGCTTCTTAGCTCTACACATGCAGCTTTTTTCCTTATCCGTTTTCAAATGTTATTCGGTATCAAAATTACTGACATATTTTATCCCGAATTATTTTAATATGTCAATACAACTTATCTTTGATAAGCATCGTTGTATTATGTTAACTGTGAAGAATAATTTAAAATGATTTAGAAGATTAACTGAATTGTTGATATTATTTTGCGAGTAATAATTCTAGTGTCTCTAGTATGGGGCCGTTTTGTTGGAGTTATATTCGTACGGGGGCATAATAATACGTCAAATCTGACCGGATATATGGCTGGCGAATAAATCCAGAATTAAATATGGCGCGGGCGAGAGCGCGTTCTAGCTAGCTTGCGGAATCTCTTGTTAAATATATCGGGTTGCAAATGCCGCCTGACAAGGCATTACTCTGAGCGGTAATCCAAGAACAATCCCTCCAATTTATACGAGAGTGGCTCTCTGAGAGGTAGAACCCGAGTAACGTGCGCCTGCCACCCTACCCTTATTGCTATTTGATGAAACGACGCCCCCAACTCACGTACGGTTGTATCTTCGCGTTAAGTTATCACTTGCCACTGGTATTTGTGTGTATGTATATACCTACTGTTGTAATTCGACGCCAAAGCTTGTTTGGCGTACATAATCATTGCTAATAAGTATTCTTGATTTTTTCATAGATAAAACATTACTAAAATATGAATGAAAAGACGGTAAGACAATGAAGATGGTTTTTTTTTTGTAGTTTAGGGATGTTATTTTTGGAAAGAAATGATAGTGTATTCATGGAAACAGGTAGTAGTGTGTGTCATCAGATCGTAGGTGATGTGTGTGAATCGCCGCGATCTGCTGCGCTGTGCACGTTGTTATTTACCCAAAGCGGATGGACACGTCGGACTGTTCTTACATCGCGAATTTCTATTTTTCTTCTCGTTGCTCCGGCAGACTGGAAAACCGGATGTTGATTGCGACAAACGGAGGGAATATACGAGAAATGATATCGCCCTGGCGTAACAAATAGCTTTTTGAAAAGAAAAGAGGGATAAATGGAGAATGAAATAAAGAAACGAAGAAGAAGAAGAACATAATGTAAGGAAGGACTGGTCGCGCTCTGCCGCCTGCCATTAGAATGTGATTTACATATTGTCTTTCATACGACATAAATAAATTCTAATGCTTTGTAACCTGCGTTGGGATGCGTGTTCCTTACATCTATACAATACAGTTTGTTTCAAATATTTTTTACTTCAGTTGAATTCAACACGGTTTATTATTATTACGTATACTGTCATATCTTACTTTTAAGTTACAAGAGAAAAATCTTCGTTAAATAATATAAATTACACTTTTCTCTACAAGTAGTTTTTTATTTGCAGCAGTCTATATATATGACATAAATATATTCTATAGTTGTTTTTATGCTGCAAAAATATTATGGAATATACTATGTGGATAAAGGCGTTCAATAAATATATAGGGAAAGGAAATTCTGGTGTTCAGTTCAGCGTTGGGCGACATAAGAATTTTTCCCGTTGGACAAACGTAATTTATTACCATTGGACAGTTTTTTTATTGGTCTGGAATTTATTTTATTATTTTTTTAAATTATGAATGGACGTTATATTGAAGTGGTCCTATCACTCACTTCTATCGGAACTTGAAATAACAATCACAGCACCAAAATAAAATAATAATATATCAATTTTATTGCGTTAGCGAACAAAATAAATTCAAGCGTGATTCAATTGCGCGGTTTAAATGTCACTGCGACATGTACCTTGCACATACACCATCTATTTATGTGCAATCCTTCCAAATCCTGCAGCGAAGTGTTGCGTTCTACGGGGATTATTTAAATTGTCTTTCAAACTACACAGATTTCATTCGTAAAATACTTAGCCTTGATTGCTTGTTTTAGCCATACACTCTCTACAGATATGTAGAGTATTTTATTTACGAAGTATATATTATTTTACTAAAATATATAAAGTACAATAGTTGAAATTACTTATTTTTAAGATATATACAATTCTATCGTTTTTTCGTAGGAATTAGATAATTAATCTTTAATAAGAAGTAGAAATATGCAATATTTGTATTGTATATATATATATTTGTTTAAACAATTGTGTAAATAATTTTTTATCACTATTTAAAACCGAATTGACCAAGTTCCCAATTATCTTAAGGCGTTATAACTTTTAATACATTTTTTCGAATATCTGCGTGAGAGTGGAACCACCGGGAGCACTAGTAATTAACGAGTTCGTGCTTTCCGTAATGAGTATACATACGTACGCAGTGTAATTCTACTGGGGCGTCCGAGGTGGGCGCACGTGGCGAATAGCCCACACGACGACAGCGACGGGGAAAATAAGTCGTGCCTCCGCGAAATGTCTTAATAGCGATCGCCGCCGTCGAGAGTGCAGATAGTCGCTGCCGATAACCAGTGCCTTAATATATTTACCGCCGTGGCCATTTAGCTAGTGCCCAGCGCGTATTGCAGCGCCTGCTGTATATTATACAGAGTATATACAGGATACATCCTTTTTAAATGTAATTAATGTCCAACATACTATCTCTACAAATTAAGATAAGACCATGATGTGTTTACCTTCTTCGCGTAACAAACGTCTTAACGTGTAGTGGATGCAACCCTGTAAGATTTAATTCGTAACGTGATCGTTAGATACCACAGCTACTTTATACTTTCAACTTTTATTTATTTCAGTTATTCTTCAATTAAAAACTAGAATAAATTCACTACAGTTTTAATTTACTGTACATATTTTAAATACAATTTATTAATCAACGCAGCAAAGAAATAGTTTCGAAAAAAATTGTTTAGTTTTAAAAATGATTTATAAATATATATGATGAACTGCTAATAAGTGAAAAAAATTAACGCGAAAGTTCTAATTATAATAATTAATATACTCGTAAATAATTATAAAAGTGTGAATCATAAATAAGTGAATACAAACGCAAAATATAATCATCCAGTTATTACCATATAAAATTATAAAAAACCCAAACATGAATATATTAAAAATTAATTACATAAAAGCTGTGTACACAGCAGCGAATAAAATACAATTCACGATAAAATTCGTGGCTCGTAAACAGGCCACAACGTGACATGGAGATCTGATCGATATCAATGTTAATGTAATCATGTAATGTGGCTCGTTAGAGATGCATGTAAATGATGCTGGTCACTTGGCGTAAGATAAATAATTTTCTTCGCCTGTAACTTGCAAATTTTGGATAAATTTATTAAAATTTGTTTATAGTTTTTATAAATGATTGTTCTAGTCAGTATTTGTACATGATTAATTTATAATTAATATAAAAAATGAAAGATAAGGTTGATTAAAATTGTATGTTATGTGTATAGTAAATAACAATGCAATCAACGCAGTAGTGTAAATGCATTACACCTCTCCGTCAGTGTAAACCACTCTCCATTTGCCGTTACGGCCACAATAAGCTCGTCGAGGCTAATTGAGAATTTGTATGTGCCGGGCTCGGGCCGAGAACACTTGAAACGCGAGCACCCGCTTGAAAATTTATGTGCGCACCAGTTTGCTTTATGGCTTTTCTGTAGAACTCGTTCTTACTCCTCGATGTCTCTATCCCATATCCGACACGATAACTCTACCCTCAATTAGTCCAATGTTATAATTCTGTGCGTTTTTGCACACCACTGCCGCACCATCTTCGCGCCAGATGCTACTTATTGTCTTTTTCCCCGCGCACAACTTTTCTTCTTTGCGCCGCTCTTCGTTATTTAATCTTATTTCCTTCCTCTGCATTATGGCAGACCGATGGACACGCAGCAATATTTTCACCGACATTGCTCTCTGGGTTTGCTGTGCCTGTATGTGTGTGTGTGTGTGTTTGGACGGTTGCTCTATTGGTTTCGTTGGTGTAATATGTTGGGTCGTTTTGTGATTAATGTTGGTAACGTGATGCCAGAAGGTGGCGATGCGTTAGCATCGATATTGTTGCGGAAATATATCGAAGTAGAATCGTGATTTGGATCTGTAAACAAATATCAGAAATCATTTTATTTCTAAATGCAAAATTGTTCCTGTTACATACTTAAATTACAAATACCAGATATTAATATATGGAAAATGTATATATAAGTTTTATTAAAAATAAATTTACCAAAAGAATTTGTTAAAAAAAAAAAGAGTACAGTATACAGAATACAGAAGTTCAGTAGAGGGATTCAGAGATCAATTGCCTATAGTGACTGGGGCAGCCCTACCGCTCAGTTAATCACAGAGATACAAGCATTCGTTGGTAAGATTGATGGCGAACGAAATGTCATGTCTCAATTTCCCTACAATCCAATTCATTTCGCATTCAATACCCTACTCTCGAACCAGTATGTTTACATCGCTACACTAGCATATACGCGACTGTGTATTTTTTAAATTAACCCTTATACAGGGACACGCACAATTACACGCTGTACTACATGCAACGTACAACGCCATCAAGGATTTATTTATGCGCTGGAAGATGGCTACAACGCGTGCGCAGGTGTGCGCATGACAAAACTTGTAACACATGCATGATATTGCTGGGAAACATGCGATATTTTTGCGTTTACTACGGACATCCTTTATAATATAATTGGATATTGAATAGTACGTCGCATAATTGAATAAGATTGCATCCACTATTGCACTTGGATTCCCAAATGAACTACGTACTGTTATCGTCGCTACGCACGATATTCCGAGCGAATCATAATAAACAAGGCCAAATACATTTACGAAAATGTCACCTTGTGTTTTCTAAAATATATCCATAGAAGCACAGTTATCTTTGTCAACTAGATCAACGAACTTTGGAATGGAATAGAAGCATGTTTCACAGAACCAATTAGCTAAAAAGATGGTCAAGGCTTTACGTAACAAGGTGTGTATTTCTTTTTTCCTACTAAATAAAGTCCCGTTACATTTTTACCTATACAATGCGAATTTTAGAATTTAGCACGGACACCTTTTGGGTATGACATTTCCTGCAACATGGCAAGGCCAGTCGGTAACATAAATACAGATTCATATTTTATGGGCCGTCAGTGGATCGGTACAATTTATTGTAAATCTCGAATTTGTCTCGGTGTTTAAGGTATTGATGTTTTCGTAGTCAATGTCATGACTTTTTCAGTTACAAAACCAAAGAATTGAACATGGATGTTTAAAAAATATTAATTAATTAATTTTTTATATTATAAATAAATATCAAATAAACAATAAGATGTATGATATAAAAACAAAAAATGACTAATAATTGTATTTACATATTATTGAAAAAAAATGATTAATGAATAAAAACTCGAACAATTTAAAATAGTAGCTGATAACTTTTTTATTTTGTACAATTTTGCCTATAAATCATAAAATGTAGGTAGAATAATAAAAAATTACATTTCGATCACAACTTCCTAAAATTACTCGACCCATGGTCGCAAATAAAATATGAACAGCGCTTGGTCAACAGTCATTTGACCTATGACCCCTAGGGCCGGAGCAGCGAAGCATAACTCATCCGCGAGTCGTGTCGCAGTGTTACCAACCACAATAAAAACACCCCAAATTGAAATAATAATGAGAGGCCTTACGGAGACAAAAAGCATACACACACACACACGAGCGCGCGCCGAAACCATACATGCTTCTATCCCGTTTCTATTCTTGTTCGTCCTGGTCTCTAAGGGATGTTCGTTCCAACTCCTCTCCCACTCTTCTGTATCCTAACCATCCATCGTGCTTGAAACAATGGGGTGCTAATTAGGCCGGGTCACATGCCAAATGTACGCGGAATTGGAGAACATTTGTTATTACGCTTCATGTAGCTGCTTCAACGCGCTCCCATCATATTTATATGTTATACATGATGCTACGCATCGTCGTCAATTTACGCATACGTTATTATGATTATGTGAACCAAATGGGTATTTTGAATTGGGTTACGACAAGATTAAAATTCGCGCTGTGTGTGATCTGGGGTATACATATAAGCATAAGCGTTTGTTTGTTTTATACGCTTCTAAATTAAAAAATGTAAGCCTCTAGTTTCCCAATTACAAAGATCTGTGACGTATGACATGTATCGAAGTGGACACAGAACACACGAAGACACATTGCTTAGACGTGTGGGAGAGGGGCTTGCTGGCCACAAGAAGGGAACCAATTAGATGTGGCAAGTGAGATTTATCTCCATAGCAACGAACCAACTGTCTGCTCGGTGAGGGATTACTCGAAGTCCATGTTGGCTATACGGTTCGGCTAGCGGTATACGCAGAAGATGGGTGCACGCTCGTTTTTTCGACATGTAGGAAGGGGCGCAACCACCCTCTGAAATGAAGAAATAGATCGAGGTTCGATAAGGGTGACGCTCCAACAGCCGAAATTCGAAAAAATGTAGATTGATGGGATAATATTTTTTCTCGTTTTTGGCACTATCGCCGGGAAAATATATCTCTCGAAGGCTTTCAATAGAAATGAAATAAAATACGATTAGATTCTTAGTCTATTTTGAATTTTACCCTTTACGGGTTCTATTCCCTGAATTCGCTGAAATGAGATTCTATCGACTAGTGAGCTTAACATGAACAAGTTTCTGAAGTATATAATTTTTGTCAAAAATGCATTAGTTCTTCAGTATTCGTTAAAATACTAAAACTCGATACAATTTTCATAAATCATGTAGTTTAAAAATTTACGACAGTTGAAAAGCGTCTGCGATCTTTTCGGTTCAGGTGGAATTATAATAAAAATTCAATATGACCAAATATATCTCTAATATATGATAGTTTGAATTTCACATAACAGCATTATTTATTGATGACGTATTGTGTATATAGAGGTGGCCAAATAAAATAATTCTACGGCATCATAGCCCCACTTGATTTACTGCAGTTTTTCACAAACTTTTTTATATTTTCTTTTTTTGTGTTGCTCATCTGATACAGAAACGGAGCCAGTGTACTCGCCCCATGAGTGTGTGTGTGTGTGTTAGATATGTGTGTATAGAAATGGATAGACTGTTACTAGTTTGGCGTATTTCTTGGATCACAGTAGGGTGTTTACGCCCGATACGATCGTATTCTAACGCTGTCGGCTCTATGTCGTCAGAACGGAAGTAAGTCTACTCGCCAAGCAAAGAGAAGACCCAGCTCGAGGCTGAATACAATCCAACGTTTCATGTTTGAAGCTAAAAATATAATCAGCGACCATTGGCGTAGAATTTGGGATCAAACCGCGATACTCGTCAAGCAAATAAGTCATATATTAACCATATTTAATTATTTAAAATGCTAAGATGTAATGAGGAATAAAATTACAAAAATAGTATTATAATAATTATTTGAAATCAATCCAGTTATTAAAGAATCCTGAATAAAATTTAAAACACAAAATAGTGTTTATATAAATATCTAACTCAAAAATGTTTTACATTAGTTTCTTTTATTCGTCGCATAAGAAACTAAAAAACGTATCGACGCCTATGGCTAGAAAGCTATAGAGATAGAAAATAAGCGTAGGAAAAATCATGTGTGTGTTGGTGTATAACATCGAAACATATAACTCGTCTACACACAACACATCGGTTGAATGCTTTCAAAAATTTCTGCATCATTTTTGCCAAAAAGTTTTCCGTCACAAAAAAAAGCAGAAACAAAAAATACAAGAGAAAGAGAAACGCAAACAAGCGAATGAGGATGTTTGTTGGTTGAACAGGACGACGTGGCGCGTCGCTTGCATCGCGGTTCTGTGGCTCCGTGGCACGGACGCCGCGCGAATCAAAACACAACTTCCTCATGTGTGTGCCACACATCCTGTTTATATTGTTCTCTCTGTGGCCACTGGCTTACACTGCATACATATGTGATACTATTCGCACACCATAGCAAAATGCAATAAAATATTTGAGTATTATTACGCGCAGTGCATGAATACAATCGCTAAACAAGGCACGACCTTTGTATCCCTCTGTCGGCAAAATACGAATTCTCACAAAGAGAATATTCATTTAGATATTTGCTTTGAAAACATTTACAAACAATAAAAATTATTTCATTAGAAAATATTTTATTTAATTTAATAATATCAATTTTACAAATATTATCAATTTTCAAATTTTATTTCTAAGCTTCATCTAATAGTATTTAAACATTTAGTTGCTACTATATAAAATTATTATGGGGAAATATCAGAAGGAAAATTAAAATTATTATTTTTGTTTCGGAGCTACAAAAAAAGCTAATGCATTCTTGTAAATCCTGGACAGGTACACATGGCTCTATGTTGCTTTGTATACGTTTTGTCGTAAGCATGTATTTTTCAACTCGGGCTTGGTTTATTTTAATCCATTTTAAATGCGGCCATATTTTAAACTCGTGTGTGACATGCTTACTGTGCTAGTGTGAGGATGTGCCGTGCGACGTCGGTCGGCGCCACCGTAGCATGATTACACACTCGTCAGTTTATGAAGATATACAGAGAACAGGGGATCCCCAGTAAAGATAAACCACAATTAACGCAGTGTCATTTACACTTGTTATTTGAATTTTAAATGCTTGTATACGTAAACGGGACGACACCCTTATTTTTTTATCCGCAGTATTTTTTTTGTCACTGCATACTGTAACACCAACTTTTTTATCTGTTACAGTTGAATTAACAGATACTTTTTAATTCATCTAGCATTAAATGGCTAGATATAAAAACGGGAAAGTTTTTAATGAAGTTGCGATAAAAGAAATGATTGATTTGAGAAGACATTAGGAAAAACGTACGCAAGATAAAAATACGCATCGCGCTTAAAATATTGTTTTTTTCCAATTGTAAATAATGGAAGAATATTTGAAAATTATTCGGACAAATTATATTAGCTACATTTGCAACACTCACACTAAGAAGAGTATGCTAGTGACAAATATATTTTTTATTACAAAAATGACAATAAATATATTTATTAAATTCGTAATAATATATCTTGTTTATATCTGAGTGGTTGTAAAATATATTTGTATGAGGATCCCAAAATAAATGTCTCGGTGAATTTAATTTAGTAGTTAATGTGAAGAAGTTTTAAAATATGAATCACCCAAAAAGACAATCATAGAAACTTTCATTTCAGCTTTGAGTAGAAGTAGAAGGTTAGTTTCATCAACTATTTCGTTATAATTCCATTCTGAGAGTCCATTACCGTTGACACTGAGCATAATACAGTCTTCTAACAATGAAATACTTGTTAGGAGCGCGCGCAGTGAGTGGAATCACATGTTACGAAGTTGCGCGCATATTTAGGAACACGTCGTACCAGCAAAACAATACGGCGTCTTCATACGGCACGTTCCGGCTATGTAAACATACGTGGATTTATTTTTATTGCTCTGCGGAGGTGTTGATGAAGAGTGACGAGGATGGGGCCACTATTCCTGTGCCCGGAAGACAAAGAAACACGCACAGTACTCGCGTAGGTGCAAGAAGGATGGATAAATAAGGATGGTGTGACGTCCGGGTGGGCAAGACTTAGAAATCATTTGCGGCGATTCGCATGCAGCAGGTTTTCGAGTTGTTGCAGTGACACACTTACAAATTAGTGTCTTAATATTCTAATCGTAACCTCGACCTAGCCTAACTTGGAACTTCTGTGCTCTAGAACTTTATACTTCTAAACGCTAATCGCATCAAAGCTAAACAATTTTCTAAAATTTTTGTTATTAAATAAAATTGTACATTTTTAATTGTGAATAAAATGCAATGATAGATATTTTTGATTTAGATTGGATATGAAACACATTTTGACCGAATATGGAAGAAATTTATGAATTTATAAATCTTATTTTATGTCTAAGATTGTCTTATACTACGTAATTATTATGAACATATTAGGCTATAATTGTACCCGGATAAATATAACGTTGAATACACATCTGTCATTATCATCGGATGGTGTTTATTGCATCATTAATTAATATCAATGTAAAATTAAATTAGAAACAGTATGAAAACTTTAATGAGAATAGACAGGTGCACAATGTATTTGAAAGATAATTATTGTTTTGCGTTAACACGCCCTCTTTATATCATTGCAATTATAATTTAAGACACTAATTATGTAATACATATACTTCATAAAAGTATTCTTATCTAATTTTTGTATTAATTATTCGGGTAGTATATTCTCGTTTTAGGGTTTATACCATTAATTGTATAAGTGTATCCATATGCCATGTGTTTCTGTCGATGATTAAATAGTTATAAATCATGATTGCTTTAGCTGCCTTCATTATTCTTAATCACCATGACATAATTGAATTATGCGTGTATGTTTGTAATTCAGTGTATTTGCATCCAACTAGTTTGTCTAATGCCCTCACATAGGATCTATTTAATAAATAACCACTACATTTTCTTTATCAAATACCAATATAGTATTGAAAAGTCTATTTTAATTCCAGAAAAAAAAATAGTTTCGCAATCATAATTCAGTCTCTTCTTTATAGAAATATATGTTAATAGCTAACTAATTTATGTATATTTTAAAAACAAATATACAAATATGCACAATACGAAAAATTGAATCTTTTAAAGAATTTTATGATATAAAACATAATATGATGAACTCAAAATGAATATGACGATTGAGTTTCGGTATCATTCACCATTAATAGTAGACAGAATACATTCGTAGTTCTTTTTCAGCGTCTGCAGATATATTTTATAAATATTATAAATATAATTTAGTACCCAACTGTAAATGCACGGGGTTGTAAATCGTAGAAAGGAGGTATAGTTTATTGTGTCCTGTACCGTAGTCGACGACACACATGCTACAAAGACAGTCCGGTTATGAGTGCGCATAATACGTTACGCCGTGCCACGATATTTGTCGCTCCATTAACTTTACGTCGTGGTTTACAAGATATCGCGTTTGTTTTCTAAAACGAATAAGAATGCACTCAATTCTGTTTATTTGAAACACATGGACCTTTGTCCCCAAATAAAATCTCAACATATTTATTTGTAATACAAGTCAATAATATTAAATAAAGTACAAAAATGGTTTAATCCGGTTCTGTGTTTGATTTTGCTGGTAAGTTTCTTGATTTGTGGTGTTTGTATTGAGACATGTCCAAGTCCTGAAAGTCTGACAGAGTGCCGCACGGTCTCTTCAATGACTTTTGCTCCGTAAAACTTGGACGTCAGAAACATAAATACAAACAGTTTTTTACTCATCGCTAGGTTGTTGGTTTGTTGTTTCGATTGTAGCGCCACGGCTTCGCTTGCACTGGATTTATGTGTAAATCCGTTAAAATTCATCAGTTTTTTATTCACAAAGTCTTCCTCCAACCATGGCGCATCTGTTTTCGCAACAGAACTTTTTAGGCTAGTTTTTATCGCCAAACATTAAATATTAATTTCTGATTGTTGCGCAGTGAATTTTATAAATTTATTTTGAGTTAATGTGAAAAGTTCCAAATGGATTCTCAAACTTTTCTTATTTGCTCGAATTATAGTAATATATTCATTTATTATGGTTACATATGTGGATTCATAAAATACGGAATAAATTTAGTTTTTACCCCACTAGTTCATATGTTCTCGTATTATTTTTAATAGAAAATTATTTATACTGTTACATACATATATTTAGTTAAAGATGCAATTATTCTTAAATTTAGTGCAAAGATGTAGTATCATTTAGAAAATCATATCATGTTTCAAGTAAGTTTAAGCAAAATAGAATGCAAGTTCATGATCCATACAACAAAATTGTGCTGGGTTATAGTGGTGTATTGAGGTCACCTCTGTATATAATACACTCGATAAATGTATCCGCTCCATTTATATTTCAAACTTTATTTACCAAATATATCTCCAGACAACTTGTCAACGCTCTCCCCGAATCCGGGTGCTTGTATGTATACAAATAAAACAAACCTCCCTGGTACATTATGGATGTCCGAATCCGAATAGTAGTCACAATGTCCAACAACAAAACAAAGAATATAACAAAAGACAAACAAAAAGAAATTTCGATCGCGTATAAATATTTGCGGATGAACTGGCGACATTTGCTGAAATTGTGTTTTTCTTTGACATATCTCTTACATAGATGCGAATGCTAGTCAAGTATCATAGATCATTCAGATAACCGGTATTTCTAAACCATCGTAGGAGTAAATATTTTTTCTATTGATGAGCGTGATTTATTTCACTGTCAGTGTAAATGGTAGACCTTAGAGGATTTTAATCAAAAAGAAATAGATAGGAGCAAACCGTTTCTGTTAGTTAATGGTTTAGATGTAATATTAAGATCAAGTTTAAATTATTTTCAATAATTTAAAAGGTATCATAAAACTGGGAAAAATATTTATATCATCAAAATATCAGTCTTAAAATTGACCTACCACAATGCAGCTATGTGTGCACCCTCACACCTATTAATTTTAAAGTTAGCTCTATATACAAAATAGTACAATTACGCGCGGAGTTCCAGATATGTCAGCGACCGCTAAATAATTATCACGTTTTGATGGCTCCAGCGAAATAACTACATAATTAAAACTTTTCAGTCGGGAAAACATGCGATAAATCAGTGTAACAAATGACTAGTGGCTACGTTGCGACTGAGTTTACGCGCATGCTCGCGCACTATACACACGGACCGATAGTGCTGCCACCAATGTTTACCGGTGCAGACTTAAACCGATGATGCACGATCGTCGACTGGCGCTCGTGGCGCTATTAATTTTCGTGTGCTTTAATTATTGCAACCGAAAGGTGTAAATGAGTTATTGATGTTAATTTACTTCTTTTTTCCTATTCATATGCAGTTGTTCAATGGCGCCAGTAAAATGGTACATTCACATTATAGAAACTTTGATTATTAATAGGTTTTTTATTATTTGCATCGCATAAGTTCAAAATTACAGATAAAATATGTTTTCACATGGGAAAGTTTCGAATTTTTTTTCTCATATTTACTACCCATAATATATCTTAATATCTCCAATTGTCACGTTTATATTTATACTCCTATGGTTCTTATTGTTTCACCTAAAAAATTCTTTAATCGTAAAAATTTATTCATTTACAAAATATAAAACTGACTAACATGTATACTTATAGAAGTTAATTATTTACAGAACACAAACGCATCGTCACACAACTTCCGGTGCATCTGTACCCACATCCGGATATTCATCTGCTTACTGGACCACCGTCGACTGAAGTTCTCTCGTACTACCCCCCTCCCCCATTACCCAGTGGATAAAACGAACACCACCCACGGGGTTAAATGTGAAAATGTGTATACCGTTTAATATGTAAGTGTATAAAAAAAATTAATTTATAAGTAATCCATAAGTATATAAACTATATTTAAAATTAAATAAATAAAATAAAATAATAAAAAATATACCTTGAATAATCCTAATATACGTAATTTACACGTCAAATTCAAATTTATTTTTTGAATTACGTTCCAATGTTTACAAATAAAAAATAATTATATAAGAGTGCAAAAAAAAACATTAACTTGTTAAGAGTTAATTGAAATTTATATACGTAAAAATTTGTGAGAAATTATTAACTATTATGTGCCATAAATTTACACTTCACAAAGAACGATGTGAACATATGAAATAATAACAAAAGAAAAATACTTGTCCTACTGGTGATTTAAAAATCTGCAAAATACGTAATTAATATTAAGACTAATTTACAGAACTTTATTGTGAAACTGTACATATATATAACACTGTAAAAAAAAATTAAATTGTGTATATGAATCTAGTGTGCGAATTTTCTTTTCTCGGAAAGGAATCAAGTAACAGTGCAATCTTAAAAATTAGAGTGAGGGTTATTAATATTGAATAAAATACAGCCTCTCTATTGACGAAAATTAAAACTATATCTAAGAATATTGTATCACAGGCGATGTATGTATGTATATACATATTATATGATACGTTAGTTGCATAACGAGCCGATCAAATGCATAAATATATTTGCTTGCAACAGAATTCTTTTTTATTGTGTTGAGAATGTTGAGGCGGGTTTTGATGCTTAGAAAATATATTTGTTCCATTTATCGGCTCGATTATCTTATTGTATACATTTAAAACAAGTGCGACTGTATATGATCTCTGATTGTATTGAACAACAGATCTTGGCCCCGTGTCTTGCCACACCCCCTTCTTCTATGTAAAATTCGTAGCTTAAGGGTCCGCTTGGGATGCACCTTAAATATATTAATTCCAACATTCAAATCAAACATAGTCTTTATTTTCACAAAACTAACATGTTTGATCAGCCGTCAAAAATAACACCAGTGTCAAGAGGCAGATAATTAGAAAATTTATTTTATTGTACAAAATTAAATTGCATTCAGAAAAACTTTAAATAAATAATAATAAAACAATTTTTATCTTACCTTTAAAATCCAAAGTTCTAATATTTTCTCATATGTCTTGGCCATTTTAATTTGTGTTTGTTAGTTCAATTTGTTTGTAATTTCAAAAGTAATTTCGAAATATATTTATTGTGCATTCCATGACGATTCTAAAATAATGTATAGACTGGAGTATGTAGTGTACTAGTATAATTCTCGAAGCTTGAAACGGCCCTAGCACACTGACCCCCCACTCCTTATTCCTCATCGTCCATTGTACAAATGCAAATTGTCAAAGTACCGCGTCCATTTTTAAACAATCTTTACGGTACAACTCAAACTCAATTCATCCAAATGCCATTGGTTACTTTACAAATCAAACGCTTTCCTATCATTTTACCCTTTTATCATATGTCCCCGTTTAGTTTTGGCGTTACGAAAATAGTTGTTTGTATGCGCGTAACACGTAGCTCTTAATTTCTAATGGAATCGAAAGTACAACAATGTATACGTAAAAAATTATGTACTTAATGTTAACTGTAATTAATTATATTAATTAATATTGATAAATTATATATGTATATAGTGATTAATTGTGGCCACGTACAATATTCAATCGCAAAATTCTAATTTTATTTATTACGTTCATACATCACATTCAATTTTTAAGATAAATGTCGATTAATTACTGTCGTCGTTATTAAAAACAAATATAGACTATGTGTAAACAAAAAAGATGCGTATATTTTAGTTTCTCAAATGAAACTTTGGTTTTTTTTTATTAAGACAGTAGTATGAATAAATGTTGATTTAGTATTTGCGATTGTATGTTGTAAGTCCAATTGTGTGCAGTGTGTCAGGGCTAATAGTAGATATTTATTGCCACGGTTTTTCGTGAAAAAGAAAATGTCGCCAATCATTTCTCCGACATCAATGTATAGGTACTACCTTAAAAATACTGAAGAATTTTTGTGTAAAATTTCCATAAACGTAGAACATAGTGTTTTATTATTATTATTATCTATAAATATAGATTGTTGTTTTCTCACCTATTATCAGTTTTTCAATTTTATTTTTATTTACCTACCTATATGTGAATGATGCGTTATTCTTTTTTCGTTATTTTGTTGCTTCCGTGTTGCTCAAAATAAGAAAAAACAAAAAACCGAAAATTTCAGTGTGTAACATAATCTTTATCTACTTATATATAATATTGCCTGTCGTCTATGTGTGACTGTAATTTATTTTAATAAAAAGTCATATGTTTTAAAAACTTTAATTATTCTTAATATTTTTTTACCAACTTTATAATTTTCAATTTTTAAATAAACATTTTTACAGCCGCTGACATTTTTAGGTTTCACACAATTATTAACCCGTATTTCAACGTGTATTTTTATTTCAAATACATATCATTTTAAAATGTATGAACGAATGCTTTCAACTGTGTATGTACATGTTTAGAAGGCCAGTCTTACAATATACGTATTCACAGACACATACAGTTACTTGTTTTGATAATTATTGAAAGTTAAAAACTAGTTTTGGAATATAATTTTAGTCAGTCTAGGGCAACTGTAGCTGTGTTTGTCTATAAACGTGTAAATTTTACAAATAGTGCGTGAGTGTTTCTGTGTATTTGTCTCATCTGTTGACAAATATTTATTGTAAATGAGTGACGTTGGTGAAGATATAGAAGTGGACATTCGTTGGGAAATGATTGGATCACGCAGTATTATTCAAAGGTAAGTCAATTTGTTTTTATTAGACCAAGTCACAAATCATGAACCAAGTCCATAAAACAAAAATGCCCGAAAAAAAAAAGCGAGAAATTAACATCCCCTACGTAAACACCGCAATCTGCCTGTTTTGCGTATGATATGCGGCGACAACACACAAAAAAAAATCCCCGCTCGGCAAACTATTAACCTGTAAATCAAGCAGTCGCATTTGCATAAGACTTATCATACACATACAGTACACGGTAACTGTTGGGTCCGTATCGCCGCTAACCGATACCATGTTGCGAGAGGTTGAACGTGGACACTAGCGGCAGCAATTGCGAACCGGAGTATGTGGTTTGCGTCGTTGAATGTACTTCATTGGTATGCATTGAGGATTTATTCCGGCATCCAGCCAAAAACATTCATCAAGGTGGATTTAACAGAAACTCTGATATATTACAGTTCTAATATATGTGCGGGAGGGTTGGGGCACGCGGATGCTTTCGGTACTGGTTGCGACGGAAACCCTACCGACTTTTTGCTACTCGTGCGTTTTGTTGTTCCGCGAATTTTGTTGTGTTTATTTAAAACGCGGACAAGTTGAAATTATGTTCAAAGCAACTCTAGCGCGAGAGAGAAACAACACTGGGACTTCATCTCGGCAAATGTGTTTACTTGTGTGTGCGGTCTCGGCGACTGGAAAAGATAGATTTCTCCACAGATTTACAGAGTACATTTAAAATTGAAATTGTTCAAGCAATTTCATTTAGAGTCTATATTCACATATTTTTGTTCCGTAAAAACGGTTACGTTTAAATTTAATGTATTATTGGATAACTTAACTAATAACGAACAAGTTTAAATATCCTAGAGGTAATGGTTGGCGTTTCAGGTTTGAAACATATTCATTGGTCATAGATTATTTGAGCGTAGTTTGCCAAGCATCGCACAATTTTCAAATAGATCATTTAAAATTTTACAATTTCCTCTAAAAGTAAAATTACATGAACATCTATGTAAGTATCTTCGATTCGTGGTTGTTTTATTATACAAACAATCCTGGTGTTTTTTTAGGAGATTGTTTTTGTAGGAATACTTGTGTTGGGTGGGTGGAACGCTACTGATTGCGCACTAATCCTACTGGATTAAAAGGAACGTCGTCCGGCAGTGTAATCTTGTTCACTGCCGGATACCCAACGCACGGGCGCAGCACAAGAACTCGGGCACATGTGAAACATGGTTTCCTGTGTTTCCTTAGTAATCGCATGAATACTTGCTTACATCTGAAATAAAATAAAACTATCTCGAATAACTATTATGTATTCTCTCATCGTTCAAAACACTATTCGCATATGTAAATTAATATTCTTCTATATTTGTTATTTGTGAAAAATATTCTGAAATTGTCATCAAATATCTTGATAGTTAATTGCAATTTGTTATTAATGTGTATTTAAATAATTGATTAACAAACGAGTGGAGCTATAAATAACTTAAGTTTAAATATCAATGCGCTGATGTTCTAATAGATGTAATGATAAGTGAAGGATAAAATATCGTCAGAAATCATTGACCGTTAAAGCAAATTGCTGTACACTTTATACTTTATTAAGTAATTCAAAATATATCTTAAATCAGATACTATCAATTTCAGCGAATAGGCGTTATGGAGAGTCAGTCGTGGGGAACGTTACAACTTAATAACAAGTCACTGTTTATTCAGGACAAGTTCACTTCACATCTTGTCGTGAGGTCACTATTTTCTATTTTTTATTTTTGTGGTACCATACAATTTATGGTTACTGTGTTTGAAACAAACATTTATTTTGAAAATTTTGCAATGTACTTCCAGCCCGCTAATATATTAATGTTCAAGTAATTTTAATATTTTCACTAAAAAAATGTAGGGATATTTGATGACATACATAGGCAGGTCCCCTGAGCTATTAATATTTAACACAGCTGTTCCGCAAATTATAATTCCGATAACAATTACAAAGTTTGGTCGTGGTGCGGCTCCGCCATTTTTCTCCAGCACCCGCGCTATATTGATGTGTAAATTATGCAACGCACTTTCATTCGCGTGGGACATCCTATATTAGATATATTACAGAGAACTTTGGTAGTAAATATAATTAAAATAAGCGATTTTTTTGACGAATAAAATAAATTTACGAATAATTGAATGTGAAAATGAGATAAGGATTTAGTAAAAATGATTGTTGAATTTGTTTCAAGTGTAAATGTAACTTTAATCAAGTGCAAATGGACGCTGGTGTAATTATGACAATTTTAAAACTAGCCGAAACATTTATACACTGTTTGCAACATGCGTAATTGAAGCATAAATAAAAAGCAGCCATCGTGCGCAACAACAAAACGTTGGACACGTCGCTGTTCACAAATTAAAAATGTCGCTTTACAGGCTGGTGTGGGTGTATTATATAGGATGGGACGCGCCGTAATTCACACGGTCGCGCGTCCCGAAATTCTAATAATTCAAATTAATGAAGAACAAATGAACATTTTTGCGTTGCCGTCCCTCGTCAGCGCGCGAACGTGCTTAGTTTTCGTATGCTGCGGCACGCGCTTTCAGACAAGATACACCCCTCGCCAGTTAAGGGGAGGAAATACTAATAGGTGGTGAAGTATTCAAATTACGAACCTAAGATCTTCTAGAACTCAGGTGTTTAAATAAATTATTATTTATTTGCTTTTAAACAAATATATTCAGATGTCCATTTCATTTTATAACTAAAATAATAAATAAGTATTAAGACTCGTTTCAAAATATTACTCTGTAATGTGAGAAGCAACATAAAGTAAATAAATTTAATTTAATTCCTAAACTACTATAATATCGTTAATACAACAATCAAATAAACTGACAATCACTGCCAGTAGTATATGTTAAGGCGTTATATTATAAATATACGAGACGTGAAACTATTCGTTCTAAAAATCATCACTACATAGAATCTTTACTTCCACAAAATGGAAGGCGCTCATTCTAAAAAAAATGTTATTAAGTAGTTATTGCAGTCATTTTGTTATTTTTGACGGGCATTTGCAGGTAGCTATTCTTTTTTCAAGTAACTGTACATATATATATATAAAATATATGGCAGCATAGTATTCGAGCGAATATTCTTTAGATATTGCAGTTTCTATGTGCGATGCCTGTAGGTATCCTCTGCATGTTCCATTTCACCCCTCCGTTTGCGCTTGCACCGGTGACGAATGGTTCATATCAGAGGACCATGTCCCTACACCTACTTGATATTCTGCCAGCGATTTCGCTCGCCATCATTTCTCTCTCCTGAAGTTTTCCCGCTGTGAAATTTGGCTGCCGCCACCGCCCTTTTTGATATATGTAAGTTGAGCCTATTTCTTCGCAAATGCTCAACTAATTGTGGTTTACTGGAAGGGCTATAAAAATATTTTCACTTACAATGAATTAAATAAATACGTTTATCTGAATGCAAAAAACGTATTACGCATTCAATTCGCATAATTTAATTTTTGAATTATATGAACTAGTTTCGGTTAATGCCAGTGAAGTTTGTTCGTTTTGTGAAAATGTAGATTTAATTTTGAGTACGGTGTAAACTATATGCAAAGCTAGTCAAATACGATGGTACGAAATTAAAAATTAAATAACGCAACGATATGAAAATGCAAATTGGCGCGATTCCCGAAGTCCATGTACATTCCAGTAAATAAAGGGTGTTGAATAAAGGACTCTTGATTGTGGTATAATGTCTGGTGCAGTGACCCTGGCCTGTTTCACACTCAATCAGTCTCTCCACCAACTTGTGGGTGAACCAGTTTAAGACCCTGCGTTGAACCCTTTGGGCAATATCTCAAGATTCATTACAAGTCTTGGCCAACACTCAACACCGCATTATATACAGGATTAAAGGACATTCTCAAATAGAAGCACACATTATTATAAATTTTATTAGAATTTATCATAAAATAAATTATCAATAAAGAAAAGAGGCGAAAGTAGAAATAACAAAAAAAAATTAAATATATTAATTTCCCCTTAATGTTTAATTGTGTATATAAGTAATAAATAAACTGATTTTAAATTACCTACATAAATTTATAAAATAGCAAAATCAGCTGGATTTATTTTAAACAATGTTTATCTCAGTGTATTTTCAATATTTATTTATTTCTGTAATTTTTATGGTGTAACAATTTATAATGTACCAATAATACATATATTTATGCCTCTGAATCCCACTAAATGTTGTCCAAGTGCAATTCAATAAATTATTCAACAGCTTTTTTCGTAAATTGATGTTCTGAAATTTATCGACTAACAATAGTTTGGAAACTAGAACAAAAACGAACAATATAACATTTTAAACGTACCAATATTGCTGGATATACAACTGAACCGAATTTACAGAAAAATGCACGGGCGCCCTAAATCTTCATTCTTATCGTATTTCAACGCACGCTGCGACAAACTGGGCTTTATTTATAACCAAAGCTACTAAAACCGAATACACGATATCTTTTCCGAACTGGTACGGGTATCCGCGTGATACAGGAGCGCGTTGTGGAACATGTTAGGTTGGATTTCCACGGTGTACACACACAGACTCCGGTACTAATTTGCCATTAATTTGGCCAAGGGCCCCTCGCCTACCTTCCCATAACCGTGCATCATACTGTATTAGTGTTTAAATTTACACGATTTTTTATTCGTAAGGGTGAACACATTTTCCCTCTGAATTTTTCCACACTCCAAATTACAAATATATATAAATCGATTTATTTAGTTTTTATCTATCAGCTGTATTAATATAAATATTTAATTCAAATAACATATTCGCCTATTATTTCTATAGAACATAAATAAAATATTGAAATTAAAATTCGAGCAATAAATTTATGTGAAATAAGTTCGCGAAAACTCTTAATGTATAAGTTAAATAGCGCGTCAAGCAAAGTTAACTTTAGTACAAGGTGGATTTCTGGATATTTGTGGCGCACTTTAAAGTGACGCGTTGAAATGTACTTTGGTATGTATGTGCAAATAAAGCCATCCACAGTTTGCAACATGTTCACGGCAGATGGATGCAGATCCCGCGAGATGGAATGGTTACACACGAAAGTGTATATTTGATGGAATGTTCTCCCGAAGGACGGCATTCCACTGTGCCCGTGGCAGGACGAGGTGAAACGAAACGGGATGCGAAATGAAACAAGACAACATTATTATATGCCAGACCGCAGTGCCTTGTTCCCATTCACAAGCGCTTAGGAATTTAACTGGTGCAACACACAATGTGTTTACTAAATTAAAGATTGTTTAAATTATTTAGATAAAGTTAAATTAATTTTTTTATTTTCATCTATTCTTTAATCATTTAATTTTTTTTTAAATATGTGGATTAATGATAATTTGTTTTAATTCAAATATTTATTGATTTATAACAAATAAATATTATATGCAGAAAGTAACATATTTTGCAGAATTTTTTAAATGAAATTGACATATATTTATATATATAATATAGTAATTTTGTGTAAATTCAGATTATTTTTAAAGTAAAGAAAATATTTACGATCTTATGTATGTAAAGTTTTATATTTTCTTATAGTGTATGTAGAAAGATAATGAGGTGTTTATTAAGTATGGAGTAACATTTTTCTGAGTCACTGACAAGTAGTTGAAATGCATACGAAGACTCACCTAGGGGAATCTGAATCCTATATATACACTGGGAGTACAAAACGTGTAATCTGTATGTTGCATGATGATAAAAAAATGCGCGAACGGCATGTAGCATAAATCATAAAACAGTTCGATTCATAAATCAAATGCATCGAAATCAAATAAGCGTATAGTTAATTAAATGGCGTGAGCATGTTATCCGTCGGTAGGCGTTCATTATTTATTACGAATGTTGCAAGATGTGTACATGGACACGCCGATGGCCACCTAAAGAGGCACACGGACCGAGAAGCGCCGCTGATAATTAACCCGTATAGGTGAAAATATCTTCATTTCCATCTTTAGATTATACCAAATAAAACGAATTATATATTTCGATATCACTTTCATAATTGTAACTTTCTACCCAGTACCAACAGTTTAGAAATATAATAAAACTTTCTTGTTATGAGATGAATTGCACTGAGAAGTTGCTAGCAATATCCTTTTGTTATCTCGGTAAACTGTAGATTTCGTTGACTTTTACATTTAACGCAGAACGTATCGTATGTTACTGCTGCTACTGTTATGTGTGTGTGTGTGTGTTGTTCAAACATCTAAATTTTCTTTCGCCTCAGATATGAGACACTAAAGTCGCGTTACCGTCTTGGCGGATTTGCAGTGGGTTTCCTTCACGTTGTTTGCAAAGAAAAACGTCGTGAAAATTTTATGATGATTCGTTTTAAGTGTGGATTTATGTCCTCGACATGTAGGTATATGTGTTTTTATATTTTAACTGAGTTATATCTTCAGAACGAAATATTCCCGGACATATTGCTTCCATCTATTCTACTTTATACAAATGTTTTATCATGTTATTAATTTAAAATTTTCTTATAATTTTGCTGTAACGTTTACTTTGAATTACTCGTTTTTATTTTTTTCATATATCATAAATATATTTAAAACAAGATCAATAATTATTGGATATGATAAATAATAAATGTTTGTATTCAAATATCATATGCAAATACGTAAATAGATCAATTCCTCAATTGTGTTTCTTCTCATCTGCGATCCATACCAATCGCAACGCAATAATTTATGAATCGGCAGAATGCCGTGATTTATTTTTCTACGTGACATTTTCTGGGGCTATATGCCCACCACACCCGGCCCAGAAACGACGCCCTCCACATACACACACACACACAGCAGGCCGAGAGAAGAAGAAGGTGGCTGGGTGTGAGGAATTGTTAGCTGCTTAGCGGCAAGATTTATACGCGACGCTCCAAAGACAAATGGAAAGATTGTGTTCGAAATTTTTAACGGCACATTTTCTTCGCTAGAATTTTATATTGCGTGTGCAGTTTGGGTTATACGGCAGCGTTGCTCTCTCTGTGTGTCTGTGTGTGCTTCTCCTATAGTGTTTCTTCTCATCCTCGACGCTATCTCATTTTCTCTATGTGGAACAGTATGTTCGCCGCATGAAAGTTTAAGGGATGCTTTATTGCGACCACGAGACGTTTTCCGGTATACGTATTTATTAAGTGCAGCCAGTTGAGTTTGCCTATCTTGCCACCCTACCCCCCCCCCCCCCCCACTTCACTGTTTCATTTGGTAAAATTTCATTTCGCCTTTTGGGAAAATCAAAACCACTGCACGGCGATTTAATCAAAATTAAATAAGTAATTTACTGGTTGATGCCGTGTGTTTGGAAAAATAGTGCAAAGTACTACTACTGTAGATAAATTGCGTTGTTGTTGGATGTTAGAACCAAGTAAGATTATGTACGGTTGTCAGGTAGAATATCGTCACTGTTAGAAATGCATTTTACGGGCATTCTTACATGCGCATCCATAAAAGTTCTACTGTTAATTTTATAGCTTTATAATTTTTTCCTTTCCAAGAGTCCTCGATTTGCATTCTGGCCATCAGCCAACTACACATTTTTACGTCATCATCGTGTGACGTTTTTATTGCAATTAACAGTGCCGTAGAAACAAGGGTAAAAATTTGAAATTTTCTACAAAATATATTTTGAAGAAAATATTGCGAATTTTATAAAGTAATTGTGTTAGGATATAAATAAATCTAATTTTGTCATTAAACATTATGCGATTTACAGTGCAGATAAATATATTTGTGGATTTTAAATTGAATGCTTTTAAAATATGAGTACTATAAGTATATTTTTTGCAACTCTGTAATAGATTTAAGATTTGAATGATACAAAATAATTCTACGCTCATGTGCTCGTAAAATACAATGGTACGCACTTTTAAATACTAATAAGTAACAAATACACTCTTCGTTTGACGACTCTAAGCCAGTAGTGTATTTTCAGTGTTGTTTGCAAGCAACATTATTATGGCCAATTGACAATTGTGTTCGGTGTATGGTGCATCATTGTTGTTTTCTGTGAGTAACATTTTTTATTGTCACCTTCTTGAAATGCATATTGAGCCCACACATGCGATTCGCTGAAATGACCTTGAAATTGATTACTATTTAAATTTGCTGCGCGCTTTTATGCATGTTGAGATGTCAAGTGTGTTTATTTTTCATACAAAACAAAGATTCATATTGAATGAATATTTTAACGTATTTTATTATTTTTTATTAAAAATACATTCTTATGTATTGTTAACTATCTTATTGTCTATGTGCAAAATATTTCAATTTTTTCAACCAATTTGATATTTGTAATATTTTTCGTTAATTTTATGGTAACAAGGTTAATCAAAATTATAATTTTTACTATTTATTTATTTCTCAAATCAACCAAATTTTTAACGAAACCATTTTTAAAATTAAGTTTCTATCTCCGCAATATACCGACAAAGAAAACAATTTCCTGTCCTTATACTTAGCATCTTTAAAGAATCACGTGACCGTCAATTTAAATCGTTTGCATATTTCCTCCGATATCCGGGTTCGAATCCTGGTGAAGAAGGTTCTTATATTATGAAGGACTAAGCGATAATTCTGCATTCTGCTGTGCCCATATACCAGCGAACGCGTTGAATTCTATTCTTCTCGAAAATATAATAAATATAAATCTTTACGAAATATGTATTATAGATACTGATCTCTCATATGAGAATGTAAGATACGATATTGTTGAATTACGAACTTATGACATGTTTATTTGAGAGATTGCATCATTGAGTGGCCGGTCGGTTATTTATTGGAAAGTGATCCGCGATATATGAGGGCATCGGAACTTGTATATCAAACACAGTAAAGACGGTGATATGAAAGGAAAACCTCGAATTGAATTATATTAATGAACTGAAATATTATTTTGTCGTAATCGTTCAAATATGATTACAAGTTTATTTTGTTTCTTTTGGATCAAATATGATTGTGAAGCAATTGAGTTGCGGATAACGTGTATACATATATTATGGGATTTAGAAACTGGCCGAATGTAGTTCGAACAATAAAAAGCTAATCAGCGCGCGGGGTGTGGGGATTGGGAAGAAAGTTCGGCAAAGAGAGAACCCTTTTACAATTCCCCATTCTCCCAGAGGCGCGCGCGCCCGAGTCCAATTCTCGGGCGTTTCTCCCGAGATATTGCACCGGGAATGTCGGGGATAAATTTCGCCGAGCGGCACCGAGCTCAGACTTCATTTCGTTGCGAACGTTTATCTTGAAGGCAATAACTCACGGAAACGTCCGATCTTTTTGTATTTTTTTTCCTTGTTCTTATTGTCTTCTCCTAGTAAGAGAGCATTTTCTTCTCTACACACATACTGGAAGAAATAGAGGAATATATAGAAGGAATTGTAATCTTGGTCGCGTAATGAATTATTGCTGAAGTATAGTATAGGGAGGCCAGCATAGCACAGCACAGCAGAAGACGCGCGGTACATACATACATACATACGTACGTACGTAACGTACAATGAAAAGTGTTCGCTTTTCTGCCGTTGTAGAATTTGAGCGTGCGCGCGCGATCTTGAATTTATATCTTTAATTTAAATTTATTTCGTCTTTTTTGGTTAAATGCCGTAAGAGAGACGTTCAACTATCCGCGGTGACGGTTTTTCTTTTCGGTGAAATAAGTGGAAAAGCGGTTGGTTTTAGTGGGCGCGATTTATTACTGCATGTAATGGAGAATCTACTTCATTTTCTTCAACATTTTATACTGCCCAACTATTCTTCTTATATTATAACAGAACTTTTAAGCATATGTTTTATATAAACTACATAGTTATATAACAAAATTTAAACTTTTGGCTGGTTAAGTTCTAATCTAAATCATGTTTATTCTTTACAAGATGATTGATCGTATTTTGTGAAAATTACCCAACCAATTAGAAGAAAAGCACAATTTAAAAAGTATCACAATCCTTATTATTGTAAAGCTCAGGAATATATATAATCTGTTTTGCTCATAAAATAAAGCTTCTATTTAAACGAATAAGCCTTTTTTTCGTTCAGAAAAAATATATTACGAAGCAAATAAGTTTCAAGAAATCTACATTGCTTAAGAATGGGTAGAATTTTGTTTCAGTTACTATGTAAAATTCTTGTTATTTTCTTAAATCTACCAAATATTATAATTATCATTAATTCAAAGTCTAATTCTACAAACTATTTTTTATCGGGCACCAACTTTTCAGTAAAAGATGAATGTTGAAAAACATATTAATATTAACATAGCATTCTTTTTGGAAAACTCTGATAACTTCCAACATTAGAGCTCTCTCGACTGGCAATAGTAGTGGTTTTAAAAAGTGACTACAGACCGTCGTGCAGGGATGTTAGAGGCGTGAGTATTGAAGTAATCCATGTCGCAGTGTCCTTACGATGCGGTGCGGCACAGCTCTGTTCTAGCGCATGCATTATGCAAGCAGAGCAACTTCTGTAATCCGTCTTGCCGGTGTCGCTGACGACGAATGGTTCACCACCCCAACCATGACTCTGGTGAGGTAAAGTGAACCGGGATGCACGAGTAATGTGATGCAATAGCAACTCCGGCAAACGAGCACTGCACGACAAGCGCTCAAATTTCACAAGTTGGTGTCGCCTTTACGGTCTTAGTTACGAGGCATGTGTTCGACGAAACTCCGAAATTTCTACAAGTTGTGTATATAGTTTAATTAAATATGTCAACATATTGCTTTATTAATTCGTATAAAAATTGTATTTATTGTTCTCCAGGGCTAAACGCAATAAATATTTTTGAATTCATTTGTTACAATTAGAATATTGTATTTCTTAAAATTACAAATCATATTGATCCATTTACTGATGCAGTAATAAATAAATATTGTTGTTTTCAATAGTACAATTTTATTTTCGTAGCAATAATTCTTAACAAGTTGCAATAAGGAACAAAGAGCACATTACAAAACAAGAAGCTGAGTGAAATGCTTATAAACTCCGGACGAAAAAATATTACACAACGAAATAAATTCTCGACAACCACTTTTCAGTATTTTAATTTTTCTCCGTAAGATAAAGAATTCGTGTGTGACTTTTAGAACGCACGACGGCAGGTTAAAGGTTCATCTTGTCGTACCGTACCTGACATGTGATACCTGCGTGACCTCCACCTAACCCCTACTAGATGTGGAAGGGTCAGGGGAAATGAAACGCGTTCTTTCCTGATTATGCAACTGAACTACATACCAAACAAAGTGAACTGCCGCATGCCACATTTCAATTTCTCGGTGTCCAAGGTTAAATATAATTTACCCTGTCGTTAGATAAGCTCCGCAGATTTTAAAAAGATGTAATCAGTACAATATTGTAGTTAAACTTCCAGAAAATGTAATTGTATTTTAAGAAAATGTAATTGTATTTAAATATTTCTGAATTATTTTTTTTTTAATTGCATCGACTTTTACAAAGTATATTTCCGTGTAAATATCGTTAAAGTTTTGATACGGTGTGATAAATTGAACTTGTCGGGAAGATACCGAAACATTTAATTTGTAGTGGCGTAAGAGCCCGCTGTGTACAGATGACACGCGTTATGCAAATTTCTTGTAGACACATGATTTACAACGACTATACGAGCATGCATGACTCCAACGCAATGCTATGGGCATCTTCTTCAACTGAACGTAACCTTTCGCCTGTAATATAAAAAAGAGATACCTACTCCGATGGACCCTTGAGAAAAATGCAATGGTTGGTTTACAAGGCATAAACGAACACGTTGTTTTACCATGGCGGCTGGGTGAGAACCAAATGTGATAAAATAAGGGGTCATTTTTCGGTGTCATCTTGAAACGTACCCGCGCTGTTCCCTCACACCTCTCCGACTGCGATACCTCGCGTTTCTGTCCGCTAGCGTACTTGTTTTAATTTATGTGGGCGAGAATGTTTTTGGCACATTTTGTATAAAGATATATGGTGGTTTTGCGACGTGCAAGATAAAGATATGTGCATATGGACAAGAGTACACGGTCTACACTTTGGTATAGATTTGAAATGACTGGACTCACACAGCGATAAATAAACTTACAATGCTAAATTTGTTGAATTTCGATACTATTTCTTTTCTCCAACATTATTTTCGATTTCTATACATATTTCGTTAATATATTAATATATAAATAATAAGTCATGTTAATTTTAGTAATGATATTGAATCTTGAGGACTTTTAGAAGCCATACCTCCTCCCTCCTCGTAATATATAGATTTTGTATGCTGTTCATGAATTTTCTTTTAATTTTTTTCAACTAGAGAATTTATTTAAAAAGACGATAGATTGTTGTGATTTTTCAATTAGTATTCTTTGGTGATCGTATACATGAATATTTAATTAACCAATGAGAATTTTCCGTTAATTTATTTATTCTAACTTTTGCATATTAAATATTTTGATTTCTTGGAATTCATTTTCATATTTGTTTCTCAGTCACTTCTGCAGAGTTAGGCACTAATCGTAGTGACATAAAAATTTTCTTTACGAAATTTAGTAATTTTCACAAAAATATAAATTTATTTATTTATGATTTAATATTTTAAAAAAAAATTTAAATTTATTAACATTTTGCCTACAACTAAAATATTGTAATGTTGTGAATCCCAATATCTATTTCTATCTATTTTTTGTATTTTTACGGATACCTGAAATCGTAACACAGTTTTACTTAAATATATTTGTAGGAATTCAAGAGATTCAAAAATGTCTCACTGATTATATCAATAGTTCCCAATTGTATCAATAAATGTCTTTCGTATTTTATTTCGTATAAGCTAACACAATTTATCTAAGTTTTTGTTTGATGCTGACGGTTCTCATTGCTTCGTTGCCATATGTGATGTTATAGACGGCTCGCCGTCGCCGTTGCCGTCGCCGACGCCGACGCCTGTACCAAGTATTGCAATCTTGATGTCGCCGCGTCCCGGACGCGCACCCGCCCTCCATATCTCCTCGTATCTTATATCGAGTCCGGGCATCGGGAAGTGCGCCTTCAGCACTCCAGAAACCCACCCGTTCTTTTCATATATTCTGCACGCTGCACAAAAAAAATCGCCTGGTGCTTGTTATACATTTTCCAAGTTCTTTGCATGATAAATTGTGGATATGAGCCTTTTATAAGAGGATTGCTGACGCAATCGGGTTTTTTTTACATTTTCTCTCCCATTTTTTGCTTCAAACAAATTTGAACATTTCGCAAAAGTAGTTGTACAGAGACATTTTCCATCAGCAGCATGGAGCGTTCTTTTTTCATATGTGATGATGCTGATGATACTGATGATGATCATATAGCGCACAACACCATCCTCGCGGATTGTACGGTGCCCAGACGTGGGCAAGGGGTGATCGCAGGGCGGAGGGATCCATCTGACATAGACGAATGAGTTTCATTTCACGCTGGGCCGTACCCCTTGCTCCCTTCGTTCCATACACTATCCCGCACCCCGATAGTTCCCTCCTCACCGTCCCTGTCCCAGCATCGCCGTCCACGATGATTTACCGTGCTACAATGTGGTAACCCATGATTTATCGTTGCCGAATGGCGGGCTCTGGCGGCGCGACTCACAACTAGGGGCGTCCAAGCGGTATCTCTACCACGGTATCTCTTCTCATTTCACTCGATAGTTTTTGTGAACCTTAGCATGAAAAATTGAAATAATTATCGATTCATTTTGAAATCAAAATTAAAAATTGTTGTGAATTTAATATCTAAAATGTGGGTATTGGTAATGTAATTTTAGGAAGGTAAATAGGTACATACAGTAAAAATGTAATGCAAATAATAGACACAGAGGTCATTAATATTCGCAGTGTGTTAGTTTCGAGTTACAATGTTTGTGTTTGCGGAGTATTTTTCATGTTTTCAGTCTAGTTTGTTTTATTTCGTTTCGTTTCATTTGTTTGTTATTTATTTTTTTACGTAGCGATATCGCGTCCGCATATGAATTGTGGGTTGTTAAGTGCACCGCGGACTCGTGACGCGCATGAGTTATCGCGTAGCCAGCTTTTGTTTGGCTGTGCGACGCTAAAATCACAGGTATTAAACTACCACTACACACACACACACACACACACACACACACACACACACACTCACACACAGATCGGCCGGGCGTGATTGATAAATTGTGTCCGTTTAAAAATTGATACTTGACCCCCTCTTCCACTGCATTACGTGTCACGCGAACTTTGATTCATGCGAGTAATTACCACCTGCTAAACAGATTTTAAAACAGACTCTCGCGGTAATAATAAGCATCCACGTTCGTTGCTCGCTTCGACTGTGTTGTGACGAGGGCTGAACAAGCAAAGCGCACTTTTCAGTTACCTTATTATAATTGCTATTTATTAGCGCTTGATTTATTTACCCTATTGACTTCTTACGATCTCTCGCACAATATCTTCCATCTTGATATATTGTTCCTTTTTATTTGGCCTCATATTTCCATAGGTAATCCCAGATAGGTTATCTGGAAAATAAATTAATCATTTATTTACTAATTTCGTATGCTTATTCTGCCAATTAAATAACTAACTGATAACTAAAAAATGATATAGAAATGTGTCCGTGATAAAAAAAAATATGGAAGCATGTATTTTAAAAATATATAAAAATAATAATTTTATAAATCTGCAATATAATCTAAATAACGGTGAATAAGTAGCAGTATATTATTGTAAATATCAATTGGTACCTACTTATTGAATGATCAACAATTATGTTTATGATATTGAGTCATTCTTTGGGTATGTTGGTTGTACATACATACATACATACGTCTTTCAATGAATATTTGAGAAATGATACATGTAAATGAAGGCGTTGCGTTGTACATTTCGCATAATTTCTCCGCGTGGCTTATTCCCTTGTGCCGATGTCCGCTTCCTCTGAGCGAGGCGTCTTGTTCGGGAAACCAAACATGCAAATGCTACACGAGCCTAAAGTGAATGAACACAATGAGTATGAATTATGAACTGGTCAGGTATCCACCACCAATGCAACACATCTCTATGTACGATACGCATATAGGAACATAAATAGAAGAGCAGTGAGCATGTGTGAGTGAGTATATGCGCGTGTACCACGGATCGTAAATCACAATACAACAGGATTATCGAACTTAGCAATAACAAGATTACGGAACACACTATAAATATACACGAAATGTACGAGTGCACAGTCTGTTATTTACTATATAAAGATGTCATACAACCATTGTATGCTATATTATAGTGCTATGCGCGTCCAACGAACAGATAATCATCTAGCATATCTATATCCTACTGGAGACAGATTTTATCTACTATTCATATTTCATATGTCTTAGTTATGTCGCTGTCAGGTTATTAGAAAAATGCACGTAATCTCCAACTTGATTCAATTTTACTATTAAAAAAGAATAAACCTGATATATATATATATAAAATCCAGTACACGCCACAGCAGATATTATTTTGAAATGATTTCATAGCCAAATGTATCTAGTTAAAGGCAAGCATTTCTTCAATGTTACACAGTACATTTATACTAAACTAAACATATTTTAAGAAATTATAATTTTAATAAAGTAAACTCAGCTTTCTATTCTATTCTAAGGTAGCAAAAAAGTAATTATTGAACTAAAAGCCAAGTTCTTAATGTGTAGGTAAAACACTTTCATTTATAGATTTGAGTTATGTTCGTGTGTCGGTCCCCGCACTCGCCACCGTTCTGGAACGCCTCACGCACTGTGCGTGTGTGTGTGTGTGTGTTGTTGGCTAAATATTCCGATTGTGTGCTTCGAAAAGGTCCCATAATTCATTATGTTCCATTCCTTCTCACCATTCATCAAACACTCCAGCTAGCTAGAGAAATGCGTGCGCGTTTATTACCAGCGTGTCTGTGTATGCGAGGGCGTTCCTTGACGCACACTCTGATGTGCCTGGAGAATTAATTCGGATACTTAATTTATTGTTCTTTTGTGTATTTTAAGTGAATGGGTCAACATCAAATTTAAATCATTCACAAAATATGTTAAACGAATAATTTTGCTATTACTGTTTTTAAAAATATGTTTAATTTTGAAGTGGAATTATGCTTTATTGAAAATTTGAATACATTTATAGTTGAAGAGGGACTTTTAGTTAATCCAGCAAGTATATTCAGTGCATTGGTGCGCAACGGGGGCTGCGCAGGTGACCAAGTGAAGTAAATCATTATTAATACTAAATGACAAAAAGAAGACAAATCGAAAGGAAACGTGGGGGAAAGGCGTGCAAAGGAGGAGGCCAAAGTGTCAGTGGAGAAGCGGGTAAAAAACTGTTCATAAATCGTCTTTTGGTTCGTTCGCGAGTGCACCAGAAACTTGAACAAAGTTGGGCTCCTAAGTCTTCGCATCGTTCAACTTGAAACATGGCCGCCTCCGGCTGTCGTCTTGGCCGTGGCCGCGCATTAATCCCCCACCGTCCGAGTTCGAATCCAGCACTGCATAGCACACCAAAAAGAACGTGTTGCCCACAATGACGTGTGTGACATTCGCGTATTATATGTAGTTTTTGGGGTATAAGAATTAAATAGGTACGCCACGCCACACCTACTGATTTATATTTAAAATTGTACGCCGACACCACTAGCCGTTCTCTCGTGCTGTGCGAGCGACGAATTTTTGTAATTAGTAAATGTCACTTTGTCTTACGGAACTCATTATATGTGGCAGTTTACATAAGTCAACACGACGGCAGAACACAAGCTCATTTGTGTTGAATGCAAACTATTTGTAACTATTTTACATAACTATACACTGCTTAATGTGTATGTATGTATGTATGTATGTATGTATGTATGGAAACCGCTGGAAGGCTCATACAAATCTTTCACAATATCTGAATCCAATACAACTATCGATATACCAATTACACTATTAAAGGTTTCTAAATATTAGGCATGCCAGTTTAGAAGTCAAAAAACTACATTTTAAACATTAAAAGCTTCTGACATTAAAATATTTGCATTTATAAACAAATTGAGTGTCTATAATAGATGAAATTAATTTTTAAAAACTGACCTGCACAATAATATGTAAAATAGGTTTAGTTGAAATCCTCAAATAATACAGTGGCCTAAAACCATAAACACCGTATCGAACAATCAATAACCACAAAGATATCGGGTCTTTATGAACACTTGTTCCATTTTTCATGGACCATTTGCGATCAAATAAAAGCACACCCCTCCTTGTCGCACTTGCCGCATCCCTACAGACAGGCGCGCAACACGAAATTATGTTTATAGTAACATTTATGACACACGTTATTCGTTTACCGCATCGTATAGAAAGCTAACACACTTGTTGTTTCGCGAAGTGTATTTTAAACCCTGTTAGAGGCTATCAGAGTCTTTACCGTTCATGGGATTTGACTTTAGTACTTCATAAAGTTGCAGTGTCGCACGCGAACTGTGTGCGTCTCCGTCGCACTTACCGGCTTTTTCCGAGAGAATGCGCCGGCGATGTCGCGAATCCCAACGGAAGAGCTTTTGCCCGCTTCTGAGACTTCGGCGAGATCGGCCCAGTGAGATTAACCCCGCGCCTTACTCGCATTCATCGTGTTTGAATCGGATCGGTTTACAGAGTTCACTCGTTCATTCTCTCTCTCTCTCTCTCTCTCCTCGTATATGTATCTGAGGTGACGGCAAAAGGACCCACGCTGCTACCGAGCCCGTTGTTTAAAGGGAATGTATTCATGGATTTGGTAATTGTCTGCAAAGTTACAATAGGATTAATTTCAGAGACAACATTTATTCTATGCTTAGTCTGACGAATAATTTACGATTGCGTTGACACCAATTTTAACTATTTTACTCCGAGATTTTACACACATGTTAAAACACCATAATACCTAATATTTTATTGTTGTATACTAATTACTTTTTACATAATTTAACTTGAAGCTTTCATATTTCTTTATTACGTATTTTTATAACTTTACTTATACATAAATTCTAGAATGACCATTCACTTAGTTTGAATGGTCAATAAATTAAAATTTCAGACGAAATCAAAGCAAGCTCGGTTAAAGTGAAACAGTATAAGGGTTGTACTGGTACACCACATATATAACATATAATTCTCGGATGTATGTAGGTATGTATGTATGCATGTATGTATGTACATAGACAATGTCTGGCGGTAACATGTTGTGTTGTGTACACAATACGCATGGTGCGCATCAGTGATTGGGCAGTTTATTTCAATTTGTGTGTAAAGTGTGACACTCGGAAATGCCCGTAAATCAGCGGTGCACGGTCCTGAATGATGTGGATAGCGCCGCGCTGACATGACGGGTAAACTATTGTCGATTCGAAGCTAGCACCTCTCCGTCACCAATGCACTCGCTAATATTATCAAACTTAAACAATATTAATATAATTTTTATTGTTAATTATTGTTTTTCAAATTCACATATTTAATGATATGTTTGTAATAAAATTTACAATAGAAGATAAGCTAAATTTTATTATATTTTCCATAAATGTAAAATCCTGATCGGGATTTTAATTTTTTAATTGTTGCAATTGCCTGTATCTTCTTTCTACGTTCTAATATTTACAAAACGAAAATTAAATGATATATATTTTTTTAATTTAATGCATGATTACAGAAAAATTGTTTAAATATTAATATATGTGCGTTTTAATATCAGACTAAAAATGAATGTGCCGGGCTTGTGTAAAATATTTAATATATCTAAAGTTAATTTAAATTGGATGTAATCTTATATCTAATTATGATTTGTAATTGTTACGCCACTGGTGGTGGCCGCACACACGGTGCCTGCAGTAAACCACCGCGTCCGTACGTGCCATATGTGCCTGCGCCCCCTGCAACTGAAAATATACGACATGAGCGATCGCGTATGGAAAAATATCACCACGTTCGATGGAGTGTCGCTCGCATCGCATCGCATAGCATCGCACCGTGTGTGTGTGTGTGTTTGCAAATTTTATCACACGACTGATTGTGATAATTTAGAATTTATGTGGAACGTACTGAATATAAACACCAAACAACACACTGCTACAAACAACTTTTTCACACTTTTTTGTTGTTGTTGTTGTTGTCGCTGTTTTGCACATTTCTAATAATACCACAGCGCAGGTGTGAATTTAATTCTATTCGCACTATGTGGTCTTTCAATTGAGTTGTCGAATTATTAATACTAAATGGATTTATATTATTTATATTTTTGATTTATCTACCATATGTCATGGATTATTTTTATGTCTATCTTCTTTTATAGCCTACTCATAACTAAAACTCATTTTACATTTAATTTTTGTCCATATTAAATTCATTAAAAAAAAATCACATACATATGTATTAATTTAAGAAACAAAATTGAATTTGCAGTATTTTCTCACGATAAAAAACCAGAATTGATAATGATTTAATTAAACAACAGCGGTTCACGTCACGTACAGTGTGTGCCGGCAAATTGACCGTCTCACAACATGTTGCCGCGCCATTAGAAGTAAATATAAATACCCTCGTTTTTAAATGACTGCTTTGCAGCAAACACGTCGGTTACACCGACATGTATTGCTCATGTAGGCATACATTTAAATTAAGTGATTTCCTTGTGAGCATTATCGTTGATTTCTATATAGAATCTGAATTGATTTTATGCTTTTTATACTCGGCAATGAGCCATTGACACATTTCTCATCAGAAAATTGATTGCTTTATGTAATGTTGCTTTTTATTGTGTTTGCTTAAAGTTCTCTGTTGCAAAAGAATGTTAATAAGAATATATATTCTGATACTTTTTGCGAAACAGTACTGTTTACTCTAAAAACTGGCTACATTTAATCACAAATATATAAAATGAATGGTGAATATTTTTCTGTCACGTTCAAATCAAGTTTAATAAATTTGCTTCCATTTGATAAGATCTATAAAAATATTTTCGGGATTAAATTATAAACACATAAAGTAGTTTTATTTAAATTCAAACATGTAAACTAGATTCTCTGGATAACAATTTTAAAATTTATGTCTATAACGCAGACATATGCTTCTATTTCCTTTTCGAAATAATCTTAATTAATAGTTTAATTAATCAAAGAATCGGAATCAAGTTTTTAAATGAAACACAATTTCGAAATAACACCAATGACTGAGCGTATAACTGTTTGATTTCAAACGATCGATTATTCTCTTTCTCTCTCTCTCTCTCTTTGAAAGATAAATTACGGATCGTTCCTCGCTCGTTTCGTCCGCGTAGACCTAATTATCTTGTTGCGTATAGAAGAGCATCACGTAGTAGGTACTGTAGTAGAACAAAGATGATACTCCAATGTGGAGAATATAAACACGACCGTGGAGTGTATAAAACACGTGTAGATGCGACACGAAAACAATCGCCTCCGTAATTATACGTTGCGCTTGTTAACAAGATAGTTCGAGCACTCTCCGCGTGTGCAGTTTACTGTGAATCGTGCTGCTGTTACTGCGCCATTCGAAGGGAATAATCGCGGAAAATAAACAAAGCCACCGAGGCTTTAAAAACTTATTACCATCCGCAAAACGGAATTTAAACCATCGATTTGTCATTTCTATAGTTACTAAGAAATATGCACAAGTTCCTAACACCAACAAACATGAATAAATGCTTCAAATACTCGTATTATTTTTTATTCTAATTCAAATTTCTCGCACTACTCACATACTCCCGCAAGTTGCATATGCCTAGGTGTTATGTTATTTAAAATATACAATGTGACAAAAAATAAATCGTTTTTTTTTGCATACAAAGGATTTTATGCCATTTCTTTAGTTTAAAAACTTTAAATGGCTTCTAAGAGCGATTTATAGAAAATTTAGAAATATTCTAGTATAGCACAAATGTTTGAACAACACTGGACCATTTAAATAGCCAGTATTCTTCCCCTCTTGGTCACCAAACGTACCCGCTAAACGTAAGCTAACCGCTTTTAAAGTTATGACTACAACTTGAGTCTCTACGGCCGCAACGCGTACTATATATGTATGTATGTATGTATGTATGTAGTAGCCGCTCCAATACCTACATGAGCACGTATATTGAGATTATATTGAGATATCAGCGGACTTAAATGATCACAGCATATAAAAAAGAAGCAACAAAAGAAAGAATAAGAAGGAAAAAAAACACACAGAAAAGTACCTACGTGTATAGAGTGGGTACAGCGTTGTTTGCTGTTATTATTCGCTCGTAAAGATTACCGGCGAGGCCTACTGCGATTCAATTTGTGACCGTCGATAGTTTATTGGCTTCTTTCGATGTTTATGTTGGCCGGTTCTGTAAACGGTTAATTTTATGGCAATGTTTTACATGTGTAGTTTTAAGTAAACTGCCCATGTGTGAGTGCTGATGATAATATTGCTGTTTTTGTTTTAATGTGGTGTTTGTTTTGATTATATATGCATTTAAGTGTCTCATAAAATTATGCAAATGTCTTATATAATGTTATGCTAAATAAAATACAATACTTTTGCTTTCATAGTTTTTATTATAATTAGGTACCTACTATAAATATGAATTATTAAAATTTATACATAAAATATTTTCACAAATTGTTTGAGGTCGCGTTTATTTTTATGCGTAGCGAAAATGTCAGCATTTACCTGCATTAGCCATTTTCACAAATTGCTAACAAAATATGTTGTCCATTTCTAAATAAATAATTTACAACTGTAATTAGTTGACTATGATTTATTTTTGCAATAATATATAATTATTTAAAAAACCTAGTGTGTATAATAGAAGTTCATAAAAGTCTAGGTATCTATTTGATTCACTTGCATAGATAAGAGAAAATTAGTTAGGCGAAATAACTTTAAGGTAATATTTTGTAGTTATATTTGCAAAATGATCCCTTAAAAAGTGGCATTCGAATTGGGTACGCTTGGCGCTAAAATTCCGATTGGAACTGTGAATGCGGTCACGTGTATGTTGGCGTGCGCCTACGTCACGGCGCGGGCCAAAGTGAGACGGCGATCTCATAAATTGGCCGTGTGACCGAGAGAGACGCACATAAAGTATGGTTTAGCGGGGGAGCGCCGTCAACCATTATCTTCGGGTCCCCGCTGATCGTGTGCACTCACTTGCTCAGCTAGCGCGCGTATAGCAGCTAGCACAGGACAGCGCTACATTGTCGTACCGCCCATAAAGTGTCTGCCCGCGACCCGCGCGCGGGTTTGTCCTAAATCGGGCGGAGTTGTTGGACTCGTAAACCTTCCCTACACACACTTAACTTACGAATTGCCAAACGACAGGTTTGCTTCGCGCGCGCGACGAGCTCACATATTATCACATGTTGGTTTTCCTATATATCTGCGATATTTGTTCGACTTGTGCGTTTTAACGAAATTAGAAAAACAACCGCGTGCTGATCGACTCGTGCCATGGAGGTCGATCTTCTAATTCTTCATAATCACCATCGGAGACTTTGAATTCTGATGACAGGTGACAGCTCCTAAAAACAATCATCTTCCAACCTCCAAGGGACTTTAATTCACAGGTTAGTTTAGTAACTCTCTTACCAAATTAAATACTCCGACTGATTAACCATTTTTCTGGGATCCAAATATGCTTAGACTAATAAGTAAACATTGTTCATACTGTATAAATAAGCTCAATTAATAATTCTGCAGTATCAATTTGTTGTCACATTGCGTTATTAGTACCATGCTTAATTTCGCTAAATAGTTTGTTAATAAACCATTGCCAAAGTGTATTATTCACTAAACGTTGTTACCGCGACTTAGGGGGCGTAGCATTGCTTTATAAGTGTCATTTAAAATGTATCATTTTAATTAAGTAGAAGCTATCAAACGTGGGTATTAATATATTAGTGGAAAGGCGCCCACCATATTTATCACACGATGCTTTATTTTGAATGTAAGTTAATTGTTATGAATACCGCTAGGACGGGCCCCGGTGTCATTTCGTTTAAATTATTATTTATAGTTATTTTCAAAGTTGGTGTATTTTGGTCCACCATCTACATTTTGTATATATTTGTTTTGTTAACGGTGTAGCAAATATAACATAAATTATATAGAATTTTACATTAATATAGGGTGGCATTTTTTGAATTTATACACCGATATTTTTTAATCATACAACTGATATTATGAGTTTATTAAAAATATTTAAAATGCAGTCTAGATTTTTTAAATTTTCATTTATTTAACAAACAGATTCATAATAAGTAATTACAAATTTTTTGTAATAAGATTTTCTTCACATACCTACATGAAAAATAATTATAATGAAATCTATTTTATTAAGTAATTAACGTTAAAATTAATTTTATAACTATACATCACTGAGTCAGAGATTTAATATGGCACAAATGTACAAACATATATAAATTGTAAATATATGTATAGCTAAAATAAATATATTTTGAGTCACATATCAAACTTAAAATATATGAAGCAGTGATTTGTTTAACGGGAATTAAAATTATGGCCTTATGATCTTAATAAAATGACCAAATAATATCGTAGATAACAACAAAAATAATGTCATTATAAAATTAGTATCGCTCTAATTTTAACATTATAGTAGTCCGATTTGTATTCTATCCGTCCTCTATAATTATAATATAGGCCATAATTCGTCGATGCCGGTCGACTCGGCCTTAAATCCACGCGGCCGCGTCCGTTACGCGCGTTTCGTATACCAAAATGGCTTAATTCTCAACCGAGTTTCTTATGAATAAAAATAACTACGGCGAAATTGATGCTGTTAGCATGTATTTAAATTTTGGTTTATTCTACCACGCGGCTCACACAGGAAAATACTGTATGCTAATTGCACTAAATATTCAAATTATTACCCCTGTGTAATTGTTGATACCGTGTAAGGAAGCCATTGGAAATTGCATCTTAATTGAGCCTCTGGAAGGTGTCTGGGTGAATTTTCATTGGCCGCGAAGCCGTGTGCTTTTGCTCATATTATATAAATCATAAATGGGTTTATTTTATCGTGGCGTGTTTCAGCCACAGTACTATTTAAATTGATTGTATATTTTAATATTCCCGGCAAGTAAAATTAAGCTTGTTATAATTTTTTTTTATGGTTCATATTAACAAAATATATAATGTATTTTTAAATTATAACAAGTGTTAAAGTATTATCTCCATGCATTTTTTTATTTCTATTATGGAAATATTTATTTTAAATATTCAGAAGTTTTTTATTATTTAATTAATTAAAATATAATATTTTATGCATTTAATGATTTGAATACATATACTATAATAATTTGAATAGCAAATTTAAAATATCTTAGAGAGAGAGAGAAATTAAAGTCGTTTTATATTCCTGTAAATACGTGAATATATTTAAATATTTTTATGTTAATTAATATATGTTTCTTCTTCAAGTAAATGAATTTAATGTTATTTGAAATATATAAATTATAGTAGTTTTGTTCGGAACACGCAAAAATCCAATGACACAATTAAATATCGTTTAATTATCGATGCGATCAATCAAACTTCAATAAAGCGTATCTTTAACTGGCTTTTACAGCACAATAAAAAAATAATAAAAACACAAACGCTGCATCATTAATCGAACGAGAACATTGAATAGTCTAGCGCTAGCCGATGAACATTGGCATCAACTCAGTCGCTCGCCTCGCCGCCCTTCTCTCTTTCGCTTTATTCAATAATGTGATAGTGCCATTTCACTTACTCATAAACAGGTGGCCAATAACCATAACTGTAATAATAATGTCGAGCAGTTTCTACACAAATGAGCGAAATTACGATCCGCTATGACGATGGCAATGAATGGCAAATACGTATAGAGCGCGCCCGGTGTCGGTTATCAGCACGTAAAAACATCGCGGTTTGTTGTGCCGATTGTATGTATGTATGTATGTACGTATCCAAGGAATGTTCCTGGTTGCTTAAATTTCTAATTTATTGATGTGAGGTATATTGGCCCAACGCCTATAAACTTACTTTACGGATTGAAGCGTATTTGTAACTTGTGCAAAATGTATTTGGACACACTCGTGATTTACTACGTGAATCGTTTTGGCTCTGAAGGTAATTTATTTGTTCATTAACTTCATAAAGTACAAAGACTACGGAGGTCATCATTCACCAACAAAAATTATAAGACATATACAATATAATTGTAAAAATTTATACAATTGTATTAAAATCAATATATTTCATTCAATATTCTAATTCAATTTATAAGTAAAATTCAAATCTATCCGTAGAAAATTTCCTTGACTTAAAATAAACTTATTTCTTAAGCTGTATATTTAGTCCAATTTCGTAACCGTAAAAAAAGCCATAAAAAGCAAACTGAACTAATATTGGCAATTGACACAATTACCAATGTCACCAAATACCCCCAGAGTGGCGACCTCCCTAGGTGCGACAGTAATTACCCTAGCACCAGGGGTCCACCGATGACACAGTGGCTCCCAACGGTGGGACAGTTGCGCGTGTGAAGGGTTACTTTTCCCAATCTTCCCGTCATCTATACAGCACACTGCACATACGGGTTAAATTCCCACAGTTTCCATTGCTGTCTAATGCACAACGAGGCTGGAGACGTATGTCGTTTGTTAGCGCAGTGCGCGTGGTGTGTTTCGCTCAAAGTTTATGTGACAAGCCTCCGTGTTACACACTTCAACGGCATTTTATGACGGTTAGTCTCGCTATTACGTTAGATCTTCCCAGATTTCCCCACGTGATGTTCTATGATGTATGCGAGTGTTAAATAGCCTACCATAAACGCCAGATTCTGGGCGGTTTGTGGTCTCGCCCCGATGAGATACATTTTTCACACTAGCCGACACTTGGAAGATACGATATTACTTAATTCGGTGCTAAATCATTGCTACTACAACACCGCTTGTATTTCGTTTACTTTTGAGTTTTATTTCTCTAAAATTCTATCTGGCATCCTTACCATAAACAATTTTAAAAAGATTTTCATTCTTCAGAATTTCTTACTTCACAACAGACACAAATTCTCTACGTTATTATTATTTACGTTACAGATATTTCAGTTAGAGCTGAAAAGCAAAATACGATATTTATATTTATTCATTTGCCGCTATTTGTTATTAATATTTAATTAAAAATCAAATAATATAATTTACGCTGTAATTGACTGACTGATTGATTATATCCGCAAGCTGTCCAAAGAGAAATCAATAAATTTTATCACAATATACTTTCCGGTGTAATTGACACAGTGATTTATTCCAAAACCATTAAAAAATTAAAAATAGCGGAACTTTACATTACACTGGTTGCATATGTTTAGGTGTTTTATTATATGCATTTAACAATTTAATACACCGCTTCGATAAAAAGAAGACTATTTCGTAACTATTATGCGCTAGTAAATAAAAAAGTAAATTTTTGCTGTTGGTCATGCTGATGCAGCGATAATTGAATATTCAAAAACAACATACATTCAAACATAAACCCTAAAGGAAATCCAGGGCACGTCATCGTGTCTACATTGCGTAGAAAATATCAGATTATTACGTGTAGAGATTTTTTTATATGGTAATTTTGGCCGTTCGTTTTTCATATACAAGAATCGCGTAGTGAAAGAACGTTGTGCGCATTGCACATAGTACATACATACATGCGGCGTTGGGATACCCGCGCGATCGACTTGTATGAAGTATGCGTTTATAATTATGATTGTATTTTATTTTTGCCGAGTTCTGATTTTAATCTGGACACGTTAAGTACGGCCTGCTCGATTTATGGCCTTCGCTTTTCTGTGCACACTTCGGCCATTTTTGATTTGTGTCTCTGTTAAATTTTGTTAATAATTTGCCCGGGGCATAAAGGGTTGTTGCCAACAATTTATTATTATTTTTAACTTTATTAATTTTATTTTTATATGCATTCGCTTTTCATTGGTGCGAGCATCACCTATATAATTATTTTGATGAAGCACGTGTTTCTTATAGCAAAAATAATTAAATAACGGTTTATAATATTAATTATCAGCGTATTTTCATTGCTTATTGATTCCACTACTTACTAGATTAAAGGTCATGAGTCCGTTTTAATTATAATACATAAAAATTGTTCGAAAATATTTACTAAATAAATAAAATAAACAAAACTCAAGCATAGCAAATCGATACACCGACCAAAAATTGCTGGTAATTATTTCTAGGTCAGCAGAGAATAGCGAAGGGCCAGTGGCGACTGTTAAAAAAGGCCAAACAGCGTGTGGGCACATAATTTTAACGGTAAATAAGGGCTGTAAAAAGCCGACGCACAATAACGACGACCTTGGCCATTCCGGCAAAACTATACAAAATATGAAATACAAGTCATAAAACTAAAACAGTTTTTTTGAAATATGTTAAGGTTACATGTCAGAAATGAATAAATTATTATTGTTGTCAGCTCCTACATAAAGAAATATTTTTTGAATAAGCTTTGTGTGGGATTTTTTTTGTCAAAATAAGATAGATTTTTACTCATGATCAATTTACACTATGGCCTTGTATGAACAAACAACACACGTACAGTTTTTGGTACTAAAGCTCATTATTTAATCAATGTCTTAAATAAAATATATATTTTTTGTCCTACTGAATTTATTTTATTAAATAAATATTAATCCAAATATAATATTTAATTTTATAATAATTTATATAAAGTTGACAGTTTTGCGAGACAGTACGGGCTCAATTACAATAAATAACCAGGTGTGTGTTGGTTATGAACTAAGAAATATTTCGTAATTTTTTGTCTTTTAAAAAAATTTGTGTTAATCGTGAAGAATTGTATTTATACCCGCAGGGTTGTTTCGATCACACTCATATTTAAATATGCTCAGTTTGTAAAGCATTAATTTCGCTGTGGGTGATAGCGTGGCCAACTGCTATATCAGAAACGACTTCAGTCTGGTATCGTGTGCGACTGTGTACAGTGCGGGTACGAGTGCTTTATTTGACGTTTTATTACGGAAAAACAATGTGCTCATATGAATATTAACTGTTACTACTTGTGTTTATGTTACTTGGAAATTTGGGTGTTGATAAGTTGACAAATATCTACCTACAATGGATTGAATTTGTTCTCAAGTTGTCGTAAGTAAAATTTAATACGTCGAGTACGTGAATAAACCGGCGGCATATAGAAATCAGTATAATTACCTTAAAACTGAAATCATGCCGATTTTATATCTTTATTTATGAAATATACACAATTATTTTGCTCGTAATTTCAAAGTGTTTAACCTTTATAATATATTTATTAAATTCAATGTGATAATTACTTGAAAAACTAATTTATTTATGGCAATTTTATGTAAAAAAAACATTAATTTGGGGCAATTATAATTAGATCTAATGAAATAATTTTAGACCATATTCAATTCATTTATTTCACTGCAATATTCATAGAAACAATTCTTTCTCTATTCTTAAAATTAGTATCTAAACTTACTATAAATATAATAAGTCTAATATATCTTACAACAAGTTCGAATGTTGAATATCACTGTTATAAAAACAGGTTATTTAACCTAAAACACATAAAATACAACAAAGTTGAAAGTGGAACACGCTATTCTAAAAATATCCAAACATAGAAACAGTCGTCATTATATACAAGCATATAATTCAATGCCGACCTAAAAAATCAACCAAAACTTGAAATATCAATACTATAAAACACTTAATAAATATTTAGTCTCCTGAAAATGTTTCCAAATTTATGGTGTACAATTAGTGATCGTGTGTCCAGTGGTACTAAGTCTGTGCATGTTTTTTCGTGTTTTGTATGTTTTGAAGTGAGCACATGGTACACATGTGTCCACGGAGGGCGTCTGATTTAATGCCGGCGACTGATGGTGCGAAAGCCGGTCGGGCTGGCGCGTTTTCGCCCGTTCCGATTACCCAGGTGTTTCACAGAGACAATACTATAACTTTACCAGGATTTCTCGATACTTAGGTGTTTTATTTATTTTTATTATTGAAGCGGTTTTAATCGGCTGCCGGTCTAAGTACCATTTGGGGTTGCGAATATTCAAACGATTTATTAACTTTTATAAAAAATAAGCTTTTATTTGTGTATGGTTACGAAATCATTTCTTTGATAAATATTTTTGGTTGGTATTCATAATGGGGAATGCGAAAGTATGAGTTATTATTCGCCAAGTTCATTAGACAAGTTTTTAATTCAAGGTGCGCTTATTAGAGTATTTGTTTAAGTATTTCGCTATGCATTAATGTTGAATATGATATATGGTATCTGTGGGTATATGGTGGTAATTAAAAATTGTTATAAGCAGGCGTTGACCACAAATACCTATACTTGGTCGCCTAGTTGACCTCTTTGTACTTAGAAGCATTTAATAATAAATAATTGACATATCTTTCAAAAGAACAATATTATTTATTGGGTTATAAACAATATTCTTATTAATTATTTAATTTAGTTGCTTGTAATGAAAGAAAACTAATATGAATTTTGTTATTATTAAATATATTTTAGTTGCGCAATTTCGTAATGTAAATTTGAACGTAAATTTATTATTCCTTGGATATTTTCTACCTTGCCTAAGTAAACATATGAGTCATGATGTGTTTTTGTGTGACTGTTTGTGTGTGTGTGTGTGTGTGTATTTTAAACAGTCACGCCGCGTACTCGGTGTCATCTTGTGTTTAGGCGTGCTGAGCATTCCTGATTCCTTTTCATCAATAGGTTACTCGGAAAACTAAAATTAATTCCAGTAGCTGTATTTATCTAGAGGAGATACCATTCTGGCGCCAGAATCTCTAATGCAAACTCTCAATTATTCATTTTGTATTTACTCTATTATTGATAATATTTCTCAAATTTAATCACTATAAATAAATTTCATAATACTGCAACTATACAATTTTTTATGTGAAATGTTTTATTAAAATTGAAAAATTAGATTGGTTTGGTAATGTACATGTGGTAGTTAATTGTAAACGTTTTCGAATGAAATATGAAACTTAAGTATATAAGTACTATATCAAAAGTATTTTTCCATAAATTGTTGTAGTAATTTGGTGAAACAAAACCGCAATAAATTAGAGGCAATGCTGGTAGAGGTGCGTCTCACAAATATTAATATTTAATAATTTAGCAACAGCCGCATTGTCCACTAGAGGTGCCTAGTGTTAGTGTACATATATATAAGGACACATATATTTGTATACACGGACACTCCTAATATAATGTGTAGCACGACAGTGGGAATATTATAATAAATCAGACCCATAAGTCAACAAAGCGGCCAGCGTAAAAGCATCGGCCAGTGAAATAGTATATTATACAAGTACGCATTACTAAGCACTCTTGGAACAACATAATATACCTTTACTGGTACACGTAATATCGGTAGTATTGGTGACCGATGGTGGCTTGGTATAGTTACTTGATTTACCGACCGACTAGTAATTATGGAATTTATTTATTGAATATGATGTGAACGGGTGCATTAGCGTTATTTATTCACCAGTGTTAATTAAATACAATGGATGAGATGACCGGTAATGCGCTGTTTTAAGCCGCGTGATCAGTCGTTATGACTTTTTCATGCATCGCATCGTTTTTTTTTTTTTCATATACACACATGTATACCTATATGCGCTTGTAGTAAATTAATTATCATTAGTTGTCGTATTAACATTCTCGTACAATTAGTTAGTTGCTATTGGCAACAGTGAAATTGCAATTTCTCCTACAGTACGGGTAATTTAATTTTAGTTTATTCACTAGATTTCCAATATACAGTTTTTTTCACAATTAAAATTAATTTATAAGTTAATTATTTATAAACTTATAATTTATATTGCAAATGTTGATTATTTGTTGCGATTATTTGACTATATTGATGAAATTATTTAATAAAATAAAATATTTTAAAAATATGAATATGATATATATTAGATCAGGTTTTCAGTTATGAAATATAATATGGACATAATATGAAATAATAAAATAGCATATGATACATATGAAATCAAACAAAAATGATAAATTATAATTACACCAGTTTAAAAAGTAGCAAACCCAATCAATAAATAACCAATTTGAATAAATAGTGCCAAGTAAACAGAAACTGAATTTATACATATAATAGGCAATCGGCGAATATCTAATTTATATTATTTAAACACAGTTGCATATTTAATTAAAATCAGCTACCACCTTCCATATATTATAATACATAATTGTATCTGTATGATTTGTGACGTAACTCACGTTTACATTGGTACGTATGTACGTATTGTACGCGCAATGTGTGCACGACAATAATTTACTGAATCCAGAGGTTGTCTCCGGCCCGCGATGCGAATATAATATTTCACCTTTCCAGCTGACGCACAGCTCTATGTGTGCGTGCAAGCGTGCGTGCGTGCATGCGTGTGTGATTTCAGGTGCTGTAATAAATTTACGCCGATAAACACCCACTACAGCGGTGCCATCTACCCAGCCACTATTGAACATTCCCGTATATTATTCATATACACTAAAATTATTTAACCAGTTATCCATTTTGCACTCAAATCATTTTCCGATTTATGCATAAACATTTGTTATTTCTCATCCTCAAATTATATATATATTTTTTTATATAAACAAAATAAATTTCGATTTTTTTTTAGTATTTAACTTATTTAAATTAATGATAATTTTGATGATAAATTAGAACCATATTTGTCAGTATTCGGACGATTTCCAAGGTGGGAAGACTTATGATCCCGGCAGTGTAAGTACAAGTTCCCGTTGATATTATGAATGCCCGTCTCGCGGATAACTCACATGCTCCTGACCAAATAAGTGTTTGTGAATACAAAGGCGCTGGGGACGGAGCCGAGTGGCGTGTCTAGCTTGCTAATAACGAACATCCACCTATACACTAGTGGGTACACATATAGTGAATACAATCTTGCGTCACAACGCGTGCTTACACCGAAATAGGTTCTGTGACTAAAATTATTGATTGATTTCCGAAAATAATCAAATAAATTACTTGAACATTGATTTATTGACGATGTTTCCTATTTTTATTTAAATCCTAAATAATATATTAGATTTCTATAAAAATAAAGTTACAAGTAGAAATTCTAATATTTCGCATTCCTAAAACCAAATATCCAAAATGCTAAAAATTATACTTTTTAATATAATTTTAGTTGAGAGACTTTCAAAGATAGTAAAACTAACTTTGATGCATTTGTTAGCCGTAAATTATACGAAATGTTTACTTGGCCAACTATAAATTCTGTAACCGCTGTTTTTACAGTTATACATAATAAACTAATAACGTTGCTTGCTGTCGCGGTTGTTGCTACGATTCTGTAAAATGACGAATTACCTTCCACTCACTAGCTTTTATGTATGATAATAGTGTAAATGCAAGAGGCACGAAATTTACATTGTTTACATTTAAGCAATTATAATTAATTAATTAAACATTTCCTGGTGATTTATTATTAAATTTGAGTCGAGCTCAACATTTTTCTACCGCAATACAAATATGAAATTCATAATTTAGACCTAGTTTTCTTCACCTCGTAGATAAAATTTATCATGTTAGTTGTGCGTATAAATCAAGCATACTGTTCGTAATGAAATACCTATACGCGGCGCGGCTTTTGCGCCGCGCCAGGGTAGTTTGTTATTCGTTAGTTGGTACTAATACTGTTGCTGGTATATGTGTAATATGGTAGCTAAACGGGATGAGGGATGTACTAGCAACTACTAGCAGAAACTTGAGCATAATTGCACACTATAAATACTTATCTGATATGACTAATTAGTGCGACACCAACGATCAGGATGTGCGGCGTGTCCAGTAAGACGAAGGTTTGTTTTAAACGTAAAATTCTGTCGGATATTAAAAACAATGTTTGAAATATTACATAGATTTTTATTTCTTCTTTTAAAACATAATTTCTAAGTATAGAGGTATGCAACCGATCTGATAACTGAAATAATTAATAATATCTTTCGATAATAAATAAGATTGTTAAGTATTATTAATTAGTGAAAACTTTAGTATTTTGTGAGTTATTTATTTATAAAAAGTGCCAATCTAGATAAAACTGTATAATTTGCATTTGAATTAAAGTTAGAAGATGCTAGTGTTTAGTCCAGCATTGGTGAGTGGTCCTGTTAGTGTAAGCATCCGGTTTGAAAGTCCGGGGCCGTGTGAGGACGGCCTCGTGGACTGGCCGCCGCGGCTTGCCGATCCCGTCTTCTGTGTGTGTGTGTGTGTGTGTGTGTGTGTAGTTGTCACAAGTGTTCGAGTTGGTCGCTAGTGTGACAGCTATCTTACGAAATTTCGTCTGAAAAGAATGTGCCCCCATGTTGGATGACCGGTTGAACGCTGCATGACCCTTGTCACAAACAACCACACACAGAAACATCCGCAACTTCTAAGAATTGGATTAGATACGTGATCTTATAAAGAATACCATAATATTTATTAGAAAAAATGTACACACCAAGAACTTAAGTATTCGAATGTGCGTGGAATTTCTATAAAATGAACAGAAACGCAATATTTCTTTATCCAATTAAAATTCGAAATAAACATTTAAACAACACTAGCAATAACATTTAAATCAATTAATTATGCATTCATAATTACAATCAGTTATCATTAATTTGTTCATAACTTTTACAAAATACAGTTAATTATTAATTGCAATATGTTTTCTTACCAATACATGTTCATATAGGTCAATAAATAAATATCTGCCATATTACTGTCAGCGTGTATTTGAAATATTTTATTAGTGCCCTCGCAGTCTATGTACATGTAAGATTTATATAGTTTCGAAAGAATTTACGTTGCAGTATTGTCACATATCTGTCGATTTTTTCGCGGGATCATGCGATAGAAAAACCTATAAAGTAGGTATAATAATTGCCATGTTCGCAGCGGCGACGGTTTACACCATCGCCAGATAATGACTCTCTGGTGGTCTTGTACGCGCCGCTGATATTAAGCCATTATCTCCACTGTATATTATATATATATAAAGCCTACTGACTGCTCGAACTTGTTAAACGTTTTTTATGACTGATTTTTATTTTATTCCAGGTAAGCACACCATCATGTCACGTCTGTCTCCCCAAACCCTGAAAGATTCCTCATCATTTTTATCGACTGTCTTGGTGAGTACATTTATCCACAATTATATAGGAGATTTTAGAAAAGGTCACTTTTACGATTAAAGTAACCATTACACAAAATAATAGCTTAGAAAATATTTTGTGTATTTAATTTTTTACTTTCTTCTAAGAAGTAATAAGTATTAAAAATCATGAGAAAATTTTTAACAAAAATAGACCTTTTGATCTTTCCTAAAGTAAGTTTGTTTGTGAATGCTATACAGCTAAAATTGTTGAAATTATAAATTATAATTTAAGATTTGTTTGTGGCTCATAATTTTGAAGTTAAAATTCATATCGAAAGTGCTTGTTTACTCTGAATTAAAGGAGGATGGAAATTTAGTATTACTTTAATATAGGTTCATTTTTTCTATGAATATGCGAGACTATGTATAAGAAATTACAGTACAGGACACTGGATATCTTTTTAAACTGTTTTCGCTTGAAGTAAAATTTATATGAAAATAAAGAAAATATAAAATCATCAAATAAAAAAGTATGATTCTAAAAATATATATGGTATTTAAACTTACCTATATGTTTCACGCAAAAACCATAAGCAACTATCCTTCTCTATAACAGTGTTCTGATAACGGCTTAGAGTTATACGCCATCGATCAATGTATACTGTCAGCACGTTAAAACAATGGCTTGTCGTTGTATAATTGAGCTCAATACATCATCATGCACAGGTTACTTTGATGCAAGCTAGACGGTCCTAGGAGAATTGCCCTGGATGTGTTGCCATTTAGTAGCAACAGTTTTTTATATCGGTGAAACTATTACCTACTTTCTTGCTCGGCAAATTGATAAATTTATGATTTATATAAAAACTAAATGTCTTGAGAATAAAGTCAATAGTATAGTATAATAAACTAAATCATATATTTTTGTTTTGGTGAAAACAACATTTTATTTTATTTTTTGTCAAAATATCTTTTAGATAATTAATTCTAATCCTAATGAGCTAGTTAGGAATACATATTTGAAATAAAGAGCCTAATATCTATGAAATAGCAATAATATCTTTCTAGTCAATTGTAAGTGGTATATCTTTATTGTTAAAAGTAGAAAATATAGTAAGAGAACAAGGTATAACGTCTGTTTAATTGCACCGCTTTTTTCTGTGTTTTCCAATGAGATTCGCGATCTGTCTCTGGTGTCTTTATTATTGAGAAATCACGTTAGAAATCAGAGTTTTTTAGCGTTCGTCTTTCATGAATTACGTATATGGTTGGCTCGTGATTTAAAATCGTCTGCGACAATGATGCACAGTGCGTTGTATGTATGTATGTACATACACGTATAATGCGTGTATACGAGTCCGCATCGCACATTCATGTATGTATGTATGTACGTACCGGCTACACAATGTTTGGCTGATTGCTCCGTATAAATAATCTCAACTTTTTCCCGTTTCTTTTTCTCTCAGCTACGTTTGATGTTTCCATTAAAATCTTAAGACATATACGCGTGTGTTGGGTACAAAAAAGACGCGTGCAATAGCATTTTTATGAATTTAACGACGGCTGTCGAAAAACTCAACCTTGTTGTACCGGTTATGTTAATTTCCAGTACGCGGTTACTGGAATATGTTATTAGCGATTCGAGATTTTATTATCTTTCCGAATTCATTAGCTTCTGATATCGTTCGATGTTTTTTTTTTATGGGATTTTAGTATAAGAAATCTTTTAAATACTTTATTACTACACATTTCTAAATGCAGGTGTTTTAATAATTTAATTTTTAAACTCGACACTCATATCAGTTGAGAAGATAGAGCTGATAAGGTACGTTTAGTCGCAACAGCGATACACAATATCGTCCACGATGCTGGGCATGCAACAAGTACAAATACACACTCGGAAAGACTGAGTGAATGAGAGAGAGGGGCAATTGGCTGGGACATTATGACGTGTAAGGTTGGCAGTGTTGCGGCGTGAAGCGTGTGCAGAGCAGAGAACCGAGCGCCAACTTTATGAGATGGTTTGGCCATTACCTTCACAAGTAATGGACAGTAACCACCACTTTTGCTTATTCACACCCTCTCCTACGTAGCGGCACTCTATGATTTTATGTTCAGATAAAATGTTTCGGTTTCACACGCTGCCGTTCCGTGCCGTACCGGTACGTTACGGTCATGTGTATTACCGATTTTATTAAGTAGGCGCTTTTTTCAAACAAAATTTACTACAAAATGTCTTACTTAAACCTACAGAAAAGACTTTTTTACCTTGTCTTCATATATGTATAACAGCTAGGTGTTTAATATTTTACAATGTACAAATAGCCAATAAATTACAACGGAAAATATGTAATTTAATTTATTTATGAAATAGTACAGATACAGTTTAGTATAAAAGTCATATAAAGTACCTGTTATCCTACAACAATTCTATTGCTAGCGAGCTCTACTTAAAATTCAATCTGAATCTACCCACAACGCTAATAACATACCAAGATTACCATTGAATTAATGTCTAACGCCAGCTCATATATTTTCCAAATCTAATCCATGTGCCTCTGGTCTCTATATTTGAGTAGGCCCGATTGGTTGGATCTGCTACCGGTTTCTGTTTCAAAACGAGTCAACGGTGATATTAGGTAACACAGAGGTCATCATTGACCCACGGAATACAGTGAAATGTCATCGTACTTGATACTAAAGTATGTATGTAGTTTCTTGTTTCATAAAACAAAATACTGTAAATTATGACACTGGGTTCCCGATATAACTTAAGCCTAAAATACGCACCGCCGTAATTAATGTCTACTTACGATTTAATAACTGCGCATGTCGTAAATATTCCGGTGGTGTCAAACGTCAAGATGGCGTCCGCGACCATGCGTTACTCCTTTTCGCAGAGATGGCGTAGAGCCAAAATATTCCTGGTTACATTGGTGCACTCACTATACACACTGTCTGTGTCTGTATGTATGTATGTAGGTATTTCTTTCTGAAATGTGTGTGCTGGTGTGGGTTTGTTTGGATGTGTGTTTTTAATGCACGTGTTGCCAACGACAGAAATATCATTTGCATTTGATATACCATAGTCTAAAATATTACAGAATTAGTTCTTACATATTGTTATGCTAGAATATGCACGTGTGCATTAATAGTTCTATAACATGTACACATATATTTTTGATTCATATGTTGACTTTATGTTTATTCTGGGTTTGATTCATGATCGGGTAAATCAGAATACTCTTTGGTATTTTGAATATATTTCAAAACTATGTAATTCCTCTTCAGAAAATTATTTAGAAGGTTCAATAATTTGAGACATCATAATTACCATAAACTTATCACAGATTTAATTTCGCGTCAATTTATTAAAGTTATCTAAAAGGGTTCAGCATACATTTTATTATTGTTAACAATTAAAAATATTCTGTATTTATTATTTAAATTTGAATAAATAAAAAAAAAATCTGCTTGGATGAATTTTTGAGGTAGATCGTATAGGTAAGTAAGTTAATTTTCCAATAGATTATTTAGTCTTTTTTTACATCAAGTTTAATTTAATTTTCTGGTAAAATCGGTGAAATATGTTAAAAACAGTTTAGTGAGCATAAGCATTAAATCATATTTGTTTACGAATCGAAATAGGAGCACAAAACATTTCGAATAATTTATGTGCGAGACATTGGGGGTAAAGATATCTCATCTAATTCGTCCACCATAGCATGGTGTTTGTTCCGTGCTTGAATCTTGTTAGTCCATGAAACGGCACGCCTCGCCGCGCGTTGACTGGTTACTTATTCTAGGAATTATGCCCGCTGAGCAACGCTACGTTCTCCCGTCTCGTCTGATGCTCCAAAAACGAAAACATACTTGCACACAAACACACACGCATCTTTTGAACCTAATTTTGATTTATAGCCAACCGTAGATGTGCTACGTCTATGGATATTTATGGATATACATCATATAGCATATCATATGTTATATACCTACGTATATATTTAACTGACATACACGTATTTTATTTGTTTATTTCTTTATTTATTTAAATTATTCATATTAGTAGCTATCATTTCTAAATGAAAATCATTTTTGCCAAATAAATCATTGTTATATTAAATCAAATATATTTCGGAATAATATTATATTTCTACGTGGGTACACGTTTTTTAATGTACATACTTTAATACTAAGTAATCATATTGGCATCCATGTGTGTGCCGTATGTATTTGCGTAGATCCCAGTGAACATTCTCTTAATTCATTGGCGAGACACCAGTACATACTACTCTAGTTGCTGATAGGTTTACGACTTTATATGAATGTTTTTCTTTTACGATTTTTTTTTTTTTTTTATTATTTTGCATTTTTATCTTATAATTTATTATTTTTCAAAAGACACATTTTTGTGTTCTCACTTTATTTTTATTGATATTACCAGACCTTCTTCTTTGTCCTTGCTTTTATCTCACTAGTATCTTTCTTGCGTTTTTTATGAAGCAAGATATTTTTATTCATACAATTTATTGACAAAAAAGAAAACACGTATTGTTTTTGAAAATATTTATTTTATTTACAAGATATCAGTTTAAATTTTTTTTTAATATATATTTTATTGTCAATACATATTAATATTTACATATATTTGAAACAAAAGAGTTAAAAATGATTAAAATATAAATTCAAGTTAAAATATCCAAGTCTTCCGTTAATCAATTAAATTATATTTTCGAGCTTAATCAACCTTATAATTTATGACGACGAATGTCTTACATCTTTGACAACTAGATCTTTTCTGAGCAATGATAAAAAACTGTATTTTTTACAAATGACAAAATGCACATGCATTTATAACTGCATATCCTGCCAGCGGCGCCATTTAGTAACGCATGAAAAATTAAATAAACCGACCGTAAAATTCGCTACTTTTTAGTTGTTACAATATATGTATATCAAGATTTATTTTTACGGGAAATTTATGTGAAAAATACGAAGAAACGTAACGACTAACCAACCATAAATAATATGAAGAAAAAATGCAAAATTGTATTTTGCACTGTGGTGCTTCTGGCGTAGATACGAGACGTTACTCAACCGTAATGAGATATACGTAGCGTCTTAATTAAATAAACGCCACACCAGATACCGTTTGCACTAAAGTTTGATAACTAACTAATAGTTCTTCCGCAATAAAATATATAAAATTCTAATAGTGTTGAATATTAAGGCGAACAAAATTTTTTTTGTTTGTTCTTTTTATTATGAATGAAATGAGGCAAGGTTTCGTATAATTTGTGGGTTGACAAGTGACGACGCGACGCTTTGTAGTTGCGGTTCGTCAGCGCTTGCTTGATTGCTTCATTAGAACTGGCGACCGCACATCCAACACCCTGTGCCAATTAATGCGACGCTTGAAATGTTATCAAAATTAATGTGCCACATACGCTCTCTCATATATATATATATACCTAACTATACATACATACATGAACAGGTACCAAATACATACACATCTGCATACGTACGCAACCAGAGAGGTGTACGAACCTTAATACACGCATACTCATCTACATACTTAACATAACAAAACAACAAACAAACATACCCATGTATTTACATAAATCATTAGGTATATACATATGTGTGAAAAAAGTTCCTGCTTCTTTTTATTAAAATAAAAATATAATAATAAAATAGTACAGTTCATTTTAATTTATTTTTATTTTATAAGCAAGCGTATACATAAAAATTAAGTTGCAATATTTTAAGTTTAGACAAAATTCTCTAAATTATTGTTTCGTCGAAAAGTTGAAACGCGTCAAGCATGTCAAATCTTATAATAGCTTTATCAAGATTCACGTAGACGAACAATCAAAATGTAATTTGGTTCTTTAGTATGTTTTAACTGGTTGGAATAGATTTTTCTCACGCTAGTCTCCGCTGCGTGGCTCATATTATATATTACGCGCTAAAATGGCCGCGTACTATGATACCAACAGTTAATGATCTAATTAATTTAAGTATAGTGTAAGATAACTCATCATTTTGGATTATCGCACCTTGCTTGTATGATCGCGTTTATAATTGGAGGCGTATCATTATAATTAAGGCAGCTGCATTTATACACATTGAAACTATTCCTATATCTCCTATATATATTTCAGTGATTAACAAAAAAATGTTGAAGTAAGATTATACACGGAAAATCAATAAACTATAAAAAATTCATTGGCATCAAATACTATATAATTTCTTATTAGAAATAATGTCCGGCAGTTGTTTACATGTGAGCATGTGCATTGTTTCAAAAACTATCAATCAATTTACTAAGTAAAAAATGTTTGTTTTACTATATGTTTAGTTTTCTTTAGAATTGATTATATTTTAATGAAAATCCTTGAATTCAATATAAAATATATATTATTAACTTTACAAAAATGTAAAATATCTTATTTACTACAATAAACCAGTAATTATTTAAAAAAAAAATAATGACTCTTTAATTCTGTTTATTGTGTGTACCTATGCTTAAGTGTTTGAATACAGTTATATTTATTTAATTTTAAATACCTTACAAGTTGAAATTTATGTCTTAATTAATAAAGTAAACAGCTATTTAATTTGAATGTAGAATATTTATGCGGCTAATGATGGCTGTGTTGAAAAGTGTATTAATACATAAAATTATCAAATATATCTCACTGAAATATGAATATCATAAACAGTAAAAAAAATCATTATAGCCAGGAATAACTTTTTTATTATAACTAAAATACAAATTGAAAATGATTCTTATTATATCTTTACAACTGCTTATTATAAATTTTTTAAATTTAATGTATTAGATTTTGAATCTTGTGCAGTTTCTATATAAAATGGTGGAAATATTTAAAATTGTGTTCAATATAACGCACTTTGAGATGCAACTATTGTGCTCTAAGTATTTGATTTGATGTCACATTCTTCACAATAATATGTAGCTACACATTAGGTATTTATTGTTGACGGGTTTATGCGATGAATGATACGTTGTTACACAGAATGTCAGAAATGATCATGTATTATTTGTGGTAAACATGATGTACCACCAGCTATAACTTTGTATTTGTCCTCTCAAATTTTTATCACGGTAGCTTTTATCGGACGCGCACTATTTCCTTCTTAAATTCCCATAAATTACTATTTTCTGGTGTGGTGTAATCTCGACGGGGCCTCCGTGCTAGGAAGGCACACTAAATCATTGGAGATCCCATTTTAATGGTGTGTTATATATATTTTTTTCTTTACCGAAAAGAATAAGAGACCATCTTTCATTTGTTTATCTGGTGGAAGTGGCCTTATCTGGTCCAGGCCGTGTAGGGCTCCTCTGCGCCCGCGACACCGAAACTCATCAACTTCGTCTTCTTCAGCAGCCACTCTCCACTTTCCTTCCTTGACACACCCACAATACCGCCCTTTGCACTGTGTACAATCATACACAGTAGCATTCACAATAAATCCAGCTTCCAACGTCATTTTATAAGTTATGAAAATAAAATTAACTTTTGAGAAAATTAATTCACATAATCAAAAAATTAAAAATCTTTTTATCAAATTAAAATATCTTAAAACTATTTTCACCGACTGTACTTTGTTGTCTGGTTACGGGTATTTTTTCTCCCTATTTTTTCTTTTTTTTTGTTGGAGCCCTCTTCTGGTTTCTGATATCGAAACCACTTCAGATGAAGCTTCGTATCTCTTCGCTGTCGGCGACAAGCCTACACGGCCGGTTTTCAGGACACCCCTAAATGGTTAATGGATGTTTTTAATGGGTGTTTTTTCGCATTTGAAACGTATTTTATATACTCGGATGTTTTCATGAATTAACCCAGCCCTCTACCACTTGCCGTTTGCATACTATTAGATTTGAATAACCGCGGAAGCTTCATCTTGTTTAACAGACTATTTTTATGCACGATTTATTGAGGCCTAATTTCATAACTAGATTAAATTTATCTTATAACACTTACAGAAAATTAGCTTACATTATTTATGGAGATATTATTTGGCTGCAACGTAAGAACAAATTACTCGTTTTCTCATCTAAAGATTTGCAACAAATTTAAAGCAATACAATACGCAAGATTATTTAATTTATTTTAAATCTTTAATATTTCTCCAAAATGCAGTACTTTCATTTAAAAATCATGATTAATATCACAATTGGAAGGCGTTTTTAATAGGGTATAGCTGATATATCTCTTCGTGCAGAGTTTTATTTAAATAGCAGATAAAAATCTGTAGAGTTGATCGTGTATCTGTTACATTTCATTAACTTGGAGCCAAACAATTATTTCAAAAACAAATTTTTCGAAAAAAAAACTTAATTATACATCATTGCAAGAACAACAAGCGACGCCGCTGTTGAACAGATAAGTTACTGGGTGCGCGCATTCGTTTTCTTATGATTTATTACATGGACTTTGCAGTTTGCATTTTAGTCGATCTCTTTCCAACTTCCTTCATCGGTCTATTTGCTATCCCGCTCGTTCTTGAGCTTATATATCTACCTCCCGACCACATCGATTTTGCATTAGGGGTTTTCTTTGTACATTATACAATCTACAGTTGGAGATGTGAAAGCACCAGTGTAGCCCCTCTACCACTGGCTGCCACCTAGCGCACAAAAAATGCGCCAGCTTCGTAGGAAAACGGAAGAGGAAAAAATTGATAATGCGAAATAAATTTGCAAAAGTCGTTTTATATGTACGTGCATTTTTTTTTGTTGCTTGGGTCGTCGTTTTCGCATCATGGCCATATAGGAAAACTAGAGTGGATAGTTTGATTAATGGCCTAGTCGTAAAATTGAGGAAACACTGCTTGATAGAGAGCTTTTTAATGCAAAATCTTTTTTTGAAAATAACCCTGACTATACGGCTTGAAAAACTAAAATCATTCAGCAGGATACATATATAAATTGTTTAGTGTTGAAGAATGTTTCAATATTTATGTAAGCAACAAATATTTCAATCGGAATAAATGTATTGTACTCTGCAATTCATATTTCGAAAATATTAATGTTTTTATTTAATTTTTACAAATGTTTATTGATGTTTTTGCCAGTTTATAAACAATATATTGTTTTAGTACAACAAACAGTAGTAATTAATTGTTAAAAGAATATTTTAATTTTAGTTAGAATAATTAACCCAAGTTCATTGCTTGTTATATCCTCTAAAATATCCGAATTTAATAATTTAACACCAGGTGTCTGGACAGTCTACAATTACATTTCCTTATGTGTAGGAAGGATCCAATTAAAACTAGAACTAGGTATGTTTGATTAATAGTTCTTGTATGAACTAAACATTGTTGTAGCATTTCTTAATAATGTTTTCAAATAAATTACAACTATATCATTATTTTTATTAGAAATTTGTGTGATGTTATGCTTGTATTTGATTTAAATAAATTTATTCCATAAATTAAAACCGGTACAAAATATTTTAATACTACTGCAACAAGTAACACAATTGAACAACTCTACAAGAATCTTAATTCCAAATACAGCAATCTACGCTTCATTTTTCAATTTATTATAAATAAATAAAAACTTAATGTATAATTCATAGTTGCATTATTTATCAATATCACCACTGTTATTAATTTACACCAGAAAAAAATCTATCTCCAACCAGAAATAATTGCAAACAAAACATTGCATGAACCGTACGAAAAATAACAAACAGAAATAAACTGTGTGAGGCATCGACAAAAACTGTAACAACGCAATAATTCAGCACGGTGTCAGTACCCATGGCAACAAAACAACAATGAACGCAAACACAGTCAGAGGCTGTGGAAAATCAGTGATGTATGAAATGTATTTCGTGAAAATCAAAACGCGAATTGTATTTCGCTGTGTGTGTTTGTGGGGTAGAGTATATGCATAATGCGCAAGCAATCAGCGAGTCGGTGGATGAAGAG